>OY728132.1:1898061302-1900561302 GCA_963277665.1 Viscum album | reverse complement strand
AGTGCATTTTTTTTCAATAATTTCATAACCTAATAAAGAGTTCACTCATTGAAAAAGAGAATTTTATTAATGAATATTTGGGTCATTTAATTGATCCCCTTTATAAAATTCACCTAAAAAATTAATTCTTACAGTAAAATAGATGAGGGTATTCTTGTTTCATCAATTCATATGATTTCCATGTTGCTTCCTCAAACATATGGTTCCACCACAACACTTTGGCCAGATGAGTTGTCTCATTTAATAGAACATTCCCTCTACAATATATGATCTTTATCATTTTATCCTTGTATTAATGATCATTAACCAATGGTACAACATTTGGATTAAGAATATGTGATGGGTCAAGTATATACATACATAACAGAGATATATGAAACACATAATGCACTTGGGATTGTTTAGGTGGGAGTGCCAGTTAATAGGTCACTTCTCTTACAAGATCAATGATCTCTAAGGGGACTATGTATCACATAATAAGTTTTTCCTTCATCCCAAAACACATGAATTTCTTCTAGAGTGATATATAAAGGAATAATATATCTCTAAACTCAATCTCTAGGTATCATCAATGATTATATTTGTATATTTTCTATTGACTTTCAGAGGTTATCATATGATGTTAAAGGGTTTAAAAAATCATCATTATATGTTAAATAATATTAGGTCCCATAATCTCATACTATCCAATATGATACCAACATGTTGGAGTCTTATACCTCTTCCCATATAGAGACTCATAAGGTTCCATTTGAAAACTAGAATGGAAACTGTTGTTATATGAGAAATCCACTTGGGGAAGGTATTGATCCCAACATCATTGTAAATCCATTAAACATGATCTAAAAACATCGTCTAGATTTTGAATGGTTATTTCAAACTGACCATCTATATGAGGGTGATAGGAATTACTGAAGCTCAGTTTTGTATCCAACAATTACTAAAGGAATCTCTAAAACCTCAATGTAAACCTCAGATCCTAATCAAACGCAATAGATAGTAGAACTCCATATAATATTACCACTTACCTTATGTATATTTTGGATAGTTAGTCAACATAGAAACACTCATTGATTGAAATGAAATGGGATTCCTTGGTAAGGTGGTCCAATACCACCCATATGGAGGTATTTCCTTTCACTGCTAGAAATTTAGTTTATATCCACGGTTCTAAACTGTGGCTATAGGTTATAGCCACGGTTTCACGTACCGTGGCTAGTATTGGCGTGGCAATAGGTCGGAGCTTGTAGCCACGGTTTTAAACCATGGCTATATACCTATAGCCACGGTTCGAACCATGGCTATATCCCTAAAGCCACGGTTCCAACCGTAGCTATAGCCCTATAGCCATGCCAATAAAAGCCACGACATACTGAACCGTGGCTATATGCCTTTCCACTGTATAAAAAAAGCCAACATGGTTCACCATACTAGCTGTTGGGAGGACACTACCAACTCCCCCTCCCCCCACCCACATCACCCCCACCCTGCACCAGCACCCCCTACTTCTGAACACCTCCCCTACCCCACCCCCTCCGCTATAGTTCTTTTTGGTGTTGGTTGGTCAGCTCTGCTATAGTGGTCAGCTCAACCTGTGACAGTTGCGGGCCACAAGCATTCAGCCCAACCGGATCGGTCACACCACCTTATTAGTCTACTTTGAAAAAACGGGATGGCATCAAAGTGATTAGAATGGATCCTTGGGTAACCCTCAAGAATTAAGGTGTTTGGGTCTGCCAAAATAGACTGTAAGTTGGTAACATCATGTCCTCAAACATAATTTTGATCATCTATAAAGGATCTATATTCTATGATTATGTTAGGCCTAGTATGGTGGTGTCTCTATTTAATGCATGCATGAAAAATTGTAGAGTTTTGTCCTCTCCAAAATCCATTTAATTGGATCCCATTACTGAGAAAGAAATTAATTTTATAGAAGGCAGACCACCAAATCATTATTCATTGAGATCAAATGACTAAACAGGTCATTATCACAGTAGGAAAACAGGTGTGTTTCTAAAAAGATAACATCTGCACAAAAGTTATTCGTGTCTTGAAATCACAGAAGTAGATTCTTTAACCATGCTTGAAGATCATGTTGAAGTTACCTCACCCTGTTATGAAGACCAATCCATAGGTTATCTTCAACTGGCATGGACTGGGACCTAGAAACCGTGTTGAGAAAACATGGGCCGGAGATCTATATGTGAGAAAAGATGAAGCGATCACCTCTATTATCAGCCGAAAAAAGGGTCACAATAATCAGTGAATGGTATAAAAGATCACAACAAAAGGTGAAAAAATTAACACTTAGTATGAAATAAATCGCATTCAATCTTTCTAGGTAGCGGTCAAACCTAATCCATGCATGGGGTTACCCCTTTGGTTGTTAAACCATGTTAGTTGGTCTCAATAATAACCATTGTCATTTTAACCCTTTTGAGAGAGGACTGAAGCAAATTAATCACTCTCCCTCCATGGTAAAACTCTACCACCTTTCTTTTTAGATGGACCAACTATAACATTGAATTCACCTCCCATGATCAATGGAATTTCCCTAAGAACAATGGAATGAATGTATCACCAAAGGGTTTCTCTAGAAATCATCTAACATTTTTCATAGACAAAATTTACAAAGATTTTTTGGTTATCGACATAAATAATAAATGTGATTAATTAATCATTTGAACAAAAAATCTCTATAGAAATGATATAATGATAGAACATCCAAATATGAATGTTGTTGGGGTCAGCATGCATTATGTTGTGTACCCTGATCCTATGATCCAACCCCAAAATGTGAGAGGATGTTTGTATAGGCTCAATGTAGAAATGTAATGAATGGATGAGATGATCAAGTTCATGAACTAGGATGACAGTCTTATCCCAGGCGATGAGGCCCTAGGAATTCTAGTGTAAGAGGGATGTCATTAATGAAGGGTGGGTGTGCTGGCAAAGAGGAAACTCTACTGCAGGATTTCGAATCCTGAAGGATCATGGATTAAGATTTGGTATAGGTCCCTCAAGTGGGGGAGATTCATGAATATAGGGAGATATCTATTTCCCATTCACATGAGGCCTGAACACCACAAAATAATTGTATGATTTAGAATCGGAGGGTGGGACACAGCTGAGGAGGAGGGGTAGTGGCGGCTCCGAAGGCCACACATCCGGAAGAGTGGGAAGATCCCTTGGACCAGGTATGTAAGGTTGGGGAAGTAGGACAATAGGAAATTGGGGAGGCACTGTAGGAAGCTGAAGGACCACCGAGTAAACAACAGGAGGTGAATTAAAAGTGGGGTAAAATGAAGATTCACCCTTATCACGAGGATCCATGGAAACTTTAGGCTACATTGTAGGGATATGAAGAGTATAAACACCACTGTGGGGGCCTAATGACCAACATGAAAGTGTTTTCACTGATATGTTATGTGTCTTGCAATAAGAAGTGGGAGATGAAATGCATTAGGAATTGATGGAAGAGTTTTTTCCACAAAGAGAAAGACCCTGTCATGAGGAGGATGTAGTTAGGGAAGGGCTGGAGAGATCCATATCCACACAGATCTGGGAAGAGGAATCATCAAGAAACTAATAAATGTGCTTGTCCACAAAAAAATATCCAACCACATCACTGATAAAATGATGGAAATCTAGGTTATGAAAGGGCAAGGGGAGGCACAAGAGAAGGAACCACACTGCAGCCTAAGAGAATATACAACCCATGTGAACAATGAGTTTCCATCGAAAGAGTTGGACTAAATAGTTTTCCCATGAACAATAGGAATAAGACCAAGACAAGGTGAATTACTCCCAAGAATAAATAACCACACAAAAATCCAACCATTAAATTATTGAAGTAACCAATTATAGTCCATGGATGTATGATAATTCTCTACACTGGTCCCAGTTTTTCATCCACATGGAGGATGGAGTTGAAGTCACAAATTATAGTCCATGTATCTATGATAATGCTATACAGATTCTTGATTTTCATCCATAGATCTCTCCAGACCATATAGCTTTTAAAATCATATACAATTGAGAAGAACATTTTTGGCTAGATATATCAAAACTACATGTGATTATTTCTCCATCTTTGTGGATAATGAAAGGTTTTTCAACCCTTTTATGAAACAATATCCAGATTCCTTCAAAGATGGATTCAGATGGAATAGTTCACAGACTGGAGTATCCCCTGTTATTGAAAAGAGTATTTCGATCTGATGAAATAATATTTGGCTCAAAAATACCAATATTATTAGGTTTGTACATACCTGTAAAGAGCCTGAGGTATCCTTCTCTGCCATGGTTGAATATTCACTGGCAGTTCCAAAAGTGTATCCTCATTTTGGTTTTGGTTGGGGTTGATTCCTCTTTTGCCTTTCCTATCTATTTGCCTTTTTGATTTTCTGACAACAGTGCCTGCCTTTGCAGGATTTGCAACAGATTTAGAATATTTGGGATCATCAGTATATTGAGTTTGTGTTGAGGTAATGTTATCATTTATCAGAGGTTTTTCCATAGGAGAGTCCTCATTGGGGATGTCAGATCTTCTCTAGACCTGAATATTGGCCAGAACCTCCTTGGCTTCCAGCATGTTTTCGGTTTGTTCAAAATTATTTTCATCCTCTTACATTGGGATTTGAATGGGGATATCTTCACTGAGACTGTCATTTATGGAATGTGCATGATTCACTGTTTTCTCCTTATGATTTTCTAGGATGTGGTGATTCATACCTACAGTACCCAAGAGTGCATCCACATGAATTTCCACATCAATGTCTGAGGAGACCAAATCTAGCTTAAACTCCTCAGGTTAAATAGAAATAACAGTAGAAACAACATCTGATGAGATGTACAAGAAGAAGGATTTAGGTTCACACTGCATGTTAATTTAATGTGTATAGATATTTACTGCATTTTAATTCTTTTCCTCCTTCTCCTGTGCTAGAGCTTCCCATGATGAACTCATGGGAATAGATTTGTTATCCACAGCTCATTTAAGAGGATCGAAAACATCCTATTACATATAACTCATCTGATAATTTTTTCTTTCTTTGTAAATTTCCTACCAAGAAGTGGTGTTAGAAACTTACTTTACCATTTTATTAACCAATCAACAGTTTTTGATATCATGCCCGACCAGCTTGCATTTCTCAAAAAAGGGAGGAAGATTCTCAAACTCAGAGTTGATCTCGATTTGATAATCATCTGAATCCAGGGATATGCATGTTGGAGGAGGTAATTCCATATTGAACTCAATTAGATTTCTAGCATAAGGACCAAGATCTCCACTGATAGTGTGATGATCAACCGTAAGAGGAGTGTCGATTCCCGATGCTAGATCATTTAGAAAATTCTATAGCCATCAATACCATCACTTAATTATGAAAGAATGCTAAATTAAAAATGCATTGACACTTTTCCAAGAATAGTCTTTGTCTGGATTAATATGAATAATATAATTCCACCACTTATAACCTAGACCCTCTAGTGAAATGGTTACAAAAATAACCTTAAGAGACTCATAAATCTAAATCTGGATAAAAATATCCTCAACCTTCAGAACCAAAACCAATTCATCCTAAGAATCTTGTTACCCACAAATTATTGTGAGGCTACCATCTTTATTATGGGGGGCTGTTGTAGGCTGAAATGAAGTTGGAAGGGGGCTGGTGTGGACTGGATGTGGCTGGAGCTGGGAAAAATCATGGCATAAATGCGGCGTGACTACGGCGTGACCGCAGCGTGACCACAGTGTATTGGACCGGTCCAGCGATATTCCCGGGGTAACATCTTCCGACTAGGAGCGAAGGGAGCAGGAGGAGGCTAGAATTCTGGTGGAAGGGGCTGGTTGCAAGTGCTGGGGGGATGGTGCGGGCTGATTCAAAGCTGGAAGGGGGGCTCTTATAGGCTGGAATGCTGGTGGTAGAGGGCTGAAATGAATGTGGAAGGGGGATAGTGTGGGATGGATGTGGCTGGAGCAGGGCCAAATCATGGCATTAATGCGGCGTGACCACGACATGACTTGGGTGTGTTTGCCATGTCCAACAACTTCCACAGGGCAGCATCTTCTGGCCAGAAGTGAAGGGAGTGGGAGGAGGCTGGAATGCTGGTGGAAGGGCTCTGGTTGCAGGTGTTGGGGAGATGGTGCGGGCTGATTCGAAGGTGGCAGGGGGGATATTTCGGGATGGAATTCTGGTGGAAGTGGAATGAAATGAAGGTGGAAGGGGGCTGGTGTGGGCTAGATGTGGCCAGAGCAGGGCCAAATCACGGCGTGACCTTGGCATGACTGCGACGTGACCTCGGCGTGACCGTGACATGTTGTCCCGGTCCAGCGAAATCTGTGGGGCAGCATCTTCTGACCAATAGCAATGGGAGTGAGAGGAGACTGGAATGCTAATGGAAGGGGGTTGGTTGCAAGTGTTGGGGGGATGGTGCGGGCTGATTCGAAGGTGGAAGGGGGGGGGGGGGGGCTGTTGCGGGCTGGAATGTTGGTGGCAGCGAGCTGAAATGAAGGTGGAGGGGGGCTGGTGTGGGCTGGATATGGCCGGAGCAGGGCCAAATCACAACATTACCACGGTGTGACCAAGGTGTGTTGGATATTTCTAACTAAAAGTTGTTTCTCCCCACTGGGTATATGCACCTTTACACAATACATGTATTTTACAGATCCCTTCAAATTAAATGGGCAATGTCTCACATAAAATTTAATGAGGAAGGTGAAAAACATAAAAAACATTGAAAACAAAGTAGAAGAACGAACCTGGATGTTTGTTTATGCTTCGTAGAACCCTATGATTCGATCTTCAATAGGTTCATGAGGTGCTGTCAAGACTTGTTCATGCCCAGAAAACACAAGAGAAATGTTATTAAATAGTAAAATAACTAAACAAAATAAAAGAAAAGAAAATGGAAAAGAATTTTTAGGTTTCAAACCCGGAACATGGGCTTTTGTTAACCTGTCAATAACTGCACCCCTCCACCCTCCCACCTGCCCCTGCCCCCTACCCCCTGCCCCCTGCAACCTGCCCCCTGCCCCTGCCCCCTGCACACTACCCCTCAGCCCCCAGCCCCACTCCAACTTGCCCCCAGCCCCCTCCAACCTACCCCTACCCCCTGACCCCTTGCCCCTGCCCCTACCCCCCCTCCAACCTACCCCGCTTCCCCCCTGCACCCCTCCACCCTACAGCCTGCTCGCTACCCCCTAACCCCTCTACCCCTTCCCCCTGCCCCCACCCTGCCCCCATGCACCCATCCACTCTATACCCTGCCCCCTGCCCCATGCCCCCTCCACCCTACCCTTTAGCCTACACAGCACCCCCTGCACCACCTTGCACCCTGCACCCCCCACCCCCTACCCCCTCCACCATCCCCACTGCACCTGCCCCCTACCCTCCTCCACCTAGCCCCCTAGCCTGCATAGCCCACCTTGCCCCCTCCATCCATTCCCAGTTTCTAAATCATGTTTTTGTATTATGTACAAGTGTTTTATGAACCTAATTTTCCTATGATACTGAACATTTAGATCCTTGAATGTATTATTATGTCAATGGACCCTTGGTATCTAGTGAATCACTAGCTAGAGAAGCATAAAACACATGTTCCCCATCAATATGAGTGCTATATTAATCCTTGAATATACCTTTGTACCTAGACTCTAGCAGTTCACTATGGAATTGAGTCTGTTTCCTATATAACATGTTGTTTAACATTGAACTATTTTTTCAGTAGAGAATAAAATAAACTCTAGATGTTTCTTAGATAGGTCAAGATCTTCAAACAAAAAATAATTAATGAGATGTTTCCCTTTAAGAAACTTCTGATCGACCTAAAATATTTCCAAGAATGTTGCTGAAAATAGTAAGAAAAGAAGGATTTTAAAAAGGAATATGTAATATGATAATCTAAATCCATTGGGATAAAAACCGAGATTCCATCCTTGAGTGAACAATTAGGTTCCACTGGTAGAGGAAACATGGTTAACAATTGAAAGAACATGAATATTTAGACAAAGACAAAGCCAGATCCACCACTTCATGCAACCTGAGAAAGAATCAATGAGAACTCAGTTCATTCAACCTATGGTTGATCAATTCTTCTATTAGGGAAGTAAATAATTAGAAAATTTGAAGGAATAATGTTCGACTTCTGGAAAACATTTGAAAAATACTGAAACATTCTGGTTAACCTGAATACTAGTGATCAATCTTGAAAGAAGTGATTTCAAAATTGATGCATGTCGAACCCCGATAAAAAAGACGTAGAATTAAATGAGACTTCAAGGTACCGAATAATAGATAAGGTGAAGGATGGGAAACTATAAAGGGAAGGAGTAGGCCCGAAGGTATCTCCAAACCCCTGAAACCTCAAGTCACCAGTGATGCTTAGTAATGTTTCTCATGGATGAGAAGTAGTATAGTGGATAGTTTGTAATGACTATGGTTTAATTTTTTGGTTTAATTGAAATTTTATGTTTCAGGTGGATGGATTTAGTAAAAAAGGGAAAAAGTATGTGGTGTTCTTAAAAAGAAATAGATGGGGCCACCAGTTAGCTATTATAAAGCCCCATGAACATATTAATAGTGAATGTGGTGGAGGGTTGGCTCTAGACTAACTACTGGATGGTTGATGGTTGGAAACAAAAAATTTGTCGCCATTGGTCGGTTGGTGGTTCTCCACTGGGTAATCAGTGCCTTCCTT
This sequence comes from Viscum album, assembly GCA_963277665.1. Lineage (NCBI taxonomy): Eukaryota > Viridiplantae > Streptophyta > Magnoliopsida > Santalales > Viscaceae > Viscum > Viscum album. The sequence continues at coordinate 1,900,552,599 of OY728132.1, read as the reverse complement.
GACCTTGTTTTCCATAAGGGTAAATTATGTCATTTTTATCATGGATTTTGGATGAGGATTGGAATGGAATTGGATTATTTGTTCAAATTAGTATCAAATAGGATGATATGAATGGCATGAGAGGATGTTTTCTCAGAAGATTTAAAGAAATGAATGCTAATCTGTGATGACAAGGGGATTGGACGACCCCTAATATACCTAATTTGGTGTGGTTTGGAGATCTAGAAATGTATAGGAATACCCCATGGGATCAGGAAAATCACATGTTACATAACATGTAATCTAACAGTACTGGTACTGTGGGACCCCTGGGCTGTGGAACTGGTCTTTTGGTTGGATTTAAATATCACATGCCATGTGACATGGTCACACAACATGGGACCCATATTAAATGTCTAACAACACTTAAAGAGTGTCCTGGTTCAAACAACCATTTTAACAAAAAGAGGAAAACCCCCTACAGTGATATAAAAAGGGTCAAGTACGATGTGTGATTTATGACTAACAATGACATCCAGTATAAGGAAAACATCAAGGCAATAATGTTAATCAATGTATACCATTGTGAGTTTTCATAGACAGCACACCTCCATTGGAGGGGTTTTATTACAAAACCATAACTTATTTATCAAACAAAACAATTATCTTAACTAACACTTATTCAAGAATTTCAATTTAAAATAAATGTGCATAATTAAGAAGGCAACTAAATTCCACTTAAAACATTATTGAATTAAATAGGCTAGGAGAGGGACCCTACCTCAACCTCAAGGCATGTTTTCTTTTGATGACGACAACTCGAATATTCCTTTTTTCCACTTGCACACATATTCAACTTAACATATATATAAGGACACCTAGCCCCTATGTACAAATTTTCATGGCCAAATATGCACAAGGGGGTCCATAGATATATGTTTATACTTGCATATACCCCTTTACACTTACACGCGTATGCATTTTTCATATCTATATATAAGCACACCTATCCCCAATATATATATTCATACTACAATGAGTGAATATATATAAAGGGGGAACGTATATATTCATATGCCTACCTATGCATACACATGTAATCCTTCGTCAACGGCGACTCGAATCCACCTCAATGAAATCCAAAAACACACAACAAAAATATAAGGAACCCAAAAATAAAAAGTCCCTAATTAAAATTGGTCCAAAGAATAAAAATGGAATAAACCGTACCCAAATCTTGAACTCATTGTCTTTGATAGTGGTGGATATGACCAATCTTATAATAAGAAACCACCTATAAGAAAATAGATGGAAAAGAAATGAGATATAACAACTTCTTATATATATGTGATCAATGTGCCAACTATACATGATAAATGATACATGAATCTATAACCAACAACGAACAAATAATATTCAAATTGATATGTACATCCCAATACTAAATAACATGATCATTAACAAAGCTCTTTATTTTTCAAACATAACCTTCAATTGCCTATTAAAAAATCAAAAATCAGAAAAATATGAGAATAATGTAAACCTCCATCATCACTTAAAAGTGAGAAATAGGGATTAGACATTGTTCTTAACCTATAGAATCCATTCCTTGAATATATAAAATACCTAAAACTCTTCATGCCGATATCCTTCTTATTTTTCTAGATTGAAACCTCATTTTTAGCATGTTCTTCTTCTAGAATTCACCTTTATTCATAGTTTATATAGGTTTACCAATTTTATAAAGTATGGAATTTTCAATCTTTTATTCTTACCCAATCTGCTTGGATTTTTCAAACCAGATTGCTAATATGATTAGACAATCTTTTGGTGCATGATCTTACTTCTTCTTAATTGTATATTCCTTCTTTGTAGAAACTATTTTAGAACATGTGATAATTGGTTATTTCCTTTTATCTTTCAATAATTATTATTGTTATGGAATCTATGTCATAAATTCTTACCAATTTAGACTACTTGGTTTCCCTTCCACACACACTTTCAACAGCCTTTAGAGTACCCTTTTTAGGATCCCTTTCAAACTCCACACTAGAATTGTCAAGTACTAGCCTACTACAATATCAAATAATGATACTTAACCCAACACATTGATCTTAATGACATCTTAGAAATAAAAGAGCTCTAAATAGAATATTTACCAATATAAAATCCTCATAATTAACTGAACACACTAACTATACCAACCACTGTAGGTAAATAATTAATTTTGGTGTGGTCTTGGAACCAAATATGGTTCATCCAACATCCATCTCCAGACACTAAATTCATCCATTTACTGTCTAAGTTCATACATTTCATAACCATGATAATGATCACCATCCCATGATATGGATTTCAATCAAAAATGACAAGTATAAATCTCCCCACTATAGTATTATTGATACCATCATCAATCCTACATACACATGTCTAGTGCCTCATATCAAAGTATGATCACTATAGAAGATCCTAGCCCAATAATATCAACAAAATTTCCTCATTTAAAATCTATCATCTTTTAAACACACATTATATCCAACAAAAACAATACATTAAAAGTTATAGGATAGGGAAATCCAAATTATAGAAAAAAATAATAACTTTAAGAATACCTCATTAAGTATTGTACTAAAAGTCACTTCACCTAGGATGGATTATCCCAAAAAAATAATATGGAAACCCACATCTCGACACATACATGATACCTATTTTTCTTATCCCAATACTAAGGGAATGCACACACATTCTTGATACATGATAAATAGAACAGGGTTCATTTATTTTTCTAATATTGAGCTAAGATATTAGTCATTTAATTTACTCTGTAACCCTACCGAGGCTCACCAACCAACTTTCATTCCTACCCATTTTCCATCCTTCTTCATGAACCTTCCTATGCAATGGATGTATCTACATAGATAGCTCAGTCTTTCTTGAATATCTCTTAGTAGGTGTCTAGATAAAAGGAAGCTACTCATGCCCATAATGAGTACATAAGACCATTTAAAAACTAGAATTTCTTTATCAATAAATTTCATTTGAAGGATGGCATGAAATGAATAAACCTTCAAATTTATTGGCATAATCCATTACTGATTCCCATAATGATACAGCTCCATGAATCCCCAAAACATGCACTTATTCTGTAAATATTACACAGCCTCTCATAGAAGAGGGAATGAAACTCGATCCATAAAACCTCCTCATTCCTTCTTTTATAGTAAAATGTATTTATCCATTCTAATTCATCTCTTTTGAATTTAGAAACTTCTAGTTTAACCCATATATCATCTAGAGTTCAAATCCTTTCAAATATGAAGTAAAATTTATTTAACATACTCTAAACATCCTACAATCCCATTTTACTACTGAAAATTAGATAATTCTACTCCTAGAACTCATGGATAACATAGAAAACCATTGATTTTTTCCTTTTCGAAGTCCTTGGTCAATATATCAAAGTAGTTGTAACATAATATGAGGTAAATAACCACTTGAGCATATTTCCCATGAGAACACAATGCCATCCGAATTAGATGCTTTGTTGAGGAATTTTGACACAACATCATCTCGTAATAACAACATTACTAATTAGAAACCCATCGCGCCACAATCCTGTGCATGCATTATTACCACAAAATCATGAAACTTACTTCAATCCTTACTTCATAACAAAATATCATTTCCAAAACACCAAACCCTAAGCTTTATCATAATAATCCAAGGGTTACTCGCCTACACAACAATCATAACAACCAAACCCCGAACATTCACCCTTGATAATAAGAAACCCTCCACCCCCTTAACTGATCTAACAAGTAACTTACTAAAAACAAATACACAATCAAATCACCCTGAAATCACCAAAATTCCCTATATCAAGAGTTTTACATCAAAACATAAAGAAAAACCCCAACAAGATCCACCAACATGAAGGATTACCACCAACCCCAACCCCCAAAGAAAAATCGAAACCATACCCAATACATAGCCATCATACTCCAAACGCCACCCTAACACCCAAACTCACCTGATTTGAATAACACAAATGTATTTGGTTTTTCATCTATCATCTGATTGTTTAAACCACCTTAAATCCCATAAACATATAAATTCCAACCATTGGAGAAAATACATGATTTCAATTTGAGGGGTTAAAACCCTAAATACCTAGTTCTTGTTGAGAACATCATAATATGTTTTAAGGAGTTCACTTCCAAGATGACCCCCACTTTTGGAGTTGATGAACACCGAAATAGGATAGGTTGGTTAGTGGGAAGTATTTCATACCATGGATCTGAGTTTACAAGTATAATTAGTAATGAAAAAAAACCATCACATTGGTATTGTTTTTAGTTTTTCCCATGATAACTTTTCAACTACACGTTCAAATCAGATCGATATGGCACTATAGAATCAAAGGTTCTCAATGTAGTTAACAAAAACATAGATGCAGATCCCCTCAGTTTTCATCAGGAAAACACCACATGCAAACTTAATGACAAGAATCAGCAGCAACATACATAAAATTTTGAACTCCATCAAATTTTAACCACAAGACCTGCTAACAAGCTTTTCAATAAAAAAGTATCATTTAAGAAAATAAATAGATAACATCATACGAGGATAAATAAAACCCCACATCAACAATTACTTGGAACACAAGACAATGAGTCTTTCATTTAATGCACCATGCAAACATAGGTTCTTCAGGAAAAAAGATAAGCAAGTGATAAATGAAATAAGCATGGGATGTAAAAGGAAAATTGTATACAAATTAACAAACTGCTTCCAGCAAGTAACTTCACCTGACAAGAAATGAATCAATAAGGAAATGCCGGAGGTGCGTGGAAATTACAAACAATCCATCGAGTCTACTACCACATGAATCCAAAAAAAAAACCAGCCCAAGTAGATAAAATTTCCTTGAACAAACAAAAACTAAAGGCCACTACCAATGAATAAATAAATTGAAATGATGATAATAAATTCCCAATTGTACAGGAATTAAAAATCTAATCTGCTCTGTCTCCCTCCCCCAACTCTCCATAGTCATCCGGACCATGTGATTATCATTCCATAATGAAAAAAAAACACCATCCATGAGAGGAGGATGCTTCGATTTGGAAAACTTAAGAGGTTTATAGTGGGATGGAGATAGAAAGAGGGAGATTCAGAAAGTACACAGAAATTTCAAGATGAAGCACTAGTGGATTCCTGCTTCTTAAGGGTTGTCGTGAATAGCATTAGAGAGTTCATGAGAGAGGTCGATTTTTTGGAGAGGAGGGTCACGGTGAGAGAGGTTGATGGCAGCGTGAGAGACCGCGTTGATTGGGGGTGTTGGGAGGAGGGTGATGCGGTGAGAGTTGTAGATGGTTCAGATAGTGGGGTCATGGATCTGGGGAGGAGGAGAGGAGCGGTCATCGCGGATCGAGGGAGGAGGAGAGGAGAGGCTGATGAAATCCAAAGAAAAAAAAGAAACACCGATGTTTAGAAGTTTATCCATGGATGTTTAATTAAAGAGTGGCTATAAATAGTCTATAGCCACAGACCTATAAAACCGTGGCTATAGGTCCATGGCTATAGATTAAATTTCTAGTAGTGTTTATGTTTCCTTGGGATTACAATTATTAAATCATTTTTTATGTCTTCCCATTTCAATATTTGCATGTGTAATAATTTCATCATACCCATGGACTTATATTATTCAACATTGACTTTTTTTCATACCCAGCATCATGATATAAATTATGAAATCTCTCTCATCAAATTATCCCATTGTATATTTTTCTTCAGATCATCATAAATCTTAGTGCTTCTTGGATGAATAGAGAAGGATATTTTTGGTGAATCATCCGTAATTTCTCTCTTCAGGTCCAGTTTTTATTGGACACGTATCTTGGTTCCAAACCATATAACTCCATCTTTAGTAAAGTTGAATGTTGAAAAATTTACTTCCTTTTTTTTGTATCACATCATCGTATTTCTAGGATTTATTTATCCAAGGAAGAATTTATGGTAGATTAGTTATTTCATAAAGTTAGGATGAAGATCCTTTTATAATTTTGATGTTTATCCTTGACATGTCTCAGGAGATTGTATCCCTTTCAATCATCATAATGGATATGTTTATGGTATACATTATACTCAAAGTATTTACCACTTTGTTTTCTTTCCCGATATATTAATGGATTGAATAATCATAATATTTGATCATCTCTAACCACCTCTATTATCGTATATTGAACTCCTTTTATGTGAATATATACTTGAGGATTTTATGGTCCATATATATGTCACACATCTCTATATAGAGATAATTTCATCAAATATTTAGTACATAGATCACTATAGACAATTTTAAATCATGCATTTTGTAGTTCTCCTCATGGATCATTAATTAGTGGGAGGCATAGGCTATCACTTTTCCATCATTCATGAGTACATAACCCAATCCTTTTTTATGCATTCATGTTGATCACAAATCAATCCCTAGTGGTGGGTAATGTGAGAATAGGTCTAGTGATTTTACTCTTCTTTAACTCTAATGATTTTTTACATTCATCGGTATAAAAAAACATTACTTCATTCCTTGTTAGCATGGTTAGTGGGATTGATAATTCTGAGATGTTTCATAAAAATTTATGATAGTTCCCAACTAATAAAATGAAACCTAGGATTTCTATCAGAGAAATTTTTCCAGACCATCATTAAATTGCCTATATTTTTTAAGGATCCATATATTACCCTTTTCTGGTGATAACGTGCCCTAGGAAAGTTTCTTTCAAAATATAAAAATTTTATTTACTATAATTTAAAAATAAATTTTCCTTTTTGAAAATACTCAGCAAAAAATTCAAATTATCCTTATATTAAACCTTTTATATTTGAGTGGACAAGACTATAATGTATAATAGCTACCAAAAATTTGTTGAGTTTATCCCTATATACTATATTTATCATTTAAAATAATTTTTTTTGAAAAAATAGTGAGTCCAAGTGGACCCACAATGAACTCATAGTTCCCATGAATTGTACCAAAAATATGTCTTACAAATATCATCCTTATTCCCCTTTAATTAATAATATACTAATAAAAGATCCACATTGGAGAAGTATTCGGAACCATGTAGCTAAATTAAAAAGTCATCAATTCATGGAAGATGATATTTTTTTATTTATCATGATCTTATTGAGAATGTTATAATAAATGTAGAGGCAGATTGACCAATCCTTCCTCTTGATGAGGTGGATTGGTGCACCCCATGGTAAAGCACATAGGAATATGATCCCTTAATCCAAATTCTCCTATATTTTCTTCTTCATCATCTAAAGTTACATAGTGGACACTCTATATAAATTCTTGGATATTTTCAAATATTTAGGTATAATATCTATTAATAACTTAACCTCTCATCTTAGAGGGATATTAGGTAATTATTTAGGAAACACATATGTGAATTCCCTTACAATGAGCATGTCATAAAGGATTATCTTTTCATTAGTCTCAATTAAATTTGATTCAAAATATTAATTAGATGGAAATAATATCAATTCATGAGAATATTATACCAAACAAGGTTCATCATTCTCCTTACACTTGTATAGAATCAGAGGAAAATTAGTGGTACGTTGAGTTATTTCCTTTTTTATAAATTTCTGTTGGCTCTATATAAGTAAAGGGAATCCATACCCAGAATATTATCAAATTCCACTAAAGGGAGTATCATATGGTTTTATGGGAAATTATTCCCCCAAAATTTGGATATGGAATGGGTTATATGCTTGGGATAGAAAAATTTACCCATTTACCATCTTTCCTAAAAACTCGACATCCATGTTCTTAGGAGGAATTTCAATTGTTCTACTAAAACTTCATAATAAGAAATATTAACTAGTACAGAATCAAATAGTACAATCACTATTATTGAATGAATAACTATAATATCCATCACCACTGTATTATTGTGGTCCACCTCACGAGTCGTGATGGAATAATAAGACCCTTTATCTCGAGGCCTTGGAGGTTATTGTCATTTTTTGTTGTCAAGAACTCTTTTCCTAGTGATTTGATTCATATAATGTTTTTATTTCTTGAAGTTGAAACATTGTATAACAGGTTAAGGGTTTTTCTAGACCATTGTTTTCTTCCATCACATCGGTGGGTTTATCATATAGTAAATTTCTAGGTATGTTCCCCTCCTTCATGCAGAAAAATAATTTCCTTGTCCCCTTCATGAAATTTCTAGGATGCTTCTTCCTACAATTTTTCCAAGCATGATATTGGAATTTCTTTCCACCATGAGTTTTCTCCAACACACCACTAGGATTGAATTATGTTATTTTCTTATTATCTAATATACCATGAGAACCATGAGATTTACTAATCAACAAATCAAATTTTATGGTGTTTCAATAAATTTCCTCCTATCTATCAAATTCTTAAATTTAAAAATACTTTCAAAGAATCTACTTTATTCCACCAAAGAAGCAGTCAACTTTACTTTTAGGGGCGATAAAAAGTATGGAGGTTAATTGTAAATATTTTTTTATGTTTTCCAGATATTCCCCGATGGATTCATCATCTTTTTGGTTAATGCTAAGAAAATACCTATCTATTTTAAGTTAGAGAGTATGATGATAATATTTATCAAGAATAATTTAATGGAATTCCTTCTACATTATCACATTGATATCCTCATAAGGGTTCATATTTCTGACCAACTTCACCCATTGATCAAATTACCCTTATATATTATGAATGAAAAAACAAACTTCTATTTATCAGATTATAAAAATAAAGATAATATCTTTTCAATGGATTTGGTTAATTGTTTTGTGATTAATGGATTATTAGATCCACTAAAAGCTGGAGTCCTTTTTCATATAATGGTCTCAATTGAACGTTTCTCTTTCTATAGGGGTTCAGGAATTACTTCTAATTCATGATTCGGTTCAAAACATGAGTTAATTGGGAGATTATTTTGATAATGTTCTTAACTCATAGTCCAATCAAGTTGGGAATCTCAATTGGGAATCCATCACATTACCCGTCATATTGGTTGTTGATTCAGTTTCTCATATTCCAAGCTACTAACTAAAAATGGTTAAATTAGGTATGAAATTTTTTATGCTTTTAAACCATTAATTGAGAAATAGTGAAAATTAAATGGATACCACCAAAATGACATAAATTCATTAAACTATGAATTTTTAATTCTCTATCTGTGTTATCTATGATCTATATCCTTATATAAAATATTATAGAAATGTTTTCCTTTATAAAGGATTTTAATGAGAAAATAAATTTACCAAATTATATCCCGTGGGAGTTTAAAACTATGTATACAACAAGGCCCGATGTCATGTACTATGTGAAAATTGAATCCATTTCAATGTTCACTTTTTAGATTTATATTCCCTAGGTACAACTATTCCAGAGCCACAACTACTTATTGTACCCATAGAAGGATTTATTTGATCAAAAACCACTTAATTTATATATTATAAAAATATAGGGATGGTCTCATATATTTAGTATTATCACTAAGGTTTTTATTAGAGTTTCCTAATCTAAATAACCAAAAAAACTAGACTTTCCTATGATACCAACTATATGAAACCATATTTTAAAACACTTAAATTACTGATTTATTACATTAAGATACACTTAATAAAACCCCAGAAGATCTTGGGGTCTATTTTATTTTGGTAAATAGGTACATAAAATACAATTTAAAAATAAATACAAAAATGTAATTTAAAAACTCCATAACATGTTTATATATTCCATAGATCTTCTAAAACTGCATAAGAAAACCTAGGGACGTACATAAGAATGGGGTGAGCTATAAAACAAAGTAATAATCAAAGAATAACCTAATGAAAGTAATACATGGGATTCAGTAGAAATATCAATGATACATAAAGGAAGTGAGAATTAGAGTCTTGAATAATGATCCATGATATTAAAAGATAACATTAAGGTATCATTGGAATGCGGAAACAACACAAAAAATGACATAATCATATGTAAAAGAAAAATGACAAGAAAACATCACATGGTGGAAAAAGAAACATAATAGATTAGGTTCACTCCATAATACCATACATAACATTCCATGAGACAAAAACATTACCCAATGCATTGGAGGGATATATAATTATGGGTCCACCGATCACATTTATATCATGTACATGAATAAGTGTGACACATAGATCATACATCATAAAGATGTATTTCATCAATTATAATCACATGATTAAGAAGAGTGATATATATACATGGAAGTCATAAATAAATGAGGGATAAGTAAATTTATGTGAATGCCCTTGAGTGGAAATGGGGATGAGAATTCACTGCATAATTGTTTTCCAAGAAAATTGCTAGATAATTTCCACAACATAATGACAGTATAGATTCATTAATAGTATTAATGAGAGTGAAAGGTGTCTATAATCACATTTAAATGATATGTAAACTATCAAGTATATGTAATAACATACCACGATATAGAAATTTATAATTTTAGAGGCATAATATAAAGAAGGTTCTTGAATAAAGAGAAGAAGGAGAGGATCCCTTAACTTGAGAGGCTTCTTCTTAAATCTTAGGAGGAGTTTCTTAAGATATTGGGGTAACCTTGGGATGGATTTAGAGATGCATGGATAGAGTATAATAATTACCCATGGGTTTCTAGTGAATATAAAATGGAGGTTGTGTGAGTTTTTATATAATTAGAGAGTAAAATTATTTATTAATTTTCAAACATATGTTTGGGACTCTATATTACAAATTAATCAAAACCATAAACCATAACATGGGTTTTCCCATGGTTTCTACCAAATACTATTGGTTTTAATTTTTTTATTCAACTAATATTGGAACTGATTAGAATAATACCCTTGGTGATGTGGAAGTGAGTAATGTTTATAAATAATTGATTTTAATACCTTAAAATATAAAATAGGTCATTGAGGATTAATTAAAAATTTATAAAATTTATAAAATAATGAAAATGATATTTTAATTTGGAAACATGATTTGGGTAATGGATACATTTTATGGAATATATTACATCACTTTTGGGTCATTATTATGTGATAATATATACCACATATTTATATTGTATTTAATTGTTACCAGAAATTTTTAATGTTGTCATGACTTGACCCATGTCGGAATCAAGCCACAACTACCCCAACCTCGCATCCATAGGATTGGTGGTGCTGACTAGCACTGAATTCACAACAAACTCAGGGAGACCTTTACCTAAGAACTTGTACACACACACACACAACCAACTTAATGTAAAAGTGTAGAGGGAAAGGATAAAAATATTCCACATTTCAATAAATAAACCAAGCATGAATGAACCACTCAATAGTAAAAATATATTAGAGTAAACATAAAGGGGAAATATTAATAAAATACACTCCTAACCGGAAAAGTGCCATAACCTGGATGTAACTGAATAAATGTAAAACTGCTAAGAGAACCCCGCTCTTAAATCCCAAGAAATGACCACTATAACCGGTCCAAGAACATGTATCTCTATGCTACTTTAAAGCCATGATCAACCTATCCATTGTCTACATAAGGCACGCAACATACAAGAAAATCATTTGTAGGGGTGAGTATAAAAATACTCAGTAGGATGCCCCGAAAAGGTGAAGGGGGAGCCGTAAGAGATACTCAGAAAATGAAAGAAGTATATAGGAAAAGGTATAGTCAAAGGAGTTCAGCTCAACCCAATAAGAGAGTGAATTAAGATCATCCAAACACAAGGAGATATAAATGGTGAAAATATTAACTTTTTGTTGAGTCTTTTCTACCTATATTAAGAGAATATACTCATCCAACCATGAGAAGCTTGACACAGAAGGCATGTGGTATACCCTACATGTCTTCACCTCTCCCAGAATGAGAGAAACAAAACCTAAGGAGTGATAATTGGAATATATATATATATTCTCAGTCAATGAAACCCAAACAAGAGAGTAAGGGGATCTCTATCTCACAGCTCAGCCCATGAAGAAAAGAATCAAATAGTTCATAAGTATCCATAAATGATGCCCATCATCCAACACTTCCTCTCTGAACTGTAATTCCAAGGGATTCCATCATATAACCTTGATGTAATCTAATTCTGGATGAACTTTATTTCCCTCATGGTTTTAGATCAAATCACATAGACACCTATTGGTAGAAAAAGTGTCCCTCTTACTCAACAGTCTAAAGTCACAACAAATCACAACTCTTCACTATGACACATAGTTGAGAGGTCGTGTCTGAAGTTGTTGGGGACCCATTTATTGACCCAGCTAGAGGGTAAGCTCAATACCACCATAGGGGAACACTATCCATCCCAACTAGTGGTAATCCCAAAACTGCCATCGGGGACCACTACACAACCCAACTGAAGGTATGCCCAGAACATCCATCAAGGACTACTACCCAGCCAAGTTGGAGATAAGCACAAAACTGCTATGGCCATACCTATTAGATGGAAAGTATCATAATGTAATGAAGAACTCACATACCATTCCTGGTGGAAATAATCTCTTATAAATCACTACCGGAACTCACTTTCCATCCCTTCTAGATGGTACCTCTTGGAAAGAACCATTGGAATGCACTGGACATCCCTACTAGATGGTACCTATCATAAAGTACTGCGACAGTAATTATGTACTATATCAGATAGGCGTCCCACCCAGAACATATGACATCATATCTCAAAATCCATTATAAAGGTTATCATCTTGTTTTATATAAAAAAACAAATGGGATCGACAAATCATTTTACCAGAATGGATATCAGGTAGAAAAGATGCATTTCGCTGCAAAGTGTGCGAACTGAGCCCTCATAGGGACTGCACTATGACAACCCTACTTTTTTTATTATACACATAATCAGGATTTATTATATAAACACATCACTAGATACAACATGAAAGATAGAGAGGTCTTGTGTTTTTGAGGATTAGAAACATTACATAAAAACTTAAAATATATAATTCCACATCTTATTGAAAACATCCTTTACATGACCACTATATTCCCTTATACTTAGCATTGCATGAGATAACCTGAGGGCATGCATAAGAAAAGGGTGAGCTATAAAGCCTAGTAATGGAATAATCATGGAATAAAATTAAGAATAAAATACATTTTAGAAAATAGGAATATCAATGGAGCACAATATAAACATAAACATAAAGTCACGATAAAGCATGATAATCCTAATACAAGGATTTGGAAACAACACTTAACCTGGAATTAGCTTGAGCCAAGACTCATTGTGCATGGGGGATGAGTAAACCCTCATTGAACATAAATCATGATTAAACCCTCATTACACTTAAATTAGAATGATTAAAAAATCATTGAACATGACGTATCATGATATTATACTTTACCCAAAGCAAGGGAGCAATATTAGGGCACACCATTCTTAAACATTTCATTTCATGCATAAGTGTGCCACATGGATCATAAAACATGGATTCATTAAACCTCATCATTTATTCCACGATAAAGGAATGTAGTATTAATACTTGGAAATATATAATCAATAATTAAATGTGAATAAAGGTTAATACCCTTGATAGAGAAATGAGCATGGTATTCACTACACAATGACTTTGTATTGGAAAAATGTGGTGCAATTTTAGCAGCATCACGACATGACATAAGAATTCATAAAAAATGGTTGATGAGAGATAAATGGGTGTATCACCATATTTACAGGAAATTTATAGTAAGGTGGGTCATATAAATACATGTCCCAACAATTCTAATGGAATTTAGATTCATGATAAAAAATACTTTCTTGAATGTAAATGAGGAGAGAGAAATTCCTTTCAGAATTTCAGCATAGTAGTAGGTGTACATGAGAGGAATTTAATGAGAGAGAAAGGGGTATCTCATAATTAAACCATAATGAGGGTACTATTGGTGTGGTGCAAAATAATACCTGCACATTTATAATTGAAAATAAAAGGGCATAACAATATTAAGAAACATGGATAAAAAGAGAAAGGTAGGAATCCCTTACATGGAAGTGTGATTCCAAAGGCTTGGAAGAGGCTTGAAAGAGGATTATTGGCAGCTTGGGGCACCTTTTAAGGATTATAGAGAGAGGAATAATGAGTTTGTATGAACTCAGAAGGCTTTGCGTGAAAAGAAAGTTGGGCCTTGGGTGGGTTTATATAGGAAAGGATAGGGAATTCTCTATTATTTAGGTTTGGGAAACCACACATTAAACTAGTCAAAACCACAATCTAGACCATAGTTTTTGCCCATGTTTTTTTTCAAAGTGGAGTGGAAAACCATATTTTATAAGTCCAATGGCCTAACTTTATAAAATAATAGGGTTTCTTATGGGTAGGTGAGTCACACTCTCAGTGAAATCAATTTAAAAAGATAAAATGTTTTATAAGTTTTGGAGGGTCCACTATGGCATTGTAAAATAAATCAAAAAACCTAAATTAACATTATTTTAATGGTAAAAAATATTTTTGGCGAAAATTATGTTTATTTAATTTTATTACATCACTATTGGGACATTATGATGTCATAAAAAACATTATATAACTAAAAAATATATTATTTTTACCCAAAATTTTGACTGTCTCAAAAAATTATGAAAAATTTCCCATTGGATAATTTTTAAATCATGATTCCAAAAATAATATTCATTTTATCTAAATAATTTTCTAAATATTTTAATATTCACTTTTAAAATAAAAGCGACATTTATCGAAAAAACACGGGTTTTGACAAAAAATAGCTTTCAAACCTTAATAAAAATTACAATTGCATTCATAAAATTATAAAGTAATTTATATATAATAAAAATTAATTTAATAATAATAACAATAATTTATTTAAATATTATTCAATTCAAAAATCTATTAATTCATAAAAATAGATTTCTTAGTTAAATATTAACTAAAAATAATATTTGTGCTTTAAAAACTATTTAAAAAGTAATAATAATAAAAAGAATGGATATTATATGTACATGAATAAGGTAAATAATAGTAGTACTAGGGTCTGGTTACATAACCCTTCAAAACACCCACATAAGACCTTCGGGTAAGGTGCGCGATGGTGAAAGACTCTTGGGGTAGCTTGGATAACATTGCTCGAGTGGTAATCTCTATCAACTCCCACTTCTCTCGTAGGCAGTTACACATGAGCTTAATGTATTAAATCTCAAACTGGGATTGGTCCAGAATGATTCCCAATGACACCACTTCCTTTTTTGAGCACTTAAAAATAGGCTTCGTATGGGGAAAGTCTACTAGATGAGGTCATCGCTTCCTTTGTCTAAGTAAATTGGATTTGTTAAAGCCTTATATTTATACTAACCCTGAAATCACAATTCAACTAATATATTAGCAATAGTAAAAATTCCTAATTGTATTTTAAAATCCTAAACATAGAACCAAATAAGTGCTTACATTTTAAATAACCATAAAAAGACATTTAAATAGACCAAGAGGTATTTTCATTAATGATGTTTTGGTTCGTTACAATCTTCCCCTCTTAAGAAATTTCTCCCTTGAAATATCATTTTCCCAAAAAATAATAGATGTGGGTAACTTTTATTAATCACTTCCTTTTATTCCCACATCACTTCTTCTAACTTGTGGTTTTTCCACAACACCTTGATGAGGGGCATTATATTATATCATAGAACTTTTTCCCTATGATCTAAGAACTTCACAGGTTGATCCTCAGAAAGAAGATCATCCTCTACCTATACTACCTCTGAAGAGAGTACATGTGAAGGGTCTGGTATTATTTATTAAGATGGATACATGAAAGATAACCAGTACTTTGGCCATGTTAGGTGGAAGTTCTAGTCGATATGCCACAACACTGACAGGATAAAGAATATCAAAGGGGCCGATGTCACTAAGACTTAATTTCCTCTTATTTCCAAACATCCTGACCATATTCCATAGAGATATTCATAGAAATAACATGTCTCCATCTTTAAACTCAAGGTCCATTTACAGTTATTTATATAACTCTTCTGTCGACTCTGGGCTAGCTTGATATGCACCCAAATGGTTTTATCCTTCTCCACTGTTTCTTTGACCATTTATGGTCCAAGAACCTTACACTCACCGACTTCATTCCAATATTCCAGTGTTCTACATATATTCCCATAAAGGGCTTCATAAGGCGCTATTCGGATGCTCGAGTGGAAACTATTATTATAGAAGAATTCAACCAGAGGAATATGTTGATCCTATCCTCCTTTAAAGTCCATTGAATTTGATCTTAACATATCTTCCATTGTCTGAATAGTTTGCCTAGATTGGACATCACTTTGATGATGATAGGCCATATAGAAGTTCAATTCAGTATCCGGGGCATGTTTAATACTCTTCTAAACATAGAGCTGAATCATGGATCTTGATTCGATACAATAGATGGTGGTACTCCACACAGCCTTACAACTTCCCTGATATATATCTGAGCCTGTTGATCCCATTAGAAATCCTATTGAATTATAATAAAGTGTGTAGACATTGTATGATGATCCATAATAACCCAACTTGCATTGTTTCCTTTGGATGTCTTCAGAAGCCCAGTGACAAAGTCCACAGTGATGCTCTCCCATTTTCATGCTGGTATGGGAAATGGTTGCATCATCCCTTTATTCTTCTGCCTCTCTATCTCCACTTGATGACACTCAAGGAACATTGATGTATACTCAGCGATATCCATATTCATATTATCTTACAAATAGTGCTCTAAGATATCTTGATACATCTTTACTTTTCCCAGGTGAATAGAGAAATTAAAACTATATGCATCATCCAAAAGTTCCTTCTTCAGCTCTGGATTTGATGGAACACATAAACTTTTCCCAGATCTCTGAATTACATCTTTATTAACATTTAACTCAAAGGATTTACCTTTTTTGATAGCTTCCACTTTCCTCTAAATTCCCACATCATCCTTTTGAGCATACATTAAATTTTCCTAAAAAGATGGTTGAGAAATCATTTGTGAAAAGATTTCTATTTTATTCCCATATCCATATTCATAAAATCTAAATATATTGGATCCTTTTCAATTATCACAATTGATAGAATCACTGGGTCTATTATACTTAGATAATATGACACTTTGTTCACATTTCCAAGGTGGTAATAAATTGAGCAGTCAGAGTCTTTGATTTTCTCTAACCATCATCATTGGAACATGTTCAACTCTTTCTTTGTGAATATATACATGAGGATTTTGTGGTCCGTATATATTTCACAATTCTCCCCAAAGAGATAATGATGTGAAAATTTTAAAGAGAATATCACTGTAACCAACTCCAGATCATGTGTTGTAAAGTTTTTCTCATGAAATTTTAATTTATTTGAAGCATAGACAATGAATATTTCATTTTTCATCAACACATAGCCCAAGCCCTTCTTCGAAGCATCTCTGAATACCACAGAATGTTCTTTAGTTGAGGGTAATGTGAGCATGAGCACAATGATAATCCTCCTTTTCAACTCCTTGAATCATTCTTCAGATTCATCAATCCATTAAAACTTTACTCCCTTTCGAGTTAGATTGGTAATAGGTTTGGAAAATCGTGAGAACTTTCCCACAAATCGTCAATAATATCCAACTAACCCTAAGAAGATATAGATATCCATTAATGATGTTGTCTTTGGCCATCCCTCTATTGCAACTATCTTGGAGTGATCCACATATATCCCATTTATTTTAATGTTATGTCCCAAGAATGAGACATCCTTCAAAAAAACTTACACTTTCTATACTTTGCATAGAGTTTATCCTTTTACAGGGTCTCTAGTATAATTCTAAGATGCTCCTCATGATCCTCCTTGGTTTTGGAGTATATTAGAATATAATCTATAATTACAACAAAAATGTTTTTGTGGTAATCTCTAAATAATCTATTCATCAATTCCATGAATGTTGATGGAGCATTAGTGATTCTGAAAGGCATTACTATGAATTCCTAGTGCCTGTATCTTGTACAAAAAGCAGTCTTAGGGATATCTTCATTCTTCACCCTTACTTGATAATATCCTGACCGCAAATCCAACTTGAAAAATTATTGTGCTCTACGTAGATGATTGAACAAGTCATCAATCTTGGGGAGAGTAGACTTGTTCTTTATCATGATTTTGTTAAGCTCATGATAATCAATGAAAAGGCGCATTGACCCATCCTTCTTCTTGATGAAGAGGACTGGTGCACCCCATGGTGAAGCACTTGGGTGTATACAACCTTTTTCCAGATTATTCTGTAGTTTTTTATTTAGCTCCTCAAGACCCACAATAGACATTCTATATGAAATCATGGATATTATCAATTCCCCAGGTAAAATATTAATTGAGAATTCAACATCTCTTCTAGGAGGAAGACCAGGAAATTCCTCAGGAAGCACTTCAGCGAATTTCCTTACATTAGGCATGTACTCAAAAATGGATTCCTCCTTAGACTCAATCATCTGAGCTAGATACATGTTCTCATAGGGAATTAATATCCACTTTTTAGATGATGGTGCTAAAAAAGATTCAGCTTCCTCCTTGAACTTGTATGAAATCGGGGGTCGATTCTCTACATGGAGAGTGATTTTCCTCTCATGGTAATTTATGGTGGATCTATATTGGTAAATCCAATCCATGCCAATAATTACATCAAATTCCACCACAGGGAGTATTATGAGGTTCGTTGGGAAGTTTAATCCAACGATTATGATAGGGGACGATTTATATTCATGGGATTCAATGATTTCCCCATTTTCCGTACTCACCGACATATTTACTTCCATGATTTGTGGTGGTGTTGGGATTTTCTACTAAACTTTTGTGATATAAAAGAATTAGTAGAATCTAAATCAAAAAGTATGTTCACTATTCATGAATGAATAACAGGTGTACCTGTCACCACATCGTTGTCATGGTTCACTTTGCTGGTAGTGATGGGAAAAGCTCACCCTTGCTGGCTTGGAGGTTGTTGGATGCTGCCGAAAACCCTCGAATTAGAGAACTGATTTGCATGGTTCCCTAGTTATTTGCGTTGAAGTAATGAAAAATGTGTTGAGAGAGGAATGGAGCATTACTCTCCTCTGTCACAGCTGCTTGCCAATATTTAATAGTCAGGTTCTATTCTCTTCTACACCTAAAGTATTTCCTCATCCCCATTAGGTAATTTCCAGGGTTCTCCTTTCTGGAACTTTGGAAAGTGGGGTGATTGATTTTCTTAGCACTATTGGATTTATCCATCAGACCAACAGAATTGAAATCCACCTTATGCTTTATATCCTCATAATACCCCTTAGATTTGACGATCTCCATTTCTACCATGAGGGAAAATCAGACAATTTCTTCTATAGCTGTCAAA
This sequence comes from Viscum album, assembly GCA_963277665.1. Taxonomy (NCBI): domain Eukaryota; kingdom Viridiplantae; phylum Streptophyta; class Magnoliopsida; order Santalales; family Viscaceae; genus Viscum; species Viscum album. Next base: position 1,900,533,218 of record OY728132.1, on the reverse strand, counting down.
TTCATGGATCTCCTGGGCTTTCCGCAGGCTAGGTTTTAGGCCACCAAATAAGCGGTCAACATTCCATTCAAGGGGTAATGAAATTTAGAGGTTTATTGTGAAATCATTATGAGTTTTTCCTCATATTCTCTGACAGATTCATAGTCTTTTTTTCTTTATGGTATGGATGTTCCTTTCCATTATATTCCAGAGGGTGCGCGAAAAATATTTATCCAGAAACATCATCTAGAAATCCTTCCATTATAATGCCTCGATCTCCTCCTTAGGCATTGTATTTTTTATCAATGCCCACCATTGTTCTGCTTCACCCTCTATGCTATAAGAAGCTAGGAGAACCATCCCTTGTTCATAACATTTAAAGATGGAGAAGATCATTTCAATGGAGTTGATCTACTGTTCCGTGATTGAGGGATCAAATGATCCATTAAAAGTAGGAGGCCTTTATCTTATGAAGCTCTTGATAGCACCTTGTTATTTGTTAGGGGGGTTGAAAATTCTTCTTGAACCATGGTTCTATTCAAATATTGATTTAACTGAGAGGTAATCGTGACAAATTTCATGATTCCTACTCCCATCAGATTAGGCATCTCATTAGTACAATCATCACATTGATCTTCACATAATTTTTTAGCCCGAGTCCTCCTATTACCAGCCATTGGCTGGAATAAATGGAATGGTAGGGGTAACACATAAAGGGAAGCCCAAAGAAAAAAATTAATGTATTATGAATAGCTTTTATTTCCTTAAATTATGAATCTATATTCTTCAATCTTTGTTATCAATTATCTACTTTCTAACATTTATTCTTAGGAATTTTTTAATTCCTTTAATAATGGTTCATACTAAGCTTGTGAATTTTCCAAATAATATCCCCTATGAGTATCAGAACCAAGAGTGAAGCAAGGCCCATTGTCATGTACCAGGATATGCATGGTCAAACACAAAACTCCATGTTGGGTTGTTTACCCCAAGGTATATTTATTCGAGAGTCGCCTCTACCTACTCGTATCCAGAAAAAGAAGTGTATGTTTGATAAACCACTTACTCAATACTCATCAAAACATAGGAATGTTTTTTATAATAATTTGTTTAGGCTCTAAGGATTCACTGGGATTTCTAATCTTAATACCAATAATAACAAAACCTATCATTTGATACCAAATATGGAAACCTTGATTTATTTTTACACACATAATCATGATTTATTACATAAACTCTTAAATTGATACAACATGGAAGATCGATAGGTCTAGTGTCTTTGGGGATAATTAACATTACATAACAAATTAAAACATAGAACGCAACATCTTATTGAAAACATCCTTTATATGACCACTACATTCCTTCATACTTAGCATTGTATGGGATAACCTGAGGACATGCATAAGTAAACAGTGAGCTATAAATCTCAGTAAGGGAATAAAAATGGAAAACATGAGGAATACAATATATGTTAGAAAATATAAATATCAATAGAGAATAAGAGAAACATAAACATAAATTCCTGATAAATCCTGATAATCATAACATGGTGATGTGACAAAAACACTTAACATGGAATTACCATGAGCCCAATCTCATTGCAGATGAAGCATGAGTAAACCCTCATTACCCATGAAGCACAATTAAACCCTCATTTCACATGAATTATCCTGAGTCGACACTCATTACACATGAAATATCATGATAATATACTTTACCCAATGCATTGGATCACTATTAGGGCACACCCTTCTTAAACATTTCATTTCATGCATAAGTGTGCCACATGGATAATAAAACATGGATTCATTAAAAATAATCATTTATTCCATGATAAAGGAATGTGGAATTAATACATGAAACTCTATAATCAATAATTAAATATGCATAAAGGTGAATTCCCTTGATAAATAAATGGGAACGGTATTTACCATACAATGAATTTGTCTTGGAAAATCATAGTGCAATTTCGGCAGCATAACACTGTGACATAAGAATTCATAAAAATTGTTTTATGAGAGAGAAATATGATTCTCATCATATATGAATGATATGGACAGTAAGGGGGTCATATAGATACATGTATCAACAATTATAATGGTATTTATATTCATGATACAAAAGAATTTCTTGAATATAAATGAGGAGAGAGAAAATCCTTTTGGAATTTTGGCATAGTAACGGGTGTACATGGGAGGCATTTAATAAGAGAGAAAGGGGTCTCTAATCATTAAAATATAATGAGGGAAGTATGGTGGAGGTGAGAAATAATATCCCAACATTTATAATTGAAAATAAAAGGTCATAACAATATTAAGAAACATGGATAAAAAGAGAAAGGTAGGAATCCCTTACTTGGAAATGTCATCCCAACGGATTAGGAGATTCATGAGAGAGGATTATTTAGAGATTGGGGAGACTATAGAGGAATCTAGAGAGAGGAGGAAGAGGTTGGATAAACTCTCAAGGATTTGAATGAAGAGGAAGTGGGAGCTTGGGTGGGTTAATATAGGAAAGGAGAGGAAATTCTTTATTATTTTGGTTTGGGACATAACACATTAAACTAATCAAAAGCACAAACCAGCCCATGGTTTGTGCCCATGGATTTTTCCAAAGAGGATTGGAAAAAAAATATTTTATAAGGCCAGTGGTGTAAATTCTTAAAATAATAGGTTTTCTTTTGTGGAGGTGAGTCACACTCTCAAAGAAATAAATTTAGAAAGCTAAAATGTTTTATATGTCTTGGAGGGTCCATTAATGATTTGTCAAATAAATAAAAAAAACCTGATATAAACTTTATTTTAATGTTAAAAAAATATTTTCCAAACATAATGTGTATATTATTTTATTACATCACCATTGGGTCATTATGATGTTATAAACCACATTATATAATTAAACAGTACTAAATTTTTAACCAAAAATTCGACTGTCTCAGAAAATTATGAAAAAATCACCATTGGAAAATTTACACATCATGATTCAAAAAATATTATTTATTTTAGCTAAATAATTTTCTAAATATGTTAATTTTTACTTTTAAAATAAAAAGAGACATTTATTGAAAAAACATGGGTTCTGAGAAAAACTTCTTTCAGACCTTAAAAAAAATTACAGTTGCATTCATAAAATTATATGATATTTTATATTAAATAAATATTAATTTAATAATAATAATAATACTTTATTAAAAAATTATTTAATTCCAAACACATTAATTCATCAAAATAGATTTCTTAGTTTAATATTGTCTAAAAATACTATTTTTGCTTTAAAAACTATTTACAATGTAACAATAATAAAAAATGTATATTAATTATATAAGAATAATGTACATAATCATTTTACTAGGGTCTTGTTACATAACCCCTTAAAACACTCACATAAGACCTTAGGGTAAGGTGCACGATGGTGACCGACTCTTGGGGTGGCTCGGATAACATTCCTCAAGTGGTAATATCTATCAACTTCCAAATCTTTTGTAGGAAGTTTCGCTCGAGATAAATTTATTCTATATTGGATTCGGATTGGTCAAAAGATATTCCCAATGAAGCCACCTCCTATCTAAGCTCCAAAAAAAGAGCTTCGTATGGGAAAAGTCTACTGGATGTGGCCATCGCTTCCTTTGTCAGAGTAAATTGGATTTGTTAAAACCTTATATTCATACTAATCATGTGATCACTATACAAAAAATATTTTAGCAATGGTTATAATTTTTAATTGTTTTTTAAAATAAAAAACATAGAAACAAATAAGTGAATACATTTTACATAACCAGAAGAATACATTTAATTAGACCAATAGTAATTTTCATTAATGAATTTTTGGGTTGTTACAATCTTCCCCCCTTAAGAAATTTCACCCTTGAAATTTCATTTTCCCACACTAAAATAGATGTGGGTAACTTTTTGTCATCATTTCCACCGATTCTCACATCTCTTTTTCAAACTAGTGGGTTTTATACAACACCTTGATGAGTGGCATTGACTTATTTCATTGAACTTTTTTTCTATGATCTTAGATCTTCATTGGTTGCTCCTCATAAGAAAGATCATAATCTAGCTATACTACCATTGAAGAGAGTACATGTTAAGGGTTTGGTAAGTAATTCCTTAAGAGGATACATGAATGTCATAATGTATTTTGGCCATGGTAGGTGGATGTGCTAGTCGATAGGCCACAACCCTGACACAATCAAAAATCATGAAGGGGCCAATGTGCCTAAGACATAACTTCCCATTCATCCCAAACCTCATGACCTTATTCCATAGAGATGTGCATACAAATACCATGTCACCAACTTTAAACTCAATGTATCATCAATGATTATTTACATAACTCTTCTGTTGACTCTCGGATGGCTTGATATGATGCTGAATGGTTTTGACCTTCTCCACCATTTCATCGACCATTTCCGGTCTTAGCATCTTGCACTCACTGACATCATCCCAACATGCCAGTTTTCTGAACTTCTTCCCATAGAGGGCTTCATAAAATTCCTTTCAGATTCTCATGTTGAAATTGTTATTATAGAATAATTTAACCAGAGGAATTTGTTGGTCTCGTCCACCTTTGAAGTTCATTAAACACGATCATAACATATTTTCTAGTTTCTGAATAGTTCACTCAGATTGGCCATATGTTTGAGGATGATAGGCCATAATGAAGTTGAGTTTAGTATCCAGAGCATGTTGAAGAATCTTATAGAACATAGAGGTGAATCTTGGATATTGATCAAATAAAATAGATATTGGTACTCCATGCAGCCATATCAGATTCCTGATATATATCCATGCCATTTGATCTAATGAGAAATATTCTCGAATTGCAATGAAGTGTGCAGACTTTGTAAGAATATCCACAAAAACCCATCTTGCATTGTTTCTTTTGGATGTCTTCAGAAGTCAAGTGACAACTCCATGGTGATTTCCTCCCATTTTCATGTCGGTATGGGCAATGGTAAGATCATCCCCTTAGACTTTTTCCTCTCTTCCTTCACTTGATAACACACTAAGAACTTTTATGAATAATCAACGATCTGCTTCTTCATATTATCCCAAAAATATTACTCTCATAGATATCAATACATCATTGTGTTTCCTGGGTGAATAGAGAAATTTGAACTATGTGCATCATCCAAAACTTCCTTCTTTAGCTCGAGACATGAAGAAACACATAGTATTTTCCCAAATATCACAATTTCTTCCTCATTAAAATTGAACTCTGATGATTTCTATTTTCTGATAGCTTCCAATATCTTTTGAATTCCCACATCATCCTTTTGAGCATACTTAAACTTTTCCAAAATAGATGGTTGGGCAAGAATTTGTGAAAGGATTGATGATGTTCCCTTATTTATAATTATCATGTCTATCTTCATCAAATCTATGAAGGTTAGATCATTTTTATTTCTCATCAATGATTGAATCAATGGGTCCTTTCTACTTAGAGCATCTTCCACCTTGTTCATTTTCCCTGGGGGGTAATAGATTGAGCAGTAATAGAATTTGATTAGCTCTAATCATCTTTGTTTGCGCATGTTCAACTCTTTCTGTGTGAATATACACTTGAGGCTTTTTTGGTCAATATATATTTCACACTTCTCCCCAAAGAGATAATGCCGCCAAAATTTTAAAGCGAAGATCTCTACAGCCAACTCTAGATCATGTTTTAGATAGTTTTTCTCATGAAATTTCAATTTCTATGAATCATAGGAAATGAATTTGTCTTTTTGTGTCAACACACAGCCTAGGCCCCTCTTCTAAGGATTATTTAATACCACAAAAAGTTCTCCACTTGTGGGAAATGTGAGAATGGGCACAGTGACAAGCCTTCTTTTCAAATCCTTGAATCATTCTTCACATTCATCACTCCAAGAAAACCTTACTCCCTTCCATGTTATCTTGGTAAGAGGTTTGGAAAATCATGAGAAATTTCTAACAAATCTTAGATAATATCCTACTTACCCCAAGAGGCTATAGATATCTGTTATCGATGATGGCCTCAGTCATCCCTCTATTGCAGATGTCTTAGAGGGATCCACAAATATCCCATTGCTTTTGATGATATGGCCCAAGAATGAGACCTCTTTCAACCAGAACTCACACTTTCTGTACTTTTCATAGATCTTCTACTTTCTAATGGTCTTTACTATAGTTCATTGATTCTCATAATGATCCTCCTTGGTTTTACAGAATATTAGAATATCATCCATAAAGACTACCACAAAATTTTCGAGGTAATCTATAAAGACTCTATTCATCAAGTCTATGAAGATTTCTAGAGAATTTGTGAGTCCAAAAGGCATTACCATGAATTAATAGTTCTTGTAACTAGTATGAAAAGCAGTCTTGGGGATATCTTCCTTTTTCACCATTACTTGATAATATCCCAACCGCAAATACACCTTGGAAAAGTATTGTTCTCCATGCAGATGGTCGAACAAGTCATCAATTCATGAGAGATGATACTTTTTCATTATCGTGATTTTGTTAAGCTCGCGATAATCGATGCAACGGTGTATTGACCCATCCTTCTTATTGAAGAAGAGTGCCAGTGCACCCCATGGTGAAACACATGGGCATATAAACCATTTATCTAGATCCTCCTATAGTTGTTTCTTAAACTCGTCAATATATACAAAAGTCATTCTATACGATGTCATTGATATTGGAAATGCCCTTGGTATAAATTTAATTGAGAATTCAAAATCTCTTCTAGGAGGAAGACCAAAAAATTCATTAGGAAACACATTAGTGAATTCCATTACAATAGGCATGTCTTCAAGGATTGTAGACTCCTTAGACTCAATCATATGAGCTAGATATGTGTGCTTTTAGGGATGTAATATCCATGCTTGAGATGATGGAGGTAAAGAAGATTCATCTTCCTCCTTGAACTTGTATAGAATCGGGGGTCGATTCTCCACATAGAGCGTGATTTCCCTCTCATGGAAATTTATTTTGTCTCTATATAGGGAAATCCAATCCATGCCAATAATTGCATCAAATTCTACCATAGAAAGTATGATGAGGTTCTCCGAGATGTTCAATCCAACTATTATGATAGGAGAGGTGTTATATTCATGGGATGAAATGATTTCCCCATTTTTCATACTCACTGACATCTTTACTTCCATGAATTGTGGTGGTGTTGGGATTTTATACTAAACTTTTGGGATATAAAATAATGTGTAGAATCAAAATAAAAAAGTACATTCGCTATTATGGAATGAATAACTTTCCCACCTGTCACCACTTCATTGTCGGGGTTCACTTCGGTGGTAGTAATGGAAAAAGCTCACCCATGCTGCCTTGGTGGTTGTTGGTTTCCCCCAAAAAACCTTGGCTTAGGGAATTGATTTGCAAGGTGTCGTGGTTTTTTATAGTTGAACAAATGTAAAACGCGTTGAGAGTTGAATGGAGCGTACCTCTCCTTTGTTGCAGCTGCTTGCCGACAGTTAATAGCTAGGTGCCTTGTTCTTCAATACCTAAATCATTTCTTCATCCCCTTTAGGAAATTTCCAGGGGGATTCTTTCCACACCTTTGTACAGCGAGGTTCTAGATTTTCTTAGCATCGTTGGATTTATCCAAATGATTGAAAAAATAGAAACCCAACTTACATTTCTTATCCCCATGATACCCTTTAAATTCACCAATCTCCATTTAGACCTTGAGGGAACATCAGAAAATTTTCTCATAGCTGTCGATGTCACGGATCGCCAGGGCATTCTGTAGGGTAGGTTGCAACCCACCAAAGAAGCGATCAACCATGTATTCGGGGGTAGTGACAAATCCAAAGGTGTATTGTGCAAGCCCTATAATGGTTTCCTTGTACGCTTCGACATATTCCTCATATTTTTGGTTGAGGGAAAGCAAGTCCCTTTCCATATTAAGCCAGAGGGTGCATAGAAAATATTTATCAAAAAATATCATCTCGAATTCCTTCCATTCCAATGCCTTGATCTCCTCCACATGACTTTTATTTTTGATCAATGTCCACCATTGATCATCTTCACCCTATATATGATAAGCAGCGAGAAGAACCTTCTCTTTTTCATAACATTTAATTATGGGGAAGATCTTTTCAATGGAGTTTATCCATTTTTCGACGATTGAGTGATCAAATGATCTATTTAATGTAGGATGCCTTTGTCTCATGAATCTCTCGATAGAAACTTCTTGTTTCTTAGGGGGAGGGGGGGTGAACATTCCTCTTGACCCTTGTTTCTATTCAAATCTTGAGTTAACTGAGAGAGAATAATGACAATGTTTGTGATTCCTGCTCCCATAAGATTGGGTATCTCATTAGCATAGTCATCACATTGATCTTCAAATCATTTGTTAGATCAAGTCCTCTTATTACTAGCCATTGGATGGAATAAAATAAATTTAGGGATAACACATAATGGGTAATTCAAAGACAAAAATGGGTGACTTATAAATAGCTTTTATTTCCTTAACATATGAATCTATAGGCTTCAATCTATGTTATCCATGATCTACTTTCTAACATATATTCTTAAGGATTTTTTTAATTCCCTTAATAATGGTTCATACTAAGCTTGTGAATTTACCAAAAAATATCCCCCAAGAGTGTCATAACCAGGAGTATAGAAAGGCCTATTGTCGTGTACCAGGATACCCAGGGTTAAGCCCGAAACTCCTTATTGGGGTTTCCACCCCTAGGTACATATGTTCCAGAGCTGCATCTACATGCTCGTATCCTGACTGGGATGTATTTTCATGATAAACCACTTACAAAACACTCAATAAAACTTGGGGATGTTTTCTATTATACATTCTCTAGTCTATATGGATTCACTAGGGTTTTCAAATCCTAATCCCAAAAACAACTATACCTATCATTTGATACCAACTATGAGAAACCTGCTTTTTATTACACGCATAATCATGATTTATTAAATAAACTCTTCACTTGATACAACATGGAAGATCGAGAGGCCTAGAATCTTTATGGATTTGGAACATTATGTAACAACTGAAAACATAGAACACAACATCTTATTGAAAAATTCCTTTACATGACCACTACATTCCCTTGTAATTAGCACTACATGGGATTACCTAAGAACATGCATAAGAAAAGGGTGATCTATAAATCCCATTAAGGGAATAAACATGGAATAACATGAGGAATACAATACATGTTAAAAAATATTTAATATCAATGGAGAACAAGAGAAAAATAAACAAAAAGGCATGATAAATCATGATAATCATAACATGGAGATGTGACAACAACACTTAACATGGAATTAGCATGAGCCAAGGCTCATTGCACATGGAGCATGAGTAAAACCTCATTGAACATGAAACACGAGTAAAACCTCGTTTCACTTGAATTAACATGATTCAACTATAATTTCACATGATGTATCATGGTACTATACTTTACCCAATGCATTGGAGTGCTATTAGGGCACACCCTTCTTAAACCTTTCATTTCATGCATAAGTGTGCCACATGGATCATAAACCATGGATTAATTAAAAATAATCACTTTTTAAAAGTTAAAGGTATGTGGAATTTATACATGATACCCTATAATCAATGAGTAAATGTGTATAATGGTGAATACCATTGATAGAGAAAAGGGCATGGTTTTCACTATAGAATGGCTTTGGCTTGGAAAAATGTGGTGCAATTTTAGTAGCATAACGACGTGACATAAGAATTCATAAAAAATGATTGATGGGAGAGGAAGGGGTGTCTCATCATATGTATATGAAATGGAATGTAATGGGGGTCATATATATACATGTCCCAACAATTTTAATGGAAATTAGATTCATGATACAAAAGAATTGCTTGAATGTAAATGAGGAGAGTGAAAATTCATTCAGAATTTCGGTATAGTAATGGGTGTACATTGGAAGAATTTAATGAGACATAAAGGGGTATATAATCATTCAAACATAAAGAAGTAATTATTGTGGAAGTGGAAAATTCTACCCCAACATTTATAATTGAAAATAAAAGCGCATAAAAATATTATGATACTTGGATAAAAAGATAATGGTAGAAATCCCTTACATGGAAGTGTGATCCCAAAGGTTCAGGAGTGTCTTGAAAGAGGATTATTAGGAGCTTGGGGCACCTTGGGAGGATTATATAGAGAGGAGGGAAGAGTTTGGAAAAAAACCAAAGTCTTTGAGTGAAGAGGATGTGTGGGCTTGGGTGGGTTTATATTGTAAAGGAGAGGGAATTATTTATTATTTAGGTTTGGGTCACCACACATAAAACTAATAAAAACCACAAAATAGCCCATGTTTTTTTCCAAAGGGGAGTGGAAAAAAATATTTTAAAAGGAAAGTGTCTGAAATTCTCTAAATAATAGGGTTTCATATGGGGAGGTGAGTCACACTCTCAGAGAAATCAATTTAAAAAGCTAAAATGTTTTATAAGTCTTAGAGGGTCCCCTATGGATTTGTAAAATAAATCAAAAAAAACCTAAAATAACATTATATTATTTTTAAAACATATATTTTCCTAACATAATGTTTATAGTATTTTATTACATCACTATTGGGTCATTATGATGTCATAAAACACATTATATAATTAAACGGTATTTAACTTTTACCAAAAAATTCGACTGTCTCAGAAAATTATGAAAAATTCACTGTTGGATAATTTCGAAGTCATGATTTCAAAAATAATATTCATTTTATCTAAATAATTTTCTTTATATGTGAATTTTCACTTTCAAAATAAAATGAATCATTTATAAAAAAACATGATTTTTGACCAAAAGAACATTCAAACCTTAATAAAAATTACAATTGCATTCCTAAAATTTTAAAATAATTTATATTTAATAAAAAGTAATTCAATAAGAATAATAATAATATTTTATTAAAATATTATTTAATTCAAAAAATCATTAATTAATCAAAATATATTTCTTAGCACACTATAAACTAAAAATACTATTTGTGCTTTAAAAACTATTTACAAAGTAACAATAATAAAAAGAATGTATATTATCTATACAAGAATAATGAAAATAATCATAGTACTAGAGTCTTGTTACATAACCCCTTAAACAACCCACTTAGGACCTTAGGGTAAGGTGTGCGATGGTGGCAGACTTTTGGAGTGGCTCAGATAACATTGACCGAGTGGTAATATCTATCAACTTCCAATTCTCTCGTATGTGGTCCCATCAAGATTAATGTATTCAATATCAGCTTGGGATTGGTCATGGTTGATGCCCAATTATTCCACCTCCTTCCCGATCTCTGAAAGTCGGTCTTTGTATGTGGCAAGTCTACTAGATGAGGCCATCACTTCCTTTGTCTGAGTAAATTGGATTTGTTAAAGCCCTATATTTATACTAATCATGTGATTCAATGGATATATTAGCAACGATCACAATTATTAATGGTTTCTTACAATCTAAAACATAAAACTAAATAAGTGAATATGTTTTACATAACTATAAGAAAACATTTAAATAGACCAAGAAGAATTTTCATTAATGAATTTTTGGGTCGTTACACACACCCTAATTTTATTAAACACCTAAAAGTGTCCTTGAAATTTCTGCACAAGGACTACTGTTGTGCCCCCACTGACAATGTGTTAATCAGACGCTGTATGTAGGTGCTAATTATGATATAAGAAACCCCAAATAAAAATAATTATTTTTTATTACTAAAATTATGTGTTTTGTTAAACCGATTCCTGATACCAGGTATTAAAATTTCTAATCTGGTCTAAAACGATCTTTCTCAATGAGAGGAATGTTTTTATATAGATTTCACATCAATCAGATTCCTGAATTAGGTGATATGTCCATTTAAAGTTGTATGGGCCAGATTTGAATAGGTCCAACCTATTTCGCCCAGACCCCTCTGCCTGGCCCTGCCCATTCCAGCTGAACCAACCCATTTATCTAGCCCACTGACCATCGGCCCATCTCGGTCTCTGCCTCATATGCTAGCTGTGTTGGCCTGCCGCATCGCTCGTGACCTCGTCATCCTCGCACTCCAGCTCTGCTGTCACCCTCCTCCATGCGACGGCCACCGCCGTGCTCTGCCACCGTGCACTATCACTGATGGATTCTTCTACACACCATACCGACTCCTCCGATTTCTCAATCATAGATATGAAAATGCATTGGAAATACTGGTGATGAGATCTTCACATCACCAACCTCATATCGACGATCCATTGGTGGATTGATGCATTCAAAATTTAGAAATGTATATCTTTGATGAACAAGAAGATTTTAGATAAAATTTATACATTTGAAAAATGGATTTATGCTAGTGTTAGTGTGGTCATTAATGATGGATAATAAAATTACAAACAAAAGGAAATGAAATGGATTTTTAATTTAAAAATTAATTGGAACACAAAAGTAAGAGAAATCCTTCCTTGATCAATCTTTTTATTGATACAGATGCATTTTTCATGCCCCTATTTTGATTCACCAAGGTTATGTCAATGTAAAACCATTGACTCGATGAATAATAGATGAGTGAGAGGGTTTTGTGGATAGAGAAAGTTATATTTGGGGATAACCCTAATCCCAATCCCTTTATTCCTTATTTAAAGAAATCCATTGAAACCCCTACTATAGTCGAGGATTCTGAAACCTCCATACTCTATCATTTTATGTCACAACGAGATAAAACTCACCAATATAAACTCAATGCTGGTATTTTTTTTCCAATCCGAGTATTCAATAAAAATTTATTTGATTCAGCATTCGAGATAAAATAATAAAGCTTAAATATTTTATTTAATATTTTTCACTTGGGTGACTTTTCTAACTGAAGTTTCACGATTACAAAAGTTATGCCCTTCCTAGTTTAAATTCCATGTTCAGGACTATACTATTGCCTCATATTTTTTATACAAGTTACTGTTTAAGATATATAGTATTTCTTTTTCATGCATAGAATAAAATGTACTTAAATTTATTATAAAATTTATCCTGGGTATTGGAATTTCACTTCGTGTCAGCACCTAACTCTGGAAATATATGTAGAAATATTCCAAAGTTATACAAGAAAAAAGGGTCTCTAAATCATCCCCCTCAAGATTTTATCCCTAAAAAGAAAAACAGGGGAAGAAAATCAAAAAACTGAGCTCACACCTGGCTATCCCACACCCAGGAATACCTGCACATTTCTATGCTACAATAGCACGTGAACAAAAGGGATGTCTTGTAATCATTAGGTCTTCTCCTATCAATGATGTGTGTAATAACATGCACATATCTCCTCTGTTGGGATATGTGGGAGACTTTGTGTTCCCACTCCAGCCAATTGGGGTAGGGAAATGTGGTATGAAACCTCTCCATATCTTGGCATAGCCTCGAACGGCCTGAAGAACCTTGTGGAATAGTTCTCCTCCCCAACCAAACCTCTAGATCACACATCATGACTGAAATCATTGTTTGTACCTGGAACATGCTCACATGGTTCCCTTCTTTAGTATACCCATTTGGTTAAAAATCTAAGGATTTCTAGTGAAAAAATATTTCAAATTCAATGTATCACAACCGAGACTCTCTTACACACTCGAGAAGTGAATGAGTCAACACCATCTATTTAAGAGAAACGATACCCTCCTGATTCACTAGGGTCAGACGTAGGGAAGATAACTGCTCTGAAAATTCGCAGAATATGTGAGCCTGGGACTTCCTACTAAGGGAATTTTCTACAATGTTGTCCTTATTTGGTGTATAATCTATCTTGATGTCATATCCCTACAAGAACGCCAATCGATATCACCACGTCATGTTCAAGTCTCTCTGAGTGAAGATGTACATTAGAATCTGGTGGTTTGGGAAAACCACAATGTGTTCTCCCAGAAAGTAGTGTCTCCACACCCTCAGGTTGTAGACTACTACTACTATAACCTCATAGTGAGTCACATAGTTCTATTCTTGAGGCATTCAACACCTCCACATGTACTTGATAACTGCATTATCAAGATTGACATTGAGCATGTAAGGTACCAACGAACAGGGCTGGAGAGTAAACTTATCCAACCATAAGAGGACAGAAACATAAAGATCATGGCATAACCCACATGTCTCCACCTCTCTTGGAAGTAGAGTAACCCCAAAACAGGAACTCATCCACAGCCACAGGTGGAACCTCAAGAAAAAAGGAGGCCAAGTAGGAAAACTCCACTATCAATTCCAAGAACGGCTCTCACTCTATACTAGACAACCCCTCCCATGAACACACAAGTCAGAGAGACTCATCCAACACACATCAATATTATCCATTTTGGTGGCACTAACTCTCCCTCATAGTTTTTGTCACATCAAAAAAACACATCTTAGAGGGGGAAGGACCCCTCTTCCCTATGCATTCAATACTGTGTCCCAAAATTGTGACACAAGGTTACACTAATGCTCCACATCACCCTAGTAAAACCTCAAGAAATGACCAGGGTGAAAAGTGCACTTCACATAGTGTCTAACAGTTTATCTTCCGAAAAGTACAAGAGACACATAACATACCTATAATCATCTTGTGCACTAAAAGATCACATAAATCCAAAGCATTCTACTCTCCGCGGCCCCATATTCTAGCTTTCTCACCCTCACAAGGACCACCTGGTGGTGTTGGTAGGGGAAGGACCTCATAAAGTCACCCCCACCTCTAAATCCTCCTACTCCTCTACCAGCACCACCTCCCTAGGGACCACATTTTCCCCTCCTGGTGGATCCCTAATCATGGAACTATCTCTACAATGGTGGTCCACCTACAACATTCCAAGGATTCTAAGCATGTCTGGTTGGGCAGTCTCACACCATGTGACCTCACCTGTCACATGCAAAGTGTTGTCCCTATCTCGGATGACCTAGTTCTACCTGACAACTTTCCTGAGTCCGATCATGAGAAGATCTCCAAGGTCGAGGTCCTATCTTCTGATGCTTCTAATCTGCGACATACTATTGATCCCTGTTTCACCCACTTCCACAAACAGCTATATGACGTCCATATGAATGAAAGCCCTCTATCGATGGCTCCCTCTAAAACACCCCAATATTGGCGGGGATGCACCAGGGTACTATGATAACACATATATATCTTTGGAGTCCCTACTCGAACCTTTGTGCTCGAATGAAGCCATCAAGAATGATGTCTAGAGAGTAGTATGTATGGTCTATGAACCGAGTTTCATACTCTTCCATTTTCACCCCTCCCTACTAAAACTACAGGAGCTCCTGAATCCAAACAAAGCGTATGAATGAGGGGTAGTACTATTCATGAAACAGCTAATGGAATTCTTTCCACATGAGTTCCAACTCATCAAGAATCTATATAACTAGGCTCCACCAACACCCATCTGCTCTGCGAAAAAGACAAGCTTCCAAATCCACCATCAGATCTATCTGTATCTGAACATGAATGAAGAGGTGGACCACTGACACTAGCCAGACCTCCACTACCTAAGGGGATAGCTCACCATTGATCCAAAGTGGTCTCTGTCATGGGTAATCGAGAAGCATGCTCAACCTATGCATGTCCTCAACCTACTCTGTTGGGGTTGTCTGCTACTCAATAGGTGGAGGTGCTCCTATCTTCCCACCTAGAGGAAGGGGATCACATGATGGATTCTAAACTAAGGAATCATTTCTCAATGGGTTTCCATGACGAAACCGAGATAATATCCTGGATTTCGGTCATCACGGAGACATCATGAATGTTATTAAAGTTTATCATAGTCATATGATCTTATATATATATGTCAACAAAAAAGGGGCTGACTCAAGAAGGAAAATCAGAGACTCAATCCTAGGATTCATGTACCATTGTTCCCCTGAAACAAGTATCTCAGGGTGCCTAGATAACAAGAAGGTAATCAGGTTCCTCATGAATGGATACATCAGACGCCCGTAATGTCACTGGACTCCTTGTCTGGGGAGCCTCTCTTGATACACTTTGAAATGGTTTCCTAAATTCAACCAAGAACTTTTTAGGGAAATGTTTGAACAAAATCCCAAAGGTTAGTCCAACTTTGATACCAATTTTTCATGACCTGACCCATGTCATACTCAAGCCGTCACTACCCCATACTGGCCTCCATAGTCTAGGGGGTGGAGACTAGCACCGAAGGAAAAAAAACATGGGGATGCCTTTTCCTAAGAAAAATACTCACACACACTCACAACCAACTCAATGAATATGTGTAGAGGAAAAGGAATATAATATGCAACACTTCTATAAATAAACCTAGAATGCATGAACCACTAAATAGTACATGTCAATAGACTAAACTAAAAGAGAAAATAAGGAAAAATACACTCCCAACACGAAAAGTTCCAGAACATGGTATTGACTGACAAAAATTAAAATACCTGAGAGATACCCATTCATGGATTTCAATCTATGACCACCATATATGGTCTAAGTATCAATATCCCTATTATAATTTGATTTCACAATAAACATGTCCATCATCTGCATAAGGAATGATATTTACCGGAAATGCCCATGTAGGGGTGAGTATAAAAATACTCATTAGAATGCCTTGAAAAGTTGAAGGGGGGTGATGTAAGAGATACTCAGAAAAGGAAAGAAGTAGATAGGACAAGGTATAGTAAAATGTGTGCACACAACCCAACAAGAGAGTGAAGTATACTCATCTAGGAACAAGGAGATAGAAACATTGAGAAGATGAACTTCTCATCGAGTATTCTCTACCTATAGTAAGTTAGTAGACTCATCCAAACATGTGAAGATAGACATGAAAAGCATATGGAATACCCCATGTGTATTTCACTCACATAGAACGAGTGTAACTAAAACCCAAGGACTGGGAACTAGAAAATATAAAAAATATATATATGTATATATATATTCCTAGAAAAAAAATCAACTGAGAGAGTAAGGGGATCTATATATCACATCTCAACCTAAGAAGAAGAGTAGCCAACAGTCCAGAAGTATCCATCAATGATGCCCAGCATCTGATAAGTCTTAGATGAACTACAAGTCAAAGGGGATTAATCACTACACCTTGATACTATCCTCTTTAGGCATCATTGTCCTTCCCTCATAGTTTTAGGTTGCATCACAAGGATGCGTTTTGGTGGAAAAATCACCCCTATTCCTCGAGAGTCCAAAGTAACACAAAACTATGTCTCTCCACTATGCCTCACAATTGAGAGGCATGTCACAAGTCGATGGGGTCCCAATTCCCAACCCAGTTGGAGGGTAACCATGGAACTTCCATTGGGGAAAACTCCCAACCCAACTGGAGGTATGATCAGAACTGCCATCAGGGAACACTGCCCAACCCAACAACAGTTAATCCCAAAACATCCATTGGGAACCACTACCCAGCCCAACTGGAGGTAAGCCCAAAACTTCTATAGCCATTCATACTAGATATTACCTCTCAGAAAGTAACGAGGAACTCACTAGCCATCCATGTTGTAAGGTACCTCTCAGAAAGACCTGAGGAACTACAGTATCCCTCTAAACTAGATGGTACCTCTACAAAATTACTGATGGAACTCACTAGAAATCCATATTGGATGGTACCTCTTAGAAAGCACCATTGGAACTCACTAGCCATCCCTCCTGAATGGTACCTCTCAGAAAGAAACATCATTGTAATCGGGTGCCGCCCTAGATAGGCTTTACACCTAGAACATCTGACATCATTTCTCAGAATCCACTAGTGAGGATACCATCACATTATATGTGAAGAAAAACATAGGATATGCTACTCATGGGCCAGAATATGTGTCCAAAATAATTTTATACAAGAGTTAGAGGATTTATAGTGGTAAACAGTGCGTATGGGGCCCACACATCAAGTGACCACATCTCATCACCTAGCAATGTACCTAAACATATTTGGGTAAATAGTTTTGATCATATACCCATGGGAATTCAATGGTACTACCAAGGTACATGGTTCATCATGTTAGAAGACCGAAGGGTGCAACATGCCCATCGTCGATTTGGAGGGCCAAAGAATATTTTCACTGACACACCTTTCCCAACATCCCCAAAACATTTGACCTCATCTCTTCATACATAATCTAAATTCTCACAAGATTGAATGATGACCTAAGCTGAGGGTTCTCTTCAAACATAGTATGAGGATCTTCCATAGATAAAATTTTTATGTTTCCAAAATTAATGAGATCACAAATTAGGATTTTCATGTCTGAAAAATATTACCCCTTTGTTATATTTATGAAAAAAACACATGAGATTGACTACACGTTCGCCCAAAATAGATACCCAGTGGAAAAACTGCAGATCACCATAACATGTGAAAACCGATCCCTCATGGGTCCCACACACTGATTTTGGTTTAAACACCTAAAAGTAGTCTGGAATTTTTTTCCCCAAAGACTAGGGTCATGATTCCAGTGATGGCATGTTAATCGGGCCCCGTATGTAGGCTCTATGTCTGAAACAAGGAACCCCCAATAATAATAATTATTTTACTATTATTAAACATAATAATTTCATGAAACCAAATCTTGAAATCTAGTCATAAAAATTAAAAACTGGTCTAGGAAGATCTGTCTCGATGATAGGGGCATGTTTTCACAAACGACACATCAATTGAACAACTGAATTAGGAGATACATCCATTTGAAGCTGTGTTGGCTCCATTCAAAACGGTCCAACCCATTCGGGTCAGACCTCTCTACCTAGACCTGCCTACTCAAGCTGAATCAACCCATTTTGATGGTCACCTACCACTGGCCTGGAATGATCTCGACCTCAGATGCCAGCTACACTGGCCAGGTGCATCACTCATGACCTCACTATCCTCGTGTCGCAGCTTCGCCATCACCCAGCTCTATGCAGCCACAACCACCACCGACGACTACCCCTGATAGCTTCTTTTTAATTTCATACCATCCCCTTAGGTTTCCCAATATCAGATCCAAAAATTCATTGCAAATCCATACGATTAGAGATGCATAGTGACAAACTCCGCTCGATGATCAATTAGTGAATTGATTTGTCCAAAAGTAAGCGAAGAATATCCTCGATGTATGAACGGATTTAGGATAAAATTTATAGGTTTAAAACACGGATCAAAGGCTATGTTAGTACATCCATCAATTATTGATAAAAAATGACTAGAAAAAGGTACGAAAATGTATTTTCAATTTAAAACTGAATCAGAACTCAAAGTTATGATAAATCCTACCTCAATTGATCTGCTTATCACTATCGACGCGTTCATCACGCTCCCCCGTAGATTCATCGATGTTCCATTGAATAAAAATCTTTGATTCAATGATGACTGGATGAGAGAGAGATTTGGGGGTGGGGGATGGAGAGAGATTAAAAGCTAACCCTAATCATAACCCCTTTAACACTTATTTAAAGAAAACAATTGAAAACCCCACCAACTGTCAGGGAATCTGAAGCCTCTGCGCTCTCTTATTTTATGTCACACTTTAGAAAAACACCCATTATAGACTCAACGATGGTCTCAGTTTTTCAGTATGAGTCTTCGATCTGAATTTATTTGATTCATCGTTTGAGGTAAAATAATTATGTTCAATTATTTTATTTATGTTTTTCCCATGGGTGACTTTTCTCCCAGAAGTCTCATGTCGAAATAAGATATTCCCCATCAAGGGTAAACACAATGTTCCAGACACAACTGTGGACTCGTATTTCTAATCTGAGTTACCCTTCAAGAGATATCTCATTTCCTTTTCCATGAAGAGTGTAAAATATACTTAATATTTTTATAAAATTTATTTCAAGCACACCAGGCCTCATAATTGCACACCATCTCAACACATAGCTGTGGAAATATATGTATATATATTCCAATGTCTTCCAATGAAAAAACTAGGACTCTACAACTATCTTAGAAAATTATGAAAAAAATTACAATTCAAAGATTTTAATTTTCTAATTTCAAAAATAATATTTATTTTATCAAAATAATTCTATAAATATGAGAATTTATAATTTTAAATTAAAATTCACATCTTTTAAAAAATACTAATTTTGATATAATAATTGTTTTCTATAATTTATTAAAGTTACATTTTACTTCATAAAATATATTATAATTTATATATAATAAATATTATTTAACAATAATATATTATTAAAATATAATTTATTTTAAAAATTCTTGAATCTATGGAAAAGAAATAATTGATTGAAACTATATATTTCCCAAACATACAATTGTTGTTTCATCGTATTAAAAGTTAATTTTAATCAAAATTATTCTTTAATAATTATAAAGTGAAAAAATTATTAAAATAATAATTTTATTAATAAAATAAACTATTCAAGTGCATACAATTAGGGTCTAGATACATAGTCATTTATTAATTAAGTGATTACCCAAAGGGTAAGATTTTTTATGGTGGTATTTTCTTAGGGTGGTTCAGTGAACATGGTTTGAGGCATGATCTCGATTATATTGTACATCAATCGTAAATTATTTCTCTCATGATTTAGTTGTTGAATCTCATATTCCGATTGGTCAAGGGAAAATCCCAGTGATGTTGTCTCCCTCAAAAGCTCAGATGAATGGGATTCTTATGGTATGATCCAACTGGCCGATGTCATCCCTTCCTTTGTATATGTTAATTGTATTTATCATAACCCTATTTATATACTAATCTAAAACTTCTATATAATTTCTTCTATCAGGAGTTATAATGCTTACATTTTTTTAAACCTAACATGAAATAACTTATAACCGTCCAAATTAATGAAATTTGTACATGTGTTTTCCATAATTTAATATATTAATAAGAAATTCACTCGTTTAAAAAAGGTGATTAATTTATAAATGTTTGGATCATTACACTTGGGTAAAGACAATGATTTAATTACCTGATTCAGTGCCTCGAAATTTAGAAATTAATTCCATTTGATTGTGCAGGATTGAAGCCACCTACTAGCCAAATGATTTAACCAGCTAGCTTGTGAGACACCTAGAGGTTCTTGGGATTATGTAAATTTCATTGGTTGTTTGGTGAGCTCCACCAGCTAGCTGATGGTCATGGTAGATATTTAAAATCTACTTCCTTCCTAACTGATTGGCTGGTGGTCTTCTTCAAGATAGTATGTGTTGCTGGGTAGTCTGTTCCTTAGAATTGGCCTTCCAAGATCTTTTTGATGCCTCCTCTTAGCTATGTTGTTCAAATGGATAATGTATAAACACATTGTACATTAAATAATAAAAATAAAAAGGTTAAAAATACTTTAGTGATTGTGATAATAAAAAACACATGAGATGTTCAACAACACATGACGCACATAATAAAACCAAAAACTTTTTATTACATTTATTTGAACATTAAATATAGATAATGAATATATCCATAGGAATTGAAATTATTACAATAGGACACAAAATATAAAATAAGGCATGTAAAATATGTATATTTGGATTTTCTAGATCACTTATAATGACCATTCTTATGACTAACACTGTTCAAATAAATACAATATTAGTAATAAAATATCCATTTTTAAAATAAATATATATATAAACTTGTGATAAAATAGATATGAATATAGAATTAATGAAATATGAGTTATTTATAGATGTTAAGAACCTATATGATCTTTAAAAATATGATAACAAGAATGGTAATCTATCCATTGAAATAGTAATATAAATGTTGGAATAATAATATTTTCATTATGGATATTAACCTGATTATTAAAATAGTTACCCAACAATGTAATTATAAAATAATATTTACCTATATTATAAAATAAAAATATACATAATTTTTACCATGATATAAATAAATAAACATTGTAAAAATTTTAAAATAAGTTTTTTTTTGTAAAACATCTATATTTTATTTATATTTTTATAATAAATATAAATATTTGAAATAAAATTTATTTTCAATTTTTTTTATAAAACAATATTATGTTTTATTATAATGAAAATATGATTTTATGATACAATAAATAATTTTTGAAAGGGACAAAAATTTCATCATAATAATAATAATGGTGTTTTTCTAATTATATAATTATTTTAGTTCAAAATTAAATTTCTCATATTTATAAAATTATTTTAAAAAACATGGATTAAATTTTTTGATTCTACAAAATGAAAAATGGTTAGGATGTTTTTTTGATTTTCTAAAAGTGTTTAATTTTTGTGAATAGTGAAATATGACAAAACACGGAAGTTTGTATTATAAGCTAAATGCATGTGGAAATGAGTCATGGATGATATAATAAACCATTTTCTTCTAAATAATATTAATAAATTACAATATATAGTAACGATATTCTTCACTATGAGAAGTCTTTATTATATTAAAAAAATCCGCTTCTCTAATTATTAATACCACCCTACACCTCCCCTTCTAATAAAAAATAAAACATCATTACATTACCAAATTTCTTAAAATATCTCTGAAAATGTCTCCCTAATTTCACTAAATGTCGTGGTATCATAAAACAAACAATTCAGGGGGCCTTAAAGGGAAGCCTAATACAGGACATCCATAGAGGTAACATTCCTAACCAAACTATCTTTTGATTCGTTCTTATCCTACCTTCTATTGTTTGTTTCTTCCATGATACTATGATAACATAATTATTTTATATATACTAAGTATTTATTATATTTATGTAATATCTCTTTTCTAACTTCCCCTCTTCTTTTATTCTAAAACTGAAAACATTATATATATCATGGTTGGTTCACCACCTCCATAGATGATGCTTTCCCCATTACATTACCACATTAACACAAATAATTGTTCTAAATGAACTAAATATGTATATTACATTTTTTTCATATTATATAATGATTATATAGATATAACATTAAAACAAAAATAATATGTTAAACATGGTTGGAAACCTATCTAAATTAACTAAGCATATAACGATTATACTCTATAAATCATGATTATTTATGAATAATATTGGATACTAAGAAAATTTTGGACTTCTATAAACATATTAACTCTATTAAATTATAAATAGGGATTATTTTAACTATTTCATAAAAACTCCCATAATCATTCACCAATAATGTGAACTTGGACGCATGACACGAATGAACTCAATACAGTAGAAATAAATTATGTATCAATTAAATAACTATGAAATAATAAATAATATCAATAATAAATATAATATATTAGAATAATATTCTCAATATTTTATGTAATAAATATAATTTTATTATTCAGGATGTCATGTTAAAGTGCAGATTGAATTTAGAGATGAGTTAACCGATCTCTCTGAAATACCCTTTTTGATTTGGGATATGATTCAATTTCATTAACTCGGGTTTTCTCTCTATTATTATAATTTAATTATTATATATTATGTATATATTTCACAAAAATATATTCCTAGTTTAGTTCAACTTTTCTTAACGGGGATATATATGTTTTAAAGGTTCCATTCCCAACTTAATTCATTAAGAAGAGCTGATTAAAGAGAACTTCTCTATTTTTCCACCTCATTTCAATTTCCATTCAATGAAATGTTTTTAAAATTACATGGTTTCTAAAAAACTGATTTTCTTATAGAAAACTACTTTTTTATTTATTATTTTATGTAAATTATTAGGATTATACCCTCTTCAAAGACTTATTACACTTTTTCTTAAAAACCCTCTTTGGAAGTTAAATACAAAACCCGTTTCTCCACTCTTTTATATTTAATCACCTAAAAATGATTTTATTTTTCATTACCTATACTTATATAATGACACATAAACAAAAAAAATTATTCAATACCTTATTTCATGGGAACCATTATGATATTCCTTTTTTTATTCTCTAAGATGAAATCATGTAACCCATTTCCTTTTTAACGGGGGTTTCCTTACACTAATTCTATAGGAATGTTTTCATTATGTGGATACTATATGTCTATGAATGTTATTATGTGTAAAACCATATGGTTCTACAATGTATTATGTAGTTTTTATATCTAATGAGATGATATGTATAGGATTAGGGAGTAATCCAAATCCACAATGGGACTTTGTCCATCATGAAGTGCTACCTTATTCGTGCACCTTATCTTATACCTTTTCATGTTTTATATTGTTTCCACATTCCTATGAACTCAATATATTTTGATTCCATATTCCTATTTCATGATTCCATATTATTATTCATGGTCCTTGTGTTTTATGGTATCATTTTATTCCATTTGACTTATATATTTTTCTTCATTGTCAAGATTATTCTTTTATTGGGCTTTATTAATCACCCATTTTGTTTATGCATTCATAATGTTGTCCTATGATGTTTTATTGGATATAAATTTTGTAAGATCATATTATTAAGTTTATTATATATTTTTTGTATTATATATTTATTTTTATGTTTTATGAACCTAGTCTCCAGAAGACAGCAGGCCTCCAAGTCCTTTGGTTGTGTTTATTGGATATTTATGTTAAAAATCAAGTAATAATATATTTATGAGAATTGGGATACTACATAAAATATCCCATTAATTTCAAAACATGTAGTACTTAATATTCCATTAATTTAGTAAAAATTTTCCAACCAACACATTTGGGTATGGCTATGCTCTAATGGGATGAAGGAAGCTTGAAATATATATTCTTTATGTCAAATTTTTGGCTGAAGTCAGGCCACATGATATAAAAAGAATAAATTATTAAAAAAATTTCCAAAAGAATAGTTTTTTATTTATCAATAATAATAATATCAAGGTTAATATTTTATAATCTTCTATCATGGTCAAAAATCTCAATGTTCTTCGATTGAATATGATAGATTTTTATGTTTTAAAATTTTTTATGTTTTAAAATATTGGTTCTTAATACAGAATACTTCAGGAATACTAATTAGAAAGAGGGTTTTAGTTGGGTTTCATTTATAACTAGGTAAACATTATCAATATTAAAAAATTATAAATTAATAGAATAATTCATTATGAGGAAAATGCATCGTATCATCCACATGAATTCATATAATTGTGCAATGTTGTTCTTTGATGGTGAACTTTTTACTATGCACACCATGGGAATAAGATACCAAGATCATGAAATTCATGTTAATTGATGGAATTAAATTTATTTTTTGTCTATATCATACGATTCTTGAATATGAATATTCCTAAATCTAAGGGGTAGGATACAATATCTTAATGGGTAATATAGTTTTTATAAAAGTATGATACAATTGATAGAAAAATAAATTCCATCAATTCACAACAATTTAATAACCATTCCAAAAACCCCACTCAAATTTTGATTTCTCTCACGTATTATTCAAGAATAAAAATCACTTTGATGGTCCACAATAATGAATACCTTTAATTACACCCATGATTACAAATATTATTTGAGTTTTACTCTCCACTAAGTAAAAGTTTTGAATAATGATCCATCATTGTATCCTAAAATGGAATCTATTATAACCCATTGTACTATAAATTTTGTGGGGGGAGATATACTATTATTGAATGTGACATCATAACATTCTTTAGTGAGTTCCATCAACTAAAATCCATGTATATTCATCTCATTATCCACCAATATCATAAAAATTCTTAAGAGTGGATTCCAATCAACATGTATATATTAATGATGAACAATTTGATGAAGTTAGGTAACTTTGATGAAAAAAATCAATAGGTTGAGAAAGCTGATGTACTTGATTCTAGAAACACATAATGTTACGTACGGTCTCTCAACTCCAAATATCCAAAATCCAATGATGAGATCCTCAAAGCCTATCACACAAGGAAAAAAATGTACAAATGGTGATCTAGTGTGTTAAGGACACACACTATATTCCATAAATCATGATCTCTCCAATACTTACTAGCACCCCTTGACGATAAATTAGATTTTAGAAGATTTAGAAAAAAAATAAATCATAGAAGATGCGTCAAACAATAAATTCATAGTAATGAATTTCATTAAATTATAATTGGTAGATAATATATATATCTTACATAAATTCATTTAAATAAATACTATCTTAAAAATATGTAATAAAAAAAGATAAACATGGTTAATTCCATAATTTCCACATAAAATATTGATAAACTCCCACATCTTGGAAGAATGTAAAACATTCTCTAAAACTCATGAAGGAATGTATTATCTTCAATGAGTTACTCAACTACCAAAAAATTATGGAGGATTATAACAAACAAGAGGAGGTAAATAAACCTAAATATGATAGATCAATGGTTCTTTTGGTATAGGGAATGGGTCTATACATGCATTCAATGTAAAAATATTTCCAAACCATCCTTTGAAAAAAATCAATTCAAAATGAATAATGGGGCATGTTACTTATATGGAATGTCGTGACAATTAAAACAACTATATCAATTATATAATAATAAATTTTGAATCAACATTCTAATGGATAACATTTTCATCTTGATCTTTGAAGATAATTTTCTTGATGATAAATATATTTTGATAATTGATTATAGATCTACATAGAATGTGTGAATTAAAAAATAACTCCCCAAGAGGCTTGAATCAATAAATCATGGTTCACAACTCTACATAGGGAAATATGTAAGATCTAACATCTAAGGGAATAGCGTGGTTGATCTCAAGTTTACCATAGGAAATATTCTCACATCCAAATTCAACTTAGAACAAAAATAAACTACCAAGGATGTGGTGAGAAAGAAATTACTAGTAATAAAGTTCATTTCACAGATAATGGTAGATAATTTATCTATAATATATAAATTATATAAATAGAATTTATCTTACAACATATATGTAAAAAATGAAAAACATGGATGATTACATCATTTCCACATCCATTAATGATAAAATACTATTTTGGAATAATGTTAAAAACTATCTAAAACACATGATGAATGATATTTACCTCAATAGAATACTCAAATAACATTATATTAAATAAGAAAAGAAAAATATTGATGAGTAAAATAAACAAAATTATTTTAAATCTATAGGCCTCAAAGTGGACAGAGTTAGTCTATCTATGTTATCAAGGGGAAAAATTCCAAACCATCATTCAAAATTAATTATACAATTAAAAAAGAGTGATTGGTTTAGAATATTATGTGGAAGGACAAATCACATAAAATAGGATAATCATCTATGTAAGAAGAAATGTTGAAACAAAAATCTAGTGGATCACTTCAAGGCTATGATCTTCAAAGATAATGTTTTCAATAATAGCTTTTATTAATAGATTAATTATATAGATACATAACACATGTGAAATAAATAATATTATATTAGGAGTATAGAATCAATTAATAAAGGTGTGTATCTCTACATGGGAAAATATTCAAGCAAAAACATACAAGGGATGGGAATATGTAATCTTGAGTCCACCTCAAAAAATACCGTAACATTAAAATATGTCTTGTATATGGTTGCAGTTCATAGGAACTTAGTTTCATGGATATTTTTAACAAGAATGGATTTAGGATAGTATATGAGGTAGATAACGTTTCTCTTTCCAAGCATGTGATATTTGTTGGAAAGGATCATATACTTGATGAATTATTAAAATTAAATATAAATGTTGTTTCATTGTACTTGATAGATTTTGTTGATTCATGGAATAAAAATTTTTGTTATATAAATTATAATAAAATTTATAACATGTAAAAAATATAATTATTAACTAGTGTAGAAAAAAATGATTATAAATATATAACTTTCATGTAAAATAAATTTTTTTGCAGACCATTTATAACTATAAAAAGGAAAAGTATTTTGTTATAATTAATACATAGTGATGTACATGATTTTCATGCAACAATCACTATAGGTAATAATAAGTACTTTATAATTTATATTGATGATTATTCTAGTTTTTTCATGTATATAATTTACATTTAATAGATGAATTTATAAGGATTGTATCAATAAAAATGAGGTTTATAAATAATTGTAATTACAATTAAATGAACTGGATTTGATAGTTGAGGATAATATTACAGTCCTTTATTGTTTGAAACCATATGGATTGCAAATGAAGGTATAGTTCATGATACACCTCAGAGGAATGGTGTAAATGATAGAAATAATAGAACATTAATAAAAGTGTCTAATTTCATTATGTTAATCTCTGATCTCTCAAGAGGATTTTGTGGAAAATAATTTTTAATATATGTCACATCCTAAATAGAGTTCCCACAAAAGGGAAGACAATGGATCCATATGATGAATGGAATCATGGAAAACCAAACCTAGATTGTTTACAGTTTTATGGTTGTCACACTATATTACCAAAACCTAATGGAAAAGTTGTGTAAATTTTTTTTATACCTTATTTTTTAAATATTAGATTCACTAAAAAAATTATAGATTTTGAGTTTGATAATAAAAATATTTAGTAGCTGTTAACATAGATATTGAATGAAGAGATGTTATCTTCGATGAATCTAGGTTTACCTCTTTATCTTAAAAAGTCAAAAATATAGTAATTCAGATAAAATAAAATATTATCTAAATACGATATAATTAACAAGATTTGTAATAGTAAAAATGATCAAATGAAAAAAACACATAAATATGATTTCTATATGTTATTTTAAAAGAATTAATGATTGTATTATTAATCCAACGCTATTTTTTCATTATATAGATTCCTAAACAAAACCATTAATGGGAGATTTAACATCATTTGATTCATATGATAAGAAGGAACCTATAAATGATGTAATGGACTATAAAATCAAGAAAAATACTTTCATACTAGTCGATTATACTTAGGGTTAACAACTAATTAGTTTAAAGTGGTTAATTATATGAAAATAAAAATTTGATTATATAATTGAAATATATAAATCCAGATTTGTAGTTAAGGGGTTTACTAAAATAATGTAAATTGATTATTTTGATACATATATTCCTATTTCTAGGACATAATTATTTTTAATTCATATAAATTTAGATACCATATATAATTTGGAAATGAACTAAATGGATGTTAAAATATAATTCATGAATGTTGAATATGGTAAACAAATATATGTTAAAAAACTAGAAGTATTCATAATACCTATAACCGAAAAGAAGGTTTTCGAAATATTACATTCTCTCTAATATTTCAAATGAGATCTAAAATAACGATATAAAAAATTTAAAGAACAAATTTTATAAAATTTATCTTCTTTCAGGAAAATAATAATTTTTTTATGATAGGTTCTATAATAACAATGTTGTAAGTATTAGTTTATATTTTTATGACATTCTAATATTTTGAATTGATATGAATAATGTGAATGGGGTTATGCCTATTTTATCTATAAAATTTTATATTAAAATACTAGATGAATAAAATGTCAATTTTTGATCTGAAATTATTAGGAATAAGTTTTTTTTTGCATTCCCAATCTCATTATATTGAAATGGTCATAAAGAGGATTGGAAATTTTGATTATTCAACGGTTTCTACATTATATACATTTAGGAGTAGGATATTACTGAATCCAAGTAGGGCTTCTACTCCACTAGAATATTCATGGATAATTAGGTGTCTCTTGAATTCCATTCGGGATGTTATTTGAGGGTATTTAAATAATTCTATAGTGTGTTATTAGGATCATTGTTTATGAGAATCTCTGGGATTATGTTGAATTAGAGATACGCAGTTTTGATATGATCCATGAGATGGATTGGATGACTTGATATAGAGCACACATTCAATGTTATCATAGATGGGTATACTTAATTCCTTTTTGGGGGAAATTTCTATACCTATGATATATAGTGGAATTTATACTCAACTCATTCAACGCCCAACCATCATTAGATAGGGATTATTTCCACATATTTTTCTAGAATTATTCTTGAATATAAGGAACTAATATAATTAGTATTTCCTACAATTGTTTTCTAGTTCTAGGGAATAATTCATAAGTTATTTGTTATTTTACACCCTAGATATATGTAGAGTTTATTATTTATTTAAGACTAGAAACAAATCTCATATCCATTCTGTAACATCCGAGTTAAATAAAGAATATGACATTTTCATATTTATTAATATTTTTTAATTAATTATTAATTTAAATTTAAATTGGATTCTATGTTTTATGGAATATCTGATATGCAACAACATATTTCTTTGAAATCTTACATTGCACACAACGTTGAGTTATACTGAAAAATAATAATATAATAATATTATTTTATATGGTATTTAACGCATAGTTTTTGTATAGGTAAGAATCAAGAAACCTAACTACATTATGATTAAAAATGTTTTTTAAATGTTTTTACTATTATACAATTAGTTTTAGAGGCTTAAAATAAAAATGAATCCAATTTTTAGCATGAATACTCTAATATTCTTTAAAATGTTGTTTTACCACCTTTTGTTGGAAAACCTTTTTAAATCTAGTTTTTGTCACTTTTATATGTTCTATTTGAAAAAATAAATTTCTTGTTTATTATAGGGACATCAAAATTCACTTTGTGTAAATTTTTTCTATTTTTTTGATAATGTTATTTTTTTTATGAATAGTGAAAAATAATGCATTTTCATTCAAAACTGCCTTTTCATCTAATTTATTTATAAATTTAGATTGTTCTTTGAAATGAATTTAATTGTAATTAAAATATATTTTTACCATTTAATCCAATGTTGGTCACTGTATGTAATTTCAGTTTGAAATTGGACATAATCAAATGCCAATCTTTTGATAGTTAATTTTTCTTAAAAACAAGCTTTTGGTTTTGAGACAGGGAATTAATTTTAAATTAATTTCAAACACTTTTGTGTTTTGAATTTTGAAAATTTGATTCCATATTTTGAATCAAGAGGTAAAAATTGTGAAAATATGTAACTTTTATTTTTATACATTATGAATATTTACTTCAGTAAATATTTTACTTACCATGGTTAAATGGTAAATCTTGTAAATAAGAGTAAAAAATAGTTTTATAATAATATTAAATTACCATTAAACTTGTTCTAACCCTATTTTATGAGGTATTTCCGACCAAGGTCATATTTGGTTCTATTTTGGGACCCCATGGAGCCACTTGGGAGATATACTGACACTTTATATTAATTAATTTAAAGTAATAAATAAAGTAACGTAAACATATATCTTTTAGTAAAGAATTTTTCATATTGTGTTATATAAGTTAAATATTAGACTATAAATATTAATTTGATAGATAAAAAAATTTCCTACATCATGGAATTTAATTTATAATTTTTATACATCAAATAAACAAAATTAAATATGGCACAATGATGATGCAGTGATTACTTTATTAATGAATGATTTAAATAAATGAGATTATAAGGATTGAAAAAATATTCAAAAACTGTAAAATTTTTATTAAATGATTTTATTTAGACTTTTATGAACCTTATGTTTTAATTGAATATTTTTTGGACCATTTTAAACTAAAAATCCTTTTATAATAAAATAATACATTCAATCTTTCCGAAAGAGATCCTCCTCCTCCTTATAAAAAGACATCACATATAACCCATTACTCACACCTCTCAAGCTCCTTGGATCATCTAAAATCTACCCAAATAATCTCCAAATATCCATAAATTATACCTATAAGCCTTATCTTAGTCAGAAGGTACTTCATGAAATTCTTTTGGTTAAACCCAAGGGAGTTACCTGATTTAAAGGTAGTCTTCTCTTAAGTTCTATTCTTTTATTTTACTCGTTCCTTCCCTATGATCTTATTATTCATTGATTACATAAAAAAAATATTCTAAATATAATATATTTTCATTATGATAAGTATTATAACTACACTTACAAACACCTCCATCTAATGGGTATAGAACATAATGTTTCTGTGGACAACAAACTACTGCCTCACAAAATGATAATTATTCAATCTTCTCATACAACCTCTAATAGTGGAAATTATGATGGAACGGTAATTATATATGATATTTATAATATTTATTTTATCTCTATTAATCTATATTTGTAATTTACATCATTCCTATATGTGTTCTATAATGCGTAAATACTATAATTTCATTTGAGGAATTGCGGACTACCTCCCCCTCAAAGTGATATGAAACGTTCATGCTATACATGGAAAATTAAAGGATATAATTTAAGAACTTATGTAAAATATATAACATATATATTATACTTTAATTATAATAAACATATGTATCATTTATTTTTCATTCCTTTAAAAATTAAAAGGAAACGAAAGTAGTGTTCATGTTTACATACGACTTACCGTCTACATAAAAGGTGCATTTAATTTCTTATGAAAAAATGTTATGGACTATTATTAATACTTATATAATGGATATATATGATAGATATGATATCTAAATCATTAATATCATTCTTTATATAATTTAATTTTTACGACATGGACAATTTGTAATTATAACAAGTTTATTTTTGACTTAATATCCTAACATTAAAAATATGTCTGATATGAACTCAAGTTATTAAATAATTGCTGTAGAAAGATAATAAGTGAAATAAAATGTATAAATAACTTGAAAATGTTTTTAATAATGTATAAATTAACTCAAGTTTATTATTCAGAAATAACAAGGAACATACAAGATAAGTTGGACTTGAGGTAAGGTCTTTTCATCTCACTTTTTATTCCCGTGAGATTCTGGCTATATTTGCCACTATTTTGTTTTTGTGTGGTGAATTTTCTTCCCATTATTTTATTATTTTTTTAAGATACATTAATTTATGTGTATTTACATCTTTATTGTATGATCCTTCCTTCATAGGGTGTATGTCTCGTATGTTACCAAATCGGAAATGAATCTTTCATCGTCCTTTTTTAGTCAAAGACTTATTTTAGGGATTTTTATTTCCTTTGTCTTTTGTTGGGATATGTACTTATATATCCTTATTTATGTCCATTTTATGTAAAAGTTATGAGATACCATTTTCTCCCTAATCATCTCATTTTCTAAATTTTAAATTGACACTGTAAGGTTGCTGAATTTTCATAAGGGACTATGTCTCAATCACCTTTCATTTGAGACATATCAGGATCTTGTGCACCATTATTATCCTATAGGGTGTATATACTTCCCTTTGACATATTATATCATGAATCTCCTTACTCAATTGAAATTATAATATTTGTTTAATGTTATTATTTAATTATTTTTATTCAATTATTTTCTCAAGTGTTACGAGACTCTTTAACGAAAACTTTGTTTTAAATTTTTTAATGATTTATTCTTATAAATATTTCACATTAATGTACATGTTTTAAAAATGGTTTTAAGTATTTATTTATATGGACATGGATGTTTTGAAATTAAAATTTCATTCAAAAGATTCAAATTTTCATTGGATACTTTGATTCAAAAATCTCTTTATTAAATGTTTTAAATAGTTTTGAAAATGGTTTAATAAAGAATTGATTATATCGATATGTAGAAATGAAATATTGTGATTTCAATGTGGAAATGTTATCTTTTCTTAATGCTTGTTTTATGTGTTATTAATGTTTTATGGTTCTTGGGCATTGTTTACGCATACGATTGGTTCATTGATAAACATAGGGCAGGTGAGCCCAAGATAGCTCTCTAATACATTGGGTAATGTGAAATTAGAAAATGTTAATTTTTATCTGAAATGATTTAGGGAATATACTGTGATGGGTATTCCAAATGTAAATCCCTATGTAGTTGTGAAAGCTACAATGTAAGTATGTTATGGATACAACAAGTTACTTTTATGATTTATTATTTCTATGTGTTATTAATAAATATTATGATTTCATGAGGTAGGATAAAGAGATTCTATTTTAAGATTAAAAAGTATGATCTGTTTGATTTATATGTATTCGTGGACTAATGTTTTCCTTCATTTCTTTTGTGTATCCCTTAGTGATATTTTTATGCTCATCCCATGTTTTTGAAATGTTTTCCACATGACTTAAGGATGAATAGGGTCAAGGATGGGATCAAGGAAAATTCATTCTATCTAAAACATGGACCTAAACATGTTTCTTTTATTTAAGAATTTGTATTTTATGGGAAAAAATGGATATTTAGTAGATGTTTCTTCATGTAATACTTAAGTTGTTATGTATATGTTAATGTATAATTCTCTAAATCTCTAAACCTGAAAATATCCTCAATGTCAATTCATAACTTAACTCAAGATTATGTAATGTTTAAGGCCAGGTCCTTATAGCTGGCATCAATGGTCGGTTTAGATAACTTTAGATGTTAGGGTGTTATTTAAGTATTAGTTTCATAACCATAATGGCTAAAATATTGGAAAAATTCATATTTTTTAGATAAATCTAATGAATATAAGATAACATGATCAAGTATGATTTAGTGTTTACCCACCTTATAAGATAGTATAAAATTATTTTACTGATATACTCACACTGGCCTTTTTGGTTTTAGTCAATGGTTGGATCTAGCTGGCACCTAAGTAACAATGAATGTGAAGAAAACTGTGATTTTTTTCTAAATAAGCAACTAAATGAAATTGGAGCAGCAATGAAACATTTTGTGGTTATACTCAACCAAATATCTGGAGTCATGATCGACCACCTGAACCTTGGGGATTTTTATAAGGCATCATATATTCAAGAAACAAATCCCTACGGATGTTCAGGTAATAATCATAATGGTGAGTATATACAAAAACCTATATGTCAAGGATGCGGAAAGAAACACTTAGGAAAATTCTTCAAAGGGACATGAAGATGATATATATTTGGTAATTATGGTCATAAAGAAATAACATTTCCTTGAAAAAGGAAGCATCCAGTTGACTCCAGGAAAGGGAAAGAAGTTCTTTCCGAAGGATCAGTTTGAATGTTTTAAATGTGGTGTTAATGGTCATTATACAAATAGATATCCTATTAAGAAGGTTTGGGAATGGGATTAGTAGGATTGTAGAAATATATATTTTCCAATTCCCAATTCCATTCTAATTGAAAATAAGGAAACTGACAATGGACAAGGAAAGGTATGGATTATTCTTTAGCTGATGTTTTGAAATTATTGAATCTTAAGATATGATTCATGCTTTTGTTTTTTGGAAAGAGTTATCACATAATATGTTGTAAAAGAATGGATAATGGATCATGAAGAATTTTGAATGAGTAGAAAGTCTACATATAATGTATTTAAGAGTTATGGTACATTTTAGGATGATGAAATGCTTAAAAGTATAAAGAATATTTTGCTGATGGGATTATTGGAATACTTTTTCTACTATGTGTAACCATGAAGTTTGATATGTGAAAATTTTATTAAATAAATAGTAATATTTTCTTGTGTGGAAATAATGGATATGCTTAGGGGTTCATATGATCTTTTTTTAGGAAATTAAAGGTTATTATATTACTCGATGAAAATGCGAGGTATGAGATAAAATTTAAGGTTAAAATATTTTATGGTTATTTTTAAGGGATTTATCTCATTTTTGGGAATGTTATAAAATTATATAGTTTTGAGAAAGAAAAAAATACATACCATGTGACTACCCATCACATCGGAAAAAGATCTGGAAATCGAACCCACAACCAAAGTGTGATTGAGATTTATCGCAATACCCTAGACTACATGAAGTCCATGGTTAGTATGACTTATTCATTTTTAGATAAATGATTTTATTGATCAAGAATAAATTTATTTTGGATATTATTTTTTATGAAATTATTATCCCTTGTATAGGAAAATTATTTATTGATTAAGTTATAAAGGTTATTTTGGAAGATGTTTGTTCTTTTGAGAACACCATTTTCTTAAGGGAAATAGAATACTATGGGATTTCATTTGTGGAGTAATGGTTGGAATTTTATTTTGGAAGAATCTATATTTTTATTGTGGGCATATGGAAATTTGGGTTATTTATGGAAATGATTAACCTATCCTTGAGAATATGTGATTAGGTTATTTACTTTTCATTGTGAGATTTTAAGAGTAACTGAAGTAATTTGGTGACTATGTGATCAAATCCTTCTCGGTTTTGGGTTTCAATCTTAGTTGGATTATTTTGAAGAATTTTTTTAAATAAAATTTTGCATTGAATGGTATTTTTGGAACTTTGGGTACTATTTATTGAATTTTTGGGAGTAAGAGTAGTATATTTTTAAAGGATCGTCGTTTTTAAGGATTATCTGATATCTTACTAACCATTTTGTATTTTGTTGATTTCTTAAGATAGGAGAATTATGTATTTATTCTTTTATAGATTATGTTATACTCTAGAAGATGATTCTAGAACTTTTGGTGAGACCAAGTCATCTTTAATACTTACCATTTCAAGAAAAGATGAGTTTTTGGTTAAATGTTATTAAAGGATGACACTCTAAATGACGAGTAAGTATATTTCATTACAATATTAGTCTAGGTAGTAATGAAATTCTTCAACTATATGAAAAAGATATGGAAGAAAAAAATTTATAATATCTCTTTTATCATCAGACTTTTACCCAACCACAAATTTATAGTACTGTAGTGGTTAACATTCTGTGATTAAGTTCTTTATCCCTCTCAATTAATTTATGATAGTTAGTTTCTCTTCTATATCCATGTTTTCCAACATGGAGTCCTAGTATATGTTATACCAGGAGACCTTTATAATTACCTTTCTTTCTTTTAATGTGATAGTTTTATTGACTCTTTTTCCGATGTGGTACTTTTAATGAAGTTTCCAAGACCAATTTGAAAATTATGAGAATGAAATTCTCAAAAGGGGGGAAGGATGTAGAATCCCAGGTCAATAAAGAATATGAAATTTTCTTATTTATTAATATTCTTTACAAAAATATTAATTTTAATTTAAATGGTATTCTATGTTTAATTTCTTACCTGATATATAACAACGAGTTTTTTTAAATCTTACATTACACACAACATTGAGTTATACTAAAAAAATAATAATATAATATTATTATTTTAAATGGTAGTTAATGCATAGTTGTTGTATCGACAGGAATGAACAGAACCAAATACATTTTGATTTAAAATTATTGTTAATTACTTTTACTATCATCCAATAAGTTTTAGAGACATAAAATAAGAATGGATTCAATTTTAATCATGAATACTCTAATATTTTTTAAAAGGTCATTTTACTGCCTTTTGTCGGTAAATCCTTTTTAAATTTAGTTTTCTTCACTTTTATATGTTTTATTTTTCAAAATAAAATTATTCATTATGGTTGGGACATCAAAATATACTTTGTGTAATTTTTTGGTATTTTTTCTGATAAAGTTAATT
Source organism: Viscum album (assembly GCA_963277665.1). Taxonomy (NCBI): domain Eukaryota; kingdom Viridiplantae; phylum Streptophyta; class Magnoliopsida; order Santalales; family Viscaceae; genus Viscum; species Viscum album. The sequence continues at coordinate 1,900,496,062 of OY728132.1, read as the reverse complement.
TTTTATGAATAGTGCAAACTATCGCAGTTAAATTCAAAACAAAATTTTCATATAATTTTTTTATATAGTTAGATTGTCATTTTAAAGGGTTTTAAAGTTTAATTGGATTATATTTTTACCATTTAATCCAACTCTGTTCATTGGATGTCATTTCACTTTGAAAATGGACAAAAACAAATGTCAATCTTTTGATAGCTATTGTTTCATAAAAACACATTTTTTGGTTTTGACAACGGGAATTAATTTTAAATTAATTTATAACATTTTTGTGTTTTTAATTTGAGAAAATTGATTCCATATTTGAATCATGAGTTCAAAATTGAGTAAATAGGTATCTTTTATATTTAGACATTATGAATATTTACTTCAGTAAATATTTTATTTACCATGGTTAAAGGGTAAATCTAGAAAATAAGGGTAAAAAATTAATGTTGTAATAATATTAAATTATCTCTAAAATTGTTTTAAACCTATTGTATGTGGTATTTCCGACCAAGGGAATCCTTGGGTCGATCTTTGGACCCCATGGATCCACTTGGGAGTGATAATGACACTTTATATTAATTAATTTAAAGTAATGAAAGATGAAATATAACCATATATCTTATTGTAAAAAAAATTTATATGTGGTTATATATCATATCTCTTCGAATATAAATATTCATTTTAAATCATAAAATATTTCTTACGTCATGGTATTTTATTTATAATTTTCATACATCAGATAAGTAAAATTAATTGTGACACAATGATGATGCAGTGATTACCTTATTAATGAATGATTAAAATAGATGAGATAATAAGGATTAAAAAATACCCAAAACCTATCCAATTCTTATCAGATGATTTTATTTCAACTTATATAAACATTATTTATTAATTTAAAAATTTTGGGATCTTTTGAAATGGAAAATCATTTTATAATATAATAATACGTTCAAACATTCTTAAAGATCCCCTCCTCCCCCTTATAAAAAAACATCACCGCTAACCCGTTACTCACACCTCTCAAGTCCCTTTTTAGTAAAACATCTACCCAATTAAGCTCCTAAAATAACTCTCTTCCACCTTGAAGCCTTACATTAGGAATATGGTACTTCAAGAAATCTTTTTGGTTCAAACCAAAGGGAGTTACCTGATTTAAAGGTAACGTCTTCTCTTAAGTTCTTTTATTTTATTTTTCTTGTTAACTCCCTTTTCTGTTATTATTATTTGATAACATAAACAAACTAGTATCCTAAATATATTAGGCTGTTTTTATGGGAATTATTTGAACTAAACTTACATACACTTCCATATAATGGGTATAGAACATAATGTTTCTTTGGACGATGAACTACTACCTCACGAAAAGATAATTGTTAAATCTTCTCCTACCACATCTTATGATGGTAATTATGAGGGAATTGTAATTATATATTTAATTTATGATATTTATTTTATATATATTCTTCTATTTTTTTAATTTACATCATACCTTTATGCTTTTTATAACATGTAAATACGATTATTTCATTTGAGGAAGTGTAGACTACCACCCCCTCAAATTGATATGACCCATTCATGCTATACATGGAATGTGTCAAAGATGAGATTTATGAACTTATGTAACATATGTAACATATATATTATAAATTAATTATTATATACCTATGTATCATTTAGTTCTCATTCCTTTAATAAGGAATAAGAAATGAAACTAGCATTCATGTGTACGTACGGCTTACCGTCTCCATGAATGCTGAATTTACTTTCTTATGTACAAATGTTATTGAATATTATAAATACATATATAATGGATATATATGATATATATGATATCTAAATCATGAATATCATTTTTTATATAATTTAACTTTGTCCCCATGTACAATTTTTAATTATAACAAGTTCATTATCTACTCAAGTTCCAAACATCAATAAAATGTCTGATATGAACTCATGTAATTAACTAATTGTTGTAGAAAGGTAATAAGTGATAAAAAGGAATAATAAAATTTAAAAATGTTCTTATGGATGTATAAATTAACTTCATTTTATTATTCAGGAAGAACAAGGAACATACAAGACATGTTAGACTTGAGGTAAGGGGTTTTCATCTCACTTTTTATTCCCATGATATTCATGTTATATTTTCCACTATTTTGATTTTGTGGGGTGTATTTACAGCCCATGATTGTATTATTTTTGTAATATAATTAATTTATGGGTATTTAAATCTTCATTGTATGATCCTTCATGGGGTTTGTGTTTCCTAAGTTACCAAATCGGTAAGGGAACCTTTCACCATCCTCTTTTAGTAAAATACTTCTTTTATGTCTTTTAATTTCCATTATATTATGTTCAGATATGTTATTATATAAACTTATTAATGTAAAATTTATGTAAAAGTGATTAGATACCCTATTATTTTTCATCATCTCATTTCTTAAATTTTGAAGTGATGTCATTAAGCTGCCAAATTTTCATAAGGGACTATGTCTCAATCTATTTTTATTTGAGGCATATCATGATCTTTTGCACATTTATTATCCTATATTATGTAAATACTTACCTTTGACATACTATATCATGAATATATTTACTCACATGATATTATAATCTTTTTTAATGTCATTATGTAATTTTGTTTATTCAATTATTTTCTCAAGTGTTATAGGACTCTTTAAATAATACATTGCTTTGAAATTTTTAATGATTTATTCTTCTAAATCTTTCACATTAATGTCCATTTATTAAAAACGGCTTTAAAATATTATTTATATGGACATGAATGTTTTGAAATTAAAATTTCTTTCAAAAGATTCAAAGTGGTATGGGACACTTTGATTCGAAAATATCTTTATTAAATGTTTTAAATGGGATTGAAAATTATTTGATAAAGCATTCATTATGTCAAAATATCTAAATGATAAATTATTATTGAAATGTGGAAATGTTATCTTTCTTTATGGTTGTTTTATGTTTTATGAATATGTTATGGTTCTTGGGCATTGTTTACACATATGGTTGGTTCCGTGATAAACCTTGGGAAGGTGAGCCCGAGATAACTCTCTAATGCCTTGGGTAATGTGACAAAGGTAAATGTTAATGTTTCTCCTAAGAGATTTAGGAAATATATTGTGATGGGTATTCTAAATGTAAATCCCTATATAGATGTGAAAGCTACAATGTAAGTATGTTTTGGATTCCACAAGTTACATTTAGGATTTTTGATTTCTATGTGTTATTAATAAATCTTAAGATTTCATGAGTTAGGTTAAAGATCGTATGTTTTATGATTGAAAAGTATGATCTATTTTATTTGTATGTATTCATGGACAAATGTTTTCTTTCCAAATTTATGTATCCTTTACTAATATTTTTATGCTCATCCCATGTTTTTGAATTGTTATTCATAGGACTTACAGATGAATAGGGTCAAGGATGGGATCAAGGAAAAGTTATTGTATCTAAAACATTGAAATAGACATGTTTCCTTTATCTAAGAATTTTTATTTGATGGAAAAAATAGATACCGAGTAGAAGTGTCTACATGTAATATTTAAGTTGTTTTGTATAAGTTATGAAAGAATTCTCTAACTCTTTAAACCTTAAAATATCCTTAATGTCAATTCTTGAATTAATTAAAGATCATGTAATGTTTAAAGTCGGGTACTTATTGTTGGTATTAAAGTTCTATTTAGATAACATTAGAGGTTATAGTGTTATTTAAGCATAAGTAAAATAACCATAATGGTTAGCATATTGGAAATAATCATAGTTTTTTTCGATAAATCAATTGTTTGTAATATAACATGAAAAAGTATGTTTTATTGTTTACCCTTCTCATAATATAGTATACAATGATTTTATTGATATACTAACACTGAACTTTTGGGTTTTAGTTAATGGATGGATCTAGTAGGTAGCAAAGTTACAATGGAAGTGAAGAAAACTGTGACAATTTTTTTAATAAGAAACTGAATGAAATGGGATATGCAATGAGACCTCTTGTGGTTATTATAAACCAACTATATGGAGTCTTGATTAACCACCTTAACCTTAGTGATTTTTATAAGGCATCGTATATACAAGAAAAAAATCCCTACAGAAGTTCAGGTAATAATCATAAAGGTAAGTATATTCAAAAATATATGTGTCAAGGATGTGGAAAGAAACACATAGGAAAATGATTCAAAGTGACGGGAAGATGATATTGATGTGGTAATGAGGTCATAAATCTAGAACCTACCCTGAAAAAAAGAAGCATGCAGTTGACTCTAGGTAAGGGAATGAAATTCCTTCCGAAGGGTCAATTGAATGCGTTAAATGTGGGGTTCATGGTGATTATAAAAATAGATTTCTGATGATGAAGGTTCAGGAATGGGATCAGCATGATCATACAAATATATGTTTACCAATTCCTAATTCCATTCCTATTGAAGATGAGTAATGTGACAATGTCCAATGGAAGGCATGGATTATTTCTTAGTTGATATTTTGAAATTATTGAATCTTAGGATATGATTCATGATTTTGTTTGTAAGAATGAAGTATTACCAAATATGTTGGAAAATAATGGATAATAGATCATTAAGAGTGTTGAATAAGTAAAAAAGTCTACATATATGGGATTCAAGGGTTATGGTACATTTTATGATGATGAAATTCTTAAATGTATTAAGGATCTTTTGATGATGGGATTACATTGGACGACTTTTTCTAGTATGTGTAACTGTGAAGTTTGATATATGAAACTTTTATTCAATATATAGTTATATGTTCTTGTGTGTACATAATGGATATGCTTAGGGGTTCATATGATCTTTTGTTTTGGAGGAAATTATTGGTTATTATTTTATGGGATGAAAATGCATGGTATGAGGTAAAATATGTTGTTAAAATATGTTATGGTTATTTTTAATGGATTTATCTCATTTTTATAATGTTATAAAATTATATAGTTTTTGAAAAAGGACAACACACAAACCATGTGACAACCCACCGCTTCGGACAAAGCTGTGGGAATCGAACCCACAACCAAAGTGCGATTGGAATTTATCACCTACCACTGAACTACGTGAAGTTCTTGGTAAGTATGACTTATTATTTTTAGTTAAATTATTTTATTGATCAAGAATAAGTTGGTTTGAGATATTATGTTTTATCAAATATATATTCTTAGTATAGGAAAATGATTTGTGATTAAGTGATAAAGGTTATTTTGGAAGACATTTTTTCTTTTGGGAACACTATATGCTTAAGGGAAATAGAATACTATAGTATTTTTTGTGGATAAATGGTTGAAATTGTATTTTGGAATAATCAATGTTTTTTGTAGAGATATATAGATTTGGTTTATTTATGGAAATGATAAACTTGTCATAATAAATATGTGATTAGGTTAATTATTTTTCAGTATGAAACATTACGTGTAACTGATGTTAATTGGAGACTATGTGATAAAATCCTTCTGAGTTTTGTTTTTCAATTTTAGATGTATTTTCTTGATGAATTTTTTAAGGAAAAATATGTATTGAATGGTCATTGTTGAACTTTGGGTACTGTTTGTTGAATTTTGAAGATTAAGAGTAGTATTTATTTTTATAAAGGATTATCCTTTTGTGGATTTTGTGATCTCGTACTAACCATTTTGGTTTTGTTTGATGTATAAAGATTGTAACACCCGAGACTTTTATGTTATATAAATCATCAAAGGAATCTTTTTCTACACAACACTTGCTTGGCTTTCTTTACACGCAATCGCAACCTTCCTCGATAGCTTGCGTCGTACGCAATACCGAGTTTCACTAAACAACAATATACTATTAAAACTAGCCGTTATGAATAGTAATAACCACTTTTTGAAATTTTATAAATTTTATTTTTCAAAATGGACTACATTTTTGGACTGAGAATATCGAATTTAGCCTAGGGTGAAATTTTGGTATTTTTCTGAAAACATTCAATTTTTGATGAATAGTGAAACCACTAAGTGGTAGGTTAAAAAACTGAATTTTGCATAAAACTTAATTTTACCGCTTCTGTGAATGGAATTTCGAAAATCCGAGAGACACGGTTAATATCAACGACTAAAATGTGGTTCAATGAGATGAAAATAATTTTTTGGTGAATAGTAACTTTTTACTTTTTTTTACCGTGGTTAATAGTAAATAGGGTAACTAAGGGTAAACATGATATTAATATTACCCTAACACATGTCCTAATTCTATTGGACAAGTGTAATTCGACCAAAAACAAACTTAGGAATAAAATATGACCATTTAGGCCCACTTGGATTAGATTAGGACATTTATTATTAATTTATTTAAAGAAGGGTTAAAATAGTTAAATTTAACGTTTAATAAGTAAATCATTTTTAATATGGGGTTATACAGAAGATAAATTCGATTGTAAATATTCATTAGAAAGATAAAAAGATTTCCTACATGATGATATTTTATTTGTAATTTTTAGACATCAAATAATGTAATTTATTTATGACACAAAGATGATGCAGTAATTATCTTATTAATGAAATATTGACATAATTGATGTTATAAACACCAAAATAAATGTAATTTGAGATTTTTTATGAATTCCACTAATTTTCTAGGTTACTATGATATATTAATGTTGATTTAATCAACTTGGTTTGAACATTTAATTCTGTTATGACTTTCACAAAAGTCATATATCAAATAGTGTCAAAATTGACACAAAATAGTTTTTAAATCAAATATTATATTATTAATTGTTATTTTATTCCTAAAAATCTAAGGTTCGGCCAAATGACTTAGATAAGGACATATATATTAATAATAAACAATTTGGGGTTCGTTTGGCATGTTATAGTAAGTGTATTAACCATATAATGAAAGAAAACAAAAAGACATGGTAAAAGTTAAATTATTTAACTTAAAGTTAAATCTTATTGATAAGGTTAAAATAATACCCTAAACTTGTCTAAATCTTATTGGTTGATAGGATTTCGACCCATCCCCACCTTATCTTCTAAATAAGACCCTTTGGAACCATTATAAACCGATTTTGACTTTAATATAAAATAATATTTTGAGATATTCCTAAGGTGCCCCTCTCCTCCCTTATAAAAGGGCACCTCCTCCCCCTCCTCCTCACACCAATTTGAGCACTCAAGCTCGGCCAAACCCTGCCATTTTCTCCTCTACACTTCCCTAGAATAATCCTAGAGGTCCTGGTCTTCTCCAAAGACCAATCTTAGTTCCTTAAGTGGAGGATTCAAAGAGGCGTTCCAAAGAAGAGGTAATATCCATTACCGATCTTTTCAATTTCTTTCTTCTTCAACTTCTTCTTCTTTAGTTGTTTCATGATAAAGTAATAACATAAGTATTAATTACATACTGATATGTTATTATAAATATGAAACAACCCTAATTCACCTTCTATCCATCCTACGGAAAAATGAAATCACCGCGCGTGCGTACGTACGGAATACCGTCTCCACGCCGTGGTGTAATCTATTTTTCCACCATCACTTTACAAGGATGGTTATAATGATGTAATGAGTAACTATTTATGATTATTATAAAGTAATATTGATACGGAAATAATATATATATACTCCAATACATTTCCACGATCATAGGAATGATATCATCACTCGTGCGTACGTACGGAATACCGTCTCCACGATGTGATGCGACTCGTTCTACATGATCATCATTACGTAGTAATTATATAAATGAATTGAATGAATAAATATGATATATTTTACACTAATACCATTCTGTATATAAGGTATCTATAACCTTTAAAGAAGAATAAGAATTTATTCGGCAAAACACGCGTAAGAACAAAAGGCAATAAAGACCCGAGTAACAAGTAACAATGAAATATTACTAACAAGAAGCAAATAATATGACCATATATGATCTCATATCAATATGTATGATTCTGAAATAAGTCAATAACATTATTTAAACCATTATACAGGAGCTTCGGACCCGAACAAAGCAAATCGGACCTAAGGTAAGGGAAAATATCACAATCTCACTTTTATCCGAGATTGTTTTTACTTTGGTAATTACTGGGGTGTATTTTATCATCCACATCCATGTTCCCTCGATATGTAATATTATTTCCTTCCTTCTACAATAGTTTATATCCAATTTTACCCTTCGGTAAGTTTTTTGTAAAAGATATGAAAGGAATCTTTTGTCGTTTTTCGTACGAGGTACTTTTTGACTTTTCCGACAAAAGTTAGAAGAATGTTTTTTTAACTTATACGGCTTGAATGGATTTTTAAAACATTATTTCCAAGAAGATTCCTTTACAAGTTTTCAAGTTTATTTTTAATCAACTTCTTTTATTTTAATGTTATATGACATGTTATGAAAGGAAAAATGTCTTTGAAGAAGAAAGGATATTTTCCTCAAGAATGGAGTTCAAGTGTTTTATCAAAATTATTTTCCATCTAAGATAATAAAGGGTTCTGTTTTTATCCCTATTATTACATTGATTTGATCATGTTGTGATGGAATTATTTTTATGAATTCCTTTATCTTATATGAATTGATTTATGAGGTCATGATGTTTCAAGAATCCCATTTTTGTTACATGTGTTATGCGATGATGTATGTTTTATGATTATGTGGCACACATAAGAAAGGATTCATTATAAGATGGGTGGGACCTATATCTCCCTCCAATGCATTGGGTAAAGATTTTATATCTCATGAGATAGACATGGCTGGAACGGAAGGTTATTTCGGTTCAGTGATACAGGACTGAAACGAGGAGTGAACTCGGTTCAGAAAAGGACTTTGTCCACTAAGATAGTCTTGGCAATGAGTCATGACTAACAAGAAATGATTTCCATGATTATGTGTGCATGCCACAAAGTTTCAAGTTTTATGTTATGATTATGGGGATCTCATTTTCACTTCTATGAATTCTTCCATGATAAGATATTATGATCTCTTTTGCAGGTTTTGATTTTCAAAAAGATATGATATGATTTTTATTTCCTTTATTTGCCCTTGCTGAGCATTTGAGCTCACCCTTTTATGTTTTCTTTTCCCCAGGTCAGGAAGATGGATATTAAGTAGAATATGCTAAAAGGGACCCTAGATATGATGAAATAAATGGGAGACACTGTAGAAGATTTATGAACCAGTTGTTTATGTTTCCCAGTTTCTAAAGACACTATACCTATACGGTCCTTTCTGGTTTTGTCATATGTTGTAATAAGTGTACTTCAATTTTGAAGTATTAACAATGTATGTAAAGTATGGGTCGTTATAGTTGGTATCAGAGGAAAGGTATAGTCAACCTTTGGAAACTAGGATGTGAAAGCCTTAGTAAGAACCCTAAGGATAAGTCTAAGCATAGTACACAATCGTAGTGTTTTAGAAATGGCCTTGAATAACCTAGGATAAGACCATAAGCATGAAAATTTTATTCTTGAATTATGTGGTTTCCTATTATAATTAGTGTTGCTCACACTATTCTTCTTGGTTTTAGTCAATGGCTGGAACCCGAAGGAACCGTGTTAATGCGGAATGCGATGGGCAATGCAATGATTGTCCCCCTGAGCAACCAAACGATATGGGAGCTGGAATGCAAAATCTTGTAGCCATGCTCACAGAACTTTCTCAAGCTATGAATCATGCAGGATTTCCAAACGAGCAAAGGAGGGAGCAACATTCTGTTGAATCCTTCATGAGGCAGCGTCCACCTTCTTTCAGCGGGTCTACTGATCCATTAGTTGCTGAACAATGGATTAGTACTACTGAAAAGATATTTTCAGTTCTTCAATGTTCTGAACATGATAAAGTCATCCTAGAAGTGTATCGTTTGGAAGGAGATGCTGATCAATGGTGGAATCTTGTTAAGAATACGAGGCAAAGGGATGAAATTGAGTCTATGGAATGGGACGAGTTCAAGAACTTATTTTTCAGTAAGTACTTCCCTCGTATTCTCCGAACAAAGATGGAGAAAGAGTTTCTTGAACTGAAACAAAGGGATGATGAATCTGTTGGTACCTATGAAGCAAATTTTACAAGACTTGCGAGGTACGCTTCTGGTATTATTATCCAACCTGAGAGTAAGATCGATCGATTCTTTAGTGGCTTAAAACCAAGTCTTCGAAGGGCGTTAGCCATAAGGGACTTCAATAGCTACGAGGAAATCGTTCGATGTGCTCTCAAAGTCGAGATGGAGATTGGAGTAACCCATCAGTCACATGGGTTTGATAAGAAGAGGAAGATGGAATTCAAAGGAAACTCTAAAGAACACACTGAAAAGAAGATGAGCTTTCCATTATGCTCAAAGTGTGGAAAGAAACATGGAGGGAGTTGTCTTAAAGGGACAAGTAAATGTTTTAAATGTGGAAAGGAAGGTCATCGGGCATTTGAATGCCGTGATAATGGGAAGAAGATGTCTAATGACGCAAACAAAGGAAGGGATGCAAACAAAGGAAGGGATACACAGAATGAACCTACAACACTTCAATGTTTCAAGTGCAAGGAGATGGGGAATTATGCCAATCAATGCCCAAATCCAAGGGTTGATGATGATGGTCGACGTCAACAAACTCTTAAAGCTAAAGACAAAGGAAAGTCACATGCAATTTCTATCAGCGATGTGGAGTACGATAACGATGTGGTGAAAGGTACACTTACCATCCACTCTAAAGTAGCAAATGTTTTATTTGATTCTGGATCCACCCACTCTTTTATTTCTGAAGACTTTTCTAAGGGTATCACCGTACTACCTCAACAATTAGATGTTGAGTTAGCTGTGACAACACCTAATGGCACATCAATCGCATCAAAAGTTTATAATTCTTCTCCGATCAAAGTTTGTGGGAAAGTGCTTCCTGCAAATCTTGTGATCCTTCCTTTAGTGGAATTTGATGTGATTCTTGGCATGGATTGGCTTTCTCTACATGGAGCTCATATCAATTTCCAAAGAAGGGAAGTCACATTTCATACTCCAGATCAATCTACGATCGTATACCAAAGCAAGGATGAACATAACCTTCCAGTGGAAATTTCTTCCATCTTATGGGTATTGATCCCACTAAATGAAGGTTATTTATCTCAAATGGTTGGTGAGAAACTCACGATTAAGAATATGCCCATTGTAAGGGAGTTTGATGATGTCTTTCCGGAGGAATTACCGGGTCTTCCACCAAATCGTGAAGTTGAGTTTTCAATAGAACTCGTACCGGGTGCTTTGCCTATTTCAAAGACACCTTATAGAATGACCCCAATTGAGTTGCAGGAATTGAAGAAGCAACTCCAAGAGAATCTTGATAAGGGATTCATACGCCCTAGTGCGTCACCTTGGGGAGCACCTGTTCTATTTGTTAAGAAGAAAGATGGATCAATGAGACTCTGCATTGATTATCGAGAACTTAACAAGATCACTATCAAGAACAAATATCCTCTCCCACGCATTGATGACTTATTTGACCAACTACGCGGAGCTCAATACTTTTCCAAGATTGATCTTCGTTCAGGGTATCATCAATTAAGGGTCAAAAGGGAGGATATACCAAAGACGGCTTTCCGTACAAGGTATGGACACTATGAATTTATAGTGATGCCATTTGGTCTTACTAATGCCCCTGCTATCTTCATGGATCTAATGAATAGAGTCTTTAGATACTATCTTGATCAATTTGTGGTAGTCTTTATAGACGATATTCTTGTCTATTGAAAGAGCAAGGAAGAACATGAAGATCACTTGAGAATTATATTAAAGACCCTGAGAAAGGAAAAGCTTTATGCCAAATTTACCAAGTGTGAATTTTGGCTTCAAAAAGTTGCATTTTTGGGTCACATAATCTCAAAAGAGGAGATATCTGTGGATCCAGCAAAAACAGAGGTTATCGAAAGATGGTCGAGACCAACAACAGTAACTGAGATCCGATGTTTTGTAAAAGATTTTTCACGATTATCTAATCCACTCACCAAGTTGACTCGGAAAGGAGTTAAGTTTGTCTGGACGGAGGAATGTGAAGAGAATTTCAAGGAGTTGAAAAGAAGGTTATCCAGTGCACCTGTGCTCACACTGCCTTGTAGTGGAGAAATGTTTGTGATCTACAGTGATGCATCCAAGAAGGGATTGGGGTGTGTTCTTATGCAAAATGATATGGTGATAGCTTATGCCTCATGACAGTTGAAAATCCATGAGCAAAATTACCCAACACATGATTTGGAGTTGGCTGTGGTAATCTTTGCATTAAAGATTTGGAGGCATTACCTTTATGGTGAAAGGTGTGATATTTATACTGATCATAAAAGTTTAAAGTATATTTTCACACAAAAGGAGCTGAATATGCGTCAAAAAAGATGGTTGGAGCTGATTAAGGATTATGACTTCTCAATCCATTACCACCCTGGGAAAGCAAACAAGGTGGCAGATGCATTAAGTCGACAAGACCATGCTAGTTTATCCATGATGAGGATCACAAAAGATCCAATATTTATGGATTTACAAAGGATGGATCTTGGAATTATAATGGAAGGGGAAAAATCTTATCTTTCTCAAATGAATGTTCAACCATCTATACATGTGAAGATTAAAGAGGCACAGAAAGAAGATGTCGAGTTACAAAAGAAGGTGAGAAATGTTCCTGAATTCAACCTTGATTGTGATGGGATAATAAAGTTCAGGAATCGGGTTTGTGTTCCTTCCATCCCCAAATTAAAGAAGGAGCTGCTGGATGAGGCTCATAGTTCTTCATTCTCTATTCATCCTGGAAGCACGAAGATGTATAGGGACCTGAAAGAGTACTTCTGGTGGGATGGCATGAAAAGAGATGTTGCTGAATATGTCTCTCGATGCTTGGTTTGTCAACAAGTTAAAGCTGAGAGACAGAAGTCTAAGGGGATGTTACAACCATTACCCATACCCGAATGGAAATGGGAAAACATCACTATGGACTTTGTCATAGGACTTCCTAAAACATCCAAAGGCAATAATGCTATCTGGGTCATAGTTGATCGTCTTACAAAGTCTGCACACTTCATTGCTATTAGAGAGGATTTCTCTCTAGATTAGCTTTCCAGGATATATGTAAAGGAAGTGGTAAGATTGCATGGAGTACCACTTTCTATTATATCTGATCGAGATCCGAGATTTACTTCGAAGTTCTGGCGAAGTCTTCAGCATACTCTGGATACAGAGTTGAGTTTCAGCACTGCTTATCATCCCCAGACAGACGGTCAGTCTGAGAGAACAATTCAAACCCTAGAAGATATGTTGAGAGCTTGCTCTATGGATTTCAAAGGAGGTTGGGATCAACACCTACCTTTGGTGGAATTTTCTTATAATAATAGCTTTCACTCCAGTATTCAAATGGCTCCTTATGAAGCTCTCTATGGAAAGAAATGCAGGACTCCAACATGCTGGGATGAAGTTGGGGAAAGAAAGCTATTAGGACCTGATCTCGTTGATGAAATGGCAGAAAAGGTCAGATCTATTCAACAACACATAAGAGCAGCTCATAGTCGACAGAAAATCTATGCCGACAACCGAAGAAAAGACCTAGAGTTTGAAGTGGGTGATAAAGTGTTCTTACGAATATCTTCCTGGAAGAGGGTTATGAGATTTGGAATGAAGGGGAAGTTGAGCCCTAGATATATCGGTCCTTTCGAAATATTGGATCGTGTTGGGAAGGTAGCTTACTGATTGGAGCTTCCACCGAATCTCTCTCAAGTTCACGATGTGTTCCATGTATCTCTCCTGAGAAAGTACATACCAGATCCTTCACATGTACTCAGCTCAGAAGTTGTACCGCTGGAGCAAGATCTTTCTTATGAAGAACAGCCGATAGAGATTCTGGATCGTAGCGAAAAAGTCCTAAGAAACAAGACCACTTGCTTGGTGAAAGTTTTATGGAGAAACCACCAACTTGAAGAAGCTACATGGGAGCTTGAGGATATGATGAGGGAGAAGTATCCTCATCTGTTTGTTGCAAAGTGACGAATTTCGAGGGCGAAATTCTTTTTAAGGGGGGTAGAATGTAACACCCGAGACTTTTATGTTATATAAATCATCAAAGGAATCTTTTTCTACACAACACTTTCTTGGATTGCTTTACACGCAATCGCGACCTTCCTCGATAGCTTGCGTCGTACGCAATACCGAGTTTCACTAAACAACAATATACTATTAAAACTAGCCGTTATGAATAGTAATAACCACTTTTTGAAATTTTATAAATTTTATTTTTCAAAATGGACTTCATTTTTGGACTCAGAATATCGAATTTAGCCTAGGGTGAAATTTTGGTATTTTTCTGAAAACATTCAATTTTTGATGAATAGTGAAACCACTAAGTGGTAGGTTAAAAAACTGAATTTTGCATAAAACTTAATTTTACCGCTTCTGTGAATGGAATTTCGAAAATCCGAGAGACACAGTTAATATCAAGGACTAAAATGTGGTTCAATGAGATGAAAATAATTTTTTGGTGAATAGTAACTTTTTACTTTTTTTTACCGTGGTTAATAGTAAATAGGGTAACTAAGGGTAAATATGATATTAATATTACCCTAAAACATGTCCTAATTCTATTGGACAAGTGTAATTCGACCAAAAACAAACTTAGGAATAAAATATGACCATTTAGGCCCACTTGGATTAGATTAGGACATTTATTATTAATTTATTTAAAGAAGGGTTAAAATAGTTAAATTTAAAGTTTAATAAGTAAATCATTTTTAATATGGGGTTATACATAAGATAAATTCGATCGTAAATATTCATTAGAAAGCTAAAAAGATTTCCTACATGATGATATTTTATTTGTAATTTTTAGACATCAAATAATGTAATTTATTTATGACACAAAGATGATGCAGTAATTATCTTATTAATGAAATATTGACATAATTGATGTTATAAACACCAAAATAAATGTAATTTGAGATTTTTTATGAATTACACTAATTTTCTAGGTTACTATGATATATTAATGTTGATTTAATCAACTTGGTTCGAACAGTTTATTCTGTTATGACTTTCACAAAAGTCATATATCAAATAGTGTCAAAATTGACACAAAATAGTTTTTAAATCAAATATTATATTATTAATTGTTATTTTATTCCTAAAAATCTAAGGTTCGGCAAAATGACTTAGATAAGGATATATATATTAATAATAAACAATTTGGGGTTCGTTTGGCATGTTATAGTAAGTGTATTAACCATATAATGAAAGAAAACAAAAAGACATGGTAAAAGTTAAATTATTTAACTTAAAGTTAAATCTAATTGATAAGGTTAAAATAATACCCTAAACTTGTCTAAATATTATTGGTTGATAGGATTTCGACCCATCCCCACCTTATCTTCTAAATAAGACCCTTTGGAACCATTATAAACCGATTTTGACTTTAATAAAAAATAATATTTTGAGATATTCCTAAGGTGCCCCTCTCCTCCCTTATAAAAGGGCACCTCCTCCCCCTCCTCCTCACACCAATTTGAGCACTCAAGCTCGGCCAACCCCTGCCATTTTATCCTCTACACTTCCCTAGAATAATCCTAGAGGTCCTGGTCTTCTCCAAAGAACAATCTTAGTTCCTTAAGTGGAGGATTCAAAGAGGCGTTCCAAAGAAGAGGTAATATCCATTACCGATCTTTTCAATTTCTTTCTTCTTCAACTTCTTCTTCTTTAGTTGCTTCATGATAAAGTAATAACATCAGTATTACTTACATACTGATATGTTATTATAAATATGAAACAACCCTAATTCACCTTCTGTCCATCCTACGGAAAAATGAAATCACCGCGCGTGCGTACGTACGGAATACCGTCTCCACGCCGTGGTGTAATCTATTTTTCCACCATCACTTTACAAGGATGGTTATAATGATGTAATGAGTAACTATTTATGATTATTATAAAGTAATATTGATACTGAAATAATATATATATACTCCAATACATTTCCACGATCATAGGAACGATATCATCACTCGTGCGTACGTACGGAATACCGTCTCCACGATGTGATGCGACTCGTTCTACATGATCATCATTACGTAGTAATTATATAAATGAATTGAATGAATAAATATGATATATTTTACACTAATACCATTCTGTATATAAGGTATCTATAACCTTGAAAGAAGAATAAGAATTTATTCGGCAAAACACGCGTAAGAACAAAAGGCAATAAAGACCCGAGTAACAAGTAACAATGAAATATTACTAACAAGAAGCTAATAATATGACCATATATGATCTCATATCAATATGTATGATTCTGAAATAAGTCAATAACATTATTTAAACCATTATACAGGAGCTTCGGACACGAACAAAGCAAATCGGACCTAAGGTAAGGGAAAATATCACAATCTCACTTTTATCCGAGATTGTTTTTACTTTGGTAATTACTGGGGTGTATTTTATCATCCACATCCATGTTCCCTCGATATGTAATATTATTTACTTCCTTCTACAATAGTTTATATCCAATTTTACCCTTCGGTAAGTTTTTTGTAAAAGATATGAAAGGAATCTTTTGTCGTTTTTCGTACGAGGTACTTTTTGACTTTTCCGACAAAAGTTAGAAGAATGTTTTTTTTAACTTATACGGCTTGAATGGATTTTTAAAACATTATTTCCAAGAAGATTCCTTTACAAGTTTTCAAGTTTATTTTTAATCAACTTCTTTTATTTTAATGTTATATGACATGTTATGAAAGGAAAAATTTCTTTGAAGAAGAAAGGATATTTTCCTCAAGAATGGAGTTCAAGTGTTTAATCAAAATTATTTTCCATCTAAGATAATAAAGGGTTCTGTTTTTATCCCTATTATTACATTGATTTGATCATGTTGTGATGGAATTATTTTTATGAATTCCTTTATCTTATATGAATTGATTTATGAGGTCATGATGTTTCAAGAATCCCATTTTTGTTACATGTGTTATGCGATGATGTATGTTTTATGATTATGTGGCACACATAAGAAAGGATTCATTATAAGATGGGTGGGACCTATATCTCCCTCCAATGCATTGGGTAAAGATTTTATATCTCATGAGATAGACATGGCTGGAACGGAAGGTTATTTCGGTTCAGTGATACAGGACTGAAACGAGGAGTGAACTCGGTTCAGAAAGGGACTTTGTCCACTAAGATAGTCTTGGCAATGAGTCATGACTAACAAGAAATGATTTCCATGATTATGTGTGCATGCCACAAAGTTTCAAGTTTTATGTTATGATTATGGGGATCTCATTTTCACTTCTATGAATTCTTCCATGATAAGATATTATGATCTCTTTTGCAGGTTTTGATTTTCAAAAAGATATGATATGATTTTTATTTCCTTTATTTGCCCTTGCTGAGCATTTGAGCTCACCCTTTTATGTTTTCTTTTCCCCAGGTCAGGAAGATGGATATTAAGTAGAATATTCTAAAAGGGACCCTAGATATGATGAAATAAATGGGAGACACTGTAGAAGATTTATGAACCAGTTGTTTATGTTTCCCAGTTTCAAAAGACACTATACCTATACGGTCCTTTGTGGTTTTGTCATATGTTGTAATAAGTGTACTTCAATTTTGAAGTATTAACAATGTATGTAAAGTATGGGTCGTTATAAAGATAGGGGAAATATATATTTTATCTTTAGCAGATTATGGGATACTCTATAATTTAATTCTAGCACTTCATGTGTGACCAATTCAACTTTAATAATTACCATTTGGATAAAAGATGATTTTTTGGTAGAATTTTATTAAAAGATGACACTCTACATGACAAGTAAGTATATTTCCTTACAATCATATTATAGTTAGTAATAAAATTATTCAACTATATGAAAAGGATCTGGAAGAAAAAATTATAAACACTCTATTTTATAATAATACTTTTACCCAACCACAAATTTATGGTATTGTGGTGGTTAACTTTATGTGATCAAGTTTTCTATCACACTCTATTAGTCTATGATAGTTAGTTTCTCTTCTATATCCATTTTTTCTTAAATGGAATAATAGTATGGGTTATCTTAGGTGACCATTATACTTCTATTTATTTCTTTTAAAGTGATATTTTTGTTGACTCTTTTTCTGATATGGGACTTTTAATGATGTTTCTAAGCCTAATTTTTAAATTTCGAGGATTCAATTCTTAAGAGGGGGAAAGAATGTAACATCTGAGGTAAATAAAGAATATGAAATTTTCATATTTATTAATATTTTTGAAGTAAATATTAATTTTACATTAAATGGGATTCGCTATTCGATAGTGTACCTGATACACAACAACTGGTTTCTTTGAAATCTTATGTTGCACACATCATTAAGTTATACTAAATAATAATAATATAATATTTTATTTTAAATTGAAGTTAATGTATAATCGTTGTATTGGATATAATTAAATAAAATAACTACATTATGATTAAAAATGGTTGTTAAATGTATTTACTATTATCCAATAAGTTTTAGAGACATAAAATAAGAATGAATCCAAATTTAAGCATTGATACTCTAATATTGTTTAAAAGGTCGTTTTACCATCTTTTGATGTAAACCCGTTTTAAAATATATTTTTTGTCACTTTTATATATTCTATTTTACAAAATAAAATTCTTCTTTATGATCAGGATATCAAAATTTACTTTGGGTAAATTTTTTGTTATTTTTCTGATAAATTTAATTTTTTTATGAATAGTAAAAAATACGACATTTTAATTCAAAACTTCTTTTTCATATAATTCATTTATATAGTTTTTATATTCTTTTAAATTGTTTTAAAGTGTAATTATATTATATTTTTACCATTTAATATAATGTTTTTCATTTGAAGTAATTTCACACTGAAATTGGGCATACACAAATGTCAATCTTTTGATAGTTATTATTTCTTAAAAACAAGCAATTTGGTTTTAACAAAAAAATTAATTTTAAATTAATATCTGCCAATTATGTGTTTTGAATTTGGAAAAATAGATTCCATATTTTGAATTAGGAGGAAAAATGGTGTAAATAGGTAAATTTTATTTTTATACATTATGAATATTTACTTCAGAAAATATTTTAATTATCATGGTTAAAGGGTAAATATGGAAATAAGGGTGAAAAAATAATACTATAAAAATATTAAATTACTCTTACACATTTCGTAACCATATTTTATGATTTATTTCCAACCAAGGACATCCTTGGGTCAATTTTGGGACCCCAGGGATCTACATGGGGGTGATAATGACACATTATATTAATTAATTTAAATTAAAGACAAAATTAACATAAACATATATCTTTAAGTAAAAAAATTATAAGGAATTATATAAGTAATATCTTAGACTATAAATATTAATTTGACATCTAAAACCATTTACAAAATCATTTTATTTTATATATAATTTTTAGACTTCAAAAAAATAAAATTAATTATGACATAATGATGATACCGTGATTACCTTATTAATGAATGATTTAAATTAATGAGATTATAAGGTATAAATAAATATCCAAAACCTGTCCAATTATTATTGGATGATTTTATTTAGACATATATGAACCTTATATTTGAATTTAATAAGTTTTGGTCCTTTTGAAACCTAAAAACATTTTGAAATAAAATAATACTTTCAATCTTTCCAAAAGAGCCCCTCCTCCCCCTTATAAAAGCCATAACATATAACCCATAATTCACACCACAAATTCCACTTTATTCTTCCAAAAACTACCCCAATAAGCTCCAAACATCCATATCTTCCTCTTAGAATCCTTACCTTAGGTGTAACGCAGGTCAATAAAATACTTTTGGGTCAAACCAAAGGGAGTTACCCGATTTAATGATAATGTCTTCTCTTAAGTAATGTTATTTTATTTTACTTCTTCACTACCAATGATCTTATTATTATTTGATTACATAAAAACATCATTATAATAAATATACTAGGTTTTTTATATGATAAGGATTAAATCTACACTTACACACACCTCCATCTAATGGGTATAGAACATAATGTTTCTGTGGACGACGAACTACTGCCTCATGAAATGATGATTGTTCAATATTATCATACCTCCTCTTATGGTGGCCATTATGATGGAATTGTAATTATATATGATATTTATTTTATCTCTATTATTCCATGTTTTTAATTTTCAACATGTCTTTATGTTTTCCATAACACATAAATGCGATAATTTCATTTGAGGAAGTGCGGACTACCGGCCCTTCAAAGTGATATGACTCATTCATGCTATAAATGGAATGTATCAAGGATGAAATTTATGAACATATGTAAAATATATATTTTAATGTAATTATAATATACCTATTTATCATTTTTTTTCATTAATTAAAAAATGAAAATGAAATGAAAGTAGTGATCACGCGTACATACGGTTTTTCATCTCGATGAACGGTGCATTTAATTTCTCATGTCAAAATGTTATGAAATATTATAAATACATATATATAGGATATTTATGATATATATGATATCCAAATCATGATTATAAATCTGGATATAATGTAATTTGGACCACATGTACAATTAGTAATTATAATAAGTTCATTTTTTACTCAAGTTGCGCACAATAAAAAAATGTCTGATATGAACTCAAGTAATTAACTAATATTTTTAACAAGGTAATATGAGATATAAGAGAAATAATAAACTTGAAAGAGGTTCTTAATCAAGTATAAATTAAATTAATATTATTATTCATGAATAACATGGAACATAGAAGGCAAGTCAGACATGAGTTAAGGGGTTTTCATGTAAATTTTTTTTCCTGTGAGATTCATGCTATATTTTCCAATGTATTGATTATGTATGGTGTATGTACTACAAATTATTGTATTATTTGAGTAATATAATTTAATTTATTGTTATTTTCATCTTAATTGTATGATCCTTCCTTCATGGGGTGTATGTTTCATAAGTTACAAAATCGGTAAGGGAACCTTTCACCATCCTCTTTTTGTCAAAGACTTCTTTTATGTATTTTAATTTCAAATATATTATATTGGGACATGTTCTTCTATATCCTTATTGATGTCGATTTTATGTAAAAGTGACGAGAGACACTTTCCTCCTTCATCATCTCATTTTCTAAATTTTAATGAGATGTCGTTAGGCTGCCGAATTTTCATACGAGACTATGTCTCAATCTCTTTTCATTTGAGGCTTATCATGATCTTATGTACCTTTATTATCTTATAGGGTGTGTATAATTACCTTTGAAATATTATATCATGAATCTCTTTACACTCATGATATTATAATATTTGTTAAATGTTATTATGTAATTATTTTTATTCAAGTATTTTCTCATGTTTTGTGAGACTCTTTAACTAAAAGATTATTTTAAATGTTTTTAAGATTTATTCTTATAAATCATTCACATTAATGTCCATTTTTTAAAAATGGTTTTAATGATTTATTTATATGGACATGAATTTTTTGAAGTTAAAATTTCTTTTAAAATAGTAAATGTGGTATGGGACACTTTGATTCAAAAAAATCTTTATTAAATGTTTTAAATGGTTTTAAAAATGGTTTGATAAAGCAATGATTATTTCAGTAATATGATATGATATATTATGATTACAATGTGGAAATGTTATCTTTACTTTATGCTTGTTTTATGTGTTATGAATGATTTATGGTTCTTGGGCATTCTTTATGCATACATGTGGTTATGTGATAAACCAAGGGCGGGTGAGCCCAAGATGGCTCTCTAATGCATTGGGTAATGTGATAAAGGTAAATATTAATGTTTCTACTAAGAGATTTAAGAAATATACTGTGATGGATATTCCAAATGTAACTCCATATGTAGTTGTGAAAGCTATAATGTAAGTATGTTATGGATTCCATGAGTAAATTTTATGATTTATTATTTATATGTGTTATTTAAAAATCCTATGATTTCATGAGGTAGGTAAAAGAGCATATGTTTTAAGACTAAAAATTATGATCTATTAGATTTTTATGTATTCATGGACTAATGTTTTTTCCCTTATTTATGAAACCCTTACTGATATTTTAGGCTCGTCCTATGTTTTTTAAATGTTTTCCACCTGACTTAAGGATGAATATGATCAAAGATGGGATCAGGGAAAAGTCATGATATCTAAAACATGAAAGTAGTCATGTTTCTTTTATTTAAATTTTTTTATGGAAAAAATGGATACTGAGTAGAAGTGTTAACATTTACTATTTAATTTATTATGTATAATTTATGACCATATCCTCTAAATCTTTAAACCTGAAAGGATCCTCAATGTCAATTATTGACATAACTCATCATTATGTATTGTTATACGGCTAGGTCATTGTATTTGGTATCAAAGATATTTTAAGATAACTTTATTGGTTAGGTTGTTATTTAAGAATAAGTGACATAACAATAATGGTTAGCATATTGGGAAAAATCATAGTTTTTTAGATAAATCAAATGAGTTTATGATAACACGAATAAGTATTTTTTGTGTCTACCCTCCTCATAATATTTTATATAATGATTTTACCGATATGCACACATTGACCTTTTTGGTTTTGTAAAATGGTTGGATCTAGAAGGTATCAATGTAACAAGGGATGTGAAGAAATCTGTGATAGTTTTCTGAATAAGGAATTGAATGAAATGGGAGTAGTAATGAGAACTATTATTGTTATTCTCAACCAACTATCTAGAGTCATGATTGACCACCTGAACCTTCTTGATTTTTATACGGCATCATATATGAAAGAAACCAATCCCTACAGATGTTTAGGTAATAATCATAAAGGTACACATATTCAATAACCAATGTTTCAAGGATGTGGAAATAAACACGTAGGAAAATTCTTCAAAGGGACGAGAATATGCTATAGATGTGGTATTTAAGGTCATAAAGAAAGAACCTTCCACGGAAAAAGGAAGCATCCAGTGGACTCCATAAAATGGAAAAAATTCTTTCTGAATGATAAATTGAATGTTTTAATTGTGGTGTTTATGGTCAATATACAAATAGTTGTCCTACAAAGAAGGTTCAGGAATGGGATCATCCAAATCGTACAAGTATATTTTTACCAATTCCTAATTCCATTCTAATTGAAGATGAGAAAACTGATAATGACCAATGAAAGCTATGGATTAATTTTTAGCGGATGTTTTTACCTTATTGAATCATAGTATATGATTCTTGATTTTGTTTGTAGGAATGAAGTATTACAGAATTTGTTGGAAAAGAGTGGATAATGGATCATGAAGAATTTTGGATGAGTAAAAATTCTACATATAAGGGATTCAAGAGTTATCGTACATTTTTGGATGATGAAATGCATAAAAGTATTAGGGATCTTTTGTTGATGGGATTACTTTGGAAGGCTTTTTCTAGTATGTGTAACCATAAAGTTTTATACGAGGAAATTTTATCCCAGAAATATTTATCTTTTCTTTTGTGGACATAATGGATAAGATTAGGGGTTTATATGATCTTTTGTTTTGGGGAAATTACATGTTATTACTTTATGGGATGCAAATGCAAGGTATGGGATAAAATTTGTGGTTAAAATATGTTATGGTTATTATTAAGGGATTTATCTCATTTTTTAGAATTTTATAAAAATATATAGTTTTTGAAAAAGGACAACACACAGACCAGGTGAAAACCCGTCGCGTCAGACAAAGCTGCAAGAATCAAACCCACAACCAATGTGTGATTGAGATTTATCACCTACCACTAGACTACATGAATTCCCTTGTTAGTATGAATTATTCTTTCAAGTTAAATGATTTTATTGATCAAGAATAAGTTGATTTGTTATATTATGTTTTATCAAATAGATATCCATAATATAAGAAAATAATTTTGTTATTAATTGATTATGGTTATTTTAGAAGACATTTTCTCTTTTGGGAACACTACATGCTTAAGAGAAATAGAATCCTATGGGATTTAATTTGTGGGTAAATGGTTGAAATATTATTTTGGAAGAATCTATGTTTTTTAATTTGGACATATGGAGATTTGGTTTATTTATGGAAATGATTAACCTATCATATAGGATATGTGATTAGGTTAATTATTTTTCAGTATGAGGCTTTAAGAGTTACCAATATTATTTGGAGACCGTGGGATCAAATCCATTAGGGTTCTGGGATTCAATCATAGTTGGATAATTTTGAATAATTTTTTTGAGGGAAATTTTTTATTGAATGGTCTTTGTTGAACTTTTGGTACGAATTTTTGTATTTTTAAGATTAAGAGTAGTAATTATTTTTATAAAGGATTATCCTTTTTGGGATTATCTAATCTCGTACTAACCAATTTGGTTTTGGTTTATGTCTAAAGATAGGGGAAATATATAGTTCATCTTTTGTAGATTATGTGACACTTTAGATGTTAATTCTAACACTTCAGGTGTGGCCAAGTCATCTTGAATACTTACCTTTTGGAGAAAAGATGTGTTTTTGGAAATTTTTTATTAAAGGATGACACTCTACATAATAAGTAAGTATATTTCCTTGCAAACATAGACTATGTAGTAATAATATTATTCAAAACTATGAAAAGGATCTTGAAGAAAAAATTTTATATGCTCTCTTTTATCATTATACTTTTAGCCAACCACAAATTTATAGTATTATGGTGCTTAACTTTCTTGGATCAAGTTCTCTATCACTCTCAATTAATCTATGAGAGTTAGTTTCTCTTACATTTCTAGGTTTTCCTACATGGAATCCTAGTATTGGTTATCTCGGTTGACCTTTATACTTCTAATTATTTCTTTTAAAGTGATAGTTATATTGACTCTTTTTACGATGTGGAACTTTTAATGAAGTTTCTGAGCCCAATCGTAAAATTTCGAGGATGCAATATTCAAATGGGGGGAAGGATTTGACATCCAAGGTAAATAAAGAATATGAAATTTTCATATTTATTAATATTTTTTAATTAAATATTAATTTTACTTTAAAGGGGATTCTATGCTAGATGACATACCTGATACACAACAACAAGTTTCTTTGAAATCATACCTTGTACACAATGTGAAGTTATACTAAAAAATAATAATATAATATTATTATTTTAAATTGTATATAATGCATAGCCGTTATTTTGGTGAGAATGAAAACAAATAACTACATAATGATTAAAAAAATTTGTTAATTTTTTTTCTTTCATCCAATAAGTTATAGAGACTTAAAATAAGAATGAATCCAACTTTATGCATGGATACTCTAATATTCTTTAAAATATCATTTTACCGGATTTTGATGCCATACCCTTTTTAAATTTATATTTTTTTTCACTTTTAAATGTTCTATTTTACAAAATAAAATCATTCTTTATGATCAGTAAATAAAAATTTACTTTGGGTAAATTTTTGGTATTTTTCTAATAAAGTTATTTTTTATGAATAGTGAAAAATTCCTTATTTTTATTCAAAACTGCATTTTCATCTAATTTTTTAATATAGTTAGATTTTCATTTTAAATGGTTATAAGGTTTAATTGGATTATAATTTTACCATTTAATCTAATTTTGGTGCTTGGAAAAAATTTCACATTCAAATTGGACATTAAATATGCCAATCATTTGATACTTATTGTTTCTTAAAAACATGCTTTTTGGTTTTGACAACGGGAATTAATTGAAAATTTATTTTTGCCATTGATGTATATTGAATTTGGAAAAATTTACTCCATTTTTGGAATGATGAGTTCAAAATTTTGTAAATAGGTAACTTTTAGTTTTAGATATTATGAATATTTACTTCAGTAAATATTTAATTTACCATGGATAAATGGTAAATCTGGTAAATAAGGGTGAAAAAATAATATTATAATAATACTAAATTAACCATAAACTTATCCTAACACTATTGGATGAGTTATTACATAAAAAAGGAATCCATTGGTAGATTTCAGGATGCCATGGAGCCACATTGGAGTGATAATGACACTTTATATTAATTAATTTAAAGTAAAGACAAAAGTAACATAAACATATATCTTTTCGTAAAACTATATTTATATGAGGTTATGTATGTTATATCTTCCAATATAAATATTAATTTGAATTATAAGAACATTTAATACATTATTGTTTTTTATTTATAATTTTAATACATCATATAAATAAAATTAATTATGACACAATGATGATGCAATGATTACCATATTAATGAATGATTTAAATAAATGAGATTATAAAGATTAAAAAAATATACAAAAGCAATAAAATTCTTATTTTATGATTTTATTTAGACTTATATGTACCTAATAATCTAATTAAATATGTTTATACCATGTTAATCCTAAAATAATTATATAATAAAATAATACTTTCATAATTTCATAGAGTTCCCCTCCTCCCCTTATAAAAATCCATCAACTCTAACCCATTACTCACACCTCTCAAGACACATGGATCATCCAACCTCTATCAAAATAAACTATCAACATCCATCTATTCCACAAAGAATAATTACCTTAGGCATAATGCACTTAAATAAATTCTTTTGGTTCAAATTGTAGGGAGTGACCCGATTTAATTGTAACATCTTCTCTTAAGTTCTTTTATTTTATTTTACTTCTTCACTCCCTATGATATTATTATTCTTTGATTAAATAACAACACCAGTATCCTAAATATACTAGTTTGTTTTTATGATAGGTATTCTGACTACACTTACACACACCTCCATCTAATGGGTATAGAACATAACGTTTTTGTGAATGGCGAAGTACTGCCTCACGAAATGATGATTGTTTAATCTTCTCCTAACATATCTTATGGTGTCCATTATGTTGGAAATTTAATTATATATGATATTTATGATATTTATTTTATCTCTATACTTCTATATTTTTAATTTACATTATACATTTATGCTTTCTATAATGCGTAAATACGATGATTTCTTTTGAGGAATTGCGAACTACCGCCCCATCAAAGTGACATGAATAAAAAATTCTATACTTGGAACGTATCAAGGATGGATTTTATGAACTTATGTAACATATTTAAAATATATATTATATTGTAATTATAACATACCTTTGTATCATTTAGTTTTCATTCCATTAATAATGAAAAGGAAATGAATGTATCATTCATGCATATGTATGACTTACGACCTCCGTGAATGGTGCAATTAATTTTTTATGTCCAAATTTTATGGACTATTATAAATACATATATACTGGATATATATGAAATATATGATATATAAATCATTAATATAATTATGTATATAATGGAATTTTGACCACATGTCCAATTTGTAATTATAACATGTTTTTTTACTCAAGTTCCGAACACAAAACAAATGTCTGATATGAACTCAAGTAATTAACTAATTATTGTAGAAAGGTAATAAGTGATATATAATGTATAAATTGTTTTTAAAAATGTTCTTAATCAATTATAAATTAACTTATGTTTATTATTCTTTAATAACAAGAAGATAATGGATATGTCAGACTTCAGGTATGGGGTTTTCATCTAAATTTTTATTCTCGTGAGATTCATGCTATATTTTCCACAATTTTTCTTTTGTGTGGTTTACGTACTACCCATGATTGTATTATTTGTGTAAAATAATTTAATTTAATGGTACTTACATCTTCATTGTATGATCCTTCCTTCATGGGGTGTATGTTACGTTAGTTACTGAATCGATAAGGGTACCTTTCACCGTCCTCTTTTAGTGAAAGACTTATTTTATGTATTTTAATTTACATTATATTATGTTGGTATGTGTTCTTATATATCCTTATTTATTTCCATTTTATATAAAATTTATTAGATACCATTTTCTATCTCATCATATCATTTTCTAAATTTTAATGTGACGTTGTTGGGCTGCCGAATTTTCATTTGTGACTATGACGCAATATCCTTTCATTTGAGGAATATCACTATCTTGTGCCCATTTATTATCCTATATAGTGTATATACTTCCCTTTTACATATTATATCATTAATCTATTTACTCTCATGATATTATAGTATTTTTTAATGTTATTATGTAAATATTTTTATTCGCATATTTTATCAAGTGTCACGAGACTCTTTATCTAAAAAACTGTTTTAAATATTTAAAGATTTATTCTTCTAAATATTTCACATTAATTTCCATGTTATAAAAATGGTTTTAAGGATTTATTTATATGGACATGAATGTTTTTAAATTAAAATCCCTTTCAAAATATTCATGTGGTATGAGACACTTTGATTCAAAAATATCTTTATTAAATATATTAAATGGTTTTGAAAATGGTATGATAAAGCATTGATTATGTCAATATCTTGAAATGATATATTGTGATTGCAATGTAGAAATTTTATCTTTAATTTATGCCTGTTTTATTTGTTATTAATGTGTTATGGTTCTTGGGCATTGTATATGCATACGGGTGGTTCCATGATAATCTTAGGGCGTGTGAGCTTGAGATAGATCTCCAATGCATTGGATAACATGACAGAGGTTAGCATTAATGTTTCTACTAAGAGATTTAGGGAATTTACTATGATTGGTATTGAAAATGTAACTCCCTATGTTGCTGTGAAAGCTACAATGTAAGTATGTTATGTATTCCACAAGATACATTTATGATTTATGAATTATATGTGTTATTCATAAATCATATGATTTCATGAGGAAGGTTAAAGAAAATATGATTCAAGATTGGAAATTATGATCTATTTTATTTGTATGTATTCATGGAATAATTTTTTCTTTCCTTCATTATGTATCCTTTACTGAGATTTTTATACTCATCAATGTTTTTAAATGGTTTCCATGGACTTAATGATGAATAGGGTCAAGGATGGGGTCTAGGAAAAGTCAGGCTATCTACGACATGGAACTAGACTTGTTTCTTTTATTTATGAATTTTTATTTTATTGAAAAAAATTGATACTGAGTATATGTGTCTACATCTAATATTTAAGTTGTAATGTATAAGTTATGACCTAATTCTCTAATGCTCTAAACCAGAAAATATCCTCAATGTTTATTCTAGACTTAACTCAAGATTATGTAATGTTTAAGGTCAGGTACTTATACATTCATCCTTACATGATAGATCCTACATTCTTTAATGACCTGATGGTTTAACTAAAGGATATTGTGGAGAAGGGACTAACTCACCGGACGTGCCCCCTTGGGTTTCTCTTGATTTATTACCTATGAAGGATGATGGTTTCTTGAACATAGTTTTAGAAAAATAGGTGATGAACCAAGTTAATATCATGAACTAATTTCATATCTCTTGTATAAATGACTATTTTGATCTATTGAGTGTAGAAAAGTGGTTCTCTAAGATTAACTTGAGGTCAGAATATCATTAGCTACTTTTGAGGCTATCTAATATTCATATAACTACTTTTAGAAGAATTTATATATTTTTTAATATATTTCTATTTCATTTGGTTTGGTGAACATGTTGATCGTTTTTATTTAACTTATGAATCAGGCCTTTTATCATTGGGTAGATTTTTTGTTGTTGTTTTTGTTGATTATCTAGTATAATCCAAATTGAGGGAGGATTCCACTCAGCATCTTTAAATTTTATTAATTATTAGAAGATATAATTATTTATAGGAGAATATATTAATGTTTTGGTTCTTGATTTGAGAGTTTCACTTATTGGGGAATGTGATATTAGATGCAATCATATTATTTGGCCCGAAGAAGGTCGAGGATGCTGTTTCTTGGGAGTGAACCAAAAAGATTTTTTAACATTTATAAATTTTTGGGATTTTTATAATATTATAGAAGATTCATTTTAGACTCATCTCAATTTAAAATTCAAATTTTATCCATAGTAAAAGGTGGTAAAGGTTCATTTTGTCTGATCATTATAATAGATCCCTCCAAAAGATGAAGGGAGGGTTGATATCTCTACCGATTTTGAACTTACCTATAATGGGTTTAGAATATAAACCATATTTTGACTATTAAGTGGTTATTAGTAGAGTATCTAGTTACATTATGGGTGAGTATTCACTAATTGATCTTGGAAGTTGATGCCATATGAGTAGAATTATGCCACTCATGATTTGGAGTTAGAGGTAGTAGTGTATGAACGTAGATGTTGGTGTCACTACCTATGGGTGATAAGTTCATGGTGTATACCAAACATAAGATCCTTATTTATATATTTTACAAAAATGACATGAAAAATTGATAAATAAGGATGGTTGAGTATCTAAATAACTTATTTTGAGATGGAATATACCAATGTGAAGGGGAATTTGGTGGATGATGTAGTGAGTATGAAGACTTGGGCTCAGGTAGTACCTAAGCTTATTAATAAGTGGTATATAAAAATCCCATTTTTTGACAAGAACATAAATAATTAAGAGTATCAAAGAATGGAAAAATTTACATCTATTACTATTACCTCCTTATAACTTGGCAGAGTTAAGTAAATATGGTTGTCCAACACAGATTATTGAGTTATAAGGGGAAATATATATGGCAGGGATCCACCATTTGATTGGTTTCCATAAAATTATGGGATTCTATATGTGTAAGGCCAATTTTTGGTCCATATTAGAATATTTTATGAATTACTTTTATATTTACATTCCTCAGTATTGGGTGTTATTTTAGGGGTATTCAATATATTACAGAATATATACAAAAAGTGTTAGTCTCCCAAAATTAAGAAGAAAATTATTGGGTATGATTCATAGTGATTTAGTTGTTAGAATGTGATAAGAGATCCATAACGTTCCTAATTAAATCGTTACCCTATATCCATTATATAGTTAAAGTGGGATTATGTGTTTATTGATCGTGTCATGTATTTTTCAGGCTGACCTTGAGGTAACAATGTGTTGTGGGTTGTTGTTGATTTGTTGATAAAGTTTACACATTTCATATAGATTAATGAGACCAAATCCATTCAAGATTTGGGTTAGTTTTTTTTCAAGGTATTATAAAAAAATTTAGTGTAACCTAGATATCATCTCAGATTGGGACTACTGATTCAAATCAAGCTTCATGTAGGCTCTATATAATTTTTTTGATTCATAAGTGAATTTGAGTATGACATACAATCCTTAGAATGATAGCAAGCACTATATTACTATCATAATGTTAGAGGGTATGCTCTAAGAATGCATTTTAGATTTATAGTATTCCTGGGAGATTCATATATCCTTTTCTAAATTCATATATAACGATGATTATGATGAATCAATCCATATGAAACTCATTGATGTCTTATATGAGCAACTATGTTGATCGCCTATGTGTTAGTTCGAGGTAGAGGAATCTTATATTTTATTCTAAAAATTCTTGTAGAATATAATAATGTATCTTTATGAAGATATAATCTATGTTCTATATTTGAATGTATCCTAAATTTTATAGTTTTTAACTAATCCTAAACCAATACTAAATTTTATAGTTTTAGGATTAAGATATAAAGGTGAGTTTTCTTAATGGTTTTACCCAGCATAGAACACTACCATATACTAATGTAGGGGAATATTGTTCCCTGGTATGTGTGTCTATTAAAGGTAATAAAGAGTATCAGTACTAAATAATACCAGTTATCACATCCTCAAAGAACCCCTTTAATACATGATTTATTCCATGCATCTCTAGTCATGATATACCACTTTGACATTTATCATCTGATGAGTGTCAATGATATAAATATATAAGTTGATGCATCGTTCAAGGAATTTCTGGTTTATATTGTAGCATGGATTGAAAAGATATTACATTATAAGGAGGTAACAATGGAATAAAAAATAGTTAGAACATTTTTATATATAAGAGGAAACATGGAAATGAGAGGCTAATATGTGAGGATAGTGGATTGACGTTTCATAAATAATTCTCAATGATGTATTTTAGGTATGTGTTTCTATATGGTGAGGTGGTTATAAAACCTAATATATCCTTACTTATGTATTTTTATAAGGATAAAATTCTAAACCAGGAGAATTTCAATGGTTTTAAGATATTGGAGAATTGGGTAGATGTATGGGGGTTATTATTTGAGGATTTAATCTTGGTTTGGGCTAAAATTATTCTATTGGTCAATGATCACCGTAACATCAAAAATTATAGAGTAGAGTGCTATGTATAGGATTAAAATTCTAGGGTAAAGTGGGGTCACAATGAAATCAGTTTTCTTTCCCCTTGAATCCCTTAATTATGGTTAAATCTAGGGGACATGATTTTTTTGGGGCTCTAGATGGAGTGGTGCACCGTGAATGGGGTGGCCATACCTAGTGTAACAGTGAGCTAGATAAATACTCTATGAATTGTGAGATAATTACACAAGTAACCCCTATATATTACATTTATAATATCAATTAAATGTAAAATTTTTTGTTTTATTAAATTATTTCCCCTCATTCTTCACTTAGTCCACAAGAAACACCCCACCTTTCCTCCCTGAGCTTCCTCCCTCCTAGTGATTTCTCCTATATTTCTATTCCAATTCATGAATAATCTATCCAAATTTATTTATAGAGATAATTATACCTATACTCTTTAATATATTCTTTATTTATATATATTGTCCATTTTTAGTCACTAGTTGGGACCAAATCTAGGATTATATCTAGATTCTTTGAAATTATTTGATTAAATTTATTTGTCCTATAATCACTGATTAAAGAGTATCTACCATGTTTAGTTAGGTGGTTCCAAAACATTAATTTTATTTTATATGTTTTTTCATGTGATGTGTGATATTTTTTCATTCCAAATGTTTCGGTTTTCCTAAAAGTTATCTAAAATATTTTCCATGTCATTATATGAGAAGGGTAAGGATATTTAGGGTTGTGGATGGTCCTTCGAGCTTTTTTATTTACTTCCCTGGTAAATGATGGTCATGTTCCTAAAATAAATATAGATGTAACTTATAATCAAAATCCAATTGTTCACTTCTTATGTTATTTTATGATTTAGTAGACCTTGACAATCTTCCCCTCCTTTGATAAGAATGTGTGAATTTATATTAAATGATATCCTAGACATTTCTTGGTAATATCCTTATGGTTTTTTATATATACTCTTGACTTATTGATATATATATATAAATATATATATATTTGAGTTGAGAATTACCCCCCATAGTTTATATGGTTTCAAGTATAAAGTAACTAAATCTCAGGTTATGGAATGAGGCTTGGTTTGTGAGGATAAACTTAGTATTCCTCCTAGAGGGTGTTGGAAATTACACAAAAAATTATCATAAATGAAGTTCTTTATTATGATTATGTGATTTAATGGCTAAGAGTTAAAATAAACGTGGTTTAGATGCATATGGGGTGACATTATTATAGTAATGGGGTTTCCGTACCTATTTTCCTTATATTAGGATTCAAGGATCGAGATGCTTGTGGGTTGAGATCATTATAAACATGGGCCACCTTTCCCTTTTTCTTTATATTAAGATATTAGTTCTATGATTCCATTAGGAATGAGATCACAATAAACATATATCACCTTTCTTATTTTACTTATATTGTTATGAACATGGGTCATAATGCCTTATAGATGAGATAATTATCCAAATGGGTTGATTTACCATTATCTTTATACTATTCTATGCATAGATTTAGATACATAAGGGCTTAGATCAAATTGGACATGGGTAGTTTATTCATTTTCCTTATAATGTATTGGGAAGAGATAAATATTCTTGATGGGTGTTATCATTATATACATGGACCTCTTTTCCATTAATCATTCTATTATATTATTTCATGACCCCCGCCACTAGAAATTCATCATAGGCCTGTAGTGAAGATGAATGTGACCCCATGATACCTTCCCACAATTGGCCATTTATAGGTGACAGACACCAAGGGTATATAACATGAAAATGGGAAGCACTGTTTTCATAAATCCCAAGATCATAATAAGAAATACACTAATAAATTCCATAATATATAATAAAATTGATATCTCATAATAGTACACAATTCATGATATGTCATAAACGTAATATTATCCAATGTATAATACTAATAGAATTATCTTATGCATTAAATGTAACCACTACTGTAATTTCAAGTTAGTAATGACCAATTCATTCATTAAATCCTTCCATAAATCCTAAAAAACAAATTTTTAAATATATGGGTAATTAAAAATGTTCCCAAATTAGGATCATCCTCATTAAAATTTATGATAATGTGTAAAAAGCATACTAATTATTTTTTTAATAAATAACAAAACCACTAAACATATACGAGATCTTCTATCAAACAACCTCAATATAGATAACTAACCAAATATCATATCCAAACACAATAATAATATCAAAAAATATAGTAATAAATTTCCAAAAACAACTTCAACACTATTTTTAGCTACCATTACCTAATATTTACTTTCTTTTACATCAATATATTTCTTATAGATATAAAATCATTATTGATGTGGGTAAAACTGTAGATCTACTTTCCCAAAACCATACAAGGTACAATACTTTTTTGTTGAAATAGGTCCATATCCACAACCATACATCTGCATCAAATGAAATAATCACATAGCCATGGAAACATGTCACATTTCACATGTCCATATCTTAACCACATATCACATTTTCATTATAGTAGGGAGATATGAACATGAAGAACATCAACCTCATGACCTCCTTCTAACATAAACACACTCCAATATATACATACCACATAATCATCCCATAATAATCACATCAATAACACTATCAATCTTTGGCTATCCCAACCATACCACATACTAAGGGAGAACGAGGAATAGTGGGTAGTCAACCATTCATTCCCCCACCAGCCTGGATATGGGAGAAAACACATAGAACCAAAACATTTGGGTATACGTGAGGATATACAAATTGGGTGGGGTATATATGAATAAAAATAATATATATATATATATATAGCCACACAAAACACAACATATTAAGGTTCTAATAAATACATCACTCTCACACCCATCAAAAATTTTATATTATTCCATTATTCTCTTTCCACTTCTTCCATATATATAACAATAACCAATCCCATTGTTCACAAATAATAGAAACATCATCACTAAATATTTACCATTTAGGTTTCACTACTTAAACATTTCTAGAATTAACATTTTAGTATCATATTATATTTATTATTCCATTCATTTAATCTATTCAAAACCAATCCATTTAATAATTAATGTTCTCTTTCATACAGCTCTTTCCACATGTTAGTCATAACCATTCCTATAAAATTCCAGTCATTCAGAACATATATTTTTTAATAGAAAATTTTCATTCAATTATTTCCCATATTCATTATTAATTAGACATTAGACATCAATTAAATTTTATTCTATCACTTACCCATTTCATTCTATCCCTTATTGATTACCAACAACCTGGTTCATTAATTTCTAGACCATCATCGTACCACTTACTAACAAATATATCCTTGCCATTGATATTTTATAATAAAATCCCACTCCAACCACACAATAGCTCATCCTTCAAATCATTAACCCCCAAACATTCCAAACCAATAAACACATTATCCCTTCCACATCTATTCACATAGATCACATGAAACCAATAAACTCAACATTGTTCCAATAGAAAAACTTCCATATACAACTATTTTAACATAAATTATAACTTTCCTAATAATTAATCAATTTCCCACATTACATGATATATTCAATTATTAAGGTGAATGGTATATAAATCATATTTTTAAAATATATCATAATAACACACATCATTCAAGAACTTATTGACATCAACAAAATATAACAAAATTATAACATCCCAACCCAGATTCTAGTAAACTAGTGCCCCGGGACAATTCACCACAAGGTATCAAGTGAGCCTTCCAATATGCTAGAGGCTACCGGCTAGAATAAAGGGCCTAGGTTGTGGTAATGTGGATATTATTCCCTCAAATCCAGGAAAACCATAGTTTAAAAAACATGATATACTCCAAAGTAGTAAATAGACCGAGTATAGAAGATGTAAATAAACTGATATAGAATCACAATTTAATAAAAAATGAAATATTTAAAATCCAAGATAGTCGCGTCAAACATAAAAAACTAGTAACCCACCGGGTCTATACATGCAGGAGTAAATAAATGAATGTAACACCCCAAGAATTAACAAATATATTTAATATATAATTCCTGAAGCACTAATTCTCTAAAAAGACAAAACATTTTTATAACCAAACCAATAAACATGATTTTTCCACCTATATAATTTGAATTTCCAAAAACTGACATACACGATTGCGTTCAATAAGATATTTAGAGTCCGATAAGTCAAACTTAATTTTTGATGAATAATAAAACACCCTTATGAATATTAACATGCCCTTATGAATATCAATGAATAGTAAATTGGCCAAAAAAATAGAAAATTAACCCATGAGTTTATAAATACAATCTTGACATCCTATAAGTGAAACAATGATCATAGTATAAGTGTTTCTATTTTTATATGTTGTAAATATTTTATTTAAAAATTTAATGATAAATTTATTAATTTAAAATGGAAATTTATTTCCATAAAATTTAATAAAAAAATTACTTTATTTTATTATGGTTATATGATAATTATATGGGACCTTGATTAATTTATCATGGTTTTATAAAACAAGTTATAGTTTTAATGATTTTTTTTGAATAAATTGTGAGTTTATTTAAAAATTCAATTAAATATATTTATGATTTTTTTTTTAAAAAAATGGATTTCATTTTTGGATTCTACACATCATAAAATGGTTGTGGTGAATTTTTTGGATTTTTCCAAAAGACATGAAATTTTTGTGAATAGTAAAAATACTTTTTGAGTTTATTGTATGTTTTATGATATCATAATGAATTAATAATTAAAATAAAATGATAGTAGTATTTTTATAGTAAAATATGATATTCGGTGTCCCAAACAGCTAATACCATGGAAAATACCATGGGCAACCCAATGTTTTTGCAAAAAACACTATGGATTTTTTCCTTTGAAATTAAAAAAACCCCCTCTCATTTACTATAAATACCCACTCATTACTTGGTATTATTTAATTAAAAACTCATAATCCTAGAGGATAAGGTATTTTTACCTTCCTAGTTGTCCTCCCAAGGTGTCGTAATGCTCCTAAGGTCTCAGCCTTCATGTCTTTGGAGTTACTCAACAAGGTAAGAGAATTCTCAAAAACTCTTTTCCATTCATGTTCTCTTTTATATGGTATGTATTTCAAGTTTTCAAACCATGTTATTATTTAAATATTATTATATCCCTATAAAATTTTAAGGGATTTTTATGAATGGGTGACCCCTTTCATCTCTTTTAATTTTTTCTAAAACTATGTTTCATAATTGTTATGCTGCAGAATATTTATCTCAAAATCTCTCTCTTTTTCAACAACTCTTATTATGTTATTATCTTTTTAATTTAAACTGGATTATTTTGGGATATTTTATTACATATCCTCCCTAATATTAATATTATGTATGAATTATGGGATAATTTTTTTCTTTAATCAAAATATTTTATGAAATTTTAAGCGACAACATTAGGTTGTCGAATTTTCATGAGAGATTTCTAAACATTTATTTAATTTCAAGTTCCTTTATTTTCATTTTAATTCCTCATATACCCTCATCCAAATGCTATGATTATTACATAACCATAAATTAAATGAAATTTATATATTACAATGTAATATTTCATCATCATCTCTCTTTCCCCCCCTCCTCTTATACTAAAAATAAAAACATCGTTCGAGATATGTTAATTTATCACATTCAAGGATGACAGGTTCTCAATTTTTATTACCGTATTCAATTATGGAAATGAAAATATTTTAATTATTAATGCTGATCATAATAAATTTATTTTATCTTATGTGATGTTCTAAAATCATTTCAGGCTCATAATATAAAATAATAATACAAAATAAGTTCATTATGCCCCAAACCACCAAGTTAATCCAAGCGTTTATCATTATATTTTATCAAACAAGTCATCCTCATGGTATGTAACTATAAATAATTATAAGGTAATTTATATATTTATATATATTAAAAATTCTGGATGTTTATCAACATTTCAAAATAACTTCCATTGATTAATACAAGTAAACTTGTCTTGAAAACCAAGGAAGAAAATGCTTCCAAAACAATAAAATCGAACCTCTTAAACCCATCAAGAAGGGAAATAGTCAACGTAATAATGTTATAATAAATAAATTAAATGCATATAAGGTTCTGATATTATTAATTATATAAGAATAAATGTATTATTCCGGTCATTAAGATAAATCAAATAACACTTTTGGAAATATGGTAAGTGGTTTCTTATCTTACTTTTAATTTCGTGATATTTCCATTGTTCGCCACTTATTTCTTGAATATGGTGAATTTTGTACTTCTATTTGATATATATTATCATTATTATCTTTATATTTATGGTATTATGTGACTAATTTGGTGTTTATTAATTTTTTTCATATGACTCAATTGATTACAACATTGTAAGGGACTTTGTCTCAATTTCAATTTCAATGATAGTTACTTGGTATTGTGCACATAATGGTTCATATGTGGGGTATCCACTGCCCATATGAGATCATTTTACATTTGAAATTGTAAATATGTTATATATCCATATTATGGTTTCATTGATATGATTATTGTCTTAAGCTGTATAAACTTTTACATACGATTTTTACTTGGAATGTTGTTTTAACTATGGAAATATTGATGAATTTGTATCCTCTACTCTTTATATATATTAAGAATGAATATTTTAATTGTATTAAATCTATGTATAAATAATTATTTGGACATTCAGTGATGGGAGGCGCCCACTATTTCCCCTCGATGCATCGACAGGTCTCAGGAGACAAATTAGTTGGCGACAAACCCTTCGAGTTTGTTTACAAAAATCAGATGGGTTTCTACACATAGACATAATCCATTTTGATTGTATATTAGTATCATATGGTAGATACATTGAGTCTAATTAATAATCATATCTCTTTATTCATTTTTCATTATTATTATCTATAAGGTTTTCATTATGACAAAATCTGTGGATGCAGTTTCATTTTGATATTATTAATTGCATGTGTTTTTCATTTATTTACCATGCCATATTGAATTCTCATATTTGTTGATGATTAAATTAA
Organism: Viscum album; assembly: GCA_963277665.1. Classification (NCBI taxonomy): domain Eukaryota; kingdom Viridiplantae; phylum Streptophyta; class Magnoliopsida; order Santalales; family Viscaceae; genus Viscum; species Viscum album. Next base: position 1,900,456,935 of record OY728132.1, on the reverse strand, counting down.
TTTTTATTCATTATTCCTCTATTATTAACCCTTATTGAGAATTTGATCTCACCCCTTTAATTTTTGACCTTCAACAGTTCATGAGGAGATGACCATTTATTGAGTTCTCATGGATGATGTTTATTAGTTTTTGTTATGTTTTATATTTTGATACCTTTATCAATGTAATATGAGTTACATATATGTATCTAGTTTCTTCAAGATTATTGAAATTATCATTCCTTATATATTTTACACCTTTTAATCATACCAATTTAATAAATAATTCACCGGCTCTGGGCTTCTGGTGTCTGTGATTTGTAGATGGTATCATAGGATGTTTATTATAAAACATATTAACTACATTTAGAAAACATAGATTAGGGAACAAACCCATAAGATAGTATTGGAGTATAAAAATAAAAAAACATATTGGTATTTTTTATGGAATAGATTATTTGAATATTTCTAGAAAATACATCCCTTTCTGGATAGTACAAATGGATGTGGTTCTGGAACAAATGTACCTAGGAGTGAAAACTACAACAAGGAGTTTCGAGCATGACCCGAGGAATCCTGGCACATGACAACAGGACTTACTTGGCACCTGGTTTGACACTACTATGGGGATATGGATAAGATAATGCACATTTTATTGACCCACCATTATGAAGGATTTATACCTCAAATATAACCAAAGTATATGGTTCTATGATTTACGATGCATAAATTTATGTTATGTGCTACACCATGTTTAGAGATATAGTGAGTTCAAAATTTTATGAGATAATATATAAGATAGAATTGTTTAGAAATGATGCCTAGCATAAGGAATTAAAACATCACCATTGCACTTGACATGAAGAGTAAGAAGGATTATATATCTATTGGTCTTAAGACATCTTTTAAAATGAAGATTGTCCCCCCAAGTATCCTCATCATATGAGGAAATAGTTTCATGTATTAAAAAGGCATGTAAAGACATATATGAGTCATATGGATTTGAAGGGAAGGAAAGAAGAAGAGGATGGAATAGAAATATTAGGATAAAGGGAAGAAGGGGATGAAGGGTTTTTTTACATGTGATAATTGTGGAAAGAATCACCCTAGTAATTGATTTAAGGAAATGGGTGTTTTTATAAGCACGGAGAAAAAAGAAACAAAGATCATGATTTCAAGGGTGTGAAAATGGTTTCCAATGTATAATACATCAACTCCAAGGAGATGATATACTATTTAACTCAATGTCCCAAGCGTCAACAAAATATACCCCAAATGATGATTCTGGATAATGATAAAGTAATGATGTTGCCACAAATGAAGTATACTGATTAATATGCCATATCAAGAATCATGTCATTTGAATGTTTTTCTAGTACTGTACTGTTAATAAGGATTATGGAATATATGAGAATTGAACTACAAAAATTTTTATTATGAATTTGAAACCCTAAGTTGAATGGTACCAATAAAAGATATTCAGTAAAAGTTAATTTTTTTTTGAAAATAATGATTGAGTAAAGACAACCCTTAATATATATCTGATCTTGAGATAATGATGATGAAATTATTGTTTCAGATAAGTAATGAATACCTTGTAACATATTTATGACTTTTCAAGAAGTGGTCTATTCTATCATCGATGGAGTTTAAAACAATTTTTTGATTTAAGTAATATATCCAATAACATTTATCTTACATAAAGAAAATGGAATAATGAATGTTTACAATATGGTTTCATGGTAATTCATGTTATTAACATATTTCAAAAGGATACCTAATGATGTTATTCACATGTTTGGAATGTGAAAATTTAGAGCTTCTTCATGTTGATTAAGTGTCAATGATAAGTTCATCTTGGAAATTCAGAGACCATTATTCTAATGCTTTGAATCATTATATTTTAGAATGTATAACAAATTATAAAATAGTTTAATTTGATCATTGTATGATCTTTTATAGGTTAATATATTACTTCACCATATAGAATAATCAGTGTTAAGTGATTAAGTATAGATAGTTCAATGTGAAATCAAATGATGAGTTTGTAATTAGAAACATATATTTATACTCTTATAGAGACGAATAATTCCCCAACTCAAGGGAATTAATCCTAGATAATTTTCTTTTGTTTTTATCATAATCCTTGATAATATAGTTGAATTTTTTTACAGTGTTTTATAGTTTTGTAGTAATAAACTTTTATCTGAACATGTTCTCCATTATGTTCCATCAGAACTTCATAGTTAGATTATTCTTCCATGTACAGGTTTTTACTTTCAACTAATGTCACCCCATTCGACAGAATAATTTTTTTGAGGACCACCTCATTTACCTTAACCCCTTTTTAGAAGGATGTTTTATTTACCCTATTTTCTATGTGGGTTTCCCACAAAGTGATTTTAAATCATCAACCTTTAACTTTCAATGTGTAGTTTTGAATTGCGAGGACTCAATTCTATTGAGGATGGATTAATGTAACACCCCAAGAATTTACAAATATATTTAATATAGAATTAATGATACACTAATTATCAACAAAATAACACATTATTATAACCTAAACAATAAAAATATTGTTTCCACTTCTATAATATGAATTTTGAAAAACTGATCTACACGGTTGCATTTAGTAAGATATTTAGATTCTGATAAGATAAACCTAATTTTTGATGAATAATAACACACCATTTTGAATAGTAAGAGAACCTTATGAATGGTAATGAATATTAATGAATATTAAATTTTCCAAAAAAATTGAAACTTCACACATGTGTGTGTAAATACAATTTAGACATCTTATAAGTGAAAAACGATCATAATATAAGTATTGGTATTTTTTATGTCATAAATATTTCAATTAAAATTTTATGATTAATTTAATAATTTAAGATAGATATTTAATTTCATAAATTTTAATCAAAGATTGTTACTTTATTGTCTTATGGTTATAATATAATTTTATGGGACCTTGATTAATTTATCAAGGTGTTATAAAATGAGTTATAGTTTTAACGTTGTTCTTATAGAATAAATTAGGATTTTATATAAAAAACAATTAAACATATTTAGATAATTATTTCCAAAATATAGATTTATTTTTTTAATTCTACATGCTGAAAAATGGTGGGGGTGAATTTCAGGGATTTTTCAAAAATACTTGATTTTTTTGTGAATAGTAAAAATACAGTTATGAGTATTTGGTATGTTTAATGAAATCGTAATGATGTAATAATTAAAATAAAATTCAAGTTGACTTTTGTACAGTAACATATGATATGAGGTGTCCCATGTAGATAATATTATGGGAAAATACCATGTTGAAGACCATGGTTTTTCCAAAACCACTAATAATGTGTCCTTTGAAATTAATAAAAAAACTCCCTCTCATTTACTATAAATACCCACTCATTAATTTATTTTCATTCATATAAATCTCATCATACTTGAATATTTGTTAGTTTTAAATCCCTAGTAGTATTACCAAGGTTTCCTCAGTCCCCAAAGGTCCTAAACATCATGTTTTCGGAGTTACTCAACAAGGTAAAAGAATTCTCAACTTCTCTTTTACATTCACGTTATCTTTTATGTGGTATGTATTTCAAGATTTCCTACCATGTTATTATGTACCTATAATATTTTATGATTCTTTTATGAATGGTTTATCCCTATACTCTCTCTTTTAATGTTTTATAAAACCGTGTTGCGTAGCAGTTATGTTGTAAAATTTTTGTCTCAAAATCTTTATCTTTTTCAAGCACTCTTTTTATGCTATTATCTTTAAATTAAATTGTATTATGTTTGGATACTTTATTACACGTCCCCCTTGACATACATATTAATTAATAATGATGGAATACCCTTTTTCTTTCATCAAAATATTTTATGAAATTTTAAGCGATGTTGTTAGGCTTCCGAATTTTCATGAGGGATTTATCAACTTTTCGATTATTTCGAGTTCCTTTGTTTCCTTTTTATTTCCTCATCTCCCCTCTAATAAATTATATGATAATTAAATTACATTAAATTAACTGGAATTTTATTATGATAATATAATATTTTATCATCATCTCTCTTTTCCCCTTCCACTTATACAAAAAACGAAAACACCGTCCGACATGTGTTAATTTATCACATTCAAGGACGACAGGTTCTCAATTTTCATTAACATCTTAAATTATGGTCATGAAAACATTTTTATGGTTTAAATAGATCATAATATATTTATATAATCTTATTTCATGTTCTTTAATCCCTTCACACACATAATATCAAATAATAATATAAAACTATTTCATTATGCAAAAAACCTCTTTGTTAATCCAAATGGTTATCATTATATTTTTTCAAACAAGTCATCCTCATGGTATGTAACTAAAAAAATTGCAATATCGTTTATATCTCTATAATTTCACTAATAATATATATATTAACAATTATGGATGTTTAAATTCATTTCAAATGAACTTCCATTCATGAATATAAGTAAACTGGTCATTAAAACAAAGGAAGAAAATGCTTCCAAAACAATAAAATTTAACCTCTTAAACCCACAATGAAAGACACGAATGAACATAATAATTTTATAATAAATAAATTAAATTTATAGGAGGTTATTTAATTAATAATTAGTGAAGTTAAATTTGATTATTCAGGTCATTATGATCAATCGAAGAATACTTTCGGACATGAGGTAAGGGGTTTCTTATCTTACTTTTAATTCCTTGAGATTTCCATTATTCGCAACTTATTTCATGAATTTTGTGAATTTTGTACTATAATTTGATATATATTATAATGATTCTATTTAAATTTATGGTATTCTATGATTGATTTTGTGGTTATTAATTTTTGGTCATACGATTCGATTGATTACAATGTGGTATGTGACTTTGTCTCAATTTTCATTTCATTGTCAGTTACTTTGTATTGTGAACTTCATCATTATAATGTGGTGTATCCACATCCCATTTGATATCATTTTCATTTAAAATTATAAATATTTTATATATCCATATTTGGGTTTCAGGGATACATTTATTATCTTAAGTTGTATACTCTTTTACATACGATGTTTATTTAGAATGTCGTTTTAACTATAGAAATATTGATGAATCTGTATCCTATAAACTATATAGATATTGAGAAGGAATATTTTACTTGTATTAAATAAATTTATAAAGAATTATTTGGACTTGAAGTGATGGGGGGTCCCGCTATAGCACCTCGATGAATCGATAGGTCAAATGAGACAAATCAGTTGGAGACAAACCCTTTGAGTTTATTTCAAAAAATCAGATGAGTTTCTACCCATAGACTTAAAATTTTTTGAAATTGAAGTGGTATCATGTTCCAGATACAAGATTTCCATTTAATAATAATTTATCTTATTTCATTTTTAATTATTACTATCCATGTGTTTTTCGCTGACAAAATCTATGGATGTAGTTTCATTTTCAGTTTATTAGAAACATGTGTTTTTCATTTATTCACCATGCCATATTGATTATTCCAATTTGATGTTGATTAAATTAATGATGATTATTTCTTCCTCCATTAGTAACCCTTACTGAGATTTTTATCTATCCCATTTCATTTTTTTACCTTCAATGGGTTATGATGAGAATACTATTTACTAAGTTCTCGTGGATGTAGTTTATTATATTTTGTTACGTATTGTGTTGTATTACCTTTCTCAATGTAATATGAGTTACATGTATATATCTAGTTTATTTAGGACTAATAAACTGATAATTCCTTTAGTATTCCATTCCTTTTAATCATTCCCATTTAATAAGTAATTCACCAGCTCCAGGCTTCTAGGATCGGGGCGTTACAAGGAATCTAAAATAAATGTATAGGGATAAAATACAAACTCTGATATTGTCCACATAAATGGTAACAAAGACACATTATATCTTATAAATCCCAATATAAAGATCCATGCGATCAGATCTACTCAATCATATAATCATAGGCCTATTCCCAATACATTATGTATTTGTTGTCAAGTTGAAAAGAAAAACATACAATTTACACACACACTGAGGTGAACATATTGGGTTGAGAAATAATCTCATTATTTTACCCCAATGATTAACCTATAAATCTTATATCATAAGTGCATTATCCTGAAATATTATCCACCTAGCCGAGAAACCATTATAAAATCAATAAAACAATAACATAAATAGAAACACAGTCGATCCTTGGGTCTGTAATCCTAATCCACCAAATATTATTTTACCTAATTCAGAATGTCCCGGGGCCTATTCTATCACATATATTTATATATATGCCCACACACACGCATATATATATATATGTATATTTATATTAATGACATAAAAAATTAACCTGATACATCAAAATAAGGTGTCCATGAACAAAATCAAAATAAACACAATCCACAGTCGATCCTAGTATCATAGATATGATTGAATGGACATCTTAGTACTAGGTATTTGAGTTGGTTTTCATACAACTCAAGCTATGTATAATTAATTTCATCATTGATTTGGTAATCTCAATCGACAATACCTATTTTGTCCATCCCTATATTGTCTTTATGAAAGATATATCACCACATAGGGATACATTTCCTGGACCTAGTTTAACATATACATGCCTCTAATAACTAATACGAAGTATTCCATATATAAACTATACATCTTAAAAATTTACCATTGATCTAGATGTCATACTACTCAATCCACATGTAATCCAGTGTAATGTAGGATTCTAATGTCCTGAACCATAACAAATCCTAACATTGAAACTCATAAACTCCTTTAGAGGGATGACCCTTAGGTGATATATAAGGAATGCATTCATGATATAGTATAAAAATATGAAATAATTCAATAACTGACTCAACAGTATCACCCCAAAACAATTCTATAAGATATTATAGTGGTGGATCCACTAATCGAAGGGAGTATCCTTGGTATAAAATGAACATATCAAGTTCATCCATGAGGATCTCATCATCATCTTATTTCTCAGGGGAAATGCGGCCACCCATCAAACTTTTTTCCTCCCTTGGAATTCTAGTAGACTAGTCATTCCTAGAATGACCCAACATAAGAGGGGTTCTAAGACACTCTCATCAACCTACTTCAATAATTCTCATATAGAGAGGAATGAAAATGAAAATGGTAATTTTGGTTATTGTAATAACAATATTCATCCAATAAGTCTCATGATCCTGTCTCTTTGAAGTACGTCTAGAAATCCAAATATAATAAGTCTTAGAAGCTACATTATGGGTAGTACATCTTGGAATACAAAAACACTAATACTCTACCACAAGATCCTTGGAAGTAAATCTGAGTATCCTTATATAATAATAGTTAATACGTAGTAATAATTAGTCTTGTACCAGTAAGTATGTATGTGTACCTCAAAAATAATATATCACATCACATCAAGCACATCGAACAAAAACTAGTAATCACTTCTGGATACAATAACCAAATCATTAGTGACCATGTAAATGCATAAAACATGAGTGAGGGTGGAAAAATGACTCAACCCAACACTACTTCCATATACCTATGGACTTACAAGTTCGACATGGGGTCTAAGGTGAAAACAGTTACCATATCTCCCCAAACCCCCAATGCACTAGTTCAGGGTATGTCAAATAGCAGGGAAACTACTAGGTCTCTGTGGTTTAAAACTAGAGAGGCATCCTTCTTGGGATCCTCAAAGTTCACCCATAAGTGAAGGCAACCCACTTAAAAACCTAGGGAATAGTAATATACCATATGAATCCTATATGCGATCATAATAATAAGTAAATAAATAGAGGCATCCTAAATGGAATCCTCTAGGATGAACATAAGAAGAGGCATTATACTTGGGATCCTTGGAATTAAATACAATGGTAGGTTCATCCTAAATGGGATACATGGAACATTTAACATGTATAGGGATCCTAAAATTTATTCCCTAGGACAACATGTAAGCAAATGTCTCCCACAGGGGACCCTAAAAAATAGTAACAAGGTTGAGGCTCCCAACATGAGATCCTTAAGGTTGAAACGTAAGAAGATTCATCCTATAGGGGTTCATTAGAAACAACTAATCTCATGGCCTCCTTGGAAACAATGGAACATCTCGGAAGGTATACATACTCAAAAGAATATCTAAGATGCATATGTCAATAGAGATAGATCATGGGTCATTTCAAATCAAATGGTCTTATTCTGTTGAGATAACTTTCTTTAATTACCAGAGAAAGAAGCACTATGTTTAGTCAAACTCCTGAAACACCTTCTAAGAGTCCTCAAATAACCTCAAGGGATTCAACATCATGATAAATTAAGAAATATTCTCATAATGGACTACTCTAACATCTAATAGTACCTCCAATAATAAATATATCAAAAACCCTAACAAGGGTAACAAGGGAGTAGTTAATGGCATGTATACATTCGTACAAGACATGTACTCCCTAAAGCCCCACATGGGTGTCTACATTAGTGGGACATGGCATGTGTATCCCAAGTACATGGAATGTATGAAATGTACATGTAAATTAATCTACTTGGCATATCTACCTGTGTACCCAAAAAATCATGGCCATATATTTTTATAGGATATAAACCTCTACACGGTTTCCGATCCCCACGAGGTATGGTCTTGTACTCTAAATGACCATGTTCCCCTAAATTGGCCGTCTGGCCGGGTACTCAGCTACATGATCAAGTCCTGATACATGAATTGTATATCCTACACATTGTGTTTACTTCTAAATGGCCATCTTATTTAAATAGAAAGAACACATAGTGTGTGTTCCCTAAATACATGTTATGTGACCCTGATTTTTGAATAGGAAACCCCTCAAAAGGGACCAAAACCCCATTTTCCTCCTCAAAAGGTATAGAAAAACCCTCAAGGAATCCTATTTAATGACAATAGGGACATAAAACTAGAAAATTTTAAATATATTGGGATTTATGTAAAAGCCTAAAAATGTACTACCTTTTTGAAAAATCTACTAAAGCTTCACCTATTTTTGTGATTCGAAGTAATTAGACAATGATTCAGATCTTGCTGAGCTTGGTTGAGACACCTTCCTTATTATATCTTTCTTTATATCTCTATATCTATCTCTATATCTCTCTTCCTATACCTTTATCTCAATGATTCATTGGAAAAGATTCCCATGGTATCACGAACCAACGCAATTCGACCCTGAACCGATCACCCAATCCGATCCACAGTATGACCTAAGAGATGTTCCCAATCCTCCCAGGATGGAAAAAAGATCCAAGGTATTGACAGAGTGATGATGGGAATGATTTTTACCAACATAAATACATAAAATATTTGGAAATAATAAATAGCTACTAAAAATTAATAAACTAAACAAAACTACTTAACACGATATGAAGAAAATAACTCTAAATGAATGGGACAACAAATATTTTTGAGTGACCCCACATGCCACTCTATAACTCAATGAGCAAACATCAGCCATGAAGATTGCACCCAAGATTGAACCTGGACAAGGACTAAAAACATAAAATAACCAGAGACATGAGTATTAAACCTCGAAAAGCTAGCTTGATATTCTATTCCCCTATGCACTACCATTAAAATTAAATAAACATCAATTATAAGTTTGAACTACCATATATGAAAGTATGAATTTCTACAGTATTTACTTAAAGTCAATGTATGATCGATTTACGTTAATAATTTGAAAAACCAGATTCTAACCTTAAGAGTTACCATGCTATTTCAAGTGGAAAGTGATGATTTCATTTAAAACTAGCACTAAAAAATTTGAAACACTTTTTATTTGGAAAAAAATTTGATGGTAGTTAGGAAACCAATAAATCACTTTCCATGAAAAACACCACACAAGAGTACCAATTCTATAATATTTCAAGGGAAATGTAAATAGGTCTACATGTATCTCAACAACAATTCAAACAACTAATCATGATAAAACACACCATTTCCACATAAAATCATTTATGAAGCCCCTTTATAAGACATTTTCATTCCATGTCCAAATTGAAACCATCTTATATGAAAATCCAATCGGGCTACAATTCAAAATCACATGAAAAAATGAGTTTTTTAAAGGCCAACCTCACACCTCTATGAGATTGAAATCATTTTAAACCCATTCAATAAACCCAAAACTCATCATTTCACATGCCAAAAAATTATTAACAAAGAAAATCCATTCATTAAATTTTACCAAACAATTACAAGAGCTAAACAAGCATTGTGTACAAGTATTTTTTATGTGCTATTTAATGAAGTAAAGGAAATTAACACAAAACAAGTCTTTAAAACAAAATTTCCAAACCAAAATACTAAACCAAGGATTTCACATCATCAGATAATAAATAATTACAGTGAAAAAACCGAAAATTGATGATTCTTATATTAAAATGGACAAGTGCATAGGAATCCTACCCCAAATTCGTGGTGCAATGAAAAAACGCACGTCCGCAAACACCCATGTGTGTCCTAAAACCTCAATCCTACCAAGATAAAACATAATGAATAAAAACCTTAACAAAAACAAAGGAAAATGACACAACCTCAAGGGAGGAGGGTATACCGTAGGGGTTGTGCATGCCTGAAATAAGGTTGTTGGACCAACAAGCCCCTAAAATGGTGGCACATTCCACAAGGAAGATATCAGAAGTGGAAGGTGGATAGAATCTCGACATAAGGAGGCGTTGTCCGGAGGATGACCACATGGTTAGATGTTGTCCATAAACTGGTGTGTTGCAGCGAGTAGAGGGGGTGTGCCCTAGGTAGTGATCCGAACGGGGAAGGCTGTATGTGTTGGTGGTGGGACTCCAGAGTCACGCCAAGAAGAGGTGGCAGTCATGACAAGGAGGCAGCCTGCTGAGAGGGAGGCCGAGAGCTACATTGGCTAGAGGAAGCAGTCATGACCGGGAGGCAGCTGGCTGAGAGGGCAGTGGTGGTGGAGGGAGCTGCACCAGCTGGATAGGCCAGAGGATGGATCAGCGATAGGAGAGGAGAGAGAACCAGGGAGAGGGTCAGGTCATGCGTTGTGCCTGAGGGAGGTGGGGGGTGGGGGGTAGTAGACTGTGCCTGAGGGAAGGGGGGAGAGGGTAGATTAGGGTTTGATTTTTTTTATTAAAATCATATATCATTTTAATAACACATTATTAGTAATTTAAGTAGTAGTAGTAGTAATAATAATAATAATAATAATAATAATAATAATATTCATCATCATAATAATAATAATCATAATCATAATAATAGAATTAACAATGTTAGTTATCATGTAAAATGAAAATAATAAAATTATTAATAACAATAAAAGTTAACATTTTTTTTATTAAAAAATACTCATTTAATTTTTTCAAAGATGGGCAGGTCGTGCAGTTGGTTGGGCGAAGCCACGCGATTTCAAAATTGCGCTCCTCCCATGGTCCCAAGGACATCGAACCAAAAATGCACACTTTTTAATAGATACAAAAGTTTTATCCAAGACTGATCCTAAAACCCAAAAAATTATTTAAGTCCAAAAAAATAATAAAATAAAATAATCACATAGCTTGGGGTGTGACAATTCTCCCCACCACAATGCATTCCTCCCCCAGAAAACTACAACACTATCTAGGCGATCAATCAACATCTATGTATTCTACATAAACTCGATCCAACCTTTTAATTCGGGGACATTTTATTGAACACCAATGGAACTCAACCCTATTTCCCTAAATAGTTCACCAATAGAGGGGGGGAATGAGTGTACTCCACACCATAATAATTCCACTAGCATCTGATAACTTTTGAAGAAAGAACTGAATGAGACCCAGGGTGGGTTTCCCAACCATTAATAGACAAACTAAAAATGACTAAACAGAAAACTCAACTTGAACCCCAATCCAGTCCTTTCCCAAGATCAAGGAAAAAAACATGAACATTTAAACCACTCACTCCCATATGAAAGGGATAATATTTGAATAGAAACCTCTGCACAAACTAAATACCCTCACCAGATGGGCAGGGATGAAAGTGGCCCAATGATTGAACCATTGAACAACAACTGACAACCATCCTCCAATTTTCACCTAAGTATGAATAAAATCCAAGACTCTAGCCAATTCACATAAGAAGACCAAACAAGTACACTAAAAAAATCCACATCCAAGAAAGCATAAGCCCTGACAGTACACGCAGGGTAAATCCGCCATGCTCTTTGCAACAAGAGAAAATGAACAACAAATGAGAAACCACAATAGAATCACTAAAACTACCTCACAAAAATTGTAGATGAACAACCTTTACCTAAATTCTCAAACCCCTGGGGATCCTGACTATGTGCCATCTTTACTCCGAGGCCTTTTGGATATAGATATGATGGATGAAGCATCTCCTAGCTTATAGTCAGGTTTTTGATAATTTCAATTAGAAACATAAATATTTATATTAGAAAAAATAAAGGATATAATTTTGAAATGAAAAACACAATGGCTTTGAAACCCAGAGTTCATTCAAAGACCCATGACATTCTCATACATTTCAAAACCCAAAACACCATGAGTGAAGTTTCGACAAAAAGATATCCCTTACAATAGAAGGAATCATACATGAGAAACATTAAAAAAACACAACAACACATCACTTCTGAGAATGTATTCCATGAAGCTTTCTAGAAACACCCTGATAAAATTACAGCGAGTGACCCAAGTGTCCACAAGCCTGGAAGATCTTTAGATCATCTGTAAATTATGGAATTTTGTGGCCTGACATTCGACACTGATAACACATGAGGATCTCTCACTACCAGAAGGTTGATGAAATATCCCGAGGCCTTTTGGTTCTATGATATTCTCCATAAACATTTAATGGATTCCTCATCTGCATGCCATAATCCTCACCAAAACTACAAGAAATTGAAGGGGGAGGACTACTTTGAGCACTACCTCCATCACAACATGGATATAAAAATCGTGTCTTTCTACATTGGAAAAAACTGGTTTGGACTCTGACACCTTTGATTGCAGATCGTGATGAAGCCCTGCCTAGAAATTTTGAGCATTCATTGAGTCATATATGGCATACCTTGAATCATAATGGAATATATCCATAGAGAACTGGAAATACTCTAACACTGATCAATCACCCTATTGTAGACAACACTTCTACATCCCCTTTCTCATCCTTTCTTTCTCAGATATATACTAACTAGTTAACAATGCCTTGAAAACTTCCAAGTAAGCTCTTTATGGGTCTTTTTCTGGGACACTAACTTCTATCACATCTATGATTAAACTTCATGTATGAAGGTTAAAAACTTGAACTTCAACAACTCATGAAACTCAACAAGGTTAAAGTAACTTTAGATATTTCACATCCAAAATTCTACTATGGAAGGGTGTACTTAACCATAAAAGAGAGGTGGATTCATATTCTGTAACTCAATCATAAAATACTTGGGTTGATCAACCGCACTATGATCACCCATTGAAATTTTAAGGGAAGAATCGTTGGACAAGAAAAATTCATGAACATAATAAAGCCCCCTTAGTAATAGAAATCCTCAAGATCAAACACCAAATATGAGGTAAGCTCAAAAAAAAAGAAAACAAGACATCATAGTATCAGAACATTTAGAAAAAACATATTTATTTTAAAATAAAATTGGTGGGTTAAAAATTTTCCATTGGTATTATTTAGGGTCTCACTCTCATATATGTTTCGGTTCCACCTCAAGAATCATCCCCTATATCATATTGGACCTCCGTTCATATTCTAACATACCACCATGCCTGTAAGAACACTTAGGAACAAGAAAGGCAAAACAAAACAACTTTATTTTCCCAAAACGAATCCTACATCTATTTTATAAAACATGTACCTTATAAAGGCACACTAACCACCAAGTCAAAAATTCATTTTTTAATAAATCAACCCATTTCTTTTTAAACAAACCCCAAATTAAACATGTCATTTCAAACAACCATTTTTTAAAACAAAATATTCCAATTCAAATGATTTTCAGAATTTAGAGGGCACCCAAACCCACTCAAAAAAAGAACTAGTGTCGGTGAGTGACCTGACCGTATGATTGGTGGCTATATTCCAAAAACACCACCCACACGGAGATCAATCTAGAACCATGCCCCCAACTTCACATGGATTTCCAGGCCCTATGAGCTTACAGATACCATTATCCAAACTCCCATTGTCGTATCCCCATCACAAAACATTCACTAAAGAACCATAAAACATCACAATACAGGACTTCCCATTGAAATCCAATGATCTAAATGAACAAGAGTTTGAAAGGATCTTCCTGAAACTACCCCTCAAGTTCTAAAAATCCTACATCATCTACCTTGAAATCACTAAATTGAAAAGGTTGCTCTGAAAAGCGAGGACTGCAAAGATCCAACTTGATATGATACAATTTTTTCACAAACCAACATAGGTTTACCCTGAACTGATCACCTGAGCCAATCTGCGGAAACACCCAAGAGGTGTTCCCCATCCTCCTGGACTAGCGACAAGCACCAGGTCATCCAAAATGTGACAATGGAAATGATTTGTCCCAATATAAATAATTAAAATCAGTGGAAATAATAATGAGCAGCTCCAAATATATAAATCAATCCAAACGGCTAAATAAGAACAGAAGAAAATAAAACTAACAGAATGGGACAATCACTATCTCTGTGTGACCCCATGGGTCACTCTCCAACTCAAAGATCAAACATATCCCAAGGAGAAAATACCCATACTGGAACCTGCACAAGGACTAAAAACACAAATGAACTATAGTAGTGAGTATTAGGCTTGCCCGATATTCTATTATCCAATGCACAACCTCTAAAATTAAAGAAATATCAATTCTAAGTTTGAACTACAATATAATAAAGTACAAATTTCTATAGTTTTTACTTAATGTCAAAGTATGATCTATTTCCCTTAGTCATTTGAAAAACCAAACTCTAACCTTAATTTTTACCATTATATTTCAAGGGGAATGTGATTATTTCATTTAAAACCATAACTAAAGATTTTGAAACACATTTTCTTTTGAAAAACATTTCAATGGAAGTTAGGAAACAAAAAATCACTTTCCTTGAAAAACATCACACAAGAGTAACAAGGTAGTCATATAGTTAGGGAAATGTAAATAGGTATATAATTATCTCAACAACAGTTCAAATAGCTAAAAGCCACTAGACATAGGTGAACTTGGGAGATCAAGAATAATCCAGATGACACTAATACCTGAGACCCCATATATAGTAGCATGACACATTAGATTAAATCTAATGATCTATATGCTCAAACACACTTTCTTAGGATAGGCTGAGGAAATATACCATAACAATGAACCTAATATATCAGTCTATTATGGGCGTATGGTCATTACCATAAAATACCGATGAAACACTTGTCTTTGAAAATTCACTAAATATTCCAGGTTCCAAGGTCTTAATTATTAAAGGGGGTGAGCCACCAGATGTCTCTGATCATCAAATCACATCCTATATTTATAATAATAAACATAGTAGGTCTCACCCAGAGTCTCTCAATGAACTAATATCATGCCATAAAGTCAATAGATTTCCAAGGGTTCCTAACTGAGGAACCCATATAATAGAAACTGGGGATTCCATACTAAGTATATCCCAACCATTCCATGTCAACAAGGTATGAGAAACATCCAACTGGGGTTTAATGACAAACACTTTTCATAATTTTCCAAAGTCGCCAATGGGTCCCATAAACGTACCATAAAACCAACCTTTATTAATAACACAATCCATCTTTCAAAAGTGGAAAAAAATACCATTTTCACATATAACCGTTTATAAAACCCCTTTATAAGACATTTCAGTTCCACTTCCAAACTGAAATCATATTTTATGAAAATACAATCAGGTTACAATTCAATATCACATGACAAAATTTGTTTTAAAGGCTATCCTCACACCTCTTTTAGCTTAAAAATAATTGAAACCCTTTCATGAAGCCCCAAGTCCATCATTTCACATGCCAAAAATTATTTACATATAAAAACCATGCTTTAAATTTTACCGAAAAATTTGAAGGCCCAACAAGGCATTTTGTTATGCATTTGTTGAGCGCTATTTAAAGAAACAAAGGAAATTATCACAAAACAAGGATTTAAAAAACATTTGCACACCAAATGACTAAAAAAATGCTTTAAAGTCATCACATATTAATTATATGAGGTTTGAAAATCCTAAATTGATGATTCTTAAATTAAAAAGGACAGTTGCATGGGAATCCTACCTCCAATTCATGAGGGAATGAAAAAACACACATCCGAAAACACCCACGCATGTCCTAAAACTTCAAACCTACCAAGATAAACCATAATGAATAAAAACATTAACAAAAACAAAGGAAAATGATACAACCCCCAAAAAGGAGGGTATACTGGAGGGGATTCGCATGCCCAAAAGGTGGTTTCTAGCCAGATACATGCCAGTATGGGCTATATGTGCTGGAAGGAATCCATCGGAAGTAGCCAGAAGACAAAATCTCACCGAAAGGAGGTGCTGACCAAAGGATGACCACACATCTAATGGTGGGATGCATGTTGGTGTGTCACACCGATTTTAGTGGGTTAGCACTAGGTAATGATCCGAGAAGGGGAGGTTTTGTGCGCAGGTGGTGGGTCCGCAGCGTCGTGCCGGCAGGAGGAGGTGGTCATGATAGGGAGGCGACTGGCTGAAGGGGCTGCTGGGAGCCACGCCGGTTGAAGGAAGTGGTATAGACAGGGAGGTGGCTCACTGGGAGGGCAGAGGTGGTAGAAAATGCTATGCCGGCTGGGGTGGCATTAGGAGAGGAGAGCGCATCAGGGAGGGGGTCGGGTCACACATTGTGCCAAATAGAGGGGGTAGTGGGTCATGTCTGAGAGAAGGGTTAAGAGAGTGTAGATTAGGGTTTGATTTTTTTTCTTTTAATAAAACATTAAATAATTTTAATAACACATTATTAAAAATTTAAATAATAATAATAAAAATAAGAATCATAATATCAAAATTAATTTTTTTTTGTTTCCCTTAAAATAAATATAATAAAACTATCAATAATAATAAAAGTTAACATTTGTTTTAATTACAAAAAATCAACTAATCATTTTAATTATTCTAAGATGGACAGATCACACAGTTTTTTGGGTGAATCCACATGATTTCAAAATCGTGCTTCTCCCATTTTTCCCAATGATATCGAACCCAAAACAAACAATTTTTTAACAGACTCAAAAACATTATCCATGACTGAAGCCGAACCCCAAAAAAATTTTATAAGGAAAATGAAATAATAATATAAAATAATCAAATAGGTTGGGGTGTTAAAATTAGTGTAAAAAATGTGCCCTAGTGATAGCACATACACCCCGTCATAACATAGAAATTTGGTCTTGGCCTACTATGTACCACCAGTTTCCCCACAGACATGTGGTCCCACCCTGGGCCCACCAACATGATAGAACGGGTCATATGATCAATGAAAGTCCCTATAAGCGAAAACAGGTCCTTTTAATGTGTTTTTCCTCACTCAGACACACCATGTGAATCTTTCCAAAAGGCCACCCATCATGATTACTACATCAGGCCAAGAACACTTAATAGTGAAGTTCTAATTAGGTAGGTTACATAAAAGGAATGTGCGCCTTGTTGGTATGATTTATATAATTTAGTCATTTAACCATTTATCATTCCGGTGTGTTACATTCACCCACCTAGTTTCCACCAGTTTCCCCGTAGGCATATGGTCCCCACCCTGGTGCCCACCCACATGCCTGAACCGGTCATCTGACTAATGACAGTCCCCACAGTCCAACACATGTTCTTTTCAATGTGTTTTTCCTCCCTCACATACAACCTATGAAACTTCCCAAATGTTCACCCATCATGATCACTACTCCAAGATAAGAACACTTGATTGTAGAGTTCTAATTTGGTAAGCTTCTAAAAAAGAAGGTGCACCTTGTTGACATGATTCATATCATTTAGTCATTTAACCTTTTATCATTCTCGTGTGCTATAGCCCCCCTCCCCCTTTATAGCACAATGTCCCCATTGTGGGCTTCACATCTCAACCTCGGCAGTGTACCACACTTAAGGATGGGTTCCGCCTTTGATCTCAAATGTATCAATTAGGCCCTAGTGATAGCACATACACGCCACCTTAACATGGTCATCAGGTCCTGGCCCTCCAGGTACCACCAGTTACCCCACAAACATATGGTTCCCACCCTAGGGCCCACCCACATGATAGAACATGTCATCTGTCTAATGAAAGTCCTCACAGGCCAACACATATCCTTTCCAATGTGGTTTTTCCTTCCCATAGGCCAACACATGTCCTTTCCAATGTGGTTTTTCCTCACTCACACACACTGTATGAAACATCCCAAAAGGTAACTCGTCATGATCACTACTCCAAGATAATCACACTTGATTGTAGAGTTCTAATCTGGTAAGTTCCTAAAAAAGAAGGTGCACCTTGTTGACATGTGTCATATAATTTAGTCATTTAACCTTTTATCATTCTGGTGTGTTATATCCACCCCCCCCCCCTTTAGAGCACAACATCCCCTTTGTGGGCCTTACATCTCAACCTTAGTAGTGTACCACACATAAGGCTAGGTTCCTCCTTAGATCCCAAAAGTGACTACTAGGCCTTAGTGATAGCACAGACACCCCACCTTAACATGGATGTTGGGTCCTGTCCCTCCAGGTCCCACCAGTTTCCCCACAAACATATGGTCCCCACCCTAGCGCCCACCCACATGACCGAACAAGTCATCTGACTAATGAAAGTAATCAAAGGCCAACACGTATCCTTTCCAATCTGATTTTTCCTCCATATAGGCCAACACATGTCCTTTCCAATGTGGTTTTCCTCACTCACACACACCCTGGGAAACATCCTAGAAGGTCACCCATTCAGATCACAACTTTAGGCTAAGTACGCTTAACTTTGGAGTTCTAATCAAGTAGGCTCCTAAAAATGAAGGTGCACCTTGTTGACATGAGACATATTATTTATTCATTTAACCCTTTATAAATGTCGGGTGTTACACAAGGGTCGTATATGGGAATCATGGGAATGAAATTAAATAACATAAGTAAAAATTAAATGGAAGAAAAAAAAGAAAAAGAAAAAGGAACCTGGGCTTGACCATGGATCCCAACATGAGTTCATGACCCACCTATACAAAACTCCCCATTATGGACTCAATATAAGATATTGAATCTCAATATAAAACTATATTCCAAATATATCAATGAATGATTATTTTTGAATAAATTATTCTTTTATTAAATATATATTAATATTAATTACTACACATAAATTTAAAGGATTAGAATTCTACCAAAATCCTATCGTAGTGTATAAACCCTATTCTGAAACCAAAGGATTGGTGAAAATAATAATCTAAGACCATATGATATGTTAAAATTACCATTTTATCACCTAAAATCATCTGAAAGAAAATGTCAAAATTCTAACTCAAATTTCTAGTTCACAAAAATGATTTTCATTATATCATCCCCACCATAAACATTCTCATACCCAAGAATCCTTGATGATTAACCTAGTATCCATGATCTCATACTAATAATCTACATAACTAATCTATTGTGAATATCAAAAGAATAGTCTCAAAAAATCCACAACACTCCTACACATGAGATGTTTAAGTGTTATTGATCTGATACATGACACTATAGTAACACCCTTATCATTATCTCATGACCGAACTCTAAGATCAACAGTTCTATGAAAATGCCAAGTTCAACTAAGAATGAGGTTCATAATACTCAAAAAACCAATGGTGTAACCTCTACTATATTCCCTACATTATATAATTCCATGAGAATAACCTCAACATGTTCCTTTTTCAAAATTGGAAAGATATATAAAAAGCTCGGCATAGAGTCAACACTCCCTTAGTGTACTTAGAACAATGTTATGAAAAGCAAAGACATCCTATTAACTATGAGTATTTTAAGATTTTATTAAAAGGTATGTATATCTATCCTAAACTAGGATTATATCAAAAAGGATACAATAGCCTTTAACTAGATCCTGACACCACATCTCCCAACAATGAGTGTCGAGGTCCAAACATGGGTCCACCATTTTGTAGTACCCTCTTAAATTATGATTACCCCTATACCATGAAGGTACATTCATTATTTTAATTATAATTCCTAAAAATAAATTCCCACAATATTTCTTTGAATATAAGGGTCCTTAGTTCTCATAGGAACAATCACTGATTTATGATTTAAATAGTACCGCGTGAAACTGGAATTCACCTTTATCACTACCTCATACTTTCACTACTACAAAATAGGCCTCTAACAACAATATAAATCACCTTTATCAATGATAGAAAAGCTATGACTATATGAGTGAGGTTAAAATCCATGGACTTTAGTCAGGGTTTAAAAAGCACTGAAAAAGGTTCCTTTTATCTATGATGAAAAAGAGCTGATAAATGGAACAATTAGAAGTAATTTTTGAAGTGATAATAAGGGAAAAATTTATCAAAAATTTAATTTATATTCTCTAAAGAAACCATTTATCAGCGCTGCTACTAATCCATTCTGTAGTGCGTTGTAATAGTTCACAAAAGAACCATTGTAGTGTGCAGTAATAGCACACTGTATCACCAAAAACATAGCAGATATCTGAAAAAACAAGTCCCAATTTAGGATTTAATTGAAATAAAATTTTCCATAAAAAAATAAGAGAAAAACTATATTATAGGACCTTCAAACATTGGTATATAATGTTACATAAATACACATTATTACATACATTCAAAAACATCAGTGTTGATTTATCTTTTAATCCTGAATCGACTCATGCAATTCCCGAACAGACCACCCATCCTCAAGAAAAAGAACAAAGAAATATAAGAAAATAATTCTTATTTTAGGAATAATATATCCAAATAAATTAACATAAAATGTTAATTTTTCTAAAATTGATGTCAATTTTCACTAAAAAGATGCTTTTGGAGTCATACCAGTGACACCATGCATTAGATTAAGATGTAAATGATTCCAAAACGTCTCAAATGACTTATGGATCACTTTTCTAATGTATAAAAACAATATGAATGGGTTTTCTCAGTTCTGAGTACATCGATTATATTTTTTTTACTAAAATGTCATTTTAAACTAGAAACACACACTTTTGACTCTTTATGATCACAACATATATTGTTTTTACATGAAATAGATTCATACTCATAAAAAATGACTTATAAATTGGTTTTAAAATTTATCAAGAAAATCTGAGCTTGTTTGATCAGTTTTCAGTGAGTGAAACTTTTTTAACTAAAGTATTTAAAAAATATTAATGTGTTTGTTTAGTTATGATTTGTGGCTGATTATTTCTAAGGTATGAAATATTGATTCCTTGGGGTATCACCATGTGATGAATTAAGATGTGGTTGATTTCTACACATCTCAAATGACTTGTGGATAATTTCTTTAAGTGTGAGTGAAGTAGAAACCTCCATTGAACTATTTTCATAGTCATATAAAACCTTAAAAAAAATTAATAAACAAAAAATAGATCCCAAACCAAATAAAAAACCCAAACACTAGGCACAAAGAGAAATTTTCAAAAAAAAATGACATCTCTAAACAGACATGACAGAAAGTGGGGAAATAATTAAAGAATGGATAATAATTTAAAGGTTCACATTCAGAAAAACAAAAGTATTTGAACTACGAAAGGATGATTTCATCATATTGTTATAATAAATGATGAACTTATAACAGATACAAAACAAAAAATGAAGAAAATTTGAATATATTCAACCATAAATGTGATACAACAACTAAGATAATATGTTGTATGATTATTTAAAAGAAACTCATCCAAAAAGGATTCCAATGCGAACTTATCAAAATGGAGATCCTTGTAGAATTGGACATGCTCCTTGATCGTTGGATGAAGACCACAACGAAAAGAGAATCTTTTAATAGATATTGCAACACCACCTTCAATGAAAAGGAAACCAGCTCTTTGAATTGTTCCACATAATCCTTCACTATCCGGTAACCTTACTGGAAACTCATGAGATCTTCCCTTTTCTTTGTCTTCACCTCCTTATGTATAAACCATCAGAAAAAGAATGACTTAAAAACATCCCATGTCATCCAAACTTGCATCATTTGTGGGGGAAAACACTCATTTATCCAATGATGGACCCCCAATCAGACCCAAAACAACATGAAATATAATGTCTTTGGGAGTTCCCAACACTCTCAACACATTATCGAACTTTTCATGCCACTTTGATACCTCTAATGAACTGCAATTTCCACCAAAGATGGGTAGTGGCTGAGGATAACTAGAAACATGGAGAAACCCACTAGAAATTTCAGGGTCTTTCCTAGGTGGTATAATCTAAATAACACAAAAATCATAAAATCAGGTTCAGAATCATTTCCTAACATACCCACACATATTGAAATTCTCATAAAGAATATTGAGGGTCACACTTACCACTTTATCACCAAACCCAATAATTTTTAAAAAATTATATCAAAAAAAATATCCCTTTATACTCGTTTTTTTATAATCTGAGACCATTTCAATGAAATCATTTTAATTTTCAAAATTATTGTCATTTTAAAAGCATATTCATAAAAACATAGACGAAAAAAGGACATAATTCATGCTAAACCACTAAAATGAGTAACTATTAGTCATTCTTATCCCGATGACATGGTAGTGGGTCATAGTTTATTTTGTATATGATTTTACATGGATTAAAAATATCATCAAACACCAGCACTAATAAAATATCAAAATTAACACCATATACATAATACTAGGCCATTGGGTTCCTGGTTTTGTTAACAGTAGTCCTACATATAGTTTCCTAAAAATAGGTACCTGATTCCATTCCATCCAGTAATCAGTGTTTACCACACAATGGTACCTCTATATCTTCACCACTCTCTCATATGAAATCCTTTAACCCCTATTTTAACTCCCCTTACAAACAAAATACACCCAAAATAAGACTGAGATACAACCATTGAAGTGGATTTTATGGTTAGATCAGATGTGGAATTTAAAACCTCCACAACCTCAATAATTTCATACACAATAATGTTTAATCAGATTCTTGTGGGAAAATATTCAACCATTGGGTTTTCATATGTGTAAGGCTAGTTGTTAATGAATTTTATAGACTTTTCCAATAATTTTAAAAGGGTTGATGTATATTTAGTTTAATTTCCTCTTCTTTCTAACCCATTAGTGAACCAGTGCCACTAAAACAAAAATAAACACATGATTATTAACATTAAATATCATGCTTCAACTCTAATGGTTATTACAGGACATTGGATGACATTCATTAGTTTCAAAATATTTTCAATTAACATCACTTGGTCTATTATTTCTTAGACATGACTAGGGCTATTCATAAGAGATTATTCTATCGTTATCAAAAATAAAGGCGAGTAAAATTATATTTAATATAATTCTTCAAATGGTTTCATATAGATATGTGATTGATAACTTTTTTTATATTTGAATTCCCCCGAGGAAAGATAATCCTTCTAGGAGGCACTGATGTCCAGGATTAAGGGTAAAAAATATCATCCAATATCAAGATAGTCTTATTAAAATGATCATTAGTCTGTGGAATAATGAAAGTTTAAAATTTCACACATAACCACATTGAAAATTAATGTTCTTTATATAACCATGATTAAAACATTATATCCCTATCAGATATAACACTAGATGGGACACCTAGAAGAATTATTATCTCGTTGTCATACAATTAATCGAGTTCATCAACTGTGGAAGTCTCTTCAGTGAGATATTAGTTGTTCATATTAGTTAGGTGATCCACTATAACATATTCTACATATGTCTATTTAGTTGATCTTGAACAACTGGTCCTAAAATCCATCATGATTTCATCCCATTTCCTAATAGGAAAAAATGTATTGAAAGAGTACTTATTTGTTTTTTGTATTTTTCATTCACTAGATTATAGGTAAACAATTTAGAAAGGAATTATACAACTCATTTCAACATTATAGACCACAAAAACTAGTGAGTAATATCATGGTACATATTTATGATCCTTACATGATCCTTGAGAAGTCGCACCGGTAGTATCAAGGAGATGAGATGTAGGGTTCATCATTGTTATGAATATTGAAAAACACAAAACACAAAATTTGGAACTCAAAATATCAAACAATGATAGAGAAAAAGTAGTAAATAACATACCTTCATTTCAATCCATGATTGGTCCCAGGGAACATAGACGAGTCACCCCGGCAACATAGGAGTTCTGCGAGATCTTGAGAATTGTGACTGACTGAGTACCAGCTAGGGTTCTTTTAAATAGATCTACAACACTTTTAATAGTGCTTTCAGAAAATCATTGATAAATAAACCTTTTATCAGTATTAAATTGATAAGTTCTGATAAAATATATAATTATTAACCCAATAAAAGCACTCATAAATCTAGATATTTATCTGTATTAAAAGAGAAATGATAAAACACATATTTAGCAGTGCTAATATTTTATAACTAATAAAGATTCTTATTAACAGCTATTTTTTAGCACTGATAAAGGTCTTATTTTAAAAAATTATTATATATTTATAATTATTTAATATATATAATTATTTAATTATAATTATATAAATACTTATTTAAATAATAATATTAAGTTATTTATAATAATTATAAATTTATAAATATATAAAATATACATTTATAAATATATTTATTTACAAAAATATTTTTTACATTATTAGTCGATATATAATCTTAAATACATGGTTTTTTAAAATGAGTGAAATTGAATAATTCAAAATGAATACACTTAAAAAATATTGATAAAATGGATAAGTTTTTTTAATTTAATATAAAATAATATAAAAATATGGATATATATATATATATATATCGAAGTAAAATAAATACATATTAAAAATGATAAAACATTGTAAATAAATATATATTAATAAATAATAGAAAATTATCAAATTCAAAAAAAAAATAAAAAATATTAAAAATGAATTCCCAAACTGTAATAGTATTAAAAATAAATAAAAAAATGACTGATTAAAAACACAATATATTAAATTTATCATGTTATAATGAAATTTTAAAATATACTGAAATTTATATAAATTACATAAACATTAGGTGTGTGTGTTTCTATATATTGTATAAATATATTTGTATGTGTGTCTGTATATAAAATTGAATTGATTACAAATATATATGTGAAATCAATGTAACACATGACAATTGATATATATATATATATATATGTTAAATTGAAAAATCAAACAACATTAAAAATAAATAAGGCATTAATATGTTTTTAATTAACATTTTATTCATTATATATATATATACACACATATTTAATATATATTATTTATTATTATTCATAATTAATATATATTATATACTTATTCATGTTTATTAATAATTTTTTCATTAGTAAATTCTTAAATAATTTTTTAGTTTATTCATTTTTAATTTATTTGTTTATTTTTATATTCATTTATATATCTACATTTAATATATACTATTTATAAATATTTATCATATATATATATATAATTTATTAATTTTTATTAATAAATATTTAATTAATAAAATGTTTATTATTTTTCTTAATTTACTAATTTTAAATTTTTATTTGTTTAATTATTTCATTTTATTCTTTTCAAAAATCTATATATTTAATATATACTATTTATTAATTTTTAAAATGTATATATATTTATATATATTTTATTCATTTTTAGTATTAATTATTACATTAATTAAATTGTTTATTTGATTTAATTTTATTTTCTTAATTGATTCATTTTGTTGTAGACCTTTATTAGTGCTAATAAAGAGTTGATAAAGGTTCCATTTATCAGTGCTTTATTTTTAATGCTAAAAAGGGTACTTTTTATGAGCGCTAAAAATAAAGCACTGATAAAGGTTAACCTTTTATCAGTGCTAAAATAAAGTACTGATAAAGGTAAATTTTATCAGCCCTTAAGAAAAATCACTAATAAAGGGTTCCCTTTATGAGTTCTTTTATTTAGCGGTGATAAATGTCCAACTTTAATAGCATTTGTTTTAGCATTGATAAAGGTGGACATTCTCAGTGCATTTTTCAAGCACTTATAAATGTCGGTGCTATTAAAGGCATGTTTTGTAGTAGTGCAACATGATCCAACTATCACTAAATCTAAATTGACTATACTACATGTAATGTTATTCCAATTAATTTATAAGATTGCTTGAAACTCCTCTTTGAAATAAAGAACCTCACATATGCCACGATTTATTCCATAACAACCTACCACATGGTGTCAGTTAAAAGATTTAAGCATCAAACGCGTATCCACTGGTCAACTAGGCCAAGCACCACAATAGTCCAATCTATAGAAATTGGTATTTAAACCAAATCACCCTTTGATGCTATCTCATAAACCTTTTATCAATATTTATATATCGCAAAATCTGAGCACCTCTAGTGAATTTGTCTATACTTGAGCGTATCACCAAGTTCACTTCCTATAAAAGAATCCATAAACATGGGCTATCCTCTATCACATGTTTCCCTCAATCAAACTATAAATCAACAATAAAGATTCTAAGTCACTATTATGGTTCTTTAGGTATTCCACTTAGCCCTACCAATCATGTCTCGTAACATGGTAACTAGGTGTAACCACCTAGCCCAAAAAGTCAATCACATATAAGGTCACATCTCATGGGGAATAATTTTTATAATCACCACAATTCAATACATATAATTCACCCATCAACACTCTCCATGGGAGGTAACAAAAAAAGTGGCATAATGGGGTGAAAACTATCAACATGGTCTAAAAGGGACATGATCTTCTCTAAGATTCGTCATAAAGAATTTCTCCATAGAGTTCATGACACCAATTTATAAGAGATACCAAGATGACACTCATCGAGAATCATTATATAGTAATACTCCCTCTAGGTCCATTTCACGAGAATCATCCAGGTATCTATCAGCATTTTACCCAGTGATCCGACTAGATAAGCACAAATTAAGGTCAGTTAAGTATAATGTAATTCCCAAATATATGGGAAAATCATATAGGTTCTTATATAAACTTTAAAAAATCATTCCAAGAGTGGTTCAATATTTGGTAATTATTGTAACATACTATCATTCTTTAAGGTATGCCTCGCCTTATGGTTTTTTGTATTTTTTTGTTTTTGTACATAAACTGGTATGTTTGTTGTTTTTTAGGAAATTATAGGCAATGTAAATGAATTACAATCCTTGTAATTCTCATTGGGAAGAAGTTTTGAAAATAGATTAGATCATGTAATTATTGCACACTTTGTATAGTTTAAATTTTGTAAAATTGAAAAAATCATATTTTAATAAAAAAGAATCTTTTTTTTGTATAAATTATTTTTTAGGATTTCACATCTTCTAATGGGAATACATGATGAGTAAATCTCATGGGCTATATATTTTAGGCACGGGTCAGTTGATTTTTTTCATTCCACTTGTATTGTTATTTATCTTGTCCTAGAGGGATCGCTATGTTATTTTGGATATTTCTTATCCCTCTTGATCATCTATTAAATGTTTGAATGTTGTGTTGGTTTTGGTATATCTCTCCAAGTAAGTGGTAATCCTATTACTTCTATTATCTCTTTATTTCTTTCTTAGAGTTTGACAGATCATCTTGGGATTTATGGATCCAATCTCTATGATTTTTAATCTTGATTCTTGTTTATTTTCTATGATCATCAGTGCCTTTTTCTTTTGTTGGTGAGTCATATTATGGGTATCAATTTCCATGATTAATAGTAGGTGGTTTCATTTGAGTTTCTCCATATAATTAATCCTTTATTTTCTTGATTTTATTTAAATTTACATCAATTTATTTTTGAAAAATGTAACTCGAGATGAATTTGAATTTTGATTTGAATTGGAATGGAATTATGAGAAAACCCTAAATTCCAATGGATTTGGAATTTGGGATGTATTTTGAAATTTATGGAAATGATTAATAGAATTGGGAATCATTTTGAGAAAATAGATTAAACAGAATTGATAAAAACCTATGATTGATTTTTTTTTAAATTAAATAAAATATTAAAAAAATATGTTTTGGTTTTGAAAATTTAATTAGCATTTGGAAACTGAAAATTTGAAAATTAAAGAATTTTCCATTTTTGATTAATTGATTAATAGAATTAAAGCCTTATAATTTATTTGGTTATTTGGGATGAAATTATAGAATTATTATTTCCTAGAAAAGAGTTGATGATGAAAACCCTAAAAAAATATAGTTACATAGATCTTATCCCTGATGGGATATTGATTAGACCCATTCAGCCTAATCTTGAGGGGCATGTTTAAACATATTTCCATTGTAACTGATATGAGATGTGTGAGTATACTGTAAAAAAAAACTCTCATACCCTAGGGTGGATCACCATGTTCATTTTTGTGATTTTTTTGATATATATATTTATACCTGGGATTATAGAACTATTTTTTTCATTCTAGTTTATATATATAAACTGATTTTTAAAAAAAAATTATTTAATCCATGTTTGTAATGTTTTCCATCATTTAAAAACGAAAGAGTGTTTTTTTAAATAATAATGTTTATATCCATGATCATACATATTAAAATTAATAGAATGAAATTTTTTTATTATGTATTATTTTATGGAAATCATGGTCAGACCCTACTATTTTTTGTAGTTCAAACATTATGTTTTCCATTAGGCATTTGTTGATTTCCTTCTGTGAGTTCTAAGAAAAGGGAAATCACCTCTTAGGGGAAGTGGATGTTATTGAACCTTTGGGATTGGAGTGACATTTACCTTTGGATTTTGTGTCTTTATATTGAGTAAATGATGATGTACTATTTTTGGTTTTGATGTACCTTTTTGGTTTCTGTTACATTCTTCCTTTGTAGTGTTGAGCATACTAAAATGTATTGGTTATCTTAAAATATTTTTGGAAAAGTTCATTCCCTTTTTTAGGATGTATTATTCCATGTGATATTCATCAAACCATGGGTATTAGGAACTCCCTTTGAGCTATATCAGTGTTGGATCAGGTATCATAGTACTAGGGTGTCTGGGATGGATCTGGAAAAAGTGGAATCAAAGAAATAGGTTATGAATCATTCCTTGATGTTAGTATATAGTTTGAAATATTTTCTCAGGAATTATGAGGGACTTGCTAGTGTGTTCCTGATCAGCTCTCACCTTAATGAGCCTTAAGTCACCATGGGTGGTATAGAAAAGGAATATTTCGAAATAATTTGATCTAGTTCTAGTATTTTCCCTGCTCCTGATTTTGATAGTTGAAAACCAAATCTTATAATCTAATTTTATGGGATTAATTTTTTTAATGCTTTGGTTTTATTTTTTTGTTCTAAATAACCTTTTGATATCTTCAGTGATGTTTTATAATTTTTTGTAACATTATGCATCAGAGAAGACATGTTAATATGCCATGGGAGGAAGATTTTGGTGAACCAAAATGATTGGATCCTATTGTGGACCAGAATATAGTTGTGATTATTGTGCATATTTTCCTGTATTTGGGAGATGAACCTACAACCATCCTTGTTTAGGATCTAGTTGATGAACCTCAAATGGATTAATATTGGAGTCATTATCTAGGTTTTATTCTCCTGAAGCCACCATCATTCCAAGTCTCAAATGATACTTAATAGGTTGAGGGATGGTTAAGAAACATAGATATTCTGTTTGAGTTCTTGGAAACACCTAATTCGATCTAGGAGAAGTGCACAAACTTCAAACCGGAACGACCTTGAAGGAGATAGTGGGACTCAATGTTGATGGTGACGAAGAATGAGGGTTTATAGTAGAAGGAATTTGAATTTATTTTCACCAACAATTTCTATCCAGTTTCCATGGTGTTGGATTCTGATCTAGAGTTTTTCAAACATGAGTAGGTTGGAAGGAACATGATGTTGTATGTAATCCACTTTGTTGAGCCTTTGTATTTTGAACATGAGATTTTATTAAATGATAAGATAAAGATGTTAAAGTTCAAGATGAGGATTCTATATAATATTATTATTAGTTTATCTTGTCAATTATAACTTATTATGCTAACATTATGGATAGGGTAGTGATGGTTGAGCTAGACCTAGCTTGTATGTCAGGATTTATGGGAGTTCCTTTTTTCTACCAGGGGATGTTTTATGAATTACAATAAAGGTAAGAGATAGTGTGATGAGTCTCATATAATATATCGACAGTAGAAAACATATAGGCATCCTATAGTGCATGAAATAGGTCCTTTGAATCGATTATATTATGGAATGAATGGGAATTAAATAAGGTTCTGTACGGAGGCACCCAAGATCTTTCGTTCATGTGGATTCTTAAGTCACCTACAAAAGTTATGTTATATATTTTTTACCCAAAGTAGTGTCATGGGATCATCATAACCAAAAATCACTATAGTGTATTCATATGCTTCATGATAAAAGGGGTTATAGCCATTGAGATCTAGAATGATGCTTGTTTAGATATTGAAAGAGTCTCTAGAGGAAGATGATATAGGTCAAGTGGCTATGAGAGGTACTATCACTATATATTCATCTTTAGGGACTACTTTTTTTGATACTTGAGTATCCCATTCGTTCATTTTGACTTCTGTTGTGAACTTGTTAAATATTTTTAGGAATTATTTATCTTATGTGATTAATATTAATACCCTCTTAGAGAAAACAGAGTGCAGTGTCTGTGTTGTCCTTCTTGTGCATTATATTTGTCATAGATTGAGCTTATTTGGGGTTTTAAGTACTCAAAAAAGAAAACACATGATATAATATGGATTAAGGATTGGATTATTTCTAATAAGCACTGAATTGACTATTTTCTTCAACAAGTATCCTTTATTATGCCTAATTAGGTGAGGCGTATCTTTCAGAGAGAATGGGAACTGCGGTTTAGTAGAGATTAACCTTTTTATGCAGAGTTAGAGAAAGTAGTATCAGTGTTTTCTTTTGATATAGAGAGGGAATCTTTGAGTGGTGATATCCCTCCCATTTTCATCGAGTTTACCATCATTTTATCTACTGATTTCTAGGGTTTTCTATTGAAAATAGAGGGTTAGTTTTCTACAAATTTATTTCCTAGTACTCAGATGAAGGATATACATTCTTATAACATCTAACCAATAGAAATGAAATATTTCAGGACTCCGATATATTATTTTTTGGGAAACGATTTATACACCTGAGTGTGTCACCTTAGGTGGTTCCTCTTCTATTTTATAATAAATTTAATAGGACAATTAACCTTTTTATTGATTACTATAAACACTACTGAGTTATAGTAAATAATAGGTATCCATTGCTATAGATTTATGATCTTTTTGACCAGTTGAAAGGGGTGAATTGGTTCCCATAGATAAACATTCAGTATAGTTACCACCAATTTAGAGTAAAAGAATTTGAAATTCATAAAACCACCACTATGAGAAGGTATAGATATTATGAGTACATTGTCATTAAATTAGGGGTCTAAAAAATGCTCCTATAGTATTTATAGAAATGGTTTGTAAGATTATCCATGAGTATCTTGATATATTTGAGGTGGTATTTGTGGATGACATCTTAGTTTTCTCTAAGTAAAAGGTGGATCATGTGTTTCATCTAAGATAAGTTCTTGAATTTTTTAAAAATCACCAATTCTATTCTAAGTTATTGAAATATGATTTCTAGATTTTGGTAGTGATGTTCTTGGGATACATGGACTTAGAACATTGTATCTTAGTTCACCCTAAAATAGTGAAAACTGTTATGACATGGGAGAAACCCCATATTCTTATTAATATTTTGAGATTATTGGATTTACTAAGGTATTGTCATTAGTACATGAATTACAACTCAATGCTAGCTTCCTTGTGGAAGAATCTCACTCATATAGGAGTAATGTTATCTTGGGATGATAAAAGTAAAAAAAAATTGTTGATATGAAACATATTTTTACTTCAACACCGATGTTGACTCTTCTAGAGGCTAAGAAAATATATGTGGTATTTTATGATGCATCGGTTTTGGTTTTGGGAAGTATTCTTATGCATTATGTCACATGGAAGCCATTATCTTTTAATAGCTTAGGCCACACAAGAAGAATTTTCCAAAAAATGACCTTGGAAATTTAGTTGTGATTCATTCTTTTAATATTTGGTGACATTACCTTTTTTGAGAATGGTTTATCATGTTTTCAGAACACGTGATATTGATTTATATCTTATCTCAAAAAAATTTAATCCCCCTCTCTAAGGAATTGTCTATATTACCTTAGGTCCTTTGATTTCAACATCACCTATACCCCGAGGATAGGGAATATAATTACATATGCATTGAGCAGGAAGCATATGCACCATACCATTAAAAAATAATCAAAAGAGTAAAACTTGATGGATATTTTTTCATTGCTTCATATAGGAGTTTGGGTAATAGGGGATGAGTTTTTATTGGCTTCTGTTTATTTTATCCCTATTATTCATGAGTTGTTATTTCAAGAAAAATAGCTTGATGACAAATTCCTTAACATTATGAAATCTTTTTATGGTGGGAAGGTTGTTGCTAAGTGGTCATTCTCCATGGATGGTATCCTATGGTTCCATAACCATATTATTGTCCCTTTACATATGAGGAA
This sequence comes from Viscum album, assembly GCA_963277665.1. NCBI lineage: Eukaryota > Viridiplantae > Streptophyta > Magnoliopsida > Santalales > Viscaceae > Viscum > Viscum album. The sequence continues at coordinate 1,900,424,199 of OY728132.1, read as the reverse complement.
ATATGTGATGGGGTATTTTCATAATTCCCTATGGGTTGTTCACCGAAGAACCTCAAGTATGTTCTATGACATGGAGTTATGATTATAGTGGTGAGGTATGAGATGAGACATCACTAATTTGTTTCACACATCTATACTTTCCAAAAATTTAAGGACAATCATCAATGACCTTTATATTTTCATTATCCACTTTTGATTCTCACTTGAAATTGAAATGAGATCTCTATAGACTTTTTGGTTGGGTTTCTACACACCCTATATAAGATGAATGTGATATTTATTTTTATCAAAAGGTTAAACAAATCAAATCAATTTATACAAAATCATGATAAAACCAAATTTATGAAGCAAATAAATCTATATGTGAAAGATATTTTTCATTCTCAAATAGTTTCATATTTTATAATCTCTAATGGAGTCCCCTGTTTTACTTATCTCTTTTAGAGAGACCTCTAGGAGGTACTCAACTATTAAGTTCCTTTGAGTATGAAATACCACCCATAAATGGATGTCTAAATAGATAAGGATATATATATTCTTTAGTATATTCTTCATTACCACTTCTTCTATTTTGGTGGTTCTTGGGGTGACCATTTGGAACATATTGAGCTTTATTATACCAATAGTTACTAGTACATGAACAAAATGGATCCTTTTGAGGCCTTGTATGGTCAACATTATAAATATCTATTTTTTGTTTAGAGATTGGTGAAATTTACTAGGTTGTGCCCAACATGTTCCAAGAAAGGTTAGTGAAAACTTAGTTTATTCCTCACATAATTTATATGGAAAAGATAGAGTATAAATATTATGTTGATTATCATCATATACCGTTGGAGTTTTCAATTGGTGACCATGTGTTGTTGAATGTATCATCTTTTTTAGGTCATTAATAGCTTGAGAATAAAGGTATTTTGGTCCTACTTTTGTGGGACCTTTTGAGGGTTTTGTGTAGGTGGGTAACATGAATTATTTTTTAGAACTTATTCAATAGTTGATATTGATACACAGTTTGTTCTTTGTATATGAGCATTGAGAGTATATTTCTAACCCATATCATGTCTTTAGATGAGAGGATGTTGATGTTGAGCCTGATTTATCCATGATTGGGAACCTAGTCCTGATTTTTTATTATGATACAAAGGTACATAATCGGATAATGATACCTTTGGTTCATGTGCTGTGAAAACATGGTGATGATTTCTATGAGACATAAGAGAGGTCGACACAAATTAGAGAGGAGTGGACTCATATAATTGATATGTAAACATCATTATAGGATTTATTGGGATTTAAATTTATATTTTGGGGATGTCCTAACATCCTGTTATACATTAAGATATTTCTTATCTTTTGGTTTTTTGTTTTTAATTTTTTTTTCAAAATTTTGTATGTTTTCTGTCTACTTAGTGATTACCCTCCATGTAATGGTATTACACACTATGTAATATATGTGAAAATAAGAAGTGAAATTGGTGCATATAATGTAATTATTTCATTCCTTGTATAGTTTAAATTAATGGAAATGGAAATATCATATTTTAAAAAAACGGAGATTAATTTTTTTGCATAAATGACCTTCAAGAATTTCAGGTCGTGTAATGGAAATACACAACCTGTAAATATCACAACCTATATATTTTAAAAATGTTTTGTGTGGTTTATTTTTTATCCCATCTACAACATTACATACATCAATTTAAATCCATCCCTAAGTGATTTTGGAGATCTTCAATCCCTCTAGATCATTCATTTGATGATTGATCATTGTGTTGGTTGTGGTCTGTCTCTCCAGGTAATGGTCTTCCGATCTCTTCCAATCTATCTTTCCTTCCCCCATGGTGTTTGATATATCATATTGGGATTCATGGATCTAAATTTTTTTTAATGAATCTTGATTCTATGTTATGTTCCTCGCTCTTCTATTCCTTCTTCCTTCATTGGAGAGTCTCGTTATATGTATCGATTTCAATGATTAATGATAGGTGGTTCTATTTGAGTTTCAACGTATAATTAAACCTGGATTTTCTTGATTGGATTTAAATTAAATTCTATTTATTTATAAGAAACCAAATTCAAGATGAATTTGAATTATGATTTGAATTGGCATTCAGTATTAAAAAAACCCCAAATTCTCATTAAAATGGCATTTGGCACATATTTTGAAATTTATAGAAACAATGAAGTGACCTGAGAATAATTTTTAGAAAAACGAATTAAATTGATTTACTAAAAACCTATGATTTGATTTGTTTTTTAAAATAAATAATTAATTAAAACCCCATCTTTTTAATTTTAAATTTGAATTTGAATATTGAAATTGAAAATTAGTTAATTGATGAATTTCCAATTTTTATTTGATTTATTGATCACAGGCGATCCTGGGTTGTTAGTGGGTTCTTTGTTAATATAATTCTAGGAGGATTATTCCCTAAAAATGTATTGACAATGGAAACTCTAACAAAATTTTTTATAGTTAGATCTTATCCCTGATGGGATGTTAATGGATCATATTCGGCCGAATCTTGAGGGATGTGTGTACACATATTTCTGTGATCACTGATATGAGATGTGTAAGGATTCTATAACTAACATATGATTGGGAAGATGACCACAATGATTTTTGTGATTATTTAGGTATATATATATAAATTTCATTGATTATATAACTGTTTTATTCATGTTGGATGATTTATATAAATTTATTTACATAAAATGTTTATTGAATTCATGTTTTTAATGTGTTCCATCATTATGAAATGAAAGCTTGTTTTTTTAAATGAAATTGTGTTTACGTGCCCAATTTTATTATAATTGAAAAAATTATTTGGTTTATTGTTATGGAATCTATTATGGAACACATGGTGAGACCCTATTTACATTTATAGCCCAAACCATACTATGTCGTTCAAGATTTGTTTTATTTCCTTCCACCATGTCATAGAAAAGGGAAAGAACCTATTATTTGAGGTTGATGTTCTTGATCCTATGGGCTTATGGTGATGTTACCATTATGATGTTTTGTATTTTTTTGAGTAATTGACGATGAAATATTTTGGGTTTTGATATACCAATTTGGTTTTTGGTACTTTCTCCCTTTGAAGTGTTGAGCATACTGACATGTATTTGTTTTTTTGCTTATACTATTTTTTTGGAAAAATAATCAATTTTTTATCTTGTATAATTCAATGTTCTAGTCCCCAACAAATGGGGATCGAGAATTCCTTTCAGGCCATGTTAGTGTCTACTCAGGTATCATGGTACCAGGGTGTCTTGGCTAGTTCATGACAATCATTTCCCCAATCGAACTACTAGGGTCACTCCGCCTATTTTTCATAAGGATTGATTCGCCATCCTCACCGCCAAATACCTCAATGTAGATACACATAGCTTTTAATCATATGAAAATATATTTTCAATTTGGAAAAATTGATCATAATTCCACCAAAAATCTATATAAAAAAACAATATTTAGGTTTTTATTGACACTTTAAGAAATCGGCCTTTTTGTCAGAAATAATCACACACTAGTAGGCCTAAAACATATGTATAAGGCCCCAGCCGTAAACCTTACATAATCTTTAGTTATTACAAGATTACAAATTGAAGATATTTTTAGGTTTAGTGTTTTAGAGAATTAGATCATGAAACTTGCATTACATTCCACATTTAAACAAAGTGGTTACATAAAAGACAATATTCATTCTTCCCATCAACGGAAACATATTTAAAATAAAACACGGATTCTTTCTTGACACATCCTTGACACTATCATCACATCATGTACCTTTACCTTGACCTGTGAAAAACATTTCAAAAACGTGGGATGAGCATAAAAAGCTCAGTAAGGGTTATAAAAATATGGAAAGGAAACATGAGTTCATATATACATAAGAATGAAATCATACTTTACCCATTAAACATAGGCACTTTAACATACCTCATCAAACCATGAATAAATCATAGAAATCATAAGACATAAAGGTAACTTGAGGCATTCATAACATTCTTACGTAGGGAGTAACCCTCTTGGTTACTTTTGGAATACCCATCACAGTATATTCTATAAATCTCTTCGGAGAAACCTTAACGTTTCACTCCTTCGCGTTACCCAATGCATTGGAGAGCTATATTGGGCTCACCCACCCGTAGTTTATCACGGAACCACCCGTTTTCATAACAATGCCCAAGAACCATAACATAAATGTATCACATAAAACATGAATAATGGAAATATAACATTTCCACATTTCAATCACAATATAACATTTTAGGATATTGAAATAATGAATCCATTAAAAAAACCCATTTTCTAAACCATTTAAAACATTTAATAAAGAGATTTTTGAATCAAAGTGTCCCATACCACCTTGAATCTTTTAAAATTTTAAACCATTAATATCCATATAAATAAATCCTTAAAACCATTCTGAAAACATGGATATTAATAAGAACAAATCATTAAAACATTTAAAGTGATATTTTGGTTAAAGGGTTTTTACCTAAATTAGAGACACTTGAATACAATAATTGAGGAATAACAATTAATCAGAACATTATAATATCATGACAATAAATGGATTCATGATATAATATTCCAAAGGATAGTATATACACCATATAAGAGTGAATTGGTGCATAACAATAATTAAGTCTCAATAGAGATGTAAAATGTGATGAAATCCATTATAAAGAAGGTATCCTTAAATTAAGGATAAATCAATATCATAATTATGTGTTACAAATATAAGTACACCCAATATAGGTGGATATTAAGTGTCAGACAATAAAAGGTTATTGACACATATTCAAAGGATGACATATTCAATAACTACATGTTGAACCCAAAGAAATCGAAATTGGGTTAAGAAGTTCCCTAGGTAGAATTCGGCAGCCTAACGACGTCACAAAAAATTTTACAAAAAGGGTTGATGAGAGAGATAAAGGGGATCTAATCACTTGGACAGAAAATTTACATAAATAAGGATATATAAGAACATATCCCAACATAATAGTATGTGAATTAAAAGACATAACAAAATAAGTCTTTTAAAAAAAGGAGGGTGAAAGGTCCCCTTACCGAATTGGGTAACTTTCGAAACATACACCCCATGGAAGAAGGGTCATAAAATGTGGATGTGAATAACCATTAATGAAATTACACAACAAAAAGTGAATAATAATGGTAAGTACATACACCAATCAATGGAAATTGTGGCAAATGTAGCATAAATATCACGGGAGTAAAAGTGAGATGAAAAATCACTTACGAAAACTCGGCAGCCTAACGGCGCCACTTAAGACGTCCAAAATGGATTGATGAGAGGAAATAGGGTCTCTAATCATATTAAAATAATTTTTACATAAACAGGAATATAAATGAACATCCCCCAACATAACAAAGAGGATCTTAAAAGAAGTGACATAAAGAAGAGTACTTAAAAATAAAGAGAGAGGTTGGATCTCTTACAAAAAATTCGGCAGCCTAATGGCGCCACTCAAAACATCTAAAATGGATTGATGAGAGAGATTAGGGCCTCTCATCATATGAAAATAAAAATTACATTAAGAGTAATAGAAAATAATATCCCAATAACAAGAAATATGATCTTTAAAAGGAATGACACAAAAGAGTGTACTTAAAAAGAAAGAGAGGAGTAGGATCCCTTACCCCGGGTCTGACTTGACTCGATCGTTCTTTAACGTCCTCAATAATAAATATGAGTTAATTTCAACTTTATTAAGAACCTTTTTCTAGTTCATTATTCCTTTTAGATCACTTATTTCCATATTATAAACATTATGTAATCATTTAAGTTAATAATGTTTGTTTTGTCGATATTTGGTTCGTAAGTCGAAAGTGGACTTCTTACAATTACATGTTGTTCGTGTGGTCGAATGTTCATTATATCCAGAATTATATTCATGATTTGGATATCATATATATATCATATATATCCAGAATATACATGTATTTATTGTAACACCCCAAGCTTCTACGGTACGTTTCCCTTCGAATAATGCGATAGCGTGTGTTGTACGCAACCTCGAGTTTTAACACACACCACAACTAATTAAACTAGCTGTTATGAATAGTAATACCTACCTTTTGAAATTATATATATTTTATATTTGAAAATGGACTTCATTTTTGGATTCGGAATATTGAATTTAGCCTAAGGTGAAATTTTGGTACATTTCGGATAACTTTCATATTTTGATGAATAGTGAAAATTACTAAATTTTAATTAAAAACAACTTTTTTAATCAAAATAATTAATAGTGATAAATTATGAATTTGAGTGGTTTTAAAGTATATTTAGAATATATTTTTACCATTTAATATAATGTTGGTCATTGGACATAATTTTACAATTAAACCAAACAAAAACAAGTGTCAATCTTTTGATAGTTATTATCTCTTAAAAACACGCTTTTTGTTTTGACAGCGGGAATTAATTTTAAATTAATTTCTGCCACTTCTGTGTTTTGAATTTAGAAAAATGGATTCCATATTTGGAATCAGGATGTTCAAATTGTGTAAATAGGTAACTTTTATTTTTAGACATTTTGAATAATTACTGCGGTAAATATTTTATTTACCATGGTTAAGGGTAAATCCGGTAAATAAGGGTTAAAAAAATAATATTATAATAATACTAAATTACCCTAAAACGTGTCTTAACCCTATTGGTTGATACATGGTCGATCATGGGAATCTTTGGGTCTATTTTGGGACCCCATGGATCCACTTGTAAGTGATAATGACACATTATATTAATAAAGCTAAAATAAAAATAAAAATGACATAAGCTTACATCTTTTAGAAGAACAATTTTTACATAGGGTTATACATGTTGGATTTTCGATTATAAATATTCATTAGAAATCTAAAAAGATTTCCTACATAATGATATTTTATTTATAATTTTTAGACATTAAATAATTTATTTTATTTATGACACAATGATGATGCAGTAATTACTATAATAGTGAAAAATTAAAATAATTGATATTATAAATACCCAAATAAATATAATATGAAACTTTTAATGAATTAAACTAATTTTCTAGGATAATATGATATATTAGGATTGATTTAATTGACTTTGTTCGAAGTAATCAATCTGTTATGAGTTTCACATAAATCAACTATTGAATAGTGTCAAAATTGACATAAAAGAGTTCTTAAAACAAATATTATATTATTAATTGATATTAAATTCCTAAAAATCTAAGGTTCGGCCAAGAGACTTATATTATGATAGGTTAATCATTAATGGACCACTTGGGGGTCGCTTGGATGTATATAGTAAGTTTATTAACCATATTTTATAAAAATACAAAGAGACATTGTAAAAGTGAAACTAATTAACTTAGAATTAATACTTAAAGATAAGGTTAATATAAGTACCCAAACCTGTCTAAATTCTATTGGTTGAGTTGTTTTCGACCCATACCCACCTTATCCTTTGAATAGTCAACTTTGGAGCCATTGGAAACCGATTATGAATTTATTATAAATTAATATTTCTAGCTTTTCCAAAGGTGCCCCTCACCCCTCTTATAAAAGGGCACTCCTCCTTCTCATTTCTTCACACCTCTAAAGCCTTTTGGTTCGGCCAAACTCTGCCCAAATACTCTCCCAACATCCCTCAATACAACCTAGAGGCCTTAGTTTGATCAGAAAGCCAACCTAAGGAGCCCTTGTGATCAAATCAAAAGGAAGAACCCGAAGAAGAGGTAATGATTTCACCACCCTTTTCTAAGTTCCTTTCTTCTTCCACTTCCTCTTTCTTTGTTCTTACCATTCTAAAATAATAACTCCAGTATCTTACATATACTGTGATGTTATTATAAATATGGTACAACCATATTCAGTATTCTATCCACCCTTTGAATAACATGTCACCATACGTGCGTACGTACGGCTTACCGTCTCCACGTCGTGGTGTAATTGTTATTCAATATATTATTATTTGGATGGGTATAATAATGATGTGTAACTCATGTAAATAATAAATATAACATGTTAATGATTCTTTATATATGATATAACATCCATTTATATATTATTTTAATATCAAAAGAATGATATTGTCGCTCGTGCGTACGTACGGACTACCGTCTCCACGAACGCGATGAGATTCATTCTCCATCGTAACCATTAAAGTATAATTATCATTTGATGATTTAAGAATGATGTTTAAGGACTTGATATCATTATGGATATGAATAATATACCACCTATCCTTTACAAACATGTCTTACGTAACAAAACATATGAAAGAAAACAAGTAAGTTAACACCCGAAACAACGATAATACTAAGATACCAATATTAAAAGATCATATATGATATCATATTAATGTATATGATTCTTGTATAATTTAATAACAATTATTTCACCATTATACAGGAGGTTAACCTACCCCAACAAAGGAAAAGTACAAGGTAAGGGTTATTTCACAATCTCTTCATTATTCGAGGTTGTTTATACGTAATAATCTACTGGGATCTCTTTATCATCCACATCCATGTTTCTTAAAAATGTATTTCAAAATATTTTTACTATTTACAAGAATATGGGTTAAAGTCATTTATACCCTTGTTTGACTTTTTATAAGAGGTTTATAAAGGAATCTTTCCGTCGTTTTCAAAACAAGGTCCTTTTTAACCTTTTCGACAAAATTGAGGTAAGAATGTTTTTTTAACTTATACAGCGGGTGCGGTTATTTTCCGCCGTTATAAATCATCGAAGCTTTCCTTACAAGCTTATAAGAATATTTTCAAAGAAAATGTCTTATTTTATATGGATCTTAAATGATTTCAAAATTAAAGGAGATATTTCTTTAAAAAGAATTTTGATTTCATCTATGTCAACATCCTTTGATGGATTTTAAGATTATTTGAAGTTGATTTATTATGATACAAAACTTTTATATTGTATTGAAGGTTTTGTGATATGTTTGACTGTGGATGTGCTATTTTTATACCATTCATAATTTATGGTGAAATTATTGACATTTCGTATGCTAGTTTTAATACGAATGTTTATGTTATGTTTAAACCTTTTTCATATGGGAATTAATTGGACTTATTAAGTGACGGGTGGATCCCGCTATAGCTCCTCGATGCATCGGTAGGTCTCATGAGACAAACTAGTGTCTTGGCACAAGGCCTTGACAAAATCTTATTTGTAGTCTTGGCACGAGGCCTTGGATATGTGGTTATGATAGTCTGGCATTATGCATTCCAACATTATGAAAGTGGTTATTGATTTTGCATGTGATTATTCGATTAGTAGAATATCAATGTGAATAAGTAAATGGCATTATTTAATTTTACTTTTTCCATACTATGTTGAAGTTCATGTTTAAAAGGCTTTTGTTTTAGTAATTCGTTGCCTTAAATGTTTATGCTTATTTTGAATGTTCCACTATATTGTTATCCTTACTGGGCATTTGAGCTCACCCCTTTTTTATGTTTTATTTTTCCCAGGAAGTGAAGAAGTAAATTATGATTGACTTGCAGGGATATTATGAGGGGTTAATAGTGTGGATATGAAGACTTTGTTGTTGTAGTAGTTTTTCACTTTGAAATGTAATGTAAAACTTTATGAATATATCTAGTGTTTCCAAGGCTACTAAACCAATCGGTCTTTCGAGATTTGATCTTTCTTGTGATCATGCCAATGTTATGTAATAATGCGCCGAATCTAGGTAGCTGGGGTCGGGGCGTTACAGTTGGTATCAGAGGAAGTTTAGTAAAAACCTTGGAAGCTAGATTTAGATAAACTCTGATTAGAGCACGTAGACCTAATATGAACTTTGAGGATTAGTATAGAAGAATTTCCTAGAATTTTGGTATTGTGGAGATTTTGTGAGTTTTCCGAGCAATACATCCCTGTCTGGATACGAGCAGGTAGAGGCGGCTCTGGCACAGATTTACCTAGGGGTAAAACCCGAAAACACCGCTTTGAGCTAGACTCGAACGGGAACTGGTGCACGACAACGGGCCTTGCTGCACTCTTGGTTACGACACTCCCGGGGGATATGCTTAGGATAACTCTCATTTTCTTTACAAATCATTATGAAGGGTTTATGAGTATATACTTCCTCAAAGAAAACATTTTTATGATTATGGATTATATCCATAAATAGTTCAATTTATGATAAGTGTTTTATAAGTATGGGATTATGTATTTTGATTCATAAACTGATCTAGTTTATGCCATTGTTTAGAAATGGCGCCTAGTGGAAGAAATGGAAACCGTATCAATGCACACACTCCATGTAGGGATTGCCCTCCTTCTCAAGATAATTATAGTGGGGCTGGTGATGCAACTGGTACCGATCAGCTAATCACCATACTGGGACAACTTACTCAGGTTATGAATAATAACCTTACCCGTATGGAGCACCCTGATCCGCAGTGTGGAGGATCAATGTTAGATCGATTCATGAGGAAACAACCACCAACGTTCAATGGGAATACAAATCCCTTAGTAGCTGAGCAATGGATAAATTCCCTAGAGAAAATATTTCAGGCATTGGGGAGCTGTGAAAGGGAAAAAGTTATCATGGTAGTTTACCGCCTCACTGGAGATGCTGATCAATGGTGGTCATTGATTCAAAATACGAAGGAAGATGATGAAGTATCAAATATGGAATGGAGGGAGTTCAAAGATCTGTTTTTAGAAAAATACTTCCCTCGCGACCATCGAGCAGATATGGAAAGGCAATTTCTGAGTCTGAGACAAAAGGAGGATGAGAATGTCACAAAGTATGAGGCTAACTTTACAAGGTTAGCGAGGTATGCTGGAGATTATATTCGCAACCCAAGAAGTAAGATTGATCGTTTCTTTGATGAGTTAAAACCATTTCTCCGTCGAGCATTAGTCTCACAATCCTTTTCATCGTACGAAGACATTGTCTCATGTGCTATCAAGACCGAAAAGGAATTCTCTAAGTCTTATGACTTTAAAGAAAAACAAGAGAAGAAGAGACCTGCTGATCAATCTGGGAATGGGAATAAGGGGAAGAAGGGAAAGGTTGAATATCCATCTTGTGGTAAATGCGGGAAGAAACATCCTGGACTTGCTTGAAGGGAATGGGAGTCTGTTACAAGTGTGGTGAAAAAGGCCACCAAGCTCATGATTGCAAAGGGAAGAAGGAAGCTACCAATGTTCAGTGCTATAATTGCAGGGAGATGGGGCATTATGCAAATTCATGTCCTAAGCGTCAGGAGAACATACCTCAGAAAAGGCCAAGGGATCAAGGCCAGGCTTATGCTATCACTACTACTGAGGTAGAAGCTCCGAAAGACGTGGTGGCAGGTAATTTAATGGTTTCCTCAAGTTTAGCAAATGCATTATTTGATTCTGGATCATCGCATTGTTTCATATCTTCCCAGTTTGCTAAGAAAATTAGATATTTCCAATTTGATTTAATAAGGGAGTTGTCAGTTAAAACTCCTAAGGGAAGTATCGTTGCAACAAAGTTTTGTGAATCAGTCCCCATTAGAGCACATAAATTTTCTTTATCTGCTGATCTCATCGTCATACCTATGATTGAGTTTGATATAATCCTCGGTATGGACTGGCTTTCGGACTATGATGCGAAGATTTATTGTAAGAAGAAAGAGGTTACGATTCTTGATGATAATGATAAGGAACACCTTATTTTTAGAGCAGAATCGTCACCACCTAATTCTTATTTAGATCCACCCCCAGTAGCTCAACTTAATTCAATTATTGGGGAGGAAGAGAATTAAATAACTGTCGGTGAGGAAAGGAATGTTCAAATAGAGGATGTACCTGTTGTGAAAGAATTTGTAGACGTATTTCCAGAAGATTTACCTGGACATCCTCCAGAACGAGAAGTTGAGTTTTCTATTGATTTGATTCCTGGATCAAGGCCTATATCGAAGACCCCTTATAGAATGGCCACTGTAGAGTTAGTCGAACTAAAGAAACAACTAGAGGAATTGAGTAATAAGGGATTTATTCGCCCTAGTGTTTCTCCATGGGGAGCCCCTGTTCTTTTTGTTAAAAAGAAAGATGGATCTATGAGGTTATGTATCGACTACATGGAGATCAATGCTATAACGATAAAGAACAAGTATCCCCTACCTCGTATTGACGATTTATTTGACCAACTGCATGGAGCTCAATACTTTTCAAAGATTGACCTTCGATCTGGATACCATCAGTTGTGTGTAAAGAAGGAAGACATTCCGAAGACAGCATTTCGAACCAGGTACGGGCATTACGAGTTTACTATAATGCCTTTTGGATTGACTAATGCACCCTCAGTATTCATGGATCTGATGAATAGAGTTTTCAAGGAGTATCTTGATGAATTTGTGGTGGTATTTATTGATGATATCTTGGTATACTCCAAAACCTACGAAGATCATGAAAATCACTTGCGCATTATCTTGAAGACTCTGAGTAGGCATGAATTATATGGGAAGTTTAGCAAGTGTGAATTCTGGCTTCAGGAGATTTCTTTTCTTGGCCATATTGTCTCTAAAGATGGAATCTCTGTTGATCCTTCTAAGACCAAGGCAATCCAAGAATGGCCAGCACCTACGAGTATAACTGAGGTACGTAGTTTTATTGGTTTGCCAGGTTATTATCGACGTTTCGTCCAGAATTTTGCCCGATTGGCTAACCCATTAACGAATCTCACACGTAAAGGGGTTAAATTTGTTTGGACAAAAGAGTGTGAAGAATGTTTCAAAGAACTGAAGAGAAGATTAGTCAATGCTCCTATATTGACTCTACCATCGGGGAATGATGGGTTCGTTATTTATAGTGATGCATCGAAGAAAGGACTTGGGTGTGTCCTTATGCAGAATGATAGAGTTATTGCCTATGCATCACGACAGTTGAAAATTCATGAACAAAACTATCCTACTCATGATCTTGAGTTAGCAGCTGTGATCTTTGCTTTGAAGATATGGAGGCACTACCTCTATGGTGAAAAATGTGAGATTTATACTGATCACAAGAGTTTGAAGTATATTTTCTCACAAAAAGAACTGAACATGAGGCAAAGGAGATGGCTTGAATTACTCAAGGATTATGATTGCACGATACACTACCACCTGGGGAAAGCAAACAAAGTAGCAGATGCTTTGAGCAGAAAAGACCATGGAGTTCTGAACATGATGAGAATTGAAAGGGATCCAATTTTCATGGATCTAGTGAAGATGGACATGGGAATAACCAGGGAAGGTGAAACATCAATGCTTTTTCAAATGGTTGCCAAACCATCTTTACTAGAAAGGATTAAGAGTTCTCAGACCGATGATGAAGAATTTCAGAAGAAGATTAAAGCTGTGAATGATGGGAGATTGAGAGACTTTGTGTATGAAGATGGAATTTTGAAATTCGGGAAGAGACTTTGTGTTCCCAATATACCTGATCTAAAAAGGGAATTGCTGGATGATTCTCATAGTTCCAATTTCTCTATACACCCTGGGAGCACCAAAATGTATAGAGATTTGAAAGAACATTTTTGGTGGGACAACATGAAGAGGGAGATTGCTGATTTTGTGTCAAGATGTATGGTTTGTCAACAAGTGAAAGCTGGAAGGCAACAGCCTGGAGGAGTCATGCAACCTCTTCCCATACCGGAGTGGAAATGGGACAATATTACGATGGACTTTGTCATGGGGCTACCAAAGACTCCTAGAAGGAATGATGCAATATGGGTTATTGTCGATCATCTTACCAAGTCAGCACATTTTCTTGCTATAAGAGAAGATCTACCCCTGGAACGTCTAGCAAGACTATATATTAATGAAGTTGTGAGACTTCATGGAGTACCCTTATCAATTGTTTCTGATCGTGATCCCCGTTTTACTTCAAGATTTTGGAAAAGTCTTCAGAAATCCCTGGATACTGAACTTCATTTGAGCACTTCTTACCACCCTCAGACAGACGGACAATCAGAACGGACTATTCAAACCTTAGAAGACATGCTGAGATCTTGCTCACTTGACTTTCAAGGTATGTGGGATCAATATTTACCTCTGGTAGAATTTTCCTATAACAATATCTTCCATTCAAGTATTCAAATGGCACCATATGAAGCGTTATACGGAAAGAGATGTCGTACACCAACCTGTTGGGATGACGTTGGTGAAAGAAAACTTGTAGGCCCAGAACTGGTGGAGGAAATGGTGGAAAAGGTGAAAGTAATCCAAAATCACATCAAAGCAGCTCAAAGTAGGCAGAAGAGCTATGCCGATAATCGAAGGAAGGATTTGGAATTTCAAGTCGGTGATCATGTTTTCCTGAAGGTATCTCCATGGAAGGGAGTCATACATTTTGGTAAGAAAGGTAAATTGAGTTCCAGGTACATCGGACCTTTCGAAATTCTTGAACGAATTGGGGTTGTAGCTTACCGATTGGCAATGCCGCCAAGTCTCTCCAAAGTTCACGATGTGTTCCACGTATCTCTGTTGAGGAAATACATGCCTGACCCAACGCATGTACTCACCTATGAAGAATTAGAACTGGAACCTGATCTGTCTTATTGCGAAGTGCCCGTCAAGATTCTTGATACGAGAGAACAAGTGCTGAGAAACCGGACGACGCGTCTGGTAAAAGTTCTGTGGAGAAACCATAAGATGGAAGAGGCAACGTGGGAACCCGAGGAACTTATGATGAAGAACCACCCGAGTCTTTTTATGCAGTAATACCCTAGAAATTGCGAGGACACAATTATTTGAAGGAGGGGAGAATGTAACACCCCAAGCTTCTACGGTACGTTTCTCTTCGAATAATGTGATAGCGTGTGTTGTACGCAACCTCGAGTTCTAACACACACCACAACTAATTAAACTAGCCGTTATGAATAGTAATACCTACTTTTTGAAATTATATATATTTTATATTTGAAAATGGACTTCATTTTTGGATTCGGAATATCGAATTTAGCCTAAGGTGAAATTTTGGTACATTTCGGATAACTTTCATATTTTGATGAATAGTGAAAATTACTAAATTTTAATTAAAAACAACTTTTTTAATCAAAATAATTAATAGTGATAAATTATGAATTTGAGTGGTTTTAAAGTATATTTAGAATATATTTTTACCATTTAATATAATGTTGGTCATTGGACATAATTTTACAATTAAACCAAACATAAACAAGTGTCAATCTTTTGATAGTTATTATCTCTTAAAAACACGCTTTTTGTTTTGACAACGGGAATTAATTTTAAATTAATTTCTGCCACTTCTGTGTTTTGAATTTAGAAAAATGGATTCCATATTTGGAATCAGGATGTTCAAATTGTGTAAATAGGTAACTTTTATTTTTAGACATTTTGAATAATTACTGCGGTAAATATTTTATTTACCATGGTTAAGGGTAAATCCGGTAAATAAGGGTTAAAAAAATAATATTATAATAATACTAAATTACCCTAAAACGTGTCTTAACCCTATTGGTTGATACATGGTCGATCATGGGAATCTTTGGGTCTATTTTGGGACCCCATGGATCCACTTGTAAGTGATAATGACACATTATATTAATAAAGCTAAAATAAAAATAAAAATGACATAAGCTTACATCTTATAGAAGAACAATTTTTACATAGGGTTATACATGTTGGATTTTAGATTATAAATATTCATTAGAAAGCTAAAAAGATTTACTACATAATGATATTTTATTTATAATTTTTAGACATTAAATAATTTATTTTATTTATGACACAATGATGATGCAGTAATTACTATAATAGTGAAAAATTAAAATAATTGATATTATAAATACCCAAATAAATATAATATGAAACTTTTAATGAATTAAAATAATTTTATAGGATAATATGATATATTAGAATTGATTTAATTGACTTTGTTCGAAGTAATCAATCTGTTATGAGTTTCACAAAAATCAACTATTGAATAGTGTCAAAATTGACATAAAAGAGTTCTTAAAACAAATATTATATTATTAATTGATATTAAATTCCTAAAAATCTAAGGTTCGGCCAAGAGACTTATATTATGATAGGTTAATCATTAATGGACCACTTTGGGGTCGATTGGATGTATATAGTTAGTTTATTAACCATATTATATAAAAATACAAAGAGACATTGTAAAAGTGAAACTAATTAACTTAGAATTAATACTTAAAGATAAGGTTAATATAAGTACCCAAACCTGTCTAAATTCTATTGGTTGAGTTGTTTTCGACCCATCCCCACCTTATCCTTTGAATAGTCAACTTTGGAGCCATTGGAAACCGATTATGAATTTATTATAAATTAATATTTCTAGCTTTTCCAAAGGTGCCCCTCACCCCTCTTATAAAAGGGCACTCCTCCTTCTCATTTCTTCACACCTCTAAAGCCTTTTGGTTCGGCCAAAATCTGCCCAAATACTCTCCCAACATCCCTAAATACAACCTAGAGGCCTTAGTTTGATCAGAAAGCCAACATAAGGAGCCCTTGTGATCAAATCAAAAGGAAGAACCCGAAGAAGAGGTAATGATTTCACCACCCTTTTCTAAGTTCCTTTCTTCTTCCACATCCTCTTTCTTTGTTCTTACCATTCTAAAATAATAACTCCAGTATCTTACATATACTGTGATGTTATTATAAATATGGTACAACCATATTCAGTATTCTATCCACCCTTTGAATAACATGTCACCATACGTGCGTACGTACGGCTTACCGTCTCCACGTCGTGGTGTAATTGTTATTCAATATATTATTATTTGGATGGGTATAATAATGATGTGTAACTCATGTAAATAATAAATATAACATGTTAATGATTCTTTATATATGATATAACATCCATTTATATATTATTTTAATATCAAAAGAATGATATTGTCGCTCGTGCGTACGTACGGACTACCGTCTCCACGAACGCGATGAGATTCATTCTCCATCGTAACCATTAAAGTATAATTATCATTTGATGATTTAAAAATGATGTTTAAGGACTTGATATCATTCTGGATATGAATAATATACCACCTATCCTTTACAAACATGTCTTACGTAACAAAACATATGAAAGAAAACAAGTAAGTTAACACCCGAAACAACGATAATACTAAGATACCAATATTAAAAGATCATATATGATATCATATTAATGTATATGATTCTTGTATAATTTAATAACAATTATTTAACCATTATACAGGAGGTTAACCTACCCCAACAAAGGAAAAGTACAAGGTAAGGGTTATTTCACAATCACTTCATTATTCGAGGTTGTTTATACGTAATAATCTACTGGGATCTCTTTATCATCCACATCCATGTTTCTTAAAAATGTATTTCAAAATATTTTTACTATTTACAAGAATATGGGTTAAAGTCATTTATACCCTTTTTTGACTTTTTATAAGAGGTTTATAAAGGAATATTTCCGTCGTTTTCAAAACAAGGTCCCTTTTAACCTTTTCGACAAAATTGAGGTAAGAATGTTTTTTTTAACTTATACGGCGGGTGCGGTTATTTTCCGCCGTTATAAATCGTCGAAGCTTTACTTACAAGCTTATAAGAATATTTTCAAAAAAAATGTCTTATTTTATATGGATCTTAAATGATTTCAAAATTAAAGTAGATATTTCTTTAAAAAGAATTTTGATTTCATCTATGTCAACATCCTTTGATGGATTTTAAGATTATTTGAAGTTGATTTATTATGATACAAAACTTTTATATTGTATTGAAGGTTTTGTGATATGTTTGACTGTGGATGTGATATTTTTATACCATTCATAGTTTATGGTGAAATTATTGACATTTCGTATGCTAGTTTTAATACGAATGTTTATGTTATGTTTAAACCTTTTTCATATGGGAATGCATTGGACTTATTAAGTGACGGGTGGAGCCCGCTATAGCTCCTCGATGAATCGGTAGGTCTCATGAGACAAACTAGTGTCTTGGCACAAGGCCTTGACAAAATCTTATTTGTAGTCTTGGCACGAGGCCTTGGCTATGTGGTTATGATAGTCTGGCATTATGCATTCCAACATTATGAAAGTGGTTATTGATTTTTCATGTGATTATTCGATTAGTAGAATATCCATGTGAATAAGTAAATGGCATTATTTCATTTTACTTTTGCCATACTATGTTGAAGTTAATGTTTAAAAGGCTTTTGTTTTAGTAATTCATTGCCTTAAATGTTTATGCTTATTTTGAATGTTCCACTATATTGTTATCCTTACTGGGCATTTGAGCTCACCCCTTTTTTATGTTTTATTTTTCCCAGGAATTGAAGAAGTAAATTATGATTGACTTGCAGGGATATTATGAGGGGTTAATAGTGTGGATATGAAGACTTTGTTGTTGTAGTAGTTTTTCACTTTGAAATGTAATGTAAAACTTTATGAATATACCTAGTGTTTCCAAGGCAACTAAACCAATCGGTCTTTCGAGATTTGATCTTTCTTGTGATCATGCCAATGTTATGTAATAATGCACCGACTCTAGGTAGCTGGGGTCGGGGAGTTACATTTATAATATTACATAATCATTTAGAGGTAAGAAATTAAATGCATCGTTCATGGAGACGGTAAGCCGTACGTACGCATGAATGCTACTTTCATTTCTATTTCATATTTTTATGGAATGGAATAATAATTATATAGAGGTATATTATAATTCCAGTATAAAATAATATATAATAACTTTAAATCCATCCTTTATACGTCCCACATATGGCATTAACGAATCACATCACTTTGAGGGGGCGGTAGTCCGCACTTCCTTAAATGAAGATATCGCGTTTACCCATAATGGAAACCATAAAGGTATGCCCAAAATGAACAATACAGAAGCTTAAGGAAAACATAAACATATTATATATCATATATAAATATATTTTCATCTTAATGGCCACCTTTGAAGGTGTTAAAAGAATGTTGAACAATCATCATTTCGGGAGGCCGAAATTCGCCATCCACGGAAACAGTATGTTCTTTAACCATTAGATGTAGGTGTGTGAAAGTGTAGCTCGAATAATTATTATAAAAAAATCCTAGTATATTTATGATACTGTATTTTTTACAAAAGAAATTAATAAAAAGAGTTTAGGGGGTTGGAGAAGCAAAATAAAACAAAAGGACTCAAGTGAAGACATTACCTTAAAATCGGGTAACTCCCTTTGGTGTGAGCTCAAAGGCTTCCTTGGGAAGACTTCTACCAAAAGTGAGGCTTCAAGGAGTAAGATAGGAAAGTGGAGAGACATAATGGGCATAGTTTGGCCGAGCCAAAGGCTTTGGGAGTGTGGTTAAGGAGGTAGAGGTGGGGGCCTTTTATAAGAGGAGAGGAGGGGCACTCATGGAAGGTAAAGAAAAGTCACTTTATTTTAAAATGGTATTAGGATTTAAGAGGTCCCACATTGATTTAATTCGAGGATAAGGTGATAAGGGGTTCTAAATCCACTCATCCAATAGGTTTTGTACATGTGTAGGTCTTAGATATTACATTATCTTTCCATTTTATTTAAATCCTTAAATAATGAGGTCATCGCTGCATCATCATGATGTCATAAATAATTTAATTTATTTAATGTCTAAAAATTATAAAACAAATACTATGATGTAGGAAATATTTTTAGCTTTCCAATGAATATTTATAGTCAAAAATCAGATTTGTATAACCCCATGTAAAAATTGGTTTAGTAAAACATTTCATGTTTGTCTCATTTTTACTTTAACTTTAAATAAAAAGATATTAATGTCATCTTCCAACCAAAGTGGCTTCATGGGGTCCACAAGTTGACCCATGGGATGTTTTGGTCGGACATGACACATCCAATGAGGTTAGGACATGTGTCAAATTCATTTCATATTATTAAAACATTATTTTAACCTTAAACTACACTAATTACCTCTAATCGCGATTAAAAAATTAATAAGTTACTATTCACCAAAAAATTATTTTTATCCCATTGAACCACATTTTAATTCTTAATGACAACCATGTATGTCGGATTTTTGAAATTCAAAACACAAAGATGGAAAAATTTCATTTAAACGAAAAAATCAGTTTTTATAAGTACAACTTAGTGGTTTCACTATTCATAAAAAATTGAAGTTTTTCAGAAAAATCCCAAAAATTCACCCTAAGCTATATTTGATATTCCGAATTCAAAAATGAAGTCTATTTTACAAAATTAAAATCATAAAAGGTATATTAATTAATTTAATAATTAATTCCCGCTGTCAGAGCAAATAGCGTGTTTTTATGAAACAATATGTATCAAAAGATTGACACTAGTTTAAGTCTAATTTCAATGTGAAATTAATTCCAACAACCACTATTGGATTTAATGGTAAAAATATATTCTAATTTCACTTTAAAACCAATTAAAAAGATAATCTAATCTTATAAATAAATTAGATTAAAAATATGTTTTGAATTAAAATACAACATTTTACACTATTCTTTAAAAAATGAACTTTATCAGAAAGATACCAAAAATTTACACAAAGTAAATTTTGATGTCCCAATTCTTAAAAAGAGTTGTATTTGGTCCAAAAGGATTTATAAGAGTGAACAAAACTATACTTAATGACGGTTCTCCATCAAAAGGCGATAAGTGAACCTTTAGTGAAATCTAGGGCATATATGCCTAAAATTGAATTCTTTTTGTATTTCATGCCTTTATCTTTTATTGTAAATACATTTAAAAACATATATAATCATATTTTAGTTATTTCTATTCCCGCTAATACATTGGCTACATGTTAACTACCATTTAAAATAATATTATTTTATTATTAGAGTGCAACGTAAGATTTCTAAGAAACTCGTTGTTGCGTGTTGGGTACGCCATCGAGCATAGCGTCCCCTTTAAAGTCATATTAATATTTTATTCACAAATATGGATAAATATGAAAATGTCATATTCTTTATTTACCTGGGGTGTTACATCCTTCACCCCTTTTGGGAATTGCGTCCTCACAATTTTTAAAATTGAGCTTGGAAACATCCTTGAAAGTCCCACATCAGAAAAAGAGTCGGTAAAACAATCACTTTAAGACAAAGAATGATAAGTACAAAGGTCACCAGAGTTAACCCATACTAGGAATAAAAGTATAAAAAATGGACATGGAGTAGAAAACATAGGGTCATGTTCTGATGGAGAGTGATAGTAAACATGTCTAGGAGAAAGTTAACCATAAGAAAATCACAAACTTGTGATGGGTTAAACGGTATTCGATTCCCCAGTAGGAAAAGTTAATAGACAACATTTTTGTTTTAAGTTAATTTTTATTGAGGAATTTATTCATAAGGAAACATAATCACTTATCATGTTGACTTTCAACTTTTACTAGATTCCTTAATCAAACTCATATTTTTTCCAAAAGATGAGTATTTAGGGAGACTTGTTCGCATTAAGAGTACAATAAAAAACTTCTAGAGAATCACCTAATCCACCAAATAGAACTATATACATCCCATGTCTTTAGGATTTAACCAAAACCAAAACCAAAACCAAAAAGGTTAGTACAAGGTTAGATAATCCAGAAAAGGATAACCCATTAAAAAGAAAATATATGCTTAATCTCCAAAATTTTTCCAACAAAATCCAAAGTTCAACGAGGACCATCCGATAAAAAATTTGTCCATAAAATTCTTCAAAGTGAACTAATCTAATATTGAAACCCAAATATTTGAAGGATTTAGTCACATAGTCTTCCAAGTTAAATTGTAACATTTATCTCCAAACAACACCAGTTACTCCTAAAGTCTCGTATTGAAAAGTAATTAACCTAATCACATATCCTCCATGATAGGTTAATCATTTTGATAAATAACCCAAAATAAACTTACTCTTAATTCATAAAATAATATAACTAAAAAGAATCAGTCAAACTAACCAGGGACTTCACGTAGTCCAGTGGTAGGCGATAAATACCAGTCGCACTTTGGTTGTGGGTTCGATTCCCGTAGCTTTGTCCGATGCGACGGGTTGTCACACGGTCTGCGTGTTGTCCTTTTTCCAAAACTATATAATTCTTAAATCATTCCCCAAAAAGATATAAAATCATCAAAAATGATCATAAAATATTTTAACCTCAAGTTTACCTCATGCCTTTCATTTTACAGCATATCATATAATAACCCATAATTACCTCAAAAGTAAGGATCATATAAACTCCAATGGTTACCATTATAATTATTACCTGAACTTCCACATGGATTGGTCATCTCGTACATGATGCATTACAGAACATACCAAGGTTTAAGTGGTTGGTCATGACTCCTTGATATTTGGTTTAGAACAACCCTGAGTTTCCTCATTGAATCCTCCATTTTATCTAGTATCTTAATCAGAGAACCACCACAGTTTCCTTTAAACCTGTTGTCTCTTTGGTGCCTTCTAGATCCATCCATTCACTAAAAACAGAAATGTCAGTTTGAGTATATCAACAAAACCATCATGTACTAATGAGGAAGGTAAATTATAATATATACTTACTCATTCACTTTATCTAAAACTAGGAATCTTTCTGAAATTCTAACCATTATGGTAATGTCACTTATGCTTAAAGAATACCCTAACCTCTAAAGTTATCTAAACCGACCATTGATACCAACTATAAGGCCCCAGCCTTAAACCTTACTTAATCTTGAGTTATTACAAGATTACACATTGAGGATCTTTTTAGGTGTAGAGTTTTAGAGAATTAGATCCTGAAACTTGCATTACATTCCACATTTAAACAAAGTGGTTTCATAAAAGACAATATTCATTCTTCCCATCAACGAAAACATATTTAAAATAAAAAACAGATTCTTTTTGACACATCCTTGACACTATCATCACATCATGTACCTTTCCCTTGACCTGTGAAAAACATTTCAAAAACATGGGATGAGCATAAAAAGCTTAGTAAGGGTTATAAAAATATGGAAAGGAAACATGAGTTCATATATACATAAGAATGAAATCATACTTTACCCATTAATCATAGGCACTTTAACATACCTCATCAAACCATGAATAAATCATAGAAATCATAAGACATAAAGGTAACTTGAGGCATTCATAACATTCTTACGTAGGGAGTAACCCTATTGGTTACGTTTGGAATACCCATCACATTATATTCAATAAATCTCTTCAGAGAAACCTTAACGTTTCACTCCTTCGCGTTACCCAATGCATTGGAGAGCTATATCGGGCTCACCCGCCCTTAGTTTATCACGGAACCACCCGTTTTCATAACAATGCCCAAGAACCATAACATAAATGTATCACATAAAACATGCATAAAGGAAATATAACATTTCCACATTTCAATCACAATATAACATTTTAGATATTGAAATAATGAATCCATTAAAAAACCATTTTCAAAACCATTTAAAACATTTAATAAAGAGATTTTTGAATCAAAGTGTCCCATACCACCTTGAATCTTTTAAAATTTTAAACCATTAATATCCACATAAATAAATCCCTAAAACCATTTTGAAAACATGGATATTAATAAGAACAAATCATTAAAATATTTAATGCGATATTTTGGTTAAAGGGTTTTTACCAAAATTAGAGACACTTGAATACAATAATTGAGGAATAAAATTTAATCAGAACTTTATAATATCATGAGAATAAATGGATTCATGATATAATATTCCAAAGGATAGTATATACACCATATAAGAGTGAGTTGGTGCATAACAATAATGAAGTCTCAATAGAGATGTAAAATGTGATGAAATCCATTATAAAGAAGGTATCCTAAAATTAAGGATAAATCAATCTCATAATTATGTGTGAAAAATATAAATACACCCAATATAAGTGGATATTAAGTGTCAGAAAATCAAAGGTTATTCACACATATTCAAAGGATGACATATTCAATAACTACATGTTGAACCCAAAGAAATCGAAATTGGGTTAAGATGTTCCCTTGGTAAAATTCGGCAGCCTAACGGCGTCACATTAAATTTTACAAAAAGGGTTGATGAGAGAGATAAAGGGGATCTAGTCACTTGGACATAAAATTTACATAAATAAGGATATAGAAGAACATATCCCAACATAATAGTATGTGAATTAAAAGACATAACAAAATAAGTCTTTTAAAAAAATGGAGGGTGAAAGGTACCCTTACCGAGTTGGGTAACTTTGGAAACGTACACCCCATGGAAGAAGGGTCATACAATGTGGATGTGAATAACCATTAATGAAATTACACTACACAAAGTGTATAATAATGGGCAATACATACACCACTCAATGAAATTGTGGAAAATGTAGCATAAATCTCATGGGAGTAAAAGTGAGATGAAAAATCCCTTACGAAAACTCGGCAGCCTAACAGCGCCACTTAAGACTTCCAAAATGGATTGATGAGAGGAAACAGGGTCTCTAATAATATTAAAATAAAGTTTACAGAAAGAGGAATATAAATGAACATCCCCCATCAAAACAAATATGAGCTTAAAATAAGTGACATAAAGGAGAGTACTTAAAAAGAAAGAGAGAGGTTGGATCTCTTACGAAAAATTCGGCAGCCTAACAGCGCCACTCAAAACATCCACAATGGATTGATGAGAGAGAATAAGTCCTCTCATAATATGAAAATAAAAATTACAGTAAGAGTAATAGAAAATATTATCCCAATAACAATAAATATGAGCTTTAAAAGGAATGACATAAAAGAGTGTACTTAAAAAGAAAGAGAGGAGTAGGATCCCTTACCTCGGGTCCGACTTGGCTCGATCGTTATTTAACATCCTGAATAATAAACTTGAGTTAATTTCAACTTTATTAAGAACCTTTTTCTAGTTCATTATTCCTTTTAGATCACTTATTTCCATATTATAAACATTATGTAATCATTTAAGTTAATAATGTTTTTTTTGTCGATATTTGGTTCTTAAGTCGAAAGTGGACTTCTTACAATAACATGTTGTTCATGTGGTCAAATTTTCATTATATCCAGAATTATATTCATGATTTCGATATCATATATATATCATATATATCCAGAATATACATGTATTTATAATATTACATAATCATTTAGAGGTAAGAAATTAAATGCACCGTTCTTGCAGACGGTAAGCCGTACGTACGCATGAACGCTACTTTCTTTTCTATTTCATATTTTTATGGAATGGAATAATAATTATATAGAGGTATATTATAATTCCAGTATAACATCATATATAAAAACTTTAAATCCATTCTTTATACGTCCCACATATGGCTTTAACGAATCACATCACTTTGAGGGGGCGGTAGTCCGCACTTCCTTAAATGAAGATATCGCCTTTACCCATAATAGAAACCATAAAGGTATTCCCAAAATGAAAAATACAGAAGATTAAGGAAAACATAAACATATTATATATCATGTATAAATATAGTGTCATATTAATGGACACCTTTGAAGGTGTTAAAAGAGTGTTGAACAATCATCGTTTCGGGAGGTCGAAATTCGCCATCCACGGAAACAGTATGTTCTTTAACCATTAGATGTAGGTGTGTGAAAGTGTAGCTCGAATAATTTTTATAACTAAATCCTAGTATATTTATGATACTGTATTTGTTACAAAATATATGAATAAAAATATTTTAGGGGGTTGGAGAAGCAAAATAAAACAAAAGTACTCAAGTGAAGACATTACCTTAAAATCGGGTAACTCCCTTTGGTTTGAGCTCAAAGGATTCCTTGGTAAGCCTTCTGCCCAAAGTGAGGCTTCAAGGAGTAAGAGAGGGAATTTCAGAGACAAAATGGGCAGAGGTTGGCCGATCCAAAGGCTTTGGGAGTGTGGGTAAGGAGGTAGAGGTGGGGGCCTTTTATAAGAGGAGAGGAGGGGCACTCTTGGAAGGTAAAGAAAAGTCACTTTATTTTAAAATGGTATTCGGATTTAAGGGGTCCCACATTGATTTAATTCTTGGATAAGGGGATACGAGTTCAAAATCCCCTCATCCAATTTGTTTTGTACAGGTGTAGGTCTTAGATATTTCATTATCTTTCCATTTTATTTAAATTGTTAAATAATAAGGTCATCACTGCATCATCATGATGTCATAAATAATTTAATTTATATAATGTCTAAAAATTATAAAACAAATACTATGATGTAGGAAATATTTTTAGCTTTCCAATGAATATTTATAGTCAAAAATATGATTTGTATAACCCCATGTAAATTTTTTTTTAGTAAAACATTTCATGTTTGTCTCATTTTTACTTTAACTTTAAATAAAAAGATATTAATGTCATTTTCCAACCAAAGTGGCTTCATGGGGTCCCCAAGTTGACCCATGGGTTGTCTTGGTCGGACATGACACATACAATGAGGTTAGGAAATGTGTCAAGTTCATTTCAAATTATTAAAACAATATTTTTACCTTAAACTACACTAATTACCTCTAATCACGATTAAAAACTTAATAAATTACTATTCACCAAAAAATTATTTTTTTCCCATTGAACAACTTTTTACTTCTTAATGAAAACCATGTATGTCGGATTTTTGAAATTCAAAACACAAAAATGGAAAAATTGCATTTAAACGGAAAAATCAGTTTTTATAAGTACCACTTAGTGGTTTCACTATCCATCAAAAATTGATGTTTTTCAGAAAAATCCCAAAAATTCACCCTAAGATATATTTGATATTCCGAATTCAAAAATGAAGTCTGTTTTAAAAAATTCAAATCATATAAGTCACATTAATTAATTTAATAATTAATTCCCGCTGTCAGAGCAAATAGCATGTTTTTATGAAACAATATATATCAAAAGATTGACACTAGTTTAAGTCTGATTTCAAAGTGAAATTAATTCCAACAACCACTATTTGATTTAATGGTAAAAATATATTATAATTTCACTTTAAAACCAATTAAAAAGATAATCTAATAATATAAATAAATTATATTAAAAATAGGTTTTGAATTAAAATACAACATTTTACACTATTCATTAAAAATGAACTTTATCAGAAAGATCTCAAAAATTTACACAAAGTAAATTTTGATGTCCTATTTCTTAAAAATAGTTTTCTTTGGTCCAAAAGGATGTATAAGAGTGAACGAAACTATATTTAATGACGGTTCTCCATCAAAAGGCAATAAGTGAACCTTTAATGAAAACTAGGGCATATATGCCTAAAATTGAATTCTTTCCGTATTTCATGCCTTTATCTTTTATTGTAAAAACATTTAAAAACATATATAATCATATTTTCATTATTTCTATTCCCGAAAATACAACGGCTACATGTTAGCTACCATTTAAAATAATATTATTTTATTATTAGAGTGCAATGTAAGATTCCCAAGAAACTCGTTGTTGCGTGTTGGGTACGCCATCGAGCATAGCATCCCCTTTAAAGTCATATTAATATTTTATTCACAAATATGGATAAATATGAAAATTTCTAATTCTTTATTTACCTGGGGTGTTACAATATGAATATTATATTATAAATATGATGCAATATATTCCTCTTTCCTTTTCTATAAAAGAGTTAAAATCAATTAATGGCCACTTACCAAGGGCCAATACCCAAAAATACAACAATAAATCCTCAAATCCACACAACATGTGTGTCACTCAAAGATAAATTCATAGAAAACTATTACATCACATTTCAAGAACAGTAATCCCACATCTATAGTAACATGGATTTCTTACCTAAATAAGAATCATTAATGAACATTTCCAATATCCATTACATATTATGACACATTTCTAATACTCATATCTACAATATCCCAAATTATAAAAAAAACCTTTGATAGAAATTTGTTATTCCCTAGTCTGAATTCCAATAAATCTGTGTTCTGATCTAGTTCTCCAAAAGGCGTCCAGCACACCATCCCATACTCCAAAGTATATTGACTAGTAGTGTTGTCCTAGAGTGTGATAGTGGGGATACTATTCCATTATATTAGAGTAATCCAAAATAAAAGTAACATGATATCATTAAAAGTAGTAAATAAAAAGGGTTTATAAGAAGAAAATAAACTAAAATACAATTATGATGTAATAATAAATAAAATTATATAAAATCCCCAACATCCATGTCATACATAAAACACAGGTGACCCACTGGACCAACCATCCATGTAGGTTCACATAAAGGAAACTAATATAAATGTACAAGTCTGTACTACTGACTTTGAGGCAGATGAAATAATCGGTCTCCAAGACACTACTGAGATACACCATTGTGATTAAAATAATCTTCCCGAGAATAACCACTCAATCATGAGACCCTGGGCCTCATCCCTAAGAATCATGTATCTGTCCTCAACCTGAAATGTGGCTATAAGACATGCATGCACATTGAGGTGAATGTAAATGGGTGAGAAATAATCTTAGTAGGCCACCAGAATGATGAAACTATAAATATACTATAATAAGTGAATTGTCATTCAATATTCTTATCCTATCCAAGACACCACTAGAATAGTATTATAACAATGACATAAATAGAAACATATTCAATCCTTAGGTCTATAATCCTAATCGACTATATCTTCATCTACCTAAGTTGGAATTTCATTGGGCCTATGACATCACACACAGACATTGATATATATATATATACTCCAATATATACATATGAATATGTTTCTACATGAAGAAAACATTTACCTGAGACATTAGAAAAAAGTTTCCATTAACAAAATCATAATAAAAACAATCCAAAATCAATCATAGGATCCTAGATATGACTGAATATACATCTAGTGACTAGGTTTATGAGCTGGTTTTCATACCACTCAAGCTATGTCTAATTAAGTTAATCCTTTTGTCAATAATCACGATCGACAATACCTACTTCATCCAGCATTGAAATATCTATGATCAAGTAGTGTCACCAAAAGTGGATACATGTACTAGACATGGGTTCACCTGAAATCAAATCCAATAACTAAGATGAAGGATTCTAGACATCAGTTGTACATCTAGTAAATGTGGAATTGATCTAGATTTCATAATACTCAATCCATGTGTAATCTAGTCTAATGTGATATTCCTAGGTCCCGACCCATAGGAAATCCTTAGATTACAACTTATATAATCCCTAAGAGGGATTACCCTTAGGAGATATGTATGTAATACTCTCCCAGTCTGGTATAACAAATAAAAATCACTCAATAACTTATTCAACATCCTCATCCCCAAACATGTTTGGGAAATACTATAATGGTGCATCCACTAAAATTTTGATGTATCATTGGCATAGAATTAGTAGATTAAGTCCTTCCTTGGGGGGCTCATTAGAATCCCATTTATTGAGGAAAATGACTCCACCTGACCACCATTGGTATCCCATAGAATGCTAGTGGACTATCCATTCCTAGAGAGACATAGTATAGGAGGAGATCTGAGACACTCTAAGCGACCTTCACTTATAATTTTAATACATGGAGTAATCCCAGTGGCAATTTTAATTCTAGTAATAGAAAAAATAATATTCAACCATGTAAGACTCATAAGATGGACCATAGGAAGTACACCTAGAAATTACAATAGAATAAGGCATAAAATTCAAATTCTTAGTAGTACATCTAGAAATCCTTAGATAGTAAGGCTCAATATCCAGATCCCAAAAATTGAATTTGGTATCATGATAAAATATTAGTCAATAGGTAGGTATCATCATCTAGGTTCCATGAATTACATTTTTGTACCCCAATAATAAAATATTGCATTGTGTCAGGTAGATTCGACACAAACCAAGAAGCACCTATGTCTATCATAAAAACATCATCAGTAACCATTTGAATGATTAAATAAAGTGTTACGGTGGTTTATCACATAAACCCACCACTATTGACATTGACTTGTGGAATTACATGTTCCACATGGGTTCTAAGGTGACACTCACTACCATCTCTACCCAAACCCCCAACTCACTAACTCACGGTCAATCAAACACTAGGGAACCCACTAAACCCTAAAGTGAAAAAAAAGAGAGGCATCCTACTTGGGATCCAAGAACTCCATTCATAAGTGAAGGAATCCATCTTGGGGACCATGAGAACAACGACCTACCAAAGGCATCCTACATAGGATCCGAGGAATAAGTAAGTTAATAGAGGAATCCTCTATAGAATCCTCTAGGTTGGTCATAAGAAGAGGCATCCAATGAGGGATCCTCATAATGGTATATGTAGGTAGATTCATCCTATATAGGATCATTGAGGAAATTTAACATATTGAGGGATTATACAAGGGATTCCTTAGGTACACACTCAGATAGAGGTTTCCCATAGGTTATCCTTTTAATTAGTATAAAGGTAGAGTCTCATACACATGATACTTAATATTGTAACATAAAAATAGGAATCCTATAGCTGATCCTAGAAAACAATTAACCTCATGGAATACTAGGATAGAAGGGAACAACAAAAAGGGGGATTTCCTCAATGGAAGAGATACAAAGAATCAATCAAGGTAGATAGATCATGGATTATCTCAGATAAAAATTTGTCACTCTCGGGAGATAGTTGGATTTAATTACTAGAGGAAGAACCTGTACATTTAATCGAACATTAAAAACACCACCTAGGATTCTTAAAATCAACTAAAGGGTTTCAAAATCCTAATCGATCTAGAAAGATACTCAAAATGTACTAATATTAGATCCAATTATAACTCTAGGTAATAATGATATGAAACCCAAAAAAACGGTAATAAGGGAGCACTATAAAATGTTTATACTCTAGTATATAGCGTATACTCTCAAAAACCACATGGTGTTGAACCTTAGCTGGACTACGCATGTTAAAACCATGTAAAAAGCATGTAAGAAAGGCACATAACATGTAACTTTATGGGATACCTACCCATGTTCCCCACATAGCATGGAAATGTATTTTTCATGGCCATTTACCATTACACGGTGTGTGACCCAGATGGGGTCTAGTTGTGTATTCAACATGGCCATGTGCCCCTACATGGTCCATCTGTCTATGTTCTTGGATACACACCCAAATTGTAGTAAAAATAATGAATACCCTACACAAGAAATATAATTAGAAAATGTCATCTTCCTTGAATGATAATAATTCATGATGTGTGTTCCTGAACTACACACATTGTGATCCAGATTTCCCAACGCGAAACTCCACAAATCCGACTGAAACCCCATGTTATCACCGTAAACTATAGAATGACCCTCAATAATTACTAATAAATGATAATTGGGCTCTAATAATAGAAATAATTAAATATTCATGGACTTATATAAAAAAATAAAAATTACATACCTTTGGAAGGAATCTGTCAAATCTTTACATGTTTATGTGATCCATGGCTTCTATAAGACAATTGTACTCCTCTCTATATCCATAGGCAAACCTTCCTTATCCCCCCAATCTCTATATATATCTTCATTTACCTTAATATCTTATTCATGTGGAATAGGAGGACCATGGTTTATACATGATAATCCAAGGAAGGAAAAGAATGAAAATATGTAAAAAAAATGGAAAAAAAAGAAAAGAAAACGCAAAGTGGGTTTGGGCTTGGACTCATGGCCCAACATGATTTTATTCCTTACCCAACAAACAATACTCATTCTAGACTCAATAAGTGATTGAATTTCAATTTACCACTCTGTTCAAATTATATGTTTGAAGGAACATGTGTGAATGATTTAATATTTAATCAAATGTATATAAAATATTACTTATTCCATATAAATTCGAATGGTTAATAGTTCTTCCAAACTCATTTAATAGTTTCAAAACACTATTCTAGAACCAAATATGTTGTCTCAATAATCATACTATGTCATCTTATAGGGGAAATTACCATTTTACCTCTTATAATCATCTGAAAAAAAAGTTCAAATTCTTACCCAAATATCATGTCCAGAAAAATATGGTTCTTTAAAAACAATATAATATTGAAACAAGTCAAACTAAGATATAACTTTTACATAATTATTTTATTATAATAAATGTGGGGATATCAAAACATTATTATCATTATTCTAGGTTCTAAAAAAATCATTTCATTATAACCATTAAAATATTATCCTTTTAGGATGGGTGAATAAAATTCATTAAACAAAAAAGGTAAATAATATATATTAAGAATTAAAACATCTAGAAACAAAAACAATTAATAAACAACCACAAGAAAAAAAATAAAACATATAATCATGTGTGAATCACCCAATCCCATTAATTTCTTTTAGTCCATTTTATCATATTTATTAGTCAAATAAATAAAATCCACCTAATGAAATTAAGAGAATGATAATTTTATAGATTCACATAAATAAATTTGATATAATCCTTGAATCCCTAACTTCAACAACTGCTTCACAAGATAATAAAAAAAATGAAGGAAATATAAAGCTGGTTGACTAAATAAGAACTTGATAATTCTCATTCAACCTAAATCATAACAAAACCCATAATAATACACGAAAAAATATCTCCCTAATCAAAGAATCATTACTACTCCAAACTCATAAGAAATAAAAATGTTATAAAGGAAGGATAAGATAAGGGAATGTAAACTAAATTTATAGAAAATAGATGTCAACAAGATCATGGGTGAGAAAAAATTCACTGGATTATCTCCCAAAAATGTACTTTATGTCACCCAAGTATAATAGAAACAAAAGTTGTTGAATGAGATCTAGAGGTGCTTAAAAATTTATTCCCATGATAGAAAAACATAATACCATGATGAAAGTGGAATTACCCACATTATAATGGGGTTGAATATAATAATTCTGTAGAAATCACACCACATATCTGATGGGTTTTTCTATAATTTAATATCATTCATTAGAGGTAGAATAAGTGATTAAATTTTTTTATGGATCTCTATACAAGATAATATGAAACATATTTAAAATAATGAAATGAATAATACTATAAATCCTAGTATTTCATACACTAAATAGCATATATAATATCCAAAAACTCTATCACATGGGTTTGATAAAGATCACTGAGTGGAAAAAACATCCCACCTCCATAGTGTATTAATGGGTTATGCCTGAATCATATGAAATTTAAATTGTATTATTCTCTCATTGACTATGTTATAGAATATCATATGAAAATAAGGAATATGAAAGAGAGATTTGGGTTCCTTAGATACATTGGTCAAATATCCACACTTCATGCCATCATATGGTAGTAGGGTTTATATCGAACCTGAAGAGGATACTGGGTGGTGTCTATATTAACTCATGTGTTATAAAAAATAAGATAATTCTAGTTTCTAGTTAGTTCATTTATTTATATATTGACACACACACGCACATTAATGTAACTCCTCTTGTTGTTTCATCTTATGTAATGAATTATTTAATGATTGTATATTCAAGAGAAACAGAAAATAATAACATTTACCATTTTTCTATAATCACATATTGCATGAAATAATATTCCCTTATATGAATGAAAGTTATAATTTCCAGAAAAATATACATATATATATATAAGGATTTACGGAATATCTCTACCAATCAACCACATTCACCAAAGCATATTCAACTTTATTCCATTTCACCTAATATTATATCATATATAATAAATTATGAAGCTATATCCTAAAAACATTTCGATATTTTCATGAATAATTTTAGAAATATATCATCAACTTCACCTTTTATCACATCATATAAAATACCATGTGAATACCCATTCCAAACACTTTTGTATTAACATTAAAACATATTTAGAGTTACTATTTGAGTCCCACTCAATCCCCATTTAGTAAAAAAACATATGAACCTATGGGATGTTATATCATTGACAATAAATATGAATCTATAGATATATATATATAATAAAACAGTGAACTCTATAAATGCATCAACTTTACTAAATCTATACATGGATTTGGTGTGATCTCTATTAAACACATGTATCACTATACCTATGTCTTCTAGTATACATATTAAGAAATTTTTCATTCTCCTATTTTCTATTTGTCCAATATATCAAGTTTCCATGGGAAAAATAGGATTTCAACACATATAGGCAAATCATTTCTCCTCAACTGGCAGAGTATAGACTGAAATGATCGATGGATACTTTACAAGTCGTTCATCTTTCTTGACAATCACATCACATGTCCCTTATTCGAATATATATATATATATATATATATATTAAATATATAGATAAAGATACACACTCAAACAATCTATCTCAATCATGGGTCATGATGTCATACTGACCACATGAGAGGAAAAATACCATCATGGATAAGCTCCAACTCACCACATGATCAACAACATAATCAACCACCCCCATATTATCCAAGTAAATATGTAGAATTGTGTAAGTTGGGTATCTATATATGAAGGTTCTCATGAAAGGTATATTTTACACATTAGGTAGTGGAGAATAATATGGGATCCATGTATCCCTAGTATACTAAATACATTTGTATGACACTCTATGTGGTATACTTAGTGGGGCATCTAATAAAAATAAAGAAAATTAATATTTATCTCATTACACCAGAGAATATTATGTATCTCTATTAAACAATTCTACTCATTATAACCTTAAGATTTCATCAGAATATAGAATAATCCATGATGAACATCTATTAGGGATAAAATCAATGTCTCACATTAATTGGTCAATTATCATTACACATCAAAAAATATATATCTATATATGCATTTATGAATCCAACATGAAAGAATGATAATATAGTGGTTTTATTTTATATGATACATTTAAAT
Organism: Viscum album; assembly: GCA_963277665.1. Taxonomy (NCBI): domain Eukaryota; kingdom Viridiplantae; phylum Streptophyta; class Magnoliopsida; order Santalales; family Viscaceae; genus Viscum; species Viscum album. Next base: position 1,900,389,459 of record OY728132.1, on the reverse strand, counting down.
ATTATTAAATTCTTTAATAATATTCAACAAAACCAACATAAGCACCCATTTATCATATTTTATATGATAAAATTCCAGATAGACCTCAGGTTTTCTACCCTTTTGTGTTTTTTCAACACATTACATCATATATAATACCTGTCACCTATGAACATAACCATATGATAAAACTTATTAACATAAAGCTTTACTAAAACTCTATGAATAAATCCTATTTGAATAATGGTTAGATATAGGAATCATTTTCCCAACTATTCAAATTTTGAACATATTCAAACTTCTTACCCTCACAACATCAAAGAATGCATTGTTAACTATTTTTTTTCTATGTAAAATAGTTTCTAAGATCATCATAATCATCATTGGAACCCTATTCCATCAAAATTTCCCAATGAAATAATGTAACTACTTACATTATTGTTTACTGGTCCTCCCAAACAATTTTAACATAAAGTGATAACCAATTTATTATGGTCACTGATGAAACTTTTTTACATGTCTCTTTACCTTCATACCCTGAACTATTTTAATATATTAAATTTATTTCAATTTTTATTTTTTTGGTATATTCCTTTAATAAATAGTGTCTTATTTTCTAGATAACTAAAGGTAACTATTTACATTTTTATTCTTCATCGCATATTCTAAACTCTTTTAGGATATTGATCAAACAACAATTTAATTTTAGACTAGTATAATAGAGATATTAGTTTTATAAATACTAACTAAATGTAACACCTAATTTTTTTTTACTTCACATATATTATTTATTTTAGGATATAATTTTGAAAACATTTTAACATAGAATTAGTGTTTTCCTTTATTTATTAATTTTAAACTTCCCTATGTCCAAACATACACCCACAAGCCTCTTCAACACTATATTGATTTTATAGTACCCAAAAACCTCTTGTGTTATAAAATAACATTTACCTATTTTTATTAATAATATTTAAAAAACAAACTATTATTTCTATATCATATACGGTAATCTAAGTGTTTAGAAAATTTTTATGTGAAAATAATTCCTTATAAAAATATTCCAACGATGGGTGGAAGGAATGAATTCCCACATATTTTAAAAAATATTTAGATAATTTTTTTTATCATGGACACAAATATCTTATTAAGATATTCTTCTCAAAACCTGTTATAAAAACTAATGAATTGTAAACCATGTTTAAAAAATTAATCTTCTCATACTTGTTTACAAAAACTTTTTTCAACCAAAAGAATTTATTTATCACATTATATAAAAGATATGAACATACACATCTATTAATTATATTCATTTGATCATGTTGAAATAATATATATTAAAATCCTAAATTTAGTAACAATTTAATACATCTCATAAATATACACTATAATCTAAATTAATTTCGATTTTAATTTTTAACTCCTATATATTTACAATAATTTTTAAAATAAACAGTAAGTATCACACAACATTAAAAATAACAGAATTAATTTTTATAACATCCATACCATAAATGATCATTCTAGGGAGTTTCCAAAAGTCATTTAGGTTTATCTTATATAATATAAAATATTAAATTATTAATCTTTTTTCATGAAAAACCTAGGTTTCTATGAACTTGATAGGATTCATTGAAGAAATATCATGGAGAAATTAAATTAAATTTTCATATTTTGGTTTTAACCTTTACCCACATGAACTATCCATAAATTATTATAATATAGACGTCATATAACTTGTTCATCCATTCTCAACACTTTGAGAATATCAGTTAAACGTTTTTTGAATTCAATCATATTTTTGGAACATTTCCCTAGATAAAAATTGTATAAATTCTACAACTAGAACAAGTCATTTTTTTCACCGAATTCCTTTGAATCCTTGTATGAATCACTCTATAATTATGTAGGATTCTTGACTTACTTATTTAAAAATTTCTACACATGGTTCCATATGAAGGTACTATTTCTAAAAATATAATTTTCCTTCAAAACTTTTTGTAAATTACTATTCATGCTTATGAAATTTTACTATGTTACCAATCATAGGTGTAACTTACGTTATGTTTTGCCTTATCAAGGATTGATCGAAAAAATTAGCTTGATGATGATGATGATGATGATATTATCAACAAAATAAGATCATATAATATGATTATCATATTTTATTAACGACTTAAAAGGTACTTTTATAAAATGGACACCACTAAAATGATAAACCCTTTTAAAATTAATCTTATCAATTAGTAAGACATGGTCCATAATTCACTATACAATGAGTCTTCTTGGTAATTCCTCTCATAACTTAATTATTTAGGCAATGAATCATCCCAATCATATCATATATGATTCTTGTATAGTTATGAATACAACCGTTTTTTGAACCATCTTATGGATAAACTCAACTCTATTAACCTTGTATCCTTTCCGAGGGATTCCAAGATAAGTGTTACCCAAAGAAAATCCAAGATCACCCTTCTAGGGGATATCCAACCCAAGGATGATCTGGTGTTATCTATCACTTTCTTGCCTTACATAAGACAATTTATGGGAACCCTTCTAAGGAAGAACTTTATCAGTTAAATGATTGAGGTCTTGATCATTTTTAATCAGGAATAAATCTAACTATTGATAATTTAATGGAATTTCATCTCATATTATTCCCTTTTATGTACAAATAATTCTAGTAATTTAGTTTTTAATCCTATTCCCTCCACCAAATTAGTATGTTAAAATCATATTGACATGTAAATATTTACACAACCCACATGTTTGTGTTACTCACCTAAAAACAGAATCTAACATATTAATACATATCCAAATGCATCATATGCATAAGGTTCAAGATCACTTCATGTAAAGATGTATAATTTTATCAGATCATTAATAACAACATGATTAAGCCTATAAATATAGATACCGAACCCCATTCACTATCCTATATAAGTAATAATCCTCAAGATAGGTTGATAATATGACCCCAAGTCCCTCTACATAGGGATACTTCACTCAAGAGAGAATCCTATTCATCATAACTCTAATCACATAATATGTAAAAACTATGTTTATTAACTAAATTCAAGATAATAAATTCAAAGAAAACCGAGGTCAACGTAAATAAAAATATAAATTCATTATGGATACAATCCTAGAATGTAATGCAAGCCTTTGTCCCTATAGTAGTTTAATATTTTAAACTAAATCATACACAATATTTGTATTTCTTAAAAAACATAATAAATATTAATATATAAGGGAATAACCTTTAAATAAACGGGTATACCAAATATTTTAACATGATATAACCATTTATGAGAAATTCATCAATAATATATATATATATATATAATCAATTTACAATTTTAGCTATAACATTATAATAATTCCATAATTTTGAATATAACATTTTATATCCATTAAAATATTAAATATTTCATATTTATCATTATATAGAATTCAAATTTTAAATATACGATTTTTTATGAAGTATAAATAATTTATAATTCTATTTATATTGTGTAAAGATTATAAATAATCTAAAATCACATATTTAAACATCACTAAAACCTTGATCATATGAATCATCAAGACAATTTTGGATGTGGATTAAATATTATCCTAATAATGCCCCATTTTATTTTGAAAACTTCAAAATAAATAAATTTTCACAGTTCATAATTTTAGTATAATAATTTTATATTTTTCCGTTATTTCATAATTTATAAACATTTATAATTTATTTCTTATAATTTCTAAATATAGTTTTTTGATCTTAAAGAATTATATATAATTTTGTTAAAAGTTATTTTAAATATGAACTTCTAATATTTGGGGAAAATGTTTTATACACATTTAATTATTTCTAAAAAAATTATAAATAATTAATTCATAAAAATTTTATAAAATAAAATATCCCAAAATTAATATTATAATGAATTACATACATTTTATAAATCATTAAAATCATTTGATATTTCAAATGAATATTTAACATTCTTTTTAAAATATGATTATCCTTACATAGTAACCCATTCATGTGTAAGGATATCCTCCCTTTATCCTTATGCATACACACTTTGTATGGTAAAATACCTTCTACCCTTATGTAGAGAGTCTATAAAAAGGTAATTAGGCTTGACCCTTACGTAGCCCATACCACATAACGGTAATAAGCTCTTATCCTTATGTGATCCTATCATGTGAAGGTAAAAATATGATTAGGCACTTCACATAAGGGAAACAAGGTGAAAACCTTTATACAAGCCCCCATATATAGGTAACACATTTATTACCTCTATGTAGATGTGTTTTGAATAAGGGATTGTGGTCAGTTACATTTATGAAACTCTTTTAAAACCAAAATTGCTTTTACATAGTTCTAACCCTTATGTGATCTAGGGGATTATTCTTATATGGAAAACTCCATATAAGGGAAATTACAAATATCCCTTAGGCAAAATACGTCTATGTAAGGCTAATCCATATTTATCCTTATGTGAACCCTTTTTCGTAATGGTATGTCCTAATTTACCTTGATGTGACCACTCACCTATAGGTATCATCATGGCTACCCTTATAAAATTTATCTTTGTAAGGGTAATGAGATAGTTACCTTTATAAAAACAATTTTCATAAAGTTAACACATCAGTTACATTTACGGACCCCAACTATGCAATGGTAAACCACTTTGAAATGAAGAATATTCAGTATAAGAAAACACTTCTTGGTTTTTGGATTTATACTTAATTTCCTAATATTATTTCATAAATCTAAAATATGGATCCCTATAATCCCATTGAAGGGGGTTTTTAGAGTTTAAAAACAATTATCATATGGAACAAAATTAATTAAAACTATTGTACAAGGATCTCTGTGAAAGTTTGTATGAAATCTGTGAAAAATACCAAATTGAAGATTAGTGTAAAACATGGTATACCTTACATTAATGATCATCTGAAACATCTACAAAAGCCTTCGCATGGATTTTATGAAGATCCCTGAGTGAAAAAATCCTCCCACCTATATACTGTATCCATTGGTTACTCCAGAATCATCCAATTCTCATATATGATTAGTCTTCCATTAAGGATGTTTTAGCATCTATTATGAAACAAATAAATATTAAATAGATATATGTGTTCCTAGGATTCATTGGATTGATATACACACATAATTCCATTATATGGATATTGGTTTTATATTTAACCTAAGGACACACCTTGGTGGTCTCTGCATTAACTCATGTCTTATAACACATGATTTAATTCCCTTGTCTAGTACAAGTGTTTATATATATACATTAACGTAACTCCTGTAAATTTTTCATATTATATAATGGCTTATTTAATGATATCATATGAATGAGAAACATAATATTTTAAAAGTTGTCATTTTTTTAATTGGAAATTGTATAAAATAGAATACCCTTATTTGCAAGAAAATCATAATGATCATGAAATATAAATATAAGGGTTTAGGTAATACTTCCATCAATATCTCCCCCTTGAACTTGTTCAACCATTTAATCCAATATAATCTAGGAAAGTTACACAATGTAAAGAATATCATGACATCATAATCTTCTAATTCCTAAAATCAAAAGTCCATGAATCAAACTACAATGAAACATAGGTAGTCTTCCATCGTGACATCTAAAATACATAACCAAATAATATAACACTCCATGATTTATGTCACATTAGTGATAACCATGATAAAATCCCTTTTCTTCCCCGTCATGATCAAAAAAATAGCGAAAATATTATGTATCCAAAGGACCACAGAGAATGGAAACATAAAAATGAAGAACAAAATGATCCTGACCCCCAAGAACCATGGTAAAACTTAACCTCTAAGTAGTGAAACACTCCATGTTATAGACATTACCTCTTCTATCCAACAAAACATGACACAAAATCTAAATCCACACCATAATACACACTTACCAGATGAAATTTTACCTTAAAATATACCTTCCTTCCAAAAATATCCTCCCACCTCCTTCAAAACATTAAACATAGGAATTAAATGGATAAAAAGGTCTGAATTATTACAATTGATATATCTTAAATAATTATTATCCTTGAAAATCAAAACTAAATTAGATAAGAAATTATAATCACAAAACTCAATACATTATAGTAGTAAACTCTCATGAAAAGGTGACACAATTACAAATCATGAATGCAGCGACTGGAATGAATGCCACTATCATAAATAAATATCAATCATTTAAACAAAAATAAATATTTTGAAATAATTCTCATAAAACTCAATTTCTTTAGAGGATGCATTCCTAGAAAGAGAAATGATATAAAAAGGAACCAATCCCCAATCTAATGGTGGATTGAACCACTAAAAGTAAAATCATATAATTCTTATGGATTTTTTAGCTTCCAGGGGGAAGCAGTCACATAATCACCACCCTATACAAAAGAATATTACCACCACACATACACTATTTAAGTAGGGAAATCATTGAAAATGATTATTGAGATGAGATCCCTCTCACAAAAAATTATTTCAACACAAATACTTGATTATAAAGGGGTTGGTAAATGACTCCAAATAAATTTCAAAATAAAAGTTCAAGATACTTAAAAACCTCAGAAAACACCTATTAAATTATAACCTCACCACTATAGGAAGTCAAACTCAGTAGAGAAGGCATCACTGACCAATATATACCAAATTATTCCCTCCATATCACTAACTACAAATCATTTCATAAAGTTTAATTAAATTTATGAAATTTTGTTTGGATCCAATTCACTCCCACAAACCATGACTTTTATTTGACTAAAACTCATCAGACATTTGAGAAACCCAAAAAACTATTTTTTCTTCACTTATGAATTCATTCATTTTTCCAAATCAACACACCCACTAAATCAAATAATTTTAAAAATATCTCTTTTCAAAAATATTTTAATAGGAATATGAATATAATATTCTTAAGGAAATACCAAAAATATAAATTTTAAATATCACTCAAAAACAAGTTCATTATTAAATGAATAATGTTACTAACTCAAAACATACTCTTATGATCTCAAACCAAACATAGTTCATCATTAAAAATCCCATGGAATCCTAAGAATATTATCAAAGGAATCAAAAAAATTAACTAATACTAGGAAATACATGATTAATGAGTCACATGAACCATCGATACCCTCTGCACCTTATGAAAACATAATTTCAAGCCCAAAATATGATGCCTAGAGAAATCTAGACATGAGGTAAAATGCTAAAACTTGTAACATACCAAATTTTCTTACGGGGTATGTATATTTTAAACATTATCCTAAATATTTATTTTTATTCAAATAAATGTTTTTAAGGGCCTAAGGAAGTTATTAGGAGTGTCTTGGGATTTTTCTGAGCTTGAGGCTCTGGTTTTTGGAGGAAACAGATGAGGTGCTCTGTTAGCACATAATAAGGGATAACCCTAAAACTCAACCATACAGTCCTTTAGGGGTTCCACATAGTTACATTATCAATGTAAGGAATTATAAAATCTTGTGGAAAATTTTTTATATGAGTTGTAGTGGTGATTCTCATGGTGTGAACATTGTTTGTCAAAAAGTGGTGAAACCATGAAACTAACCCACCTTTCTTTATACAAATTCTTACTTCTTGATCTATTTATTTCACACATAGAATGCCTCCACATGAGATCCCTCATCATATACACTCAGAATTTGAGGTTACTTCCTCATAAAAAATAATATGAACTCATCTTCTGTTATATTGGATCACTATCAGTAAGCCCTTCATTCCTCTTACTTCTTTTTTTATTATTTCTCCATATGTAATGATAAAGACATAAGATGTAATATGCCCTATTTTCATGTATTTTGATTATTTCAATGATTTATCTCATTATATCCTTATATAAAGGATAATAATTAATGATTAGTTCACTAACCATCTAAGGTTGGATGTATAAACATTTTCCCTAAAAGATAGAAAGTTTATTATATGTCACCACTATAACGCATTTCCATGCTTCTAGTAATTGCCCTAAAATTATAAACCCTTTAATTAATTGTTTAGACTATAAATATGATATGATAAAACCCCTAATACATTGTTCATGGTTGAAAACATCAATATAAATTATCCCATTGGGTGGGTTTGATTATGTCATACTGCCTTTTTATTACATAATTTTTCATTAGATTTTACAAATAGAGGATCTTTAAGTCCAGTGTCTCGGAAATCGGGAACAAAAAACATGAAAACATAAAAAAATATTCTTATACACTTATAAGGAATAATAATAATAACATCCTATGTATAACTACACCATATCATAACCTAGATACATACATCAAAGGAAACGGTGAGTAGAAGGCCCGGTAAGGAATGTAAGGGAATCAATTTACTTGTGATATTAAAAACAACTTTATGAAAAAAATAAAGACATGAGAAATGGAAGAAGAGGAATATAATAAAATAAATAACTTGAATCATAACATTAATATGTGTATACAACATTTAATTTATATATTCATGAACATATCACTAATGTTCACCCCCAATGTGTCATAAAAATTACCTGGGTTACTCACCAAGGTATCGTGAAACTTTTCATCTCTAGAGATTAAATTATTTAACCAATGTATTGTTAAACTATAAAATAGCACCCTTAATATGTATTTATTTTGATGTGAGCTACATATATCATAATAATACATTTCATAGATAACCCAAAGAGAGTAAAAGAAATGGGTTTCATTCAAAATAACGATGTTTTAAAAGTACTTAAAACATAATAGTTATGTCATTTATAACCGATGGAAAATGAATGAGGGTTTCATGTATATAAATTTTAAAATCAAATATATAAATTTTTTATCTTTATTAATTCCCATAGAAACTAAAATTGTTTGGGAGTTCACATAAATAAAATTGGATAATTTTTTGAGAAAAAAGATAGAGATTTTGAGATGATAGTTCTGTAGCTTAACAACAACATAACATGTTTTTAAGAAAATAGTAAAAAGAGAGGGGAAAAGGATAAAAAACTCATATATAACTCATAATACAATATAAGTATAGAATAAAATATAAATAAGATCATGGTATGGATATTTTAATGTCATATCATATGAAAAAAAACTAGAAAGAAAAGAGAAGATGTGATTTCTTTTACAAAAAATTTGATAGCATAATGGCGTCGCTTAAAATTTAGAGAATTATGTTGATGAGAGTGTAAATGGTATATCAACATTTGGACATAAAATAGACATAAATTTGGAACTATAAGAAGATACCGCAACATAAAATTATGGAAACTAAAAGACATAACATAAATAAAGTGATGACTGAAAAGAGGAGGGTGAAAGGTTCCCTTACCTTAAAGAGTAACTTCAAAAAACTCTATGGTTGTAACCTTGGGGGTTTGGGGAAAAATTTGGAGGACTCCTTGGAAGGTAAGAAAGACCAGAGCTTCATTTAGGAGGATTATTTAAAGAAATCAATGAATGAATGGGTTGGTATTTATACTAAAAGTGAGGTAATATTTTATTATTTCCAAGGGACACCTCGTCAATGGTATTTGCAAAACCAAGGGCTTGCCCATGGTATTGGCCACTTGAGACACCTCATAACATATATTACTATACAATAGTCAACCATAATTATAACATCATTATTACATAATTAATGATGTCATTAATCACACCGAAACTCAAAACTATATTTTTATTATTCACGGAAAATTCAGCTATTTTAGAAAAAATCAAAAAATTAACCCTAATGAAATATTGATCCTATGAATTCAAAAATGAACTCCATTTTATGAAAATAATTTTCTAATTATGAGATATTTAATTTTTACGTAAAAACACAATATACCCAAAAAAATTACAAATATATAACTAATAACATCTGAAAAAGTAATTTACTCATACTATTATATCACATTACCATTCAAGATTCCTAAATTATATTTATACTAAATTAAGTGAGTTTACTATTCCATTGTTCACATTACTATTCATAAGGGTAATATTACTATTCATAATTTACTATTCACTAAAAACTATTTTGATCTTATTGAACCACATATTTTCACACTAATTACAACCATGTTTGTCCAATTTTCAAAAATCATTTCACAAAAAAAGTTACTTAATAATAAAATGTATTTATAATATTCATAAAAAAACACTATTCTTTAAAAAACACTATTCATAAAACACAATTCATCAAATTGAATCTTCATAGAATATTTCAAGAAATTCAGCCTTGATTAATTTTACATTTTAAATTCAAAAAATGATGTTTATTTTAGCATAATAAATCTCTATGTATGAGAAATCTTTGAAAAGTACAATTTTTATTTCTAAAATCTATTTATCAAATTTGTCTTAATTAAACATATAATTTATTAATAAATTCTATACCAAAAATAGTAAGGATGAAATGGCAATTTTATTTATACTAAGGGATTACAAAAATAATCTAACGACTTGTTACTTAGCCCCTTATAACACCTACACATGACATAAGTGTATGGTGTCTTATGGTGATAGAATCTTGGGGTGTCTTGAACAATGTTTCCCGAGTGGTAATTTATATTAGTTTGATCTTCCTCCCTATGCAATTTCATTCAAGTTTAACATGTTAAATCTCATCATGGGCTTTGTACAGAGCTAATCCCAGAGATGTTACCTTCTTCCCAAGCTCCGAAAGATGGGCTTTGTATGGACCGAGTCTACTAGATGAGGCCATCATCTCCTATTTCGGTATTAATTTTCCAAGCTCAATTGTATTAATAATCAATAATCATAATGATAATTGTATATTTTCAAACAGTCATATTGACCAACGTTCATATAATAGTCGAAACTAAACGGTATCATTTTAATTATACTCACTTTATTAATTAAAGGATATAATATTGTTGATTATAAAATAAAATAACTCACAAATTTAGGAAACAAATATTATTCAGAATTTTGGGTCGTTACATTGTTCCACCTTATGAAATTTTGTCCATAAAATTATAACTCGTACCCTCAGAATAGAAAAAGTTAGGGTACTTGTGCCTCATAGACTTCCCTGTTTCCCACATGGCTTCTTCGTGTTTTTGGTTTCTCCAAAACACCTTAACAAGGAAATTAGTCTTGTTTCATAGAACCTTGCCTTTTCGATACAAGTTCTCCACTAGCTTCTCCTCATAAGAGTGGTCATGTTCCAATTGTACCACCTTTGGGTTTAGTACATGTTAAGGGTCAAGTATTTACTTCCACATCTAGGATATGTGGAATACATCATGAACTTTAGCTAGATGTGGAGGATGTGAAAGCTGATTGGCCATTGCTCCTATGTGATCAAGGATTTCATAGGGGACAATGTACCTAGGGATGAGATTCCCATTCTTTCTAAACATCATGAATATATTAAAAGGTGAAATTTGAAGAAAGAAATATTCACCAATATCAACCTCCATGTCCCTTCGATGGTTGTTGGAATAACTCTTTTGTCAACTCTAAGTAACCTTAATGTGTTGCTGGATGGAATGGAATTTTTCTACCATCTCTTACACAAGATCAAGAACAAGAAGTTTTATCTCACCAGCTTCATCCCAAAAAGTAGAAGTTCTACATTGCTTCCCATAATGTGATTCATAGAGTTACATTTGAATGATAGAGTAGAAGTTGTTGTTGTAAGAGAACTCAAATAATGGAAGATGATGATTCCATCCACCTTTAAATTTCATTGAGCTTGTTCTTAGTATTTCCTCGAGTGTTTGAATAGTCATTTATGTTTAGCCATTAGTTTGGTGGTGATAGGAATTACTAAAATTCCATTTGGTACTCAGAGAATGATGAAGACTTCTCTAGAATTTTGATATGAACCATGGATCACGATCTGATATGATAGAAATTGTAACTCCATATATCCTTACCACTTCCTTCATGTAAATATTGGCAAGTTGATCAAGATAAAAACAATACTAAATGGAGATAAAATGGTCAGCCTTGGTGAGACAGTCCACAATAACCCATATCGCATTGTTTCTTTTGGATGTTCATGGGAGACCAATGATAAATTACATAGTGATATTGTCCCACTTTTATACGGGTATGGGTAGTGGATGCAATACCCCTTTTGGGAGTTGTCTCTTTGCCTTCACTTGCTGACATACTAAGCACCATAAAGTGTAGTCAGCAATACCCCTTTTCATATTATCCCACCAATAAAGAACAGAAAGGTCTCTACACATCATTGTGTTTTTAGGATGTATAAATAATGTAGACCTATGAGCTTCATCCATCATCTCCTTATTTATTTCCAAAATATATGGAACACATGGTCTTTTATGAAATTTCAGTAAACCTTCTTGAATAGTATTGAACTCAAGAAAATTCCCATTCTTCAAAGCCTCAAACTTCTTCTATAAAAAAGGATCTTCATTCTGATATTTATTGGCCTTCTCTAGTAACGACGGTTGAAAAATCAGTTGGGTAGAGGTTGATGATGTCCCTTCCATTATAATTCCCATGTCCAGCTTTACTAGGCCATTTATTAAAGGATCTATTTTAATCCTCATCATGAAATGAACAACAGGGTCATTCTTTCTTAATACATCATCTACATTGTTTTATCTTCCAATATTAAAATGAATTGAACAATCATAGTCTTTAAGAAGTTCCAACCATCTCCTTTGTCTGATGTTAAATTCCTTTTGTGTGAAAATATACTTCAAACATTGTGGGTTTGTGTCTATATCACATTTCTCCCCTAAAGATAGTTCTTCCATATCTTCATAGAAAAAATGACTGCTTCCAGCTCCATACCATGCGTAGGATAGTTCTTCTCAGGAGTCATCATCTATCAAGATGAATTGGAAATGACTTTTTCATTTTTCATGAGGACTCACCGAATCTATTTCAATGATTCATCACTAAAAATAACAAATCATTATCCACTTGAGGGTAGAATTATCATGGGTGCAAGAAACAATCTCTTCTTTAGCTCTTGGAAAATTTCCTCACATTCCTTTTTCCAGATAAACCTGACCCCTTTTTGAGTTAATGTGGTTAATTGATTATAAATTCCTGAAAAGTTTTTCACAAACCTTTTATAATATCATGATAATCCATGGAATCTAAAAAACTCAGTTATTATTGTAGTATGTGGCCACTCCTCTACAACTATTGTCTTTATAGGGTCAACTGTGATTCCTTCATTGGTAACAATGTGCCCCAAGAAAGAAAATTTTTTTTACCATAATTTTAATGTTCTAAACTTTACAAAAAGCCTCTCCTTCCTTAGAGTTTTCAAAATAACACTTAGATGATCCTCATTCTCCTCACAACTTTTATAATATATCAGAATTTCATCAATAAAAACTACCAATATGTTATCAAGGTAGTCCTTAAAGACTCTATTCATCAAATACATAAAAATAGCAGGTCTATTAGTCAGTCTGAAGGGCATAACAAAAAAATCATAATTCCCATATCTTGTTCGGAAGGCAGTTTTTGGAAAATATTCTTTCTTCACCCTTAGTTGATGATAACCAAATTGATGATAAATCTTAGAGTAGAATTTAGCTCCATGAATTTGGTCTAATAAGTCTTCAATTCTTAGAAGAGGGTTTTTTAATTACTGTGATCTCATTCAGTTATCTATAATCAATGCCTAGCTACATCGATCCATCCTTCTTTTCACAAAAAAACAGGTTCTCCCTAAGGAGACACACTTGGTCGGATAAAAACCTTCTCCAAAATATCGTGGAGTTCTTTCTTTAATTCCTCCATCTCTACATTTTCTATCCTATACAAGGTCTTTGAAATTGGATGAGATTTAGGTATGAGTTCAATGGAGAACTCTACCTCTCTTTCTGGGGGAGTTCCAGGTAACATCTCAAGAAATACTTCAATGTATTCATTGATGATGGGGAAATTTTCTATTTTTATACTCTCATTACATTCTTCTTATTCACCAATAATATCCATAAAAAATATATAAAAGGTTCTTCTAAACAAATATCAGGTTGAGATATCTCTCCTTGTAAGATAAATGTTAGTTTTCCATTAAATACTACTAATATTTTTTTGCTTCTGCATTTGATCTTATTATTATATTTTAGAGTCAGTCCATTTCTAGTATAATGTCAAATTACATCATGGGAATGAATAATAGATTTGTGATAAATTTTTCTCACTAAAGTAAATACTGGAGTTTCTTAACACTGATGATGCTTGGATAATCCCACCAGGAGTCTTGACTGACAACTCTACATTTAGAAAATCAGGGGTCGATTATAAATTCTTTGTAAACATGGAGGAAATAAAGAAATTCCTAGAACCTGAATAAAAAAATACCTGGTATATTTTATTGAAAAATAGGAGTATCTTCAACCACATCATTCAGAGCTTTATATTTAGCTGATGTGATAGAAAAAGAACGACTTTGAACCCTTGGCCTTTGTATAGGATGATGGTGGTTCCCCTCCACTGCCCTTCGATTTGGACAGTTATTATAAAAGTGCCCAAGTTGTCCACACTTATAGTATTAGAAATAAGTTAGGGCCTATAACATATTCTCATTGTTGTTCATGCTGGGAAGCTGAGGCTTTACCTCACTATTACAATTCCGCACAATATGGCCATCTCTTCCACATGTTTATCACTTCCCACTCCTGAGAAGGTAGTTCCCTGAATGTTTCTTCCCACATTTATTACATCTGGGACTTTTCCCTTGCTTGACTCCTCTTCCCTGATCAAAGGTCCTTCCTATGCTAGGATTTATTTATATCTTCTTGTAATTGTATTTTTAAGACCACTACGTCTCACCAAACTCTAGTTTGACCTTCATTCTACTTCTTAAGATCTTCTCATAGTTTTCATAGTCTCAGTTGGCTAGATTATAATGTAGATGAGGTCATAGTACACAAAAAAATCCATCAACCTTTCCATTTTGATCCATGAAAAAGCTAGAGGTTTAGCATGATATCCTTGTGAAGTTCATCTCGTAGATTCCAACAGATGTATTCTTCTTCTACTTCATCTTGACAAACTCCTTCTCCATTCTTGTTCTCATAGAATGTTGGAAATACTTATTGAAGAAGATCCCGGTGAACTCTTCCCACTACATAGCTTCAACTTCCACTCATGGACTTGTTCTTTTAATCATTTCCAACCATTTATCAGCTTCTCCCCTAATGCAATACACAGCCAGGGGGACATTCTCTTTTTCTGAGCAGTGGAGCAAAGAAAAGAACCTCTTGATATAGCTAATCAAATATTCATAATTCAATGTGTCGGTAGATCCAATGATGGTTGGTGGTCATTGATGCATAAAGGATTCAATAGAATGTTATTCCCTTTCATGGTGATATCAATATCTCTTCTCTATTCATGTTATATCCCATAACTTGATTCAGTTAGTTCATCATTCTCATGAATGTTTTCATTTCATCTTCCATTAGAGGGTCATAAGTGTATGGTCCATTATAGTAACCAATTGCATCATTCCTCCTATTTCCAACCATATTTTAATAGTATAAAACCTTATTAAGAATATTATTTTATTTATTAATCATTTAACTATAAAGGATTTTATGTCTTAAAACTTCATGCTTAAACAATTACATTTCTCTATAAATCCTTAATAATGATTCAAAAAAAAACTTATGATTAACCAAAATAATCCATCGATATTGTCAATCCAAGAGTGAACCAAGGCCAATTTTTGTGTACCAGGGTACCTCGAGTCAAGCCCAAAACACTTTGTCAGATTTTTCACTCCTAGGTTCATCTGTTCCAAAGCCACATCCACTTGATCGTATGCAGACATGGTTTTATTTGTTGAAAAACTACTTACTTAATATTTTACCAAAATACCTGGAATATTTCCTATATTTAAACATTTATATAGGGTTATTCATTTTGTTTTCATAGCCTAATTTCCATAAATAACTAAACTACCCTTTGATACCAACTATGACGTCCTTCATTTTTATTACATAAATTTTCATTACATTTAAAAAAAATAGAGGATATTTATAGTCTAGTGTCTTGAAAATCAGGAAAAAAACATGAAAACATAAAACATTCTTCTAATACACTTTTGAGGAATAATCCTAAGTTCATACTAAGTAAAATTACTACATATCATAACCTGGAGACATACATTAAAGGAATTGGTGAACAGAAGGGCCAGTAAGGAAAGCAGGGGAATCAATTTACTTGTGATATCAATAAGAAAATGATAAATAACATAAAGACCTGAGAAATGTAAGAATATGAATATAATAATAAAAATAAAATGAATAATAACTCTAATATGTGGCTAAAAAAATTTATTTAAACATTCATGAACATATATCCAAGTTTCATCCCCAAGGTGTCATAAATATTACCAGGGTTATTCACCAAGGTATTGTGGAACATGTCATCTCAAGAGGTTAAATTATTTACCGAATGCATTGGAGTTCTATCACGGTGCACCTTTATTATATATTTCTTTTCATGTGATCCACATATTTCATAATCATACATTTCATAAATAACCCAAATGGATCAAAAGAAATGGGTTTCACTTCAAAATCACAAAGTTTTAAAAGTTCTTAAAAACATATTCATTATGTCATTTATAACCCATGGAAAAGGAATGAGGGTTTCATGTATGTCGATTAAAGAATAAAATATATCATTTTTACATCTTTATAAATACCCATATAAACTATATTGGTTTGGGAATTCACATAAATAAAATTGGATAATTTTTTGAGAAAAAGGGAGATATTTTTGACGAAAAGCATGCAATATAACAACTACATAACATGTTTTTAGAAAACATTAAAAAGAGAGGGTAAAAGGATAAAAAAATCAAATATTACTCATAATAAAGTATGGGGACAGTATAAAATATAAATAATATCATGGTATGGATATTTTAATGCAATACCACATGAAAAGGAAACTTGAAAGAAAACAGAATGTGCGATTTCTTTTACAAAAAATTCGGCAGCCTAACAACATCACTTAAAATTCAAAAAAATGTGTTGATGAGAGTTTAAAGTGTCTATCATAATTTCGAAATACAATGGACCAAAATAAGGACATATAAGAACATACCTAAACATAAAAATATAGAAACTAGAAGACATAACATAAAGGAAGTCATGGAGGAAAAGAGGAGGGTGAAAGGTTCCATTACCTTGAAGACTATCTTCAAAAAACTCTAAGGTTGTGACCTTGGGGGGACTCCTTGAAAGTTAAAAATACAATATCATCATTGAAGAAGATATTTAAATGAATGTAATTTAGTAATGTGTTCGTATTTATAGCAAAAGTGAGGGGATATTTTATTAATTTCCAAGGGACACCTCATCGGTGTTATTTGAAAAACCATGGGATTTCCCATGGTAATTTCCCCTGGTATTGGACACTTGGGACACCTCAAATACTATATTACTACTAAAAATTCTACCATAATTATTACATCATTATTACATCATTAATGATGACATTAATCACATCGAAACTCAAAACTGTATTTTTACTATTCACTGAAAATTAAAATATTTCATAAAAATCCCAAAAAAATCACCCTAAACAAATATCGCTGCCCTGAATTCAAAAATGAACTCCATTTTATGAAAAAATTTCTTATTATGATATATTTAATTTTTAATGAAAAAAATTATTTACCCGATAAAATACTAATACTTAACTAATCATTTTTGAAATAGTTATTTACTTATGTTATTATATCACATTACTATTCAAGATGCCTAAATTATCTTTATAGTTAATTAAGTGAGGTTACTATAGCATTGGTCACATTATTATTCATAAGGTTAATATTACTATTTAGAATTTACTATTCACAAAAAAATTATTTTGATCTTATTGAAAAACATTTTTCACCCTAATTACAACCATGTATGTCCGATTTTCCAAAATCATTTCATAGAAAAAGTTATTTAATAATGAAATGTTTTTATATTATTCAAGAAAAAACACTATTCATCATATAATATTTATAAAAAAACACTATTCATAAAATTGAAACTTCTTAGAAAATTTCTAAAAATTAATCCTAGGTTAATTTTGACATTTGAAATTTAGAAAATTATATTTATTTTACCATAATAAATCTCAATGTATGAGAAATATTTTAAAAGTACATTTTTTTACTTCTATAAGGAATTTATCAAAATTTTCTTAATTAAACTTATAATTTATTTAGAAAAGATATTCCAAAAAAAGGAATGATGAAATAACAATTTCATTTATACTAAGGAATTACACAAAGTAACTATGGCCATGTTACATAGCCCCTTATAACACCTTTATAAGAGCTAAGTGTAAGGTGTGCTATGGTGATAGAATCTTGAGGTGGATCGGACAACATTTACCAAGTAGTTATTTCTATCATCTTGAACTTCTCCCATAGGCTATTTCGTTTGATTTTTACATATTGATGCTCAGCTTAGGCTTGGTCTAGAGAAAATCCCAGAGATATTACCTCCTTCCCAAGCTCTGGCTGATGGGATCCATACAACCTAATTCTACTGGATGAGGCTATAAACTCCCCTTTATGAACTAATTAACCATGATCACTTGTATTTATAAACAATAATAGTAACGTTATGATTTGTGTTTCCAACAGTCATATTGTCCAATGGTCATATCGACCAATGGTCATATAATAGTCGAAACCCAAGGGTATCATTTAAATTATACTCACATCATTAATTAAAGGATATAGTTTTGATGAGTATAAAATAAAATAATAGACAAATTTAGAAAACATGTATTATTCAAATGTTCGGTATGTTACATCAATTATATTCCTTAATGACTCATAATTTCATTTTTTGTAAAAAAACCACTATGGTCTGTTTGGCTTGGTGTTGTCCAGTGAAATGTTATAAATTAAGAAAAATAAATAAATTGAATGATAAAGATTTTGATATCCCTTTAGATTTGACTATAATATGATTTGATTGTGATTTCTTTATTCTTAACTTCTGATATGGGCATGACATTCATAATGTTTAATTAGAATCAATGGACATGGAATTCATTGTTGATCAGTTATCATTTAGGGATTGGATTTTCCTTATAGTTTAATTAGTATTAGTGGAAATTATTTTTCATGTTTTCACTATTACTTACTAAAACCAGTTCTCCTCACTGTTTATTTTGAATTAAAGGAAATGATGTTCCATATTTATTATTATATTCATAAAGGACACAATGTTTCATATTGCTATAACAAAATTAATGGACAAACCCACTTATTATTATTAGTCTTGTTGTTTTTTTTGTTATGAAATAATAAATAGTATTTGGAGAAATTACATATTATCCCAAATAATGTAGTATTATAATGGTTTTTCATGAGCAACCCAACTGGAATTAGTTTTATTCAGTCCATTTACTACCTTTTTAGTTCTTACTTGCACATTGATTCATCATATATATTCACTGACTAGACTAGTTATAGAGACCATTAGTTGTGGCCTACTGAGTTTATCTCACACTTGGTTTGGGCCACTGATTGGTATGAAGTTAGACTTCATGGATGTAGGTAGGTACTAGGGGAATCTCATAACTATGGATGTTTGATTCCCCAAAGTAGGATGTATCATGGGAGTAGATGACTAAGATTATTATTTTGTTTCTATTGAAGATATCTTTTATTATTTTGTTCTTTTTGTTTATATTTTTATATAAGAATATATATCGGTATCCCATATATCCCACATTTTGTATAACATCATGAAATCATCATTTTCTTATATGATACAAACAATTGATCATGTCGTTTATTAATTAACTAGATTTTTTATATGTCCACTGTTATTATTTTTTACATTATTCTATCTATTTGTTATATTTATCATATACCTTTGTGATCCACTCAAATTATGAGGGTATAGACTCCCCATCATACCAATATAGACCCTCACTACAAGTCAGCATCCTCCAGTGTAGGAGGAGGTGTTCTCGAGGCCATGTGGCACTCAGTTTTTGTTAATTATTAGTGAACAAGATCAGGGAGGTTACAAAGTGGTATCTGATACTTCTTTTCAATGCCTTACTATTTGGTATTAGTATAAAAGAGACTAGTAAATGTCATAATTTGGTAATGATATTATTCTTGGGATTAGATAACCCACATATAGAGAAATTTCAAATTACTTGGGGTGGGGCATGTTATTCAAGATTATGCCTATTACTATTGTATTGATTTTTCTGATGAGTGACACACATGTTTTGTGTTATTATTATTATTATTATTATGGATTCAATTTTTACTATTATCCTATTATGGAAATGTAGTATTGTATCATGAATCATTATATCCTTTTAATGATTTATATGTCATGCATATTTCATGCCCTGTTTACTTTATTGTGAGTATTTCATGTTGTATTTTATATGTGGCTTTGACTGTTATGTTTGAAATTAGTCTATCATTTCAAGCGGGAAAGGTATAAAGATATGGTTATATAAAGTGTATATATCAACATAAATGGTTATTTCCAATATATATTGCTGATGAAATCTTACATAACAATTTTTCACATTTTTAGCTATGTATATATTATTACATGAGATGAAACATTAGTTGATAGCATTTAAAGGGATGAAAATTATAATTTTAAAATCTAGTACTCTATAAATTTGTAATAGTTATCCATGTGATCAAATAATCGTATATGGATTATCACATCGTGAGACCATATTTGATAGGTCTAGTTGTAGTTATATGAAGTGCTAATTGAAACTTATAAATATATTAATTTATAACATGGGAATGGTAACTCATCTAACTAGACCATGATATATATATTTATATATATAAACTTACTGATACATAATGGTTAAATGAAATAGTTTCCATTAAATAGGGATGATGATTGAAACATAAAGAGAATTTTCCTCTATAACTTGGAATTTACACTCTATATACCAAATCCTCTAGCGTGAAATAGTGAACCTATCATTGACCCAACCATAGTAGTGGGAAGTTGGAGGTATCTCTTATGATTAATTATGAAATTTTATATCACCTTGACATGGATTTAGGATCAGGTATTGGGATGTTGACTCTTATATAATATGTATTTTTTACATATCCTATTCTTGAATCTATGATTTATTCTATTATCAGATATTTTCTATAGAATTAATTTGGAATTTTAGAAATATGGCCCCAAAATTGACTTGGGTCGTGCTGTAGGTCGGTGGTGATGACCATGCGATAGAGGTGGTGGGACCTGATCCACCAGTATTACCTCTCATTGTTTCACTTGAGTAAACTCCTAATATTAAGGATCTAGGCATTGATTCTAAGTTTTAATAGGGGTTCTTATGGATAGTTTAGTATATATATGGAGATTTTTGACCAACCCCTTATGTAGTAGAGGTTACTAGGGGGTTCCAGCAACAGTACTCTCTTACTTTTTCATAGGAAAGAGGTCCTTAGGTTGTTGAGTCATGGATGGGGTCCACGATATCTATCTCTATGCATCTTATGACACCTATTGAGGGGAGAGTTAATCTTACTATGTATATTCTATGTTGATCTTCTGAGAGATGGTGGGATGATATCACACAAGAAGATCAACATCATGTTATGTCCTAGGGTGATTTACAGACGCTTTCTAGGATTACTTCTATCCCAAGATATTTAGGTCTGACAGATCTAGGGAGTTTATTCACATGGTTTTGGGTTATTTTCCTTTTATGGACTATTAATGTCAATTTACTAAGAACCATAAATTCACACAGATTATTCTAGGTGATGCTATTTCTAAAGTAAAAAAAATTAGCATAGAAGAATATATGACATCTGATAACAAGTGAATGTTTTCAGTTTTACTACTATGTATAGGATAGTGAACTTGGTCCTCATCATTAAGTGTAATATTAATGATCCAGACCCATGATATGAAGTTCCTCTTGTGTTGACTTTCCTAGGGTTATCAGGTTGTATCATAGGTTCGTAGATCTATCTAGACATATATAGTTCAACCTATATCAGAAGACTATATTCTAGAACCTAATATAGTTTGAGTTATTATTCTAGTAGCAACTACTCTAATATCTCCCTTATTTTACACAATAAATTCCCAGTTCTTTATATCGGTGGAAATTATGGAAATTTTTATCCTTAATATTGAGTATTTTTATGAAGTGTGAACTCTTAACACTCCACTATCCATAATAATACCAAGAAAAATATTCTATATTATTTATGTATTATAAGAGTATATTGTCATGTCTTTCAGTCTCATGAATGCACTAATATTTTTTATGGCTCTAATGAATTGGTTTTTTCATCCATATTTTGATTAATTTGTGGTAGTCTTCATGGATGACATCTTGGTGTACTCATATACTAGTGAAAATCATTTCAATCACCTTGTTATAATTTTTAGTAAATTTAGAGAGAATTATTTGTTGGCTAATATCACAAAATTCAACTACTAGATCGATAAAGTTCACTTATTGGGTCACAGTATCTCTTAGTCTAAAGTATATGTGGCCATAGATAAGGTGAAAGATATGGTTTCATGGGGTCATCCCAAGAACATGTTTGACATTCAAATTTTATTGGTGATATATAGATGTTATAGGTTATTTATTCAGGATTTATCACACCTCAAATTTCCTATCACAGTATTGACTATGAAGGGTGTGAAATTTACATGTTCTGAAGATTCTATGAAATATTTTTATGAGTTTAAAGGAAAATTAACTTTAGATCTGACCATGATATTATCTAATACAGGAATAGAATCTATGGTTTACTGTGAGGTATTAGGTATTGGTTTGAGACCCATTATATTAAAGATAGATCAATTTTTAGTGTGTGAGTCTTATTAGTTGAGACCTCATGAGTGGTATTACCCATTGCATGATCATGAGTTTAAATTTTAGGTTCATGCCCTTTATTGGTGGGTGAATCTTTTAAGGGGAGAATGATTCATCATATACAAGGATCAGAAGACCATAAAATACATATTTTGATAGTGTGACTTGAATAATATACAATGAAGGTACATTGGATATCCTGCAATTTTTTTAGTTTAAGAGTGATTATAAGTCTGGAAAAGGTCATGTTGATACTAATTCTATGATCTAGAAGAACCAAACAGAAACTATTCAAGAGGCCAATGTTGAATGGAAGTTGATGGAGATCTTTTCTAAATGAAACTTGAGATTGAAGAGTTCGATGAGTATCCTTTTATTATAGATTTAATAGGGACTTATTCACTTTTATATTTATAATGTTGAAACATATTTCTAATATTGAGGGCCTAGTCTCGTGGGACAACATTTCAAGAGAGGACCTAACACCTAGTTTGGTAATTGATGATGATGAGATCTTACACATTCCTTGATGGATCTGGGTACCTACTAACAAGTGAGATGAGTTGATACGGGACTCTCATTGCTTTATTTGGGTAGTACTTCCTGATCTTATAAAGATCTAAATTGATTTACACCTCCATTATTATTAGCCAGTGAATAAAAGAGAGATAACTAGTTTTGTTACATGGTGTTACACCAGTCAATAGGAGAATGTGGAATGCTAGTGATCGATGGGACTTTTACTTCCATTACCAAATCTTTAGTGAAAATGATACAACATCACTATTGATTTCATGATTGGTTTTCTAAGATCAACTCGGGTAAATGATATATTATGTCTGTTCATGGATAGGTTAAAAAATGTCACTTTCTTCTTAATAATCTAATATAACTTTTCATTGGAGGAGAAAATAGGGATATATTTCAGGGATATCATACATAATTATGGATTTCCACACACTATCATATTAGATAGATATGCCCATTTCACGTCATGGTTTTGTAAGCGGTTGTATAAGGCTCTAGGTTCACAGGTACTATTGAGTATAAATTATAACCCATAGACCAAAATTTAGTCTAAGCCTATAATTCTTTTATTAGAGGATATGATAAGAACATGAATCATTGATTTTGGATGTTCCTGAGAGAAAAAACTATCTCATGATTAATTTTCTTATAATAACATTTTCCAAGATATGAAACAGATGGATCCTTATGAGTCCCTATATTGTAGGCCATATTGTTCACACCAAAGTTGGTTAGATGAAAGTGAGCCAGCACTACTGAGGCCACACCTCATTTCGGAGAAATTATATTTGGTAAAACATATCAAAAAAATATATGACTTCAGATTAGTCTAATTATAATTATGATGATGATCAACTTTTATGACCTATGATGTTTGAGGTTGGGGGTTAAGACTTTATACATGTTTCACCTAGACCAGGGAATCGAGAGATTAGGTGCATGGTAAGAAAGTTCCTTGATTTGTTAGACCTGTTGATGTTATGGAGATGATCATAGTAGTTTCATAACAATTAAAACTACCTCAATAATATAGGAATATAAATGAAAATTTTCACATTTATTAGTTATGTAATTGTCATTTAGACCCATCTTATTTCCTTCAACCCAATGAGGTTCGGTTGGATGTTGGAACTTCACTTGAAGGGAATCCAATTTGTATCATTTACCTAAGAACAAAGGCTCTTCAATGAATGTATGTTCCTATGGTATAGGTGCTATGGTAGAATGAATGTGTATAGGATGGTACCTAGTAAAAAAAGGCCAATGTACATGCATAGTGGATAGATCTATTCTCAGATGATTATCCACCAACCTCAAAAGGGAACCTTGGGAATTAGTTGTTTCAAGGAGGAGAAGATGTAACATACAAATTTTTCTTATAATTTATGGATATATTAAACTAAAAAATATATAATTATTTTTATTCTAATAGAATTTTCTATGGTATTAAGGAATGAATTTGGAGAATTTGGGGCTTGTCCAGAGCCTGAAGCTCAATTTTTTTAGCAAAAATATATGAGGAACATAATTAGAGCATGGATAGTTCTAACCGTGAACCAAAAATGTGTGGGACCATAGGGGTACTACATAGTTATTTTATCCATGACAGGAAGGCTTTAATCCCATGGAAAAAAATTATATGGATGGAAGATGTTATTCCCATGGTGTTTGTACAGTTTTTTAAACAATCCATAAATCATGTAAGTCAGTGTGACATATGGAAAATAGTAGTTAACCGTTTTTCAAACAATTTGACCAAACATTGTTCTCCTTAAATGGTGGTGAAATTAGGAAACTGAACCCAGTCACTTTAAGTAAATTTTTTAATATTCATCTTTTATTTCTCTTATCCACAATATCCCCCTGATCAAACTCCCTCATCCTCTCCACTTATGATTTGTATATCCTCCCTCACATGATGTTATAATTACTCTCCATCTCACATGTTGGATCTCCATCGATAGCCTATTCAATCTTCCGTGTTCCCCTTTTTATTCATTCACCCAATGGAATGCTAAATCTATATGAGCTAATGTGACCTATTTTCTGGGTATTTTTGTATTTTACCAATTTCTTCCATTTATGACTAACTTAAAGGATGGTAATAGACGATGATTCTACTACCTATCTATGGTTAGTGGTCTATAAATTTTACCTAAATATTAGGGTGTTTATTATATGGGTTCTTTGTGATACATGCCATACCTTTCAGGTGTTTTCCCTAAAATTGATGAACCCTTTAATTAACTATACAGAACCTATAACTGACATGCTAAGACCCCTTATACATGGTCAGAGGTTGTAAAACTCATCCTGAACCATCCCTTTGGGCGGGTCTGATTATATGAATTAATGAATCATAATTTCTCGTCTGACCAAAACACCACTAAGGTGTGTTTGGCACTATGATGCCTAGATAAATGTTATAAATTGATGAAATGAAACGAATTGAATACTAAAAAGGGATATCCCTTTAGTATTGATTGTAATATTTTGTGATTTCGATTTCCTTATGCTTAACTCATAATATAGACATGAAGTTCCTTCAGGTAAATTAAAAATAATGGACAAGACATTCCATTTTGATTAATGTTAATTTCAGGACTTGACATTTCTTATAGTATAGTTAGTGTTATTGGGAATGATGTTCGATGTTGTTATGCTTAATTAGTGGATATAAAACTCCTTTCTATTTATTTAAAATTAATGTACATGATGTTCCATATTTTCAATTTGGAATTTAAAGGAAACAATGTTCCATATTATTATTACCTAATATATGGACATGTCGCTTCTTAATATTAATATTATTATTATGAAATTATAAATATTTTTCAAAGAAATTTTAGATGAGTCCAAGGTAGGTCGTATTGTATGGGTATTCCATGATAAACCCGAGAAAACAAAGGTTTTATTTAGTGTATATACAACTTTTGTATTTGTTACCTTCATAATAATTCATCATATATATTCATTGAATTGATTAGTTATAGATTTAGTTGGTGGTTTCCAGTTGTTTTTATCTTATTCCATGTTTGGGATTCCAATTGATACCTAGAAATACATTAGGGATACATTTAGATATAAAAAGAAGAGTCGAACTATGTATGGATGATTATATAGAGTTGGATGGGGCATAGGATAAGAAGAATGAGCTTATGATCCTGATTCTATAAGAGATATATTTTTGTCTTTTTTTGTTTATCATATTTTATACGCATGTTTATTTTTATCCCTTATATCCCCCATTTTCTGTAACATCATGACACCATTATTTTGGTGTAAGATACTGACTATTGGTCATTATTATCATTAATTACCTGAATGGTTTATCTTTTCACCATTATTTATTAATAGAATATTTCATGAGTTTATTCTAATAATCCTATAATTTTGGCTCTATTTCGATTATGATGATATCGTCTCCCCATCATACCACCATATACCATCACTACTAGCCTCTAGTCTCTTGTGTATGAGGGGTGTGCTTCAGGCTATATGTCTATTAGGTTCGGTGACTTATCAGGGAACTAGACCCAAGATGCTACACACCTAAACCTCATAAGACTGCTTTACTTCCAAACTCTTCTTATCACTATCCCCATAAACTATAGTGCCACCTACACCCCTCATAGCGACTAGAAGTGGACTCTTATCAATTAACCCAACAATATCTCTTACATCCATGCCGGATTACGAACAAACATTTTCCACCATCCATCTAATATTTTTATTTAAGGGAGACATTAAATGATGTATGTATAGGTCTTAATTATTTTAATAGATCCCAAAGTGGTACAAACAATGTGAAAATAAAATTTATAGCTGACACAAATTAGATCATCATTTACAGAGTTCCAAGTGTTTCTTCAGACACTCATTCCTCTATAACGAGGAAATAAAGTCCTTATTATACCACGAAATGAAATTATTATTAAGAAACCCCTTATGAAAAACCTTGATTCACCTTCCACCACACATTATCTACCCCTTGATGTGATCCCACTACTAAGGAAGCCTGGAAATAATCTTGAGTCCATGTCCACTCCATAGAAACCTCAGCCAATTCAAGCCACTCCTCAACCTAAAGGTCAGAAACTCCACAATGGGAATTAATCACATTTTATTGTTGATATCTAAACAACCATGAATACCATAAATCCTTATACTCCACAATTAAACCCCTTAAAATTGATCCAAAGACTCATCATTAATACAAATATCAAAATCATTAATTTTAATCCAAATAATTAAATAACATACCAATAATGAGAGAAATATTACTAAACCATTAGAATTGAATCTATTTCTAAACCCCTAAACTATAAACCAACTTATAATCCATAAAAATTAACATATTTTTCTAAAATAATTACCATCCAACCCCATAATAATACAACTTCCCCATCACCCTCATTCCACAATCTATCAATCCATTTTCCTTTTAAAAAACACTTTCCTCCTTACCAAAAATCATGCCTAAAATATAATGAGTTAGAAAATACTAGATCTGGAAATGAATTTAATTATACTATATAAGGAAAAAATATCACGTTATAAAATTTTAATGACTTAAGGAAAACATAAAAGGACCTTAAAAGAAAACATTAGTTCAAATTTTTTTTTTAAAAGCCTGACATTTAAAACATTGAAAATTTGAAAACTCACTTTAGATTTTAAAAATTATTTCAAATGAAAACCATTTTGTAAAAAAACCCTTATTTGTAAAAAACCCTCATCCGAATTAGAAAAGAAAAGTTTTAAAATAAATTCTATCATAATTAAATGAAAATATATAACTTATTTATGAATATTATTTCTAAAAATCACATAAAAATTCAATTAAGTTAAGTGAAAAATACTTACCATCCCTTTAGATACCACTAAAAAACATAGAATGAGTCATAAAAATTAGTATGATTAAATTTAAATATTTTTTCCAAATTCATTTAATTATAGAAAAAAAAATTGATCACGCAATATTTCATCCGATTGAACTTATCTGGAACCACAGGTTATTAAAACCTAAACCATTATTACATTAAAAATTAACATGAATTTTTTTATATAATAGATAACTCTTTGAGTTTTATAGTATACTAAACATCGTGGCCGACATACTATGTTATTCGAGCTCATCTTAAAAAAATGTCTAGAGTTATGAATGGTTGAATTTTGACATAGTATTTCTTTTTTTCAACAAGTGAATACCAATCATGTTTTCTATAAAATCAATATCAATATTCTTAACATAAAAACTAGAATGTATAGATCAAAACATAACTGGTTACAAAACAATTGAGGTTGTATGAATTTATAATATTAATTCAAGGGATAGTTCAAGTAATTATAACATCATAACTTATCAAAAATTCACCAAGGTGAATTTCAAAAAAAAAATTCAAAAAATATGGTTGGTTTTAACATTTCTAGTATTTTCATTTACGATTTACCATAGATGAATGTAATTATTACTTAGGGTTTGAAATCAATACTAACTTTTACTCCCTCGAACAATAAAAATGTATATGATCACAAACATATGACATTTTCAATGTCAAATGTACAAATCAATTAATACAATAATTAATCACAGTACATAGAGAAAAACTACATTGGAAACATCTTGAGTTGGAAAAAATAAAAACAATGGGAAATATAATAATACCCACTTCATATCACTATAATGTGGACATGGGTCACTAGCATGAAACAATTCTATAAGATTCATATTATCGAACTAATTTAAGATGAATTTAAATAAAATAATTTAACAAGAAACATTTTAATATCCCCAAAATCACCCCAATTCAAATACAAGGGGAAAAAAATTGGGGCATGTACCTCTCAAAGTTATTTACCCTATAATCAAATTAATTTCTTTTAGGGTGCTTTTTATCTTATGTTCTTTCTGTCAGATCACAGAGGGCCTAATTTCTTGTATCGTTGAAGGACTCACATGATACACCACACACTATATTTTTCTAAAACATTCTCCATAATTAGCACATGAAATCATTGTAATTTTCAAACATCAATCATTATTTTAACCCTCATCCACATATTTGATACAAATTTTTCATAACCCCCTCCCCCACTAGAAACTCCTATTGGGCCTGTAGTGAAGATAAAAGTGACCCCATGTAATTAATATAATATTCCCTAACTTGGAGACTTGAACTAGAGGTGTAAAACATGAATATGGAATACCTTAACCCCATAAATCCATGGATAATAATAAGAAATACACCAATCGACACCAAAAATATAAAATAAAGATGATATCCCACAAAAAATCCATGATTCATGATATTGAATATAAACACAAGTATCCAAAATATAATATAAAAAGTAAACATATATGTAATAACACCAACCATAAATCCAGTTTCAAGCTAGTAATTACACACTCAATAACTGAATCCTTTCTTAAAACATGAAAAATATATTTTTGTATATTTGGGTGAGCATAAATATGTACACAATATTTTCCTCCTAAATACATCTCAATAAAATGTGGAAGAGGCATTATTTTTTATGCTTTGGTCAAGGAAGGCGCATATGTCTATGGAGGACGTGTAGATGTTGCCCTGCATTCACGCTTTCCAAAGGCGGGTGGCATCCGATCCTTATTTAGGGATGTCTTCTCCTTGATCGAAATAGGATGATTGGATTTCAGTTCTTCCTTCTATGGATTCCTCCTCAGAACACGTTACCTAGTCTGGGTCTCCCTTATAGAGTTAAGAGGTTGTTCGTGAAACTCTTCCCGTTGCTATATCTTCATGGACGCCAGTTAATTACACTACTTCTATCAGTACATTCCAATGGGTCCGGTCAGGGAAGTGACTGTCGGTTAGAGGAGTAGTCACACTGGGAATCACTGGAATGTCTGGATGCTGGGGGATTGGTGGGTCAGTCTTTTGTCCCTTATTATAGGACTTCTCAAGGGCATAGAAGCCTGAGGCATCCCACATCAAATGCGAGAAATCATATGCCATGGACATGTATCTGAGGTTTTCCTCATCTTCCCATGTTTAACACAAAGTATTCCACGTGTTTAATGTCTAGTGAAGATGTGTTGGACTGATCAGAACACTGAATAGAGTGGATCAGATGGGTACAACCCCCAGAGGGAACACTGATGTTGGGGCCAACGCGTGATTGACTTCCCAATTACTGTTGCAGTGAATGGGGTATGAGGTGGAATGATCCCACCGGGATGTGACAGACTGGGTAAGAATCAGGATGAATGATGGAGGGTTTCATGAGGGGTTGGTGAATGTGATGGAATCGTCATGAGGATGATGATTGTTTTGGGCTTGAGCCTAGAAGAGGCTTCCAACGTATCCCCGTAGTAGGGAATCAAAGTCCACATAGTTCATCTGATGGAGGATTTCCATTGAATAGGGTCACAACGACTTAGTGCTGGATGGGGTCAACAGTTTAACATCATGCAGGACAGGGTGCAGACCGACGTGAAGTGGGTTGGAACTACTGGATGTTGGGATTGAACCTTAGGGAGACTTCCTATGTACCTTTCTTTAGAAAGGATCAATGTCCTCATAGTCCCCATATAGGGCAGAAGTCAGTGAACCGACGTGAATAAGGACCAGGGGTCCAGGGGGATGGTGGTCTTGAACCTCAGGGAGGCTTCCTATGTACCCTACCTAAGTAAGGATGAAAGACCACGTAGTTCAGGTTGATGGGGGTGAACCGACGTGAAGGGGGTTAGAATGACCGGGTGTTGGGATTGAGCCTTGTGGAGGCTTACTACATACCCTGCCTTATCAAGGATCAAATAACACGTAGTTCAGGTATGACAATGAGGCTGAACCTCATAGAGGCTTCTTACATACACTATCTTGGCAGGGATCAATGTCCACATAGTTCAGGTATGGGCATGGAATTGAATTGTCGAAACCAATGGTTGTTGGGATTGAACCTCATAGAGGCTTCCTACGTACCCTACCTTGGAAGGGATCAAATTCCATGTAGTTCTGGACTGATTTGTGGGGCTTACACTCTTCGTGACCGAACTTCTTGTTGAACCGACATGAAGATGGTCGAAACGAGCGAGTGTTGGGATTGATCATCATGGAGGCTTCTTACATACGTTTCCTTATCCATGATCAAAGACTTAGTAGTTCAGGTAGCAAGGGGCGTACACTCTAGGGGGGCCCAAGGTAGATGTCATGGTCGGTGCTCAGTCTAATCCCATATGAGTCATGCTTGGTGTGAGAAACAAGAGATAGCAGAGACCTGATGATCACGTCGCGAAATGTGCATCCATGGGATGTGAAGTGGGGATTACACGTGATCGCAACTCAACGAGGAAACAGGGGCTTATGCATGGTTGAAAGCCCGAAGAGGTTGGGACTTACTCTAGGAAGAAGTTCTGATGGAGACAAATCACAGCAGGAGAGGGATTTGGGACAGAAGAAAGGAGAAGCATTGTTCCCCATCATGCCCTTTACTGGCCCTGGGGACTGAAGAAGAAAGGAGGAGCAGGGTTTCTGCCTCCTATAAGAAATCTAGGGGCTTACACCAAGATGGTTTCCATTTCCCTGTGGACAAATGCCACTCCCATAAGGAGGATATCATCCCCTTTGGTGACCAGTGGGTGTGGAGAATGTCCTAGGTGGGGGTAACTCAAGTGAGAGTCATGGGGAGAGGTCACAGTTTAAAGTCATGTGATGAGGATGAAGGTTCTTGGTAGTTTAATGTCCTGTAGCTCGGACGAGGTGGGTTTTCTCCACACCCCTAGGACATACATAATAGGTACCCTCTGCTCCTTGGTGTAGAGAGGGGACAAGAAAATCCATGGATATGGGGTATCATGGTGCAAACCAATAGGGGGTCGACGTTAGCATGGCTATGTGAAGAAGCAATAGTCGTTATCAAGCCTATTATAAGAAGCATGAGGTGAAGTAACACAATGGGTGGTATCTTCCAAGGGCCATTGAAGTTACTTCATTCGAACCTAGGAATTTTCACGAAAAACAAGTATATGGTGAAGGTAATCTGGGCATGGGAGGTGTCGAAAATCTTGCCTAGGGGAGGTACATCACGGTCGCACAAGGTGGGAGTCTTGTGTGAAAAAGGGAAGGCTGCACAAAAAAAGGGGTCGATCCGGCATGCAAAAGGAACTGCGCGTGTGAAAAAGTCTGGGCCACCGCACAATTGAGTGCTGGGCGCGAAAAAGAACGGGTCAGTGGGAAAAAGGAATTTCACGCTGAAGACCTAATTATGTTCAATTGGAAGGAATTGTGCACAGGGGAAGGGGATCAAGGGGATGTCGAAGAAGATCAAGCCCGATGGGTCTCGCGCAAAGGCGGACCCTCATGTGATATGGCACAAAAAATTTAGTACCTGAAATCCATATTTTGGGCACATGAGAGGTGAATTTCGGGTAGGGGAGAGGGTTCAGATTCTTCGGGCTGAAGTAGAAGGGGAGGCCATCTATTTATTGGTGCTTGGGATCATGGGTCCACATGAAAAACCCTTCGGCATGAAATATTGTGCACCCTGATGTTGAAAGAACAGAGATCAAACGCATGGAGCGGTGGCGCGAAATAGTTTCACTCTTGCATGGAAAACTCTTGTGAATCTCAGAGTTTTTCATGAGGGGAATATTTTTTTGCGCGGCTCAGTATTTTTTTCCTGCCGACCCTCCCAGACCCTCGGAATGGATCACCAGTTCCAAATATGGGTTTTCTTTATCGTTCCCGAACCATCCTCAGCCCTAGAGCTCTTTTTGGAATCTACAAATTCCCCCCCCCTCAAGATCGGATCGAAGAGGGGTCACAAAGGTCAGATTCCAAGGGAAACACCGAGATATAGGACTCCCTGGGGTTGTTGCATGCTTAAAAGCAGAGTGGCGCAAAAAGCCAGCCTGAAGCGTGCAATCCTCTTTTTACGGGTGTGCGGAAACCGCTCATCATTCCTATAAAAGTCCCCCGGGTCCCCCCATTATGTATAGATTTTTATGTGTGATAATCCCATAGCTCTCATGCGTGAAACAATTTCCTCCTCCTACGCAAAAAACACTTCAGTTGTGCCTAATTCTCCGCGATCAGTCATCTGTTTACATGCCAACCCAGGATTTTCCATGTGAGGCCTGATTTTTCGCTCCAGACACTGAATTTTTGCGCCGGATCCTGATTTTTCACACCGACTTCTGCTTTTTCGTGCCGACTCTTTAAAATCTTGCTGGCAGGATATGGCTTCCAATCGAGCTGATTGTTAGAGGGAAGCCTCATTTACTGCTCGAAGGGTGGAGATGGTCACCAACCCTAATGTTTATGGTTCATGAATGATCGTATCCAGCAACCGTACTCTCTTCAACATGATGACCCCAGCAGAGAAGGAGTATACACTGTCTTCCCATCTACCGACCAGGGACTTCGTAATTTTAGGGGAGGTACTTGTGCCAAGGTTTGAGGTCGACACACCATGGTCATGGGTGACCCATGAGGATGACCTACCCTAGTATAACATCACCTACTATGGACATTCTACTAGGGAAACCAGACACATGGAAGTTTACATCCTAAATCCCAGGACCAAGACCATTTTGGGGAGTGACCCTATCGCAGAGAGTTCTCGAGCCCTTTACGCGAATACCGTTCGTCAGAGTGTTAATGACATGACCAAAGGCTGGATGCAGGATTGTGATCTATGGTCTACAGGAAATTTCACCATTGAATGGACCTTGGGGTATTGGGTTTTCCAGACATGCGACCAGTTTGGGGCTGAACTGTGGAACATCGGATTGTTCGAGGTAGTGTGGATGTCGCAGTTTCATTTCTATCACCATTCTGAGCTCGGGCCAGAGCTATTTACTCAATGGTCTCCCTATACCAATACCTTCTACCTTCATCATGGTGAAGTCGGCATCAGTCTGTGGGACATCCATTTCATCAGGGGTATCCCTCTTGATGGGAATCAGTACGATGAATTCCTCTGGATGAGGAACACCTGGGGTGATGGATCATGAACTCCTATGCTAACATGAATCCTACTAGAGATGGCCAAGGAGAGGCTAAGGGACAAGGTTTTCTTGATGGAAATTTCTTATAGGAAATCGTTCATATTGTTCCAGAAAAAAGATCCAGAAGAAGAGATGTTGGGGCGAGGGAGACGGTGTCCAATCACGGCACAAAGGAACAAGAGCGGATTATACTGGAGGATCCTAGAGGCGGGGTACTATATGTCATGGGGCTGCATCATAAATGAGAGCCGGGACCGAACATCTGATATGATAGATTTCTTGACACATTTATGTGTGGGTAGCTCTTTCCGGTGAGGGACGCAAGGATGAGAGTTAGCCCAGGAACCCTGGTGATGGACGAAATCATGTCCGCTAATCAAAGGTTCAATCTGGTAGTCCCCGTGTTGGCTCGCTTGTATGCCATTATGGGACAAATCTCGAGAATCAGATCACTGAGGAGGATCTGTGGCCCCTTCTAGATCTTTTATGGCTAGGTTGCGTCCCATTGTGGCAGGTATATCTTCCTGAATGCCATTCGTCCTCCAGGTAATGGAATGTGACCTTCCTTGCTGAACATTATAGGGGTCATGTCCTTGACTCTTAATGAGGAGGGAGTAAGGATCAGGATCGACAATCATGCCAAATTCACTTTTAGGCCATTCCCCACCATGACAGGACAAATGGTAGATAACGGGAAAGGCTCATTGGAGCAGAGGGAATAATTCCAGAGCATCAGAGGTGGGGTTCTCATGGCCCGGATTGACGAGAAGATTTATTGCGAGGCATACGTATAATCCAAGTTTTCCTGGCAGTTCAGATGCCTTCAACGGATGATAAAGAATGGGTACATGGATGTTCGGGAGGAGTGGCACCCCTGCGTTCTTCGCCAAATGTGGATGATGTTCACAACCCAAGGCTCTAGCGATGTCATTACCTTTCCCCCACCGGAGTTGACGCTGGCCTCTCAACAGAATATGTCAAACATTTGGAAATAGTGTACCATGAGGGACTTTTGCAGAAGTGAGTCTGGAAACTCAAAGTATCCAGTGTAGAACCTGTGTGACGAGAGAGTAGACAGGGTGCTGTTGAGGGGGGAAGTTTGGAAGCACGTTTGTAAACTGGGCCCGCACAGGCCGGGACATCAGTAGCAGGGACGTCACATGGCGCGACTGGGACCTCATCGCCTAGGGGGAGAGGGGATCATGTAGCGGCCAGGTAACTTCTATGAAGCAAATAAGGTATCTGCTCCAACCCTCCAATGACACAATCTTCTCGAATTTGTGGTCATCCTAGATAACCCTATGACAGTCTATGGGTACTGAAGCACTTTAGCTAAAGATAATGCGAGACAGAATCTAGCTGCTGGAGGTTGGACTTTTTCAGGTTGTTGATAGGAATAAATATCATCGTTGGCTTGTGTACCTAATGGAAAAGGATGAGTATGCATGTCAATGGGGTCGGCGTGAGGATCCATGTTTATTGGTGAAAGTTATGCTCAGATAGAAGCATGATCCCGAAAAGATGCCGTCTGAGGATGACGACGGTGATGATGAGCCGAAGGGTGCTGAGACAGATGAGGAGAAAGAATAATAAGGTGAGGGGGGGGGGGTGAAGAAGATGAGGATCCTATAGGTGAAAGGTCTCAAGGGGCTTCCCACCAAGGGAGTTTACAGGAGAGTGGCGAGATCGTCAGCTCTGATGTGGATATAACTGAGTTACTTGGGGTACGTCTCAGCCCTTATCCATACTTTCCCCTCATCCTATTTTGTAACCCTCAATTCAGTCTCCTTATCCTATTCAGTAGCATATGGGCATCGAAAAACGGTCTCCATTCTAAGGGGAGGAGGCTTCGGTATATCAAGGTGGGAAACTGATGCCCATTATTGAATTGAAGAGCGTTGAGGGATCCCCCCCAATGGAAGCTCCTGTAGCGACTAGAACACCGATGGATGATGCTTTGGGCTCATGTATGTATATTACATAAACACTGGTAAATCACCATTAGAGATCTCAATTGATTAGGGTGTACCTTGTTTGTATAGTAATAATAGCCTTGGAGGCTCGTCGGGCTATCGGACCTGGGTCATCCGCGATTGATTTAACTGAATATGTGTCGTATCATTCGGGGAACACTTCTCAAACTGAGCCGACCCTGGCACTCGTTGAGTAGAGAGCAGTGGAAATCAATGGTACTCATGTCGGGGCCGGGCCGGAAGTTGGCGAGAGAGCTACCAAGACTGAGGTGAGAGGGGACTATCACCCAGGCATTGAAGAGCCCAAACCCTTGCGAGGAGCGCCCAAAGAAGACCCTGCTACTAGTCTATTGGCTGCTTTCCCCAACAATGGGCCCACAGACCCCGAGGAGATTGATGATCAGACTTAGAGGCATCTGAGGAGAGCCGAATGACACGGTGCAATGGGTGTAAGTGAATTGAGAACATTATCGGTCAACCAATACAAAATGGATGAAATGGATGGGATCACTCAAAACCTGGCTGCAATTTATCTGTGCTGAAGGGTTTGATGCTCTGTGCCTTTATTCGAA
The DNA here is from genome assembly GCA_963277665.1 of Viscum album. NCBI lineage: Eukaryota > Viridiplantae > Streptophyta > Magnoliopsida > Santalales > Viscaceae > Viscum > Viscum album. Next base: position 1,900,352,551 of record OY728132.1, on the reverse strand, counting down.
GGTCCATGAATACATGGCCGAGAAGCTGCACGAGAGCAGCCGACGCTCTGACATTGCCCTGTGTCGGGAGGATTTAGGGAGTACCCAAGCATTCATCCCGGAAGAACAAGAGGCATGAATCCTTGACGAACAGGTGAGAGCAAAAGAGATATTCATCACAAATTGTTCTAAGCTTGTGGAGCAGTTGAGGGATCAACTAGAAGACACCCAAGATAAACTAGTGGAGGTGGTTCATCAAATATCTTCACTTCAAACTAAATAGGCAGAAGCATAGGCTAAGTCAATGGACTGCACTCTGCATCCATTGATGAACAGAGAGTCCTCATGGGGCGGGAAGAAATCATGAAGGCCACCATCCAAAAGGTAGTGGTGCTGGAATGATCCATCCAAGAAGCCGACCCTTAAGGGTCCTGTTTTGGCCAAACTCATAAACTCATTTATCCTTACTGTTTCTTATTCTAGACTGCATGTATTGATAGATTTATTTACTTTTCCGTTTGTTTGAATGCATTAAACCAAAATCCTGGCATAAATAGCAATCCATTACTACGATCACGTGGGTTTCCCCCATTGTGAGAAACAAGGGATGTTCGTACAATTATTTCACTTGATCGTCGGGGAGTCAACCAAGATTTGGGAATCTGGGGTTTGAATATCCATCTTGTATTTTCGGGAGGAAATGGGAGGGAGATGACTAGAGAATGAAGCTCTCAGAATAGCCAAATTATTGTTTTCCAAGTGTGCTCTTGTGCACGAATGGGATAATGCCAAGGGCTCTAGAATCAATCCGAACATATGGGAATGGAAGATGTGAATCACGATATTCAGGATTCAAAACACTGTCGGGGTGTCATGAGAATGAATAATAAATGTTGAACGCATTCGAAACACAATATCCTTATTGTGTTATCCTGGAATTGGGATAATGAATGAGGGTCCACCGTTGACCATGTTAGAAACACGAGTCCTAACTCAAAATTTCATCTGTTAGCCTTCTGGAATGTTGTCCCCAGTTAAAAGGTGGGCCACAGGTAGAGCGTCCATACCATTAGGGGGTTACCTTAGACATGAAAGAGGATGAGGGTCCAAATAAGGGGTACCCAAAGTGTGGAATGTGGAGTGATGGTTTGTTTAAATAGAATCCAACACTAATGAAATTAATCCACCTTGGTTGATGCTCATTAGATGGGCGCATCAATCTGATCATGGATCATTACTTCTTTTAGAAAAGACCTCTCTAGTGAGGGAACTCTCACTTCCTAATGTCATTGTGGGGAATCATGAACTTGTTTAGAGTGAAGCTATAGTTACATGGTTCCCCACAAGGGGTCAGGCCAGGTGGCCAATAATAAGGAGGAATAGGATTTATGATTCCTGGGGGCTGGACCCTAGGGAAAATACCTGGGTGTCTCTACGTATCCCATGAGGATGGGAATCAAGCCATACGTTGTTTTGGAAGATGTCATGCAGTTTATCGTCTTATGGTAAGGACACAGATTGGTCTTAGCCTGTTGTCATAGATCTTGAACCATGGATGATAGGAAATGCGGGAGACACATGGTGGGGTTATTATAAAACCCAAAGTGAATGGGAACTTGGGGTTATGGCCACCATGTGTTCCTTGAGAAGGATTTAAGTAGAGGGACCAAAAACGAGAGTTAAGCAAGGCCCGTGGGGGAAGCGCTCATGCGTTCCTACATATCTCATGAGAATGAGAATCAAGATGTATGTAGTTTTAAGAGGTTTTACGGTAAAGAACCAATGATAGGGATAAAAGGGGAATGCGTGTGTGGCCCTCGCATATAAATAAGTGGTATTTGATGTATCTTGTTTGTCCTTTAAGGTGAACGGTTATTTTGTGAAGCGACAGGCCTAGGATAACAAGTCCCGACACCGCCACAAGAATCATGCCATATTTAGTCATTGAAAAATGGTATGGTGTGTGAAAGATACCAAAACTTGTTTCCTCTTGAGTGAGGACATCATGGTGCAGTTCCATTTTTTGTCATGCAGTTAAGATGATAATGTCACATTTTAGGGTCATGTGGTAGGACTAGGAATGCATTTTAACGTCATGTGGCATAGACGTAACATCGTACACTATTCCTCAGAAGAAACCTCGAGCCAAGATGCTAAAATAGAGGTAAGAGGGTAAGGGAAAAGAGAAACTAGCTCCCAATTGAGCTGGACCCGAAAAAGAGATGTTTGGCTTCTCCTACGTATCCCATGAGGATTGGAATCAAGCAATATGTAGTTCTCACAGATCTTAGATTAAGGTCTTAGAACTCGAACCATGGAGAAGCATGACTATCCCAAGTAAAGGAAAACCTTAACCCAATCACTAAGCCTACTTTAGATGAACTTTTTGTAGGAAACAAGTGATGATAATGTATTCTCAATAGGCAAAGGGGGAACCGGTGAAGCCCCGAATGATCGCCTTACCGTGGCTTTCTCCTCCTAATGTGAGGATGCGCACTGAGGAATAGTATCGAGAGTTTTAATGTTTTACATGGGCATGATGTGGTGGAGAAGTATGTGAACCATGTAACCAACATTTTGGGCTTAATGGGTTTGGAGTGACGATGGAGGGTAACTGTTGAACGTGTTCGAAACACAGCATCCCTATCGCATTAGCCTGAAATGGGGACAATCAAATGAGTGTCGACTGCTGAGCATATTCGAAATATTGGATTTGTATTGATTTTTTATATGATCCTCGAGGACGTTGGCCCATAAGGGTAGGAGAGCCCTTAGGCCTAGTATCCATGCCACTTGGGTGTCCCTTCTGGTGAGAAAGGTGATGGAAGCCCTAATGAAAGGGAACATGAATCCTAAGAAACTGGTGAAAGAATGTCCGAGTGGAGTCCGAAATTTTAGGTACAAAACTAGAGTACCTCAAGGCACATTGGTCAATCGCCGAAGAGGGTTGAAAAAGGTACTCAACTTGAGAGTAACTGATTTGAAGGGATGAGCATAGAATACATGTATAGAGAACTACCCGAAGGTAGAGGTACATTGCATGGTCTTTACAAAAGTGACAAGAATGTGGACATAGTCCCATGCCACAATATATACTCTCCTCCCTGGGAAAGGGTAGGCCAAGGGGCCAAGGTGAAGGGGATATTTCTGAGAGATGGGGCTGGACTCGATGTTTGGATCTTCAAGTGGTCCTCCGTATCCCATGAGGATGGTAATCAAGCCACATCAAGTTCTTGAAGGCACATATGGGTAACATACCATAAAGAGGTGGGTGTATGGTATGACTAGAAACCCGATGTGTATTAAGACATAATCCCACTCAACACTATACCACCCTAATTAGGAACTTGGTTCGGGGACTGAAAATGCCAAGGGGAAGGAGGCTGGGCCTCGAACGGGAAGGCCTGAACAGTGTTTAGTTTAACGTCTTGCAGTGAGGATGAAAGTGGGTAAGATCCCCCACATATGGGAGGGGTACGGCGTGGTAAGTAACCTGACGATAATGAGATCATAATCCCATGCCACACCATACAATACAAAATAGGAACTTGGGATAGGGGATGGAAAAGGCTAAGGGGCATGAGGTTGGGACTCGGACGGGAAGGCCCAACCAGTCTGCAGTTTAACGTCTTGTAGTGAGGATGAAGAGTGGATAAGTTACCCCATCTGGGTATGTGTACGGAACGGTGAGTAACCCGCTGTGAATGAGGACATAATCCCATGCCACACCATAAAATCTCGAGTGAGAACTTGGGCCGGGCCCCTGAAAATACCAAGGGGCCTGAGTCTAGGCCTTATATGGGAATCCATTCATCCCCTTGTCCAGTTACTGCCTCATCACTGCTCTTAAGCCCACATGATCAGTGCTCGGTGTGGGAAACAAGGATCTGGTCTCGGCCCTCCCCATCATATGGGGTCTAATAGATGGCATTTCCTGAAGGGAGTTCGTCTCTTAGATATATAATGGGGTAGAATGAACCACTGCACTCAATTTTTGGGACATCTTGGGGTAGTTCTAACGATTTAGGATAGTTTTTGACTATGTTCGAAACACAATGTCCACTTAGTGACCTAAAATAGGAAAAATAAATGAGCATCGACCGCTGACCATATTAACAATGCAGGACTTGTATCGTATTTTTTCTCAACATCATCAAGGGCGTTGGCCCGAAGTGGTAGGAGAGCCCTTAGGCCTGGAATCCATTCCATTAGGTAGCCCATCTAGATGGGAAGGATGATGGAGTCCCAACCAAATAAGTGGGTGAAGCATAGCTATACACATACATTTTAAAATAAAGCAGGACGATGAAAGAGGCGGACACCTCTGTGGAGTGGGATGTATGTCCAGATCGAGATGAGCTCGACGTAAATTTGGGAAAAAGTGTACACCCCACCATATGTATTGTCCTGAGGGGAAGAGTCTTGAATTTGGGTTGGGCCAACAGAAAAAATTTCTAGGCATTCCAACGTATCCCATAAGGATGTGAATCAAGACGCACGTAGTTCTTGAAGGCCATGCTATTTAACGGCATCCAGTGAGGACGTGGGAGGATAGATGAATGGGGAATAGGAACATGGTGTGATCGTTATAATCCTAGCAAGAGTGGGGCTAAGGAATCCTACACCATATAATGCAAGGATCCTCCGAGAGAACTATACCCAGGGGGGATAGTCAAAGGGAAGAGTTTGGGGCAGGGATCTAGACGAGGCTTCTGAGCATTCCTACATATCCCATGAGGATGGGAATCAAGCCATACGTAGATATCAAGATGCAGTTTAAAGTTGTGTAGGACCAGAAAATTTAAGGTTATGTTGGGCCGACGTGTAGTTTAGGGTCATGCGGAACCATCGTGTAGTTTAGGGTCATCTAGGACATGACAATTTAAGATCATGCTGGACTGGCGTGTAGTTTTAGGGTCATGCACGACCATCCTATTTAATATCGTGAAGTACCAAGCAGTTTAGTGCCATGCTGGACAAGACAGTTTAGGGTCGTGCCGGACCTGCTTTCTCAGGCAATATATTGCTTGAGAAATTAGGAATTGGTGGGAGGAGTGATACGATGCCATCCATGGTCACCAGGGAGTATTCTCCACTGGGGTAAATCCTGTGAATTATGTATGGTCCTTCCCATTTGGGCTCCAACATGGGTGGTTTCCTTCCTAGGATCATTTGCACCCTGAGGGCCATTACCACGTCACCTTGTAGGAAATAGCAGAGGCAAACCTTCTTGTTGAAGGCACTAGCAATCTTATTCTAATGCATTTCTAGATTGTGCAGGGCACGAAGCCAATTATCTTCAACTGCTTCCAATTCAGCCTGACGGATTTCGTCTACCTTATCTGGCGCCTGCTGGTCATAGACCGTTGTGCGTAATAGAGGCAGCTAGATCTCGATCGGCAGGACAGCCTCAGCTCCGTACACTAGGGAATATGAGGTCACCAGGGTGGAATTACGAGTCATCATCTGATAAACCCAGAGGGCATTGGGGAGCTTGTATGACCAACTCTTCTTATACTGACCAACCATTTTTTACAAAATGTTAGAGAGGATTTTTTTGAACACCTCGATCTTCCCATTCGCCTGTCCGTATTAGCGGGAGGTATGGTTGGAACAGATGGTGTACATGGCATACAATTTCTTTAACTCGGCTTCTCAGAAGTTGGTGCCGTTATCGGTGAGGAAGGTGTGAGGGACTCCAAACCGGTAAATGATGTTGGAGCTCTCAAAGTCAATGATAGAATGGTCCTTTACCTCCTTGAGAGGAACTTCTTCTTCCCACTTAGAAAAGAAATCTGTGGTTGTCATGATGAACCTGCACTAGCGAGCTGTCGTCAGTGGGTATGGTCCCATGACGTCAAGTCCCCACACCGCAAATGGCCAAGAGTACTTGGTGGAGTGGAGAGGTTCTGGTAGCCGATGCATGAATTTAGAATGAATTTGGAACGTGTGACATCTATTGGAGAACTAAATGAAATCATGGATTTTGGATGGCCAGAAGTATCCCAATCTTCAGATCTGATGGGACAGCTTCATCACAGTCTGGTGGGTGCAGCAGGAATCAGCGTGAACCTTCTGCATGACTTGAGAAATCTGAACTCTTTAAATGCAACTGATGAGAACACCATCAAAACCGTGCTTGGAGAGGATCTATTGAAGACTGGGACCACTCTAGAGGGTAAACTACAGCACACGACATCAGATTCACTCGCTCTTGGCCCGATCATCTATGAGGCAACCATTTTGGAGATACTAGACAAAAGGGGCTCTCCAATCAAGAGTTTCTTCAACCATTGCATCTTAGGGACCTTGAAGTCTTGATGTGGAGGCTCCAGTGGTAAGATGGATTTTTCATAGGCTGTTGTCATCATTCGGGGTGACGGTAGAAATGAATCTCTAATGTGACAGGTGTATAATCAGATCAACCTAAATTGGGTTCTGCAAGTTATACTTCTAGGTCAGCCATGGCATATGCACGACCATTCTGAGATAGAGGAAAATGAGTAACTTCCTACAGAGATGGAAACTGGGTCATTAGCTGGAGGGTGTGCTCCAATAATGGTGTAATATCTAGAATTTGGACAACGTAGTCACCGTTGATTTGCTTGATGACCTGTTTGGAATACCCTTTCACATTCAAATGGGGCACATTGATCTTGAGGGCCAGCTTGAGGCCAGTAATGAGGGCCTGATACTCTGCCTCATTTTTGGTGCAACCCTCTAACAACCAGAATGAGTATGGGAAAATGGATTGCACCAGGGTGATGAGAATGATATCCATGCCTATTTTGATGAACCTAGGATCATTGAATCTCATGTTGGTGGGGCTCCAGGAGGCACTATCAATGTGCATCTGCCAACATGGGATGGAAGGATCTACCAATAGGATTGCCTCATCAGGAAAATCCACGTCCAGGGACTGGTCTATAGGGGTTGGATGGGCAGCTATAAAATCTACCAATTCTTGTCCCTTGATAGCCTTTTGAGGAAAGAACCTGATGCCGAACTGCTGGAGGATTACTGCCCACCGTGCTAGACGACTGTTCAACATAGGGCAATTTAGAATATACTTTAGCGGGTCTTTCAGAGACACCAGTTGTACCTTGTGGTGTTGCAGGTCGTGTCACAACTTCTATACTGCAAAAACTAGAGCAATGAAACTATTTTCAATTGGGGAGTATCTAGTCTCCATATCGAGGAGCATGTGGCTGAGGTATTAAAGGTTGTTTTCTATCCCATCATTGTTCTTCTGGGCAAGAAGGGCACCAAGAGATTGTTCCAGGGCAGTCACGTACATGATCAGTGGTTTTCCGGAGATGGGTGGCATCAAGACCAGAGGTTGAAGCAGATACTGCTTGATTTACTCGAATGTGGTCTAGCATTCTTCGTCCCACTTGTAGGCAGAGCCTTTCTTCAGAAGCCGAGAAAAGGGAATACACTAGCTGACCAGATTCTCTATGAATCAACATATGTAGGTTAGGTGGCCTTGGAAACCTTAAAGATCCTGAATATTGATCGGGGGAGGCATCAGGCCTATGGCCTTGATCTTCTCTGGGTCGATCTTGATGCCCCATTACCTGACAAAAAATCCAAGAAACTTCCCGAAGGTGACCCTAAAGGCACATTTTAATGTGTTCATCTTCAAGTGGAGGGAACGAAGGATGATGAACACTTTTTCAAGGTCCTTGAGATGGTCTTTCCACTGGTGAAATTTTACTACCAGATCATCCACATAGCATTCCACCAATGTCCTGAGGATTGGCTTGAATATGCGGTGCATGGCCCGCTGATTGGTGGCACCCACATTCTTCAGGCCGAAGGGCATAACGTGGTAAGAACAAAGTTCCTCAGGGCGCCCTGAAAGCTATGGAATCATCATCCCCGGGGTCCATTTGTATCTGGTTGTATCCGTAGTAACCATCCATGAAGGGGAGAGCTTGGAACCTAGTTGTAGCATTGATCAATAATTCTGTCACCAGAAGGGGAAAATCATCCTTTGGACAGTGGCAGTTGAGATCACGGAAGACGGTGCAGACTCTGATCTATCTGTTCTTCTTCTTGAATGGCACAATGTTGGCTATCCACTTGGGGTACTGGACCTCTTTAACGATGTTGGATATGATGAGTTTGTCAACTTCGGCCTTGACCATGGCACCGTGAGAAAGGTGCTTCTTTTTGGAAGGCTGGTTGAACCTGTAATGATTTCCAGGGTGACCAAGGTGGTGGAAAACTACCTAAGGATCTAGTCCTGGAATCTGTTCGTAACTCTAGGAAAACACATCACGATGCTACATCCGGAAATATATGTACCGCTATTGCTTCTTGAGGGACATGGTGGCGTTGATCAATGTGGGTCTTGGATTTGCCTTGCTACCATGGTTCACCTATACCAGATCATCGACTATGCTGAAGATTCCCTCTTCAAATGTAGGGGGAGGGTCCTCTAGATCCTATTATTCACTTACGTAGGGGGAATCTCCACCGGGAGGTTCTTCCTCTGGGTTAACAGATCCCGACGGGAGGTTTGTGCCAGCCTGGGAAGTGGTGGACAACGTATCGGGAGATTCACGTGTTGTTGAGACCATAACAATGAAGGAAATCGATCTAATCTCATTTGGTCTTCAGCCCACGGGGCCATGCTTGATGATATCAAATTAGTAGTGGCACGCTATCTTGAGCAGGTTAATCCCCTCTAGGAGGAATAGACACATATGACGTACTGCCATTTCCAGGGTCGGACATCCTGATACCGTATGGGGGTAAGAGGCTCTGGGGTCACCTGAGCCTGATTTGTGTAGGAATATGAGGTGATATTATTTTTCCGCTTAGACTTGGGAATTTGATTCTACCTCATTCTAGAGACAAAAAATATTTCCCCATGTCAGGTTTTGTGGCCTCTAATCGATTGATTGGGAAGACGTAGGCATCATCCAGACCTTCCCAGGGGTCAATTGCAATCGTGATGGGCTCAACCTCACTTGCCTGAATCTATTTATCCTTGCTCTTGTAATAGTCAGCATCCAGATAGTGGGATTTACAAGAGGTGAAAAAATATGAATCACCTCGGAGTATTCCTACTCGACCATTAAGGGATTAATTGAGGCACTAGTGATAGGATGAGAGGACCACCACGTGCAGGTGGAGCCATGGACTGCCCATAAATGCATTGTACGCAGTGTCCAAGGAGACAAACATAAACTCAGTACTGGAAACTAGGCTACTGAACTGGTTCTTCAAAATGATCTTGCCAACTGGGGTCTGCTATTTCTTGTCGTATCCCTAGATCCATAAATCGGAGGGAGTCAGGTCATCTATAGATAACCCTAGATTCTGCAGTGCCCGCGTCAGTATAAGGTTGATCCTGGAGCCGGTGTCAACGAGGCAGTGGAGAACCTCCACGCCATTAAATTGCCCAGTGATGTACATTTGGTAGATGTGAACCTATATGGGAGAGAGTTAATCCTCTCCAGAGAATGAAATGATGTCCTAAAATTCACCGTTCTCGACTTCTTCAGCATGAAAAGCTTTTGCAGCTACTACTTCCATCTCAAACTAGAGGGGGATTCTTAAAGCCTCAGCAAGGGCCTCACACATGTCTGATTATAGGAGATGGTCTTCAAGGATGGAAATCCTGGCTGGGATGCTAGTGAGGCTCTTGAGAACATCATACTTTCGTTCCAGGCGCGAACTTCTGCTTACAGGAGGCTGCTCTGTGGTAAGAGTCATGGACGACCCTATCGGCTGCACCAACGGCTAACTGGTGTTGTTTATCTCCCATTTATCACTAGTCGAAGCCCGAAGAGTATATACCGAATGAGGACCAGACGACTGAGATCGGTCAGCAGCAGGGTGAGGCTGGTCGCAACATGGTCGAGGCAGTTCTGTCTGGTCTAGTATCACAGACGACGGTGGAGGCGGGCCTGATGGCACAAGATAAAGAGGCTTCCATGCTGAGTTTTGTACTGGTCCTATTGTCAGGTCTTAGTGGCATGAACGGTGTGGCTAAAGGTGCAAACTGATGTGCCCCAGTAACCCATGTGTCCGCGACTCTGTCTATGTTTGTTTCGGTTGGGGAAGTTGGGGAGTTTGCCTAGAACTCCCCGTTGTCTGGAGTCATATAGGAGTTTACCAACTCCACAATATTAACCGAAGTGTACCCTTGACTATCACTTGAAGAGTAATCCAACACTGGGTGAATTCTACGAGGGATCCCCATCTCCAGAGGCATAAAGTCACCGAGAGCGCGGGATGAAGATGTCATTGGCGGGGTGTGTTTCTTTCCGTTACGTCGCCGATGCTTGCTCTTCTGAGAAGAGGCCAGTTGAGATGATGATATAGAAGTGTTGGATGAAGCTTATGAGGGCTCCAGCTGATTCCGGCATGCCTGAATGATACCATGGGCATGGGTGACAATTTTTCGAGCCGTCTAGTCATCATACTTCTAGGACTCGCGGTTGGATTCCAGCTTCCACTCACCTTTATTGTCGCTACTACTGTATGGACTTACAAAGACACCTGCCACTTGTTCCAGGGGCTGGGCCCAGCATGGCTGTGTTTTTATCATCATGGTCTTGGATCATGTATTTGAACACATAGCACTGATTGAGGGTGTTCCCCCAAATCCGATGATAAGGGAAGTAATTGGGGCTATTAGTATGATTTGCCTCTTCCAGGCTTCTGCACTCATGAAAGTGTACAATCCCCTACTCAAAAAAGCTACGAAAGTAACCAGGGACCTAATTTTCATTGAACGAGTAAGTCTGGTTTCTCCTATCTGGAAAGGGGGGCCATGGTCCTTGCCCTGACGAGGAGCTGGAGGGGCCTGTCGAGGAGGCTGACCCTGATTGTCCAACCTGTGTGGTGGCGGTGCATTCCGTAGGGGCACCTACTAATTTTGAGGAGGACACTGCTGAGCTGGAGGCTGTGCCTGAGGTGAATGCAATCAACATGGATGTGGGGTTGGTGTCGGGGATGGTGGCATTGGTAGAAATTCTAGTTGCCTGGGAGCCTTAATTTGGGCCACCATGGCGGGCTTAGTTCTGCTACCCCTCCTCACTTGGATTATAAGGGCCAATGGGCCTGACTGGATAGCCTGTTTCAAGGATTCCCCGTAGAACTGAGCCTTATAGAAGAAGTCTTGGAATACTCTAGGGTAGTTATGGGTGGTTGGAGAGGGAACCAGCTCTGTCTTGACATTTCCTATGCACATCGTCAGTAATTTCATCTGAGTCAATGGCATGTCAAGAGAGTATGTGAACCCCTTCCACTGGGCGATATAGTCCGTGAATCACTCATCAAGCCTTTTCTTACACATTAAGAGGATTGCGATGCTCATTTTTCGGGTGGTAGAGCTGAACTAGTAGAGGAATTTTCTACGAAGGTCCCCTTAACTGGATATGGATCCGACAGAGAGCTGGCTATACCAGATGAATGTCGTCCCTTACAATGTCTGAACAAACCAGTGGAGTATGGTAGCCTCCTGTTGTGCCGGAGTCCTTAACATGGGCCCACACCTTATGTTGAATTGGGCTACGTGCTGTGTTGGGTCCCCCGTCCTGTTAAAGGCAGATAAGGTGGGATTCCCGAAACTTGGAGGTGCCGACATATCATCCACCCACGCTAGATATGGCTTACCATCAGGTGGGATTGCCACCTGTCATGTTTCTGATGCCTCAAGGTAGGCTATGATCTCCTCAATAGGATCATATAGGTGGTGGTCCCTATATTGATGGGGATCCCAAACTCTGAGCGCATTGTTAGGTTCCTCAACATGGTAAATAGACTTAGCGGCTCGTGGAGCGGCTTGTAGAGTATCCTACGGGGCATTTGGGGGAACCCAGGACAGATTTCATGGATTTTCATGTCGTCCAGGAGGGTTTGTTGAGATATAAAATTCCCTCATTTCATGGGCTATGGCTCCAACCTTGTCCGCCAGATTAGCATGATCAGGGTTTCCTTGGGGAAACTCCATGAGGGGAAGTTGTGCATGCCCCTGCTGTACTAGACTAGGATCCCCGTAGTTGGGTCGTTGCTCTACCACACATTACACCAAGAGTTCGTCGACCTGCTTCTTCTTCTAAGAAATTTTTTGGCACAATGTGTCTTTCTTGTGTTCCTCCTCTTTCTTCTGCACTAAGGAGGACGATTTGGAGTGTTTGACAGTTCTGACGTGCTCTTTGGATTTACTGGAATTTCGCCTGAGTACCAATTCCTCGGTGGGTGCAGGTAGACCTAGTAGGTTGCTAGGATAACATGTAATCCTCCCTAATGGGTCCAATATTGGTGGCACGCCCTTAGGGGGTAAGTCCCCATCAAGAAGCTCCATCTCTTCCTCCTCATCCTCTATGTCTACCATGTTGACTGTGACCCTTCCCGGGGGCATGTATTTGATGTCGCCCAGCAATTCGGGTTTCCACCAGAAAGGACTGAAGAGTAGGGAAACATACTACCCCTAGCCACATATTTTCACATGGGGGTAGCCTCTTTGATAACTTTGTGGAGTACCTTGATACTCTGAACACATTGCTGCTGGAGAGGGTCACGACGACCTAGTGACTCGGGGTTCTGGACAACAGGGGGTGCAGCCAGATCAACCAGATGACATTGTTCACTGATGTCTTTGAAATGTGCTTGGATCCTAGGATAAACCACTCCCCAAAGATGAAGACTAAAATGAGTCTCCTAGAGGGTCTGTCAGAAACACTCAACTTCCTCTCGGACGAGGGATTCCAGTATACAGAAATTTGGTGCTACCACAGGCCATAAATTCTCGGGGAAGTTGTTCGCTTGGAGGATGTTCTAGAAGCTCCTTGACTCAGATTCATGTTCTGGAACTTCATTACCAAATCGTCAACTGGGGGTGGCTGAGGAACTGGAATCAGTATTGAGGTGGACCGTTGGGATGACAGGTCGGTCGGTGGAGAGTACAACGAGCGGGCTAAGAGGCCGTCGAATCTCGGGTTGTCTTCTGAAGAGTGTAGCGACATGGCCACCACGTCACAATAAGATGGGCTAATGTCCATCGTTCCTAGCTTAGGGGCTAGGGCTATTGGTGATAGGATGCAATGTTCCTCACCTGCCATTGGTCCCCAAAATAGTTCTCTCTGATCTCTTATGGAGGTAGGGAGAACTTTCGGTGACGATGGTGGTGATTGGATGACCATGACCTACAGGGTCACCATATTTTCATCCTCATGGATATACATACAGATGGATGTGGAAATCCTATGGACCTCGCATTCTGAGAGTACTAGGTTAATGTGACTTATTCCTACCCCGACCCTTGACTCAGATGACCGAGGGGAGGGTTTCCGAGCTGAGTCATACTCTGCTTCAGATTATGAGAAGCGGACCTGTTTGATCTCATCCTTAAACTTCATATAATTCTTCTTATGACACCAGAAACCCACCATCCTGCCCCTGGGTGGTTCCTCAGGACAGGGAATATTTCTAACAAAGGGTCCTTCACCCGCACTGGTGCTAGGGCAGAGAGGGTTTCCTCCCGAGAATGCTGAGGTGCGAGGAGCACCAGGATAAATTTCAAAGGGGGAATGGGAAGGGCATCCATGGGTAGAACTGGAGGGGGAATGACCTCCACTGGAACATGATGGAGAATGGGGAGGACCTCCACTATTATTTTCTTAGGGAATTTCCAAACGAGGAGTGTCCTTGTACTGGTCTGGATGAACATGGGTAGGACCCTTGTGCTGGGGGCGGGTGGAGTCAGGCTAGCCCTCACCCCTCTAGTTTCCGAGGTGAGGAGGACCTTCAAAGGCTACTGAAAGAAAATGGGGAGGTTCCCCATGTGGAATAGAGACCGTATGAGCAGTGTCTCTGCACTGATGGTCGGGGGTAGGAGGAACGACTATATACCCATTGTAGTGGGCATGGGAGAGATCCCCGCAGTAAGAATCACTGAGGGGAAGACCGTCATTTGGGTTAAGGGTGGCACGGGGTGGACCTCCTTCCCGAGCCTCGAAGCAGGGAAGTCTACTGCTTTCCGTGGTAGTGGTACAGGGAGGACATCCTTACAAGGTGGCATTGCTGCGGGTTGGTTCATGGTGGCTATTGCTGGTGCCATCAACCAAGAGAGTCAACCCAGCCTGCCCGTGGGGAGGTTGGGGAATCAATCCCGGTCGGGTGTATAAGTGCCCCTGTTTAGTGTATGTAAGGACCGGATGATATTCATCGGTGGTGGATCGGGCTACAATAGTCGTCGATGTTGATGCCCCATGGAAGGAGTCTTCACCTTGCACCCAACGCTGGAGTCAGGTCAGACGAAATGGGGCCAATGGTGCAGGTGCATAGCTTACCTGCTCCTTGTCCAGCAATACCGGGAGGCGGTGCTGATGCGGCCGGGTGCGAGACCTCGCCGGGAGTCCCTGGAATGGGACTCTGACTAGGATGGCTCGAACATCACCTACCTCATCAGTGTAAGGCAGGGAGTCGTCAAAGTGTTCCGGGGAGAGGCTCTTGAAACAGTTGTAATTCAGGGTGGGGAGCAATGGATCCCTATGTGGCCCTCGGGGGCGGCGTTAGTGATGAGGAGCAGACGCCACCAGATCTAGGTGGGCCATATCCCGGGTCGGGATTATTCCCTCCTCCTTGTAACAACATATCAGGTTATTGATGACCCTCTATTGAATGACCTCAGAAGGGGAGAGGGGGTGTGGGAACCCCATGGACATGGGGGTTGAGGCCGTTGCGGAAGTGGTGGAACCACGTGGGACTGCCGTGTTAGTGATGCCCCTACCCTGGCGCCGGTGTGCAGAAGGTGATCATGTTATAGATGCAGAATCCTGATTCATGAGAGTAAGGATATTAATTAATCAGTTCCAAAAGAAAAATCAATCAACGACCAATGCCCCTGTTCCATCTGGTCTTCCATGGTCGGTAAGAAGGATCCATGCTAACAATGTCGCAGAACAGGATGTCCAACATTCTATTTCCCCAACTTCTAGTGAGTTTCACGCTAGACCCACTATTTTATTATTGGGACCCAACACCAGATATTTGGATCTGGTGAAACATCAATCTATTGATGCCCCAAGCGCTACTAATCTCCATATTGAGGAGAAGGATTTTACATTGGGTTCACCATTTCTATTTCCGATGATTTCTCCAGGGTACACTCATCTGTCTGTGGAGGACAAGTAGCTGTTTCCCCACTTTCCCAATTTCCAAAGGCGGGCGGCATCTGCCCTTAATATAGGGATGTCTATTCCTTGATTGAAACGGGATGATGGTATGACAGTTCTTCCTTCTGTGGATTCCTCCACAGAACATGTTACCTAGTTTGGGTCTCCCTTATAGAGTGAAGACGTTGTTCATGAAACTCTTCCTGGAGCCATATCATCATGGACACTAGTTAATTACACTGCTTCTATCAGGATATTTCAAGGGGTCCGGTCAGGGAAGCAACCTTCGGTTAAGGGAGTAGTCACATTGGTCAACACTAGCATGTCTGGATGATGGGGGATTGGTGTTTCAGTTTTATGTCCCTTATTATAGGGCTTCTCGAGGGAGCGAAAGCCTGAGACATCCCACATCGAAAACGGGGAATCATATGCCATCGGCATGTATCATTGGTTTTCTTTAGCTTCCCAGGTTTAACACAGGGTATACCTCATGTTTAACGCCTAGCGGAGATAAATCGGACTGATCAGAACAGTTACTAGAGAGGATCATATGGGTACAACCCCCAGAGTGAACACTGATTCTAGGGATAATGTGTGATTGACTTATCAGTTACTATTGAGGGGAATGGGGTATGAGGTGGTATTATCCCACGGGGATGTGGCAGCCCGGGTAAGAATCAGGATGATGATGGATGTTTTCATGAGGGGTGGTTAATGGGATGGAAGCATCATGATGATGATGATAGTTTTGGGATTGAGCCTCGAATTGGCTTCCTACGTATCCCTATGGTAGGGAATCAAATTCCACGTAGTTTTTCTAATGGCGGATTGCCACTGAATAGGGTCACAACGACTTACCGCTAGATGGGGTCACAACGGCTTACCACTAGATGGGGTCCATAGTTTAACGTCATGTAGGACGGGGGGTGGACTGACTTGAAGTGGGTGGGAACTACTGGATTTTGGGCTTGATCCTCGGGGAGGCTTCCTACAAACGCTACCTTAGAAAGGATCAAAGTCCTTGTTGTTCACATATGGGGTCGGATTCAGGGAACCGACGTGAATAAGGACCTGATGTCTAGGTGGATGGTGGTCTTGAACCTCAGGGAGGCTTCCTACATACACTGCCTTAGCCAGGATCAAAGACCATGTAGTTCAAGTTTATGTAGTGAACCAACGTGAAGGGGGTCCGAATGACTAGGTTTTGGGCTTGAACCTCATGGAGGCTTCCTACATATCCTGCCTTAGCAAAGATCAAAGACCATCTAGTTTAGGTATGGAATTGGGCTTGAACCTCGTGGAGGCTTCCTACGTACCCTACCTTCGCAGGGATCGAAGTCCACATAGTTCAGGTATGGGCGTGGAACCGAATGGTCCAAACCAATGGGTGTTGGGATTTAACCTCGTGGAGGCTTCCTACATACCCTACCTTGGTAGGGATCAATTTCCACGTAGTTCAGGACAGATTGGTGGGGCATACACTATAGGCTACCGAAGGTGTTGGTGAACCGATGTGAAGATTGTCAGAATGACCGAGTGTTGTACATGAACCTCATGGAGGCTTCCTAAGTACCTTGACTTAGACAAGATCAAATACCTCATAGTTTAGGTAGAATGGGGATTACACTCTAGGGTGGACCCTAGTAGATGTCATGGTCGGTGCTCACTCTAAGCCCACGTGAGTCATGCTCAGTGTGAGAAACAAGAGATAGTAGAGACCCGACGATCACATCGTGAAAGTTGTGTCTGTGGGATGTGGAGTAGGGCTTACATGTGATCACATCCCAAAGGTAAAATAGGGGCTTATTCGTGGTTATCATCCCGAAGAGGTTGAGACATACTCTAAGAGGGAGGCCCGATGGTGAAAAAGTGCAGCGGGAGAGGGATTTGGGACCGAAGAAAGGAGAAGCACCATTCCCCCATCACACCATTTGCTGGAACTAGGAAAAAAAGAAGAAAGGAAGAGCAGGGTTGCCTCCTACAAGAAATCCAGGGGAGTACACCAATATGGTTTCCCGTTCCCCGAGGACGAACGCCAATCCCATAAGGAGGATATCATCCTTTGTGGTGACCACTGGGCATGGAGAATGTCCACAGTGGGGGTACCCCACATGTGAGGAATGGGATCAGGTCGCAGTTTAATGTCATGTGCTGAGGATGAAGGTTCTTGGTAGTTTGACGTCCTACAGGTCTGATGAGGTGGGTTTGCTCTGCACCCCTAGGACTTACATAACTGGTACCCTTTGCTCCTTGGTGCGGAGAGGGGACATGAAAATTCATGGTTAGGGGGGTGTCATGGAGCAAACCAACAGGGGGTCCACGTTGGTGTGGCTATGAGAAAAAGAAATAGCCATTAGTGTGCCTATGTGATGAATCATGAGGTGAAGCAACACAATGGGCGATATCATCTAGGGGACTTTGAAGTTACTTCATGTGAACATAGAAGGATACATGGAAAACAAGTATATGGAGAAGGTTCTGTGGGCACGGGAAACTTCCAAAAATGAAGCCCGGAAGAGGGAAATCACGTTCTCACAAGGAAGGAGGATCGTGCACATAAGGGAAGGCTGCACAAAAAAGGGGTTGAGCCGGGGCACAAAAGGAACTACACGTACGAAAAATTTTGGGCCGACGTGCAATTGAGCACTGGGTGTGAAAGAGAATGGGCCGACGCGAAAAAGGAATTGCGCGCTGAAGACCTAATTGTGTGCAATTGGAAGGAATTGTGCACGGGGGAAGGGGCTAAAGGGGACAATGAAGAAGATAAATCCCAAGGGGTATCTTGCAAAGGCGGACCCCTAGGTGATCTGGCATGAAAAATTTATTACTTGAATGCCATATTGTGTGCGCATGAGAGGTGAATTTTTTGTAGGGGAGATGGTTCAGATTATTCGGGCTGAAGTTGAAAGGGAGGCCTACTATTTATAGGCGCTCAGGATTGTGGGTCCGCGAGAAAAACACACTGGCCTGAAATACTGTGCACCCCGATGTCGGCAGCATGGAGATCTACCGCAGGGAGTGGGAGCACGAAATAGTTCCGTACCCGTGGGGGATAACTCTCACGAATTGTAGAGTTTTTCACGCGGGACAAATTTTTTTCACGCGACTCAGTATTTTTTTCACGCCACCCCTCGGGGACCCCTGGAATGGATCACCAGTTCGAAATATGGCTTCACATTATCATGCCCATACTTTCCTCAGCCCATAGCACTTTTCGGCATCTACTGGAAGACATTTATTTTTTGAATAAATAATAGAACCAAAATACACTTATCAGTCCAACTATAGCCCGACCTCACATATGCTCACTCTCCCAAAATCACATCCATGTATAATAAAAAAATATTGACAAATATAACATTAGGGTGTCATGTAACAACTTACTCATTTAGTTTTTTTCTCTATCCCCAACATCAAACATCTTATACTTCAATACCTCTATTATAGAAATCAAATCATAGACGATGTGAGTTGGAGAACAACCCTACCTATATTAACCCAAATAGGGTCTAACATTTTTCCTTGGCACCAGTCCATAGACACAACATCATATTTTCATCATACCACATAACCACAGGCCCACAACCACATTCCACATCTTTGTATCTTAGTTGCACAACACTTTTCTGTCATTACATATTATTGTTAACATAAAAGAAATAAACAATGTACCCTCATCCAACAATTCATTCCCCTCACTATATATACCTCATCATCTTCCTATCATCATCACATCAACCAAATTATCAAAAAAAAATCACAACCATACCAAATCTGAAGGAAGAGTTGGAAAGAGGTGTTCCCTCACCAACATGGATGTTGGGTAAAACACTAAGAACCCAAATCATTTGGGAACCCAAGTCAGGTGGGTGCATATGAAAACAAAAAAAATACTAATATATATATATATATATATATATATTTACACACTACCTAACCTAATAAGGTTCATACTAAGACATCACTACCACATCCATGAAATCCTTTATATTGTTCCGCCATTATATATAAAATTATACCATCTATATAAAAATAACCAAACCTAAACTTTATAGAAAAAACAACATCATAATTTATAATTTCACATTTAGGTTTCACCACTAACCTAATTTCTGATTTATAGTTATATAAAATGTATTATGTTCATTATTCAGTTAATTAACTGTATTCAATCCAGAGTCATTCAATAATTTATGTTCCCATTCAAGAAGATATTTCCATGAATTAATCATAACCATTATAATCATTAGCCCTTCATTTCACCATAAACTAATGTTAATGTCCATTACACATTAAATGGTTAGTTTCTATTCACTATTAACCAGTCAGTAGTCAACAAATAATTTTAATTCCATCTCTTCCCAATTAACAATATACATTTTCATTTTTTAACCGATAATCATACACATTATTTCCAATTATATCTAAGCCATCAGTCTTTTATAAAATAATCACACATCATCCATACAGCTTCACAATCTTCATATTAACGACCATCACTTATTCCAAACCATAAACCACAAAACATCTTCCACCTCTTTTTACATCTATCACATGTAAATAACCACCACATAATTCTTCCATTAGAAATAATTTTTCCATATCTGACTATTTTATATAAATTCCACCTTTCCACATGACCAGCTTATTTCCCACTCTATGTGATTTATCTGATTGTTCTAGTGAAAGGAATATCAATAGTAGTTTTTAATTTTATTATAGAAACAAACCCCATTCATTAACTTAATCATAGATACATGATACAAAAAATATATTAGGAAAATAATAAGTCACACCAAGTAAACCCTTTTTAATCATTATTTTATAATAATTTATGTTTGGTTGTCAAAACATCATTAACATTATTACATTTTCTCATGAACCCATTTAGTTACCATATTTTCATGATTATCCTCTTATGATGGGTATATAAAATGACTTACATACATAAAGATAACTAATCCATAAAAATAAGAAAATATTTAACTAAAACAATAATCTAACACCAAACACTATAACAATAACATAGAACATATAATCCCATGTGAATCATCCCATACCATTAATTTCTTTTTGTCTGTTTCACTAAATTTATTAAAATAATTCGTATTATCCTACCAATGAAATAAATAGGATTTTAATTCCATCTTTTCAAATAAATAAAATAGATTGAATCCCGGAATCCCTTACCTCAATCGACACCTCACATGTCTTATATAATAAAGAGGTAAAGAGAGCATAAAAAGACCAAACCCGCATAAAGTAAACATCAATCAACCAAAATTATAGTAAACCAAATAAAAATATATGACTACAAATATCCCAAATTAAACCACAATCATTTACACAAACTCTAAATATAATAATAATAGAGAAAAGAATGATAAGAGGAGTAAATATTACACCATACAATGAATAGTGGATCTCATGAAGTCGTGGATCATGGCTGAGAAAAAATGAACTAAGAGATCTCAAAAAATCACATTATGCCACCCAAGGAAAAAAGAAAAAAATTAACTCAAATGAGATGTATATATAATTATTAATTTATACCAAGGCTATAAAAAACATAAGACCATGACACAAGAATCATAGGTCATGCCATAAATGGGTATAAATTGAATGAATCTCTTGAAGCCCTTTCATGTATTTCTCCCTCTTAAACTCATTCAAAATATATATATGATTTAAAAAAAGAACAGTCCACGACACGAGTTTTATCCCCATAACCAAATAATTTATTTCCCAAAATTAAAAGTCATTGAATTAGACAATGATATATCACTAACACAATGATTCAATGGAATATAAATAAAAAAAATAAAAGAATCAACAACTCTTGGATCTATGACATTTTAGTGATAACTATATCATAAATCCATGTTCTTCTCCATCCATATCAACCTAAAACTAGAACCACAAAGTTCCCAAGTTTGTGGTTTTTGGACCGCTAAAAATTTAAAACTATGGAATCCTAGACCCTGAGATCTATAGATTATATTAACTACCCCAAAATGAAGAACAAAAAGCTATAAAACTATAAAATTATAAGGAACCATCCATAGTGAAACACCTAAGGCTACACAAAAATTCTCTCTTCCCAAATAAAATTCTAAATCCAAAACAACCTTGCTTTCTCAAACCTCCTCTTGGAACCTTTAACAGCTGAAACATTTAAAGTAACTAAACATATGGGATTAAAAAGGTTCATATTGATATTGGTACGAGATGATTTAGGGATTATATAAGTATATATTTGGTCCACGTTTTTCATTTGACGTACTAGTACTTGATGCAGCAGTCATGATTCCATTTTGGCTGGGATCATTATATGATTGAGAATTTTATGAACCAATGGATTTATTATATTACAATGAAATTCCCAGTATTATTCTGTTACTAGAATATGTAGGTATAGTCTTTCTCCATGGATGTATTATTATTTCCTAATGGGGTGGCATTTTTTCATTATCATTAATTGTAATTATTGACCGATTACTTTATCATACACTTGTATATTCTGTATTTTCATTGGTAATTCACTAGTGGTGTCTTGATATGTTATTCAAATAACATTCATAAGAATATTAGTGCATGTATAATCTTTATGTTTACTAGAAAAAAGTAATATAAAAGGCCATGATATTGATGTATATACTCTTGTTTCATGGTCAGAGTTGAAACATGGGACTAGGTAGAGACTCAACTCTAGTTTTTTAGTTGTCTCTAACCTTTTGTTTATTTTGTATTATGTGGTATTTAATAAGATAATGAGTGATAATATTAATTTTTATATGATCCATGATGAATTAGTGTAGTTCATTTTGATATAGCATGTGGTTTGTTGTTTATCCACAGTTATCTCAAAGATTTAATGTCTACTTATTTTGTTATATTGAGATGAATATTATTATTAATTCTTTCATTTTAATTTATGTTTATCATTACCATGGTGTTTAGTTTCTATATGATCACCAATATAACCTCACTACAAGTTAGATTCCTCTAAAATTTGATTATGAATTCTGGCGGCCATGTTATGCCACCATTTCATCCACGGTAGGTTGTATTGGTTCAGGGATGTTATATGATGACTATAAAAAATTACCAACAAAATAAATGCCTAAAAAACATAAGTGGTCAAATGATATAGAATATAACTGGTCTAGTCAAAGAATATAAATCTCATCACAACACAAAATATACCACTGATTGACCCAACAAAAAAAACACATTATCAAACATGAGTTAAGTAAAAGTAAAAAAATTTACCATGAATCCTTATAAAATATATCTTTTATCCATAGAATCAAACTATAATTAAAAAACATATTGTATAATAAGAAAACAAAAAAATTTGAGAATAACTTTTTCATCTAAATATTAATTTCAATATAAAAAATTCAAAACATAATTTGATTTTCAAAAACATAAAAATAATTTTCACATATGAAATATAATAGACTATTTCCACTAAAATTTTCAAATGATATTTTTTAGTGAGAATTTTTACTGGAAAATTATAGTGAAAAAATAAATAGAAATTTGCATTGATAAATTTTACTGTTTTATGGAATACTAAATATTTATCTTTATTTATTTTGAAAATGAATAATTTAGTAACTGGTTAATGGAATTCCATCAATATTGTTTCTATACATTTTTTTAAAGGAAATTCCCGATATAAATTTTTAGTTGAATTTCCATGTGTGGAGTTCCACTAGAATTTCCAACTTTTAATATAAATTTTCATCATAAACAGATATACAATTGAGTTAAATATCTTTATTAACACAAATATATTATAATAATTGAATAAATTTTTTAACATACTAAAATATTGTATGAATAATAAATTGACCAATGTTTATTAAATAGAAAAATCATCAACTATTAAAAAAAATTGAAAAACATATTGGAAAATAATAGAGAGTAATGTCAATAATTGTTTACATTATGTTTTTTCTAATGTAATATTACTCTATAAAATTTCATTAGAAACATCCAATGTAAATTCTCATGAAATTTATTTTAGAATATTTAAATATACAACCACTAGATAACATGTCAAAAATAATTACCAAATATAATAATGTATTTATATTTGATATTTATAATGGGATGTATCATGGATTTTGAAATCATTATTAATGTAAATATTTATTCTAAGATATTATTATTTACATCAATATCTACAAAATCAAGTAAAAATTTTCGAAATAAATAATCGATGGAAATTTTAAGTTGGAAAATTTAAAATGAAAATATTAAATAAATTTTTTGTTAAGAATTTTTCCATGTGAATTATTGCTGGATGTTTATCATAAAATATCAATATACTTTTAGAGTAATATGACATTCTAATTAACTATTCCAAAATATAATATTTTGTAACATTAAATATTTAATGGGAAAAAATAGTTATACAAATCGATTTTAATATATTAATTAATACTGAATGATTAAGTGAAAAAATGGTTGTGGGAGTTCCACTATAAAATCCCCCATTAAATTTTACCTATAATTATTCTATTTATGTTCCACTAGAAAACTTAAATTAATGATTTATGGGGAAATGAAAAGTGTAAGAAAGTGGATCTAACATACAACTCACAGGATTATTAATTATATTCATTATTAAGATTATCTGATGATAATTCAAATAACTATAAGTTAAACTAGAAATCTATCATGATGATAAAAAAAATACAATATTTCTAGAAAACCCCATAACTTTTACTAATAATATTATCTTTTAAAAACACTCAAAAAAATTAGGGTTTTGAGGTTAAGCGCTATAAATTAACATTTTCATCAATATTACTTTCAATAAACCAATCTAAAATTATTTTTTGGTTATCCAAAGACTTTTTCCTTCCTTCTAGTCTTTATTCACATTCCATATTAGAAATAGAATTTCCATCAAATGATTTATAATTCAGACACCAGTTCTTCGTACAACGGTTGGAATAGAAAACCATTTTGGTCCCAAGGAGAGGAATAATACAATGAAAATAAATGAATGTTTTAAGTGATGTATTAATAAATAAAAAATAAAGAGGGTGGAATGAAATATTTTTGTGAGTGTTAAATTAGAAGATTTGGATAAATTTATCACATATTGAAATCTACAGTTGATAAAAAAATCTGAAATCTAATTTTGTTTTGTATCACGTAATATTATCAAGAAATATGATATAGAAATTACCATGTGTCATGAATCTAAGATATAATAGAACCATTAAATTATACCTTTATTTTATCTATATTATATTTCCTATATAAGAAGTTAGATGAGAGAGGGAATAATGTTGTGATCCCCGGGTATTAAAAGGGGATTAAGGTGACTTATTTAGTTTCTATTAAAAAAACTAATTATGGGGTAAGGTTAATATTATTTTGATAAATGGGTATCCCACAAGGTAGATCTGTTTTCTTATAGAATGGGGGTTTGAATTATATATATATAAATATTATATATATTTCATGAACCTTGTTTAGAATAATATTATAGCACTAAGATCAGTGAAAAGTACTTTCAGAGGAGTGGTCAATCAGTGATTATGTATTTGGTGAATGGACCTCACTCTCTATCCTAACATTTGGTTTTTATTCATGTAATTAATGTGGGATAGAAAAAAATAAATATTCAAACTAGGATTTGATAATGGGATTCACCTGCAATGTGTATGAAAATGTCCTATGTGTATTGTTGTTTTTATCTTACTCACAAATAACTTCTCATTTATTATCTTGATGAATCTTTAAATACGGTATGTCCTTGAACCAATACTCCAAACACCAATGAGATACAATTACATGATACCAAACAAAAAATCAAGAACTGACTTTCTATATTCATGTTATGGTTATAACCATACCTCCCTCTCTATATGTAAGATTCATCTCACACCTCCTTGAAGTGTGATCATAAATGTCAGCTCATGTCCCTCCTAGATAATATTAATTTAATCTCCTTCCTAAAAAATAGAACATACTATATAGATATACTATATATCAATTCACCACATTTCTCGTATTCTAAGTCCATTACAATAATAAATTGAATACATTCATGATGGTTCCTGTCCATCTTGTTCTTTTGTTTTTCAACACACAAAAATATTCTACTCATTGAAGCGTTCAATTTATATTTTATTCAAAATAAATAAAATTTTCAATGATAGAAGGGTTTTGTCTCTTTTTATATCAAAAATATATTCTTATACTTCTGTTATTCTTCTATTATCAACATATCACCGATATATTTCTTTAATAAATTGAAAATTAAAACCCTTTAATATTGAGACTTTAACTCTCCATAATTATCAATATTCAAAACTCATTTAAACAAATCACATTAAATATCTCCATAATATTTGACTTTAATCTCCATGTAATATCTAAAATTGTCATGTCGTACATTCTCATTTAGTTTTTAAAAAATTGGAACAAATTTATTCCATATCTACATGATAACATACAATGACAATATTTGGGTATGAAATAATTCCTCATCATGAATAATTATATTTATTTTTGTATAGTGGTTTCATTGTGTCACTTGTTTAATAATGAATCATTCTATAATCTCATTACAATACTATTCCTCACATTAATAACATAATAGTATAATGTGGTTCTCTCCCAAAAAAATCTTTTCATCACATACTTCAACATAGACTTATACCGGTGGCATGACTACATATCAACTAATAGAACAATTTTCATCTTATCTACTATTGTTATACTACATTGAAATATGATTTTTTTCTTTATGGTTTATATAAAAATAATATAATGAATTATTCATCATGAAAAAAAGTTTCTTAAATCAATGATTAATAATTATATATCATTATGTTTATTATTAGAAGAATACTCAACATCATCACATTTAATACTCCATAATTCTCATGTTTTGCCAAATATAAAAACCTTTATGTATTTAAATATCCATTTAATTCACAATTATATATCACATTTTCATTGATGTAAACTCTTACATATCATCTAGGATTCTCTGAAAATGATTCATATTCTCCGCAATGTATTTTACATTGTCATAAATTAAAATTTTGGGAAGATATTATGTTTTAAAACTCATTCATGCATTTCCAAATTTTTCAGTTATTTGAGAATATTATATATCTCAGTGAGATTCAAAACATTTCTAATATTCCAATTATTATAAATCGATTAATAACCTATAAATCTAAGTGACATTTATGAATGAGTCGTTTAACTTTATCCATGTTCTAGATAATGCTTACACATCATAGTGCATATTTAATACATTTCCCGATTCCAGAGTGAATGTTTAAAAAACACTTATATATCTTTCATAGGAAATCTTACTTATAAAGAACTTTTTTTAATGTTTATAGAATCCTATAACTTTAGAACGATAATGAATTTTCAGAGCACATATCCAAATTCTTAAAATCAACTCAAACCTTCTTCAATCTTTCCTAGGACATCTCAATCCACATAAAATAATTCAAACAACCTTATGATATCTCCAAATATTCTTTTGATATATCCAAATTATCATAATGATCTTGTATAATATAAATAGACTTTAGAGTATTTCCGTGGATACTCTACTACCTCAACCATCATCATATCCTCCTCAAACACCATCCATGTATATTATTCTTGTATCATCTATAATAAATAATTTATAAAACATAGTATGGAACTTATAAACTAGATTTTTCATACTTTAAATAAGATTTTATAATTTTTGTTATATAAGAAATATATTTTCAAAATATAATGAAACTCAATTACATTACCATATGAGAATGGATTTATAAGAATATATATAATTAAACAACATCACTTAAAACTCATAATCCATGTAAATAGTGGAAAAAAATTACTACCAAGATGCAACGTTATTTTTAAATCCTCTTTTATTATATACAACTCAGTTTATATTCATACCTTTCTTGGGTATTTCACTCAACTACTCATCAACATTCTTAGTTTCAAACACCTTCTATTCTACTCTACTCAACACGTATTGCATTCCTTGAGGATTTTCAAAATGATATTAAAATTCATCCATATCAAAATTAAAATAATAGTATACTATTAATAATGATATATATTTACTAATATATAATTAATAATATATGTTTGATAATATAATTAAAAAATAATAATATAATTTACAATAATTATTAAAAATTATTAATATAATTAACAATTTAGATTTTAGTTATTAATTATTAATTAATTAATATAATTAATAATTATCACAATAATTAATATAATTATCAAATAATGATTAATAATATAACTAATAATAAATTATATAACAAATAATTAATTATATAGATAGAAATTAAAATTTTCATTAAAAATAATTATTTATTAAATAATATAGCTAATAACTAATAATTGAAATAGTTAGAGAAAAATGGTTGTTGGTTCTTGCAATTATATTAAAAAGAATTAAAAAATGATGATTGGATATGGGGTTAGACATGAAAAAACGGACCTCAACATGAAAATAGATAATACATCCCAGTGAAATAGTTAGGGATTGAGATTATGATTCTGTAACTTTTAAGATTAAGAATAGTGGCTCATATATTAATTTGACCACACCATCCACAGCCATGGGGGAATATTCCCTTCTCTATTTAGGATTCACTCATGACTTATCTTCATCATCTAAATTCAAGATTGAAGTAGCCACAGACTCATAATATCCCCTACTTGACTAGTAGAAGCATTCTTGATCCCACTGTTTCTGTATTTATCCTTGTTAACTACATCATATATTATATTTCAAGAATAAGAAATAACTCTTGAATCCTCTTTTTCTAATGGGTTTACAACCCCTTGATTAGAATGGAGACTAAGGTACTCCTTATCCTATATACTCAGAACAAAAGAGTTATCCCTAATACACTGGTTGACTTTTTTCATGAGTCTAATCATTCGTGGGCGTTACCTTTTATGAAAAAATTATTTGAAACCCATCATTATAAACTAGGTGGATCTTCCCTTTAGATATATCGAGAATACTTGAGTTCTTATATGGAGAATTTAAGAGCTAAGAACCATGTTTATCTTGGGTCTTTTCAGGTGAAGTTCGACCCTTTCTTGTTCTCTCCACTTACTAAATAAGAGAAGAAAAAAATTATAACACACACTATGGTGAACCAAAAGAATGGGAATTACCCACATCCATACCTTGGAAAACTAACACACTTGACCCCAACATTGGTGGGGTTAGAAACACCTCCGGAATCTAAAGCTACCTTGAGCCTTCCAACACCAGTAGATAACTAACATGGTCTACACCAATAATTAGAGCCTCTAGCTCACAATCACTAGCCAAATCTTGCACAAACATACCTCACCCACTTGTGATAGTGGAATCCCCAGCTAACTGATCTATAAGATCTACAATAACCACTCTAGATTCTTGGGTATTATTAGTTATGGCCATATGAATAGCATTTATATTACCCAACTCACTTTCTTTAACCAGTTTACCCAAGGAACCAAAATTATTGGTAGTATACAATGAATAAACATAAATATATATGGAATTACACTAATCATTGGAATCAAGATGACTTGAATCATTGAATTGATCCCATGTTTTATTATAATTATCAACCTTAATAGATGTAGTGCCTCTATGGTCTTATATATTCCATTTACCACAATAACCAACATAAAGCCCATTTTCTAAGTAAACAGAATAGGATAAATCCCTTATATAGTTATCCATGGGGTGAAATATTTCATTACAATAAAAATAGAATGTATTGATTTTTTCATAAATTATTCTCAAATTCAACTCATCATATTTAATCAATAAAAAAATTTCTCAGTTAAAGTTATGAAAAGATCAGCATTGATAAACACTCCGAAAAAGTACCCAAATATGGATTTCTATGTATCATTGTTTATTTTAATGGGTACACCTATTGAAGAAACAATATCAAACAAAGATCCTAGGATTCTAAAGGATTTAATTTAATCCAAATATCTTGTCCCAAACATGCACAAAAGAATTTTTAAATTGAAAAAAAATTAAATTTAATGTTCCATTACAGAATTATTAGTGATTCTAGTTTTAGAGAGATCATAACAAAGCCTCATTCCCACCTTTTCTTTTTTCTTCATGTGGTAATAAAATTTAAAAAGAAACCATACATATTGAAATACATTTCCAATGGAATGATCCTAAAATTAAATAAAAACAATGAACTAAATTTGGATATTTCCATGAAGTTTCACCCTTTGGGAGAATAGTCTAGTTGATAACTGGGATCCCACATTGCTCTATTATTTTATAAAATGATTCCTCCCTTTTGAGGTCCTGAGTGATAATACCCTTTTTGAAAAATCTATATAAACCCGTGATTTGAAATGAAGTAATCTATATTTGATTCAGGGATTTAGGATTGTTAACTTTATCCTAATTTTGTTTATCTTATTTGAGGCATCCTCCATAAAATCCTCAATCTCATAATAAACCAATGTTAACCAAGTATATCCTTGATCAATAATCTTTTAAATATAAATGTCATCAGTATTAGAAACTCCAAAGACAAAAACCTAGAATTAATTCCACATAAATCACACTAGACTCTCCCATGAGCCCTCCTATTAAACCACATCCATCTAATAATAATCTTTAATAACTAATAATAAAAATAATTTAATTAATAACTAAAAAATTAATGACTAATAATATAAATAATATGACATATAATATAATTAATAATTAATCATATGATTAATATAATTAGTGATTAGTAATGTATTATTTAATAAAAAAACAATAATTGACACAATTAATCACACATAGATAGTTGGGTAACTAAGAAAACAAAACACACATGCATATATTGATCTATCATGCATCATACTTCAACCCCCAAGGATAAACCCACATCATTTATCCCATTACAATTTGAGATGCCACAATAATTTGATGGCATGAATACCCTTTGGTTTAAATGCCATTTATTCACCCAAATTCTCTTTCCAGAATAATATTTCTTTGATTCTACTTATGATAATTTACTACTAAAATAATACCTACATTACTAAAGGACTACCTCTTCTATAATACCATTGTTTTTGTAGTACCTACTACAGACCCCACTTATACAGTGCTACAATGCCTCCAAAATTTCCTCATAAATTTTGGCCATCAAGGAGTAAAACCCTAACCTTCCAAATTTGGTGAAACATCCTCTACCACTAACAATATAATTAATATTTATAAATGCAATTAAGAATTAATAAATTAATTATTATATTTATTAATTATTAATAATAATTTATAACATAAAAAACATAATTATTAATTATTAAAAATACCTTATATAAAATTTAATAATAAAAATTACTAAAATATTTAATAGATAATAATTAATAATTAATAAAGTAATTAATAATTTCACTATGAATAATAATAATTAATTATTTATATAATTCATAATAATGACTAATAATTTAAGAAATTATTAATAATATTATTAATTATTGGAATAAATAATACTATATTACTCAATAATTAATTATTAATTAATTCGACCATTTAACCCTGTAATTATTTTATTTCCTCGATAATCCTTTTTTTAAGTGGGTTGAGAGAGAACCCTTACATCTCCCAAAATCCCCATAATGTGTGGCCCAAAGACCCAAAATAAATACCCAGGAGGCCTAGAGGAAACAATAACTAATATGAAGAATCCCTTTCTTCCATCTTATCATCAAGTAGCCTACTTTTCTAATGTCCTGTAATAATAGCCTATCATTTTTTTCCTCTTGCGGGGGATTTGTGTGTGCAATGAAGTCATTAACTTTTTCCAGGGACCAGTCACACAAATGATTGTCTTACCTCTTCCTTCATCGTTGACCTCTATCACATCACTGTATCCAGCAGTTGGAGGGGCTCCATATAAGGCACCATCCTTAAAGATTATTCAATGTTGAGATAAGTCAATAATGTGACTTTAATTTACATCGAGGATCATTACAAGTTTATAAATTTAGTGAATTAGCTCAAAAATCATACACAACAACTTAAATATTACAAGTAGACACTTCTACTAATTATCCATATTTTTCATAAAAAACTCTTTAAAAAGAAACATGGAAATGTTTTATGTTTTAACATCATAAAATATCATTGATCCCATCATTGAATGTATTCTTATTTATGTAATATGAAAAAAAATTCAAAACATGGGGCAAGAATAAAAATCTTAGTACATGATACACAAAAAAGGAAAACTATTAGAGTTGGGAAAACATGAAAATTGTTATCACTTTATCATAAAGTAATACTTTTCACCCTTAGGAAGCAGTAAATATTCTTCACTGAATACAACCTCATTACCTAACCTTTTTGTAACCAAAATATTAACATAAACCCACAGAAATCAACATATAACATATTAAGGTAACATGTGACAAAACATTCTTAAATAAAATAACCATATGGTCGACTTCCACACATATCACTAAATATAATAACCATAAATCCAACTTCCATACCCAATGCATTAGAGGTTATAATGTAATCACCCATCCATGGATTATCACAAAACCACCCCTCTTTGGTTTATCACATAACCAATCATCTTTGAATTATCACGTAACCACCCTTCAAATGTCCAAATACCATTATATAATCCAAAAAACACAAAAGATATCAATTTTCAACATTTCACTCATAAAATTACATTTGTAATAAATAGAAATAATTTCTAGATATTATAATATTAAATCCGATTTCAAAACCATTTTCAATACCAAAACATCCAAAATGGGAATACATGATTTCTTTTCCTTTTAAAACACTAAGCCTTATAGGGGAATCCAAATGTCAAATAATTGTTTCGGCGGAGAAGAACTTATTATTGTCGTATACATTAAAAACATTTATTTTTATCATTTAATAAAATTATTCATCTACAAATATTCCCTTTGAAATAAAATATAAGTAAAATGGGTTTATTATACACTGTATAAATTAAGGTTGTGTATCACATCAAATTATGCCTCAATGAAAGGAGATTGAGACAAAGTCTCTTACCTTGAGTCTGACTCGTCGTATACAATCATTATGTTCTTGATTAATAAAACTAGGTTAATTTATACATTCTTAGGAACCTTTTTTAATTTTATTATTACTTTAATATTACTTATTACTATGTTATAAAAATTACATAATTATTTATGTTCATATAAGACGTTTTGTCGATATTCAGTACTTGAGTTGAAAAAGAACTTGTTTTGATGTAAATTGTCCATGTAACCAAAATTAAATCCTCAATATAATATTATAAATCAGTTATATATCATATATATCCTGTATATATTTATGTATAATATCCATAATATTTTTAGATAAGAAATTAAATGCACCATTCATGGAGATGGGTGGCCGTACATACCCATGAACGCTACTTTCATTTATCTATCATATTAAAAGAATAATAATCATATGATATAAATATATAAAATAATACCAATAATATATTAATTTCATTTATGTATCATGGGTTTAATAAATCCATCATTTATGAGTTCCATGTATAGCGTCAATGAGTCAGATCGCTTTGAGGGTGCGTTCGTCAACACTTCCTCGAATAAAATTATCATATTGACACAACATGGAAAGAAAGAAGGTATGTTCTAAATAAAAATTAAAAAATCATAGAGGCAATATAAATATAATATATATCATATATACAAATAGTTCAATCATAATGGCCACCATAAGAGGTGGTAGAAGAAAATTGAACAATCATCATTTTGTGAGGCCGTAGTTCTACTTACACTGAAACAGTATGTTCGATGTCTATTAGATGGAGGTGTGTAAAAGTATAGGTAAAAGAAATATAATGAAAAAAATAATCATTTATTTATGAAACTTTTATTTTTATAAAATAATGTATTAAATAGAGTTTATGGGGTTTGATAAATAAAATAAATGAAAGGAGCTTGAGAGATGTTGTTGCCTCTAAATCGGGTAACTCTTTTTGATTTAAGCCAAAAGGCTCCCTTGTGTTTCCTTTTACCAAGGTAATGATTCTAGGAGGAATTTAGTGATGTTTGGATATTATTTTATAATTAATTGGACTATACAAGGGGCTTTATAGAGGGTGTGTAAGTTGGTAGAGGTGGTAGCCTTTTATAATAGGGAGGATGGGCACTTTAAGAAAGCCTTGAAATATTATATTATTATAAATTTATTTTATAATTATAATAGTTCAGAAGTAATATATTTAGAGTATAATATGATTATGGGTCAAAATACTTCAACTAATAGGTTTTAGATATGTTTAGGTCCCAAATATGACCTTATCTTTTGGTTTTAGCCATTAGTTAAATAAATTAACTCTTAGCACACCTTCCTGTATTTTTACACTCTACGGTTAATATTTTTACTATAAAATTCCAAGAGAACCTAAATTGAATCATTAACTACATTTTGTTACATTATTTAATTATGTTTTCTGAATCTAAAATTTTTATGACTTTTATATCATTTAATAAAATCATATTTGTTTTAATAACTCATTTATGTCAATTTTGACACTATTTAGTAATTGATTATTGCTAAAGTCATAAAATCTTGATTAATTTAAAAATCCACTTTAAATCAAATATAAAATTTCCAAATCATCCATAAAATTTTTGTATTGAATAAATATTTTCAAATTACATTTATTTTATTTTTTATATTGTCATTTATTTGAATCTTTCATTAATTAGGTAATCACTACCTCATCATTATGTCATAAATAAATATATTTATTTAATGTATAAAAATTATATATAAAATTACATTATGTAGGAAACAATTTTATATTTATTATTACTATTTATAGTCAAAGAGATCATTTATATAATGCCACCTTAAAATCGTTTTAGTAAAAAGATACATGTTTATGTTATATTTCTCTTTACTTTAAATTAATTATTATAACATGTCATTACCACACCCAAGTTGTTCCATGGGGTGAAAAATACACCCATGGATGATCATGGTATTTCATATCTCAAAAAATAGGATTATGAAATGTGTTAGGGTAGTTTTATATTATTATAATATTAGTTTTTCTCCTTAGTTAACTATTTTTCCCTTTAAACATGGTAAATAAAAATAATTACTAAATTTACTTTTCATAATGTCCAAAAATAAAAGAGACTTATTTAAATTATTTGAAACTATAGATTCCAAATATGGAATCCATTTTTCCAAATTCATAACATAAAATTTTTGAAAATAAATTTAAAATTAATTCATGTTTTCAAAATGATAAAAAATGTTTTTTAAAAGTAATATCCATCAAAAGATTGACATTGTTTATATCAAATTTCAATGATAAATTAGATCTAATGTAGAAAATTGGATTAAATGATAAAAAATTCATCCAATTATACTATAAAACCAATTAAAAAATAAAATCCAAATATATAAATAAATTATATGAAAATGAAGTTTTGAATAAAAATACAGTATTTTTCACTATTCATTAAAATATGTATTTTATCAGAAAAATTTCAAAATTTAAACCAAAGTAAATTTTGATGTTAATATTTAAATGAAAATGTTTATTATTTCAAATATAAAAAATAAAAGTGGAAATAACTATATATAAAAAGGGTTCATTATCAAAAGGATGTAAATTCACCTTTTAAAAATATTATGTATTTTATGCCTAAAATTAGATTCATTCTCATTTTAAGCCTCGAATTTTTTTTGGATAAATGTAAAAACATTTTACAAACCTATGTAATCATATTGCAATTAGTTCTGTTCATTCCTACCAATACAATGGCATGGCGTTAACTACTATTTAAAATAATAACAATAATATTGTACTATTTTTTGGTATAGCTCAGTGTTGTCTGTAACGTAAAATTACAAATAAACCCATTATTGCGTGTTGAGTACACAATCATACAAATCATACCCTTATTATAAAATTAATATTTTATTCATAAATATTAATAGATATGAAAATGTTGTAGTCTATAAATAACTAGGATATTACATTATTCTCCCCTTTTATAAGTTTTATCCTCACAATTTGAATTTGGTGTTGGTAACTAAAGTATGACTTTTAAAAATACCATTGTTGCAATCCCACATTAAAAAAAGGATTAATAAAACTTCTAATTTAAAATAAAACAGGTGATTACAAAGGTCACATGAGATAACACACACTAGTATTACATGTATGAAAAAATGGTTATAGAAGAAAATCCAAGTGTCAAGTTCTGATGAAGAGATAGAAGAAAAAATAATCTGGAGAATGTTATCAACTAAAAAACCAAAAACATGTGATGGGTTCAAAAGTCATTGATTTTACAGTAGGAAAAGTAAATGAAAGACGTTTTTTTTACTATCCTTTTCATAAAGGTGAGGAATTATTTTAGTACATACAATAGGAACCTATGGAAATATACTTACCTGAAAAGTAGTGCTTCATCCTTTAATAAATTTCTACCACAAAATCATCTTTTCTCCAAATGACGAGTATTCAAGATAACTTGGTCACAACTAAAGTACTGTAATCAACTTCATAATAATCACAGAATCCACAAAAGATTAACAATATATTTCCACCATCTTTAGACATTAAAC
Organism: Viscum album; assembly: GCA_963277665.1. NCBI lineage: Eukaryota > Viridiplantae > Streptophyta > Magnoliopsida > Santalales > Viscaceae > Viscum > Viscum album. Next base: position 1,900,316,788 of record OY728132.1, on the reverse strand, counting down.
AAAACCAAAATGGCAAGTATAACATTAGATAAACCCTCAAAAATAATAATCCATTATAAGGAGAATGACTAATTGTAATCTCCAATATTCAATAGTAATACCCAAGTTCTACATAGACCACTAAACAAAAACAATCCTTAAAATTATTAAAAATAATACAACTAATATTGAAACCTAAAATATAGAAGGATTTGATCTCATAGTTTTCCCATATTAATTTTAACATTACACTCCAAATGACATCAACCACTAATAATGACTTATACCAAAAAGTAATTATCCTAATCACATTTTCTCCAAGATTGATTAATCACTTCTATAAATAACCAAATTCCCATATTTCCACAATTAAATCAATGATTTAACCAAAAATAATTCAAAATTTATACCTCAAATAAACTTCTACAGTATTCTATTTACCATAATCATATAAAGCTCACAAAATAGTGAACGTATTCTAAAATAACATTTATCAGATAATCCCCAAATCATTTTCCCACAATAAGGATATCCATTCGATAAAATATATATCTCCCATGTCAAATTATTATTAATACATAATATCATTTAACTGAAAATAATAATTCATACTAACCAGGGACATCATGTAGTCCAGTTTTAGGTGATGCACCCTTGTCACCCATTGGTTTTGGGTTCAATTCATATGGCCTTGCCGGACGTGATCGGTTGTCACCCATCCTATGGGTGGTCATTTTTCATAAACCATATCATTATTATAAAATTCTAAAAAATAATATAGTGTCCTCAAAAAATACAAATTTCATTCTTTAGCCCCAAATTTTATTTAATACCTTTCATTTTTCATCCAAAAAATGTGATAACAATAAGTCACCTCAAGAGAAATTATCATATGAACCCTAAAGCTTATCCATTATATCCACATAAGAAAAAATAATTCTTCCTTGAACAAAATGTTTACATATCAAATATTGGGGTCACACATAATAAAAAAAGCATTCCAAGTAATCACATAATTAAAAGAGCATTAATAATTTTAAGCATTTCATCATCCTATAATATTTTATTACTCTAGAATCCCTAATATATAGAATTCTTAATCATTCACCATTCTTCATAATCCATTAATAATGAATTTTAACCTTATTTCTTAATAAATCATTCATGCAGATCAAATATTATCATCCTTTATAAATATCAATCTAGATATAATTTATTATTAATGGATACAAAAATAAATCATACCTTAAATTTAGATATCATGATCATCATGATGGTCTCTTTCTCTTTCGACATGTTTTCCTACATTCAAAAAGTTAATGTTCACTCCACTTCTATAATTTCACTTTTTAATAGATTTTGAAAATTTAAGAACATGAAACCATTTCATAAAGATACCATGAATCATAATTGTTTTTAGAAAAGAGTATGTGTTGGATAACTCAAACAATTTCTTGTAGGCGATTTGAATACTCAAGAAGCTGTCAAAATAACTCAAACCATTATTTTTACCTAATAGTGATGATAAAATCATCAGGGATGGAGAAAAAGGTTGTGATAGATCTCTTTTCTTATATCTTGAAAAATTATTCTTAATCTTCCAAAAAGAATCATCACAGAAAAAAGAAATGAATTATTAAAAAAAATCCCTTACGGGTGAAGAAAACATGGAAAATTTTATATTACCCAAATCCATCAACCTCTTTATATCCCCATTGTTTATGTTTTTATCTTGTATACGTAATTTACTCTAACCCTCCATATGTTTTTATATTATAATAACCCCCTCGGTTATATGGGATCCTTAACATACACATAGATAACTTTCTAACCTCTATTGTTATCTAAAACAACCTTGGATACCAACTATAAGGCACCACCCATAAATATAACTTAATATTAAGAAAAGTCAATATTTTTAAATTAATTTACATCTATGATCCTTTCACGATTATAGATTTAGAGAACTAGTTCCTAAATCATACATAAAAACATAAATATTACATGTAGACACTTCAACTCACTATCTATTTTTTTTCATAAAACAGAAACCTTTAAAAAGAAACATGGTATCATTTCATGTTTTAACAGAGTAAATTTTCCTTGATCACATAACTGAATCTATTATTCATTATTTCTTATGAAAAAAATTTCAAGACTTTGGATGCATATAAAATGTTCCACAAGGAGTTATACACAAAGGAGGAAAACTAATAGTCTTGGGAAAAGATGAAAACCATGATCACTTTATCATAAAGTAATTCTTTTTTACCTTTTTGAAGTAGTAAATACTATTCAATGAATATAATATCAGGTTTTACCCTTTTTGAAACCAAATTATTACCATAAACTCATAGAAATAAACATATAACATATAATGGTAACTAGGGATATAAACATACTTAAATGGAATAAAAATATGATCGAATTCCACACAAATCACTAAATGTAGTAGCCATATGGCCGACTTCCATACCCAATTAATTGGAGGTTTTAACATAACCACCCATACTTAGTTTATAATGGAACCAAATATATTTGGTTTATCACATAACCACTCTTATTTGGTTTATCACGTAACCACCTGTCAAACTTCCAAGTACCATTAAATAATCATAACACATAAATGATTTCAATTATTAACATTTCACTAGAAAAATTTTATTTTCAATAATAAGAAAAAATTTCAAGAAATATAAATAGTAAATACACTTTCAAAACCATTTTCAATACCAAAAATCCAAATACAGAATAAGTGATTTCTTTTTTCCTTTAAAAAACATTAAATCTTATAGTGGAAGTCAAATATCAAATAATTATTATGGTGGCAGAGGATTCATTTTTTCTGCATACATTAAAAACATTAATTTTTTTTCATTTAGTAAAACACTTTGTATAAAAATATTCCATTTGAATGAAATTAAAAATCAAATGGCTTTATTATACACCATATAAAGCAATATGGTGTATAACATAAAAATATGCCTCAATTAAAGGAGATTGAGACGAAGTCCCTTACCTTGAGTCTGAATCATCACGTACTATCATTACATTCCTAAATAAAATTTTTTGTTAATTTATACTTTCTTGAGAATATTTTTCAAGTTTATTATTCAATTCATATCACTTGTAACCACGTTATGAAAATTACATTAATATTGAAGTTCCTATGGGACATTTTATCAATATTTGGTACTTCAGTCGAAAGTGAACTTGTTTTGATGTATATTATCCATGTTGTCAAATTCAATAATCTCCAAAATATTATTCATGATTTAAATATCCTAAATATCTAGTATATATGTATTAATAATATCTATAAAATTTGTATATAATAAATGAAATGCACCATTCATGTAGACGGTTGGTCGTATGTATGCATGAACGATAGTTTCTTTTCACTGTCATATTACTAGAATAAAAATAAAATAATATAAATTTATATTATAATATTCATATAATATTAATTTCATGTATATATCATAGGTTAAATAAATTTATCCTTTATAGGTTCCATGTATAGAGGGAATGAGTCACATCTCTTCAAGGGGTCGTAGTCCACACATCCTCAAATCAAATTATCATGTTTACACAACATGGATGGAATAAAGGTGGGTTATAAATAAAAATTATAGAAGAATAGATAAAATATAAATATATTATATTTCAAATATAAATATAGTTTCATTATAATGACCACTTTTATAGGTTGTGTGAGAATATTGAACAATCATTATTTCGTGAGGTAGTAATTCCTTGTACATAGAAAAAATATGTCATATATTCATTAGATGGAGGTTTATATGAGTTTCGATAGAATAAATAGGATAAAAATTGCTGGTATAGTGAGTATATTGTTGTTGTAATAAAATAATGGGATAAATAGAGTTTTGGGGGCTAGAGAATGAAAATAAATGAAAGGATCTTGAGAGAAGACATTACCTCTAAATCGGGTTAGTCCTTTTGATTTGAGCAAAATTGTTTCATAGAGTTTTATTATTCCAATGTTAAGTTTTATAGGTGGAATGGAGGTATGTTTAGAGCTTATTTCAGCATAATTTTTTCAAACTAAGGGGATTGATTGGTGTGTGTAAATGGGTAGAGGTAGTGGCCTTTTGTAAAAGGGAGGAGGGTAACATTAGGAATTTCTTGAAATATTATTTTATTATAAATTTATTTTTCTATTATAATAGTCTCAAAGAGATATATTTATAGGATAATGTCAGGATGGTTCTAAATCCTCTCAAAAATAAGTTTTTGACATGTTTAGGTCCAAATTGGGACTTTATCTTTTGGCATTAACCCTTAGTTAAATAAATTTACTCTTACCATGTCTTCTTGTATTTTACACAATATGGTTAATATGGTTATGATAAAATGACAAGAGAACCTCAAGTGTATAATTAATGAAATTTATTACAATATTTAATTCATTTTTTAAAATATAATATTTTTAGGACTATTATATCATTTAATAAAATATTATTTGTTTTTAAAACTCATTTTTGTCAATTTTGACATTATTTAGTAATTGATTTTTGTTAGAGTCACAGAAACATCATTAATTCCAAAAAACTATTTTAAAAAAATATTAAATGTCAAAAAGTCCATATATTTAATGTATAGAACCAAAATCATTAAATTAAATTATTATTAATATTTATAGTATCATTTATTTTAGTCAGTCATTAATATGGTAATCATTGCATCTCATTATGTCAAAAATAAATTTATTTATTTAATGTCTAAAAATAATAAAGAAAATACCCAGATTTTGGAAATATTTTTAGATTTATGATTAATATTTACAGTCAAAGAGATCAGTTATATAATCACAGCCTAAAATTGTTTTAGTAAAAAGATACATGTTTATGTTATATTTCTCTTTACTTTAAATTAATTATTATAACATGTCATTATCACATTAAAGTGGCTCTATGGGGTCCTAAAATTGTCCCAATGATGATTATGGTAGCCCATATCTCATAAAATAGGATTATGACATGTGTTGGGGTAGTTTTATAATATTATAATACTAATTTTTACCCTTATTTAAATAATTTATCCATTAACCAGAGTAAATAAAAATAATAACTAAATTTACTATTCATAATGTCCAAAAATTAAAGGGAACTATTAAAATTATTTGGACCTTATTATTCCAAATATGGAACCCATTTCTCCCAATTCAAAATAAATAATTGGAAAAAATTAATTTTAAATTAATTCCAATTGTCAAAACAAGAAATTGGTTTTTTAAAAGTAAAAACCCTCACAAAATTGACATGTGTTTTTATCAAATTTCAATGTGAAATTACTTCAAATGATAAAATTTTTATTAAAATATAAAAACTTAATCTAATTATTCCTTAAAACCAATAAAAATGACATTATAACTATATAAATAAATTAGATGAAAATGGAGTTTTGAATTAAAATTTAGAATTTTTCACTATTCATTAAAATATGAATTTTGTTAGAAAAATACAAAAATTTAAACCAAATTAAATTTTTATGTCACTATTTCAAATAAAATGTTCATTTTTTCAAATATAACATATTAAAGTGATAAAAACTATATTTAAAAACGGTTCTTCATCCGAAGGTGGTAAAATAACCTTTTAAAAATAATAGAGTATTTTATTCTTAAAACTGGATTCATTCACGTTTTAATCCTCAAAAATTAAATGGAAAAATGTAAAATTTTTTAAAAACCATGTGTAATCATATTGTAGTAATTTTTGTAAATTTTTTTCAATTCAACGACTAGGTGTTAACTTGCATTTAAAACAATAACATTATTATCTTATTATTTTTTGGTATAACTCAATGTTGTGTGCAATATAAGATTTAAGAGAATCTCATTATTGTGTTTAAAGTACACTATTGGACAAAGATTCCCTATGATGTAAAAACAATATTTTATTAATAAATATTAATAGATATGAAAATTTATTATTCTTAAAATACTTGGGATGTTACACTCTAAATATCCTGAAGGACCTCGAATGGTGGCCTAGAGGCCATGTGGCCCAAAGGTCACTGGTAGCCTAGAGGTTCTATGGTCTGAAGGTCTGATACATTGTCCAAAATCCCATTAGGGCAAATAATACTAGCACTACACGACTTTTATACAATACCATCTATAGTTCATGCACTACTATAATGCTACAATCCTGCTATAGTCCAAAAAATTATTCCTTATCTGGATTTTAACCCATGTTTGATACAAGATTACGAGGAGACATTACCACTCTCGTAAACCCCAACATATTTTTTTAATTATCTTTTTAATTACATTATTAAATATATTCTTTCACAATAATTTTTAAATACTAATTATAATTGTAATTAATTAATAATTATTAATAGACATTAAATTATTAATTAAATATATTTATTGTTAATTATTAATATCTGAAATTTAATATTTAATTATTAATATTAATTAATAATTATTAATTCAAATATAATTTATAATTATTATAATTTATTCAAACATTCAATTACATAATAAGTATTATCATTAATTAGTTATTAATTGTTATGTGTTTATATTATTAACTATTATTATCAAATATTAAATATTTAAAATTATTTGATTATGATTTATTATATATATTTAATATATTAAATATTAAATATTTATGTTAATCATATTAACAATTATTAATTATATCATTACTTTTAATATATATAATATTAATTAATAATTATGTTATTGATTGAGAGAGGCTTTCTGTGGGCCTTAGTGATGCTATTATAGATTGGTTTGACTCACAAGTTAAGTATATATATGTATATATATATATATGGAACTTTTAATCTTCAACTATAAATAATACCACACAGTCTTAGAGTTTATATCCTCTAACATTGAAGCCATTATACAATCCAATTTGAAGCTACATATTCATGAATTATCATGGAAATATAGATTCCATAGAGTTTGTGAGAGAGTGAGTGAATCCATAAAGTTAGAGAACATGGATGAGGTTCTTGATTAAAAATGTACTCTTTCTTACAAGGGGAGGCAATGTGAGATTCATTTTTCGATTCAACCTCTAATGAGGATGATTTGAAAAACATTTCAAATTGATGACCTAGAAAACCCTTAGAATATGGATAGATATTGGAAGAGTGGTCAACATCCCCATGGTAGGGTTGTCCCTGAAACATGGGTAATAGGTAAGTTGTTTTTTTATTACCACATTCGAGGATGACTCTTGGAGAGTATTTTCACTCTGTCCTGTTGGAGACATGTATTTATGGGTCTTTTATTTTTTGTAGCATTTTTTTCCACTTATTTGACATTGAAACCCCTTGTAACACTATTTTTTAAATAAAAGGATTACGGGATTAGTTTTATGGGCTTCTAAATATGATGGTTTTCGTCTAATTATAATGATTATATTTTCATTTATTAATTTTATTATTAATTTTATTGATTAATCATATAATTAATTATGTTAATGATATTATTAATTATTAATTATTATTAATCAGTAATTATGTCAATAAGATTTAATATTTATTAATTACACTAATTATACTAATAATAATTAATTATATTATAATTTATTAATTATAGTTTTATTCCTTTATTATTAATTATATATTATTTTTAATTTAATAATATTATAATTCTTGTAATTATTGGACCTAAATCCTATATAAAAAATCCTAATGGGACATCAAGAACCAATCTCTTATAAAAGGGTCCATTGTGCGGGTATTTTAGTTATATGTTAAAATTACATTAATAAAGACAATTAAAAATAATGAACACTATTTTTTATATTGTTTAAAATTTTATTATGACTGTGTATGATAAACCATTTTTTATTAAAATGGATCTAGAATGAACAATGTTCAAGTAAATACCTATCCCATTTTTATAATCCTGTTTAATAAAAAACCAAATAAACTTATTGAGAATTTAGATTATGGTACTAAATTAAGGGGAGTTGTGAAAAAGTTTTTCTAAAATTGCATTTTGGTGGATAAATAACTTAGAATACTACAAATTACTATAAGGTCACTTAAAATTTGTAATTGCATTTTGGTCTTCCACATGTGGGTATATATACATTTTTTTATTTAAAAATACATAAAAAGATTAAAATATAAAAATTATATTAGTGTTACTAATAATAGAATAATTTTCCCCATAAAGCTGGATAGCGTGGCATGAGATGAGAAATGGTTTAAGTAAGCCTCGTTATAAAATTAAAATAGGGAGGTTTCCCTTTTTAATTAACATGATCTTTTGGTAAATAGGTTTGGAATATTCGTAGGAAGATTATGTAACCAAGAATCATACTTTAATATCCATAAATGAATATATAGGTTGTTCTTTAGTGATCTCTTGGATGACAACATTTTTTTCTTAACATATGGGTTTTCTTTATAATACACTATATAGAGAAAAATGTATAAATGGGTGTGTCTCTTTGTAGTCTACTAAAGTAGAATATATAAATAGTCTCCCTAATAAAAATTAAATGACAAATAAAAAAATTTCTTCAATCAATGCTATAAATTGGATTTATCTGTGACCAAAAAGTGATGATGTTTCCAATCCTGATAAAAGTTGTAATCTTTTATCAATGATAACAAAGGGGATGAAAAAGATGTTTTTATCTGTACTCGAGTTAGTGATAATAAAATTATCATTTTTATAGAATTAACTTTATCAATATAAATACACATTGTTCATCCCTATTTCTTTCATTGAATGTCGTATTTAATCAGTACTTGATTCAGTATTGAAAAAATTATTTTTATCACTGTTATTTCTTATATTAATAAAATTCATCAATTATAGTAGTGTGATGCTACATGAACAAAACACTACAATATCCAAATAAATAAAACATACATAAATTAAAAGTAAAATTCTATTAAAATAAATATCAATCACAAAAAAATCATTGAATTTTTTTTGATATAATAAAATTACTTTTATGTGTATAATTTATTACAAACAATTACAATTTCTGACAAACTAAAAAACAGTCATACTTGTAAAGACTAGGTTTTACATTATTCCACCATCCTTGGGAACCACCATCAAATATGGCCGTATCATTCCACCAGTTGTTGAACACACCATACCAAACATGATGAAAAGTATATACATATAATAATAATTAATGCCTTTTTAGTATTTCTATAAATAAATAAACCAAACATAAATGTGATACATTAATTAATAAATAAAAAATAAATTAAAAGGTAATAATGAATGATAAAATGTAATATATAAATAAAAATAATTACATAATATATAAAAAAACATATCAAAATGTAATACGTCAATCTGGGAATGTTTCCTCTCTTTTGAGTTTGTGAAACACTTTCAGTCATACGGGTCACAACAAGTGTTAGATGGATTTATAGTTAATTTATACACGTCAGAATTTGATAACCAATATTTTTCAGAAAGTATCATGAGGATATAAACATATTTTCTCATTTTTGATTTTTTGATGTCTGTTTTGAAAGAAATGTCCGTTTTTAATGACAACACATAATTTCTGTCATACTAGTCATGTCGTGTATCTAATTTGTGTTTAGTTAATTAATACTCTTAAAATGGAATTATTAATAGTTTTTATAAATCATCAAGATAATATAATAATATATTATTAGTTTTGAGTATATAATGCATGTTTTGAACTAAAATGTCACTTTTTAACTAATACCAAGAACTTTTTATCATAAAATGCGAACATTGTGTCATATTGTTGTGAGGTTAATTCCTATTCATAAAAAATTAATTATGAATAATTTTATTAAAGTATAATTTTTTTGACAATGATTTCTTAGTTTTTCATATGTGATATGCATTTTGAACTAAAATGTCCCTTCTAATTTAAAACATGAACTTTTAGCCATAACATCCAGACCTTGTGTTATATTTAAATGAAATTAATACCTACTATAAGAAAATTAATTACTTGTTTTTTCATAAAATTTCAAGTCTATAAAAATTCATATCCTCAGTTTTGAGTATAAGATTCTTAATTTCACTTAAATGTCACTTTTAAAACAAAATGCATAATTTCAGTCATTATATCCATATGTAGTTTTAGTTTTATGTGTGGTGAAAAACATTAAATAAAAAATGAGTTATAAATAATTACCATAAATTATTAAGATAATTTAAGTGTGTTTGGTTAGTGTTGAGCAAATGATGTATGTTCTGAACTAAAATTTTAATTTTAAACTGAAAATATGAACCTTCAGTCACAATGTTCACAATCTATTTTGAATTCATATGAGATTAATGACATTATATCTGAAATTAATACTCAATTTTTTGTGATAAATTATCATGATTATTAAAGTGTTTTTCCAATTTTTAGTATGTGAATTTTTCTTTGAACTAAGTTACCAATTTTAAATGAAAACCATACTCTTTAGTACAACTAGTAACATTTTGTATAGAATTTATGTTATGTTAATTCTTACTAACTTAAATTAATTTTTTCTTATTTTGGAATAATCCTTTTTAAAATTAGTTAACAGGGAACCTTACAAGAGACTCCACTGAATTATGAGTTGCAGTGAACCCACATAGGATAATTCTTACACATCATAAATGAATTATTACTCTTTTTAATGATATATCAACATAATTTGAGAATGTTTGATTTATCTTTTGTATGTAAAATTAATTATAAACTAAAATATCACCTTAAAATTAAATCTTTCGATCTCATTCATTCTAGATATACAATGTATTGGAATGACATGTAGATAACTCGTACAACTAAAAATGAATTATCAGTCTTTTTACTAAATCATCATTAAAATTATAGCATGGTTGATCACATTTTATTATTTGATATTTTTTTAAAGTATATTGTAAATTTTAAATATAAGCATGCATTTTAGCTATACCTACCACACCATGTCTCAGATTAGAGATTTGATAATTCCTATATATCACATATGAATTATCAAACTTTTTTCCTAATGTATTAAGAAAAATTGAGTGATTTTACTTTTTCGTATATATATAAAATTTTGTACTAAAATGTCACTTTTAAATGAAAATTTTCATTTTTAGTCATATCAGCCACACCATGTGTCAGATTTATATATGGATAGTTCCTATATAAAAAATAAATTATTCAATCATATAAATAAAGTATCAAGTCAATTTGATTATGTTTTCTCTAATTTTTTTATATGATTAGTGTTTTTTACTAAAATTTTACATTTAAACTAAAAAAATTTACTTTAGTCTTACTGATTACATCATGTTTTAGAATGACGTGTGATTATTTCAAAAAAATTGATCTGTTTCTTAAAATATAATGAAAATTCAGAAGAGTTTTCTTAGTATTGTGTATGTGAAAAGTGTTTTGAACTAAATTATCTCTTTTAAGGGAAAAGACATTCTTTCAGTCATATAAATGAAACCATGGGATGGATTTATGTGAGGTTAATTCCAAAATGTGACAAATGAATTATTGATATTTTTTATGTATTAATAAAATATGATATTTCTTACTCATTTCTAGTATATTATGTGTTTTTTAATTAAATATCTATTTTAAACTGAAAACATGTACTATTAATTATATTAGAAACACTATTGATCATAATGATATAAGATTAATTAATAAATTTCACAAAGAAAATAACAATATTTACTAAAATGAAAATTTTATATTCTATATGATCCCAAATAATATAGAAATGTTTTGATTATAAATCCATACTTCTTAAAACTAACATAAAATGATAATAAAATTAACTAAATAAATAGTATATAAATCTTATATTCATGATATCTACAATGTAAAAAAATTTAAAAACATGATAGGAAACCACCACTTCATAATTTCTACAAAAATTATGAAAAAACGTAATCTGCCAACTCATTTTGAAAAAATTCTATTTCCTCTTTTGAATAAATATATATCATTTTTCTTGGTAGTACAAGAAAACAGATTTGAGAAAGTAGTTAATAAATATTTTAAATTAAATTTAATTACATTATGAATATAGTCTTTTTTATAAATTTAAAAATTTAATAGTCATAATAGATGTGACTACTATGTTTTGAAAATTCTAGAAACATTTATTAAAATAAGTAATTTATTTTAATAATAAAATTTAATTTCATATACCCCTAAACTTATCCAATTATTGAAATATATAGGTATATTTTGTGCATTTTATGTCCTTATAGAATGGTTTTGGTGATTAATAAACACCACCCTATCCTAAAAATTATTCTTTTTTAAATATAATATAACACATATAATTTGAATTTTATTTGTAAAATGTGGAATTTTATGTATTAAAAAATCATAATGGATATCATGTGTGGTAAATTTGTTGGATATCCATGAATTTGTTCCAAATATATATAGAGAGAGTATATAAATTTACTTTTATGGAAATCCAATGATCTTAAAATCAAAAAGGTAAAAAGTAATGGAAAAAATGGAATAATATTTTATATTATTATAGTGTGGAAAATTATATGGATTAAGAAGTACTTATCATCCATTAATTTATTTTCAAATTATATGAATACATGGAGTTATTTTAATAAAATTTAATCTTCTTGTATTGATTCTTTTTTTGTATAAGTCACATGGGGATTAACGAAGCCAAAATTTTATTTGAAGGTCTTCCCTTTACTTTATTTTCATATCAATACCAATAGAAAATTTAAATATTATTAAACTATAACTAATATAACATATCAATTAATGGATGTATAATTTATCACAATGTAACTTATGTATCTATTCCAAACTGAGGATCCCAGCCAATCATGATTGGTAACTTCATTTACATTATCAAGACAAACCATGTCAATAATGGCCTATCCAAACATATATTCTTCAAATTTAATGGAGTCCATATATTTATCATTGAACATAGTGCATTTATGAAATTGTAATATTAAGAAATGATTCATTAAAATTTTTGGGTAATGGTATTTTCAAAATATCATTTTGATATATTAATTGATCTTCTTTATTTTCTTGGCAAAGAATTATTTTTCCCCTTCTGTTTCTCCTTCTGTAATTACATACCTCAGTTTATAATTTTTTTTAATTAATTTTAAATGTTTTCTCAAATATAATATATTGTAAATTAAATTAATTATTATCATCATGTATCTTTATAAAATTATTTTTCTGTAAAATGAAACTAAAAATAGAAATATTTATCATGTTAAAATTAATATCATTAAAGGGGAACATGAAACTCGATTCTCAATACATGATCTATTTTAATCCCAACTATCATTTGATATTTTATATGTTTTTAATTCTGTAGAATATCACCTTCTATATTATACACTATAACTTTTAAAACAAGGATATGAGTGGGTGATGATATATATATATATATCAAAATCAATTTCAACCTATATAAGTTTAGTACAAAAAATTCCAAATTAACCATTTGATTTATATTTTGTAGAAACAATTATGAAACAATTAATTACCATAGGTAAAGTAAGCCTTTGAGGGGAATGTTTATCCTCAAAACTTGATGATATATATATATATATATCAAAATCAATTTCAACCTATATAAGTTTAGTAAAAAAAATTCCAAATTAACCATTTGATTTATATTTTGTAGAAACAATTATGAAACAATTAATTACCATAGGTAAAGTAAGCCTTTGAGGGGAATGTTTATCCTCAAAACTTGAGGTGTCTATATCTTCAAATTTTGGTTGATACTCTATTTATTATTCTCCTTAATTTCTTTATATAACATGGTTTATGTAATTATAAAACCAAGTAAGTTTATTTATTAGATCATCTATTTGTTCCTACATATTTTCCAATTTTTTTCATTTTTACCCTACTGTGTCTTTGCTTTCTCAATGAATTCTTAGGGTGAAAATCCAAAACATGATATTGTAATGGGGTTATACTATATTATATACTTCAAACCCACTAAAAGTAATTTTTTTGGGTATAGTATAAAATGATTATTGTGTAAAAAATGAATAAAAATATATGAAAATAAGTATTAATTATTATTAATATTGTTTTAAAGTAGGAAAATTTATATTATTCCATACTTACACATGATTAAAATAATATTACGAGTTTGCATCTTCTATTTGTCATTTTTTATTTATAAGTGGCTCCTTCCAAAACATAAGATGTGGGAGGGAAGTGGATTGAGATTATGATTCATCAATATGCATATAAATAAAATAATAATAACTATGTTTTTCTTTCATATCACATTAATGTTTTATTATATATTTTATTATGATAGGGGCACAATGGTTCTAATTCACATTATTTATTTTTTTCACTTCTTTTTGGTTTCATAAATTAGCAACTCTAAATAAAATTTATTAATAAATGTAATGTTAAAAAAATATTACCAATTGTAGTGTGCCTTAAGTACTTCCTCATCTTGATGGATTGTAAAATCATATCAGATTACTTGTTTTATATTGTGTGTGTCTATAGATGGTGGGTTGAGTTTTACTTTCCACCTAGTATCCTAAAGATTATGTTTCTTAATAAGTGTTTGAAAGGATATATGATTCATTACAGTTTCTATAAGCATGAATTTTATCGAACAATACTCTAATATAAATATACTATGTAAGGTGTCATGACCCGTCCCAGAGGGGCCCGCGCCGTGACTCTCCAAGCCTGCCTCCAATAGGCTAGGGGCTGGTGACTTGCACCGAGTAGGCATGTCACTAACATGGGAGGCATTACCTAAGTACCAGTACACACACACACATCTCCAAGACCACAAATGCTGAAATGTAAAACACTAAGGAACAAAAATGCATTCATAGAACTAAACCCAACCAATAGAGTACAACGAAAGGTAGAGTAATGTAAAAGTAAACTGGGCCAGAATACAAGCCCACCAAAAGCAAGAGTTTGAAAAACTGCAAAGTCCAACCTGTAAACACAAAGGTACTGGGACTGCCGCTCGTAGCCGTAGGAACGCCTCGGCCAGTAGGTAACTCAGAAATCTCGGTCATGTCCTGGTCTGCCCTGGACTCTGTCAAAAGGCTTCTCATCTGCACAAGACACCAGATGTGCGGGAAAAGCCCATGCAGGGGTGAGTATAACAATACTCAGTAGAGGACCCCGAAAACCACAAAGAAGTACACAAAGTAAAGGTACAGTCAGCTATGCATAGTATATGTTTATAGAACATATAAAAAAACCAGATATACTCAAAACCCAGACCCGTGGTCTAGAGGCAATTCACGCAACTACATACTCCCTCAAGGGAATCCGTTCGAAGATTCCGTGATGCGCTCGTTCTGGGAGAACACACTCCACAAGTCTTATAGCTCTGATGACATCCTTCCAGGAAGTTCTGTTTGTCGGGAACCGTCACACGAGATGGCTACTCTCATTACGGGAGACACACTTCTGAGTGGGAAAGATTTAAATAAATAGATTAGGATCACTACCAGGGACATGGAGGATACCGCGACTCATCCGAAATTCACCTGCTAGGTAGAGGATCAAAGCCCGGTAAAGTTGGTCACGCCGATTCCTGACTCTACCTAGGGTCTAGAATGGATAAGGAATCTCGGTCTGGGCATCTCGGATGGATTCCTGCCTCTATCACAGAAAAGTCCTGCTAAAGGGATCATAATCCTACGTGAGGGAATGATGCCTAACCTTCAGGGGAACAAGAAGAAGGGGCAGTAACCCAATCAAAATATGTTCAAGGCACGGTGAATAAAAGGACCAAGCCGTTCTCCAAAAAGTATACGGCGTGTAGAAATGATAAACGCCATGTTGTCCGACCCCGGTTACTGCCTGTGTACAACGGCCCGTGTCGTGAGGCTGGTCGGGTATAAAAACTTAGTAGACAGCGTGTAGTATGGAGTACACGCCGTGTTTGGGTAACTGGGGATGGCTCTGTGAACTCGGGCCATGAGCTCGTACACAGTCACCAACCCGTGTACTCCAACCCGTGCGATCCACACAGTGGGTGACCCGCGCTGTTTACCTCACCTAGCTGGGTGATGGAGTACATGGTCGTGTACTCCATCCTGTGTCCGTGTATCCCTAGGATACATTCCGAGCTCCATGTAGCCGCCTCTGCCGAGCTGTACACATCGTGCCGCCTGAAGCCGTGTAGACCATCCAGTGTCTGCGTACTACCCAAATTACACACCGAACTCTACGAAAGGTCCAACACGCCGTGTGACCGGGGTCACATGCCATGTGATCCATCTATAACCTGGAAACCCTAGCCACCACCGTCAAAACTACACGGCGTGTTCTTTGGAAGTACACGTCGTGTATTCTAGAAATTTCCCGAAACGGCACTCTTCAGCATCGTGCCTCCCATGCTACTCCGATCATCAAACCGACCATCCGATTGCCGTAAAAATTCTAGGTTCTGGTCACCCCGACCCCAAGAAGCCGCTTCCGTCGCTTTCGGGCCTCCGATCGGCTCCGAAAAAGTGTTTCGTTCTTCCCGCATGAAGAACGCTCGAAGAACGCTCTTTCGAATCTGGTCTGATTCATCGTCTGCCATCGTCGTTGCACCTCCACAAGGTCGTTGCGGTGTCGAAAATTCATTTTTCTATCGTTGCATCATAGATCAGATGCACAAAGATCCGTTGTTCGTCACCCCGCAAAGAATGTGAATAACGCGCAGGGAAAAAGGAGGAAGAAAACCAAAATAACAAAATGAGGAACGAACCTCCACCTTCGTTCATCACGGTGTTGATGCACTCCCGTTAATAGGCTTAAACTGGGAAATAATCATCAAAAACTAAATCATGGATCAATTTCCCATAATATTCCCGAAGAAAAACGCCTCCCATAAGAATGTTTGAATCCACATATCAACTTGTTCGTGGTTGATCTGCGTTCGTCATTTAAACTCTAAAACGGGGAAAAGAAATTGAAATAACAAACCCCTACATTTCGAAAGGATCAATCGTTGACAAAGGCGTCGCACTGTCGTTTTCGTCGATATCCTTCAACGTTTCCAGTGCAGCAATTCTCGACATCAATCCGTCGTCGTTCGTCACTGAGAGTTTGCTCCAACGCACCACGGATTATGCAGAGGTTCCTCTATCTACGTTGCCAATGACGTACAATTGCTTAACCCATTAAAAAGGGGAAACAAGTTTTCATTTAATATGCGGCAGTATTAATGGCGTTTACTTTCCATTTCAAAATTATTATGCTGCGCCGTTGCCGCGCTGCAGCGGATGTTTCCTTAAATGAAATAAAATAAACTGGTTAATTTATTTTATTTTATTTTACTTAAAACGTCTGAAAATTAATTTTTTCCATCAACCCATGCTGGTCAAGGTTAGCCTCATTCATATGTAAATTTGTCGTCTCGGATGCAATGGTGCACTCAGATTTTTAATCCCGGCATCCATTTGGAAACTTCCACAACCGCGCACAAGTGTCAACTCACTTAACTAAAATGAGTCAAAACAACATTCCAGGCTCACTGGACCTCGGAATGATGTGCTGTCTTTATGAACAGTCTCAAAATAATTCCACATAATATTTAAAAATAATAAACAGAAAATCCATGATATTAAATTCTCCCCACATTGGGGATTTATGTCCCTGAAAATCCAAAACAAAGGCTACTCAAAAATATGAGGGTACTGGCCATAGATCTAGGCCTCCCACTCCCACGTGCTCTCTTGAAGATTCCTGTGCTGCCACCTGATGCACACTAAGGGAATTGATCACCCACGAAGGATCCTCTCTTTCCGATCCCCGATCTCCACTGGGTACTCAGCAATGTTCAATCCATCCTTGATGACCAGCTTGCCCTAGTCGATGACGTGCAATGGGTCATGCACTTACCTCCTTAGCTGCGACACGTGGAAGAAATCATGTACCCGATGCAACTGTGGCGGTAGAGCCAGGCAGTACGCCACCTTGCCAACTCTGCTCAGGATATGGAAAGGTCTGATGTACCTCAGATATAGCTTGCCGCCTCGGCCAAATCTCCGCAACCCTCGTCGAGGGGAGACCCGAAGGAAGACATGGTCTCCCTCTTCAAACTCCAGAGGTCTCTGTTGCGTGTCAGCATAAGACTTCTGCTAGCTATGTGCAGTCTTCATCTGCTCCCGGATGATCTTCACCTTCTCTGTAGTAGATCGTACTAACTCCGGACCTATGAGTGCTGACTCTCCAGGGTCAGTCCAGCAAAGCAGCGACCGGTAGGGTCTCCCATACAAGGCCTCGAACGTTGCCATACCGATGGTGGAGTGGTAGATGTTGTTGTACGCAAACTCCACCAGTGGTAGGTGGTCCTCCTATCTGCGAACAAAGTCCAAGATACAGGCCCACAACATATACTCTAGAACCTGAATGGTCCTCTCTGTCTGAAAATCTATCTGGGGATGAAATGTTGTGCTCAAGCGCAGCTGAGTCCCAAAAGCCTCCTGTAATCCCTTCCACAACCGGGATGTGAAGCAGGCGTCTTGGACTGAGACTATAGTCGAGGGGAGGCCATGAAGCCTAACTATCTCTTATACGTAGAGGCGTCCCAAGCTCTCAATAGAACTCTACTCCCTGATAGCTTGGAAGTGGGATGACTTGGTGAGTGGGTCAATGATAACCCTGATGGAATCATGCCCCTCGGACGTTTGTGGTAAGCCCATCACCAAGTCCATCGATATTCCATCCCACTTCCACTCTGGATCCTCCAGGGGGTGAGCTAATCCTGCTAGAACCTTGTACTGACCCATCACCTGCTGGCATGTGAGGCATCAAGAAACAACCTCTGCCACTGCCTTCTCCATGCCTGACCACCAGAACTGATGTCAGAGGTCCTGGTACATCTTTTCCACTCTGGGATGTACCGCCAAAGTGGATGTATAGAACTCTCTCAGGACCTCCTCCTGCAACGCTACTTGTACAACAGTGCGTCCTCTGAAAATGAGTACGTGCTCCCCACCTTACGAATATCCATCAGGAGCATGTCTTGTGGATAACTGAGCATGTAAGGTCACAAAGTCGACATCCCCACGTTGTGCCTCCCTAACTCACTATAAGAGTGGAGGGGTGACAACCATCGACTGTAGGTAAGATGTATCCTCTCCATCCATGCAGGATAACTATAACACAGCTAATTGTTGTGTCACCTCACTCAACAGCTGTGAGCTTGAACTTATTCTAAGAGCATCCACCACCTTGTTCCCCTTCCCAGAAGTATAGATAATCTCGAAATCATAGTCCTGGAGGAACTCTAGCCAACACATCTGCCTCAGATTCAGATCCTTCTGTGAGAAGATGTACTTGAGGCTCTTGTGGTCAGAGTAGACAATGAACTTCTCTCCCATAAGGTATTGTCGCCACGTCTTCAATGTGAAGACTACCGCTGCTAACTCGAGATAATGGGTTGCATAGTTCTGCTCATACGGACTAAGCTGGCGCAAACCATAAGCAATCACCGTGTGCCGCTGCATCAGGACACAATCGAGACCAATCCCTGATGCGTCACAGAAAACAATGTACTCGACACCCTCCTCCGACAATCTAAAGACTGGGGTGTTTGTCAAACTCTGTCTTAGCTGCTCAAAATCCTGCTGGTACTTTTCTGTCCACACAAAGGGTTTCCCATTCCTAGTCAAGGCCGTCATCGGTGCTGATATCCGGGAGAAATCAGGGATGAATCTCCAGTAATATCATACCAACCCAAGGAAGCTTCGCACCTCTGTCACGCTCTGAGGTGGCTCCCATGTTAACACAGCCTCCACCTTAGCTGGGTCCACAGCTACTCCATCTTCTGAGATGACATGTCCCAGAAAGTGGACCTCCCGAATCCAGAACTGACACTTTGAGAGCTTCCCATAAAGCTGATGCTCCCGAAGAACATCGAGAACCATCCACAGGTGTCTCGCGTGCTCCTCCTCTAACGCCGAGTACACAAGGATGTCGTCGATGAAGACTACTACGAACCGGTCCAAGTATAGCTAGAATATCTAGGTAATCAACCCCATGAACACTACGGGGGAATTCATCACGCCAAAGGGAATCACCAAGTACTCATAGTGACTATAGAGAAATCTGAAAGCCGTATTCGGTATATCCTCATCTCGCACTCGTAGTTGGTGATATCCTGACCGACGATCAACCTTCGAGAACCAATGTGCCCCTCTTAGTTGATCGAAGAGGTCATTAATTCTCGGCAGTGGATACTTGTTCTTCACCATCACCTAGTTCAGGCACCGGTAATCCACGCACAACCTCAGACTCCTGTCTGCCTTCTTGGAAAACTAGACTGGAGCCTCCCATGGTGAGATGATGGATCTTACAAAACCCTTTCTCTGCAAATCCCCCAAATTCACCCTCAGCTTGCAAAGCTCCACAGGAGCCATCTGATAAGCTAATGAGGAAATCGGTGTCGTCCCGGGGTGTAAGTCGATGCAGAAGTCAATTTCCCAGTGGGGAGGTAACCCTGGAACATCTTCTGGAAATTCGTCCTCATACTCCGCCACCACTGCTAGGAACCGGGAGCTCACAACATCTACTGCTATGATGGTTAGTCTAGCCAACTCATGAGTGATCGACTGCCATCTCCTATGCATGAGCCCATTTTGTAATGCATGGGTTTCCTTTTCTCTGACAAAGGAAAACCTTGTTCCATAACGGCGGACACACCGCACTCTTCGCCCAAAATAGTCCATCTGGGCATGGACTGAAGATAACCAATCCATACCGAGAATGAAGTCGTAAGGCCTCAATGCTACTACCATGTGGTTCCAACCGATACTCTCACCACCATGGGTAAGATCACACTATCTGCAAAGGCGTGTTATCGTCGAGTCGCCTCCTGTAGGTGTCTCCAAGCGTAAGGATCGAGTCAATGATTCTACTGGAATCTCGAGGTATTGTACAAGACATGTGGCTATAAGGGAATGACTGGAACCTGTGTCTATGAGTACGATAGATAAGGTTGAAAAGACACAGATCCTACCTAGAATCATCCCTGGAGCCCCTGGGTCGTATGCCTCGACTGCATACAGCTTTCCCCGTCCCTGTCCCCCAGCTCCCTGAGCCTGGTGCGGACCTCCTGGGGGTGGTGGTGGAAGTAAGTCGAAGCGTCTGCCACCACCTGTAGCTCTCCCTGCTCCTCTTCCATGTCCGCCACCTGGCGGATTTGCCTGATCCATTCTCTGCCCTTGCCTCGGTGGTCCATCCACCACTTCCCTATCAGCAGCTCGACGTGTCGGGGAATCTCTAGAGAGATGCCCCCTACCGTCTCACACATAGCATCTCTTCACCCTAGGCTGACTGGATCCAGCTTGAGAGAACTGGATTATCGATCCCCTATCTTGGGTCCTCCTATGACGTCTCCCACGTCCAGATCCCTATGCCTGATGTCGGCTCCCTACTGCTGGTGTCTCTGCACCTGTCTACCTGCTGCTGACTGCCGACGGCTGTCTCTGCCCCACTAAGAAGCTCTCCAATACCAAGGCCCGCTCGAGCACTCCAGCATAAGTCGATATGCATAGAGGCATGACACTATCTCAGATGTCACACCATAGACCTCGCTCGAAGGTCTGAGTTCTGAAGTACTTATCCCTGACCATATCCATCGAGTACCTGGCGAGGTTGGTGAACCTTGATGAATAGTCAGTCACAATTATACTACCCTGCTAGATCTGAAGAATCTCCTGGATGCGCACATCTCTCATCGTAACCGGAGAGAACTCCTCTTTGAAGAGTCACTCAATCTCTATCCACAAAAGAGTCTCCTCATCATGAGTATGTGTGGTCAGACTCCACCATCGTCCCACCAAAACCTGAAGAAGGCTCGCTCCTAGGACCACCATATGGTCTGCCGGTGTCCTCACTAGATGGAAAACTCTGGTCACCGCCTCAAGCTATTCCTCAGCAACCTAAGGGTCCGGCTCGCCTCGGAACCTGAGGGGTCTTTGTCTCTGAAAATCGTGGAGTGATCTAAGCCTGCGCTCCTCACCGGTCGGTATTGTAGGTACCAATGACTGCTCCACTGGTGGTATAGCAGGTGCACCACCTAGTGGCAACGCCTGGGGGCTGGTCCCTGTATCGATGCCTCGTCACTGAGGAGGTTATCCTCGTGATCGTGCGGCTGAATCCTAGCGGGTACGCGTCGCGGAGGCATCCTTTAAAGAAACAAGATGTGTCACGGTCAATGAGTATATCTGGATAGCTGACACCAAGGATATGGAAGACACAACCCATTACTATATGATGCATGTACCTTTTTATTTCCTCGAAAACAGTGTTTTTGTGAACTGGGTCAAAAACAAGGTTATCAGAGTCATGGTGTATGGATACGTCGGCTGCCGCACCAACACTAGATTCTCTGGCCTGAAAGCCGAACCCAAAACACTCAAAACTGTTTCCCCCAACCAAACTCATAGACTCTTGGTCCTAAGGTAGAACCGACCACCTCTGATACCACTCTGTCATGACCCATCCCAGTGGGGCCTGCGCCGTGACTCCCCAAGCCCGCCTCCAATAGGCCAGGGGCTGGTGACTAGCACTGAGTATGCATGTCACTAATAAGGGCGGCATTTCCTAAATACCTGTACACACACACACATCTTCAAGCCCACAAATGCAGAAATGTAAAACAGTACGGAACAAAAATTCATGCATTCAACTAAACCCAACCAACAGAGTACAACGAAAGGTAGAGTACTGTAAAAGTAAACTGGGACAGAATACAAGACTACCAAAAGCAAGAGTCTGAAATACTACAAAGTACAACCTGTAAACACAAAGGTACTGGGACTGACGCTCGTAGCCGTAAGAACGCCTCGGCTTGTAGGTAACTCAGAAAGCTCGGTCCTGTCCTAATCTACCCTAGACTCTGTCAAAAGGCTGCTCGTCTGCACAAGACACCAGATGTGTGGGCAAAGCCTGTGCAGGGGTGAGTATAACAATACTCAGTAGAGGACCCCGAAAACCACAAAGAAGTTCACAAAGTAAAGGTACAATCAACTATGCATAGTATCTGTTTACAGAACATATAAAACAAACCAGATATACTCAAAACCTAGACCCGTGGTCTAGAGACAAGTCACGCAACCGCATACTCCCTCAAGGGATTCCATTCGAAGATTCGGTTATGCGCTCGTTCTGGGACAACACACTCCATGAGTCTGATAGCTCTGATGACGTCCGTCCGGGAAGTTCCGTTCGTCGGGAACCATCACGAGAGATGGCTACACTCATTACTGGATGCACAATCCTGAGTGGGAAAGATTTCGATTCACAGATGAGGATCACTGCCAGGGCCATGGAGGATATCGCAACTCATATGGAATTCATCTGATAGGTAGAGGATCAACGCCCAGTAAAGTTGGTCACGCCGATGCCTGACTCTACCTAGGGTCAAGAATGGATAAAGGATCTCGATCCGGGCCTCTCAGATCTATGCCTGACTCTATCACAGAAAAGTCCTACTGAAGGGATCATAATTCTACATGAGGGAATGATTCTTTACCTTTAGGGGAACAAGAAGAAGGGGCACTAACCGAAACAAAAGATTTTCAAGGCATGGTGAACAAAAGGACCAAGAAGTTCTCTAAAAAGTACACGGAGTGTAGAAATGATACACGCCGTGTTGTCCGACCCCGGTTACTGCCCATGTACAACGACCCATTATGTGAGGCTGGTTGGGTAGAAAAACTTAGTACAAGGTGTGTAGTACAGAGTACACACCGTTTCTGGGTAACTGGGGTTGGCTCCCTGTACTCGGGCCATGAGCCCGTACACGATCAATAACCCGTGTACTCCAACCCGTGCGATCCACACATGGGGTGACCCACGCTGTTTACCTCTCCTAGTTGAGTGATAGAGTACAGAGTTGTGTACTCCATCCTGTGTCCGTGTATCCCTGGGATACATGCTGAGCTCCACGTAGCCACCTCTGCCGAGCTATACATGTCGTGCCGCCTGAAGCCGTGTAGACCATCTCGTGTCCGTGTACTTCCCAAAGTACACACTGAGCTTCGGGGAAGGTCCAACACACCGTGTGACTGGGGTCACACACCGTGTGATCCTCTCTAACCCCGAAACCCTAGCCGCCAATGTCAGAACTACACGTCGTGTTCTTCAGAAGTACAGGCCGTGTATTCTTGAAATTTTCTGAAATGGCGCTCTTCACCAGTGTGCCTCTCGTGCTACTGCGATCATCAAACCGATCGTCCGATCACCGCAAAACCTCCAGGTTCTGGTCGCCCGACCCTATGAAGTTGCTTCCATCACTTTGGAGACTCTGATCGGATCCGTAAACGTGTTCTGATCTTCCCGCATTAAGAATGCTTGAAGAATGCTCTTTCTGATCCGGTCCAATTCGTCGTCCTCCATCGTCGCTGCACCTCCACAAAGTCGTTGCAGTGTCGAAAATTAGTTTTGGGATCATTGCGTCGTAGAATGGATTCCAAACGATCCATTGTTCATCACCCCGTGAAGAACGCGAAGAACGCATGGGGAAAAAGGAGGAAGAAGACCAAAATGACAAAATGTGTAACGAACCTCCGCCGTCATTCGTCACGGTGTTGATCCACTCCCATTAATAGGCTTAAACGGGGCAATAATCATAAACAACTTAAGCATGGATCAATTCCCCATAATCTTCCCAAAGAAAAATCCTCCCGCAAGAATGTATGAATCCGCGGATCAACTTGTTCGTGGTTGATCTGCGTTCATCGTTTAAACTATAAAACGGGGAAAAGAAATTGAAATAAAAAAACCTTACTTTTCGAAAGGATCGATCATTGATAAAGGAATCGCGCTGTCGTTGTCATCGATATCCTTCAATTTTGCTGGCACATTCATTGTTGACTTCGATCCATCGTCGTTCGTCGCCGAGAGTTTTCTCCAACGCACCATGGATTCTGCAGAGGTTCCTCTCTCTACGTTGCCAACGACTTACAACTGCTTAACCCATTAAAATGGGGAAATAAGTTGTCATTTAATTACATGGAAGTATTAAGGGCGTTGACTTTCCATTTCAAAATTATTATGACACACCATTAATTTAGGAAACAGCTGGGCCGTTTCTGCGCTGTGGCGGATGTTTCCATAAATGAAATAAAATAAACTGGTTAATTTATTTTATTTTATTTTACTTAAAACATCTGAAAATTAACTTTTTCCCTTGACCCGCGCCGGTCGAGGTTAGCCTCATTCTTAGGTAAAGTCGTCATCCCAGACGCAACAGTGCACTCAGATTTTTAATCCGGGCATCCGTTGGGAAACTGCCACAACCGCGCAGAAGTGCCGACTCACTTAACTAAAAAAAAGTCAAACCACCATTCCGGGTTCACTGGACCTCAGAATGATGTGTCGTCTTCATGCCCAGTCTCAAAATAATTCCACATAATATTTAAAAATAATAAATGGAAAATCCAAGACATTACATAAGGGGTTGTAATGATTAAATAAATGCCTCATTTTTTGATTTTCTAGTAAAATATATAAAGTATATCATAATTTTACCCTAATGTCTTCACAAATTTATACCTTCAATAATAGCACAAAACTGTTCTGAATATTTATACATATCAATAAGTACATGCATTAGATTACTAATACCTAAATGTGACTAATGAAAATGGACCTTTTAGGGTCAATAGGCTGACCATGTGGGTAAGAACCCGGTTCTTCAGAAGAGGTAGAGATCATTACTTTTCAGTTTTTACATAATAAAATGAGTGGAAAAGAGATTAAAGGATGAATGAAGGCATGTTACATGACGTGACTAGAAGTTACTTGCCATGAATTTCTAGGTACACACTGTGTAATTAGGTTTACATGTCATATAATCCCAGTACACAACCATGTAATAACCTGGCCAAGATTTGTATGGAAACGGTGTGTAGTCTCAAGCACACGTCGTGCACTTTTTTTTATGTCAGGAAGTAGCGTCAGTTTTGTTATACCAACAGAAACGACCCCCTACTTCAATTAGCATCTCACATAGGTAATCCAAATGGAAATTTGGCTTATGCTTTATTGTCTGATGCCCGATTCCACACTGTCAGATCTGTTGAAATCCCCTCAGCGAGTGCTTGATTCATTTTAAGCCTTTCTTCCAGATTTCTCCTCTCAACCAAGTTATTTAAGGTTGATAGTTTATTCTTGTTTTGTAGATGTAATCAATTCTAGGTAGAATCAAAGCCTAATGCTAAAAGAGGAGAGTCATACAAGTACATGGTAGGTTGTTTTGTGCCTTTTTCTCAATATTGTGTTGTTTATATGTATCGTAGTGCCACACTCCCTTATTTATGTTGTTGCATTGAATGTAAATTAAACCTTTTTGTTTTCTAATGTTGATTTGGTGATTGATAAAATGAATTAAATCTAGTTTTATAATTCTAGTTTGATTAAGGTCAACCCCATGGATGTGATTCCCTCAGATAATCAATGTTTAGTTGTTTGGCCTAGGATGCTTATGGGCACGCCTTTTTTCCCTTTTAAGGGTTGTTGAAAATTAATTTTGATTAATTGACTTTTTCCCACATGAGATAATATCTTCTTAACCCTTATGAGAGTTTAATTCACTTTTCTGGCTTGTGATATGAATTTCCCACGTGGGTTTATAATTGTTAAGCTTGGTAATGGTTAGGTTACATGAAAGGCTTATGACATTTTTGTTTCACACATGAGTTATTATTTTGTTAACCATGTAATATGGTAAATTACATGTGTTTTTTTTCATAAATTATTATACACTGGCCTTGGACCCTGATACATGATGGAATTCTTATATACCAGGTTTTGACCTTGGCACATGCTGAAATTATAATATACCATGTTTCAACCCTGATTGACTGCTGAAATGATTATATTACAGGTTTTGATCCAGTTTTTTTGTTATGTTATACCATGGTTATATGGATTTGGTTATATACACCAGGAGGGATACATGAATCCTAATTTAGGAATTTCAAGATTAGAATCATTCAATTAATTGCATAATGATATGGAATTACTTGTGATGTGTATTCCAAGCCAAATCAGAAGATTGGATTTAGTATTTACTTTAATTTTTAGATATACTTTTCAATTATCTATTGTGAATTATTTAAATGAGGGGTTGATGGGCATAGTCTGGATCATCGGACATATATAATTTAATTTAATTGAATAATGAATGAAAATGGAAACTAATGTATATAGGATTATTTACTTTGGCGTACTTACTAGTCAATTTTTTCCATAATGTACACTGTTATTTCATATACTCACTGAAAAATTGGCATAAATTTTGGGTGTTTTCCAACTAGGATTTATTTCTCATACCCAGTTTAGGTCATTTTTTTGGGCCCAAAAAGATTATACAACTCCATGTGCTGATAAGGGAAAGCACCCTTCTACAAGTACTTGATTTTCTTCTTAGGGGTAGTAGAGCATGGGACCAAGCCGATTCATGCGATTCTTATGAGTTTCTTTGGTTTATTTTGTGATCATGGAACATATATTATGGATTTATAATGTATAAATGTTTTTTCAGTTTTCTTATAACAGAATATGCTGCATCATCCTTTAAATGTAATGATACTTGCTTGTTTATGTTATTAGTCTTACCCTATTTAATTCAGTTTTATAATGTTTACTATTTTAACTATTTTATTATTATTAATTCTAATGTGTTATAATCTTCCAATGAAGGAATATTTTACCCACTTTCATACCCTAGGCCCTTTCTTCTAGTCGGCAGCCTCTGGCGTTTAGGGAAATGCGCTTGAGGCCATCTGGCCAATTAGGTACGAGGCACCAGTGGAGTTTTATTTGGATCCAAGATGTTACAATGTGAATTCCATAAAACATAAAATTTATTACCTTTACTTCTAGACTGAATAATTTTTACTAACACTATCATGTTACACTGATCTTGTGTTTCCTCAACCATGCAATGTTCAAATTCTAAAATTTAACCATTTTTGACATTGTCAATGGGTTTCAACTCAATATTGTATGACTCAGTAGGTGAAGATTCTATTATGTGTATTAATAGTTAAATATGCAATTTATATTACATAACATATAATGGTATTAATAAACACAATGTATATAAAAAATAATCAGATAAACTTTACATGTTCATTCAAATAGATTTTTTCCATTAATAGTTAATGGGATTTGGACCCACTATAAAGTACCCAAATACCATCCTTGTGGTAACCTCAAACATATAAGATACTTCCAAAATTAAAAACATTTGTAAATTATTGTGACATCCCAATGAAAGGTTCAACCACAGTCGAATTTTTATTTGAACCAGAAATTATTTTAGTTAAAAATAAAATATTTGATAAATTTGTGTTTCTAATAGCTAGATCATAAAATAATTATACTACCTATGATGAAATTATGAATAGTTCATACATGTATGGTTCCTTATTAAAATTAACTTTCATGAATCCCAATTCATTTATATTATCTAAAATCCAATTATCAAATCATTTTAATGAAAAACTTGACACATGAAATATTGTATAATCTTACAGACATATTTGTTCTATGATTCCAAAGTATGAAATATTCATGTAAATTATATTTCAATCCTCGGTACATGATATATTCATCACTTCTACCACAATATTAACACAAAAATATTTAATTGTACTATGTTTATCTTATTCCTTTTAATAGAACATATAAATTCTCATTACATAACTATTGTATGAGAATATTTGAACACATGGTCCTATGGATAGAAATTGAATACATTATTATCTTTTATTCAAATTTATATAACATTTCATAAAATATAGTCTCAACACTATTATATAAACCATTAATTATGTGTACTTTATATCCATATTTTCCCCCTTAATGTATTTAAATACCTAAGAAGTACTTGGTATGTTTGAACCAATGGAGAAATATCAATATTTTTCTATAAAATATAATGGTGTGATTATTCCTGATCTATAATGTTAATTGATAAAATATCTATTATATAATATCATCTCATAGATGGTTCAAATTATGAAGATATTATTGGTGACCAATGCTGTCTATATCAGAAAGGTAGTCGATAAAAAAAATCCAATATTGTGCTAAAAATACATATCTCTATAATAAAACCTTAAGCATGAATTAAATTTTTTTACATAACCTTATAAAAATATTCATAGATCATTCTATGGGGTAAATCCGTATATAATGAATAGGAATAAATAGTCATATATCTCATTCCAAGTGAACCATCAATTGAAACGCCATGTCATAGAATTAAATTGGAAAGGAAAAAATATAATTTGCATAATTTTATAGCAATTAAATTTTCAATATTTTGAAACTTCCTCATGCCTATATATTTAATGTATATATCTTTAAAAGAAATAAAAACATAGTTAATGTTTGTTAAATATTTATAGATATAATATAATTAAAATTTTCAATTATTGAATCCTTCATCAAAACATTAAAGTCATATGATTGTAATCCATTTAACAGAAAATCATCCATCAAAATGGCAATTTTTATATTTTTTTAATATACCTATGAAAACTTCACACCATTAAGTACGTTGAAAAATTGAAATATCTCTTTCATTAAAATATTGAATGAAATTGGAGGAGGAAAAATTCATTATCCACCCTTCGTTACTACATGATCTTTTTTATCCCCATATCAATCATATATAAATTCACAATAATTCCTCTTTTTTATAGGTTCATTTAATATAATATTAAATAAATAATAAAGTAAATATTTTTCCATATAAATTACATAAAAAATTGTCTATCATATAAAAAATTCTAATACAATTATTCAAAAAAATGATTTGATCTCTTTTTACAATGAATTTTCATAATGTTTTTCATAATGTTTTACCAACAATGTTAATAATATCCATTAATTAATCAAATAGATCATCACCTATTAATGGATTATTTTTCATACCTTCCTATATATTCCCATAAATGATGTTGTCGAAGGCCTATATTTATGGCATTAGGATAAAATTTATGATTCCGCAAAATCACTATCATTAAGGAATGTTTTAAATAAATTAAGTGTATACCTTCTACAAAAATTGGGCAACATAATATTATTTTATTGTTATATGATGAAAAAATTCTATAATTTGAAAATTTGAAGATATTTATCCATTTTATGGTTAAGTAAATAATTTTCATGATAAGTAGTTCGGGATCCTATGTTTTTCTCTTTTGATATTTCGTGTGGGTTTATTATCATTAGATATATTATTCCATATATCTTACAACATATTTATGACTAGTTTAAGATCCTTGTTTTTGAGATGATTTACCCTTAACTTTTTTAACTTTAAGTCATTTGAAAGTCTATATGGATTTAAAAAGATATGGGTTTCCATATTTATGACTAGTTCAAGATCTTTCTTCTTGAGATGATTAATCATTCTTATTTTACAAATTATTATTAAATCATGGTTTATATCAACCAATATATCTCTTAAAAATGAGAAAAATAGATTTGGATGGTGGGTAAAATTATACTGATTGATACAAGGAATTATATATAAGATTTATAGAAATTTGTACAGAATCCCAATAAACAATTTGTAATGATGTATTATTTCATGTTGTTCTAATTTTTTATTATATAACAAAAAAGGATAATGGGAAGATGTTTTTTTTGAAAAATATCAGTGTAGATCTTGGATTTTAGGACCTTAAATTTTACAGTCGTGGTCTTCGGAAACATAGAGATGGCAGATAAATAAAACAATTCTAAATTCTTGACACATTTTGAATAATTATAATCAAATTAAAGAAACATATAAAATATAATTAAATTTGCATATTTAAGTCCATTTTCATTTATCTTAGATTGCCATTCTCTTTACAAGGAAGACATGATATCTCATATGAATCAATATGAAATAAGTAATTTACAAAATAAATTTTGATTACCAAAATACGAAAATAATAATTTTATTAATAAGAGATCCTTTCTAAAAGAATAATCAATTGAACATTAAAAAAATAAATATTTATAAATATTTGTTTTTAAAACTTTTTATCTATATTAAAATTACTTCATGTTCTAGGATAATTATAATTAAAAGAATATTGTTTGGTAGGCATTATATATTTTATCTAAATTTTGATAATTCTAGGGTTTTTTATAAATTTACGAGTTTTTTAATTAAATATAAACCATGAAGTTATATAGTAATTTTAAATGGGAATGTAAAAAATATCAACTTTAGGTATAGATCTAGTTTTTTGTACAATTTCTTTTGATATAATCTGTTTATAAAAATTTTATATCTTTCACAAACTCATTACTTATGATTCATAAAAAATCAAAAAATAAGATAAATGTATTCTAAAAAATAAAAACTGAAAATAAAATAGCCTCTTATGGAATCTAGTTTCATATATTTGAAATTAGGATCTAGTTTTATTATTCGAAAAGGTATTAATAGAAAAATAGTGTACTAATAGACCTTACAAAGAATAGGAAATCAAAATGGTTGAAAGCTTCAAGTATGAATTCCCAGAGTTAAGCAAAAACATTTGATGATACTTCATAGGTTGATATAATGATCCTTTAACAAATTATTTTGATAATTATTACTCACTTTTATTTATATGATATTTCATTGTAGTCCACTTTTATCTTATAATAATGTGAATCCAAATCAAGATGAATATTCTAGAAATAAAATAATTTATATTTCCCATTATCTATTGCTGAAATTTTATAGAATATATATATATATATAATCATAGGGTATATATTTATATATAGTTTTATAAATTTTTTAGTTTGAATTTACATCCAAATTTTATTATTTGTGAAGATTTATCTTTAAAAAATGTCATGAATATGTGAATAAAATAATTTATCTTTATAAAATTATACTTTATTGTAATTTCAATCCTTTATATTCATATGTACCTCAGGATATTGTTTTTGTTCATAATTTTTTTATTTATTACCTTTTTAAAATTATGTCAAGAGTTGATCATGGTAATAAAAAAATTATTCCATTGTTGAATAATTTTATTCCTATTGTCCAATTTTTTTTTTCAATTTTACATTATATGTACTATTTTACATATAATTTTTATATGAATTCGATGGATGTAGTATTGAAGAAAATTTTGAATTTCATGAACAATTATTTATTATAATAATACCTAAATTTATTTTAATTACATTTGTGGTTAAATATTTATAATATCAAAATATATTTATATTTTTGGAGGAATTTGTTGATGGTTATATTTGGTTAATTATTTATGTTGTATCCTAATAATTTGATAGATTTTCAGACATGGTTACAATGACAGTATTGATGTAGACTATAATTGATATTATTTATGAAAGATGAATATAATGGTTGGATGATTTTTTTTGAATTTCTGGAATGCTTGTTATCTCAGGGATCTGTACTAATGATTTATGAGAATAATATATATTAAATTATTCTCTCAATCATAATTATGTTATTGAATACTTGTGGATATATCAGGGCATGTGTAGTGTAAGTCATATATTATATGAATTAAGGTATTTTTTGGTTTAAGAAAATATATTGTGTATCAAATATTATATATATATTGTTATAAATAATATAATTAAAAACAATTGTTCAAGAGTCATAGTAAATACTGAACAAAATAATTTTAATAAATAACATCTATTAACAAATATATACATTTGAAAAAACATGAAAATATTGTTAAAAGTGTTCTAAAAATACAAAATTTATGTAGTAAAATATTAATTGATTTTCATGAATTTATTACGAAAATTGATTTGTAAAATATTTATAACAACCAACAATGCATGTTCTTAAAATCCTTTTTACAATATAATATTATACAAAAGTCATGAGTCGTGAATTTCTTTTGAAAAAATACAATATATGTTGTTAAAAGTTAATTTTCATGTAGTGTACTATGTTATATATTTTAAAAATTTTAATTTATCTCAAGTATGAGGTGAGATATATTTAATGTATAATGATATATCTATTAGGAAAAGAAATTTATTTCAGGTATAATAGGACGTAAAATTATTATACAATAATGAATATTTTAAAAATGTGAAAAATTTCACATATCAGGTTAAATCTTAGTATTCAAAGGGAAAGGTGTTGTTGTGGATGATGAAGGCCTTTAATCTCCTTAGAAAGTGAGGCGGCGGAAAGACTATTCCTATCTCAAGCTGACTATGGTCACCAGGTCTCATGGTCCCTAAGATGACTCTGATTGGTATGATGATTATGATGATGCATGTCATTTTGAGTATGACTTGTGATGTTTTCTTTTTTTATTCTAGCATGAGGGCATGATGCGTGTATGAGCCCTTTCATCTCCTTCCTGTACATCTTTTTTATTTTAATAAGAGGCCTCTACCCGAATCTTCCTTCTATGTTACATCTTATAGGAAATTAAATTTCTTATAATGTACTAAATGAGGTTTACCTCCCATTAATAGTGTCATAAATTTCAATTTTGTTTAAAATTGTAAAATTAATATTAAAATAGGAAAGTTATCATATTTAACATTTTTATTTTATCGATAAATAAAATTTATCACCTGTAAAATTGTTTTTAAATTATTATTAAAAAAATATAATAACTACCAAATTTGTGTAATAGAATTTTTATTTATAATAATAAATTTATCAACTAAAATTAGTTTCATATATCAAAATTTGTAATTATTTAAACATTTTTTATCTCATATTTTATGCATGAATTTTTTAATGTGTTGATGGTAAAAAAATTATATTTATAATTAGGTAAAAAATAATTGTAAAACAATTCAATCATAGAATTAAATTATTCTAAAATTATTCTAAAATTTTAATTTTTTAATTCATAATTATTTATATATAATTATTTTATTGGTTATGGTAAAATTTAAATTATATCAATGAAAATTATTTTTTAACAACATGTATTTTATATTATTAAAACTAATGAACAACAACAACTTGATTGTTGTGGAAATTTGTTCGTTTTAAGTATATATTCCACAAAATTCATTAGATGTTGTCATTTATTTTTTTAACAAAACTTTTAACATGCCATTTAAATATCATAAAAATCAGTTAAAATTATACAACCCAAGTTTTTCATTGTTAAAACGTTTTTAACAATATTTTTATATATTTTTAGAAATTATGAATTCATAAATCCTATACTTTGTTATGATATTTTCAATTAAGATACATATATTTATTAAAATTAATATTTTATGTAATTATTTTCATTGTCTCTGTCATATATACAAGATATAAAAACATTAACCTAAAATGAAAAATAAACAAAATAATACAAAAAACATACATTATACAAAAAATATTTTTCCATTATTTAATCTCATGGTTTTAGTATATAATAAAATAAAAATTATTCTAGTTAGTCTACTCTATTATCCAAAATATAAAACAACCCCATCCAATTATCATATTTGGTTTTATTAAATTGCCAACAATATCCACAATATGTCGCATAAACAAAAAACAATTGAAACACCCAAGATAATACCACAATCTAACTAGAGAATGCGAATTGGTGAATATCATCCCAAATAAACCAAAATCAAGAGAAAATACGATACCCATATAAAAACCAAAAAATTAATTTTGATAGATAAGAAGAAAAAATTGTAAAATTTTATATAACAAGTACTCAATACAATAAAACCATATAATATAAATAAACCAAAAAAGATTCATCAATTTATTGTTCTTGAAGATGTTGATATCATTGTCTTTTTTATTATCAGTAGAGTTTATATTTTGTACCACCTACTAGGAAACCCATGAACTCATGCACAAACATTTATAAATAAAATAACAAGAACATATATAAATCTAATTTTATTCAAAATTATGTAGATGTTTTTTTCCTAACCATCCAAGAAATCACCATATTTAATATTTGAACTTAGATTATTTACAAACCGTAGCCTCTTAATTTTACCATAAATATTATGACATGTTTATATCACATATATAAGGGAAAAAAAAAATTTCTTCATGATATATTTTATAGGGTCGATTGAAACATAATCAATGTAACAAAATCAATTAGAAACTTAATTTCAAAGATCTTACATGGAGGGAACGTAAAAATAATAAACATAAAATTAAAAAAAACATACCTTACACCTAAAATGGCCACTATTATTATATCCTAATACGTTATTGAAGAATAATTATAAGATTAAACCAACGAATTCCCTCCTTTGAGGAGTATCCATGGGATAATGTAAATTTCCAATTGCATGGGTGGGTCTCTCCTTTTCCCTAAGACAAGCAAGTGCATCTCATGGAGATGGAAGAAGAAGAGAGCTTTGAGTAGAGGAAAAATCAAATGTGGCCAAGTAAGGAATGAAAATTCCCCATCTCATGGTAATTACTTCCTTATATTGCCATAAATTAATTCCCTACAGTTTCATGCATTATCTCATATGCTATGAATCACGTGAGTTATTCATGTAGTAATTTTATTAATTTATCACATGAATGTATTTTTTAATCCTCCCATGAATTTCATCGTATTTAATTTTTAAATTAATTATTTCTTAATTTACATGGATTTTTATTTATACTTTAACAATGAACATTTAATCTTCATATCACTTGTAATACCATGTTAATTATATTCTATTATTAACCCTTGTATAATATCATGATATTGTATGATACAATGAAATAAGGTGGTACCATGATATTAATATATGTATTATTTTTTATATTCCATTATCATACTATATGATATTTTTAAATAGCTATAATATTTGTAATGGTTTAGGGTATATTGTCTTTTATCACCCTATTTCATGAAATCCTCAATGTCTTTGTGCTATTTCTACATATATTATATCATATACCAAAAGACATATCTAAAGTTCCTTTTGAATATTTCTAAATAACATTTGGAAATATATCACCATCTTCACCCTGAATCACCTTATATATAATACCTTGTGAATACCCATCCAAAAATCCATTTGGATAAGCTATAAAAAACTTATAGATAACATCTATGAGTAAAAATAAATACCCATTTAGTGAACCGACAAAGTGTGACCCTATTGGCCTTTGTAGGATTAAAGAAAATTATGAAATCATAAATTCATAAACTTAATTAATGAGTGACTGAGAGAAAGAAACAGTCCTACTCAAGCTATATAAATGGATCTGGTGTGATCTCCATAAAACCCATGCATGCATGAATACATTTTCATATGATCCTTGTGTCCAAGACATCGAGTGACCATGATACAAGTATTATGTAAATCTCATATATCCTCCTCACATGTTCCCAATTCTCTAAGTATTGATTGATCATGTTAATGAATACATCACATTTCAATCAAAATTATGAATGAGAACATAAAATTCAACTCAACCAATATATACACACATCAAATTTCTTATCTAGGTACGGTCATACACATTTTCCATTAATGTGTATTGAGGTAATAGAAATCATATGTGTCATATGAGATGATAAATCACATATTAATTAATATCCAACTGAAAAAATAGTCAACAACATGCCCTAATACCCCTATGTATTAAATATTAAAAGATTTTTAAGAAATTAATCAAGTTGTGAAGGTTCTCATACTATGTATCTAACAAACATAAGCTATTTGGAACACATAATATAAAAAATACACCCCTAATATACCAAAGATATAGTGTATCGAACCCCATGTAGTATACATCATTATAAATACATTGTAAAAAACTTTTCTTAGGATTCCTAATAATATTACATATCCTAGTAACATAATATTACTCATTATAACCTTAAAATATCATCACAACATATATTACTCTATCAAAAACATTGATTACGGATAACGTGAGGTTGTACATTGAGAGGTCAATCATCACATCACATCATGAGTATATGCATCCAACATGAAATAATGATAAATATGAGATTTCCTATTTACGACATGAAACATTCTATTTTCTTAAAACCATTTTATAATCATAACAAAACGATATAAAATAATATGTCTCATCCTATGATAAATGACAGACTTACATATCACCTTTATGTTAGCTGCACTTTTTGGGTTTTGTTAAACTTATCATATCTCAATGTAATTAATATTATACCTCTATGTTAACATCTAATAAAAAACTCTTACTAAAATATTTAGTAATAACAATATATATATAAAAATTTAGAATGATTATGTTTCATATGTATCGTATTACTAATGTTAAACTCATCAAACAAGTCTTAAACCTACATAAATTCAAAACATCAAAAGTTCTAATGTTAATAACATCTTTTTTTTCTATATATTGTTCTTTCTATGTTTATCACCATCATCACCATTCATGGAACACTTTCGATCAATGTATTCCTTGAAATATTTTAGTAACTAATGTATCTTTTACATTAATTTTGTGCTCACATACCTTATACCTTTAATGATATAATGTAATATTTACATTATCTAGAATAATCATTTATTTGTTAACATTAAAAATCCCAATGCCCAATTATTCCCAAAGTATCCTCTTAAACAGGATATTCATTTCAAAATATATCTCTATGATTAAAAAAAATCACTTTTTTTTTAGAATTAATACATATATCCTTTAAGAAAAATATTAAATTTTTTTTATCAATATCATATACAATATTTTATATATTTGGATAATTCTATGTTATAAATTTTTTTGAATAAAAAAGTATGTATAAATTGTCATATTTTTCATAATAAAACTTTTTTATTAATAAAATTCATATATCATATAAGATAAATTATAAAAAATAAACAATATTTACTTAGATCTACCTGATCTTAATATATTACTTTACAATGAACTGTATGATTTAATAACCCTTTACTTCATTATTTGAATAAGAACAATAATTCCCACCAATTAATTCCATGATTTTAAACTCATATATATTTAAAACATTTTTAAACTATACATTTTTTATCAAATACCCCTCAAAAGCTATGAAATAATATTTTAATAATAATATGTAACATGAAATTTCTATAGATATTCACAGGAAACTTTAGGTATTCCAAAAAAAATCAATCATATGTAATAAATTTCCATCATTCTTATAATTAACTGTATATTTCAATTAACATGGTTGGATACTTGAAAAAAAATTAATCTACAAATAAATCTTCTTATTCTAGTTTGAAATTTTACCCACATTTATTGTTAATGAAAATCTTGATCCGAAACACCACATTCTTAGTTCTATATATCCTAACACTTTGTTAAAATAGTGTAAAATTTCCTTTAAATCATTCACATTATATGAAAATTTACATCAATGAAATATCATGAATTCCATAGGACAAACAATCCTTAAGTAAACCCTATATAAATCATTATATACTTATTATTACTATTAATTTTATCCACCTATTAAACTACTTACACATTTTTTTAACATAGGAATGAATTTCTCAAACACACACAATCATCGTTACAAAAAATTACCCAGTATTTCACCATTCCATGAATTTTTTATAATAAGATTTTTCTTTTGCACATATTGATCACAAAGACAAATTGGATGATGATGGTGTTATTTTTTCTACAAAAGAAGGTTTTATCATATGTGTAACACGTTTTACATATAATTAATAAATAATTTTATTATATATTCTCCCACTAAAAAGATAACCCATTTCAAACCCATCATACCCATTAATAGATAAATATCAATAATTTATCAATAAAGGAGACATCTTGGGATTTTATCTCATCACTTAACTATTTTCAGGGACATCATGTTAATAATATAAAATAAGACTCCTAGATGGTTGAGAAAATAAATATTTTTTCAATCCATTATATGGATAATCTCAACACCATTCATATAGTATCCCAACTCTTAGAGTTTCATAGATATGTATATTCCAAATATCAAAATGGAATACATTTACCTAACTCTTAGGGTTATACATTTCCACTATTCTATACAAATGATAATTCATGGGAAATCACCTTTAGAAAAACCAACCCAGTTGAATGATCATGGTCTTGACATTTTCTTATTTTAAAAATAATCTAAACATTAATATTCTTATACATTATTTATTCTCACCATAAAATCCTATATTATTCCATTTATGTATATATGATTATGATGATTTAGTTTAGAATCCCATTCCTTCCCTAAAATCAATATCTTTAAACCATATTAACATGTAACTCTTTATAAAACACGTAACATGGGTTGTTAAGCCAAATTAAAATCTAATTATATTCATACATATCCAAATGAATCCCATGTATAAAATACATGAAACTTGTAAAGTCTTATAATAATATAATATAAATGATCCTTCCTTGAGTAATCTTGGAGCCAATGATATCCAACTCCCACTTTTTTATATAATCCATAAACATACAGGATAGTGGCCAAACTAACCCATAGTCCCAAAACCAAAGGATACTTACTCAAGGGTGATCAAAATTCCATCATAGTTATAACACCTAATATTTATAAACTATAATTAACTGCTTATTTCAGGCTCATAAACACAATACAATCCATAATCATGGTATATGAAAACAAAATAAATAATCATACCTACCATTTATCTCATTATATGCATTCATGATAGTTTATAGATACAAATTATAATTTAAACTAATTAATATATGGATTAATAATATAAAAATTATATATATATAATCTAGGGAAAACATAAATAATTTTAAAATTCATGTAATGAACATGTAACATCTCACCCCTCATCATTTTCTTAATAAGTGACGATGGTGTCACTATCCTTAAGAGACATCAATAAGAAACCAAATACTGAAAATAAATGTCAATGGTGTGAGAAAACATTGGGGGATGATTCTCTATTAATCAGAAAACAACCAAACTACACAATAATAAATCATCCCAAACACTATATGATGCATGATTACATGGGAATAATCCAAGGTAAAAAATATACAAAACATTATAGTGATAATGGAAACAAGTGAAATAAGTTCAAGATACTACATTTCCCAAATATACCAATGATACATTGTCCCAATAAATACCCAACGAAGATCTATGCTCTAAAGCCATATTTTATTTTCATGATATCAAAATGCATCACAAGAGAAATATAATATGTTCCCTTTACCTATCTCCCAATAAATTAAATTTTCAAACTCACAAAATTTCCTAATAAAAGAGTGAGTATAGAATCAATAGGCATTCTTTAAAGACTTCCTCATCACCCTGCTAGAATAAGAGTTGGGAAGAAAAATTATATCAAAACTAAATGTAGTTACATGGTAATCAATAAATAATGTATATAAAATATTTTTCATTATTTTTCATACCCATTCCCATATTTACACACACACAGAAACACATACACATTCACACATTAATACCAAGTGAAAGAACCATACTCAGGGGTAGTTTCTCGTCGATTCACCATGTTTTCACAAGGTGAACAATATCCATGTTCCTTAATAGAACAAATCCTTCCTTAGTTCCTTGTACATAAATGAACTCATGCCAACCATGTATTCTAAATTCCATATCAAATTTCATTTCCCATAAAATCAATTATCTCTTGAAAAAATTTCATCAAACAACTTAAATGCATCAAAACAATACCATAATTTTTAAATTACCATTTTAAATTATAAACAAAGAGGTTTTATGAATGAAACTCAATTTCCAAAAAAATTCTAAATCCATGACAAAAAAAGATATTCCTTTAAGAATCAAGAAAGGTTTACAAAGAATTTCCTGCAAAAATTTAATCACAACTAAGCCTTAAAGTTCTAGAATGAGTGGTGATGAGAGAGACTTTACCTACCTCTCAAAAGATGGAAATAATGAATAAAAAATAATATATTTTAGATCCATCCGGATCTTATTTCCTTCAATAGATTGAGCAAGATATAATCAATATTATTAAAATGGAATATAGATCTATCCGTGGTGGACTTGATCTAATAATTATAGTGAGAGAAAACTAGAGAATCTATGTGGGAGTGAGAAAATGATGAATTATCAGTGAATTCAGGTTTCCATTGCACTTTGACTCATTAAAATTTTCCTCTAGATCAAAAGGAATCACCATGAGAACCTTAGGAGGAAGGGGAGTTCAAGATCGTTGAAGAATAGTGGAAAATGTTGGCTTCAAGGCCTAAATCTAGTTTAAATTTATATTTTTGGATTTATTAATACCCATCACATGGTCAGGTTACACATGTTTTTAAACTATGAACCAAATGTAAACCAACCATGAATATTCTACTAGAAAAGGTAAGAAGCTTCAAGGTTTGCCCTCATAGTTTGGAAAATCATGCACCAATCGTGTGCTACTACTTTCTCAAGGCCAAAATTTGCACATTTGGATTTCACTACTAGATTAAGCATGTTCTAAACATGTTTTTCATTTTGTTTCCTATTTCATGGTTTCCCCTAGGTACTCATATGGTTTTCCCAACAATTGTTCCAACCATACGATTGTCTGGTGACATCCAAACTAGGTTTTATAGTTTCCTGGAGATGGTTCATGGTTTTTACTAACTATTATCAACCCATGAACCTCCAAAAATACTCTCAAAACACTCCAAAACCATAAAATATGTCTATTAGATAAAGATAATCATTATATAACATGAAAATATAAAAAATTATGTTAAAATACTTGAAAACATTGGTATTATAGAACCAGACCAGGTTGGACCAACACATAACCTAATCGCCACAAGGCTCGAATCATGTCTCGAATTTCCATGGGTTATTAACAAGAACCATAGTATAAAAATAAAACAATTTCTGAATTGTTTCACCCTCATAATCCAAATAAACATCATGAAAAATTGCCTTAAAAAAATTTCATAAATCAATTTTTTTTATGTCCATGCAATCAAATAAACAATTTAAAATCATATTGATATGATTATAAGGTATAAGTCGCACCAACAATGAAATATAAATCATAAACATTACATTGTCAATAAAAATAAATGAAAACCAACATCCATAAACAATAATACCAAAATGAGGTCATGTATGGAGTGGT
Source organism: Viscum album (assembly GCA_963277665.1). NCBI lineage: Eukaryota > Viridiplantae > Streptophyta > Magnoliopsida > Santalales > Viscaceae > Viscum > Viscum album. The sequence continues at coordinate 1,900,274,795 of OY728132.1, read as the reverse complement.
ATATAAATCATAACCCTAAATCACTAAAGATACCAAAACCCCCCACATGATCACAACACAACATGACCCATAGTCACTACCATGAAAACATTATAAATGATTATGATAACTAGGAAGAGTAAACAAATTACATTAAACCTTTCATTTATATGTATCCTACAAAACCATGCTTGAATATTCCCAATGGTATAGGCAATGTGTGAGGTATATACCTTTTGGATACCACAGTGAATGTAAATAATATTCTTCACATTTTAAAATTTTGATTCTAGTTTGAAAAAATATTATAACATTTACATGTAACATTTTTTATAAACAAAATAAATTACAACATTTATGATCATAATAAAAATATATGGAATGAATAAGAAAATTAAACCATAATCATATCATCATAGTGTATATGAGAATGGGCATAAGCAACAAGAATAATATCTTGCATAATATTAGTAATGTGAGAATATATTTAACCTACATGTTCCAATGTTAACTAGGATTTTGTCAAAGAACACTGGTTATCCCATGGGATGTTTAACAAGTAATTTTTATTTGGGCCTCATGAGGACTCATTGGAAACAACCCCTTGACAGTTTACACCTAAATCTTGGAAAACACCCATCTAGTCACCCACCTATATAATGTCTTCCATAAACCAGCATAGTTAATACCCATTCCAAGTAAATATCCATGATAAAAAATAATGTACCACAATCCAAAATATAAGTTAAAATCATATTTCCTTTAAAATTCACTTTAAAAACTTACTTTGAATATGAGAATTCATTTTGAGAATTTTGACAAATTTTTTAAAGGAATGAATAAAGATTCAATTGAAAATAAAATGGAGACCATTGTTTATGAAAAAACATTCCAATATATTATTTACACCACACATATCAGCCTTTATAATTAATTTTAAAGAAATTTGATAAAAAAACTAAACAAAATATCCTGAATGTTTGGTACAAAAAATGAAAAGTCAAGTTATATTGAGAAACATACCTAAAATTCATAATTATATCATCAAATTTACTTGAAAAAAGCAAGAATAAAAGAAAGGAGATCCAAAAATCCTAAAACAAAATGAAATACCATTAAAGAGACACCCATAACCCTAGGATTGACCCCCATCTACCTCTAGGATTTCCATCTCTTAATAAAATAGATGAATAACGAAGAACTTGTAGAGAGAAGGAAATTACTGGAAAATTTGATATACCAGAAGATAAATCACCAATATGAGGGAGGAGATCACCAAGGGTGAAATAAGAAAGAAGTTTCTATGGATAGGGTTTCTGTTTTAACAATAATTAGGGGAGTAGAAGGATAAAATATATTAAATCCTACCATGGGTATTTTTGTAATTTATTATTTTTAAGTAATATGAGTAGACCAAACAATATAAAAAAACATGATTTTCCAAACTATAAAGAAGATATGTTGGTTACCCCCCCCCCTTACAAAATAGGATGCAAAGTGTCTTCACGATTGGAAAAACCGTATAACAACTATGTAGTACAACTATAGTCACTCCAAAAACCCCTCTTATATGGATAGGTACATTGTTAGTACTAACCAAGAGCTAACCATGATCCCTATATTATTTTACTAAAAAATAATTATTTTTACCTAAATTCTTGAAAATGCCAAGGATAAATAAAATATAAAATATATTTTGGAATAAAAGATTCTAGTGACCTAGTAGGTGTAAAAATTCTCCCCACTAAGACACTTTCTTCCCTAGAAAGACATCATGATTAAAAATATCTGAATATTCAGGGCCAGAAGTCCCTCACCAATGATTCGTACACCCGCATATAATGGATATAAAAAAAACAATCACCTAACACATAGACTAATTGAATCAATTTACCTAGAATAATCTTGTATTAATAATCCAAGATATGAACATGTTGGTCAATAACTATGGTGTCGGGCTGCACTTCAAAATATTCCCATTAAATCATGTGGGATTGGTTTGGATGTTATTTCTTCATTTATGAAACATTTAAAACATAGTTAATGTCTGTAAAATGATGTGTTAAATCCATTAGTTATTCCAATTTCCATATATGCTCCCAAATCTGATATGGATCAGCATTACATGGAAAAATCTTTCCTTATCTCCCTAGATGATGGTGTCCTGGCCAAGGAGAATCCTCAAAACACCGTATAACTAAATATAAATTATAAAGGATGATTACAGTGATCATGATAATATTTATAATGGATCTGATATATAACCAACCTTTTTATGATCAACTACATTACCTGTGTTGTCTCTTAAATAGAATTCGACCATAATAGGGTATTCTTACCAAAATATAACTAAAATACATGATATTTATATGGATATCCATATAGATATTCAAATGGATAAATCTTGATAAAATACTAATAATAGTTATTATAGGATAACTCAACCAATTATAGAAAATTTTCCCAAGATCTACTAAAATAAAGAACACATTCTTAGAGCATGTCCCCAAGAATCTGGATGGCCTACTTAGTCTGAACATCCATAAAAAGATGATATTTTACACTTAACCTATTTTGAGAACCAATCACTTCTTAGGAAACTTTCTAGAACCAATATGTGAAGAAGAAGTCTTAATTAGAAAAAATGGATAAGAATAACCTGTAAAGTCTCATGATCTCTCAAATATTAAAGTTTTCATGATCTTAAACATTTTATAACTCTCTAATATGATGGAAATGGAATTATTTATTCAATTAATTAATAATAATAAATATATAATCCTTTTTACTAGGAGATTGAGGTATGTTTGTCACCAAATCCATAAAGATATCACCCTACTTCTATACCAGAATAGGAAGGGGATTCAATAAACTAGCAGGCCTATATTACTCAAATTTGATCATATGAATTATGAGACATTGTGATATGAAATTATAAACCAACCATCTCATACTAGGACACCGATACAATTTTCTCAAATCATATGACATTTTGGTATCTGCAAGATGATTTTCCCAACTATATTGGTTCCTCCCCTCCATATCTACTTGTCCTGAAGCTATGGGATCAAAATTTATGTTCTCTAATAGGATAGAATAATTGGGAGAATAGGTATAATAAACCAAGGTCTCCCCACCACTAATAATTCTAATAATGTCCCATAAATATGAATCCTTATTTTGGAAAAAATGAATATGATTATCTAAGGAAGATTTGGCCTACACACAAGCTAATAGAACGTGATCTCCCTCCATTTACACATCCAAATGTATCTTATAAAAAACTCCATCAGGGGACACTCATACACTGATTCACTTATTTACTTACCTAGTAGTTTCCTTTTCAACAAATTAGCTACCACATTCACCCTTACTTGGGTATAAAATCATTTAGTGTTGAATGTCTAGAGATACTCCACCTAAAAAATATTTTTATGGTTCCAATCCCATGGGGTTGAAATATAATTTATATATATTAAAGTCTAAAAAACCATAAATTCTCATCAAGAATATAGTGGAACCAAATTTTCAAGTTATGTATCATAGCTACTAACTCAATTTCATGAGTGGGCCAATTATTTTCATGAGGACCTAACATGTATATATATATTCCACTATATGATCAATATGAATCAATATGCACCCCAATCCTATACATAAAAAAACATAATACACACCATAAACCTAACCCAACTAAAGGAGAATCATATTCAAATATCCAGTTAAACTCTCTTTTAACCCCTAAAAATAATTATAACACCTCTTAAATCATTAAAAATTCACCACCTTTCAGGTCAAATCCATTAAGTGAAAATCCAACCTAGAAAAGTATTAGAAAAAATTCTTTAATAATTTGATAGATCTTGGAATCTCTTGATTTAAAACACTTTCTTGTAATTGTACTAATACATATATACTTGGGTATTCTTAAAATTCACAAACAAATATTTTTTTTGATATCACATCACCTATGAATATCACACCCAAAATCTAGAACTTGGGATTAAATAAATTAACATACAAGAATTTTTTCTTCAAGATTTCAAAGAAAACCATCATATGGTCCTTTTATTCCATTATTGACTATGGGTATTCTAGGTTGTCATCCAAAAACAGCACCCTGAAAAAATCTAGATAGCGATGGAGGGTCCATTTCATTAATCCCATGAAAACTGAAAGAGTGTTGGTATGACCTAATAGAATAACCAAATACTCATAATGCCCATAATTTCTCCTAAAATCAACCTTACGAACATCCACTTTTGGAAAAATTAATTTATTATATGTTAATATAAAATAAATATTTTAAAATCAGTGGGATCTTCTAAAATAGTTGAAGATATCATCAATTATAGGTAATGGATACTAATTCATAATGGCCATTTGGTTGATATTCTAGTAATAAATTCAATGTAGGAGGTTTCTATCTTCCTTATTTATTAATAGAATCTATGATTCTTGTGGTGACACATTTAGTGAAATTAATCCCTTCCCTTATAGTTTTCATAACTGTGATTTAAACTCTAATAGCATGGAATATTCTATCTAGTAAGATACAAAATATTTTAGGATCATTTTGGGTAGTAAGCCTATGGATAATTCAACTTAGAACACAGTTGAAAACCAAAAAAATCATTTGTAAATACATCTAGATACCTTTTTACTACCACTGCAAGCTAACTAACTAAACCCTATTTGATCACATCAATGAGAAACATCAAAAACATGCATGAGATCAAGACAACATCCAATACAACTAGTCCTTTCCATTCTGACTTAGGGATAGAAAAAACATGGAATACTAGGGTTTTCTATCAAGAGATACGAACTACACTCTATGGTAAAAAAATGATAAATGTTTTTAAACTCATCATCCAACACATGACAATAATGAAATTTATAAAATCCTTGTCAAGGACTAAGAAATTCCACACAATCATAGAAACAACAATCATGACATGACCCTTTGGACACTTGAAGCCTTGCCCTTTCTTATTTCCCAATGCGGTGGAAAGATCCATTAAATATGACATTAAATCTTGTCGCATCCCCAAATAATCAATCCTTTTTTATGAAATAAATTAATTAGATAAACTTGTGTCAAATAAATTTCAATATATTGAATAAGCAATAAGCACTATACCTATCACAATGACTAAAATAGATTATACATCCTCTAAAACATTTTTGAATCCAAAAAATTTCTCAGACATGGTCTAGATATACTTATTCCTATAATGATGAGAATATATATTTGTCTTAGAATGGGGTCCCAAACCCTTAGATGCATCAGACTGAGCCTAATATCTGATGGGGTTAGAATAACCCAACCTACTACCCCGAGGATAAAATCTTCAATAATTTTTGATATTCCTTAGGTGTACACATTTATTGAATTTCCTAAGAGCCACACAGAATACATTCCTAGTATGTCTTAGACTCTTAAACTAACGACATACCACTAAATTTTTTTCCAGAATATTCCCCAATATAAAATTTAGGACACATCACACAACCATAACTACTCTATAAAGTATTCTCATGTTTCCTCCTCTAACAGATGTAAGAGATCTTAATTCCCTCTATTTTAGTTGGGGTAGCTCTCATACCAGTCAAATAGTCTATGTTGGCCTCAACCATCATCGCCCATTCCACCACTTCTAAAAAATTCTCTAGAAAGTGAATGACGGTCTTGGATATGATCTCTAGTTTTAAACACATTTAAAATGATGATCCTTCAAATAATCATTCATGAGAAGATTATGTTAATAATAAAACAAGTCAAAAAATAAAGTGGTGTATTCCATTATAGAATTGTATATATTATTGAGGGGCATGAAATCCTCGAATTTAGACTCTTTTAAATTCTTGGGATAAAACTTATGGCTTAACATATACATCAAGTAATCCCAATAAAGATATTTATAGAGCTTATACAACCATATCATGTTCAAATTCCTCTCACTAGGCCCTTTTGGAACATAGATAAAAATCCAACCTTGGATATCTCATGAGTACTAAGGATTAAAAATATGTACTCAATATTTTCTATTAATTATTCATGTTTATGAGGCCCTATATCACCACATAATGATGGTGGACTCTGATTCAAAATTTTTTAGGTGTGGTCCATTATTAGTGTATGTCTAAGATAAATATCTTACCTAACACACTAAATGGTTTGGATAGCTAATTCAATGATATAAGAGTCTACATGAGGATCTTAATTTAGAGTATTCCCTTGAATCCCTTCATATAATTCCTTTATGTCATTCTGGGAGGCATGGTCTATAAATACAATACAAAAAAAACAATCAATACAAAAATTTAATTAAAATATCAACAATTTAATCTCACAAACTCAATAAATTAATTTTTAAAAATTAATAACAACAATCTCAATTGATATAAATACCAAAGGGGTAAAAACAATGAAATATTTAATTTCCCCCCCAAAATTCATGGTTTGAAGTATGTTTTTACAAATTATACACAATATACGTGAATTTTAATTATATGTATTAAAGACCTGGTAACATATGCACCACATGATCTCTACTAACTATGTGCATAAACCAGGAACCTATATTTTCCTCCCCTGTTTCACCCAAAAACTATAAATTTCACAAAATAAAAAAATTTATTCCCAAAACTATAAACCAAAAAATAAAAACATCTATTCTCAACAAGACACTCCAAAATAGGTTTAAATACAAGACAAAACTCCTGATCACCCATGGTTTCTTGAGGTTCAACATGATGAAATGATGGTCAAGAAATCCCCCTCTACTAACACTTACGCTGTGATGGTCCAATCCTCATAATAAATTTTCACCCTTAAAAAATAAGTGTCTAATAAAATATAATAATGAACTCATACAATTTGTCTTGACATATCACTCAATCATGCCCATCATAAGAATCTAAGTGAATCCTCAATTGACAGGGGATTGAGACAAGCACAATTGTATCAAAATAAAAGAATTTATGAAGGGTTTAACACTATGAATCCAAATTAATATCAAATGGAATATAGTAAAAAATAGATCATGAGCCATTAATATGTGGGACATATACTCTTTTAAAATAAATAGTTTTAAATAATTAAGATAGAAAAAGTAAAATAAGCCAAAATAAGGAACTACAACTCATAAATATAACATCATTAAAATAAAAAATGATAACTGAAATCCATATAGGACAATTATAAAATTAAATCAAGGATGGAGTGTCCTATAAAATATAACATGACATCATTAAGGAGTATAAAATGCTCTATATGAGCCAAAATTCGCATGTCTAATGGTAACCACGACTACAGAATCTATAAAGGGTGAAAAAACTAAAAATATCCACTAAACTATATGACACGCTTTATTTTACCTATTTCTGGAAAAAACACGTTTTAATATAATTAATTGAATATATAGTGTGTAATGTAAATCCCAGTATAATACCAATATAAATATATACAACACTTTTCATAGTGAAAAAAATTTAATCTAGTTTGAAAACTATTTTAAAATACATTTCTAATTTGAAAAAAATACATAATCCATTTGGTTTTATAAACACTAACACCTCAGGAATTTATGAAATATTTTTTTCCAATAAATTTAATTTCTTACCTATATTTCATTACATGAAACACCAAGTTTTTACTAACCATGATATACTATTAATATTACTATTTGAACATAACCCTTATAACATATCTCTTAAACATACTGGTATAAATAGGAATACAAAAATTCAATATTAATTATAAAGGTTTTATATAAATAATAAATATTGATAAAAAGCTTAATTTTTAGTGAAGTCATTATATTTTTTGAAAATACCATTTCCCAATAAATGTTTTTTTTGTGAAAAAAAATAAAAGTATTTTTTACCTCTTTTATAAAACTTATTTTGAAAAAATATAATTAATTTTCTAAATATTCATGTCAAAATTATCTTTTAGTAAAATTTATTTAATTTTTTTAAAAAGATTATATATTAGATGAATAGTAAAAAGTACTTATTTTTAATAAATTTTTTTTCCATTAAGGAATATTAAAATTTTAAACCTGGTTAAAAAAAATATTCAAGGTAAAATTACTTCAATTATTTTATTCTTAATCCAATTTTGGTCATTAGAATAAAATTTATATTTATTTTGATATTAAAACATTCTATACTTGTGAAAAATAATTCTTTAGAAAGTTGATTATTTCCACATCTATGTGTTTAGTTTTAAATTAAAATTTCCTCTTCTATAAATGGAATTTGAAAAAAAATGATTCTATATTTTGAATAAGCAATATTAATATTATATTATATGGTCAACATAATTTTTAAAAAAATGAATAGTAAAAATCTAAAAAATTAATTACGACACATTACTTCAAATGGAGCAATTAAAAGTTCTAGTAAAAGGGTTTTATTATCACTTAAAAAGTACTAAAATTGTGGGTGATGCTAAAATATCACCTTTAACCGTGCTAAAAATGGTGATAAAGGCACCCTTTATCAACACTTTTTTCGTTCTATTAAAGGGTGCCTTTAAAATCACTTATTGTAGCGATGTTAAAGGATGCCTTAAATAGAACCCTTTTAGAACTATTAAAGGTCATATTTTAGCATCTCAAAAAATATTGTTAATTTTTTTGAAAAAGAATTAGTTTTTCGTGCTCCCCCAAACCCACCTTTTCTGAGTGATTACATCCCCCTTTCTCAGTATTTTCAACTCCCCATCATCCATCATGCACCCCACCCTCTTCTTCAATGCTAGAAGGCTACCCCAAATACCTGTGTGAACCTATATTTTATCTTAATACCTCTCTTATGTGACTAGATTATCTTTACCACTTTTCCATGCATGTTTGTTTTATATTTGATGACTTTTCTATTAATTGGAATATAGTTTGAAATATTATATATATATAATTATATTTATTTAAATATATTATTTATTAGAATTCATTAATATATATAAGAATATAAGTTCATATATGTTTATTAATACACACACATATGTATATATAAATATTATATATACATATTATTGCATTTTTATAAGGTAAATAAAATGGATAATTTATTACATTAAATAAAATAAATATTATTTATTTATTTTATATATTTTAAAAGATATTTTAATGTTGATATATTGATATATGTGTTTATAAAAGTCATTTAATATAAATAAATATAATAAAATGTTAATAATTTAATTATAAATAAAAATACATTGTGAAAAACAAAAAAAATCGAAACCATAATATCAATATGAATGTAGTCGCTGGGAATACATTATTTCCCCATTGAAAACTGGCCAAAAGAACCCCTTAAAAGGTGTTGGAAATCAATATAAAGATAAAAAATTTGAGAGCCTTGACTAAAAAATAATTTTTAGAGGCTTTTAGGCGTTTTGAACTTGAAAAATGTTACTCGGGTCTTCCCCAAGGCACTAGATAGTAAATCTCATCACAAGAATCAATTTTATATGTGGTAGAGCCCAAATAGAGATTCAGATCAAAAGTTATGTCCATTTTATGTTTGGGTTATGTTTTCAAATTATTTTAGATATTTAATTAATTTTTTGTTTTTTTTACAAATTGTTATTAAATGACTATTACTCAATAAGAATTAGAAAATTATTAATTAAGAATATTTTTTAAATTATACTAAAATCCATTCCACTAAATATATTATATATTATGTGTAAATTCCTATTTATCGTCATCTAAAACATACTAAAAATATATATTATATTTATATAAATATAAATATATAAATATATTATTTTTAATAAAATATTTATTATTAAATATAACATTTATTATTGATATTTTACAAATGATTATAAATTTCCCTCATTAATAGTACTAGAAAAGGGGGTATTAAATAATTCATTTAGCTTGCATTGTTAAATGCACAGTGCTGGTTAAACCTTGATTTGTAGTAGTGAAAGGTAATTCTAAAATGGATTTATGTGGTGTTAAACTAAAAATATAAGAGTACATTTTCCAATAAAATTTTTCTAAATAATATTTTATAGTTATATTTTAGCCTTATATTATAACATTTTATAATCTAGTGTCATTTTAAAGAATTTGGATTGGTACTGACTTTATCATTTTGGATTTTTTTGGAAATTTCCAAGTAATTTCCATTAAGATTCCATTGACCACTTATAAAAGGACCTCCCCTCACCTATCCTCTTAACACTTCAAAACTGTTTGGTTTGTCCACTAACAGCCCAAATACAGCTCTTAATTCAATATAAACATCCTATAGGACTTATCTTTGATAGGAATCCCTCTTAAGAAGGCTTTAGGCGTAAACCTAAACAGGTTCTCTGAAGAAGAGGTATAGTCCCAATCCATGCATTATTATTTTATTTATTCATTTAAATCCATATTATTTGAACATTATGATATGATAACATCATTATCAATAATAAAATTTGATGTTATTATTTTAATAGCATGAACTACGTTTTCCTCCTCTTCTATCAAGTGAAAAAATGAAATCGTCGATCTTGTGTACGGTGGACTACCGCCTCAGGATCCAATGTAGTTTTTTTCATTACAACAAATAATGGATGGATGTAATTATGGATTAATCATATTGACATGATATCAAATAAATAGTTACACTTTTTTAATTATAATATCACATATACCTTCTTAAAGTCCATTCTATGGTAATACTATAACATTGCTCACGTGTACGGAAGACTTTCTCCTCACGAAGAAATGTGATTTATTATTCACTTAATATTTACATCTAAGGAAATAAGTATATTTTTAATGAATATATGTGATTTAAATTAAATAAAATTGATTCTATAAATTTAATATAATATTTTCCTTTTATTCATTTCATCCATTTAGAAAATGGAAACAACGTTCATGTATTCGTATGACCTACTATTTCAATGAATTGTGTAATTAATTTTCAATATCTATATTTAATGTATTACTATAAATTAATATATAATTAATGTTTATGATATTTATATAATGGTCAAAATTCTGGAGATTATGGAACCATGATCAAAGTAAAACGAAGAAAATAAAAAACCAAAATATACATGACAAAACGACACATTTATTACTTTAAATGTGATTTTATCATTGTATTATTTATAAATGGGTAATAAATAGTCATAATTAAATAATATAGGGTATGATAAATATTTTTAGGTCTATTTAATATATTTATAATAAAATTATATTTGTTATACATGATTTTCAAACACGTACAAAGGAAGTCAAGACTTAAGGTAATAGATTTATAGTCTCAATTTTCTTTCTAGGAGACTTATGCCAAATTCATAACTCATTTCTTCCTTATAATGAATATACTACCGTATAAATGTTATATCATGAGTATAATTATTTCAATGATATTAATATTTTAATTGTATTTTATTATTTATCTTTTATTACGATTCGAAAGATTACCAAAGTTGTATGGAATTTTCAAATCACTTTTTTCTGTGGGACAAATGCAATATACACAACTTGTTTCTTTTGGTTGGTGTATGAACTGACCATGAATATATTTTTTAATTCATAACATGATAATTATGGGATATTTATATTCATATAAATTTATATCTTTCATGGTAATTATGATTCAAAAGATACCAAAGTGGTAATGGTTTATATTTATAATCTGATTATTTATCCAGATTGTTTACGATCTGCTTCCAATGATGAAATTTTATGATATAACATTTATGAAATTAATAAAATTTATTCTACAATAGTTATTTATTGAAAATAACTTTTTTTTAATTTTAATTTCATCTCTTTATGCACAGAATATTCCAAAATAATATTTTAAAGAAAAAAAACAAATTTATTTCTCACTTTGATCGAAAAACCATTTTATTCTATGTCCAAATTTTAAAAAAATGTTTAAAGTAAGTTTTACTGTAATAAAATAATTTTTTAAATAAATTATTATCCATGATTTATTTTTTAGATAAAATAAAATTAATATTCATGTCATGTTACAAATAAGTCCCTTTTGGATTTTACTGAAAATATTAAAGGAATATTTTTTTCAATGTGTACGACATGGACATAATTTCCATCCCATATGACCACCCAATGTTTTATAGATTAATTTATATGTTTCAAGGGTTATTTTAATATAAAATGGTTTCTCTGATATTTGTAAATTTTTTACAATTTAAATAATTTGTTTCAAATTGGAAAATATATTTTCCTTAGTAAATATTCTAAGTGATATTTTCAAATCATTTTCTATCTAAGACAACAAATGTTGGTGTTACTTTTGTTTTACAAGGTTTATGAAACAATTATACCATGCTTACTATTTATATGTATGTTTTATGATTATTATGAAGTGATTTTTATAAAACCCATTAATTTTCCATGAGTTATGCAATGATGGATTGATGACATGTCTATGAAACCCATTTCCATTCTATGGGTAATGCTGTGGTGAATTTTTAATGAAACCCATTTCATTTCTACTTTTTATTTTATGATGAAATCATTATGAAAACTATTTCATTTCTATGGGTTATACTATGATTAAATTTTTATGAAACCTATTTTTTTTTCTATGGGTTATGCCATGGTAAATGTTTTTTTATCTCATGGAACATAAATATATGGATTGTGTGATGGGTGGGACCTATATCTACCTCCAATTCATAGGGTGATATTTTATATCTCATGAGATACCTATGGTATATAGGCTGATGCTCTTGATAAACTATGGGAAATAGGTCAACAATCTTGATCCACTATGGGAAATAGGTGATGATTTATAATTTTTTTTGTGAAATGGGAAACATGTGATGATGTATGATACGTTATGAAATAGGAAGAATTCATGGAATGTAAATCAATTATGATTATGTAGTCTTGTATGTTAACCATGAATTATGGAATGGGTTTTATACTTATGATGGAAACACACTTATATGACATGAAATCATGGTTCAATATTAATTTATGATGATTTCTTGCTCTTAAGGTTCATTTATTTTAAAATGACATTATATTATTCCAGGGATCATGTTTATGATCCATGATAGTTTGGACATTAACATTGTAAGTAATTTGCCTAATATTGTACCCTTATTCTTATCTTATTCTTTCATATGATAATCCATTGATATCCCCCATATTTACCCTAACTTATAATATAATATCACCCTTTCTTATGTTTAATTTTGCCCATGCTTATGAATAACGGTTTAAGTAGGGTACTCTAACAACCCATATTTTTGGAGAAGTTAAAATTTTCAAAAGGAACATGAATTTTTGGTTTGGTGGACATGATGAATGGAAGCCCAAGATTATAAATGATATTATGAGATATTTAACACTTAAATGTGTTATTTGTATACTTGGTTTAAGGCCCTAGAATAGTCTTGAATGTTCTATCATGTTTCAAGAGCACCGAACTCTGAAACATAAAAATTCAAGAAGGTTGAAAGCAGAACACCATGTGTCTGAAACCATGCACCCCCTAGGAGAAATATTGTGGATAATATAGTATACATTCAGATCATACATCATTTTTTATAACCATGTGAGTGGTAATTCATGGACGTGTAATTTTCAAAGATTTTTTGAGAGAGGGAAAGTGCACGGTTTTAACTCAATTACCCGAACCAAATTCATGAATTATGTGAGGCACCATTTGAGTTATGTTATCTTAAAAACTAAAAAAGAAATGATTAATGTTTTATATCTTACACGGGCTTGTGAAATAGGTTTTTTCTTTTAACATTATGGTAATTTATTGGATGTAAATATAATTATATTTTCATGGACTATCTTTTATTTATAAATATAGTTTATTACTTATTGATTTAAGTGGTTAAATTTAACTGAATGGAAGTGGGTGGCAAGGGCATGCCACATGTCACAAAATTATGGATATGAATTATTTTAATTGTTACACCCATTTTTATATTGGGTTAAATGAGAAAAAATTCTTAGAGGTAATCCATAATTATTAATATTATTAGGACACAAATACTGGCTTGTGAATAATGATTTAAGGTCTTGTTGAGCATAGAATTTCCCACACCCTTAGGTTGGGTGTTTCAATGGCATCTCAAACTATTTATAGTATTTAGATGATGAGAATGAAATTCCATGTTCCCTTTCATTGGGTTTTGGACATGAAGAATCACCCACCATCTCAATTGAGGGCAATGATATATCTCATTCATAAGAGACCACGTATTTTACTCTTTGCTGGAGCCTTTGACTCATTAGACTAGTTATGGATGCCTAAGTTATTCCCCAAGTCCAGCTGGAACCTAGTATCCAGGTATATTCCTCTCGATTTCCACACATATATGGTGTATATACATGTATAAATATTATATATATATATGATTACAATATACATGGTAAACTAATCAGACTCATTTATTCTTATGCTGAAGATGATATAGCCATTTAGGTTTCCCTTAGGAACCTGAGTCGGCTGGTGTTTAATTTTTAGTATCTTCTATTATCTATTATACATGAATACTACTATATTGTATTCACATAGACTAGACTAGGCTTCAGACACTATTTGGGGTGTCATGGTGAGTATAACTCACATCATACTCAGACCACCATTGGTACCCAAGTGGGTATCATGCTCACAAGCCCTTGGATTATTACTTTTTTCGTGCATTGTACATATTAGTTAAGAGAATGAGACTTATCAAGAGAACATGATTATGATGAAGTAAACCCTTAGGGTATTTTTAATTTTTTTAAATTATGTTATATTATTCTGTATTTCCAGCTGTATATTTATTTCTTACCTTATATAGTTTTATTAGGTTATGCATGCATAAATGGATATTAGCCATTGGCCACATCTTATATATATCAGTTTTTGTATTTTTCATTCTATTCATGTAATTTATTTATTTTTCTTCCACTATTTTTTATGTATAGTTATTTATATAGCTCTTTTCTACTCTAATAATGAGGGTATAGTCTCCCCACCATACCAACATTGTACTCTAACTATTAGTCACCATTCTATGACATACAGGGAGGTGTTCTTGAGGCAATATGGTGACCATTCTGGCTACTCGTTCCATAGTAAGTTGGTCCATGAAGCTTCCTATGTGATATTTCATGATTATTTTCAACAAAATTCATTTATTTTAAAATTTCATGTCATTATGAGAAAAGAAAATGATTTTGAAGAAAAAAGTATATTTTCCTCAGGAACTCAGTTCAAGTGTTTTATCAAAATTATTTTCCATCTAAGATGATATAGGGTTATGTTTCTATCCCTATTATTATATTTATTTGATTATTTTATGATGGAATTGTTTTTATAAAGTCCTTTTATCTTATATGGATTATGTTATGATGGAATGATGTTTAATAATCCCATTTTTATTACATGGGTTGTGTTATGATATATGATTTATGATTTTATGGAACACATAAGAATGGTTTCATTATGAGATGAATAGGACCTATATCTCCCTCCAATTCATGGGGTAATGATTTGTATCTCATGAGATAGACATGTATGGAATGGTAAGTAAATCTGGTTCAGTAATACATGGCTGGAATAGTATGTAAACGCGGTTAAGTAAGGTACTTTGTCCACTATGATGGTCTTGGCCGCAATGCATTGGATACTATGGAAATCATATCATGTGGTTAATGGTTTTCCAAAATTACATGTTTTATTTCCATGATATTTTATCATGATTAATGTTTCTTTATGATCGATGTCATATGTACTGCCATGTTTTATGTCATTACTCAAGATTTTGATGTTTAAATTTTATGTTCATGTTTTTACGTTCAAATGTTTATGGATTGTTTTATATTCTCCATGTTTACCCTTACTGAGCATTTGATCTCACCCTTTTTATATGTTTTCTTTTCCCCAAGATATATAGATAGGATTTAGGTAAGAAAACAAAAGGGGAATATCTTTATGGGAAATGTTGAAGATCTTTCACCAGGATTAGAAGATTATGTTCCGAGTATCCAAAGACACTAAACTATTACGATCGTTGGGTGTATGTTTTTGTTATGTATTAAGTATTCCAAAAAATTAATGTAATGTCCATGTACGTCTAGCTTAGGTCTCTATAGTTGGTATCAGAGGAAGGTTTTAGTTAACCTTTGGAAAGTAGGATACGAAAAATTTAGTAAGATCCATAGAGATATTTCTAAGGTAGGTATAAGGATGTCCTTAATGTTAAGTATAAGTATAGGTTATAGTCCTAGAATTATGGTAACAATATTTTAATTAAACCTAATATTTTATATGTCAAAGGTACTATACATTTATTATGTTTTTTCCTAGCATAATTTTTGCCTCTCACACTATTCTTTTTGGGATTTAGATGATGGATGGAACCCGTATGAACTGTGTTGATCAATGTAAGGGGTAATGAAATGATTTACTTCCTAAAAAAACCAATTTTATTTAAGATGGAGTGATAAATCTTATTTATCTACTTATAGAAGCTATGAATCATTCTGAACTTCAAATGAGTGGAGAAGGGAATAATATTCTATTGAGTCCTTCATGAGGCAATTCCCACCTTCTTTCAATGGGTATTCTGATCCACTTATTCATGAACAATGGATCAGTAACATTGAAATGATATTTTCCATACTTCACTACCCAAAACATGAAAAAGTCATTTTGGTTGTTTACTATTTAGATGGTGAAGAAGGCGAGTGGTGGAATATAATTAAGAATACAAGTCCTTAATATGAAATTGAATCCATGGAATGGGAAGAGTTCAAGAACTTGTTTTTCAATAAGTAGTTCCCTCTTATCCTTCAAACAAGGATGGAAAAAGAGTTCCTTGAGCTTAAGAAAATAATGACGAATCTGTTTGTATATACGAGGAACATTTTACAAGGCTTTCACAGTATTCATATGGCTTTATCATTCAACCAGAAAGTAAAGATGATCGATTATTCAGTTTCATAAAACGAAGACTTCGAAGGTAATTAGCTATAAAGGACTTCAGTAGCTATGAAGAAATTGTGCATTGTGCTATCATGGTAGGACTGGAAGTTGTTGTTACATATACATCTCGTGGTTTTGACAAGAAACAAAAGATGGAGTTCAAGGAAAAATCTTAGAAAAATGGTGAAACGAAGATGAATGTTTCTTTATGTTAAAAATCTTGAAACAAGCATAGTAGAGATTGTCTAAAAGGTACTAGAAAATGTTTCATGTGTGGAAAATAAGGACATCAAGTAGCTGAGTACTGAATTAATCGTAAAAATGTTTCTAATAACGCAAATAGAGAAAGGACTATAGAGAACATACCACTAGCACTTCAATGCTACAAGTGCAAGGAAATGGGACATTATGCTAATCAATGCCCTAATCCAAGGGTTAATGATGATCAACCTAAGCAAACTCTTAATGAAAAGGACAAAGGGAATTCACATGCGATCATTATTTGTGATGTTGAGTATGACAATGATGTTGTGGAATGATTAAGTGTTTATGTAATGGGATTTCCAAATAGGATCATGCAATCTCATTTATAGTATTAGGGAATATTATAATATCTATGTATTTTTTAATTATGGTTTCCAATAATTATATGGTACTGGTAACCATGAAAAGTGATTGAAATATTTTTGGAAATAAGATTATATGCTCATAATGAAGGGATTAGAGAAAAAAATAATATGCTTGATAGTATTAATGAGATCATGACTGATATAAGGACCAAGTGATAGCATGGTTCGAGTATATAGAATTATTGGGATTTTGGTATGTGTAAAGAGTTAACTTTTGATAGCATTCATGTTTTCACTAAGGTTTTATGGTAACTCATGTTTCAAGAGAATACATGATTAAGGTATTCATATGTTTGGAATGTGACCAACAAGATATATCTTATGATATATGGGGGATAAATGATGGTAATAACATTCTTGTTAGATGACCTCTCTAGTAATATTTTTCTTTATACTATGAGATTGGACAGAAGTATTTTGGATAAGCCTAAAGATTGGAATGGATTAAGATAGACATTAGATAGTATTGTTTAAGGCTAGAACTTTTTGATATTATTTCTAAAATGCTATAACAGTATAGTTTTAGAAAACGGACAGCCCGTGGGATGGGCGACAACCTGTCACGTCAGACAAGGATGCGGGAATCGAAGTGAAAACTGAAGTGCGACATGCATTTATCATCTACCACTAGCTTACATGATGTCCCTGGTTAGTAGAAAGTAGTTTTATTTTATTAAGCGGTATGATAGTTCAATAATAAGTCCATTTTTGAATCATATATGGTTAATATCACCATATATGGACTTATGTATATTTGATAACTTTTGTTAATTTTTTTTAGAGACAGATGGAATAACCTATCATTCTATCGCATGATCACCAAACTTTTCAATAAGGGAAAAATAAAATTCATTTCATTAAATAATAGATGAAGTGGAAATTGTTCATTCAATGACCAATGATGATATTACACTGAAATCAAGTATGTATTTATCCTTATGAAAAAATTCTTCCACTTTAGGGAAATGATCTTGAAAACCAAAAACGTTGTCCTAATACCTTCATATCCTATGAATCATATTGTACTATAGATCATCACAAATTTATGGATTTGGGATTTTGGGATTTTTCATATCCATGTTCTCTACCAATCTCCATCAGAACATGATGGTTTGATTTCTCTACCATATCCATATTTTCACCTATGTTCTCCTATGTGGAAACCTAGTGATGAGTTAATTTGGGTAACTGTTATGTTTCATACATTAGTTTTTAAAATTAAGTTTGGTCATTCCTTTTTATGATGTGGGTTTCTAAAAAAATTTCATGTAGTAAACCATTTATAACCCCAACTAATTTTGAGGGCAAAATTCATTTTAAGGGGGGTAGAATGTAACACCACAAGATTTTATGAGAAATATTCTTTTTAATTTTATTGATGTCTTGTGTTGTACTCTAAAAAATTTATCTTGTTCTATACGCAACACCTTATTACCATGTGTTATACGCAAACACTATTCTTGTCTTGTGTTTCATGCAAGAGCGACCTTCCTCAATAGCGTGTGTTGTACGCAATACTGAGTTTCACTAAATAATGATATATTGTTATAATATTATTATGAACTATCTGTTGTGAATTTTATTAACAAAATTTTGAATTTTATAACATTATCATTCATTATAAACATTTTCTAGATCATGGTATGATACCAAAATAAAATTTTCTGGTATAAGAATTATTTTAAAAAAATGAAGTTTTTCCGCCTTTTGATGGTGCACCCATTTTAAATCTAATTTTTAACATGTTTATAAGATCAATTTTAAAAAATAAAATTCTTCTTGTGAATAAGGATATAAAAATTTACATTGGATAAAGTTTTTATATTTTTCTCATAATGTTCATATTTTGATGAATAGTAAAAATACACTAACTTTTAATTAAAAACAACTTTTTTCACCAAGATAATTTATATGGTAAAATTATTATTTTTAATTGTTTTAAAGTATAAATACAATATATTTTTAGCATTTAATATAATTTACATCATTATCATTAATTTTACATTGAATTCACAGGTAAAAACATTTCCACCATTTACAATATTTTAAATAAAAACCCATTTTTTCAACAACAAGATTAATTTTAAATTCATTACAGCATCTTATTTGTTTTGAATTTGAAAAAATTGATTCCATATTTATAATTAGTAGGTCCAAATTATTTTCACAAGCTATTTTTTATTTTTGGGCATTATGAATAGTGACTACGGTAAATTGTATTTACCACAGTAAATAGTAAATTAGGTAATTAAGGGTAAAAATAATATTATAAAATTACCCTAACATTTTTATTAATATAATTGGATGATTATATTTCATCCTAAAATATACTTGGGTCGAAATGGTATCTATTAGAACCCAATTGTATGTGATTAAGACCTTTAATTTATTTTAATTAAATGAATGTGAAATATGTTTCACTCAAAATTTAATAATTAAAGTATTTTTAATATAAGGTGATACAGAATATAAATTAGATTATAAATACTCATTTGAAAGGTAAAATGTTCATATTTATTATGGTATTTTATTTATAATTTTTAAGAAATTTTTATTTACCTAAATAGCTTTTACATTAACGATGCAAAAAGTATTTATTTAGTGAAAAATCAATAATATAGTTTTTATTAAAATTAATAATACCCTTAAAAAGAACTAGAAACATTAAAAAAACTTATTGGTCGAGTATAGATATACCCTAAGAATCCAAGTGTTGACGTGTGGACCATTTTTAGCCTTATAAAAAAGATTATGACATTTATTTTATATTATTTTAAATGATGTCTATGTTGTAACTTTCATAATTTAATAAAGATAAAATTATAATAGATGTTTGTTTTAGAAGATAAACTCAACTAATAGTATTATTATAAAATCTATTAGATTTATCTACATCTTAGTATTTTATTTTTAATTTTTATGCAACATATAAGTATATTAAATAATTATACAAAAAATGTTGTAGTAATTATTTTATTAATAGAAATATCTAATTTATAGTTTTAAAAATATTAAAATAAATATTATATTAACTAATTAATATTCTAAACTAATCCTATAGATTAATATGACATGTTTGGAATCTATTAAATATTATGGTTCGAATATAATTTTGGTGCGGATTTTATTTAAATTCAAATAATTGAATAGTGTCAAAATTGACACTATTGATATTTTATAAAAAAATATATTATTAAAATTTTTAAAATCACAAAATTATAAAAAAATTATAAACATAAATTTATATGGTCTAAAATGTCATAAATTATCCATTTATGGGCAATTAAAAATACATAAGTAAGTGTTTATATACATTTAAAATTTATAACATTATTACCACAAATAAAATTAAATAGATTAAATAAGGCTAAATCAGAATTAAAAGTTTTAAAATAAAATATAAACATGTCTAAATTTGATTGGTTGATTAGATTAAAACCCTATCTTATCTAATATCCGAATTTGAGTCACTTTGTAAGTTTTCATGAGGGGTTTTATTTTATTATTATCAAATATTTTTGGGGTTTCTGAAAGTGCCCCTCTCTTCTCTTAAAAAAGGGCACCTCATCCCTCCCCCCCTCACACCATTTTGAGATTTCAGGCTTGGCCAAAACCTGTCCATTTCTCTTCTCCACATACCTTGAAACATACTATAGGTCCTGTTATTCTTCATAGACCAACTTTAGTACTCTAATAGGAGGTTTAGAAGAGGTGCGTCAACGAAGAGGTAATATCCTTTACCGATTTATTCAAATTTAGTTATTCTTATACTACCACTTCTTTAATTGTTTCATTAAAAAGTAATAACATCTGCATAACTAATATAATTATATGTTATTATAAATATTAAACAACCCTATTTCATCTTCTACCCATCCTACGGAAAACGAAATCATCGCGCGTGCGTACGTACGGCGTACTGTCTCCATGTTGTGGTGTAATCTTTTATTTCATCACTAACATACTTGGATGGGTATAAGGAATGAATAAGTGACTATATATGATTATAGTAAATTTATATTTATTCTTAAATATTATACACCATACACTTCAATACAATTCCACAATCATGGGAATGATATCATCGCTCGTGCGTATGTACGGCCTACCGTCTCCACAATGTGATGTGAATCGTTCAACATGATCTTCATTGAATAATGATTATATAAATGAATTGAATGGATAAATATGATATATATTACTCTAATAATATTTTTTAAATGATGTATCTACAACATAAAAAGTGTAATAATAATTTATTCTATAAAACCTGCATAAGAACATTAAGCAATGAACACCCGAATAACAAGTAGCGATGAAATATTACTAACAAAAAATATGAATATGACCATATATGATATCATAATAATGAATATGATTCTGGAATAAGTCATGGACATTATATAGATCATTATAATAGAGTTTTTGATAAGTACAATGCATATCGGACCTACGGTAAGGGATAATTATTCCAATCTCATTCTTATCTGGGATTGTTTATTCGTAAGTATTTACTGGGGTTATATTTATCATCCATGTCCATGTTTTATAAAAATATTTTTATAAAGTGTTTACTATTATTACATGTATTTTTAAAGTCATTTTTATCATTTTTTTACTTTTACCACATGGTATGGATGGAATCTCTCATTTGTTTACCATACAAGGTACTTTTTGTGTTTTCCGGGAAAAGTACGAGGATAATTTTTTTTAACTTATACGATAGGAAAAGATTTTTACGGTTTCATAACACCTTATTTACATGAATATTACTATGAAATATTTCATGATTATTTTCAAAAAAATTCATTTATTTTAAAATTTCATGTCATTTTGAGAAAAGAAAATGATTTTGAAGAAGAAATAATATTTTCCTCAAGAACTGAGTTCAAGTGTTTTATCAAAATTATTTTCCATCTTAGATGATATAGGGTTATTTTTATATGTCTATTATTACATTTATTTGATTATGTTATTATGGAATTATTTTTATAAATTCCTTTTATCTTATATGGATTATTTTATGATGGCAAGAATCCCATTTTTATTACATAGGTGATGCTATGATGTATGATTTTTGATTTTGTGGCACAAATAAGAATGGTTTGATTATGAGATTTATTGGACCTATATATCCCTCTAAAGCATTGAGTAATGATTTGTACCTCATGAGATAGACATGGCTGGAATGGAAAGTAAATCTGGTTCAATAATATAGGGCTGGAACAGTAAGTAAACCCGGTTCAGTAAGGGACTTTGTCCACTATAATGGTCTTGGAAGGAATGCCTTGGCTACTATGGGAATCATATCATGTGATTAATGGTTTTCCAAATTTACATGTTTTATTACCATGCCATTTTATCATGATTAATTTTCCTTTATGATCTATGCCTTATGTACTGCCATGTTTTATGTCATTACTCGAGATTTTGGTGTTTAAATTTTATGTTCATGTTTTTACATTCAAATGTTTATAGATTGTTTTATGTTCACCATGTTTACCCTTACTGAGCATTTGAGACCACCCTTTTTGTATGTTTTCTTTTCCAGAAGATATAAATAATGGTTTTAGGTAGGAAAATAAAAGGGGTATATCTTTATGGGAGATGTTGAAGATCTTTTCCCAAGGATATAAAGAAAGGTTTTAGGTAAGAAAACAAAAGGATGATATGCTTATGAATTATTTATTTTTTATGTAGTATACAAAATTCTATTTTATGATTAATGTTATTTATATTATTATGTGCCTCATATTCTTATTATCATTCTCTTTTGTTATGCCTCATGGCCAAATTCGAAATATTTCGTTTGTTTATTCCCTTACTGGGATTTCTTCTCACACCTTTCTTTTGATGTATTTTCCCCGGATATGAGATATAGTAAAAGTAAGGTATGATGAACCTATAAAGAATATTATTAGGTTTATTAGAAAAAATTTTATGTTATTAATGTATTATATTCCTAATTTCCAAGAAACTAAACCTCAAAATATCCCCATTATTATTAATTACTGTACCATGTAATGAATGTCTTATGAATTAAAAATGGTGGTATCACATATTTAAATAAAAATTTATAATAAATTAGTATTTAATTAAAATATAAATATTTTATAAACTAATTAAATAACCCAAAATACCCTTTTCCATAATTTATAAATATTTTATAAATTATTTAATTAAAATTCATAATTGAAATTTATAAAAGACAATATTTCTTCATTTATCATATTAGGAATTATATATTAAATCATTACCTATTATTTATAATAACAATGGTGATAAAACCATCTATTGTTATTATTCAACTATTATGACTGATAATACAACATGTGATATGTTGGGGAGGCTATGTGAGGCAAACCTAGAATGTGTTATTAATCATAGTATATGATATAAAAAACATAAGAAAAAATCCTAATTGTGAGGAATTTTGTAAGAGTATCATAGGACCATAGAATTTCATGAATTTTTATGTGATCCTTCATATGAGTAAAAAACTCATAGAGTTGAGTTTTACAATATCACATATATCTTATAAGTGAAATAATAGTATATTTTACGGCATCTAAAACACCCCAACCCCACACTCCCAGGACTAGTGTTAAAAAAATATTATTTATAAATACATTTTGATAACAAGGGAGATGATCCAAGATAATTTATCATATAATTCACAATAATTAAACATTTCACCTCACAATAATATCACAATCTCATAAGCAAATGGTTTAGTGTCTTTAGAGGCTAGTTGCATGAAATTATTATTTTACATAATTGTGAACATTTATTCATAATCTCGCCACACTATACCTCATTGTAAACATCTCATATGTTATACCTATCTACATAACATGATGAAAGAAAAACATAAGAATAATGTGATATTAAATACTCAGTATGGTGGAAAATCAACATGTCATCAAAGGGATCCATCATAAGCATGAGAAAATGTGATAATGATAGAAATATTAAATTTTATAAATAAGAACCAATAAGTATTTCCATTATAATAAAAATATACATAATATCAAATTACCAAAAATATATCATGTTATAAGACATAGAAAATATGATATAATAAAAATTTTCCATGGATCATAAAACAAGTATATATATAGAAATATGAAACAAGAATAGGCATAGGAAATCATAATATTGTAAACATAGATAACCACATAATGTCCACATTCATTCTTATGAACATAAGAAACCAAAGAAATTTTACACTCAATATTATAAATCTATTTTACCTCACTGATTTCATAATAAAATTGTGATCATAGCAAACTGCATAGAGTCAATACTCAATATTGTGCACATAGCTAACCACATCGATTCAACATTCAACATCTTTATCTAACATGATATAAAACATTAACCAATTAATTATAGTGTGATATAAGACCCCAAACATAAAAAAATAATAATAAATAAGTTATACTCATGATTTATATCATAATAACATAAAAACAAAAAAAAATTAAAATGGGTTCTATTACATTTTAAAATGGTATCACATAATATAACATCAAGAATTATATGGGTTGATACTAAAAATTCAGCCACCCAAAAAGAGTATTTCATTAATTAATTTAGAGGGTGATTAATAAAATATAACTCCATTGGGAATAGATCATTTGGAGATAAATAAGAAAGTGGATGTGAAATCATAAAAATATATTTCATAAAACATTTTCATTCTTGTCCTAAAAAAGACAAAGTTACGAGTCACTTTCGAAAAAGATTTTCAAGAAAGTAATAGGAAGACCGTTAATTTTTTTTATAAAAATGACATGAAAATAGAACCTTTAATTAAATTTCAATTAATGAATTTGGAATGTATGATAAAATATATGAATATGAAAATATGTTCCCTTTTAGTATTTAAAAATATATTTATTAAAACCCACATTGTTAAACAAGTAAAAATTATTCCTTTTGAAAATAAGTAAAGAGAAATACAATTATGACCATAGATAATGAATATTTGGAATCCAAATAAATAAATGAAAATATATTAGGAAACAAATAATATGTTCACGTAATAGAAACATCAATTAAAGAGAATAAACATTGTTCTTAACAATGTTTGATTTTTATGAAGAAATAAGTTCATCAAGGAAGAAGAATTGATGCAACAATTATTCAAAATGGATTTCATGAGAAAATAAATGAAATAAATTTAAAAATAATAATAATTAAAATATAATTCAATCATAAGGTATAATTTAACAAATTTTTAAATATAAATTTCAAGAATAATGATCATAACTCAATGAATGAAAAATTGTTTAGAAACCCTTAAAATTACTCTCAACCTCATGAAAGTGATTTAGCATTCAGTATGATAAAAATTACCATATTAATAACTTATTTCCTATCTTTATTCATATATATTAAATTTTATACCATTTAACTATATTCATTCATTATAAATTTATTAATTATTTTCTATTTATTTCGATCATCTAATGTTAGAAATTATAATTATTTCACATGGATTTTTAATGTTAATGTCCATCACTATACCGTGATTCCATGTTCCTAATTGATATATTATTTATGTAAGTTTAATTGATGTTTGATAATAATTTATAACGTTCCAACTTCATTCCATGAGTTATTTATTTATGAATCCTGAAGATGGAATCAATGATGAGCATGTTCCGGTAATTTTTACCGAATGAAAGGTGGTGTATTGATAATGGATTAGAAATCCATATAATGAATAATTTATCTTTATATAATATAAAAAATGCCATAAATATATTTTTTTATACATAAAAACCCATATTATAACCATTTGTGTTCGTTAGTAATGAAAAATTAAATATCTTTTTCATGTGGGAATTAATTTGTGCCTAATAGGAGTGATATTTAAATTTCGTGATGGAAGGGAGGGAGATAAGTAATACTTATTACATTAATATAATATCATTTTACAATATTAATGATAATAAAATTATATTAGAATTATTACAATATTTTTTCGGATTAAAATATGAAATTATGTTTTAGGGAGTGGATAATACTCACATTGGGGACTTGAATCATCTAATGAATGAAAAATAGTCAATATGTGGAAATTTATTATAAAAAAGGGAATAAATGTTTAAAATTATTCTATAAGAGTTAAAATGGTTATTGGTTGAAGTAAATTTATAATAATAAATTTTTCTTGAAGTGGGATGATGTGAGAAACTTATATAATTTAATAAGAGGGACTTTTCCTTGAAAACTAATGATAGGTAAGTTGTAATCATAGAATGACATGGGATTTTAGTGAGAAAATATTAGTGAAACATATTGATAATAATTTATAAACTAAAAATTTCTTCTATAAGATCTAAGCATCAGGTTAATTTGGAAACATTCTATCCACTCAATATTTCATTTTTCTACATTTATTAACATTGATTAATTTTTTTCCATGGTAATTATTCTTTTACAAAAAATTTTATGATGAAAATTATTTCCAAATTTAGACATTATGATTAAAAAATTTGAATAAATTTAATGTAATTAAATTTTAATATATTATAAAGTTAAATTTTAAATGAAAATATAATATATATAGAGAAAACTATTTCTGTAAAAATTTACTTTTAAAACATTAACTATTCTTTTTATAGTCATTCTTATAAATTAATATTTAAATTAGTGTCAACATATTATTAATATGAATAATAATTTTAACCTAATTTTACCAAAATATATTTACATTTTTATAATAATGATGTTTATCACATATAAAGGTAATTTTTAGTTTAATACATTTTTATGTTTAAAATTATCTTATTAGTTATCTATCTATACTAATTGAATTTTATCAGTGGATTAGTATTAAGATTGTATTTTTATTTCTTGAAAATTAGAAAAGTGAAATTTATAAAAATAAATTTAATATAAAAATTATTTTTTAAATTGATAGTTAAAATTTTTGTCATTATAATTTCCACTCACATAACCCCTCATGATTGCTACATAAGACCTAAGAATAAGATAAAAAGTAATGGTTATCGTGGGAGGAAATTCAGTTAGGAATGTTATAATAAAAATTTTCACAAGCCTGAACTTCCCCCATAAGTTCTTTTTCTCAAGATTAACATGTAAGAGTTTGTCTCGGGCTTGGTCTAGGGAAAACCCTAGAGAATAACTCTCCCTTATAAGCTCTTTCAAATGTGATTCATAAGGAAGACTCTTACTAATTGATTCCATTTTTACTAGTTTCCATATTTATTTAATAATATGGTTACTTATATTTATAATAACTATTTCAATAACCATTTTTCAATAGTGATATTATAATTATAACATGGATCATTTTATTTATTGTTTCATATAAGAAAATCCTTCATAATAATTTGGTATTATAATTTATAGTGTGTTGCATTCTACCCCCATAAAGAAATTTCTCAATGGAAATTTTATTACTCATATGAAAACAAATGAGGGTTATTTTCTATCATTACACTATAAGGTTACAACATAGCTTCCCCAAACTTATTATTTCACATTATAACTTTGACCATATGAAAACCTGTATTTTTATTACCATTTAATTCATGATTCATTACATACAATTACACAAAATAAAACCTAGAAGATCAATAAATTCTAGTGTATTTAGGAATTAGGTACATTACATAACCACATAAAATAGGGGTACTTATATATTATTCTGAACTTCCTTGAAATGCCCATGATATTTCATCATAGTTAAAAATACAAGGGATAACCTCGGGACATACATGAGAAAGGGGTGATCTATAAAGTCCAGTAAAGGAATAAAAAAAGAATAACATTTAAGGAAGCATTATGTGTTAGATAATAGAAATATCAATGGGACATAAATTAGTGGCAATCATAAATATGAAAAACGAGGCATGGTATACCATGGTAACATAAAGGTAACCTGGGAAATGTGGTATCAACTTTAAACATGGAATCATAAACATTCGTTGAGGCTAACCTCAAATACATCATGATTAAAATATTTTCACAATGGATTAGGTTAACTACCTTATACATTTCATGAAATGTGATGAGAATAAAATATTACCCAATGAATTGGACTGCTAAATAAATTTGTGTGAACCCATTAGTTTCATTTGATTCACAAGCATAAGTGTGCAAATAGATCATTCAACATGGAATGATATATCATCAAATTTCAAAAAAAAATAATGTATAGTGGAATAAAAAAAATTAATTACCAAATAAAATAATTATAAGTTCCAAAATTTGAACACCCCTTATAGTAAATGGATATAGGAATTCACTCCAGAATTATTTGGCATGTAAAATCGTGGTGAAACATCGATAACATAACAATAGTACTCAATGCTTCATAAAAATGTTTTAATAAGAAAAAAGGGGTATATATTTATTTTTAAATAAAATTAAATATAATAGGGATATTTAAAATTATATCCCAACATTATTATTTGAAAAAAAAACATAAAATGAAGAAGATTCTTAAATTGAAAAGTCAAGGTAGAGGCCCCTTACAAAGTTTCATCATGATAACAGGTGTATATAAAGGTTCATGGGAGTGATTAATGGGAGTGAAAGAGGTATATAATCACATTTAAAGGAAAAGAAAAGTAATAGTAAAGTATAAAAAATAACCAAACAATAACTAATGAAAATAATGAGGCCTAACGCAAAAGGGGTAGTTTGATAAAAAGTTGGGTGGGAAAATCCTTGAGAGATTGATTCCCAAACGATTGGGATGAGAATATTGGGAGCTTGGGAGTACTGTATGATGTACATATAGAGGGTATACAAGTGATGTTACGTGATCAAATGTTTTTTAGTGAACAAAATATGGATATTTTGTGGGTTCATATATGAAAAGTGAGTGGAGTTCTTTATTATTTCCCAAATATAGGTTTTGGACTCTATACAATAAAATAACCAAATCCATAATACTTGTCCTGGATTTTCTCTATGTTTCAATAAAATAGCGGTAATTTACATTTTTTTTGAGTAAAATGTCCTAAATTATTAAAATATTAACCTTGATGATGTGTAAGTGAGTCATATTCATAATGAAATGATCTTAAAATGTTAAAATAAAAAATATGTTTTAGAGGATTGATAAAATCATTATTAAATTAATAAAATAAACATAAAATCAAAATATTTTAAATTGGAAACATATATTTGTTATTGGATATGATTTATAATATTTTTAACGTCATTTTGGGACATTATGATTCCATAATACACATAGTATATTTATACCTTTTTTAATATTACCTAAAAATTCAACTCTCTTAGAAAATTAGGAAAAATTCACCATTGGATAATTTTGAAGTTAGGATTCAAAAAAATATATTTTTATGAACCTAATTTTCTAAATATGTGATGTTTCAATTATAATACAGAATCTCCATTCGTTGAAGAATATTGGTTTTTATAATAATAACTGTTTTTGAACCCTCATAAAAATTAAATTTTTTACTTTGTAAAATTATATTATCATTTATAATAAATAAAAAATATTTAATAATTCTATTTTATTTTAAATTTTTTAAATTAATCATGAAACATTTTATTCATTGAAACATTATTTTACCCCAAATAAAATATAAACTTTAACTTATCAAAAATATAATATTTATCAAAATAGCTATTTAATATTTTATAAAGTAACAAAAAAATATAGTAAAAATTATATTAATATATATATACATATTCATACTATTAAGGTTAATACTTTTTTTTGTCCTTGTGAAATTATCTATACCCATAATTAACCTATTTTCTTTGTACCATGGTAATAAATATTTACTAAGATTATTATTCATTTCATTGAAAAAACAATTTTACCCTATTAACTAATATTAATAATAATGATTATAAATATGGAATACATTTTATCAAAATCAACTAACATATTTGGAATAACAAAATTAAAATATAACCTATAAGCATGATGGAAAGTGGTTTCATAAAAAATTCATTTTTTAATGAAAAGATGATTTTACATAAGTCAATAACTAGTAATATTAATTATATGAATTTAAATTCACACAAACATATATATAATATAAAAATTTAATTTAAATCATTTCTTTTTATGGGTTATTTTAATTAATTATATTAGAGAATAATTATTCATTTAAAAACAGTTTTCATAAAAATGTGTTTGAATCATAGAAATAAACTTATACTAAATCCCGTTATAAATATTATTGAAATTTAATTAATTGAATTAAATATAACTAAATAATAATTATTTTTACTTTGAAATAAAATTAATATGATAATTTTACTTTTATGTAAATTAATTTATCTAAATAAATGACAGGTTTACCCAAAAATGGTATTTTTCAATATTCATTGAAAATCTATATTTTCTAAAAAATGAAAAAATTTCATTCTAAGTTAATTTTTATGTGATAATATCAAATAAATTTTGTTCAAATTTTCTTGAAAATAATTATAATATTTTTTAATAAAAAGAAATATAAATCATTTTTGATGAAAAATTATTTTGAATAACAAAAAGGAATTTCCAAAAAATGATTGATTAATTAATAACCATATACGAATATATTTAGAAAAAAATATTTTTCATAAACTAGTTAATAAAAGTCAAATATAAAAAATTAATTTAATGGTTAAACTGGTCATAATTAAATAATCATTGTTTGTTTTGGTTTAGTGTTGCGTATCACATACGGTATTGAAAATAGTTTTTACTTTAAAAAAATAAGGTCATTACATTCTCCCCCTATAATAAATTATTTCATCAAAATTTAAACATGAACTCTGTAAGTAATTTTTTAAAACATTGAAATATCATTATTGAAAATAGACATCATAAAAGGGGTTAATAAGACACCCACTTGAAAAGAGAGAAGGGTAAGTATGAAGGATATCAATTAACTATGTTTACAAGTAGAAGAACACTATTGGGAATTGAAAACATAAACACGGAAGAGAAAACCAACACCAAAGAACAAATAGAGTGTAATAGTGAATATTGAAAGGAGAAATTCAATGACCACATAAACATAAATCTAAGATTCGTAAAAAGACGTTCAATTCCTCGGTAATGATTGTAATATTATTAAATTTTGGTATTAAGATTATTTTCCAATATTTTAGGAATTTCTTTATTATCTAGACTAGGAAAATAAGAAAATATAATTTCTTGACTAGTATATTTTCATCCATTGCTAAATTTCTACTACAATATTGTCTTTTTCTCAAAATGATCATTAACCAAGATGCATTTTTTATTACCGTAATCACTATAATAATCTTTTTACTGATCATGTAATCCATCAAGGAATAAAAAAACTATTCATACATTCTTAACAAAATCGAAAATGGTTATCATAAATTATGATAACACTAAAAATTAATAATCCTTAATTAATCTCCAAAATTCATCAAAAATCCAAAATCTTTAATGTAGATCATTACATATATTAACACCCTTATATCCCAAATAACACTAATAACCACAACATTAAATAATGGTTTAACATTAAATGTTCTCTCATACCTCTCAACTTACAGCTCCAAAAACACAATAAATTTGTTCTAAAATATCCATTTATATTAAACCTAAGGGATATATACACCTCAACCCAAATAAAAAATTTCCCAAAATATCATTAATCATCTAAAAATCAAAATGCTTTGTTCCAATAGTATGTTTTCCAAATTATCATCCATCGTACTCAAATTGTGTCACAAAAATATTCAAATTTTAATTAATACTTTTAAATATAATATTACTCTTAGAAATTTTATCCCAATACACTTTAATATCATCCTCACGTCAAAAAAATATTAAGGTTTATAAATAATGTTATCACTAAATCACTTTTATAGGTTATTGGTACAATTTAAAATATTTTACAAATCATTAGAGAAAAACAATTTTGGAGAAATACTTGGATGTTTCATGATTCAAACATCCATAATTTCATTTATATAGTAATTTTAAAACATATTTATAAATTAACAATATATAAACACCTCAATAATTACACTTTAATTATTTCTATAGCATAATTAATTCTATCGTCTATGATTTAACCCTTCAGTTAGTGAATTGACTCAGATAATGCCTATATTATCCACACATAAAAAATTAAATAAAAAATTAGGGTATATAATTAAATTTATTCTCTTCTATCATAATCTTCATATTTTATAAAAATTTTCTACTTTAGGGAATATTTTTTCTCACTTAAAAGACCTTAATGTTCTTTTGTGTCATTTCCCTTGGTGTCACCTTCAACCTTTTTGTCAAGCAGGAAAATGAATCTTATATCCTTTATCACCTTCATCGAATGAACTTACTTGAGATTACATCCTCATTTTATTTGATATATTTTGAACATTAAAATATATATATCAATTTTTAATTGTAATTTTTGTTATCTAGTTTGGTATAATCATAATATGTCTTATTTGATATCCTCACATGTTAGGCATCTCTTTTGGGGAGTCATCCCATTACCCATCACATTGGTTGTTGGCTTGGTTAATCTTATTTCCAACCAATGTCTCTAATACTGTTAAAATTAGGGATGATTGTTTTTAAATTATTAAATTCATTGAATGGGATCCAATAGCGTTACATTTATAACTTATGAATGACATTTATTCCATAAATAATACATTTTTAGGATTGAATCTATGTTATCTGTAATCAATTTTCTAATATAGAAACTTATGTTCATTTTTGTTCCCTTAATAATTATTCATAATGATATTTTTAATTTTCTGATTCATATACCCTAGTAATGTAAAACTATTTGTGTATAAAAGAATATTGACATGTATTAGTTACCGATCGAGTCTATGAGAAAGTATTTGGTTTTACCCACAGGAAAATATATTCCCAACCACATCAACTTGTAGTATCTTGAAAGGGGTGTATTTTCATGAAAACCAAATAATCTATAATTTACTAAAATTTTCGGATGTATTATTAGGATTATTATTATTACAAAGGCTTTAACTAATGTTTTCTAATCCTAATACCAAAAATAACTAAACTTTACTTTGATACCAACTATGACAACTCATATCTTTATTTCCAATAAATTCATGATTTATTACATATGATTACACATAATAAGACCCATAATATCAATATGTATAGTTTATTTGTGAATTAGGTTCATTTCATAAGAACTTGAAATAGGAGGTACATCAACATTATTCAAAACATCCTTAACATAGTCATAATATTCCATCATACTTAAATATGCATGGGATAACCTAGGGACATATATAAGAAAGGGGTGAGCTATAAAGATCATTAACAAAATAAACAAATCATAACATAAATTAACCATTTCATATTAGACAATATTCATTTAAATGGGAAATGAATGGGGTGGTAATAATAAATATGAATAATGAGGAAATTTATTCCAAGGTAATATAAAGCGAACATGGGAAATATGGAAACAACTTTAAACATGGAATCATAAACATAGGTCGAGTCTAAATGCTTGGACATCGTAATGGAAAAATTACCATGATGGATTATATTCACCCCATAATCCACTTAATGAAATCTCATTAGACTAAAACATTACCCAATTCATTGGAGCGCTATATAATTTTGGTTTCACCCATCACTTTCATTTCATTCACATGCATAAGTGTTCCATATAGATCATTCAACATGTAATAATTTATCATTACATTTAATTCCACTAACAAGGATTTTGGAATAAATAATTGTAATTACCCAAAAAAATATACATAAGTTCATAAAGGTTAACACCCTCTATATTAAATGGATATAGCTATTCACTATATAATTATTTAGCACCTAAAATCATAGTGAAATTTTGGAAGCATAATGACACTACAAAAAGATTCTTAAATTGGTTTAATGAGAGGGAAATGGGTTTATAATTATTTGGAAATAATATGGATATAAATAAGGGAATTTAAAATCATATACCAAAATTATAATCTAGAAATAAAAGTCATTAAACGAAGAAGATGCTTGACTTGGAAAGAGGAGGGAGATGACCCTTATTAAATTCTATCATGGTAACGGGTGTAAATAAAGGTATATGAGATATATTAATGATATTGAAATGGTTATCTCATCACATTATAATAAAAAGGTAAGTAATATGGTTGAATAAAAAATATCCAAACAAATACAAATGGAAATTAAGTGTCATAACATAAAATAGGTGTCTGAATAAAAAGTAGAGTGGGAGATCCCTTACCATGAGAGATTAATTCCCAAAAGCTTGGGAGGTGGTTATTTACAGCTTGGGATAACCTTTTGAAGATGACATAGAATTAATGGAAGAGTAAGTACAATATCCAATGGTTTTTAGTGAAGATAATGGGGATCATAAGTTGGTTTATAAAAGAAAATAAGGGGAGTTCATTATTTTTTCCCAAACATAGGTTTTTCTATGAAATAAAATAACCAAAAACAAGAGCCTTCAATTTTTTCCAATGATTTCTATAAAATAAAAGTTTTTTTAATATTCATCATGGGTAAAATGTCTTAACTTATTAAAATATTTCCCTCAATGATGTGGAAGTGAGTCATATTTATAATGTAATGATTTTAAAACCATTAAATAATGTCTATGTTTTGTAGGATTCAAAAAGGATTTATAAAATAAATAAAATAAAGTTTAAATTAAATTATTTTTAAGTTAAAACATATATTTGGTATTTAATACCCTTATAGTATTTATGAAAACATTTTTGGGTCATTATGATTTCATAATACATACCGTATATTTATACAGTATTTAATTTTTACCTACAAATATAATTGTCTAAGAAAATTATGAAATTTTAATTATTGGATAATTTTGATGGTATAATTCCAAATATAATATTTGTTTTATCAAAATAAATTTTTGAATATATTAATTTTCTCTTTAAAAATAGATTCCGCATTCATTTAAAAATACTTGGTTTTTTGATAATAATAGTTTATGAACCCTTATAAAAATTACATATGAAACATTATAAAATTATATTATTATTTATATTTTATTAATGTTATTAAATAATACCATTTTTTTGAAATATATTTTATTTCAAAAATTCTTGAATTATCAAAAAAATGTTTCTTCAATAAAACTATATTTTACCCTCAAATACAATTTCTGTTTTAACGTACCAAAAATATAATTTTTATCAAAATAATTATTTTACCATTTATAAAGTAAAAAAATAGTAATAATTATTTATATTTATATATTCATATTATTAGGTTTACTTTGTTTCTAATACTTGTTAAATTATTTTTACCCTCAGTTATCCTTTTTTCCTTTTACCATGGTAATAAATATTTATTATTGATAATATTCTTGTTGTTCAAAAATCAAGTTGAAAATATTACATAATATTAATTATGATGATTAAAAATATTGAATAAATTTTAAAAAAATAAATTAATATATGTGGAATAATAAAAATTTAAAATAAAACTCGCAAGCACTATTGAAAGTGGTTTTCTGAAAAATGCATTTTTTCAGGGAAAAGATGATTTTACTTTAATTTTATAACCTATAATAATTATTATATGAATATAAAATCATAAATATTGATATATAACATAAAATTATCATTTAAATAATTTCTCATTAGGGATTATTTAATTTAATTATAATATATTTACATTATGTATTTTGAAACATTTTTTAGAAAAAATACATTTTTAATCAGAAAAATACATTTATATTAAAATATATAATAGAGGAGATTTAAATGTAATTAATTTAATTAAATACATAAAAATAGTACTTATTTTAACATGAAATAAAATTAATAAAATAATTGTAATTTTTAATTAATTTATTTATCAATAGAAATTGAAAATTTTATATAAAAGCACAATCTTTCGCTATTCACTAAAAGATCAATATTTTCCAAAAAATCCCAAAATTTTAACCTGTGTAGATTTTTATATGTTGATATAAAAATGGATTCTATTTTATTAAATACATGTTCTAAATGTTCTTTAAAATAATTATAATATTTTTTCATAAAAAGAAACAAAAATCGGTTTTTGAATAAAACAGGTTTTGAAGAACAAAAAGGAATTACCAAAAATTTATTGATTATATACTAAGAATTAATTAATATATTTAAGAAATATGTAAATATTTTTTAAATTAGTTAATCCTACTCATATATAATAATTTAATGTAAATTTTAAAAAGATAATATTTTAGTAATCATTGTTTTTCTGGGTTCAGTGTTTCCTATCACATAAGCTATTGAACACAGTTTTCTATTTTAGAAACATCGACCATTACAGACCATTAGTGTGGGATTGTTTTTAAGAACCTTATTTATCTAATATAATATCTCAATAGGTTATTCTTCATAATATAGATCATTTTCCATCTATACATCTCTTATGTTTAGTAAATTTCATTTATTTTTTGTGTACTTCCTAAAAAATAATACATAGAACACATTATGAACCCATTAGAGCAGTGGGGGGAGTGTTAACCAATAATATATAGTCTTGACATGAGCATGAATCTGAAATGGACTTATTTATCTTGGGATTATAATCCCTTTATTCTAAGATTCCATAACCCACTTCCAAGGAGATATCTGAGGGAATGACTTTTCTCAAATTTTTAACTCCACATATCATTGATATTTATCAAAATATATCTTCCAATAACTTTATGTTACTTTTATATAATACCCAATAACCTTAAAATTTTTCATATTTTCATGGACATGATTAGGTCATAATAGTTTTCTTTCTAAAACTACATCAAAAAAATGTTGTCTTCCAACATATACTACTATATAGATCCTTATATGGTGCTCTTTGGATTTTAATATGGGAACTGTTATTATATATGAACTTGAATAAAGGAATGTGTGTATCACAATATCCTTTGAAATATATAAATAAATATCGGAGTATTTATTCCAAAGTATGAAGGGTATATTCATATTAAACATCCATTTGAGGATGATAAAATGTGATAATACTGAGATATGTTTCTAATTCCTATTTAATACCCCCTAGAAATATTTATTTTAACCTTGGATCTTGATCATATACTATTGAAAGTGGTATTCTATGTATTTTAATCACAACCATAAAGTATTTCATAAATAGTTGATTGGGTGAATAATGTTATAGAATATAAATAGTGTTCTGAATATGTATGTATATCCACCACTACCTTGATGGAATTTAAACCTCTAGAATTATTAAGGACACTAGTGATTGAAACCATAGTGATATTCTATAATTTCCATACTGGTATGGGAAATGGGTGCATCATCACTTTAGATTTCTAATGTTTAGTTTTATCTTTATATCATGAAAAGAATCAAGAATACTAATACTTAATATCTAACTTCATATTTTACCACCATAAGTTCATCTTATGATCTCAATTCATGTTTTTGCTTCTAGGATGAATAGAGAAAGATGAGATATGTGCATAATCCAAAAGTTCTTTCTTCAGTTTTGTTATATATGGTACATATTTTAATGTTTGAAATATTATAACACCATATCTATCAAGATTGACCATTCTAATATTTCCCATCTTCTTATTTAGATCCTTATCATCTTTGTGGGCCTCCTAGATCTTTACATATAAGGATTGTTGAGAAATCTAATGCTAAATATATTTTTTCATCTCCTCCTTTATGATATCTATATCCATCCTTTGAATTTTTATAAATATGGGTTTTTATTAATTATCATCAGGGACAGTGAAACATGATCCTTTCTACTTAGATCATTCACCACATTTTTCCCCATCTTATGGTGGTAATGTATTGGGAAATCATAATATTTGAACAATTTAAACCATCTCTTTTGGAGCATATTTTTCTTCTTATGTGTGAAAATATAATCTAATTTATTTGGGTTAGTATAAATTTTACAATTTACAACATTGAGATTATGAAATTAATTCTTCAATGAATATTTTAATATTTTTAACTCCAAAATATGAACATTTTAGTGTTTCAAGTGATTATTTAATTGATTTAATTCATAAACAATTCCCTTATCAGTCAATATAATAACACATGAAAACCATTTAATATTGAATAACTATATATTAGAAACCCTTACCCTCTATATAGTAATGTAAGAACATGTTTAGTGAATAATGTCTTCATAATTTTTTTTGAATATTTCCTCAAGTTATTCTATCCATATAAACATCATTCCCCTCGATGTTAACTTGGTTTGATGATTGGAAAATCATGATAAATTTTTTATAAACCACATGTAGTATCAAGATAATCTCAAAAAATTATTTATTTATATCATAGTGGTTTTCCTCAACCATTATTAAATCACTTTAGTCTTTTACGTATATATATATATATTCTTAGTTTTGATTTCATGACCCAATAAAGACATTTTTTAGCCAAAATTCACAATTTCTAATTTTGGGATATAATTTATACATTCATGGGGTCCTTATCACAATCCTAAAATTGTTGTTATTTTCAAAATTTATCTTAGATTATATAAGAATCTAATCAATAAAGAATACCATGAATTTTTCATCTTAATATTTGAGGATTCTCTTTACCAAATCCATAAAGATAATAATGAAATTTGTACTTTAAAATAGAATCAATTTGAAATAATTATGTCCATACATTGATATAAATTGGGTATAAATTAATTATTTACCATTAATTAGTTGTATCCAGATTGAATATCCACTTATAAAAAATATTGACATCTTGACCACTGATAAAAAATCACAAATATGGGATATATGATAGATTTTTTTATTATGATATTATTAACCTCGGGATAATATATACAAAGACATATTGATCTATATTTTTTTGACATATAGGATTTTTCTACAGTATATTGAAGATATTAGGGGTATAAATCCTATTTCTAGATTCACCAAATGATAATTATTTAATTATTACAATTCAATGTGGTCCATTTGGTAAGGACTACATGATGCGGGAATAAAACCAAGTATGAGTTCCATTAAAAACCCAAACTCATGTTTCAGTGGAAGGATACATAATTTATTTGGAAATACATTGATATAATCTAATTTAGTTATCATGTCATCAATTCATAGTTCTTCACCATTGATTTGGTCTAATTATCCCTCATTATTGGGTGTCAAGACCCAAATTTAAGGGTTTTCTTATAACGAGATTTTATAAGAATCATTGTATAAATATTTGATAATAGAAAGATTAAGTATATTAAAAGATATTTACCTATCCTAAATATTAATATTATCCCTATGGATAGTGTGTTAGTTAATTACTAGAATCACATCAAATTATTAAATTGAAGGAGAATCATATAATAGATAATTTTCTTCCAAAGAACACAATATGAAAATATTTATATATATTTGATATAATCCATGCACCAGTGGGTGTTTTCAATGAAAATTTCAATCCAAAATTTAAGGGGTTAATCACCATTCCTAGAAAATTAGAATTATATGAACGAATATGGAGAAATCAAATCAAATAAGACATTTTTCAAACCAATATTACAGAATAATTATACTTATGACCATTTAATTTTCATTATTCACATCATTAATATTTATTTCATAGGCTTTACCTTGTTCCGTTGGTCATGTAGGTTGTTTATATATGTCATCATAATTTTCCCTTAGGATAGAGCATCAATTTCCATAATTTCAAAACCTCTTACATTTGAAGAATTGGACAACAGGTGGTCTATTAGTTTATAATTTCTTCTCCTTCATTGCATTGACTGACCTATTTTCTTCTACTAGAAAATCATGAGCTTGATGGATACCCTTCCCAAAATTGGAACATTTCTTAGTTCATTTGAATAAATTTCCTAGGTGATTCCGCCCAAATTTTTTGTATATAGGTGATTGGAATATCTTTCCCCCATGACATTTTTCATTTTATTTTCCATGGAACTCTATATTCATTTTATTTTATCTTGAATAGTACGGTTATCTAGAATCTATTTATATCTTAATTGTAAATAGAACAATTTATTCTTATATTTTATATTATATTATAACTAATTCATTTCTAATACGTGGATTTAGGCCAATAATTATCTTTTTTATCTTACATCTGGGGAAAGTAGTAAAACTGGTGGCATATATTGTGAGTCTCATGAAGTTTTATTTATATATACCAATGTATTCATCATATTTTTAATCCAAATATAATAATTATATCTTCATTTTTGTGTAATGATATCGGGGAAAATATTTAGTAAAAAATAATTCCCTTAAATCCTCCCATTATTTAGAGTCACCTTCTTCATTATTTTCAAATTATTACTGAGAGTCTTCCATTGCTGAACCTCACCTACCAAATGGTAAATATATAAAATAACTTATCATGGTTTTATCATTATTGGAATGAAAATATCTTCTTTATTTTTTTGATCCATTTCATAGATATTAGTGGGTTGGAAGACCCATTGAAGAAGTGTGAGTGTTTCCTCATAAATGACTAGATAGAAAGTTGTTTCATCCATGGCGTGTTTGAGATATCCACATCATATACATTATTATTCAATTATTTGGAGAGTTGAATGAGAAACTCCATGAGATTGCGTACTCTATACCCTATCTCATTAGGTTTCTCATTGGGAAAATATTTATATTTTCCATCACAACTGTTATTATCTCAATTCCATTAGGATCCAAATATGGATTTAAAGAAGGAAAAATCTTGGTATGAGAATACATAAATTAATATATTTATAAAAGGAAACTATTAACATAGATTAATTAAATACTAAATTATATTCCCAAGGTAACATTTGATTCCATATTTTTCAATATAGGTTATCTATTATATATTTTTATTAGGTTCTATAACCTATTTATTTATATGTAATATCCTCAAATTCCATTTAAATTGTTTGTAATGGATAATAAAGAGAATTTGAATCAACCAAAACATATCCCCCATGGTTTTCAATCCTTGTATATAGTTATAACCACTTGATGTGCACTATGTGAAGATCTAGTTATTACCGAAACTACCTTTTTCAAGGATTATTACCCTAAGGTGATTTTTTTCTAGAGACTGCATAAATGTTTTTTTTTGTATCCAAAGAGGGTTTTGATTTCTATTAAGTTACACACTTTGTATTATACAAAAAACTTATTATATTTTTCTATATTTATAATTATTCTTATGGTTTTCAATAATGTTTTCTAATATTAATGCACAAAAAACTAATTTATTACACAAACATAACTAAAAATACTCTGATAGAAACTGATATTCCACCAGACCGGCACACCTAGGGCCAATGAAAATAACATATTATTTATACATTATCCTTGATAAAAATTGAGATGATCATATGAAAACCTATATATTTTTACATTAATTAATCATTATACCTCATAAAAATATCATAATCATACTACTCAAATGTAATTAATTTATTTGGACCTCTCATATTATGGGTTCCCAAAATAGCCCATCACTAGCCCACAGGGCGTTCTTGATCCACACAGGCAGACAACTAGTGTATTGGCATCACGATAACACACTTGGGAATAGTTTATTCTAATAATCCATGTAAATATGAAATGAATAATATAAATAATATCCAAAATTATCCACCCATACTTCATATGTTGACACTATAAAATATATAAAATTAATAAAAAAGAATAATATATGAAAATGGTAAATAGGATGAGCACTTAAAACCTTCATCACACCCTAGTCTCTCTCTCCTACAATTTAAAGACACCAGCTTGATGCCTTTTCCTAATCCCCTATTAACTATAGATACCATTCATCCATATAAGGTTTTGAAATCCTACTTTTACAAAGTAAAAAATTTACAGGGAATAACTGGATGAGCATTCTAGGAAAGTAAAAGAATGTGTTACTAAAATAACGTAATGAGAACTACTATTTTAATGAGGTAAAATTAAAACAAACCTTACATATATAAAATCTCCCAATAGTGGCTAAGAAACCATGAATAAAACCTAAAACTAAGATAAAATAGGTTTGGTCACATAAACACTCAGTAGGCAACCACTATAAATTGAATCTATGGAAATACCTTGGTAAAAAAGTCTATAAATATATTGTTTTATCGAAAGGTATAAAGTAAATTTTCATATACTTTATAAAACCAATATACA
The DNA here is from genome assembly GCA_963277665.1 of Viscum album. Classification (NCBI taxonomy): domain Eukaryota; kingdom Viridiplantae; phylum Streptophyta; class Magnoliopsida; order Santalales; family Viscaceae; genus Viscum; species Viscum album. Next base: position 1,900,232,104 of record OY728132.1, on the reverse strand, counting down.
AGAAAACATTAAAACAACTATATTTTTTATAAAATAATAACAAGGATCGTAAAAAATTATAAATGAAACCCATAAACTAGGGAAAACAAACCAAAACACTTTCTCATATTTTCATCCTCTCATGAAAATATCATTTTCATAGACAATTTCAGAGAAAACCCATTCCATTAAGCTTCCAAGAAATACTTTCAAACAATTATAAAACAAATAATTTTAAAGCAATCCAAAAATCACACAAGGTTATGTCACGCAATTCATAAGGGGGGGAAATATTATCATATAGAAAACCATATAATGCTGATACTCAATCATAAAATAACCAACAAGAATGAATATGTATAACATAATAATTAAAAAACTAAAATGGTCAATATAAAATAAAGAAGGAATATTATACCATACATATCATGGGGAATCACATGAGAGACTAATGGAAAAATGACAACATGTAAAAAGGAGGGCCAACTACTATTAGCTTAATGGTAACACAACCCCATCAACCGAATCACTCCCACCTAGTCTCATCAGTGACACCCCACTAGTCAGGAATTATGTACAACTAGGGGAAATTATTTAATGTGTAATATTAACTGACCTAGAAACTTCCCTTACCTTACCACTTAGTATACTAGGTTTCCTCATGAAATTACTAAAGGAGGTGGGCCACATTCAATAATAATTCCATCCCATGATAATAATAAATCCCAAAGGATAACATCGTAATCATATCCTCCCCACCTCACATACTTACCTTATGAAGAGATGAAACCCATAAGGACATCCTAAATCAAAATTTAAACATCCATCACATGTATATAAATAAACATCAAACAAATAAAATGGGTTTCAAGGAGGAATTAATAAAAAATCAATCAAACATCACTTCATAATGTTTCAACCAGTCCTTTCACTTATCACTTATAGTATATGCATTTAGAAATATGTTTAAAAACTAATCATAGAAAAAACCTAAATCCAAGGTAAATCACAATCAATACTAAACACAACCAAAAAACTCAAATAAATCACTATTTAATTTAAAAAATCTCACCCCTAAATTTGATAAAAAAAGCCTCTTAAAAACACACCAATTTCTAGATTGGGACTGACATTAAACACAATTTGAAACTTTTAAATTTCCATTTTAAAATCCAAATATTCATTTAATGGTTTCTTTGTAATAAATTTTAATTTATAAAAAGTTTTTAATTTATTTGAAGTCCAATTAAAAACAAACTCAGTGTTTCCTAGCACACATAATTCTATAAAAAATATTTCAAAACTATTTGGTCATATTAAAGGTTATAAGATCATGGTATGAAACCTAAGCCCATTATGAGAATAATACATAGTTTTAACAAAACAATTCCAACTATGGAATATAACAAGCTTTTAAATTCATAATAAAGGCTTCAAAATTCACAATAAATTTATAACATGAATTATAATTGGGTTATAGGTAGACACCAACCTCAAAATAATGTTGGGATTGCTAAAATGGTATAAAATGATTCTATTTCTATAGATGATGATGATGTGAAAAATAAGGTGACCCAGATGACATATCACACTCCCCAATAAGGAATAAATTCAAAAAATTATGTCAAACCCCTTGACCTAGGGTTTGGCTGAGCTAGAGGGGAAAAAAGGAAAAGAAAATTTGTAGAAATTGGAGGAAGAAGGGAGGAGTAAGATATACATTGATAATTAAACCTTGATTCATGAAAATAAAATGGAATAAATCATCAATGATGGAGGAGGTCTCAAGGGGGAGAGGTTCACACTATGTGGGGTTTGACTGGGGCTCATCACGTGTGGGGGAGGAGGTGGGTCTGGGGATATTTCGTGCAAGGGATGAGGGTGAGGTGAGTGAGGTTGTTTTAATTAGTGGATTTGAAATAAAAAATATTGAAAAATATAAAAAATTCCGAAATTTATAATACCTAGGAAGACCACATGGTTAGGATGAACATTTTTCTTAACCATGTGCTTAATATGAGTAAGGAATTTCCTAAACAAAGACACCCCACAATGTTTCTCCAAGGAGCATAATAGTTGGGAAAAAAAATTCTCTATCCATGCCAAATGGAATCAAAAAATTATATATCTGAACTGAACGCGTGTTCCATTGTTTACTTAACCATACACAATCCTTGCACCATACCCAAAGCACACCAAGGCCCTAGAAGGTTTCTCATAAGTAGATCATATAATTAATCTATCTATGAATAAACCATGAGAAATGACACTCTAAATTAAATGAACCTCATGAAATATAGATTCATGGATACCCTAACCATCCACATACCATTTACATTACCAAATCTTATATAAATTTAAAATTTCAGCTCGAAACTCTTAAAAACCCAACACAACTTGAAATTAATTTAGTTAATTAATTAATTAATACCAAAGTGACAGAGTGGGGAGTCACAAACTCCCCACTATTGAAAATTATTCCCCTAGATATTATAATTTAAATTATATGTCTAATGGGAAATAATTTTCTGATAACTCTAAGGGAAACACGAATTTCTAAAATAGTCTAGAAAACCCTCCAGTAAAACAGATCAACAACCTTGTTCAAAAAAAATCTATAAATAAATGGATATTAATAATTGTTCTCCCCACAATTTATAATTAATATAGAAGAGTGGAATAATCGAAAAAATATTTCTACAAGATATGAATATATCATTGATTAACTACATTCCCAAAATCTCTAAATAAAATTTGAACAACTCCACTAGTTGAAGACAAAAAATTCAAACCCCCAAGGACAACACTACTATGATAAATTACAAAAGGGGTAAAAAACATTATCACTCATCATAAGGTGCTATAAAACCACGAATCATAATAATAGGTTACATGCCTCATTAATAAATGACATGGCTCTAGCCTAAGGCTCACAATCAACATTTGAGGGTGTTTATATCCAACTTCTCATAATATCATCCCATGGTAACTCTAACAGAAAATATAGCCCAGTGGAATCCACATCTCAACAAGAAAAAAACATACAACCAAGGTATCTACGATTGTACCCTAGGTTCTTCTAATTTCCAAATTAGAAAAAAAATATCCCATTATCCATGTCATATAAGGGAAACAATAGATATAAATAATAAAAAGGAAACACATAATTTTCAAAAGGTACACTACCCACTATGGGAAAACAAATAAGAATATGAGAAAATACTAGGAAAAAGATTAACTAGGATATAAATTTTCTAAAATCACTAATCATATACACTAAAATGACATGTCACCCATAAAGGACACAACCAATCATCTGATGGTTACACAGTATGATGGTCACTCACCCGTCAAACCTCAAATGCTTTCAAGCATGATCAAAGGAACATTATCTACCAAACATCACACAATATTATACAAGAATAATTGATCCTTGTCGATTCAACCACAAAAACATAGATCATGCATCTAAAACAGTGGACCTAATAATCTCTAATGAATAATAATGGAAACACTACCTCAGATAATCCCAAATCATAACTCTCTAAAAAAGGAAACAACACATGTCACTCAATTCAATGATTGGTAAGTGTTACACATGAGGAGGGACAACCCCTAAGAAATAAATTCTACATTTTCAATAGATATTATTGGGAATCTAACATAAAATAAAATAATACGTATATCCTCATGTGGCCATATCATTGAAATTAGATGAGTTTTCTTAAAACACAAAAATACAAAACAAAGCACAAGCCATAATTAAACCAGCATGGTTTTACAAAAAATATAATTTTGAAATCCAATGTGGCATCAAATATGAGCCTTAATTTATCCAAAACCAAATAAAAACATTTTATAAATCCAATCCCCAATCCCTTCCATAAATTTTTTATTTTAAAAAAAATTAAAAAAATGTTTTCAGAATAAAACTAGTATTAAAAAAATACATTTCAAGGTTTCAAAATGAAACACACACTTTCAATTTGATACAAATTTCAAATAACATTTCATTTTAATATATTCTCAAAAAGGGTAAAATTGAAAACATTAAAAAAAAAATTTGTAAATAATCGGTTTTTATTAAAATAGGAAAACCATATTTTAAACAATTTTTTGCACTTTATCTAAAAGAAAAAAACTCTCCTGTTAAAATTTTGAATATTATTAAAATTTTTACTTTTGTCAGTACTGATGATTTTTTAGTTTGGGAGCATTATTATAATGGAGTTCTAACCTCAAAACATTAATACAATTATAATTTAAAAACCCACAACAATAATTTCACCTGGATAAAGAACATCAATAAAAGTTGGGTTAGACCCTCTTGCTTCACCATAGTGTGGAAAATTTCTCCTAATAAAATTACAATGTGTGGAAATATTTAGGTTTGTGGTATTCAACTTTGTTATAAATGTCATATTTAAAACTAGCATAGGGAGGATACAGATCATCTGTTTCTTACTTGTGCCACTGCCTCTGCTTTATGGAATTTTATTTTTGATCTTTTTTATCTTATATGTATAGGTTGAAGATCTATTATATAGTAGCTTCAGAGATGCACTAATATGGATACCTCTCCTCAAATTACTCACCTTTTCATCATCGTTGTGGTAAAAAAGATACATCTTATCTAGTATGAATGAAACTACATTAGTCATAAAAATAACACTTTTGGTTTTCATGAATCTCAAATTAATAGATATATATATATATATATATATATATATATATATACTGCGATCAAGGAAGCCAAAATCATTCAAACAGGGACATGTCACAAATCAATAAAAAAATCACTATTTTGCGATGGATTGGGATCAAAGGAAAATACAACCCACATAGGGAATTTCTAGAAGTATTCTCGTAACCTTCTATCCCTGGATGGATCAAAATTAATGTAGACAGTGCCTCAAAAGGAAACCCAGGACCTGCATCCTATGATATTATAAGCAGAAATCAAAATGGTAACATTCTTGGATGCTTCTGTGGTTCATGTGGTAACGCCTCCTCATTGAAAGAAGAGATGTATACTATCATAAATTTGGTTCTTTGGATTCTTCAAAAATGTTGGAACAATATTTGGATATAAAGTGATTTATCTAATATGGTCCAGGATCTTAGACATGGAACGACTCACATTTCATGGAAGCTCACTACTAAATGGATTGCATGAGTCCGCCACTTATCAGAGATGAATCATATTATCACTCATGCCTATAGAGAGGAGACGAAGGTGGCATATGGTCTTACTAATAATGGTTTCTACATAAATAACATGTACATGGGGAATATTCTATCTGAGTTCACCCCCTTGCATCAAATTGATTGTAATAAAATCCCCTCCTTTAGACTACTGTAAACATTTTATCTTAATATGTTTTAGTTATTTGGTATTTTGACCAAGACATATCCTTTAAAAAAATTATAAATACGGAATAATGAAATCTCAATTAAAAACTCCATCCAAACATGCCAATATATCATAAGACTAACCAATCCCCCTATATTATTTCCCTTACACACTCTAGGAAATCCAGGGGTCAAATTGTCTAAATAGAAAAACTACCATGGAGTGGAACCGTTCTCGAATCAGCCACATGGTTGATGGAGACATTTCAATCATGCAGTTGTTCCTAAAGCATATCTAAAATGATTCATTTGGTTGTTTCAGGGTTTTTTAATTTTTACAAACCAACCTCAATACTTGACTTATTTCTTATTCACCATCCCAAAATGTCACATACAGCCTTAAAGGAAACTCACATAATGCCAGTCAGAATTAACACATCATCGATGATAAATCTAATAAAATATAATACTCAATATTCAAATCCCACTCCCCATGGAAATTCAAGACATAGGGTAGGAATGAGCTAGCCAGACTCTCCCCACACCTACCCCTTGAGATCTAATGACCCATTCTAACTCGATATTACCATGCCCCACCAAATAACAGAGGGTGTTCTAAGGGATTAGGATCTTATATAAAATAAGAATCCTCGTTATGATACCATTTATAACAAACTGGTATTGGTTTTCGAATTTAACGATGCCCAACAATGATTTCCACAACCTTGAATGGAAATATCGATCCCCACAGGCTGGCAACTAGTGCATGGGCATCACAAAACACAATTAGGAATACTTTTTCCCAATAATGATATTAAATGATACAGTAAGAATATAACAATAATCCAGTATGACCCATCTGTATAAATGAATTCCACATGAAAACAAAAATGCATAAAATGATGAAAAATAATAGAATAAAAAAATAGTAACAACATAGGAACCAAAAACCTCACTCAAACCTAGTTATCCCACCCATGAAAGGAAAAGATTCCATCTCGATGCCTTTTTTCATCAAATAGAAACTATAGATACCCTAAATCTATATAAATAGATAAAAGACTAATTAGCCAATGTAAATCATTTTAAGTGTGTAGCTTTCTAGACATTATAGGAAAATAAAAGCCTACCCTATTAAAATCTAACAATATGAACATATTGATGAATATGATAAAATAAAACATAACATTAACTAAATAAACACTCTCAAGAGTATCCATAAAACTGATCCATGAACCTACTACTAAGAAAGAATAGGTGTGAGAACATAATCACTCAGTAGGCCACTACTAACTACCAAAACTATGGTAATACCTTAGTAAAATAGTTATAAAATTCAAGATTGAACATAGTTATAATGTTTGTTTTCACGTGATATATAAAACAAAACCACAAGATCACGTTAAAAAACCTACACTTTTTATAAAATAAAAAAATAGATAGGGAAACATTTTAAATGAAACATTTAAACCAGGGAATAAAAATAAAAACACTTTTCTCCTATTTTAACCACTTATAAAAACTCTATTTTCATAAATAATTTTAAGGAAAACCATTCCCTCTAGCTCTTAAACAAATAAATAACCCATTTTACTTTTCTAAACCATATTTTCAAACCATTAAAAGATAAACCATTTAAAATTAATCCAAAATACACACAAGTAGATGTCACAAAAGTCATAATGGGAAACAATATTAACATAAGTAAAACTATATAATGTCAAATCTGAATCATAAAAAACCAAAATGAATGAACATTAAAAATATTAAAAACAAGAAACTCAAAATTTCAATATATAATAATTAAGGAATATCATACCATATATATCATGAGGAAACACCTAGGGGACTACTAGTACATGTACATGATGTGAAAAGGAGGACAAACTACTGATAGGTTTATGGACACAAATCCCAAAAACCAAAAAATTCTCAATAAGTATCATCAGTGACACCCCACAATAAAAGTATTATGTACAAATAGGGGTGGTTAACTAGTGAATAATCTCAACTAGAAGAGAAATGCACCCTTACATTCCACTTAGTATAATAGAGTTTCACATTTAATCAATAAAGGATGTGGGATGAGTTTAAAGTACATTTCATTCCATTATGATAAAAAGAACAAATTTTAACATCCCAATACATCATTCCCACCTCACACACATCCCTTAGAAAGATCCCCAACCCATAAGCACACAATGAATCATAATTTAAAAATCTATTCCATATATAGACATAAACATGACAAACATCTACAATGGGTCTCAATAAGGGCACAACAAACTAGTCAATCAAACAACTCTTCATAAAGATCTAACTAAGTATTTCACTTATAAATTATAGTATATAAATTTCAAAATTCTTTAATAATAATATTTTGGGGAAAAACATAAATCCAAGAAAAATAACAATCAACAAAAAACATAATAAAAAACTCAAAAAAATTTCCAATTAATTTAAAAAATGTTCACCCCCCCCCCACATAGACACAATTTTTATTAAAAACAACTTTATATAAAAAAACACCGAATTGAAAATTAATTGACATTAAACATGTTTTAAATCATTTAAACCCCGTTTTAAATAAAAAATAATAATTTAAAGAGAACCTTTAAGGAAACATAAATCCATTCAATTTCATTAATATATTTAATGTCCAATGAAAAGCAAACTAAAATATGAGGATCACACATAATTCCTTAAAAAAGAATTTAAGAACTTATTTGTCTTTTTAAAGAAGCCATTTTTTCAATTTTACAAAAAATAGCTTGTGGACTAAGGCCATGCCAAACACAAAGGTAGGTTGAAACACAAAGAAAATACTACTATGTCTAATAATGAGCTTCTAAATTCATAATAAATCTTTAAAATACACAAGAAATTATAAAATAAATTATAATGGGTTTCCATAGAGACACCAACCTCAAACTGATGACAGACATGCCAAAATAGTTCAAATCACATTTCTTTAGTGCATGATGTGAAAATGCATAGGAGGGTGACCTAGAAGGCCCATCAAACACCCTAATATGGAATAAATACAAAAAACCAGGCCAAACCCTTTGACATAGGGTTCATTAATCAAGAGGGGTTATAGAGAGAAGAAATATCAATAGAAAGTTGAGGAAGAAATGAGGTAGAGTTCATACATTGATTATTTGACCATGATTCTTTAAGAAATATAAACTAATCATCGAGGATGGAGGGGGTGAAAGGAAGATAGGCACACACATAGGGTGTTCAATTAGGGTAGGTCTTATGAGAGGGAGGATGGTGTCTTGGGGGGTGTCGCATGAGGGAGAGTGGTGAGGGGAGTGAGGGAGATTTAGATTATGGGTTTAAAAATTAAAATGATTTAAAAATATAAACATTAAAATGAAAATTTTATAAACTTGGGAAGACTACAGGGTTAGACCACATGGTTTTCTAAACCATACACAAACCATGTGTAGGGTAATTTCCAACCAAACCCACCTCACACTACTTCTATTAGGAAAAGCCTAGTTGGAAAAACCATGTTCTAACCATAAAAAATGGAACTAAAAAATTATAGATCCAGACTATATTATTTTCATATAGTTTTTTTAACCATAATAAAGCCATGTTACACACCCAAAAATCACCATGTTACCACATGATTTCTTCTAATATGGTCATAATTTTGAGCTAACCATGCAAAAACCATGTGAAACAAAACACTAATGTGAAAAATACTCATTCAAATTTAGTTCATAGTTAATCATAACCATGTATAAACCATGAAAAACACCAAATACATTATAAATTTTAAAATTTTATACCAAAAATCTCTATAACCAACAATATCTTAAAATTATTTAAATTTATTAAGTAACAAATACGGTAGTGACATGATGGGTATCTCACCAAATGTTTACTGTCTTTGGAGATTAGATACATTCAAATATTTTTTGACACAATTATGATCATTTCACTATAATCAAACAATATTATTCATCTTTCAGTACATATCATATGTTTTCCCATTTTCATAACCTAAAGAAAGGAAAACTGAAGGGGTTATCTCAAAGTCCCAATAAGGGAAAAAAATTTCAATATTCTCTCAAAGGGTTAGATTATATTCATTATAGAACATGATTATGTGAGAAATATATTTTTAAAATTATATATACTAATAATATTTTTCTAAATAACATAACAAAATATAATTTAAAATTAACAAAATATACTATGATATAAGATTCTAATAAAAGAGGCAACAACCTCTACCTTTTAAAAAAATAAAACGATATAAGGCTAAAAAAATGTAAGATAATTTACATGATCTATAGATTATCACATAGTTATATACATAGAAACATGTAATAGGAATATGTATACAAAATCATAATATTGTTCACATATCTAAGTAAATAAATTCCATGAATTTTTTTTAATGAAATCTTACCACATTAGGTAAATTCTAAAATTTTAAATATATCTAACAACTTTGACTCCATTCCCAATATTTTGAACATAGATTACTACATCAAGTGAACACTCAATCATATAAATATAGTAATTGCATTGAGTCACACTTAAGATCATTATTTCATGATATATAAATAATTAACCAATTAATTAGAGCATGATAAATAACTCCACCAACCATATAGTAATTATCCATAAGTTTTCTTCTTAAAATATATCACCATATCATATAAAACAATAGACAAAAATTATGTTCCATTAAATTATGAAATGGTATCACATAAAATGAAATCAATAATTAGATCAGTTGATACCAAAAATTAAATCACCAAAAATGATTATTTCATAAATTCATTGAGAGGTTGATTCATAAAAAATAACACCATAGTCTATATATACTTTAAAAAAAATAAGATTATATTATAAAAATCAACAAATGATATTTCATAAAACATTTTCAACCTTTTCATTAAAAGGAAAAAATTATGAGTCAATTTGAAAAATCATTTCTGAGAATATGATGGGAAATACATTTGAAAAATTATTTATATATAATTAATAATCATATATCTTTTAAAATAAATAATGTTTAAGTATAAATTTGGAATTAAATAAAAAATATATAAACATTAATATAATTTTATTTTTATTATTTCAAAATATCTTTATTAAAAACCACATTGTTAAAAAAGTAATGCAGCTTCCTTTTAAAGTGATTCAGAGATAAATATAAATATCACCGTAGATAATGTTTTTTTTTTCAAATATAAATGTAAAAAATAGTTCTTGAAACAAGGGAAATGTAAATATAAATGAAACATCCATTAAAGAGGATGATGATTATTCTTAACAACATTACATTTTTATGAAGAAAAAAGTATTTCAATGAAGAAGAATTGTTGAAATAATCGTTAAAAATAGAATTCATGATATTTAAATTTGAATCCAATGAAACATAAGATGAATCACACTATAATTAAATCATAATTTATAATTCACCCAACTTATAAGAATTATTTTAAAGAATAACGATCATAACTCAATGAATGGAAATTTAGATGAAAAACCCCTTACGTTTACTTTTGACTTCCTAAAATTTATTTAACCTCAATTATAATAAAAAGTAATCATAACATAATCCATAGCAATATTCATATCATATAACATTTTTACACTTTAACTATTTTCTTTAATTACATGTTTATTAGTCATTAATTATTTGTTTTCATCATCAGATGTTAGTAATTTTAATTGTTCTACACATTATTTTCAATGTTGATGTTGAAACCTATAAATTGATACTATTTTAATAATTTTGATAATATAAAAATAAATTTCATATATTTTTTATAAATATATATAAATTTATAACTTCATTCCATTAGAGTTTAGTTACAATTCTTGAATATGATGAGCTTGTATCCCAAATTTTTAACGAAGAAAAGTTTGTATATTAATGATGAATTGGATATTAATGTAATTTTAAATTTATATGAATATATTATTAATAATTTAAAAAATATAATTTTTATTCATTATGCACATTCTTAGAACCATCCTTGTATGGTGGTGATGAAAAATGAAATATTTCATTCATGGAGGTGATAGTCCTCACAATACATGAGAAATGTTTTCATTTCCCAATGGATTGATGAAATATAGACAATGGTTTATACATTAATATAATAAAAAATAATTATTTTTATGATACTTATTTTATTATATTATTATGGTCTTAAAATTTTTTTATGAGTAATATAAATAATATAAGGTTGTGGAGTAAATAATACTCATGTCGAGGAATTGAATTTTCTCTTGAATGGACTCATGGAAATTGAGGAATTATGTAACTTTATTATAACCAAGATCTTCTAAATTATGAATAGTATTATAGGAGAGGTAAAATTATCATGGAACTAAGGTAATTTTTAATGATAAGTGTGTATTTAAGTTGGTTTATGTGATCTCCCTATATAGGTGAAAAGGATGGACTTTTCCTTGGAAATTAATGTTGGGTAAGGGATAGCGATGGAATCATGTGTGATAGGCAAGAAAAGGTTTGTGAGACATGTGGGTGTGAATTTTAAGAAAAAAATTATTCTATAACTTATAAGAGTAATTTTAATTAAGAAAAAATTGATCCTAATTAAGTGACCTCTTTTACCCTTATTGACCTTTGTTAAATTTTTACTATGGTAATTACTATTAAACTAAAAAATATAATATGGACATTATTAATAAACATGGATGTGATTATTAAAAATTTAGAATTCATTTAATCAAATTAAATATCTAAATATTAGAAAATTAACTCTAAAAGTTAAATATAAGATATATAGGGAAAATATTTTTCATAAAAAAAATTACTTTTAAACGAAGTTCACATACTTAGACACAAACGTAAGCTATGATAGACTATATTATACTCTATGATATTTTGAAAAAATAATTATTTGAGTAAGTAAATATATATATAACCCTATATCATATGGAATGACCCAATTTATGTTTAAAATATCAAATATCATGAACCAAGAAACATAATAAAATTTCAATAAATCGTTATTATTGGGAATACAACATTAATGCGAAAGAGACCAAGTAAATGGGTGTTTTAAGAATATTTTGTATGTTGTTAATGTATCATAAGTAAATAATTCAATTGATTATAAAGACATAAATGTTAAATTTTTTATGATCAAATACTTTTTAATAAGTATAAAATAGTTATGATGATTTTTTAACTATTCTTAATGTGTAAAATATTTGTTCCTGATTTTTTATACAACTCATTATTTACTATAAATAAAGATGTGATGAATCATATTTTGATGATTTTTTATATTTAATATCATTTGGATGTTGTTATAAACATTTAGAATTTATTAATTAATTAATAAGGTTTTTTTAATTTATATGACTAAATTCCAAGAATAAAAATATATTTCTTCAAAATGGTATTAATAATTAATTGTTAATAATTATTAAAATTTTAGTTTTTAAGATAAGTATTTTTGTTGGGTTGTTTTATAAAGTTTCCCGCCATATCCATCCAAGGTAACAATAGGTAGAGTGAATATAGGCTCACACATGGTGAATAGAAGCACATTGTTAGACACACAATAGTAATTGGTGGTCAGCCTCACATTGAGGTTAGGTGTAGCAGCTGTAGATCTCCACTAGGCCCAGTAAGACATGAATAACTGATGTATAGAGTAAAAACATATAATAAGTGGGTATGTTTTGAATTTATTTTAGATTTGTTATTTGGTTTTAATTATGTTTTTTTATCTTAAACATGTGGTGTGCTATGTTTAAATTGACACTGTATCAAATCAGATTATGTTATATGTTTCGTCTTCTTCCTCTAACATTTGAGGGTTCTATATGTGATGAAAAAAACATGTTTATTATACTTAGATTGAACTAATCACATGAAAAAAATGAGATCCATCATATCCAATCATTATTATTATTGATCATATTCAATTGATATTGCTAGAGATTTTTTTTCATGAAATATGATATCAAGACAAAGTGTAGTTAAATGAACATATTTTAGATCACATGGTGTTTTAAGGGTTTGCATGCATGATTTGTGACAATATAGTGGAAATTCTAGGTGATCATGAAGAGTTTTTGAGATAATATATTCAAAATTATTGAGGTGATTTACTTCTAGCTTTAATGTTAGAAGATAATGATAAGATGAGTATGTTGATTCCTATAGTGTACTTATTCGGTAAAATGAGCAACACTCCCTGATTCATAGAGGACCTAAGGAGGTGGAATGAGCCTATAAATACCCATGATCTTAGCCATTTATTTATTGATTTAAACATGTATCAAGGTCTTGATATAATTGAAAAAATAAATTAGAGTTAGATAGATAATAGAGCTCTTTTCTTAGGCCACTAAAAGTACACAACTCTAGTAGTGGTATGAAATATAGAGCAGTACCAAGTATATTATGTTTAACATGAAATCTAGGATAAGTGTTATTTAAATTACATAAGGGTTTTCATATTCTATAATTATCATAATGAAGAAATGATATGCTCTATATATAGTGTGCACAAAGAGAAAGAGAAACATTGTACTCATGTGGTGTGTGAAGGCATATGAAAGTACCATTCATTGTACTCATTCTAAGATAGTATAATGAGATTATACTTACATTAATACCATGAAAAGTTCTACACGTTCCTAAAGGATACACATATAGTGTCTAACATGAAGAATATTCTAAAATCATGTAATCTTCTAATGCATTAAGATAAGTGGGAAGACTTCACAAGCTCTAATCAGTCCAAAGAAGGAGACATCACAAACATGAATAAGTACCATGTGAAGAACATTCACAATACATTCATACACTAAGTGTGAATAAAAAAAGAAGTTCTTATGACTAAATATATAATTCTTCTTTCCTGAAAAAGAGATAGAAAAACAATTGAGAATACTATAACGGTTGATTATATAATGTGTGTTTTAAAGTATTTAGCTTACTATAAGATGAGATGAAGAAAGAATAAAATTATAATGTGTTAGAGATAATTTGTGTTCATTATAACTCAAAATATCATATGTATAATTTGGTTAGAATATAACGATGAATTGTGAAAGGTCATTTGATATACTTCACAAAAATGTTCTTTAATATTTTATACAAGAAGGACCCATTCATCGAGTCTTCTCATATAAGGATATAAATATAAAAGATTTTTAAAATAATCTTATAGAATATCAAGATGTTTTTATTATTAGATCAAAGATTAAGTTGGATTTTTTAACTGGGGGTGTCTAAAAAGTCATTGAAGAGGATATTACAGTTGGTTTTTATAATTGATTATTGGGGAATTATTTGTGGGTTTTCTAGAAAATGTCCATTATATTCCCTTTTGAATATAGTAAATATTTCATGTGGGGGTGTCTAACCAAAATAGAAGGGGGTATGATTTTATGTAAAACCTTGTCAAATACTCTACGTTTCTCTATATTTCATTAATACTATACACAAGGTGAGTCTATTGGATATTATTAATAAGATAATGAACTTTAATAATTCCAGGAGGATGAAATAAAAAATAATAAAAGATTACTACTTATTCACCTTCCCCAGCCCTATATAGTAAATCCAACCTCAGGGAATTTATGTTGTAACAAAGTGAATGTTACCTATAAATATCTAATGGATGATTATGAGAAATTAGGAATCATAATAATATGAATAATAAGGGTGTTCTAACTTTTAACAGAAATAATTCCCAGAACTAGATGAATAATATACTACCCTACATCTTATCACTTGTCCTAGAAGTGAGAGATACTAAAAAAGTATCTTTTCCACTCATTTCTAAAAATAATAATTTGAATCAATATAATAATGGCACCACTAAGTTATATGTAAAGGTTAAAAATTCTATTTCTATTTCTATATTAAATAAGCTCTACATGAATTTAATGGGTCTCCAGACTACCTATGATATCTTGGAAAATTTGATAAGTAGTGATGAATGAAATTTCAAAGTCAAGGTAGCCAAACATCATGTTGGGAGTATCATGTTTGATGAAATAAAAATTATCAATGATGAAAATATTTTTTTAAGCAGGTTGAATGATATAGTCAGCAAAATTTTAGGGCTTTGGTAAAGTTAGGATGACCATAACATTGTAAAAAACATATGACAAATTTTCTATATATGTTTGTTCTAAAAATATTAGCCTTGTAAGGAATATAATATTTTACAGTAGATGTGTTACATAATGTACTCATTTCTTATGAGATGGGAATGGTTGCAACCTTCAAAAACAAGTGAAAATATGAAATGGTCTTTGAAGAAATGAGAAAAGGAAAATTCAAGGATGAATAGTTTATAGAATCAAGAAATTTAGATACTATGGATGATAAATAAACCAATGAAATCATACCCCTTATAGAAATGTGATTAAAATGGTTATGTGGGTAGAAAAATAATAACAATAAAAATTGGTGAAATTGTGGTGGAATTGGAACTTTGACTATAACTTCTAAAATAAGAAATTCTTTTAAGTCAGAATATCATGAGGAAGACGAGAAGATTCAAATAAATAAAAGGAATACGAAGAAAATGAAACATTTAAGAGTTAGAAAAGTAAATTTTTGAGAAATCATACTAAATATGACTCATCGTCAATTATTTCATCCGATGATGTGGTTGATTTTATTAATAAAGTTTAAAATGTGTTTTTTTCATCAAGAAATGATGATGATGGAGAAGAAATGGAAGAGTTAGAATGAAATTTGAAATATGAGTTGCAATATTGTATTGAAGAGAATAGAAATATCATAAAATAATGAAAATTGATAAAGGATGATAAAGGATAAAGAAAAAAACATGATATTGTCAAAATGGTGGCAATCTATGTTTACGATTTTAATGAGTAAAAACTCATAAAACATGAAAACTAGAATATTATCAATGATCTGGGGGAGAAGCTAGTTTCGAGGGAATAATAACTGGTTAACACATTTTCAATGAATCATGTTGTTCAAAATGGTCTGAATAATATTAGGGAAGAATTTAGTAAGTTAGTTTATGTTAAGGTAGAATCTTACTAAGTTCATGATTGTGTGGGTTTTAAAAGGAAATTGAATACATGATCTATCTCAACATATTTATAGAATTTCTAATAATACGAGTGAAAAATGATCATAAACATATTTGGTCAACCAAAACTAAGGGTAGATATTCCATATCAAAGGAATTGAATAATATATCAATATTACCACTACTCCTGGTGAAAATAAGGCACAAACTGGTGAAATATAAACCTAATAAAATTCTATAGAGAGGTTCTATCATGGTGGGAGATCAAAATTTATAGGTTATTTTGTTTTTCATGGAATTAATGGACATAATTCCTCTTTATGTTGGAATAATACCATTCATAGTAATTAAACAAGAACCAAGGTGGTATCTGGTGAATAAAAGAGGGATAATTCATAAAATAGGAAAACAATGATAAAATCTACACCAAATCTATCTAATCAAGATAGTTTTTTTTTCAATAATAATATTGAATTTATAGAAAATAAGGCAAAAAGGATGGGGAATGTATGATTATATTTCCTATATATATTCTTTATTCTATAGAGGGTAAAAAATCAGAATGGTAAAAGGTAGGATCCCAGAAATTTAAATACATTTAAGAAGGTATGAGAGAAGTCTGATAAAGCTAAAAATATCCAGAAATAATTCTTATTGATCTAACTATATCAGTTGAAGATTTTCATTGGAATAGAGAAAAAAGGGGTGAATGCAAAAGATATATAAAAACGAAGATCCACCCATGAATAAGTTGTAATTCATGAGATTTGTTTTACAAAAAATACATTTGAATATTCAAAAAAATCATGTGAATGTTATGGTCATCCTGGGAATAGATCCAATTAGTTTTTGATAATATTATTATATCATAAAGATTTAATGAGAACAAATTTTTCAAGCTCATGGGGATATATTTTCCTCAAAAACTCACATTGATAAAGATATTTCACACAATGAAAAAACTTTAGGGAGTAAAGAAAACAAGAAAAATGTTGAGACTCAAAACAAAGTTCCTACAAAAATATCCCTAATTGAAGTTTGGATGACAAGGGAAGTCAAGGGTGAGAGGAAACCCTCATCCCAAGTGATTATTTTGAGGAGTAAAAATTTCCATCCTTATTCCCTTGTCAATATGTTTTTGTGCTTACATGTAGTGAATTTAAGGAGATTAATGCATCCCTTGAGGGGGAGAAAATATTATCTGAACATGTTAATTCTTAATTATACAGGGAGTGTTTAATTTCATAACAACATTATAAAAAATGAAATTTGAGGTATAATGATCACTTCTATAACCCTATTATGAATTATTTTAAAAAAATTATAAATGGGAGGAATATTTTGAGTTAATAGGGGACCAATATATTTTTCACTTGAAACATTATAATTTGTTTGATAATATGATTTAAATTTGAATAAATTTCATGATTTGATAGTCTGAGCTACCCTAATAATATATAGAGAGAGTTATCTGATATAGGTATCACAGGAATGGTTGATTATGGATAGAATCGAAAACCATTATTAGTCACTGTTATTTTCAACACATGGTTTCAACATGTAAAATTATATTGTAATAACTAAAGGATATCTTATAAATAACATCATGATATGTCATCCTTATCTCACAAGTAACTCAATATATGATTCTAAAATGCAGGATAATATGATTTATTGATAGAATATAAAGGATATTGATGATTTTAGAAGATATTAATTATACCGTTTCATTTATTTTTAATACAGGGAAGAATAAAATTGATTTTATAGAGTGATTTTGTATAGAAAAAAAATAAAAGGGATATATTAATGAGCCCAATTGAGTGTTTTTTGTATTAATATTCTATATATTTTCAATTAATCATAAATAATAATGTAAATGGATAAATAAGACTTAAATTATAATGGTTTTCTGAGATTATAATTTTTAAGAAGTGTCATATTTTTTTATGATTGTTAAAATTTTATTAATGTAAATAGAATTTTTTAAATAAGTTCGGAGACTGCACATATGTTACTATAAAAAATAAGGGACAATGAATATTTTGATTATTTTTAATGTTTAACAAAATTTGGATGATGTTGTAAATATTTTTAATTGATAAATTGATGATAAATATCTTTTTAATTTATATAAGTAAATTCCAAGAATAAAAAAAATATTTGTTTAGAATGGGATGAATAATTGATTGTTGATAATTATTAAAATGTTGGTTTATTGGATAAGTATTTTTTGCGGAAAATTTGAGAAGGGTATTTTGCAGCAAATTTGAGAAGGGTATAGAAATATAAAAATGATGGAAATATAGGTACAGCGTGCTTAAGCACATGTATGGAACACGTAGGCACTTGAGTCTGCATTCAGGATCCGTTGGTTGTTAGCCTCACTTTGGTGTCATGCGTAGTGGCCCAAGGGCACCACTGAGCCTTGTTGGACTATAATGGTCAGTGTAGTGTGTGAATCCTTATATTAAGTGGAAAAAATATTAAGTTAGTTTTGATGTGTGATTTGGTTTTATCCCTAAAATTTTTATGTTAAACATGGTTGGAAGAAAACTTTAATCAACATTTCTTCTTGTATGATGATAATGCTTCGGTCCTCTTCTCCCTCCAGCCTTTAAGGGTTTTTTATGGGTCAAATAAACCACATTGATCTTCCTAAGATAAAACCAATTCCATGAATTCATTGAGATCAATAATATGATATTTTGATGCTATTGAAAATGTTAATATGAGATTACTGAAGTGTTCGTACATGAGAGATGATTTTATACTGAATTAATTGTGATATGAACATGGGTTCAATATCATGATGTTGTGAAGGTTTCCATGCATGGTTTGTGACTGTATAGTTGAAAACACTATATGATACTGTAAAATTTGTGAGATATGATTTGTGATATGATGAAGATGATTTAATTTATTCCATGATGTCTATAGATGATGATGAGTGGAGTAGGTCGGTACATGTTGTGTGCCAATCCTGTGGAATAAGTAGATCTTTGTCATTATTTGAGGACATGTGACAATAAAATGGGAATATAAATACCCTTTATCTTTGATATTTTTTAGATAAATATTGTATGTGCATCGTGATTTTTAGATTACTCAAAATTGGGGAAGAGTGATATCGAGAAGAGAGAAATGTTCATTGTCCAAAAAAATCATACTACTCTATAGATGATATGAATTATAGAGTAGTGTCTAGTGTACTGAGTTTATTATAAATACCATGTAAGTTTTTGTTACACTTTCATGGGGGTTCCTATATACTATAATTATCATGAATAATAAAGGAGAAGTTATGTGTAAAATTTTTAGGAAGTGGAATAGAAATTTCATACCCATATAGTGTGTAAAGGTGTCTAAAAGTATTCTGCATAATAATCACACTAATACAGTATAGTGAGATTACCCATATGGGAATATGGTGCACTTTTCTACACATCCATAAAGGATCCACATACAATTTCAATCATGTATAATAAGATAAATACACACAATATTCTTATGTGTGAAGAGTAGTGTAAAGAATCTATATACTCTTATATATAAAAATAATAAGGATACTTCCAATACTTTCATCAGTACCACATTAAGGACATCAAATATACTTTCATTTATTAGGAAAGATAAAAATATATGGCATCATCACTAACTCATGTAATGTATCTTAATTACATGAAGGATATCAGATGTAGTTTAGAATACTAGATGTAGTGCCTGTATAAAGTGAATTTAAATGTAATGATTCTACCAGAAGATGAGTTGAGTCAAGTATTAGGAAAAAAAGTACAAGGGGTGAGTTAAGTTCACTAAAACATAAACTATTAGAAGTGGAATGTGAGAAAAACATGAGGCATAAGTGAAAAATATCGGTCAAACTTCTTGACCCAGATGTTCTTGAAAACTATTTTTGATAAATACTTATTGATCTAGTCTTCTTATGGAGGGTGATAGACTTACAATAGTTCATGAACCAACCTAGATAATATCGATATCTTTCTATCATTGGATCAAAACTTAAGTAGAAGTTTGTGATGGGAGTTTATAACTATTCATGGAAGAGGATATTGTAGTTGGGGTTTCTGACCAGTTTCTAGTTATTTTTTTAAGAAATTTTACCAACTTTGGTTATATTCACCTGTGAATATAGTGAAGCATCCATGACATGGTGTTTCACTAATACAGTAAAGGGAAATATTTTACATAAAACCATATAAATACATTGTTCTACTTCCTCTTTAATTACTAATGTACATGGGGTGAGGTTGTAAAATATTATTGAGAGGATCAATAACCTTATGATGTTTGAGAGTATTAAATCAAAATAAAATATTATATAAAATTAGACCACTGGTTTTCCCTCCCCCACCACCCATAACGGTTAATATGACAAGGGGCACTTCATGTGGTATAAAATTTATAATTACTTATAATGATCTAGTCGAATTTAATGGGGAATGATGAATCTTACTTCTATTAACAACATGGGTGTTTCAACATCTAATGGAAATAATTATTATAGATGGAGGGATAATATCTACCCTTCCTCCTATCACTTGACCAATATGAGAGAGATATTTGTAATAATAGTTTTTAACCCATTTTTGAAAATGATCATATAACTCAAAATGTTAAGACAAATATGGAGTTAGATGGAAGGGATCAAAATACCATCCTGATGTGTCAATTAGATATGGTCTACACAAAGGTCATGGGTCTCCCAACTACAAATGATATCTATGGAAAATTTAGAAGTAGCTATGACAGTAAATTCAAAGTCTAGGAATCCATACATTAAGTTTGGTTTATCATGTTTGAGGAAATAAAAACGGATGATGATGAAATTATTGAGGATTATTTTACTAGGGTGAATGAGATAGTTAGAAAATTTTGAAGGATTATATAAAAGATGGATGATCCAATCACTATCAAAAATTTATGAGGAATTTTCCAAATTAGTTTGATACAAAAATATTATCTCTTGAAGAAATAGAATATTTGATGGTAGACGAGCTGCATAAGGTATTCATTGATTCTGAGATGAGAAAGAAATTGACATTCAAAAAGGGAAAAATAAAGAAATAGTATTTTAAGCCATGTGAAAAGGAAAACTGAAGGAATAAGTGGATATAAAATCAAGTGACCCAGATACTAGGGTAGATTAATATATTAGTAAAATCATTACACATAGATCAAGGGGATTCAAAAAAGGTTAAGTGGAAAGGAAAAGAAAAATAATCCCAAAGGTGCTATAATTTTTATGACATTGGGTGTTTTCCTATGACTATCCAACGAATAAAGATATTAATCTAAATCTGATGAGGAAGATGAGGATTTCCAAAAAAATAGAAAATGGGTAAAAAATAAGTATTTCAATAGTAGGAAAAATAAATATGATAAGAAATAATAATAATTCTTATTTATCAACAAGTAGTTTATCAGATGATGAGGTTAATTTTCTCTCTAAAGTGGACACAAGATTTCTTTCATCAAGTAGTGGTGATGGTAGAGAATAAAGAAAAATATCAAGAATGGTTTTAGAAAGGTGAGTTAGAATCTTTTATTAGGGAGATTACAAATATTGAAAAATAAAATAAAAAATTTATAATGGAGAAAACAAGGGGATAAATAATAGTGAATATGGTTAAAAAAGGCACCATATAATAATGATATTAAGAAGTAAAAACTTAGAGAAAATGAACAAGAGAATATTATTCGTAATCTTAATGAGAAACTAAATTTAATGGAAGAAAAATTGGGTGAGACAGAACCAAAGATTTATGTTGTTCAAAATGATTTGAAAAATGTTATGGAATACTTTATATAGTCAGTTTAGGTTAAAGGATAGTCTTCCCAAGTTAGTGAGAATATGGGTTCGAACAGGAAATTGGAAACTATACCTAATATATATCAATGTGATTCTATAATTTCTAAAAGTGTTTGTGAAAAAATGATTATGAACCTATTTAGAGAAGGAAAAACAAAATTTAATCTTTAATATCAAAGGAAGGTAATAATATATCAATAATTTCACTAAGAATTATTAAAAATAAGGCTATAACTGAAGAATGATATCCCTAAAAAAATTCTGGTGACATGTGATATCATGTTGGGAGATAATAATTTATTGGTCAATGCTGGTTATATGGTAGGAATGGAAAAAAATCCTATTCATATTAGTATAAAATTAATTTTCCTTAATTGATATAAAAATTAAAGGGGCTCTCTAGTGGACAAATGAGGAAAAATTCACAAAATAAGTTTTTTTTGTGGCCTTATATTCATCAAATCTATATATTCGAAATAAATTAGGATGTTTATAAGAAGTACATGTCTGTTGTGGACAATAAGGTCATATGTCTAAGTAATGAACGACTATACATACAAGAGATATTCAATATAGTATGAAAGGTTTGAAAATATAGAAAGGAAAGAGGGTGGATCCCATCCATATAAATTATTTCAATAGGTTTGTGTTTATCCAAAATTAGCTAAGTTGGTTAAGAAATAATGTTTATTGATATCATCAGATTATTTGGAGATAAAAAAAATGAAGAAATAAGATATGAATTCTAAATCTAGAGTAACACATGTGGTCACTATTGAAGATATTTTCATTCATGAGAATCTGTCAACAAATATAGATCTGAATGTTCATGAAAAATAATGTGAAATGTGTGGTTATCCTGGGCATGATACAAATAATTTTATGAAATTTTAACCAGCACAAAAATATGGAATGAGAAAGATGATTCAAGATCGATGGGATATAGTTTCCTTGATAACAAGGGTAGAAAAAGGTATTTTACATAATAAATAAGATCACAAGAATAATTAAGATAATAAATATATTGAGTCTCAAAAAACAAAATACTGAATAATTTTTCCCATGATGTGTTTATATGAAAAGAGAAGTCATGGGTGAGAGGAAACTCTCAACCGAAGTACTTCTTCTGTGGGTAAAATCAACCCTTCATATTTCTTTATTTATATTTTTTGTGCTAAAATTTTGAGAATTGAGCAATATGGATGAATCCCTTGAGGGGTCAAAAATATGAGTTGAATTTAATAATTCTTCACAACATAGTGAGTGTGAAATTTCGTAACATATTTTAAAAACAATTAAAGAAGATGTATGGGAATCACTCTCATAGCAATATTTTGAGTGAATTAAAAAAATAATGGTGAGATAATTTTGATCTAAAATGAAAAAATATATATTTTTAATTGGAAACATTCTAATATGTTTTTTCAGATGTGTTAATGATGAATTCATTTTATGATTTTATAGATTGATTAATAGAAAAATACAATTATTGAGTTATCTAATACTTATATCACTTGAATTTTTATTTATGGATTGAATTAAAAACATTTCTTAATCAAAATTTTTTTCTACATTGGGTTTTCCCAAGTATCATAGAGTGAAATATCTATAAGATATTTACTAAAGAACATCATATGAAGTCATGATTATCTCACAAATGGCATAATTTATGATTCTAAAACTAATGGGGAAGACAAGAATTTATTGGATTCATATAAGGGATATTTAGGAGTTGAGAATACCATTATTGTGCCATTTCTTTTATAATCAATAAGGGGGGAAGAATATTGAATTTATTTAGTGATTTATTATTGACAAAAAATCAAAGGGGGAGATTAATGGGACTAAGTGAATGGTTATTGTATGAGTGTTATGCATATTGTCAATATAAAATGGGGAATAAATTCAATGGATATGGTAAAATTAAATTATGATTCTTTGATGAGATAATAATTTTTAATAAGAATCATATACTTTTGATTAATTTTCAATATTTATTAACTTCCAAAACATGTGCTAATGATGGTTGTAGACTATACATGCTTACTACAAAGAAAGTAGAGATTCTGATTATTTTGGTGATTTTGAATTTTTAATATCATTTTGATAGTATTATAAAGAGTTTGAATTTATTAAATTATTATGATGTGTTTCTGAAATTATATGAGTTAATTCCAAGAATAAAAAATTTTTTAGAGTGGGATGGAGAATTAATTTTTTTTAATTCTTATAATGATGGTTTTTTTGTTAAGTATTCTAATGGGGTTTTTTCGAAAAAATGGCTATCTATATCCAACTAAGGGAACTAGAGTTTGAGTATTCCTAGGCACACCAATGGTTCATGGGAGCACATGGGTTAGTTCATAGGAACATTTGGTTGTTATCTTGACTGCAAAGTTTACCGCAATAGTTGGAGGGCACCACCAGGACCTGTCAAACTATGATGACCAGTGTAGAATGCAAAGCCATATATTAGGTGAATACAATCTAGAGTTAGTTTTAATATGATATTTCTATTTATCTATTAACTGTTTATCATTAACACATAACACACTATATTTTAATTTGTAAAATTTTGAATCAAATGAATTTGCATGAATTGTGTTCTTCCTCTCACATTTTAGGGATCTTTGTGAGTTGAATGAACCGTATTCTAGCTCCTAAGATTAAACCAAGTACATGGTTGTAGAGAGACCAGTAATATGATATTTTTAGGAGATTTATAATGTTAAAATAAGATATTTAAATTGTTTTCCAATGAAAAATAAGTTCATTCCATATTAACCATGATATGATCATGTGTTCGATCGCATGACGTTATAAAGGGATGTATGGATGGTTTGTGATAGCATAGTGGAAGAACCTAGATGATCTTTTAGATTTCATGAGATACATTTTCTGAAATTGTGAAGGTGATTTATTGATAGCCTTGAAGTCATAGTATAATGAAGTGTATAGTTGTTTGGTGCATATAGTGTGTTGAGTCGGGGTAATGAGTAGATCATTGTGATTATTAGAGTCCCTTATGTGGTGGAATGGGTGTATAAATACCCTTTATCCCCAAATTTTTTATATAATATAAACATGAATAAATAGAATTATATAATTAAAAATAGCAGTAAAGTTATATTGAGAAAATACATAAATTTTTGACCACTAAAAGAATGCTACTCTAGTAGTTATATGCATTATAGAGAAGTTTTGAGTTTATTTAGTTTTGCATGAAGACCATGAAATTTTTTTCTTAAACTTTCATGGGGGTTTCAAAATATTGTGCGTCTCATCATGAATTAATTAAAAGTCCCATGTAATGTGTAAATAAATGGATTATACAATACATCCAACTTTGGTGAATGAAGGTTTCTAAAAGTATCATGCATGATACTCAAATTGATAGAGTGCAACTTGCTTACACATATTTTTAGACCATGAACTATTATATGATTTCAGGAAGGATCTATATACAGTGTATTGAGTGGAAAATAATTTGAAGCCCCATAATATATTGGTGTGTGAAGATTGTTGAGAAGACTCTATGTACTCTAACATATGAAAATAAAAATGAGACTTCACATACATGACGTAGTACAATGAAAAGGTCATGTATTGTAATTTAATTAATTAAGTTCAAAGAAAAGTGAGTTAAATCTCACTAACTCATTTAATGAATACTACATTCATAAAGGATATGTGATGTATTTGAGAAGAAAATAATCATTTCTTGTACCAAATACATTTAAAAGTAGTGATATTACAAAAATATGAGCTATGAAATGAATCAGAAGATGAATATTAATAATTGAGTTGAGTTTACTATAACTCAAAATATCATAATTATATGGTGAGAAAAAGATTGTCACGACCAATCCTCGGGGCCCATGTCGTGACTACCCGAAGCCCGCCTTCCATAGGTCAGGGGCTAGTGACTAGAACCAAAGGCATAAATCCCGATAACTGGGAAGGGATTGCCTTTATAAAAGTAAACAAACACTACAGAGTACATGAGGAAGTAAAACACTAAGTACAAAGAGAAGTGTTGAATGGTAAGTGGGCCAGAATACAAACCCAAATGAAAGTACAACTACAACTGAACAAAGTACAACAGAAAAAGACAACAACTGGAAGAAACGAAGTATCTCATGGGTCATCCTCCTCAGATCCTACCTGAAGGGTAGGTACTGATGGCGCAGCTCCTGGTCGTCGACCACGGATCCTACCTTAAGGGTAGGTATAGATAGCCTCCTCAACGCTCTCTCCCGTCAACCTCATCCGAGTGTCGTCTCGTCGTGAAGTCCACCTCTGGGTACTGACTCATTGTGTAGTCCACCTCCGGGTACCGTCCATTCCTCGAACACTCGGCCTCCGTCAGCACTGCCCGTCATCGGCAACCAACAAAATAAGGTGCGGGCATAGCCTGTGCAGGGGTGAGTATAACGATACTCAGTAGGGACCCCGAGACCCTCACGGTCTCACTAAAACCAACAAGGATTACCACAAAGAAGATCTCAACAGATAACCTCTACTTAGGTATATGGCCATATATATACCTAAGTTATCAAGTAACCCATCTCAATCCTGAGGAAACACATGGATTGTGAAATCAACGGATAACCACTACCCAGGTATATGCTCATACATATACCTAAGTTATAAAGTAACCCATCTCAATCATGAGGAAATAGAAAGGTCAAAAGTCTCAGCTCAAACCATGATTTTCATTATAGAAACCATAAATGCTGAAGAGTCCCGTCTCTGGAGTGTACAGTGGTCCTCTCACGACTCCGAGATACTGCTCACTAACCGAAGACTGCTGAGGTACTCCTCCTGTCGAGTACTGTGGGTTTGCGGCCAACTACCAGGCGCTCCGTCCGCTGTGGGTCAGTCGCCAAATACCGGGCGCTTCCTCTAATAGCCTACAGAGGTACTCCTCCTGTCGAGTACCGCAGGTCTGCTGCCAACTACCAGGAGCTCCATCCGCTGTGGGTCTGCCTCCAAATACCGGGCGCTCCGTCCACTAGGCTAGTCGACTCACTCCAAGTCGAGTCGGTCAAGCAGTCGTCAGGTCTCAGCCGGGTACACGGTCTCCGTACCCCGTACGCTCATCACCGGGAGGGTCCGCTCCATGAGCTATAGGTCGATACTTCAAGTTTCTCAAAGTCCCACAAAGAAGTATCTCAAAGGACCGCCTCGTTATAGGGGTCTCAACGCAACAGACGGCGCGTCAATCGGACCCTCGGTCTGTGAGTTACTAGCCTTTTCGTCCCTGGGGTCCGGTTGGTTTTGTGTACGAACCAAACCGGCCATATCTCAACTTTACCCCAAACTCTCATAGGGTATACTCATAGGGACCGTTTCTCAATGTGATCACCAACGCCGCTGACGGTTCGTCAAACGGTCGCCAGGTTTGAAAAATATCAGCTTTTCCGTTCCAGGGGCCCAGATGGGTTTCGGGTGCAATCCAACCCGGCCACTATCCAACTGCATCCAAAACTCGGACGAAGTATGCGAAAAGTTCCGTCTCATCAAGAGGAATTCCACGAGACAGACGATGCATCAATTGGACCCTCGGTCTGTGAGTTATTGGCTTTTTCGTTCTAGGGACCCAATTCGTTTCGTGAGCGAACCAACCCGACCGCACTCCGACGGCATCCAAACCTCGAGCGGAGTATGCCAAAAGTTCCATCTCACTTAGAGGATTCTATCAAAGTCAACGGCACGTCAATTGGACGTCCGGAGCTCAAGATATAAGCGTTTCCGCTCCGCGGGCCCAGTTGGTTTCGTATCCGAACCAACCCGGCCGAACCCAAAGTTCTCCGAAACCTTGAGTGTAATATACTGAAACGACCGTCTCAGTCCAAGGATCGTGTTTCCGCTGACGGCACATCATTCGGTGGTCTACAGCTCAAGATATGGGCATTCGACCGAAGGTGGTCCGAAAACGGGGGTCTGGGCCTGGGCTGACCCGGCCCGACCCCCCCTGGGTCGGCCGAACCGGGTAGACCCATCCCGGGTCCGACCCGGATGGGCCCGGTTCGGCCTGGCCCGGCTCTGTCTGGTTCGGTCCGGCTCGGTCTGGCCCGACCGGCCGGCCGCGACTCAGCCTGCGTGGGCGAGCCGAAGCGCGGAGCAGGGTGTCCCCCGCCCGCCGCTAATTGAGGCCGGCGGCGGTCCGCCGGCCGCCAACCCTCCGGCGGCCTGCCGCCGCCGCCTTCCGAGGACCACCGGACGCGCTCCGGTGGTCTGTTCCTCCTGCCGACTTCGCCTATGGTCCCCCCTGGGACCCCACCTTTACTGCGAAGGGATTCAAATGCCCAAACGGCCTGCTTCGTCGTCGCCCGTCAATCCGCATGTCAAAACGAAAAGCATCGTCTTTGTAGTTTTCCAGCCCGACCCGATGGCGTCGCGCCCCTTCGCCGCGGCCCGACTCCGACCGCAGTTCTTTGGTTTTCTTAGACACGGCGCGACGACATCGCGTTCTTAGACTTCTATCCACGGCGCGGCGCGACGGTGTCGTGTAATACTTTCTGTGTGATTCCTGCATGGTGCGACGACACCACGCCATCTCGTACCATCCACAAAGAATCAAACATGAACATAGGAGCGAGGTTCGGCCATGTTAGTGCGGTCCGGCCCCCCTCTCGTTAAATGTTATCATCTAGTCAAAAATCCACGATAATTGATAAACTAGAATCATCAACGGAAATAATTAAATAAAATAATCCCCTACAGATTTCCCGCAATCAAGAATACTCATCCCATAACCAATCTTCCAGCGGATCAACATAATATTTAGTTGATCCACGTTCTTTATTTTCAAAATGAAACATCCGAGGAATAAGGGGGTATTATTATCCTCAATTAAAAATCCTACCTCGGTTCAGGAACGGTGTTCGTCATCGAGCCGCGGAATACGAGCGTCGCGGAGGTCGGACGTCGCAAGAGAACGTCAACGTCGCGAAGCGAGGATTCGAAGTCGTTGATGGCGATTTCATCGTGGTAAGCCGTCGTGGGAGAGATGACGCGGAAGAAGAACGTCGCGTCTCGGTTACGGCGTCATGGAAGAACCGTGTTCTTCGGCGGAGAAGTTCTTCGTTGAAGTACGGTGTTCTTCGCGTTCTTTGTTGAGGTTGAACAAGAAGAAGAAGAAGAAGATGCTTTCCCAACTCTCTCAAGGTGACAAAACTCTAACAAAAATAAAATAACACTAAGTCTTATTTTATTAACACAACCCACCATTTGAAATTCAAGAGTTTGAAATTAAAATGTAACTCACCTAATTAATTATAACAAGTTGTCAAAAATTAATGTAAGTGAGTTAATGGGGAGTTAGGAATGTGAGGGGGTTAAGAGGGTTAGGGAGTTTAAGGAATTTGAAAAGGTGGGGGGTTCGTGTAGGCCCCACCCTTTCAAATATCCACACATGGGATGTTGGGTGGATGTGGGCCCACCACCAACTTCCCATGGGAGCAGTTAACCACAAAACATGAAATAAAATTGATTCAACAATTTTATTCACTTTTTCAATTAATCCCCAAAAATTATCTTCTTCTCCCGCACAAACGCAACTACAGTAATGGTTCCCTTAAACGACTACCGGCGTTGCGAGTTCATCAGTGCCATCGGATTTCAATTCCGAGCACCGGTTCAAAAGATAGGAAAACCCGCTCGTTCGTTCACTGAACGTACCCGAGCCAAACTTCGGATAGAAATTCCAGGCACACCGGGCCTCGGAATCCGGCACCGTAAAAAACTGAATTCTTTTAAAATCCCAAAGAAAATATAGAAAAAATTTCCCTAGAATTTTACGGGTCTTTACATTACTCCCACCTCAGGGCTTTACGTCATCGTAAAGGTTTAACACAAACTAGGGTTACAAAAGCGGTACAGAGCACGCATCTGAGCCTTCCGCTCCCATGTGGTCACCCGGAGGTTCCCGTACTGCCAGTGAATAAGCACCCGAGGAATTGACTGTCCTCGTAGGACCTGCTCACGTCGATCCTCAATCCCCACTGGAACCTCCGTGCATGATGCCCTGTCATCGACATCCAAATCCCTGAGGTCGATGATGTGTGAAGGATCAAGCATGTATCTCTTCAGTTGAGATACATGGAAGACGTCGTGCACCTAGTGCAACTAAGGTGGATGGGTGAAGCGGTAAACCACCTCTCCTACCCCGCTGAGGACATAGAATGGTCCGTTGATCCTCGGAGATAGCTTGCCTCCTTGGCCACATCTCTGTAAACCTCGTTGAAGTGAGACCCGTATAAGGATGTGATCGTCATCCTCGAACTCCAGAGGTTTCCAATTCTGGTTAGAACTGGAACTCGAACGACTGCTGCCACGAGGGTAAGGTTGGCCGACTCAAGAGTGATCGGTCGCACCCTCCCGTGCATGAGTTTAACTTGTTCTGACCAGGGATTCCTTTTCGTCGACCAAGGAAAACCCATCCCGACGCTTGCCTAATACTGTCAATTTGATTATGAACAGTGATTGCCAAATCCTTACTCAAACTAACGTCGTAAGGCCTCGACACTACCACCAAGAGGTCCCAACCGAGACTCTCGCCTCAAGGGTCTGATCACACTATTGGCATAAGTGTGACTATCGAGTCTCCTCCCAAAGGTATCTCCAGACATGAGGCTCAAGTCAACGGCTTAACCGGAAACTCTAGGTCTGGGACTAGATTCATGGAAAGAAGGGATGATTTGTATTGATGTCTGTGGCTACGGCAGCTAGTAGAAGACAATGTACGCATTTCGAATCATCCTTATAGCCCTTTTTGGTCGCACTCCATGACCACAAGCAGCTAATCTATTCCCCTGATCTCCAACTCCCTGAGTCTTGTGGGGACTACAAAGGTGGGTGATGGTAACATGTTGAAATGTACACCACCACAAGATGCTCTCCGAGATCTGCCTCCATGTCTGCTGCTCTGCAGATTCATCTATCCTTAACATTTCCTCTTCTTGAATCATTTTACACTCCCAAGTCCCCCAAACAGGCACCAGTTTCCTGCTTTCCAAACTTCTATCATTCTCTGGCTGTATTTGTTCATCAAAGAATTCTCAACCACAAATGTTCCTTCTATCACCCTAGCCTATGTAGGAATGCATAGAAAAAAGGTGATGGCTCAGAATCCCTTAAACATACCATGCTCAGAGGTCCGACCTCTATTGCACTGATCGAAACGTATCCATCGAGTACCCGGTATGTTCGGTACGCCTCGATGAATTCTCAGATATCAACACGTCATCCCGCTGAAATTGTATAAGCTCTAGAAAACTCTCTGCTACCTCCTCAAGCCAGTCCTCAGCCGCCTGTGAGTCAGCTTCACCTCAGAACTTGAGGGTATCTGATTTTAGAACACGTGTAAGGTAGTAAGCCTACATGTGTCACCTCCCGGTACCGCCAGTTGTATCTGATGACCAACAGGTAGTGATGTATAGCTGACATACTACCCAAAGGTACTATCTCAGGAATCGGTCCACGTACCAAAGCCTCATCACTATGCGGACCATCCTCATGGTCATTCACTGGAAAACATTAGTGGCCATGTCCACCATCCACTCTACTGATGTCTCAGCTAGGTGGTAAACTCTAGCAATCGCCTCCAACCACTGCTCTGCTGTCTGGGAATCTATCTCACCTCGTAACCTCAGAGGCCGCTGTTGCTGGAACTCATTCAACGTGCTCTGCCAGCGTGCACAGTTTGCTAGTAAAGCTATTGGAATCTGCTGCCCAATAGGTGGTGCTGCTGCTGGTACACCACCCGAGGGTGCCAACATAGTAAAAGGCCCTGCACCAGAGCCTTGTCGTTTGGTGAGCCGTCATCAAGTACTTTCTCGGAACTCCAACTGACTGTCTGCGTGGAGACATCCTGAACAGATGCGACAAGGTCAACGTTTATACCTGGTGAACTGACATGGTTTGGGCTGACTTTAAATAAAAACTTCTGGAAACACACACACAATCAGTGTTTTCGTGCACAAAGTCGGAAATCAGTTGTCAGGGTCCTGGTGTATGGATAAGTCGGCCTCCCGCACCAACACTGGACTCCCTGAACTGAAGACCACACTCGGTACCCTTAAAACTATTGCTTCACAGAAATAAAATATCAGAGTTATAAGTTCTACGGTAGAACCGAATCCTCTGATACCAATTTATCACGACCCGTCCTCGGGGCCCGTGCCGTGACTACCCCAAGCCCGCCTTCCATAGGCCAGGGGCTGGCGACTAGCACCAAAGGCATAAATCCCAATAATCGGGAAGGCATTGCCTTTATAAAAGTAAACAAACACTACAGAGTACAAGCGGAAGTTAAACACTAAGTACAAAGAGAAGTGCTGAAAGTTAAGTGGGCCAGAATACAAACCCAAATGAATGTACAACTACAACTGAACAAAGTACAACATAAAAAGACAATAGCTGGAAGAAAGGAAGTAGCTCCTGGGTCATCCTCCTCAGATCCTACCTGAAGGGTAGGTACAGATGGCGCAGCTCCTGGTCATCCACCACGGATCCTACCTTAATGGTAGGTACAGATAGCCTCCTCAACGCTCTCACCCGTCAACCTCCTCCGAGTGTCATCTCATTGTGTAGTCCACCCACTACTATAATAAAGACCTTTAGCGACCGCCAAAAGCGGTCACTAAAGGTCTGTAGCGACCGCTTTTGGCGGTCGCAGTTGCTTCGTCGATAAAGACCAACAGCGACAGCCATTGGCGGTCACTAAAGCTTATATAAAATATTGCAGCTATCGTGTTCCCTGGAAATGGTATGTGGTGCGAGACGGACGTCGGGGGACTGGGGGTATGAAGAGGAACCTTCGAAGCTCTTGGTTGCCGGCCAAAGAGGATTTCCAGTTTCCAGATGCAGGGGCATGTGCGCCATCGAGGGTATCACTTTAGGCGGTCAAACATCGGGGGGCGTCGAGTTCAGCAGTGAGTGTGGTAGAAGTGACGCGAGGCCATGGAGGTGGCGATGGGGGCGACAAATGGTGGCTGGACACCGGCGGGGGAGACTGCACCAGTTGCAGCGGTGGTTTTCGGGGAAGACAGCTGCAGGGGCGGGAAAAATCCCGCTATTTTTTCCCCACATTAGCGGCCGCCAATGGAGGTCGCCCATTTCCCCAGGCGCAAAAGCCAATATATCTAGTAGTGACCTCTGGGTACTGACTCGTCGTTTAGTCCACCTCCAGGTACCGTCCAGTCCTCGAACACTCGGCCTCCGTCAGCACTGCCCTTCGTCTGCAACCAACACAACGAGGTGTGGGCATAGCCCGTGTAGGGGTGAGTATAACGATATTTAGTTGGGACCTCGAGACCCTCACGGTCTCACTAAAACCAACAAGGATAACCACAAAAAAAACATAATAGATATCCTCTACTTAGGTATATTCCCATACATATACCTAAGTTGTCAAGTAACCCATCTCAATCCTGAGGAAACACAAGGATTGTGAAACCAGCGGATAACCACTACCCAGGTATACGCCCATACATACACCTAAGTTATCAAGTAACCCATCTCAATCATGAGGAAACACAAAGGTCAAAAGTCTCAGCTCAAACCAGGATTTTAATTATCGAAACCATAACTACTGAAGAGTCCCGTCTCTGGAGTGTACAATGGTCCTGTCATGACTCTGAGGTACTGCTCACTAACCGAAGACTGCTGAGGTACTCCTCCTATCGAGTACTGTGGGTTTGCGGCCAACTACCGGGTGCTACGTCCGTTGTGGGTCAGTCGCCAAAAATTGGGCGCTTCCCCTAATAGCCTATAGAGGTACTCCTCCCGTCGAGTACCGTGGGTCTCTTGCCAACTACCAGGTGCTCCGTCCGCTGTGGGTCTGCCGCCAAATACCGGGCGCTCTGTCCACTAGGCTAGTCGACTCACTCCAAGTTGAGTCGGTGAAGCAGTCGTCAGGTCTCAGCCTGCTACACGGTCTCCGTACTCCGTACACTCGTCTCTGGGAGGGTCCACTCCAAGAGCTACAGGTCGATACTTCAAGTATCTCAAAGTCCCACGAATAAGTATCTCAAAGGACCGCCTCGTCATAGGGGTCTCAACGCAACCGACGGCGCATCAATCGGACGCTCGGTCTCCGAGTTACTAGCATTTTCGTCCCCGGGGCCCATTTGGTTTCGTGTACGAACCAAACCGGCCGTATCTCAACTGTTCCGCGAACCCTCATAGGGTATACTCATAGGGACCGTTTCTCAATGTGATCAAAAACGCTGCTGACGGTTCATCAAACGGTCGCCTAGTCTGAAAGATATCAGCTTTTCCGTTCCAGGGGCCCGGTTGGGTTTCGGGTGCAATCCAACCCGGCCACTATCCAACTGCATCCAAAACTTGGGAAAAGTATGCCAAAAGTTCCTTCTCATCAAGAGGAATTCAACGAGACAGACGGTGCGTCAATCGGACGCCCGGTCTGTGAGTTATTGGCTTTTTCGTTCTAGGGGCCCGGTTGGTTTTGTGAACGAACCAACCCGACCGCACTCCGACGACATCGAAACCACGAGAGGAGTATTCCAAAAGTTCCGTCTCACTTAGAGGATTCCATCAAAGTCGACGGCAAGTCAATCAGACGTCCGGAGCTCAAGATATAAGTGTTTCCACTCCGAGGGCCTGATTGGAATCGTATCCGAACCAACCCGTCCGAACCCAATGTTCTCCAAAACCTTGGGTGTAATATACCAAAACAACCGTCTCGGTCCAAGGATCGTGTTTCTGCTGACGGCGCGTCAATCAGAGGTCTAAAACTCAAGATATGGGCATTTGAATGAAGGTGGTCAGAAAACGGGGGTCTGGGCCTGGGCCGACCCGGCTGGGCCCGGCCCGGCCCGGCCCGGCTTGGTCCGGTTCGGTCCGGCTCGGTCCGGCCCGACCGGCCGGCAGCGGCTCGGCCTACGTGGCCGAGCCAAAGTGCGGAGCGGGGTGTCCTCCGCCCGCCGCTAAATGAGGCCAGCGGCGGTCCGCCGGCTGCCAACCCTCAGGCGGCGCGCCGCCGCCGCCTTTCGCGGACCACCAGACGCGCTTCAGTGGTCCGTTCCTCCTGCCGACATCGCCTATGGTCCCCCCGGGACCCCACCTTTACTACGAAGGGATTCAAATGCCCAAATGGCCTGCTTCATCATCGCCCGTCAATCCGCATGTCAAAATGAAAAGCGTCGTATTTTTATTTTTCCAGCGTGACCCGATGGCGTCGCGCCCCTTCGTCGTGGCCCGACTCAATCCGTGGTTCATTGGTTTTCTTTGACGCGGTGCGACGACATCACGTTCTTAGACTTCTTTCCACGGCGCGGCGCGACGGCGTCGCGTAATACTTTCCATGTGATTCCCGCGTGGTGCGACGACACCACGCAATCCCATACCATCCGCAAAGAATCAAACATGAACATCGGAGGGGGGTTCGGCCATGTTAGTGCGGTCTGGTCCCCCTCTCATTAAATGTTATCATCTAGTCAAAAATCCACGATAATCGATAAACTAGAATCATCAACGGAAATAATTAAATAAAATAATCCCCTTCAGATTTCCCGCAATCAAGAATACTCATCCCATAACCAAACATCCCTCGGATCAAATTAATATTGATTTGATCCGCATTCTTTATTTTCAAAAGGAAACATCCGAGGAAAAAGGGGGTATTATTATCCTCAATTAAAAACCGCACCTCGGTTCAAGAACGGTGTTCGTCAACGAGTCGTGGAAGATGAGCGTCGTGGAGGTTGGGCATCGCGGGAGAACGTCGACGTCACGAAGTGAGGATTCAAAGTCATTGACGGCGATTTCGTCGCGGTAAACCGTCGCGGGAGAGGCGACACGGAAGAAGAATTTTGTGTCGCAGTTACAGCATCGTGGAAGAACCGTGTTCTTCGGCGGAGAAGTTCTTCGTTGAAGAACGGTGTTCTTCGCATTCTTCGGCGAGGTTGAAGAATAAGAAGAATATGATGCTTTCCCAACTCTCTCAAGGTGAAAAAACTCTAACAAAAATAAAATAAGACTAAGTATTATTTTATTAACACAACCCACCATTTGAAATTCAAGAGTTTGAAATAAAAAGGTAACTCACTTAATTAATTATAACAAGTTGTCAAAAATTAATGTAAGTGATTTAATGGGGAGTTAGGAATGTGAGGGGGTTAAGAGGGTTAGGGAGTTTATGGAATTTGAAAAGGTGGGGGGTTCATGTGGGCCCCACCCTTTCAAATATCCACACATGGGAAGTTGGGTGGATGTGGGACCACCACCAACTTCCCATGGGAGAAGTTAACCACAAAACATGTAATAAAATTGATTCAACAGTTTTATTCACTTTTTCAATTAATCCCTAAAAATCAACTTCTTCTCCCCCACAAATGCAACTACGGTAAAGGTTCCCTTAAACAACTACCGGCATTGGAGTTCATCGGTTCCATCGAATTTCAATTCCGAGCACCGGTTCAAAAGATAGGAAAACCCACTCGTTCGTTCACTGAACGTACCCGAGCCAAATTTCGGATAAAAATTCCGGGCACACCGGGCCTCAGAATCAGGCGCCGTCAAAAACTGCTTTCTTGTAAAATCCCAAAGAAAATTTAGAAAAAATTTCCCTTGAATTTTATGGGCCTTTAAAAAGATAGTTTGAAAGTGAGTAATACCAACTGATTTTCTTGAAACTAAAGTTATAGAATATTTTAAATAATTAATAACTATTAATATGTTATTCTCATTAAGGTAGATTAATATATAAGTGGTGTTGTTGTAATATCAAGAATATCGATATCATTCTATCATTAGATCAAATCCAAACCTGTATTTTGTGATTGGGGTTTCTAACTGGTCATTTATGAAGAGATTGAATATGGGGGGTACAACTAAAAGACATGAAATTTTAGTTGGGGTTTATAAAAAATGTTATTATATTCCCTCTAAAATATAGTGATGAATCCATTTTGGGGTGTCTGAACAAAATGGTAAGGAGTTTGATTTTATACCAAACCTTTTAAATATTATTTGATACTCTCTCTTTCATTAATATGATACATGAGTTGAGGTTGTCAGGTATTATTAAGAGGATCAAGAACATAAAATTTTTGAGAGGTTGAATTAAAAGTAAAATACTTCATAAAAGAAAACCATTGATCCCCCCTAATGGTTAATCTATATTGGGGAACTTCACATGAGATATCAAGTTTATTTATTTTTAAAATATAATTTCACGAATAAAAACACATGGTAAATCTCTAACAACACTGACGTGTTTCTTAGGATCAATTAACATATAATCCCATGATATATAATGGATGAATCCCAAAACCATATAAACATAAAATGAAAAACTTGTGTACCTTACACCAATGATAGTCACTATTGTTATATCCAATCACACTCTTGATAAAGAACACTAATAATTATTTTAATGACTCCATAATCCATGGTGTATCCATAGCATGATGTAATTAGTCATTTCATGTATGGGACTCCTCTTTACTCTATAGAATTCTAGTGTCTCTCATGGAAAAGAAATACGAAGAAGAGAGATTTAGTGAGTGAATGAATTGGAAGCACCTTAGACAGGAATGAACAATCACCATCACATGGTAATTACCTCTAAATATACCCATCGGGACATTCTAGACCATTTCATACTTTAAATCATATGTTATAAAATGTATAAGTAATGTATACATACATTTCATGAATTCTTCACATGAACTCATTGCGTAATCTTCTCATGATTTTAATCATATGAAATGTATTAATTAATGATATGTTAGTATACATGAAGATTAATTGAATGTGATCACATGACAATAATTTCCCATGTCACTCATAATTCCATGATAATTTAATGGTATGATTAACCCCCATTATGATATCATTATATATTATGATATGATTAAACTTGGTAGTAGTATAATATCAATATTTATATTATTTGTAATATACCCTTATTGTACCATACGATATATCCAAATAAACATAAAATGTGTAAGTATTTAGGGAATATATCATGTAGTAAAAGTTATTATATGAACGAATATGTTACAAACATTCTAAGAAAGATTAATCCAATGGAAAAAAAGATCGATGGTTGTCAATTAAATCAATGAATTTGGATTCTTCCATGAAACCTACTTAGTAATTGATATCTCTTAAACATGATAAATATTTATTTACTAGAACTAGTAAATGTATAACATTTATAATCCTAACATTAAGAATGTGACATTCCCTAGATGGAGACCATTGACTGTTGTCTCATACAGACTCATAACTTAACCTCAGATGTTCCTCCCCATCCAGTAAATGTTTTTAACAAGTAGTGAGGGTCTAATATGTTACCATGGGAAACTAATCCCACATATAAGAGTAGAAAACAGTTGAAGATAACTGAACAACATCAATCACCAATAATCATTGGATTATTCTTAATAAATGTAGAACAACATGTCATCTCGAATGAAGTACAGAATAAGGTAGTTATACAGACTCATAATCATACCATCACACAGTAATAGATCAATACACGTCTGATCAAATATACAAAAAAATATAAAAGAAATCAAATACAAGGATGCTAGACCACCATTATTATGCATCATCTCATCCTAGTCTCCAACCCATTATATCTATCCCACTTGATTATGAAACTATAATCCACTACCCTACGGGAACTTATGATCAGTGAATTATTATTTAAGTACCCAAGTGTAATGAATGTTTGAGAAAGGTGTGAGTAATATGTTGTATGAAAAAACCAATGGGGTCCCAAAAATTAGTTAATACAGTGTAATGAACATGTCATATAATCTAAAAATATATAAGTAACTTCGTATTGATAATATAACAAACAAAATCATTCTTTGGGTCCTATTGTGAAACTCAGGATGAACCATACCTACTTTTAATAATGTTGTAGAGTCTCAAATACTTTCATATATCATTGAGGTGATATAATTTATACCACATAATATCATGATCAAAATAGACTACTCTAGGAAAATACATCCCGCGAGGATTATCTTCAAAATTATGATTAGGGGATAGCATCCACCCAGTGGTATCTTCTAAGTAGTGGGGGTCATATCCACTAAGTAATATCTCATAAAAAGTGGGGTCAAACATCCACCAGATAGTATCAATAAATATTTGTGGGGAACAACCAGTTGATATTACTATAAAAAAATAGATCCTTAGGGGGAAACATCCCCTTGAGTTATCTCATATCAGTTGATCACTAGGGGCCAAAATTAACCTGAATCATCTCAGAAGTCATTGGGGGAAAGAATCCACCCATAGTATCTAATAGTAATCATTCACAAGGTTCCATCATCCACCATGGTAATCTATTAACAATAAATAGTCTAGGTATAACATCCTCCTAGGTCATATCATAATAATCAATCACTAGGGACTAGCATCTACCTAGGACATCTTACAATTCATTGGGGTCTAGTATACACCGATAAAATCTCATATTGATGATGAAATCAATAACAATAATTTGTGTTTCACAAATTACCAACAAATATAATACAATCATGGTTGGCCTATAACATCCCCAACCCGAAAGCCACTAAACCAGTGCTCCGAGCCAGGTGGTTACATGACCTTAAGCACGCCTCCCCATACGCTAAAGGCTGCTGACCAGCAGCGGGGGTCTATGTAGTCAAGTGGGGAGACTATAACACATTTTATCAGAGTAATCCATAATAGAAATAAACCTAATAGAGAAAACAATAACCAATAAGAATAGAACATTTATAAAAACCATTTCCAACAATCAAATATGTCAATTCATACTAGAAGTGAAAAAGTGGACAAAACCCAAAAATAAAGACAATTTCCAAAATCCCAAAAATGTTCTCAACTCCATGTCTGGATCCTCCACCAAGTGATACCCATTTTCACTCAACAATATAGCAAGGAACCTTGCCCTTCTCTGAACTTGTAAACATGAAGACTGCTCAGATACCCAACGGCGGCCTGAGCAGGGTGTGAGTACAACTCAGTAGGCCACCACCAACGGTGTCTAAAAAACATCCAATATGAATAGGTAGTGCATGAAAAAGGAATATCAATGATAATTTACTTGTATTTAATTAAGGTTATATTAAAAATTTCATAGCCAAAGCCATTTCCATTTCTATTACCATTCATTTTTTACCAATTATCATCACTTACTATTTTATCGCATCTTCATTGTTAATCACATACATTATGTTACATGGTTCTAAGGCGAAAAATCACATGCAAGAGGGTAAACACATCGTTATCCTATCTCACTAGGACTAAACCCCTCATAACAACCATAACCTAACCTCGAAGCCTTAGTTTAGGTGGATGCAACTATTAGGAGAATAAACCCTCAGTCCCCTTTCCAAACCCGTGCATTTAGGGTGGAGTTTTGAACCTTAGTCTTCACTCTACCAATGGTCATTGATCCTCCAGTCATACCCCACTCTACAATGCCATGTGAACATGCTTATATATAAGTAACCATCAACCATCCAAACCATTTCCCTTTGGAAAACACTATTCACCACAACCCACCTGGGAAACCACATCATTCCTTAACCTATCAACACATTACCATTTCATATCATTTAACCATTCACCCAATTCCCATGTGTTATGTCTATCTCACTATGCATCCAACATTAAACCCATAATCTATCCCATTATGGTCTTTAATCAGTTTACATATTAACCCATTTAACTCATTCACCATTTTCATGAATAAACAATTAATTCCATTTCAAATAACCCCTAGGTTATTTCCAAGTCTAGGTGAATCACTTAAAATCTATTCCACGTTCAACCAATCATTCCAACATGTTCATCAAGGGCTCTAAAATTTACTACAACAATTCAACTTTTTTGATAACAATCCCGAAAACTTGGAAAAGCCGGTACATCCCATGGATGGCCCTATTTAGGTCAAGACAATCCCAAAACATCCGACGGGGATCTTGAAGGTTCCCATTTACCATTTTAAACACCATTATTACCAAACATGTCAAGTTTATCCAAAACATAACCAAAGGAAAGAAACCACACAACTAAACATGCACAAATACCCAAATAACTATGGGATAACACTTGTAGACCAGCTACATCGAAACCATGGTTGAACACACTCTCAATTGAGTCCTTAGACAATGATCCAACTAAAATTTGGAGCTTCAACCTAAAACTCACCCAAAATTTAGGTTTTCAGAGCTTCAGAACAAGAGGGAGAGAAGATTCAAATCCTAAACCAAAAAGAGAAGCAAGGATGGGATTAGCCTTACTCGGAGATTTGATCTGCAACCAACGACACCAGAAAAACCTTATAATCGAAGGATATTGGTGTCTTGGAGCCTTCGGGTGATTTGGTTTGTGCCTAGGGTGGAGAGGGAGGAAGTGAGAATAAATCCCGAGTGGGGTTTTAAAGCCCAGAGTGGAAAACATGTAATTGTTTCCAACATTAAGTGGCCGCATGGTTTGCCTGCATGGTTTGGAAAACCGTGTGCAAACTGTGCGCATGCCACTATCCAGAGGAGGATGGGTCACATGAATTAGCCGCACTATTTAGAAAACTGTGCGTAAACCATGGGCATGCTTCTATCCGGAGGAGGAAGCGTTGCACGGTTTAGCCTGGACAGGCCGTGCGTAGGCTGTGTGCCCTTTCCTATCTTGCCCATATTTCATTTATTACATGCCTCGAACCACCGGAACACCCCCAAGGCCTCTCACACATTCAGGAAACATTTCAAATCCCCAAAAACAAAGGGTTTAACCCAAAACCCAACAAAAACATACCATTCCAAAAACCTGGATCTTACATGGCCTCTATGTGCATGACCTATCACTTTCATTATATTCAAACTAGGATCTCATCATCGATTTTGGTTTTATCATGACAACTAAAATCATCACTACCCAAACCCACAGAAAATATTAAACACCCAAAAATATTTCCATTTATTAATGTCAACTCTCAAGCCAATATTTTCACTCAGAGGTCATTTTCTTTATCAACCTCATCATAATCAAACCATAAATTCACTGTCCTTATAAGAATAGTGACATTAGAATTACTCTAAAGAGATGGAACAATTCCCATATTCCTTACCAAGGTCATCCTAGATCATTATACACACCCAAAATATCATAAATTAAATCGTACATACTTTCCACATTAATCACATCTTAATGAGGGAAAGAAAACTCACTCGATTATAATCTTAACTTCCTTGAAGTACTTATGGAATATCAAGGATCTCACCTGGCCGACTTGGATCAATCATTTACAATTCATTAGTCATCCCTAATAAAGGGAACTAAGGGAACCTCCCCATGTCTACTATAGTGAAATAAATCATTATATTCTTACCCCTTAAGGTTCTTATATCTCATATCACAGTTTAATAATCAAGGACTTGTCCATTGTTGACCAAGGTAATATGACAATGCGCAAGGTTCTGTAGTGTCCCATGGAACGTACAACCATCTTTAGGTATTGAATTTTAATTAAAGAAATTAATTAACAAAAAATTTCTATCACCCTTAATAGAAAGACCACATATCATATGCATAATTAAATAAAAATTGATTTACCAAATGGGGTATGCTCAAGGGACCAGATACCTCTTTCATTGAGTTATTTAATTTAAAGTAATCCAAGACACTCTCACCTAAACATATACAAGCCTCATCCATTCTCACATCATAACCTGAATCCCTACCTCAAGCCATGACATTTAAATAAATTACTTATAATAATGATAATTAATTTTACAATTTAATTGAAGTACACACAGTTCCTAATATCTCAATGGATCATTTACCTAGTTCTAAAACACGAGTAAAGGGGGACCACACCACCCTCAACATCCATCTAGACCTATTATCAATGAAATACCCAAAATTTAATTATAATTAATCCATTATTGTTTTCCTAAAAAACACAAAACCCTAAATAAAATCATGCTAGTGACACTCCTCCTTGACTTCACGTCAAACCATGCGCAACAATCTTTTCTGGACCTCTATTATCTATTCTATGAAATATCCCATAAAATAAGTAGTATTCTTCCATCGACTGGTGGAATAGTCACTAAAACCATCTCCCAATAATAACAATACAATGGACATAAAACATGGGAAATGAGAAATAATCAACATGAAGTGTTACATATACCTTATGTTTTCCTCTAAAATAAACATAAATCAATTCCACTGAGAAACAAAGTATATCTCCATCTTGGAAGAAGCGAGATTAGGATTCCTTTTACATGATCCCTCATGATATACATAGTGTTAAATCACCCTCCCCCCAAACACATTTTTAATCATTTTTTATAACATAAAACATTATTCACATAGGGGTTCTCACATTAGGGTTTACACATGTAGTGGTCATCCCACATAGGTGAATCCTTATGTAATGGGATTTCCCTTATAGGATTTTTCACAAAAAGTAATCTCTCATACCAACAGTTATTTCCATTTATGATGTCTCCCAAGGAGATTTTACACTTTTGTAGCAGTGTCCATGTAAGGGTCCCCCATATATGTGTCCAATGTATGGGATTTCCATA
Source organism: Viscum album (assembly GCA_963277665.1). Taxonomy (NCBI): domain Eukaryota; kingdom Viridiplantae; phylum Streptophyta; class Magnoliopsida; order Santalales; family Viscaceae; genus Viscum; species Viscum album. Next base: position 1,900,188,323 of record OY728132.1, on the reverse strand, counting down.
TGGTTGAACCATGTAATGGTCAAAACATTAGGGTTTTCTAGAACCCCTTCTTCCCTATGTATATACATTCTAATATTATAAAATTCCCAGCCACGTAAAGTAATTCCCACATAAAAATCACTCATGTAAGGGTGGTCATGTAAGAGTCTTTAAAACTGACATTAGGTTTTCTCTTTTTCAAATACTATCCTTATACATGGTCTAAAATACCACTCTCAAGACCCTAATTCATCACCCATGCCTAAAATAATATATGAAAACATTATGTTGGGTAGACCCAACTCTCATGTTCCTGATCTATGTCTAGGATCTCAAATAGACCCCATCACTTGATTTGAAAATAAAAATTCCCGCCAAAATTTATCAAACTGTTTAGATGTGGTTTATTATAATCTCTCTACCATATCACTTATTATCCTAAAAAATCCTTGGTGTTATTCAACCCCGAGTCCTTACATATCCTGGTAGTCAATTATTTAATAACTCATCATGTTCTACCCTAGAATTTCAAATTAAATTCTCAGTGAAACGTCATAGAAGAATCAAACTATTCATAAAGTTCCAAGATACCACTCATCCACAACATCAAAACACTGAGACAGTGCTTACTATCACCCTACACTATTGAGAAATTAATGTATTTTCAAACTATTAAACCTCTGTTTCATAGTTCCTCACACTATAATTCTATAATCATAAGGCCATATTCTGAGCCATAGTTCTCTACCCCAATAGAATCATTTACTAATACACACTTCTAGAGGTCCATTGACCCACCAAGTGTAGTTTCCAAATATCTATATCCAAAAATATACAAAACACCAATTTGACCTCCTCTAGATAAAATTTTTCAAAAATAATAATTAACGCTCACTGATTCACAATCATACCACCTGATCATGATACCTTAAACCCTGAAATAATCCTAATATCATAAAAAAAATCACAAAAAAGTTTTTACCTGATACTCGATGTAATTGAAAGGTTAGATCACAAACCACCTACATATATCCTCGTGTTCTCACCTCAAGTAGTGAAACATCATCGATATAGCTAAACCTTATATCACATCAAAAAATATCATGATCCCAGTGCTAATATAGTAAATTTATTCATCATTTAATCCAAATCATAAATTTAGAATTCACTAAGGAACCAGATATACCCAAATCTTGTTATACACCAATATCTAAAAAGAACCCACAATACTTACAACATTAGTTTTATGTCTCTGTGACCCATGATCCATTAATTATTACATGTAGTGAATTTATGTGGCTAGATCCCTCATACCAAAGTGAAAACATGAAATGTAAACTTCTACACATTCCCAATTTACCAATAACACCATCCTCGTAATCCATCAAATTTTCATTCATCATGATTTTCACCCTCTATAAAAGAAAATTCTCCACTCCCCACCATACAGATTAAATTATACCACCCATAAGAATAACCTAAATAGGTTACAATAATTTATCATCTTTGAAATCCATTTCATGTCACACACTCAAGTTGCTCATACTATGAAACCCCAATCCAAATTTGATGTCACCTCTCACAAAAGGGATATTTCTGTAATAATTGGGCTCTAGATCCTTAATTCTCTCAAGTGTCTAATCAAAACATTATTCCTTGACCCACACATGACCACTAACCAATCCAAAATCATCCCAAATGAAAATTTGTGTAACTGGTACATACCACCTCAATCTTATCTTCACCCAATGGGTGTGTGCTCTTGTACCACCTGACTATAGAACCCGTCTAATTTTGTCATGCGTTGAACACTATCTAACCATATCAACACATTCTTCATTATCAATTTCATGTGAATCAAACTTTTTATTACCCTTAATGTATTCCACATTTCACCACATGAGTTATCATTTAAAAAGGCGCTCAACATCCCCTATTTCCAAAATAAAGAATACCCAAATAGGCAGACACCCTAGTATTACCCTACATATCTTTTGAATCATTCTATACCATGTTTCTCATAATAACTATAGTCTCATTAATCTCAAACACTAACCTTTCTAAAAATATGTCCATCTTATCTAATCGTAATCACTTCAATTTTTTATGATATTCCGGACATCCCAATCATCCCAAGTCCAATCAGATGATCACCCACCAATAGAATGCCAACTAAAAACAAGTGGCATATACCCATTATCTATCAATCCTTGGACCATGTATCTTGGATCTCAATCAACTACCACACCAAGAACCACACCAAAAACCAATAGGTTCTTTTATCCTGCTAATATTTCACCTAAAAAACATTCATTGATACACATACCACATATCGTACATCAATTACCTTATGTCAACCAAAAACACAAACCATGTACCGATGCCTGCTATATCTAAGGGAACTCACTAGTCATAGATAACTCATCTCTTGGATTACCCACATACATCAAAACCATACCTAATGAATTAGGATCTCCCACCTAGACCATAAATCATGTATCACAACGGTTATACTTGATGGGTCAACATCTCTACTTCCACCCTAAATATTTCAATGAAAATCACATGCCAAACACCCACTCAAGGGTTATCATGTATGTGCATGTATTAGGCAACACTTTCCAACCCATCACTCACTCCAAGGTACTAATATTCATCAATAATATACATACAAGACTACCCCCTTGAGATACAAGATCTCATCAATGTAGATTTATTGGAATTATCTTAATACAATGTTTATCAAGTATACCATAACAATTTTTTTCTGGTTAAGTAGAATTACACTAAGAATAAGTATGCGAAAACAATATATAATTTATTGTTGAAACTTTAGTTAAATGTACCAATTTTTAAAAAACAATATGAAGGCATAAAATTCCCCAATCTACCCACTTATGGGTCACCAAAAATCACTTATTGGGCGTACTACATAGACATCATTAAGGACGATCCTTTGTATAATCCACCTGTCCTATCATCAAAAGAATCTAAATTGTTGATCAAATGAGTAGAATAACACAAATAATTTATATGGGAAAAATAATATATGTTTCTGTTTACCCCATAAATAGATGAACCCACTACTACCAAGGAAAGCAATTTCACCCAATAATGCATGTTTTATGTGAATCGTATGTGCTGAAAATGATGCATGTACCAGAGTCTCATTACAAGGGTCCCGGAGCTAAGAAAGTAAATTATAATCTCTAATAAATAACACGAGCATGAATTTAAATAAAATTATACTCAATTGTAACAATAAAAAACAATAATTATGATCTCTTATATCTAGTAACGTGGACTTTCTATCAAAAATGGTGTCAATAATGCCCCAATATAAGTTTCATTAAATGTTTTTTACACATTACTATATCCAAAATATACCTCAACATTTATTCTCTATATTATAGAGTATTTTAACTAAAAATGATGATCTATGGTGTAATAATAAGGATAAAATACCCTTATATCATTGTATAAAATTATATAAAATAACCAAATCAATTTCTATCACAAATAATCATTAGAGTACATGGAATCAATAAAAAATGTTTTCTCAAATGAAATTTATATGTAAGTAGTTATAAAGACTCATAGCCATCTAGATAAAAAAAATGATCTCCCACTAGTATGTTCATATATAAAAATGAGTTAAATGGTATAAATGATAAGGATAATATACAAGCATTCCCAATCCTTGAGGTAACCCAAGAATATCATATATAAATATTACATCTTATTAGATGAATATTAATAACATAACATTATAATACATTATATAACTATAATGGTTTAGTGTATTTAGATAACTGGATATATGCAAAACTATTATGTGAATTTTCTATAACATTTACCTATAGGTTCTTCACAACTAGAACCCCTCTTATACATGTAATACATAAAACCTTCCATCATATTCATGGGAAAATGAATCATAATAAAGGGTGAGATTAGATTCTCAATAAGTGTAAAAAATGGAGATATGAATGATGATTTAATCATAACATGATAATAAGTGTTTTAGAATATGATATTAACATTTTAAAACCATATGAAACAATTCATAGATCATAATCATGAGTCATGGAATAAATCTTGGTAGTTTATAATATATGAATCATAAATAAATAGAAGAAAAATATCCTTGAGTAGATAAAATTAACATAAGATAAATTTATAATATATTGTCATAGAGTCTTTAATAATCATAATAATAGAAATTTTATGTCAAGGCAACCCAAAAATACCTTCATAACATGTTAATAATAGACTAACCACACATGTACCTATTATAGGCTAGGGATAACCTTTAGTTTACCCTCTTTTTGGGATTAGTATAATCTATCAGGTACCATTTGATCTCATAAAACAATAATATTTACATAATACATTAGAGGGAAATAATGGACCCACCCATCACATAATCATAATCCATTAATTTTTATTCCACAGGTTCATAAAAACATTTATCATTTCATCACACCTTAACATGTAGAAAAGAAAATTTGTTTCATCAAATGTTCATCTCCATAATCATAAATCATCCATAAAAGAACAAGTATGGTATAATATAATAGTATATCTAATGAAGCATGAGTATCATCATACAATGTTTTTATAGACAGAAAATAATTCAGAAAATCATTAGAATATTTCTTGAGGAAAATAACCTTTTAATTTTGAAATCACTAATTTAAAATCTAAAAATTTCAAAAATATTAAGAGATTTTATTTCATTTAAAAATATCCCTGGGAAATTTTAAAGGAAGATTCAGGTTAAATATTATTCTAGATGGTGAGAATAGTTGTTCATGTGGTGTGTGTTAAAAAATATTCCATTCAAACCATTAGTAAATATTACCCTGTTTGAAAAATGAAAAGAAGAATCATTTAATTTTTTTATAGAAATAAAAACATGGTTAAACATGTCTTTAAAAAATAATTTCAGAATATGAACAAAATTATTGAAAATATTTTAAATAAAATATGAACATGGAAGAAAAATATTCTTAACCAAATAAAAAACAATGCATATTTTCCTTAAAAATATTCTTCAATAATTTTGAGTACTTAGAGAGAGGAAAATAAATATAAAAAACTATAATTTATATAAATAAATATATGGGAATAAAATATGTAATATTTTTTAGAGATAGATCATATAATTTAATTATAAAAAATTTACACATTAACAGTCTTGGTAAAAATTATATTGTAACATAAAACTCTTACCTTATGTCTGTCTGGCTTCATAAGTTCTCTAAAAACTTATATAAAATTTATAAATTCATTATAAATTTATAAAATAACTATATACATACTTACAATAACATATATAGACCACTTATAACATTTCAACACCAATTTAATAATAATAATTTTTTAAAATTTTCATTTCCGGGTGTTAACTATTTCTTTTTTAAGAATGATTCAGTTTGGAACCTATAGCCTTTGTACTTTTATCATGGTTCCATAATCTCCAAAATATTAATCAAGATATAAGTATAATATATATTAATTATAAACATATTTATGACCATCCATAAAAGGTATAAATATTATAATTAATTACAATGTTCATGGAGACGATACCTCGTACATACACATAATGGTTGTTTTCATTTTTTAAGGAAAACAAGTAATGAAGGATAAATACTATTTGTGTCATTAATGAATCATAATTATATCATAAATATAATATATATTTATTATATCTGTAATTCTCTCCGATCCAGAATGCACTCATGTGGCCAAATTAGGTTGGTTTTGAGAGCTAAATAATGCCTCCTCGTATGCTACAGTTTGCTGATTAGCAGTGGGGGTCATTACAATGTGGTATCAAAGGATAAAATTTTATTTTATATTTATTTACTATTTTTTATGTTATAAAGGATACAAGGATGTGTCAAAACATGGTAATGAGCTTTTATATTGGATTAGCTAACCCATGCATGGGGGGAAATACGATTACATGAGGATGGGATTTCTATTAATGATTTCACTTGTTACAGTTGAGGTTATTTCACCCAGGGGGATTCACATGTTGTTTGATGTTATTATTTCTTGATATTTGTTCTCATGGCATAATATGGAGTGATATGATTATTCATGCATCACGATAGGTAGATACATATGTATCTTGACAAGAATTGTTCATTATATGGACATAGTTATTTCATGAGATATAATTTCCTATATGCACTTGAAAATGAGATACCTATTATATATTTTGAATGAGATATATAAGATTTTGTGTCATTCTAAATAACTTGTATGATATGTTTAAAGAGACCATGAGCTAGTGGTTATCTGTTGTTGTCACATATTGAGGTTAGCCTTTTTATAGATAGTGTTCCAAAGAGTGTGTTTGAATTGTAAATAAAATGTCTCCTCGTCATCTTATAAGTGAGATTTTGGAGAGTGGAAACACTCCTAACATAGATAAACTGAAGCTTCCAATATCTCCTGAGGATCATATGTATTTTTTTCTTTGAAACTGTTTATTGAGGTTCATGTGATCCAAATTGTTCACACAATGCCTTAGAAGTCTAAGATGAAGACAATGTTTCAGTTGCAGCACCCACCTATGTTCACTGGAGAGGGAGACCCCCCAATATGTAGAGATATGGATTGAGTTAGTCAATATTATCATCAAGAATCTCAAGACTCCTACAAATAAATGGGTGAATATTACTTCATATATTCTTCTTATACCTACCATGAATTGGTTGGACATTCAAGAAAAAGATGGACATTAGGAGGGTTTATTCTGGAATAACTTATAGGTGAAGTTCATATGCCACTTAAATCCTGATAATTTGATGGATGAGAAGGATCATAATTTCATGAAACTAATGAATGATGTCATGTCATGGATGGAATAAACCTAATGTTCTACCAACATACAATGCTTTTCTCTATCTTTTTAAGATTATGATATATTTTTGAAGATACATTTTTAGGATGGGATTCACTATGATATTTGGTCAAAGTTGAATATATTTTTATTGATTATATTTTTGGATGTGATGAATCAGTCACTCATAACATTAGGGAATCTGAGAGAGGCCTCAAGTAGAAGCCATTATATTTCTTATGGGAAAACTGGTAGATATTATTATAGTGGTAAGAAGTACCGCTATAATAGTTATCACCAATAAAATAGAAATTAGATCAGTAAATATAGTGGGAACCAAACATTTTACCATGTTTTATTGGATTTCTATTATTGTGGAATGTTGGTCTGAAAGTGTCCTCAGTGTTCATACCCCACTTTGGAGTTTCATGGTTATGGTAGGCTGGTTCACCGATATAATTTTTGTAGAACTTATCACAGTAGAGATGGTGTAAGGGGTCATAAAAAGTATAATAGTCTAGGAAAGACCCAAATATCCCACAGAAGATGGCTAGTTAGAGTTCAACTGAATGTTTAGGTAAATGCAGGGTATGTGGTTCCCTAGTACAGGAGCGGAAATACCCAGTAGAGGGAGTAGTGTAAGGGAGTAGTAATGAATACTAGGGTAGAGTGGTGAGTAAACAACATGGTATGTAGACTACTTTGGATTATGTGGATACATGACCTTCTACCATCATAGGTATGATTCTTATATCATCTACCCTTTCTAACATTATCTTGATATAGGAGTATCACATTTATTTTTATATTTTTTTAAACAGTTTTGGGTAATTTTTAGAAATCTTGAATGGTGTTTTAACCATCGATACACTATTGGGAGTGTAGTAAAAGAATATCAAATGTTGAAAGGTGTGTTCTTTATAAATTGGTGGTTTCCATTTCTTTTAGAAATTGTGTGTTTTATAAATAAAAATATTCAATTTTATTTTTAGTATGTATTATTCTATTATATAATGGGATCATATAAACTATCACTAGGGGAGAGTTAGGGTTATATATTGATAAGGATGCATCTATTCTCACCAAGTTTAGAGGGATATTTAGGATGATAATTCTACACCAATTCAGTGTATATTGGATTTTTTTCGTAGATCAGATCAAAGTAATTTCTACAGATAATGGTGGAATGTAGTAAGATACTTTTACTCTATTGGTAGAACATTTTTAATATTTGCTTCTTGGTTAAATCTATGAATTTCCCCCAAATTGAGATATCAATTTCACAATCGGGTTGGTTCTAGAAACATAATCAGTTTCCATCCCACTTTACAAGATGATAGCAGTAGTGCTTCATGATTTGAATGTTTAGTTGTATGATCTAGAAGTTAAAGGTTTTATATGGCATAATATATCACCATGGGGTTCCATAGTAATTTTTTCCAAGAAGGATGGTAGGAATTTTTTCTTATGTGTGGATTATCATAGATTGAATTAGATGACGGTCAATAATTGGTATCCTCTTCCATGTATCGAAGATATCTTTTACGAGTTGAGATGTTCCAAGATCTTCTATAATAATTGTTTGAGTTCAGGATACCACTATTTTAGGGTGATACCATCATACATACATCTGAATTATATTAGTAGAAATTAGAGCTTGAATAAATTTATAGTGATTCCATTTGGTTTAAAAAATGCACTGGTGGTATTCATGGCCTTAATGAATAAGATCTTTCATCCTTTTATAGATCATTTTGTGGTGGTTTTTTATAACAAAATTTTGTAATATTGGTTAGTAGATGATCATTCGCAACATCTTGAAATCCTATTGAGTACAATGAGATAGCATCATATTTATTCTAATCTTACCAAATTCATTTTCTCGATTGATAATGTGCACTTCTTAGGTCATGTCATCTCAGAGGATGCAATGTCAATGGACCCCAAGAAGGTTGCATCCATTGTATATTGATAGAAAAAAAATTATATTTGATATTCATATTTTTCTATGTTTATCAGGTTATTATCGATGCTTTATCTATGAATTCTCCCATCTAGAAGCCCTGATGTTTGGGATAACCAAGAATGGGTAGAATTTTGTTTGTTCGAATGATTTTGAGAGATATTTTTAGGATCTAATGATTTGGATAACGTCAACACCTATCCTCACATTTACTATGTCAGTTAAGTCATAAACGTTGTACTATGATGCTTCAGGTGTAAGACTTGAAGTAGTTCTGATGATGGTGGATCAAGTGGTTGCTTATGGCCTTAGGAAACAAAGACAACATGAGAGTAATTACCATAATCCCGATCAAGAGTCAGATGTAGTGGTATATAGCCTAAGTTATTGGAGACACTATCTTTTGGTTGAGAGGTTTGTAGTGTGCTTTGACCATAAGATCCGTAGGTACATATTTTCTCAATGGTACATGAACCTCTAGTATAGGAATTGGATCAATTATCTTTAGTCTTTTGAAATCGAGTTGTCTTATACATAAGAAAAAGGAAAATTTTATTACAGATGCGTTGAGTTGAATGATGTAGACAGAGGTAGTGTGGGATTCCTGTGAGGATTTGAGAATGATGGTGATCTTTGAAGACATTAATCTAGATGGTCAAGAGTCTTAGGGATGAGTATATCTAACTTGGACATTTGTTATACCTGTTCTTTTTTACCTGATGAAGATATAGTAATTATCTATCTTTAATGGATTACCATTAAGAGATATATTATATGGTGGGAATACACCATTAGTATGGTCTCCTATAAGAATAAATTCTCCCTTTATAATATTAAATAATGGGTTCCTATATGATTTCATGAGGTGATGAAGAGGGAGGTTTAAACCTCTTTATAGGGGCATACAGGTTTTAAAAAATATGTACGATGATCTCCATAGATAGTACTTGTTGTTAGGAATAAAGAATAAGGTATCAATGTTTTTTCCCAGATGTTTCACCCATTAGTAGGTGAAGGACAAGAATCAAATTATTGATCAGATTTTACAACCTCTAACCATTTGGAAATATAAACGGAATGATGTCACTATGGAATTTTTTATAGGATTGCCCATTACAACCCATAACAATGGCACATTATGGGTGATTATAGATTGACTGATGAAGGTATCTGACTTCTTCTATATCTAGAAGACCTTTATCATTGGGTAGTCTTTACATGTGGAAGTTAGTTTAGTTCCACAGTGTTCCAAGGATTATCATTTCTAATATAGATCCTATTTTCACTTCATGGTTTTGTTAGAGTCTTGAGAAGGATCTGGGATCACATGTTCATAATATTATGGACTATCATCCTTAGACTAACGACCAATATGAGCCAACTATTCAGGTTGGGAAGGTTATGTTACGAGCCTATGTTTAAGATTTTGGTGTTTCATGGGAGAAGCATATGGTACTCTTAGAGTTTTTGAATAATAAAAACTTCCATACATTGATCTAAATGAAAACTTTTTAGGATTTGTATGACAGGTCATGTCCTTTACCAATAAGATGGTTATAGGTAGCTGAATTAGTACTTTTTAGGCATCGTCTCATATAAGATACAACTGTGTAGGTTCAGATGATCACAAGGTGGTTGGTGGCGGCATAGAACAGATAGAAATCATACACTGAAAATTGAATAGGACCTCTAAATTTGGAGTTCAGTCATCGTGTTTTCCGTTGGGTGTCACCTAGGTTGTGGAAATTTCGTATCAATAAATAGAAAAATATATCACCCATGTTTTTTAATCCTTTTGAAATAGTGGAAAGGTTTTTTCCATTGGGATAATTATTATCCCTTCCATAATTATATACTTCCATACACGATGTGTTTCACATGTCATGGCTTTAGAGATATCATCTTAACCCTTACCTTGTGGTAGATTCAAATGAAATCCAACTTTTTTTACATGCTTCCATTGAGGATAATCTGATATGTATTGTGGACCATAGTGAGATGTATCTCCATGGTAGGAATATACCTTTGGTTCGACTGCCGTGGAATCATGGGTCTGTTTAGGAGATGACCTAGGATAAGAAGTCTGATATGCAATCATAGTGTCCATACATGTTCTCCAAGACCCCATAATGAAGCTTGGAGAAGGCTAGGGTGATATTTTATATAATGGGGAGGTTGTAAGATCCTGTATTTTTAGTAGGTATGACACTCTTTTAGATTTTCTTTGAATGTATTTTATTTGGGTTTTTGTTTTACTTTAAACCTTGATGGACAAGTATCATATAGAAATAAAGAGAAACAAATGGAAGAAAATGACCTAATTCTTGGAGATGTATGTTTTTATGAATTAATGGATCCCATTTACACACATTTTAAATGAGATTAAGAGTGTTTCTTATGAGTTTGTAAGGCATTAGAGGTGGTTTGGGAACTTTTTTAGAAACTGGGCTTAATTATATCTATGAGAAATTTACACACCATGTAAATCTTACACGATGTGTAACTATCACTGGGAATATTCTAGGAAATGGGATCATGAAATGAAATGCATATATTCTATTAAATGTTTCATGTCATGTAATGTTTGAGTAGAGTTATTTTAACCAAAGGAAAAACATTTTTTTAGTAACTCATAAATCGAGGATTACATGCCATTTAAATTTTACATATCATGTATTCCTCATGATAAGTTGTTTTAAAGCCATGATGAGTATGAAATTGTATTCTTCATCCACTATATCACCCCTCTCTAGAGACCTAGCTTATTTTTAAGAAATTTTGAGTCTTTTCTTCCCTTCAAGATGTCTCAATAAAGTGTTTGATCTCTGATGAGTTTTTATTAGGTTTTACCCTCTCTTAGATTATTCTCTAGTTGTGTGGCAAAAACTATTGACCACAATTGGTTGGGGTGTTGATATTGATCTTTTGTGGTCTAGGTTTCTCCTTGATATATTCCTTACCCTATTTATTATTGGTGTTACTTGTTGGAAGTGTATTCTTAATCATGAGGTGAGGTAGGTGGTCTAAAAACTAAACCTAAGGTTTTTTTAATTTTTAAGTATGTGAAATGTTCTGATTTCAGTGACAAAATGTGAACAATAATTAATTTAATGATTAAAGATGATAAATAATGTTTTGAATTATTCCTTAGATCCCTTTATATTCAATGGTGTTCCGACTTGGCTTGTGGCTACGCAGTTGGTGAGCGAACCCTTGAATGATACCGACTTTGCTAATGGATAAAAGTGCGTTTAGAATGATCTGATAACCCCAGGCGATTTTTTTATATAGAATCCATTTTGTAATTTATTATATCTTACTAAAATTATTTTTGATAAATTGATATAAAAATTACTGTGAAATTGAAATCAAAATAGTAATTTGAATGATTAACCAATGAGGATTATGATGTGGTATTATGAAACCCTTAATATTATGACTTCTGTTGTGATTCATTTTTTAATCATTATATAGATGTATTATCCCAGTTTCATGTTTAAATGCTTATATAGTAGGCTTGGCCCAATTTCATGGTGTAATTATTATATAGTGGGATTAAACCAGTTACATATTATAATGCTTATATAGCAGTCTTGGCCGTGTTTCATGATGTAATTCTTATATAAAGGGGGTTTTCCCATTTTTAATATTTAATTCTTATATATTGGGCTTGGCCTCATTTCATGACATAGTGCTTATATATAAGGTTTGGCCTATATTCATTTTTTAATTCTTATATAGAATGTTTGGCAGAGTTACATGCTGTAATTATTATATAGAAACCTTGGATCGGATGATGAAATTCTTATATAGAGGGATTTCCCTAGGATTCTGAAATTATTATACAAAAGGCTATGCCTAGGATATATAAATTCTTATATATAGGGCTTATACTGAATGCTAAAATTCTAATACAGAGGTATTTTTCTTGTTATGTGATTATAACAAGGATATGTGGTTATGGTTGGTATGCTAGTATTACATACTCAGAAATATTCTTGCATGGGGCTGAAGAAGGATTATTGTTGTATTATATTAATTTATTAATTAACTCACATATTTGTCACTTTATTTTATTCACTGATTATCAAAATTGTTTTTTAGATATGGTGGTGTCGACCTATTGAGTTTTACTCACACCCTATTGGTGCCATCATTTAGTACACCAGAAGATTACAAGAATGATGGTTTGGAAAAGGGAATGGGACCTTGTTTCTGATTTTTTCTTCTTGGATTACATTTATTTTGAAGACAATACCCCCATGGGGTTTGGGACTAGGGTATTTTGAGTTTATTTATTTCAACAGGTTATTTTATTTGTATTATATTCTATTTGACATTTAGATATATTTCATTCTGTCATTCAATCATTAATTATTATTCATTAATTGGTTCTTACTTTTACTTCATAGTTGTATGTTGTATTATTTCCACTATTTATTGTTACTTTTATATTTATTTATATTTTTTATTTCTTCTTTATTTATACTCTATACTTGGAGGCATAGTCTCCCCAATATGACCTTTACACCCCCCCAAAACTAGTCGATAGCTTCTAGCATGTTGGGAGGCACTCTTGAAGTCCCATAAGAAACCTGATTTGGCCAAATGAGAGACTTTTATATTGGGTTATGTTGTAATATCTATCATTAAATACATTAATTTAAGGTAATTATGGAAAATAAATCATGTCGCTAAGTGGAGGCAGTAGTCCACACCTACACACAAGTGATACTTTAATTTCCCATTTGATTGAGAGAAGGTAGAAAAAGATATTATATCAATATAAGAACATCTTAGTATATTTATGATACTATATTTATCATTTTTTATAGATAAAATCGGTTTAAATAATTTGAAATAAGAGATAAAAATGAAAGAGATCAGTTAAGATTTATACGACTTCATTGAGAGGCCTCCTTTATCTTACACCTTAATCCATGAAAGATTGTTTATAAGAGAATAAAATAGGCTCTATTCTGATTAGAATAAATATACTATGGTTTTATGTCATGTATTGGATGATATATAATTCCCAAACATTATGAATAAGGGAGGATGGGAGGTTCCCTTTTATAAGTGAAGTAGAGAACACACATTGAGTTACTTAATAGAATTAAATATATTTAGTTTATTTCTCCACTATAATTCTTCAATATATACATGGATTTGAAGGTAGGTTAATATAGGGCATAAATATATACCTAAAATAATTATTGGATGAGTTTATATGGAAATATAACCCTTATCTATTCATTTAACCCTGGACAAACTCATTTTGGGAGAATGTGATTCCTAAAAATATCATTATTCTCTATTGGGTTAAATTTTATATTATTTTTGTAATGGGTTTTTTAATTATATAAATCCCATATTAATTACCAAGGAATGAAATTCACATATGATAATACCAACCAACCAATTATTTTCTATCAGTGCGTGGATAAATATGAAATTACATGGAAATTTATATCTATTTTTATGGGTCTTGATTCCTGTTAAAAGGGGTTATTTATCTTATATAGTTGTGAAGAAACTAAACATAAAATATATTCTTATTTTATATGAAAGTATAGATTTAGTAGTATGAATTTAATAAGAAAATATATTATAATATTGATAAGTTATTCATTTATCGATGTCTTTATCATTGGGTTTCACTTATTCTTTTTATTAAAATTACCATTTTCGGGTGTTAACTATTTCATTTTCCTTGAATGTTTTAGTTTTTCAGTTGTGGTACTTGTACTTTGGTCATAATTCCATAATCAACTAAATGTTAATAATTATATAAAAATCGTATATAATCATTATAAACATATTTATAACCATCCGTGAAATTTATATATATAAAAATTAATTACATCATTCATGAGAATGATAGTTCGTACATATGCATGAATGTTGTTTTAATTTTTTTAACGAAAAAAATGAAATAAAGATGAATAATATTTTATCATTATATAATCCTAATTATATCATAAATATAATATATCTATCTATCTATTAAATACATTATATATCCATCAATGTGTGGTAGTGATGGAAAACGAATCATATGGCTATGTGGAGGCAGTTGTCTACACGTACGCATGAGCGAAACATTCACTACCCATTCACTGGATAGATAGAAATATGTTGTTCCATAATCATAATATAATCTAATTATATTTATGATACTATAAAAATAATTTTATTATGGATATAATAGGTCTATATAAGGCAAAATTATAAATAAAATCAAGAGATCTTGGTTAAGATTTATACCTCTACTTCGAGAGACCTCTATTGGATTACACCATATGATTTGAATGTTTGGTATTAAGAGAAGACCAAAGGATATATTAAGAATTTAATAAACCTAATGAATTTTAATGTATGATCTATGATGATAAAAAATTGTAAATATCGGTGTATATGAAGATCCCTTTTATAACTGAGGGAGATGACACAATTGGAATTACATAAAATAATTATATAGAATTAATATCTTTCTCAGGTATAATGATTCCAAATGGAAAAGTATTACATGTTAGGATAATATAGGTTCCAAATATGACACTATAGTTATAATAATAAAATTTTATGTGGAAATATAACCCTTATCACTAGGTTTAGCCCCACCCAATAAACTTGTTTTAAAAATAAACATGGTAAATATTTTTATTATTTTTACTATTAATTATGAAAAAATTAATATGTATTCAAGAAAAAATGGTCATTATAATTGAAAATATGGAATAAATTTTTTAAAATTCAATTTATATAAGAAACAGAATTAAATTTTAAAATAATCACACAAAATAGAATAAAAACCTATTTTCAAGAAAATGAAATTTTATGCATAGAACTGAATTTACATTCGTTCATTTCCGAGTAAAAACTATCAAATTAATATAAAAATATTTTATTGAATATATAATTTATGAATTTTATGAAATAAATTAATCAATAATGAATTATTTAATTTATTATTTTAAAAACACATTATTCACAAAAAAATAGTTTTATAAAAAATAACACTTTTCACCTATAATTAAATTTGTCTTCATTGAAAACCTTTAGAAAACTAATTTATAGATTTTTATTTTTAAATTACAAACAAATTTAATTAAAATTAATTTTGAATTGTGATCAATATGATTTTTTTATATATTAATACATAACATATGGAAAAATACATTTTTTTCGAAAAATGGGTCTTTTAATCTTTAAATGATTTTATTAAATATTTAATGATATTTTCTTAGGTATTAGTAAATACAATTTAATTTACTAAAATTTTAATATATATAAATATATATTTAATAATCTGTTTAATCCTTTTTATATTCTATGACCCAATCACTAGGTTATATAGTTATACTATATCAGGTTTCATTTTGAATAATGTTTTCATTTAAATCATGATATCAAATACCTAAAGATTATTTTAAAGGAAATAACAATAAAATATTAGGGTGTTAAAAGCCTCATATAATCCTAGTATCCAATCCATCTAAGTTATCCTGCTCAATCATAGAACTTGGGACCTCTACTGAACATGAACCTATGATCAGTAAAGTCTTCTCGAGTACCCTAGTGTTATGGATTCCCAATCATGACGTGAGTACAACTTGATAGGTAAATACCAATGGGGTTCCAAAAATAACAATTGAATATAGTGGAATTGACATGTGATAGAAAATAAATAATATATTGGTGAAGAATTATATAATAATCATCATCGATCTATGGGTTCTAAAGTGACACCTAGGATCGACCATACTTGATTAAACCAGTGTCGATGTGCCTCTGAGCATGTAATATGTAATTAGGGATATGCATGTCCTACCCCAGAATATCATGAATTTAATCAATCAATTTGGGGGAATATGGTCCATGTGGATCATCATGGTAGTTACGATTAGGGAGAATCATCCACCTAGTAGTATCATATATATATTGGGGGTTAACATACACATGATAATATCTCATAAAATGTGAGGTTCAACATCCTCCCTATAGTAAGGAAAAATAATAGGGGACATAATAGACCCAATATTATCATAAAAAAATAACTCATTGAGGTCCAAAATCTACCATGTTATTCTCATAATAATTGATCACTAGGAGATAACATCCATCTGGGTCATCACATAAGTCATCAAGGGATAACATCCACATATAGTATTACCTAAAAATAGATCACCCAGGGCCAACAACCACCTGGTTCATCTCATCACAATTAGGGGTGGGTGAATATTTCTTTGGTTTAGTTTTTAATAAAAAAACAAACCAATACACAATTTTTTTTTCAGGTTTAATACATAAAAACTAATCCATTTAATCTATGTTTGGTTAAAATTAAAAATATTCAATACCATAATTTTTTTGATTCTATTCAGATTATACATTAAACTTTTTTATGAAAATATCCATGATATGTGTTCATGAGGGATATCCATTTCACCCTCTATTGATTCTACATTGAGGAATCTAGTGTTTCCCCCCATATTCCCTTTCCATCAATAATCTTTTCTTAAATTTTTTTCCTTATCACTCTATATTGTGTAGGTTTCTCTCATTATTTTTCTTTGAGTTTGGTGTATTTATATTCCAGCATAAACATGGATCCTTCTCTAGTGTCTTACTCATGTGACATCTTAATCATGATATGCCACTTTCTCATTTAATCTCTACATTCTAGTCTTCATTCTATTGGATTCCCTTTCTTAACACACTCATTTAATTTTCTGATTTTCATGATTCATGTGTATAATCTAGTGTCATCCCCCATAGGTGGTACATCCATGGACTCAGATAGTTTTAATTATTTCCTAGAGTAGTGCTTCTAGTTTTGGTCATCTCATGTCCCCTCTCTAGTGAAGTATCTTGGAGTTTCTTATTGAGTCTCCTAAACCTAAGTGATTTTTACTCGATTTTACCCAATAATATTATTATAGATTAATATTTCTATCCATAGAAATTTGGATTTCAGGTTCATACATATTTGGGTCTAGAGGTAGGTCATCCTTCAATAAATGTTGCGGCTTGATGGTTAGATGCTTCATGGTCTGGAAATCTACATGAAGGTCTTAAATCACATAATATATTAGCATTTGTACCTTAACAAGGATCAAATGGTTGGATTAAGTATGTAATTTCACAGTTTTTTATTTGTAATGGGAAACAATGATGTGTTTCGTTAGGTTCATAGAAACAATCCTATATTTTTTTATTATTTGTTATTTGAAAGATAGTAACAATGATGATGTTTCTTTTGGGGTTATAGAAGTATTATATTTGAAGGATTTTATATTTTAAGGGATTTAATATGATAGGTTTATAGTTCATTGGTGGATTTTATTTTTTCTATTATATTGTCAAAAAATCTAGATTTCATGATCTTTCCAGGAGTAGGGTTATATTCTTATTTGGTTTTGGATTTTCAGTTTT
This sequence comes from Viscum album, assembly GCA_963277665.1. Lineage (NCBI taxonomy): Eukaryota > Viridiplantae > Streptophyta > Magnoliopsida > Santalales > Viscaceae > Viscum > Viscum album. The sequence continues at coordinate 1,900,170,084 of OY728132.1, read as the reverse complement.
CGGTGGAAGAAATTTTTTTGGCCTTATTTACAGAGGATATTTATTTATCGGTTAAAAATTTCACTTATTTAACATATATTATACATTTGAGGTGTCTTCTATATCTTTTTTATATGTTGTATCAATTTTTGTCGTTTGATAATAGTTTTAATCATAGTGAATTGAAGTTAGTGAGGACCTATTTAAACTGATGCTGTTGTGTTGCCTTTGGTCTATTTCAGTTTCTCTTAAGAGTATTGTATCTTGAACTTCATTACTAGATACTAAAATGGAATAAAATATGGAAAATATATGTAATTGTAGAAACCTGTGCTGATTTTTTCTTTATTGGTGTTTTGATTTTGTTTTTTAATTTGAGTGAATTTGGTAGACTGGTCTTTAAATATTGTTTTGTATATGGTCCCACTAAACCATAATGTGTCTCTTTGATAATTGAAAAAAAAGTTATGAGAGAAATTTATTCCATTTTATAATCATTGAATAATAATTTAAATGGCATTAATTTATAAATATCATCATAGTGACAAGATAGTACACTTGACTTGGTAAAAAAATAGCATCTATGTTCACTAATGGTGACTGGAAATAAAATTTTAAAGAGGGTTTGGGTCATCAAATTAATTCATCGGGTGAGATAGTAGAATAATATAAATTTATATTTTTTTAAAATAGTTTGGGTTTGGATTAATTATTATGGGTTGGTTTTGAAACGTGAATGAAACAATAAAGAAAAATGGAATATTAAATCCACACCCGAAACCAAAAATCATGAAAAATTAATAATTTTGGTTTGTTTTGTAGTTTGGTTTGGTTTGGATGATTTTTACCACCCCTAATGACAATCAATCACAAGGGGAAAGAATATAACTGGGTCATCTAATAAAAATTGATAATCATGAGATAGAAACAACCCAAGTCATCTCATATTTCAAATGGGTCCATCATCAACCTGTTGAATCTCACAGTAATAATAATATAACAATTTGGTTTGTAACCTTCCAAACCCATCTCATAGAACCATGGTAGGCCTCTTAATGCATGACCTATCACTGTCATTACAGCCCAACTAAGATCTCATTATTAATTACAGTTCTACATTGACATATACAAGCTCTTTTACCCAAACCCACACTAACTCTATCAATTTTTACAAAACACAAGGGTGCATGTGAGGTCCCCTAGGAAACACCAAAGAGTGAACACTCAACAAGGGTTCCATTTTCTCAATCTCAAATCATAGGATTATCCTATAACTTAGAGGGAACTTTTTCCCTTAACCCTTTAATAATAACATGACAATCACATTGGCCTAATAGGAATAGTCACACAAGCATTACATTAGAGATATGACATAATTCCCATATACCTTCACAAGGTCATCCTAGGTTGGTTTACAAATCCAACCTATCAGAAATTCACTCAGACATAACCACCCAGGTAATCACATCATAGTGGCCTAATAACTCACACCCAATGATCATCTCAACTAGTATGAAGGAGATAATTCAACTAAAGGTTCTCACATTTTTTACTCAATCTAGTCATTTAAAACTCATCACTCATCCATCCTCAATGTAACTATGGGAACCTACCCATGTCAACTGAAATTACTTAACTCCTTAGATTCTCACCCACAAAGGATTATATATGTCAAATAAAACTTTAATAATCAAGGCCTATAAAATCATAGCTCGTGTCGCAAAGCCAGTGATCAAGGTTCCATAGTATTCCTTGGTACATACATCCATCCTTAGTCATTTCATTTTTGTTACCCAATTCAGTTAATTTAAAAAGTTGGACACCCTTGGTGGTGTGACCATATATCCCATGCGTACTTGAAATAAAAATTAATTTACCAAACGGGGTATGATCAAGGGAACACGTACCACATCTAGGAAGTTATTTGATTTAAATTATGCTCAACCACTCTCACCCAGGATCATCCAAGCCTCATCCATTCTCACATTATAACCTAAAGCCCTATCCCATTATAGAATATTAAAATGAATAAATTATAATTAGTATAATTAATTTAAATAATAAATTCAATTAGTGAAAATGATTAATATCTCATAATATCATTTCATTAGCTCTAATCATAGATCAATTAGGTTGTGCACCACCCTTGACAACCATATTTACCTATTACACACAAAATTGAAAACCATTCCTTCTGATTAATAAAATAATTTTATCAAAATTTTATAAACTCTAAATAATACCATGGTAGTGACATACCTTCTTTAATTCACACAAAATAGTTCAATCACCTTCTGAGGACCTCCTTTAGATATGTTTAGAAAAAAGACCAACTAATTGTGATTATTTAACAACGCTTCTGTGCAATCATAACTAAAACCCTCACCTAACAAGGAAAAACTAGTTTTGATAAAATATGAAAATAAAATGTAAAATAATCAACATAGAGTGTTGGATTTACCTATGTTTTCCTCTAGAAATATGGCAATAACTTATGTTCAAAAACTAAGGAGATCTATCAGTTTGACAAAGAGAAATTATGATCCCCTTCAAATGAGACCCCTTGATATTCTTGGTGTTGAAACACCCTAAACCCCCCTAAAATCTCATTTTTATTCATTTTATTCATCATTATTATACTAAAAATATATATCTTGTTGGGGTTCCCACAAAAGGGATCCCATATGTAAGGGTTCATCCATATAGTAGTCACCCCATTTCAGAAGACCCCCACATAAGGGGATTTCCCTTATGTGGTTTCAAGTGTAAGGTAATCTACCTTACATAAGGGTATTTCTATTTATGTCATACCCCATGTAATTTTACTCTCCATATAATGGGATTTACCTCAATATAGTAGTGGTCATACAAGGGTCCCCCATGTGGGTGACCAACACATGATTTAGTTTAAAATGGAGAAAATTATATTGATGTAGTATTGATGATTTCATGTTCTTGTATAGATATCTTAAAGGGGTGATGTTTTAACAAAGCATGATATTTATATAAACATTAGAAATGTTTTTGGGTAGAGTTTTCACATTGGTTTTTCTATAAAATATTTACAATTCATGTTCATGTATTGACATGAATTGTTTACTCTTTAATTTATAGTAGAAATTTCAGACATCCCCAATTTTTTTATAATCTTCTATATTTCATGTTTTCAATATAAAAACATACATTTTTATTTTAATTTTTTATACTAAAGGTTCCACTTCTATTTCCATAATAGATCATAACCATGTTTTTATTTCTAATTTTTTATCCATGGATTGGTTTAGTTCTTATCCAATGGATAGTATCAGAGAGATACACTATATTTTTCAATCTAATTGAATATGGGTGATTCATGAAAAAGTATGTTTGTCTATATTGACTGATTTAATAGAAAAAATTATTTCTCTTCATGGAAAAAATTGGTAAAAATTATTTTAACCTGTGAGAATATATTGAAGATGTAGAAGAAACCATTATAGAAATCTAATGAAATGAATGATGGGGGTTTGAAAAATATTTGAAATTTGGTGACATATATCATCCAGATATATTTGTATGATAATTCATCACAATAGGCATTGAATTTGATAGATTCATAGGTGATCTAGAAAAATATTGAATGTATCTATAAGTCAAAATCCATTAAAAATTATTTATACTTGAATAAATTATTTTTTCATCAATTAATTCCATAAAATAAAGATTTAAATAACCACCTAGGTTAGTTTACTAAACTTATTATGGATATTTATTTAGTAGTGATCGTGAATAATTATAATGGAAATATGATAAATATTTTAATGGAATAAAAAGATAAATCAATGATTCTATTGGGTTCATTCCCAAATTAATATGTAATCTCATCATCACATTATTGTTCAAAAAATACACTCTAAAGTAAGATGATTTATTTGAAGGATTTATGCCCTATATCCTATACAAATTCATTTTTATAGATTTTATCATATGATATAATGATATCATAAATCATATCATCATTATATCGTAATGTATGAGATATGCATATCATAAGAATAAAGAATTTTATTATATGATTCATATATAACCAATGATTGACTATGAAACCAAACATTATTTTTTAACCTTAAAATATTTCATATATAATCCATAATTGATTAAACTAAAAATTACATATGAATAAATTTTTGGAGAATGATTTTTCTTCAAGTTATATAAATTTTTAACCAAATTCATTTACTCATAATGGATAATTAAACATATATACACTCAAAAAGTGTCCCTGAGTTCTATATAAGGATCCTTAGCCATCAATATGTTTTAGCTAAGTGTTATAAATACCATTCTAATTTTACCTTCCCTAAAGATATTCTCATATTCCTTTTCATCATGGGAGGCATAAGCATGTCATGATGTGATGAATAATCCCACCTTAGCATCAGGTGATTCTTTTAATTCACTAATACATCATAGAGGAAGGATTCTTATAGTTTCCTCTTAGTGATCATCATCAAACCACCATGAATAGTAAAGTTTCATAATGTTAACTAGGGAAAGAGATGTAGTTTCTTAATTTTATATATATACATGGTTTCTATCTCAAACATGGAAGATATTGGGATATGATAATTCTAATTTCATTTGTTTTATTGATTATGTGGTAATAAATCCTATGAAATCTTTCACAAGTAATAGAGCCTTTACAAGATTATTTAATTCTAAAATAATGTTTAAAATGAAATGTCTTTATATTTTATGCATGTTGTATTATGTATTGGTTTCCATGATTTATATTTTATCAAAGATAATGGATATCTAATTCCATATATTCAAATATGATATGCATTGTTGACCTTACTTTATGTGATAACATAAACCGTGTTGTGGTCATGTCTTATGATTTGGGATATTATATGCAAATACACAAAATGTAATGATGCACACTTTTATATATGTAATTTTCCATCTAAATAAACTAGTTTCATATTTAATAATTAAAAATAGTATGAAAATCTTGCATTATATAAAAATTTAACAAAACATTATTATTTTTAATTGGAACAATACATTTAGAGGATAAATATACCCATTGAAATTGATGATAATACAGTGGGAAAATAAACAAATATATATATATATATAAACTAGAATATATAAATTTGGATCATTCTAGTCCCTTAGAATAGTAACATACACACATAATACTCCAATGTTGAAATAAAACATTGGTAATGCAGTCTTGATTTATTGTAAATAAAAAATATAACCTTGAGAGGAATTCAAGAGAATGGTGAATGAAAAAATAGAAAGTATAGAGAACCTATATGACCATTATAAATATGAGTGTTGGAATAGTAAGATAATATTTTAGTATCTTTTGAAATAAAAATAAAGTGGATTTATATCATAATGTAATTAAACAAAGGTGTGGAATATAAAAATATAAATATTTTACATAAAACCGTTATTGTATGTTTTTGAAAACATATAAGTTTTCTTTTTAAAAATTTTAAAAAATTTCAAATAATTTTTTTTAAATTATTTTAAATAAAAATTATTAATTTTTATACTAATAATAAGATGATTTTATAAAATCATATGAAATTTTCTTAAGGATCATAAATTTTGTCGTATGATAAAAAATGATATTTTTTAATAACAAAGGTTTTTATCCTAAAAATTAAAATGTTCATAATAAGAAAATTATTTTGATAAAATCGATGTTATTTTTGGACTCACCAAAATAAAATTAACATAATGTGTTTTTTTGTTATTTTTTTAAGATTTTAAGTTATGTTGAATTGTGAGATACAGAAATAAATTTATATTTCATATTTTAAGTTAAATATATGATTGATTACATATGGGATGACGTAAGAAACCATTATATCAATCTCACATGCACTATTTAAATTATATATTCAAATGAATCATCTCTATTGGTATTTTTGAGAAACTATAGTAAAAAAATAAATATTATATTCAAAAACACCCATCTCCTACCCTTATAAGTATGACCCATCACTACCCCACTTCTTCTCACCCCATAAGATTATTTTCTCAAAAAACAAATCCTCCCAAATCAATCTTGAAATACCTTATCCACTTATTGGAGGTTATTTTCCTCAAAAATACCACATCTTAAATCCCTAATAGTGGATCAAAGGAGGATATCCTAAGGAAGATGCAATTCTCTAAATTGAGCACTCTTATGTTTGTTCCATATACTACCCCCTTCGTAACTATTTTAACCATCCTAATATAATGAATTTATTATGATAAATATACTTTAATACTATTATATTTATTGAATAACCATTATATATCTTCATCTCAATAATTCTAAATGAAAACATATCCCATATTGTGGTTTTTTCACTACCTCCATGGATGAAATATTCAATTTTCATCAATTAATTCATGGATGGATATAAAAATCATATTATAGTAAAATATTATCATAATAAGTATATTCTATTCAATTCCGTAGTTTATAATGGTTAAATAATGCTAAATATTAAAGGAAAATGATTAAATTCTACATGGTTAGAAAAAAACACCTTAATAAAAATACCATTAATCCTTAATATTTATAAACATTAAATCATGCATATTTTTAATGGATATTTGGTATTTAAAAGATCTTAAACTTATGTAAATTCATTAACTCCATATAATTTTAGTTTTAGAGTTATGAACCCATTTTATAAGGAAATGCATAACTAAATATGCGACCATGAAATCAAGAAAAAATATATACCTAGAACAGTGAATAAGAGTATAATAAAATGATCATGAATGGACATAAAAGTACAATAAGAAATAAAAAATTGTAACACCCAAATATTTTAATATATATTTTCATTTAATAATTTATATTTTGAATAGCTTGTTTCACATGAAACACTGAAATAAAAAAATTAAGACACATTTTATTGAGATAAAATATTAAAATATTGAAATAATTTTACTACATTATGATAATGAAATAATTAAAAAAATGATTAAGAAATTATTATTTTTTAAATTCAATGAAAGATATTAAAATCATTGTATTAGTAATGTTAATTTATTAGAATATAAATAATTAATTTTATTGGTATTTAGTGAGTATTATTTAATATAAAAGTAATATTTTTCAATGAACTTTTTTAAATTGTTGTATATTTTCAATTACTCTTGACATAAGAATGATTTTACTGATATTTTTTAAAAAATATATACATAAAAAGAAATAAACATCCATACTATATTTATTACTAGGAATGTAATATGAATATTTTTATTTTTTGATTAAATATGTATCTTCATAAAAATTTCCCTTTTATGAGCTATATATTTTTATTTTAAGAATTTAAATACATAACAAAAAAACATGATCTATACCTTCATAGGATGCCTGATTCGGACCACAACATATATAAGGCACATTTCTAATCACCTTGGGGTGGAAAAAACAAGTCATTAAATTATAACAAAGTGTAGATGATTTAACCAAACGAATAATTAAGAAAAAAATTAATTAAAAATTAAAAAAAATCTGCATGATCTGTCTATACATCAGGCATCAAAACCAAAATAAAAATGTTGGAAACAATAAAAATTTGAATATAAAAGCAGTAAAATAAATTAATGAAACAAATCTATCCCCCACCCCTATTATCTTTCCCCTGCAAGGAAAAGGCACCCAAAAGACTTATACCAGATGTCTATGCTTTGGCCACCAGCAGTAATAGTTAACCTCTATTCATAGAAAGAAGTGAGGACCTATTTAGAGGATGTGATAAAAGAGAAAATAATAAAAATAAAACATAAATATTCCACTATGTGAATATGAAAGTCACAATCCAACTAATTAAATCTGAAAGATTGGTCAATAATAGAACCAAAATTTAAAACTGAATGATATAGATAGGTGTGAGCATAAAACTATGTATTAATGTTAAAAGTAAACCACACCAAATTTTTAGTCTTGAAATGGTTGATACTATTCATTATATTTTGAAATCTAATAATGAAAATTGATTTTTAATTCAAATTAGACCACACATCATAAATATTTTATAAACTTTACCTATTATTTTAATTAATGAGAAAATAGGTGAGAAATGTTTTTTGGGCCAACACCCCCTTTTATTATAACAACCACTCAAAAATTACATTTTTGACATTATTGAAAAAAAATACCTTTAATTTTCATTATATAAACCAATTGATAAGAAAAATTGCTATAAATATAAAGACACAGTCAAATAAAACAAACATCATAAAGTATAAAATAATAAGAGTAATCATGGGAACAAATGGGGATAAGGAAAAAATTAGACAAAAAAAATATATATATAATAAAACAGTTCCAACACCAAATACTAAAACAATCAATCTTCCTTAACACCCAATGTTTATTTACCTGGCATTGTTGATGGTCATATCACATAAGCAAAACCAAGTCTATATGAGATCCACTAGTCAAAGTGTAATACTAGAATTTTTAATCGTGTGTATATAGAGTTCCCACCTAACTAACCTAGGCTTCCCATGACATATAAATTAGAGGTGATTATTTAAAAATTACAATGTTTAAGCATGAAGAATACCTTTAATAAAAAACCAACATCAAATTCTCTCACCTCTGAACACCATTTCCAGAAAAAACCAATTTCATTAATCTTTACATATAAACAATAGAATACCCCTTCTAGGAATAATCTTCAAATCACATTTTAATTGGAATTCACTTTCCATAATTCAAGTGGAACACCAAAAAATAGGGTTTTCACTTTCCAAAAAACATTAAAATGTGCCAACCAGGCATTTCAAACATATTTTAGAAATAAAAATAAATAAATTTTCAATTTACTTTGAAAGCTGAAATAATCATTTATACATTTAAATTCATCTTTTCATATCTATAACCATATTTACTTACATGTGTACATATATACCTACAATTTCAAAAATACACATAATCCCATAGGAATTATTAAACACACACACACACACACATATATATATATTTGTGTGTGTGTGTATTTATAACTTCTTATATGTTAATAACCACTAAATATTTCAAAACATCATTTCAATTTGCTTTCATTTTTATTTAAAACTACATTTTTAAATATTCTATTAATTCATGGAATTTCAGGTATTATTTAAAATTAAAAGAAAACAAAAAATACCAAAGTTTTATTTTTCTTTTATAATTGAAACACCATTTAAAATATCATAATTCACTAGTAAAAACAATTCAAGAATTTTATAAAACATTTAAAATTAATGGTAGTTGCTAATTACTTTTAAAAAAACATTTATAATACAAATATCCCTCACATTAAGTAGAACCAAAAAAAATTATTTTACTTTTTAGTGAATACTATAAATATATACAATTAATTTATTATGTATCCAAAACATGAATTTATAAAATAAATAAATACTGGTTCTAATATTTAAAGTCCAATAAAAAAAGCCTACCTAGAACTCATTTCATATAATGTTGGGGGAATTATTACACCTAAAAGCAGTTCAGTACCACATATATTATAAAAATAAATCTAAAAAAAAATCCACAATTTAAATTCATCCAAATATGAAAAAGAGAAAAAAATACAGTGAATAGAGAAGAATTTTTTTCCTTTAATGGATGAAGAAAGAACTGACCCCAAATTGAAACCCAAAAACTATTGGGATCAAAAAGTGATCCAAATAAACCACCAAATCAGTTTAGGGTTTGAATAGTGCTAGAGAAGTATAGGAAAATATAAAAAATGAGAATAAAATAGGGTAGAAATGAGAGGAAGCCTTACTATGATGAATGCACAAGAAATTTGAGGAGGAGGTTATTGAAAAATATAGAAAGGATAGAGGAAGAGGCATGGACAAGGGCTCCCTTAGAGCTACACCCTTAAGACATGAGAGGGAGTGCAACATAAAGAAGAATTGGGGAAAAAAGAAATAAAAAAATAAAAAAATATTTTTTTTCTATATTGTATTTATGTTTATTTCTTCTGAGTGGGAATCAGGCCTGGTTTGGAAAGAGAGTTTTATAAAATGAGCACCAACTATTTAACCTCTACTAGAAGTCATGAGGCACACTGAATGGGTAGATCATAAGGTTTAGTAAACTATCTTTCATACTTGCATTTAAATTTTTTATGTGAGAAACACACTCACACAGTCTGCTCACCGTTTTGGTTAACTATGAGCTAACCATTCGCCTGTAAAAAAATTCCAAAATTCCAAAATGTTAAAATGAATTAACCCAAAAAAATGAAATAAATTAAATAACTAATTAAATAAAATAAAAATTAAATTAACCAGGTTTGTGTGAGACATTGCTCCATATAGTAACGATTTCTACCCCAAGAAATCCTCAACTAATTTTGTGTATTGAAGGAAAAATGACAAGATCAGAGCTCCTCAATACACATTTATTCTCCAAAACCAAGGAACACCCTGACCAAACTATATAGAAACCTATGACACTAAAACACAGTAAAAATTAATATTCCAAAGAACCTATAAATAGAATAATCATATACTTTCTTACCCAAATGATCATCCAAGAAGGATATTAAACCAAATCATCAGAGGGAAAAAACAAACCAAACATGGTTGTCTTCCCACTATATTTAAATATTCCTAAAATAATCATCCCAATATATACTTATGGAAAAATATTAATAGAACTGGAAATAATCTCTAGGGTAAAACCACATCTGATAAAGGATTTGAAACTGAGGATCACATTCAAGATACTCAATTAGAAGCACATCCTTAATTCACTTAACATGGGCATCTAAGTCTCCAATAGTTCAGGACTAATGTCACCAAAAAAAATACAACCAAGGGAATCCCTAAAATATATGATAAGGATAAACCATAATCACCTCAAACAAGACATTCCTAAATAAAGAATATATGATTGTATCCTTATAACAATAGCGGGATAGGAATAAACATGGTTCATTATATCTAGAACATTAAGACCCCAGTGAACCCATCTAAATAAACAAGGAACCCTCTAGGTTATGACCAATTATATGTGTATCATATGTCTTAGTTTCTATGATCACACTCAAGAATTCCATTTTCCAATTCCTTAAAATAGTGTTAACAATTATATTATCATCTACAATACTGTAAATCTCACCAAAAGGACTTTTATCATATCTCAAGGAATGAGAGTGACTACCAGATCTCAAGAATGAATAAACTAATAAGAGGGGATGTTTATTTAACAATCATATTGGAGTCTAGGTAAGGTCATAAACTAGATTATTATACTCACCATCTACAAGAGAAACTAATTAGGAACATACAAAGACACAAACTTCCAAAAACCCATAAAAACATTCTACAGTAAAATCCATCGAAAACAACATAAAATATATATTAAAAAATAATAAAACATAACAAATCCTAAATATGAAAAACCATAGGTAGAAGGAAAACTACCAAATACAGAACCCATCCAATCCTATTCAAAATAAAAATTCCAAAAAATAAATTAACTCTTTTAAAATGAAAAGGTAAAGGTTCAAAGACCCTTTTCAAAATTATTTTAAAACCAATATGTATTCCTCCTTTTTAAAGAATAAAAAACCTTTAAGAGTATTTATTTCATTTTGAAAACCAAATTAATATCATTTAAACTTATTTTAAAATTCCCTTTATAAATCTGAATTTCACTTTTTTCCTTTAAAAATAAATTTCCATGTTAAAATATAAATTTAAATTTCAAAAAGAAACCTCATAGCCTACTTGAAACAGTTCCAACAACCCCAAAACACTTATTAAAAAACAGACCGAAATTCAAATATTACAACCCCTTTTCAAATAATATTTAGAAAAAACTCTATTTTCATTCCAAAAAGACCTAACGTTTCAACTCCAAACCTTTAAAGATTATATTAATGTTTTAATTTCAAAAAAATAAAATATTAATTTAATATCTTTTTTTCAATACCCAGACATTTTTCCTTAAAAAAAATGCATTCCAAGATTAATCCCAATAAATAACATTACATAGAATAAAAATCGTTAATATGGGATAGTTTTTGTGTATGACTATGCCACACTATTTATAATAGCATGTTTCAATCATGAAATCACTATTGGAGGTCATGTAAAATAATATGCTCAGGATTCACATGGTTGTTAAGCCATGCGATCTCACCATGTGATTTTGGTTTACTCCCATTTTCATATCTCAAAACAAAAAAACTATTTTAATAATCCATAATTCCAAAATAAATAAAATACATAAGCTCAAATTCCCATAGTAACACATGTTGTGAAAATAAAATTGTTATGAAAACAACTTTTATACCAAAACCTGAGTCATGAATATTTTATATATATCTACCTTTACTACCCAAATATAAAAAGGAAACTATGATACCATTTTTTCATAAACCAACCTGAGATGTCCCTTCATATGATGCTTTATCCGGACTGTGACATCCTTGAGGTGAATTCCCCATTACCCTCATGTAGTGAAAAATTCTATTGAATCAATGTATAACAAAGTGGGAATGATTTCACAAAATAAACAATTAAGAAAAAAACTAGTGAAAATTAGATTAAATTTTCACATGAACAATCCATACATAAAATTCATGCACTAAAATAAAAATATCGGAAACAATAAATATAAAGAATATAAAAGTAGTAAACAAATCATGTAACCAAAACCCACCCTCACGCCTGGTATCCCTACCCTGCGAGTCAAATATGCCTAAAAATCAACCACAAGATGTCTTTTCATTATCTAACATTAGTTATAGAAAACCTCTACACATAGAAGTTAATAAAGACCTTTGTAATTTATATGATAAAGGAAAATGAAGTAAAAATAACTACAATTTTACCTCATCATGACCGTACAATTCACCATCCTAATCAATTCCCAATGAGTAGTAAGAAATAGAACCACACCTGAAACTATAAGATATAGATAAGAATGATCATAAAACTCAATATTAATTCCAAATTTAATCCACATCCCACGTTTATTCTATAAATAAAAGACTCATTCAATGCTATTTTGAAATACAATAATGAAAATAAGTTCTTATTTTAAAGAAGAACACACATCATTAATGTTTGATAAACATTACTATTTTTCTAATTAAATGAAAAAAATCGCTAAGAAAATGTTTTTTAGACGGCATCCTTTTCTTTTAAAATATCCAATCAAAAAAATTACATTTTTAGAATTTTTTTAAAACATGATTTTCAATGAACATTAAATTAACCCCTTACTAATAAAACAAAATTATAAAAATGAAAGAACAATCAAATAAAACACATATCATTATGTATAAAATAATCAGAGTCGTAATGGGAACAAAAGCGGATCAAGGGAAAAACTAGGACATAGAAAAACAATTACATAATAAGACTTGAATGATGTCGAATACTAAAAAAACCAACATACCCTAACACCTAGTAATTCCATGCTTAAACTATTTAAGAAGAATATAATGTAATAAAAACAAGTTCTATCTCAAGGACACAAGTCAAATCATGATAGTAGACAACTACAACTTGTGTACTTACAATTCCCACATAACTACCCAAGGTTTCCCAGGACATATATATAGAGATGAGTATTTAAAAATTATTATGTATATACAAGAAGAATAAATTTCATAATAAAACCAACATCTCATTTCATCACCTCCAAACACCCTTTAATGAATATCCTTTTTAAATAATCCATACATATAATCCATAAAACACCCCTTCTATGGATAATTCACACATCATATTTTAGCTAGCATTCACATTTCATAATTCAATGGACTTGACTAAAAATGGGTTTTCACATTACAAAGAAACATTTGAATGGACCAACTGGGAAATTCAAACTCATTTTATAAATATCACTAAAATATCCATTTCAATTAACTTTGACTGATAAAACAATCTTGTTTAAATTCAAATTATTCTTTTTGTAGTTATAATAATATACACTTACACGTATATATATACTTCTTGAATTAAACAAATGCACATAATCCCATGTAGTTTTTTAAACAGACACACAAATTGATATATATATGTATACTTGTGTATATTTGAATAACCACTGAATATATCAAAAATTTATTTCAATTAGAATTAATTTTTATTTAAAGCTATATTTTTAAATTCTCTATTAGTTCGTGGAAATTAAAGTATTAATTGAAATTCTAATAAAACATAAAAGAAAACATGGGATTTTCCTTTTAGAATAAAAAAACCATTTAAAATATCATATTTATTTGGTAAAATCTATTTGATCATTTTATAAATCCATTAAAATGAAAGGTAATTTCCAAATAATTTAAAATAATGCATTTATAATAAAAATTTACATCACAATAAGTGGAAAAAAATTAAAATGGGTTTTATTATTAAAATAATATCATAAACATATATATATAATTTTTTAGAAATCCAAAATATCAATTTAAAAATTCAATAGTGAAGATTCTAATATTCAAAGTCCAAAACAAGTGGAAACCTACCATAACTCATTACCTTTGATGATGGGGGCGTTATTGCAGCTCAAAGAAGTTCATGAAACAAAAAATAAAAAAAATAAACTAAGAACAAAAAAATACATAATTAAAATATATCCAAATATGAATAAAAATCCATACCTTTAATGTAGTGGAATCAATTTCCTTCAATGGTCGTAACAAGAATCATCCCCAAATCGAACCCCGTGAACAATAGACACCAAAAATAAAAAAAAGAAACCTCCAATAAGGTTAGGGTTTGTATGGTTCATGTTAAGAGGATTAAAATAGAAAAAAATAGAAGAATATAATAATGATAGGAGAGGATTCCATATTATGATGAATTCATAATAAATAAAAGGACTAGGAGACCAAAAACGATGGAAAATGAGGAGATGGAGGAATAGGTGAGGGCTCCGGTAGAGGTACGCATAGTGGAAATGAGAAGATAGGGGGTGTTGATACCTAAATAATAAGGGGGTAAATTAAATAAACAATAATTTAATTAAAAATAAATCCCATTTTTTTATTTTATTTTCTTTATTTTTTCATTTTTAAAGATTGAGCTCACACATGATTTTCCAAAATGTGCTCCAACTATTCACCCCCTACTAGAAGTAATGGGAAATAGAGAACAAGTAAGGTTTATGATTTGGTTAACAATTTTCTAGTTGTGTATTTTGGCTCTTTCATGTGACAAATTCTCTTGCACGATCTACACAAGAGTTTTAATATCCATGTGCTAACTGTGTGCTTTTGAAAAAATTATAACATTATAAATTTTCAAAATGGATATGCCCAAAAATATTGAAAAAAATTATATAATTAATTAAATAATGTAAAAAATAAATTAACTTGTTTGGGGAGTGACAAGAAATATAAAACTATATGTAGCTTATGGTCATTTGGTATGGATCGTGCATCATGCAGTTTAGCATCACTCAAAAATGACTAACATGTCATACAAACAAATTATATACTATAAAATATAAATTCATGCATCTAGAATAATTAGTGTTCAATTTAACATCATATTATTAGGATATTATCTTTTAATTTTATGTTCATACATCTAATAGTTTGGTAAACCAAATGTGAATCAAAAAAAATTATTTCTTATAGATCCTTGAATTATTATCTGTAATTTCACACTCTATATCCATTATAATCATGGAGAAATACCCATTAAAATAGACCTTATGTGTGGAATAATATCCTTCCAATTTCATCTCATTCTTTTTAGGATTCCACTAAAGTATCATGGGAGTTTTTAGAGCCAATACCAATTCCCCTCAGATGAATGAGAGACGATGATCCTTCATATTGGACACTCAAGTGATGCGATTTTAAACAATATCAATGTTTCACAGTGTGCGTAAACATATCTCAATAGATCATTATAATTCATATAGACATATTTGTGACTGTTCAGATTTATATGGTTGATCACATATAAAAATGTGAAGCAATTGTAGTTAAAAAATTCTGGGCATTACTGATTTTCCCCACATACAACTGAGTATGGGGTCTCATGTGGGGCAGTATGGGTTGGGGTTGGATAATACCAAAAATAATATTGAAGATTTTCCAGAAAATATTTCTCTCTTTTTCAACTACGTTTTAAATGATATTAGATATAGTATTCTTTAAGGAGTTTATTTATACATTTTTCACTCCATGATATAGTGGGATGAATGGTTGAACAAGATGTTATACTCTAGATAACATCCCATTAATTTATAAGTACAAAAGTTAGTTCCATTATTCATCAATATTGTGAGAAAGACCCCAATTTTTTAATGATATTAGAGTACATGAAATTGATAATATCATTCATTATAAATTATTTGAGTGGTATAACATTGGCCCACTTTGGTGGTTGTAATAATCAATTTGAAATTTTTTTATAGTATTAGTGTATAGACCAATGTTATCTATCCCCATATTGTAAACAACCTAAAATATTTATCATTATACACTATTTTTTAGGGTTATTGGAAGAAGTTAGAATGTATCAGACAAGCATGAAATTAATTAGTGAATTCATTGTAGTCTTTCATCACTGATGGAAAGAAATATACAAGTCTTCAAATATTATGTGATATCTTATATCTTAATTGGTGGAAACTAAAATAAGCAATATATAATTTTTTCATACCTATAGGGGTCTCCCCCCTCCCTCAAATCACCTTATGAGGACTCTTTCAAAGCCTTTATTATTGAGGTCTTTCTGGAAATTCATGATTTTGTAAAGGATGAATCTACCTTCCCACTTATGAGTCTATTTTTTCTTGACTAGATTTTTTGGTATGATCCTATTCCTATGGTATAATATTATAGGAGACATCCAACTAATTATATAATTGTTGGTGAGGGTATGAACTTTCATTGGTTGAGGTTAGTTTTAATTTCATTAATTTTCTCCATATAATTATTTTTAAATAGACAGACCATACTTCGATGCATTATTAAAATTATTATCTCATCTAGATATATATCTTCCAAGGATATATATATATTATTCAATATATCATCTCAAGAATTATATAATCACAGAAATTTATATTTTTGTCTCTTAGTGGAATTTGGTCATCATCCCTCATATATAATCATGAAATATGAATCAATTCTCACTTATTGAGTGTGTGGTGTCCATTGAATTTCTTGATTAGCCACTATAAATCAGCCTTATTGTTTTTGTGAAATTTTATTTTTAGTAAGAGTTCAAATCCTATAATTATATATTGGTACTCTTCCTCTTTATTGAGGCCCAATTATAACAAAAAGAAAGATTAAGATAAAACTATTTTCATAAGGGAGATCAGTATGATCCCCATGATGAATTTATTAGGATTTTGTATTTTCATCCTTATACATATAGTACCCCTATAATAATTGTAAAAATACATTTCCCATGTAATAAAGGATTCATGGATGGGGAATATATCTTCATCACAGAGCTCCAAATATAATTGCAAGTTTCTTATGATAAGGGGTGCTACAAGGAAATATGTTAATGCCTACCCCTTAATGTAATTCTATGACATGAATTATATATAAAATTAACATAAAATTACCACTAACTATACCAATAATCTTGTTTAAAAAGTATTACTGGGGATATACTTGAGAAAGTTGACATGGGAAACTAGGTAAACCTAATGGTTCTGGAAATACATCTCCGCCTCTTGAACCTTGAAAATTAATGTAAGAAAAAATCATTTTAATCTAATAATATCATTTTTCAGCATCCAATATTTCCCTCTTGTGATGAAAAGGCTATTTTTTCCCATATCATTATTTTACACTAGTATGGAACCATGTGATCATTGTTGGGTTTCCATATATATGATGATTGACATCCCTTACACTATAGACATCATGACAAATGGGTGTAAATGGTACGATTTAAGATTATAAAATCATTTCTAACAATTTCCATCTCAATGATAAGTCACCACATTCTTCATCATATTTTTAAAGGGAAAACACTTTCTAGAAATATTGGTTATGAAGTGTATAAAGTATGAGAGGCACCCATATTAAATTTCATGTCATGATAGTGTACCATGAATCTAAGAAATATTTTTAATGTTATACAAAAAGCACATTTCAAGTGGTTAATCTTCATGTGTTGTTCCCATTTTTTTAAAATACATTATGATATTCAATATGATAACAACATGTTGATATGTAGCACACTCATTCTTCATGATGATTGTAATTAATTGTTGTTAATTTGTTACTTAGCTTACCCTAAAGGACTTTTCCTCATCATCCTTAGGGGCCATTTAGATATGGTTGGATCCATAATATCCATCCATAAATGATGGTGATTAAACATGATTAGGACTAGGAAATCATCATTAGTGTAGTGTCAGTTGAGATCCCCAATGTTATTGAAAACATGAATTTTTCTATTACTTTTATTGATAGCAACATGTTTGTGAGATATTTATTGTTTTTGAATTATTTGATGATGTAATATTTTATCAACTTATCAACTTTATATTATATGTTGGTAGTACGGGTTAGATGCATTATTCTTTCTACTTTTTATAGTTGTGACGGTCATCTGAAAGATCCATATGGTGAGTAGCAACCTGGTGATCAAACCAAGTATATTCTATTTAATTTCATACAGATATGTTCATATGTTTCTTATATATATATATATATGAATGTATAATGTTCCTCTGGATCCATGGTAGCACCAATCAATGGGTTCCAAAGGTCTTCCACCATACCTAGATTCACTAATATTAGTTCATTAACCATTGTTGAGAAACCTTTAAAAAATTATAAAGGGGTATCCTTGATGTCTACTTTAACTTATTTATCATTGTCAAGAGGATAATATTGGATTAAATATTCAGTCTAAGAGATATTGTGGGGTTAAAATAGTGGGAATTATTATCACTATTTGGATCATATCCCCTTTCTTAATAGATAGTTTTTTATGAGGAATCTAACATCATAAGGAGGAAATAAAATGTTCTTAAATCACATTTACTAATTTTTATGGGGTTTATATATAGATAATAAAACAATATTGGATGGGTAGACAAAATTTTTTTCAAACCCAAATTTGTAGTTTTCAACTCATTTAAGTTTATTGGAAACTTGATGTCATTATTAAGTTCAATTCATGGGATAATTAGTGGAGATACCAAGATATTAGTAGTAGAAATTTGTGTGGAGGAATTCACCTATAGTTACTTCCCCCCCCGCATATATAAAAATCTCCACCTATATATTTAGATCCAAAGAGAGAAAAATGTTTAGTTATTACAATATAGTACTCTAACATGAACATTGACTAAGAACTTCAAGAATTAATGATATAACAAGGGTAACATCACATACATATGAAACCGTAGTCTACCCATCATGATGATAAAAGTTATGTCTTTCTAAATAACCATGAACTCAGATTTAGAAACAATATCTTCAAACTCGGTTCTTATCTTGATCCTTGTGAGTGGTTTTTTCTCACTCTTATCATATCCCTAAATTTTTAGGTTGAAAGAAGGAATTTCATCCTTGTTATATTTCAAATGATAAATGGTCCATATGAGGATGTGTTTTATCACATAATAATTATCGAATTTTATTCATTAATTTGGATGTTTTTGAGATTTATAGATATATACATGGGACTAATGTGACCATGTATGGATGTTTTACTATATAATTATATGAAAGGAAATAATCACTTGTCAATCAACTGAGCTGGTCTCTTTGTGATATGTTTCAACAGCAATGACTTCAGTTTCAAATTATCCAGGGATTAAAATGGACTTTGTAATGGATCCATTCAGCTCCATTGAGTTGTGAATTGTGATCACAATCATGATCCTAGATAGGATGATATGGAGATTATTTACAATGAAATGTTTATAGATTATGGGAATGTTCTTCCTTACATGAGGTTATTCCATGGAATGACACTTCAAATGTAAATTTGACTAAGCTAGTGACTCATTTCGTTAACCAAAACCATGGTACATCCTTAGAATTTTTAGTTTTCGACTAAATGGTCCATTCCATGTATTTAGGTTTATTTTAAAATTATACATTTTCTAGTCAGTCTACTAATATGATAGGTACTGAGACAACCTTGGTGGATTCATGATTTCATCAATTATCTTATATATATCATTTGAGTACTTGTCTTTGAGCATTGAACGTATACATGGCTTTACCTAAAATGATTTTTGACTATCGAGGTCCACCATGATTCCATGTTACCCAAACTCTATGGCCCCTTCCCTGATTTTAGACATGGAATTCAGGATTATATAATACCTCGTCAGTAAAGGACTTTTCCAAGTGGATAACACTTTTAGAGCCATATTATAACTCCTAATCTGATGAAATATATATTTGGAAAAGGTTACACTCGCCCTCCCTGTAATAGGGGTAAGAAATTAAAAACAATCCATACTTGTTTGGTTACTAGAAAAGGATATTCTTCGTTAAAATATTTTCATCCGTGATAATTTCATTGACTCTTTGCAGCGTATTATGATAAATAATCATTTTCTGGTGTCTCATAGGGAATTTTTTCCATAAATTTTCATTTTGTTTTCATCCTACATTTTGTTTGTGGTTATCTAACTGATTTCCTAGTCATCAAATTATTGAATTTATGTGATCATTTTACTAAAACTTAATGGAATTATCTATCTTCCTATGGTAGAATGGATGAGATTATTTATACCTATGATGTGGGTTTATCTAAGGTCACCTACCTAGTTTCAGTCATCACTTAGTGTATATACTTGAATATGAATAAATAAAATGACTTTTTTATAAGGATTTTATGGAAACGGTAGTCTTTGGGGTGATCATTCAAACTGAATTCATTAGGTATTTTGATCTCTAATATTTCAATCATGTTTTTCACTAGGGGAGTGATGAATAATCCTAATACATTATCTTTTAAAAGGGAACAAATTTTATTCTTTCAATTACCATATTTTGGGTGACCCTGTCACTTATTTTTATTCTGATCGTGGTGTATCTAATACTATAATTATTAAATAAGAGAACTAGATATAATTTAAAGGTCTTAAGGGTTTAATATATTACCAATCCTTTTTTAATAATGATATTATTCATTTCAAATTTACTTATTCTATTTCCCTATGTTTATGTTTATGTTAGTAATGTATTAAAGGAGTTTTGGTTTCACTGTTTCATGTGTAGATTCTTGAGTGAAGGTAGTGGGTAGATCCTGGTTTGGGTGGATTTAATGTACTTGTTTTTTATGTTTGGATCAAGTCAATTTGGTGTATCTTTATTAAGGAGAGGCAGTTATTTACCAATGAGAGTGAACTCTTGATAGTCAATAGCTATTATGTCTAGATTAACATTTGGTATAGGACCTAAGTAAACTAAGTGATCAAATCTTATCTTATTAGTGGATCTATTACTTCTAATTGAATTCAATCCACTACAGTTAAAATATTACAATTTTATGATATTTTCTCCTAGTGAGAATATTTACTATGAGTAGTTCTATGTTGAGTATCCTTATCCTATCTAACTCAGCTTCAAATGATAAATCTTCTCCTCAATAGAAATGGATTTAGCTTATTCAGGTGGATGGTGTCTTTTGTACGTTTCCGTACTATTCCCTTCATCTTTAGTTGATACACAATGAGTAGAAGGAAAGTAAATATATATAGGATCTCATAGATATGTATTATACCTCTAGTATTGGGTGAACACACACTCTTGACACATTTTTGTGTGCACCATATTCCGAACAGATGCATCTTCACTTTGATCCTCTATATTTATTTTGTGATCTAAATTATTTATAAGATTTATATTAATAAATTTCACCAATATAAACCACAAAACAGGATTCAGATCCTTATCTATGATAGAATTGTATGGATAAATATTATCCTCTGATCCTGACTTATGGGGAAGACTATAATCCCCATTGATTTCTAACTTCTTATAGTACCATTTCAACTCCCACCCATTTTTAGGTCTTATCATTTCCCCCTCGATAGTTCTCCAAAATTAGTTAGTAGAGGGTCATCTTGATGGAATCCCCAATGGATTTGATAGAATATGCTCCATGTGAACGAGATGGGTTATGAAATGTTATAAAATGGGAGAGATAATTGTTGAGAAGTTCCTCCCATTCTAGAAATGATTCACTTGATTTGAGGAGGAAAAGGGAATCATTCTCTCAGCCCTACAGGATTAGGTTGACTTAGATCTACTAATATCATGGTCCTACTGTACTTGGGTTTTTATGATCTCAACTGTGGTACTGGTGACAAAAATTCCCCCATCAATGTGGTCTAGTGTTTTTTATGCACCATTTAGTAAGATGTTACTACTATAACCCTCTTAAATCTTTTGAGTTTCTACACTTTATTGGGATGCATGAAACATTTTTTGTGATTAAAGTTGACCTTTAAAGGTTTTTCTACAATTTTAGTTTTAATTTTCCCAAAATAAGAGTCTTTTTTAACCTTCTTAATAACAAGAAACAAAGTATAATTGATGAGTCACGCCCACTGAGGGTGCCTTTTTTATCTTTCATATTTGAGTGATTTCATTGATAATTTACAAAAAAACATATGCAACTCCAGGTCCTGCTAGTTTTCTGTAAATGATTACATTTCATAATGTGTTACTAGACAAACCCTATCAATGGATTGGAATAGTAAAGTGTATAGAACCATACTTTCCTCATCCTAGGATACATAAATCAGGTGGGGTATTAATGATTATTTATTGAAGATCGATCATGATTTCAAATAATACATACTAGAGACTTGTATACCATTTTCAAAACATAGGATTTCAAGCTACTAAGAAAATAACAAATCAATTTTCCAACATATATTACAAAGTATCTTAAAATAATTAGTATACTCCCCTTGTGTAAGATATCAAGATTTGAGAGGAATGGGAGTCCCCAATAATCTATAATAAATATTAGGTAAGTATTACTTATTTGGAGCTTCTATAATGTCCTATAGAGTAGTGTTCATTAGATAAAACAAATACAATATTTTGTTTTGGACCAAATCTTTATACATGACCATGGAATCATATTTGTCTTTAGAGAGGGGTTTGTCAACAAGATCAGACTATAATGATCGTTTAATTATTTATTTATCAATGTAATCGGGTTGTTTAAACCATACTTTGTTACATAAAATGATTCACATCCCTAAGGTGGTGTAGATATTGATCATCTCTCTAAATCACACATTGATCTAGATGATAGACCGATGATTGGGGACAAGGTGGTCATTATCATTATCCTCAATTTTACAAGTGCCTCTCTATATATCGTTTATATCATAATAATTATATAATTAGGTGTATTGTCATGTTAGGGATATTTATAATCACATGGAAGACCTTAATAATAAACACCATGACAAGGACCTCCATTGTTACATAGGTTTGATGGATTTTCAAGGGGATGACCTCCTTGATATAATATCTTCATTCTATGGGGAAAACAGCCATAAATTATTTTACAGGGAGTTACTTTATAACTAATATTCATAATAGCATGTGGAGGACCTCCATAGTATGAACTCAAGGGAGGAACATAGAGTTATTGAGGATAGTACCTCAAGGAGGGTCTTTGTGACCATAACTACCTTATTCTACTAATTAATATCTATAAGATCTATAGGCTAAAATCAAAATATATTAATATCCCTCATGAATATTAGTTTTGATAGAAGAGGATATATTCTCTTGAACTGTAGTCATCCCATATAAATCCATTCGACAAGATGTTCTTGTATGGGTGATCAAAGTTAGAGATTATATCATAATTAAGGTCATTAAATGTGAACAGCTACCACACATATGGGATCCCTCCTTGAAAACTCTTTCGGAATCACTATGATATACTGATGGGATTCCAAATTTTATGTTAGAATATGATATTTATCCTTGGTTTTTTCCAATCTATATTGTTGATATTTATAAGTAAAAGAATAAATATGATAGCGCTCCTTTATTTCTACTCAGATATACTGATGAACTTCTAGAGTTAATACAAGAATTGAAGCATATTACTCAGCTTCCTCCATGATATGATGATAAGCTTCACATGAATTAATAAGAAAATATCCACACTCCAGGATTGATTTCAAAATATTTCGACAAGATTAGTGAACATGGATAGGGAAATTGGTCTATCCATTGATTGTGATAACTTGAGTAGGATAAATAATATAGTCATTATCCGATGTTCAAAAAGTATTCATGAGATTTTGGATGTGCACATTCATAGAAATTGTTTCCGGAATATGTTGACAAGATTCAATAATACAATTAGGGATATGGGTATACTCTTTTTTTACCACCAAGATATGCTGATGAGGTTGTTGAGTGTGGAAGGGGATATGAGATGGTCCAATGGATTTCATGGTTGGAGTGTGAATATAAGCTTACACCTTAGTTTTTGAGGATATATTTATTGGAATTATATCAAATAACAATGATATAAGCATGCTTCTCTATAGTCTCTCGGATATGTTGTCAAGCTTGGATTGTTGCGAGTAGGGATATGGACTTACTCTTCAATCCCTATTGGGGTATATTCAGTCGTATTAATGAGTGGGAATATAGAAATGATCAATATTTTATAGTTTCTATGTACCTCTATTGGTAAGACCATTTATTTTGTGACCTAGATTGTGGAAGAAGGACTATTGTCATAAGATTTGTGTCTTCAACAAATTCTTTAGGAGCTAGGGTTACATGGTGCTGGTGACAATGACAACTAGTAGGTGTTCTCCTAGGTAACTCTTAAGAATTGGTGAGGATGATATCATTATCATCCTCTACCTCCATATGATAAAAGAGGTATCCCTTGCCATACTCTAGGGTTAGACAGATGAACTGATTGGATATTGTAGTAGGGGACACATGATACTCTGTGACACATCATTTATATGATGGCCTGTGAGGCTTCAATTATTAGAATCATTTACGGGGAACCTCCAAAGTGGTAGAGGAACCATTAAAACTGTACTCCTAAACTAGGACGTTCAATACCTCTATTCAAATATGATGAGTTAACAAAAAAATTCTACAGGGTTTCAAGGATACAACCATCATCACAACTAAGGTATATGTTCATCACATCAGTTGGTGATGCACAATATCTTCAGATACAATGTTATGTTTACCATATTTTCAAGGTAGCTTCACATAATAAAATTAATTTGGTTATTCCATTTTTTAATTGAAGGGAGTTCTAAAAGAATAAAACTAAAAACAATAAACCTATTGATGTAACATCACAAGTAAAAGGGCATTGTTGATTAGTCTCTTCCATGGGTAAAGGATTTTATAATGGGTTCACCATTTGGTTTTTCCCACAAGCCTTGTATTGATGATGGTTTGTATTAGCTATAAATATACATTCCAAAGTCCAACAGTCACTGGTACATACTAGTGAAACTTTAGAATATGTTTTTGTTAAGAATATAAGTGTTTGGATCATCACTTAAGGGGTATTATTGCCTATTTTAGATCTCTATATGGTATTTATGTAATATTAATGAAATATGTTCTAAGTAGAATTATTTTTTTTCTTATTTACACTATTTATTACCTATGTGAGAATGATTTATCAATACCATGAATTTATCTGAACATCTCTATGTATTGTATTTTCGTTATCGTTCTTTTTATCACTTGGTTATAATATGGTTTAAATATACATAGTTGGAAGTCCAAAATTTATCCCAATATAGGGAGGTTGTATGTGTTGTAGATTTCGGATTAGGCCCATTAGAGTGTCATCCTACATATCAGTTTGAAGGAAAATAAAAACACATATAGTTTTGTTCCACATAATAGAACTTGATATGTGACAAGGACCGATGTGGTTCCTTTTAAAGTATATATTGAATCCATAACCAAATGAAGTTCTTTTAAAGTTCATGTGTCAACGATGATTTATTTTTCGTTTAATTTCATTCAACTATGACCAATATGTATTTCAATTTACATTTATATGGTGATTACTAATTTTGAGTAGTTTAGAATCATGAAAAATGTATTTTATACTATGTAATTTAGAATCAGTATGCTAAGACAACTAGGTGAAAGGAACCTGATAGTGGATAGAGTGCGATTTATGAATGAGTGACTGTTTCAAGATCATCCATCAAATTGGTTACTAATTAGGAGAAGGTATATTCAAAATCATAGGGTATATTTACCAGTAGAGAAAAATTAGGGATTACCCCAGATCAAAGGACTTAAATATTTATGGCTAAGTAATGGGGTTCAAGGATATGATTATGGATGAGGATATGGGTAGAGCTTATACATGATGGTAGACTCATCAATGAGAATATTTCTCATTTAATAGAACAAAGGCTTCCCTAATTCTTATAATATTGAAGGGTGGTTGATATTATTGAGCTATGATTAGCATTTTGAAACAAGGGAGGCTTATACAATTTCCTAACAACAAGTTCCATTATAATCAATAAAATACATGATATTTATTATCCTAAATATCCTATGAATATTATGGTAAATCCTTTATAAAAAGTTTTTATCAACAGAATACATAATTGAAGGGTTTAACTATAGTTTTCATGACAAAATCATGTATCTCAAAGATCCATTAAGGGTGGTTGGCTGAATGGTCACCCAGGTAGGAGGCCAAGGAAAAGGTGGTGTTAAGGAATGATACCTAGAGAAATGTGGTATCTAGGTTAGTGTCCAATTTGAGGTTTTTCCCAACCATGAGACCAGGGTGAATATACTTTCATATTAAGAAGGTCATGGTGAAATTTCTCATTGGTCTATACTTGCGTTAATTTGATTCAATAATAGGAACATTGGGAGAGTATATTTCCCTAGTATATGAATTTGGTGAATTATTTCCTTGATTGAGCTATTAGGAAATTTTTCTTCATAATATAAATATTGGATGAAGTTTCTTCATAATATGTGAGTATTGGGTGAGGGTTCACCCTAGTTTAGATTCTATAAGATAACCTTGGTATAGGGAACCCTATTATAGTGCCCAAGATGAGGTCCCTCACACTTGTCTCATTGAAGAATTGGGGTGTGGTTTTTTGAGAATTTTTCATGTTTTGAAATCATAATTACACCAAATTCCCATTATTTTTATGTTTTTTCTGACTTAGGAAGTTACTTAAAGGAATGTAGAGACTTGGGCATGCGATATGAGTTATATTGGTATTTATGTCCCTTTATTTTTCCTCTGTTTTATATGTTTCTCTTTCCATCCTCTCAAAATTGTATCCCTAAAATATATTTATATCTAAAAGGTTGTTTGATAATGGAGATAAATATTCTTCTATCATGCCATGGTATGTGGTATCCTTTCTAATGTAGACATATAAATGAGGGAGGTGTGCATGAATATGACCATATATTAATGAGGATGCAAAGAGAAGAGGGAATATAGAGGTGGGAACTCAAACATTAGAGATAATAGAGGGACCTGGGAACACATAGAGAAAAAGAAACATAAATGGACCTGGTCAGCATTCTTTCCCCCAATCACTAATACTTTTTCTTCCCAATCAAAGTCTCTATCATTATTAAAAAACAATCACCAACACTAGAACCTCAAAAATAACATTCTAAATTGATAGATAATTTCAATTTTTTATAATAAAAAATAATCAAAAAAATATGGTCTTTCTATCCACCAAAAAATCAAAAAAGTAATAGGTATAACATAACATTCAATTTCTATATACTATGATCATTTTTTCAAATGTCTATTGGTAATAATTTGGTATAATGATTCACCTATAAATCAAATGTCCTTTATAGTCTATAGAAGAAGTGAGATGTAAATATTTTACATTTATAGGATAATATTATCCTTACCGCTCAATATAGTTTGACAATATCTCAATCATTGGGCTTCCATAGATCATCCACTAACTAATTCTAATTTATAGTAAAAAATGATCCACCTTTACTAATTGATTGAAAATAACCCACATTACATCTTTAAACTCATATGATCTCAAACCATCATGATTTTTATAGTAACCTCTTCCTAATTTTACATAATAATTATAGAAGACGTAATATAACATCTAGAAAAATAATAATTAGCCTTCATCTCCTAACAGGTGTAGAACCCAGACAAAAATCTAATAATGTCTCAATTTATATAATGTTTTAAATACTATATCATGAAATAATGGTACATCAATGTAAAATCGAGATAAAGACCCCATCATGAATAAATGAAATTCACATATAAAATCCTATATTCTATTTATAGGCACCACTAGATTACCATGAAACTAAATAGTTGAATCAACATCCTAAGTTCAATTGATAAAGTTCATCTCACAATTAAAGTACCCCTGCACCATAATAGAATTATGGTGGTCCAATCGATCCTTTCTTACTCTGTCTAACATAGTTCATATTATATTTAGTGGTGCTAAAAACACTTAACTTTTTTATTTAACTATATTTAGATGAATATCTACTGTAATAATCATCCAATGTTTTCCCATTTTTCCGTGGGAACTACCCAAACCTACTACACTTGACTCAAATTATTTTCTACAATGTTCTCTTTCCCTATTGTTTACACCATCTCAAAATCAAATGACTATAAGTACCCAACCATCTTTCTCTTTTATAGGATTATATCCTTATTCAAGAACATATATATTAATATCTAATGATAAATGTATAATAAAATCCTCTCTGAGAATAGGTAATTTCTCCAACACTTCAGAGCACTAAATAACATCACTAAATTCGAATCATGTATATGTTGGTTCTTCTTCTGTGACAAGATATTTTGATACCCATAATAAACTAACCTATTTCTCTACAATAACACCCAAATTATACACACAGCAAAGTAATTATAATAGATTAATCACTTCTTACCCAACTCTAGTAAGGTCAATATCAGTGTCGGGGAAATCCTACTCTTTATCTCCTTAAAATATAAATCATAGATAATATCATAATAAAATATCACCCCTTCCAATACAAGTATGTTTTCTTCCCCATTACCTAACAAATTCCTCAAATAATTATGTAATATTATCCTTCCACATTGAAGAAACTATGAACTTAAAAAACATTATTGGGAATGTTGAAACACATCACCACTCTCACATTCTCAGGATCTACCCTGATTTATTCATTTGACAAAAAAAATTATAAGAAATTTACAGTTTACTTACAAAAGCCTCACTTTATCTTCTTCATAGAAAATTGATACTCATGTAGTGAAACTAGAAAAATATCCATATGCCTCTTATTTTAAGGGTCATTTTTTTGTAGGAAAATCTATGTATTTGGGTTCTATTAATTTAGAGAGTTGGGGGAGGTGTTATGAGGTAATTTTTAAGTGATTATAAATATTGAGTAATTTTATGGGAGTTCTTAGAGGTTCTTGAATAGTCTTGAGGTGAATTTTAGGTGTCAAAATGGAAGTTCATTATTAGTAATGAGTGCCTTGGAAATTACATTGGTTATATACCACATCAGAGGTTATATAGGGGGAGTTATATAGTAGGTTCACTATCCATAGGATTGTATCATTAGGTCATGTATCTTGGGTGTTTAATAAAGAAGAATTTTATTATTAGTCTTGTTGATTATTGTAGGTTTTTAATTATTAAAATGTAAAGACACTATTTTTTAGTGTAAGACTTTTTAAAACATATAGAAATATTTATAATTCTAGGTGAAGAGACGGTGTACGATTCTATGTCCTAGTGTTCATAGAAATAATTTTATAAAAATATTGAATAATTTTTATATCATGTGACATTGTTTCTTAAATAAAATAGGATAAATCTTTAAAAATAATCTGATAAAAAATCAAAGACAATGGATAAATCTATAATGTGAGGTTTACCTAAGGCATGACCTAAAATGGGTCAATCTGGGGTGTTTGAATAAAATGGTCATTGGAGGGTGAGTTCATTGGATTAGTTAATTAATTATTTAATTAATTCATTAAACCCCTAAAAGGGTTCCTTATATTAAATCCACATTATGGATGATCTATAGGATGATCCACATAACACTGGGACTGTTCAGATGATTTTTCTTCTACATCAATTGGTTAATCTAAATTAGCAACAAAAAATATTAAGATCCAGGAGAATCGAGATGTAAGAAACGCAATGACTTCAATCATTCATTGGCGATCATGTTCTTTATTGGGGAATAATCCAAATTTAGATAAGAATTTTAATTTGGGGATACTTCCAAAATTTAATAAAAATATTGAGCATTATATAATATATCACTTTATTTGTGCTAATTCAATCCTTTTCATTCACCTATGTATCTTTTTTCAATTGATTATTAAATTAATCCATATTATCTAATTTTTATCACTCTAGGAATCACAATATGTATTCATTGACTAATAATTCATGGAAAATGATTGTTACAACTTTATTTTAGTGATTTTCCCCCCCATCTGTTCTTGGCCGATTAGCCAATAGGGTCTCAGTTCGACATTTTATGGTGGGATCGAGAAAGATCAGACCCCAGGATCTGTGGTGGATTCGTGTGAGATGAAAAGTTTTAAACATTAGGTATGGGTTTGGGATTTTTTTAGGGTTGGTGATGATTTCTTCATGGATATAATATCCAAATTAGAGTTGGGACAGAATGGGAGGCATATGAGTCGTACGAGCTTCAAATGGATCAGTGGTAATCTTATTTCTAGCCATCGAATGGCTAGGAATGATAAATAGATATACATTACTTCAATTTAAATAGGCTTGGAGGGGCGATTCAAATTTGTGTTTTCAAATCTAGAACATACAGGAACATATAAAATTTTATGGGAAAACATGACTACATAAAATGTACTATAATTAACACATGTCATGTAGTATTGCTATGGATCCAATGCTATAGTTTTGAAAAAAAATTAAAGATCACATCTTGTGTAGTGGGACCACACACCGTGTGACCCTCCCCGGTTATAAAGGCCATGGGAAAAGCACGCGGGTGGGACTCATGTGGAAGGACATGCCATGTACTATTAAAAATGAGAACGAGAAAATTTATATGGACATGAACAGGATCTTGGGAAGGACCACATGTGGATGAGGGATGTCGTCCAGTTCCCTTACATGTCATGTGTGGTTTCAAGGGCAGTGATCCATGTACTGGAAGAGACACAGCTAGATAGTCGAATAGGACCACATGATGTGTGAGTCCCCTTACATTCTATGTACCACTACATTATTTTTGGGAAAACATATACCTGTCATATCATCTTCATTTAGACTTATATTTTTCTTATGGGTAGCCTATCATAAGTTTTTTTCCCACATAGAGCATGATAGAATCCTTTTAATGGATTTTGAGATACGATTCAAGGTTCTCTATGTGTGATTCTTCTTTGGGAAATTCTAGACAATGGAATTGATTGGGAAGGATCATATATTGGTAACCCCTATAGAATTAGGGTTTAGGTCATATATTTACTGATTGGTACGCCCTCCCCCCTATGGATTTAGGGTGAGGGTCCTCAATTTACTTATTGGCACCCCTATGAAATTAGGGTGTCAGTCCTTTATCCACCAAGTTGTACCCCCATTGGATAGGGGTTGGGTCCTCTTTATAATGAATGGAACCCCCTTAATGATAGGTCATGTTTCCTCTATCCAATAGGTTATACCCCCTCTCAGATAAGGTGTGGGTACTCCATACATTGAGTGGAACCCCCCCAAGATGAATTGAGATTTGTTGCAATATACATCTTGTTTTACCTCATATCAGATAGGGTATAGGTCCACCATACATTGAGTGATTCCCCTCTATGAGATAGGGTGTGGGTTCTCATTTCACTTAGTGAAACCCCCTTTACATATAGGGTATGGGTACTTTATCCACTGACATTCACCCCATCAGATAGTGAATAGGTCCTCCATACACTAAGTGGAATCCTCCTTGAAGCACTAGGGTGTGGGTCCTCTTCTTGGAGATGATTCCCAATCGACTGTTTAGCATAGTGTAAAGGTGTGGGACCTCAAAATGGTTACTTCTTTGGACAGACATGTGATATGATGGGCATTAATGATGGACCATTAGAACTGTAGGCTCTTTTTCTTGGGTTGGGTTGTGATATGAAGATCCACTTTCTACACACTTACTTTGGTTGAGCTTTCTATTCCTATCATGTCTCTTTTTTCTCCCCCTTCTGGTTTCGAGGAATCTTACCGGGTATGTATATACTCATTCTGTGTGAGATTTTCTTGTAACTGTCATGTCTTATACAGATGACTGGTATGTGGGAGATAATTATAGAGGCTCTTAGGGACACCATAGTGAATTTAACCCTATACTTTGTTCAGATCATAGATATTTGGATCCAATATCTCTCAGTATTTACATTCTAGTTATTATCATGACGGGACATCTTTCTGGTTGGGAATGTATTTTCCTCACATAATTTTTATTCTACACTGTCATAATCATGTACTCCATAGAGGTTTTACATGCATTGTTTATTCAATAGGTATTCCATCATTTATTCTTATTCTTATCTACTTATACATGGATATGGTCCGTTTTGTTCATACATGTACATTAGGAAAATTCTTCATATATTAGATATTCCTTTCGGTGCTTATTGAGATCCCCTGTCCTATAGATGCGGGATTTGGGTAGTTGCAGCTTGAGCCTCATTGAGTCTAGTCATGAAAAATTGTTATCAGTGGTGGTTCATTCCTTGGGATGGTATTTAGAGTATTCCCCTTGTGATTATTTGTTTTATATTTTGAAAAACAGTTTCAATGTGTTTTTAGTGCAGATTTCGGGCCAGGGAACCTAGTGTTCATGTAGAGGATGATGTATCCATTCTCCCAAACTCTAACTACAAAGATTGGAACTCGACATACCAAGACATCAGTGGAAGGGATAAATGTTACATGAATCATATAGGATTTATTCTTTTGATTGTACTTCTTGATTCATCTCCTCATGTGTATATATATATATTATCATCTGACCTCGGTACATTTTGAATATATTTTCAAGATGCCTCTACAAAGATAACCATCTTGGTTATCAATTTTTAATCATGATAAAAATTTTCTAACTAATGAGGCTTCAATTATGGGTCCATATCATGAGGTTATTCCTCTAGATAGATAGGTAGAAGCACCCCCACCTATCTAGCAGTATATCATACCTATAAGGAATACTGGGTATGTGTGTAGGCTTAGTACACTCCGCGATTTCCAACGCTAGTGGATGGTGAGGTTCAACAATGATATATATCTCTAGGTTGTGGATTAATGGATATATACTATGATATGTGTTTTTGGTATTATCCAGAAACTGACTAATAAGGTGGTTTCACTGGAAGATAACCCATTCCATGGAGAATTTTGGAGCTGGTTGTGTCTAGTTACACGAATTCATAATGAGACAACACTCTCATGGACTGACTTCCAATAGCTGTTTTGTGAGAATTACTACCCATCCTACTTGATTTAGGTTCATACTCAAGAGATTATGGACCAACATAAGAGATTGATGGTAGTGTATGAGTATGTTATCAGGTTCACATACCTTATGTGGCAATCCCTGAACATTATTTTGGATGGCTACTTTCATCCATGAATGTTTGAGCAGGGTCTCCATACAAATATATGTTCTGATGTAGTACCCATGTACATTCCCACCTATGCTGGGGTGTTTGAGAGGGAATTGGTGATGGATAAGTCCATTTCATAGGGACTCGAGATATCTAGAAATGGAAGTATGCGTTTTAGGGATGATTCGTATATATCATCTTGCATACACTAGTTAGTAGGATACTAACACATCGGACCTTCCCATGACCAGACTCAGGCACATGTTCATGTAGAACAGGGACAGTGAAGATTATCATATAATACTAGAGAGGGGAGGTGTTATCAATGTGATGGTCGATGTCACATGGTGCATGATTTCATGACTTGATGTACTGGGGAGGGTAGGGACATAGCAGATATGCCGCCACTGTCGAGGCAGCATGGTGATCACATATCTCCCATGAAAAGGAAGGGTAGACCCAAGGATATGAAAATAGAAGAGTAGCTGGTGGAGCTCCATGAATGGGAGTTTTGGGCAGTGGAATATTCTTTGAGATCTTTCCACACCCACCACTAAGTGACCCACATCAGGCCCAGGGAGATGGTGGTCAAGGTCACAGACACCTCTATGTTGTGGATGTGTATGACCCAATGGCTCAAGATATTATTAAAGGTATGATATTAATTTATTATACTCTTTATTTAATACTATTAAACATATTTTCATGTCATTCCTTAATCTATTAACTATTGGTATGAGAGAAGGAGATCCCAGCTAAGGATTTAGCCCAGCAGCTCTATCTGGAGGTCCCTACTAGGAACACTTATTCTCTATCTTTTTTCTACTGGTAGTGTGATCTATCTCTTAGTGGAGATAGGTTATATTGGAACCTTTTTTCATCAAAATGTAACCCTATGACACCATCTTAGGTATGTATTGGTTGTTCATAATGTGATCCTAGATTTACATTCACCATAGACTGGTTATATTTCTTCACACAGATGGGATGAGATTCAATATCGTGGTTGATAGTGATCTCATAGTGGGAAAACTGGGATTTGTGAGTAGGAGGATGAATCCAAAACCCATAAATTAGTGACTGTATCCCTTGGTTTATTTTATTCATCATGTATCTAGATTAATTCATCCGTAAAAGATTTTATGGGTGTCTTCTAAGAGGATGTTTCAGGACAACCTATGTGGAGGGAGATGGATTACTTTATTGACTTGCACCCTGAGATAGATTTGATATCTTCTATGGCATATCAGATGGTCCCTAGTGAGATTCCGGTGCTACAGTTTCATTTTGATGACCTTTGAGATAAGGTTTTTATCAGAGCTAGTGTGTTCCCTTGTGAAGCACTGGTGTTGTTCATGTAAAAGGAGGAAATAATCCTATGGATTTGTGTGGATTATCATCGCCTGAACCAGGACATGATAACGAACAAGTATCCCTTTCTATTGATTTATAATATCTTTTATCATTTTTGAGGTGTGAGTTAGTTCTATAATATCAATCTTGAGTTTGGATACCACTAGTTGAGAGTTCACATGGCTGGTATTTAGAAGATGACATTCTGATATTTCTAAATGCAATAATAGTTCATGGTGATTCCTTTAGGTGTGCCAAATTCCCCCACTGTGTTTATGGATTTGATAAAACATATATTATAGCAATACTTGGACCAATTTATTATTTTCCTCATTAATGATATGATAATATACTATTTGTTAAAGGATTAGAATTTACAGCACTTGAGAATGGTACTAAATCTTCATTAGGATCACCAGCTTTATGGTAAGATCTCAATGTTCTAGTTTTGGCGGGTTATTACAAGACGTTTTTGGTTGAATTATCTAGGATTATAACCTCTTTGACCACCCGAATATAGAACGGGAATCTTTTTACCTGGGATGAGTAGTTTTAGAGAGCCTTTGAGGAGTTGCGGATGTGGATGAAGATTGATACAATTTTTAGACTACCAGAGGAGGGAGTAGAGTACATTGTGTATTGTGATGCCTCCAGATCTATGATCGTCTAAATTTTGATGTAGATACATGCAGTTATCACATATGGTTTGAGGTAGTTTAGACCCTAAGAGAATAACTACACGACTCATGAACAAGATCTAGTTGTGGTAATCTTCTCTCTGAGGATGTGGAGGCATTATCTTATGGGGTAGCGTTTTATTGTTTACTCTATTTATTAGAGTCTCAGGTATGTGTTAATGAAAATAAAATTGAACCCGAGAAAAATGAGAAGCTTGTGTTCCTATAAGACTATGAATTTGAGATAGTTTATACTATGTGGATATTAACTGTGGTGGTATACTCCCTTATTAGGAAGTCCCAGTCCCATTTGGTGTATGAGGTATTAGAGTAGTTAGTTTCTTCACAGCTAGCCCTGGTTGAGAAAGAGGGTAAATATTTTCTTAATTTGATGGTGTTTAATACTCCACATCTCTATCATTTGATAAATTCCCAGTTGGGATACATAGACTGTGAGTTATTTCATGAATAGACATCCTTTGATGATTTACCCAATTGATTTTCTGAAGGATGGAATCACGTCATCCTTTTACAGGGATGGATGGTGGTCCTAGTCATGATGAGGGTGGAGTTTATGAGAGAGTTTCACATATATCATTTGTTCATACATCCTAATGTGGGGAATATGTATAGAGACCATTAGTGGTAGTTTTGGTGGGATGGCATGAGACGAAGCATGGCAGTGTTTGTCTCCCAATTCCTCACCTGTCAGCATGTGAAGTCTATGCACCAGGTTCTAGTAGGCCTGTTGTATCCCCTTGATATCCTAGCATGTAAATTTGATGGAATATTCATGGAAATTTTTATAGGTATTCCACGGAAATTGAGATTCCATGATTCTATCTGGGTTATAGTTTACCAACTTATGAAGTGGACACACTTCCTTGCTATCAGGGAACATAGTTTTGTAGAGAGTTTGGGGTTGTTGTATACATAAGATATTTTTTATCTTCATGGGGTTCCATCATCTATTGTCTCTAACCGTGATGTGTGGTTCATGTCATAGTTTTGTAGAGCCCTATAGGAGGAATTTGGGACCCTTACAAAGATTGGAACAACCTTCCACCGCTAGATTGGTGTGCAGACTAAGAGTAATATAAAGTATATGGAGGTTATGATTATTGCCTACATGTTAAAATATTTCTAGAGTTGGGGGGATAACATTCCATTGGTATATTTTTTCTTACAATTATATCTGACACTCTAATATTATCAGGGAAGCTTTTGATTCCTTTTATTGGATACCATGTAGGCTACCCTTATTCTAGATTGAGATCAGCAAGGAATATCTTCTTGCGCTAGAGATAGTGTAGAAAATGATAGAGAAGGTCTAGGTTATTGGAAAATGGGTGAGGATATCCCAAAGAAAAGAGAAATATTATGCACATCGACCTCGTAAGCCCTTAGAGTTTGAGATAAGATACCCATTTATCTTGAGAGTCTCCCAAATATTAGGATTTTGGATATTTTTTTGGGGGGGGAGCTGTCCCAGAGGTTCATCATTACATTTGAGATCTTTGAGAGGGATTTCCAGGTTTCTTACTACCTCACCCTATCCCCACATTTATATTGCTTGCACGATGTCATCTATATATCGTAGTAGAGGAGAAATGTGAATGAACCTATATACGTTATTAACTAGGGAGATCTGGGCATTGAGTATGAATACATATTCTTGGATCACCCAATGGTGACCGATGATCAATAGGACAGGACCATTTGTGGATAGACTATTCCCTTGGTTCATGTTTTCTAATAGAATGGAACCATGAAGGAGATCTCCATGGAGTGGGAGAACTTGGTTTGGGCTCAGTATCCCAGCTTTTTTGTGTAGTTTTTTCATTTTAAAAATTAAAATCCTAAAATATGGAATAATTTAGAGACCCTAGTTTTTCCACTGTAATACTTTTGAATATATCAAGAAATATTTCTAGAGCTAAGCCTTGAGATGACGTGTGATTCTAAGGACCGATGTGCTTTGATATAATTATATAAAAACATTCAATATATTTTATATCACTCACATATAGTTTCATAATGAAAATCAGATAAGTCCTAAATGGAGTCTCATATATAAAATTCAATATCACGGTTGAATTTGGAACATGAGTTTTATCCTAGGCGCAAACTAAAATGACTTGGTGCGCTGTGTTCGGATAAAACCATTGTTGGTGGGTGCATTCAATTAATTAATTAATTAATTATATAATTAATTCATTAAACCCCTAAAATATAATTACATATATTTAATCCATGTTATAATAGTTCTTCATATTTTTTCCACATAACCATCGGACCATTTAGAGGAGTTTTTATGTGATGCCTAGAAAAACTAAAGTAGGAAACATGTAATTGATAGCATGTCCGACATGCGACAACAAGCACATAAGGTAATATAGTATCAAGATACTTTAAAATATATTTAATATTTAAAATTGATTCAATATATTTCAATGAATACGACACTGATATATCTTGAGTTACATGTAAGAGAGGCCTTTCTTGATAGCTTGTGTTACAGGCAAGACCAAGTTTAACCCAATAACAATGTATTATTAAAATATTATTATTTAATATAATACGATATAACCTAGTTTTTATATTAGTGGTTAAAAATAGTATCAAATAAATTATTGTAATATATGGTTTATAATAATATAATATTAATTCATAGGTTTAAAATGAATATAGGAACCAATTAAATTTAAATGGAATGTTTTTATATAAAACCACTTTTCCCACGAAGTTATTTTATCCTAATAAATTAATGTAATTATAATTAGATAACTATTCTGATGAAAAATATGTTTTATATATTCAAAAAAATATTTTTTATATTCATCCATTTGGTTTCATATTCATAAGATAATAACAAACCCTATTTTACACATAAAAAACTATATTTTTTAATGGAAATTTTACCACCTTTTAATAGAGAACCTATTTTAAATATAATATTTGACACTTTAATTTATATAATATGTAAAAATAAACTGAATATTTTGAATATAAACATAATAATTATCTTATTATTATTATTTGGTATTTTTTGTAAAGGTTCAATTTTTAATGAATAACTAAAAAAACAGAATTATAGTACAAAATTGGCGTTTCATATAATTTAATTACAAGGTTAAATTATGTTTTATATTGGTTTTAAAGTGTAATAAGATTATATTTTTATAAATTAATATAATTTATGTCATTAGAATCAATTTCACTTTGGAATTGATTATAAAAACATAGTAAACATTAAAGCATTTTTACTATAAAAACCCACATTGTCATCCCGTCTACGAGATTAATTTTAATTTAATTTATGACACTTCGATGATTTTAGTTTGGAAAAATGGATTCCATATTTTGAATAATAATAATTTATAATATATAATAATCTCAAAATGTTTTGTGAAGAAAAATATTTGTGAAGGTAATTAAAATTAATTGGAACGATTAAGGATAAATTAAGCTTAATAAGAGACTAACCCATAAATTTAAGGCCTATATAGAAATAAAAACTTGTTCCAATGACCTTATATGGAAATATATCTACCATATAATAAATTTTATTGACATTTTCCATTATTGGATCCAATTTAAACATGAAAAACGTGGGTGAAATTCTCTCTTCAAATATTTACAAGAGTGCCACTCCTCCTCCACAATAAAAGGCCACCACAAGTACTCTTTCCTCACACCTCTAAAACACATAAGTTTGGAAATTATGTGACCAAATATATTCCCAAAAATCCTACCCTTGACCTTAAATCCTTCCTTAGGGCCCAAATAGTCCCATGTTATCCCTTTGGTATAATCCAAAACATGTTACCCAATTAATAGGTAATGCCTTCTCTCATTTTTTTTATTTTCGTTTCCATTCTCCACTCCCTATACTCTTATTATTCTATTATCACATAACGACACCAGTATCCTCATTGTAATAGGATTTTTATGCTAATATTTCAATCTACACTTACACACACCTCCATTCAATGAGTAACAAATATACTATTTCTGTATGCGGTGAACTACTACCTCACAAAATGATGATTGTTCAATTTTCCCCTAACACATCTCATGGTAGAAATTATGATTGGAACTCTATTTATATATGTTATATAAGACATTAAATATTTATTTATTCTTATTTCCTTTTATAATACATATATTTAATACTTTTCGTTTTACAATAACATCATTTGAGGAAGTATGGACTACCACCCCCGCAAAGTGATGTATTTCGTTCAAACAATACCTAGAAGGTATAAATGAATGGTTATAATTAAAAATAAGTGTTATAAAGATCATAAATAATTAATTCATGACATAATAATATTTCTGGAAATATAATATATATAAATATCATTTCCTTTATTACCCTTTCACACACTTTAAAAGAGATAATGTCATTCATGGATGTGTGGACCGCCGCCTC
The DNA here is from genome assembly GCA_963277665.1 of Viscum album. Classification (NCBI taxonomy): domain Eukaryota; kingdom Viridiplantae; phylum Streptophyta; class Magnoliopsida; order Santalales; family Viscaceae; genus Viscum; species Viscum album. The sequence goes on along the minus strand of OY728132.1, from coordinate 1,900,130,031 downwards.
CTCGACATGATGTGATTACTTTTACATCAAAAAATTATATATACAACTATATATGATTAAATAATATTGTATTAATAATATAATTATCATTATATAACTATTTTAGTTACTTACCTTCATTTTGAAATGATCATTTAAAAATGTGAGGGTTACTCATGTGTATATACGACCTAATGTCTCAATGATTGTAACGTTGGCTCATTTTCATAACCATATTTACCAATTTATTTTAGAATTATAATTGATGTAAAAATATTGTGGTTATTTCATGGTTATTATTCCATAGTTGTTATATAATTACTCCATTTAACGTAGTTGACCAACAATATTTGTTTTGGCACATAAGTAAAATTTGGTGAAAAACACCCAACATAATAATTTTTTATGTAGTCTATACACCATGGTAATAATTTAAATAAATGTAATTATAAAAATGAAAATTTTATAATAAAAATAAAAAAAATTAACTTAAATTTATTATACATGAAGTTAAATGACATTCACCTGAAAGGAAACACAATGTTAGAGGATTTCTTCTAACTTTTAATTTCTATGAGATACATATTATGTTCACTACTCTTTAATTTTGTGTGATGTATATAATTACATTATTTTATTATGTATATCTTATACGTAAATTTATTTATATTCACATATCCATTTTTTGTCCTTCTTTCATGGGGTTTATGATTCAAAAGTTCCCAAATCAGTGAAATGTTTTGTCTCAATTTTTCTTCTTTGAGATCATGTTTTATTATGCACCTAAACACTTTATTGAGGTGAATATATTTACATTTTACAAGATATGTCATGAATCTAAGTATTTTGATGATATTATTTGCTTCATGTAACTTCCCTTTCTTATACAGAGAGTATGATACCAGTTGCTGAGTTATAATTGTTTATTGAGACAACCTCATCGCTTTTTTAGATTGTTTATGTTTATGCTTCCTTTGAAGAAATGTTTTGATCCATATCTTAGAAACATTCATGAGTTTTCTTTTCCTCTATTATTTTTCAATATATTCATGTATTGGTACAATTTTCTACTCATTGGTACATAATATGTATAAGAAATTATTTCTATGAAATCCTGAATTTACCCTCTCTTCGGTCGGAAATATATTCAAAATCATGTTTCCCATAAAGGGTTTATAATAATATTATTCCATTCCCATATAAAATTTAAATTAAATTTTTACCCTTTCTATCTTTTACAAATCTATTCAAGGAAATATTCTTGTCTCTTTGCAAATGATAAATTTTCTACATATTTACTATACAAATGGAATATTCTTTTTTACGTCGTATGACATGTACGGATTCATCCATCATCATTTCTTTGAATATTCCTTCTCAAGTTTAAATGATTTATTTTAAAAAAATAATGGGATATTAAATGAAAAATATTTTCAGAAGGTTTTTTTAAAATGAAAGGATATTTTCCTCTAGAATATTTTTAGAAATTATTCTTTTATTTCATCAAAGAAAACAACCCTCTAATTTACCCCACTTGGTATTTTTTTGTTGATACCATCTTTATTGATACTCTAAATGGTTTGTTATTGATTTATCCAAGTATAGTATTCACATTAGCTTCCGTGAATTATTTTTTAGTCCCCTTGAAGTATTAAATTCCATATGATCACTAATCAATGAATTTATGCAAATTATATAAATCATTTATTATGGATATTACTATTGCTTAAACCATATACCATTTTACATACGATGAATAAATTTATAGTTATTTTATTAAATGGTAATTATTTATAAATCTGTATCTCTCATTCAATACATTTATTTTACAAGGAATATTATTATTCAATATGAATAATTCTTTGGATAGGTAGACACGGGTTGGTGACCGGTAAATGAAATCCCCTTGATTAATCAGCAGTATCATGAGATGAAATAGTTGGATAGCCACCTTAGTTGGGTTTTTACATAATATTTAAAACATCTTGTAAAATGTCTTGAAAGTACTAGTTCCATGTACCTAGGAAACATGTCATCCAATAATTAATCATTTCATTAATATTAGTTTTATTTATTATTTATCTATGAGATTTTTTGTTGATATATCTATGGATGCATTTCACTTAAGTTCATTGATTAATGGAATATATTTTATTTTCATAGCTTGGCATATTTATTTTCCCTTATCTATTTACTTGAATGACATGTATTTCCAATTATTTACCTTTCTATATTGACTATTCTCATTGATTAATTATTCCTTCTGCTATATTGTTTCTTTAATAATAATTTGATCTCACCCATATTATGTTTCTTTCCCCAGTAATCCAATAAGCATACTATGAAATATATACAGGAATATAATAGATGGATTAGAGTTATCCTTAAAAAAAATTATTTAGAGGAAAGAAAATATGTTGTATGTAGTGTATCCATTTGTAATACAATTCTCATTTAGGTATATGTTTTTTCCAAGACTACTAAACTAATCAGCCATTCAGGGATTGATTCCTTGTAATCCTATCAATTTAATTGATAGTAGACACAAGTTCTGAGCTATCTGGGGTTGGGTTACTATTTTTGTAATCAAAATAATTTTAGAAGCAACCTTGGGAACTGGATTTAGGAAAAATTAGGTTATAGAACATAACCCAAAGATGAATTTTTTGGATAATTATATATTTAAACCCTATAATTTTGTTTATTTATATATTATGTAGTTATTCCTAGAAATAATTCTATTTATGGATACTACATTTGGACATGGTTTTATAACAGAATTACATATTAGTAACAACTCCAAAAAGGTAATCCAGGCCTTACTCGGGGTAACCTAGTACATGTCAATTGGCCTTTCTGTGCACCTAGTTTTACACCCCTGGGGGATATGTTTCGGATAATACTTGTTTTCTTCATTATCCATTATGAAAAATTTGAATGTATTTCGATAATTAATAATCAAGGTTAAACCTAAGGTGTTTTATATTTAAAAATAAGGTTTCATGATTTTGATATCTTATAGATAATTATACACTTTTATCACCATGACTATTTTTTCTTAGATAATTCATTCGAATTTTAGTCAATGGTTGGAATGCAAAGGATTCAAGTAAAAATAAAACATGAAGGAAAAGTAGAGAAAATTAGAAACCAAATGATGTGTTTAAAAGACTGAAGGATATCATGTTTATTCCAAATCAGTTTTCCAGAAATATGATTAACAATATATAACTTAACTGACATCCAAGAGCACCAATGAAGAGAAGGATAGAGGATGATAAGAGGTTGAGTGGTGGTGACTGTGTGGAAAAGAAGGCATGACTTTCAACATGTGAGAAGTGTGGAAGGAGACACCCATGAAAGTGTCTCAATCGAACATGTAAATGAATTATGTGTGAGAAAGTGTCTCTATTTTATAGAGGATTACTTATAATCATTTATTATTGTGTGGGGTTTCAGACATAGGATGTATCAAACAATATATCACCATGATTGAGTTTAAATTTTTAGAATGAAATTTAAATATGGTTGGTATAATGTGATGCCTTGAAAAACTAAAGTATGAACATTGTAATCAATATCATGTATGACACACAATAGCAATCACATAAGGTAATATAATATTCGTATAATTTATAATATATTTAATATTTAAAATAGATTATATATATTTTAATGAATGTGACACCAATTTATATTGAGTTACACACAAGAGTGACCTTCCTCGATAGCTTGCATTACCTGCAAGACCAAGCTTCACCAATTAACAATATACTAGTATAATATAATTATTTAATATAATATGATATATCCAAGACATTATGTTAGCAGTTATGAATATTAATAACTACTTATAAAAATATATGGTTTATAATAATTTAATTTTAATTCAATGGTTAGAAATAAATGTAGGAACCAATTGAATATAAATGGAATGTTTTAATATAAAACATTTTTTTCTCAAGAAGCCATTTTATCCTAATAAATTGATGTAATTAAAATTTGATAATTATTATAAAGAAATATATATATATATATATTATATTCATAAAAATTTTTATATTCATAATATAAGAACAAACTCTATTTTACACATAAAACCCAATATTTTTATAAAGATAGTTTTACAAACATTTAATAGAGAACCTATTTTAAATATAAATTGTGAAACTTTAACTAATATAATGTTTCAAAATAAACTTAATATTTATATAAGAAACATAAAATTAGTTTTTGAGGATGTTTTGGTAATTTTCTTTAAAGATTCAATTTTTAATGAATAACTAAAAATACTAATTTGTTTTCAAAGATTCCTTATCATCTAATTTAATTATGAAGTTAAATTATGTTTTATATTGGTTTTAAATTTTAATTAGATAATATTTATATCATTTCATATGATTTATGTCCTTGGAATCAATTTCAGTTTGAAATTGATTACAAAAACATAGCAACAATTATGACATTTTTACTCTAAAACCCAACATTTTCATCTCATCTGCAGGATTAATTTTAATTTAATTTATGAAAATTATGTTAATAAAATTTGGAAAATTGCATTATATAATTTTAACCTGAATAATTTCAAATTTATAATAAGTTAAATGTTTTTTACCAAAAATATTAGTGAAGGTAATTAAATTTAATTACTAAACAGAACTATACACTTTCCCAAAATAAAGTAGATGCCCATATTTAGACCCTATCATCAATTTTATCTACATTGGTCTATTATTGTATCCACATTCAATAGGAAATATGTGGGTGTAATTCTCTCTTCAAATATTTACAAGAGTGCCACTACTCCTCCACTATAAAAGGCCACCACCTATCCACATTCCTCACACTACGGGAAAAATGAGCAATTGCGTCGGGTTATTTGCGACGGGGGTATTTACCCGTCGCAAATAAGTAGGCTTTTGCGACGGGATTTCTTTCCCCGTCGCAAAAGAACTGGCGCGCGTTGCGCGCCAAATCGCGGGAAAACTATTTACGACGTGGGAATATCCCGTCGCAAATAACCGGCGGCAGTAAAAGGTATTTGCGACGGGAATATCCCCCCGTCGCAAATAGTATGTCGGCAAGTGGTTATTTGCGACGAGTCCCGTCACAAATAACTATTTACCCATTGACCGTAATAAATGTCGGCTAAGGTAGTTGCGACGGGACCCGTCGCAAATAATCTGACCTATAAATACCCCCATCCGTTTTTTTCAAAACATTCTCAAATTCCATCTTCTTCTTCTCTCAAAGTTATATTTCTAAAGTTCAGTTTTTTTCAGTTGAATTTTTTTCTCCGGAGCTGATATTAATGTTTTGAAGAATGATCAGAGCATATCAATTTTCAAGGTATTTATGTTCAATTTAATTTAATATTTATTTTTGATTTTTTATTAGTTTCAATTATTCTTAATTAGTTGTAATTTAATTATGTTTATATTGTTTTATTACTTAATAAATTTAAATTATTAGTATTGTTCATAGTTAATAGTAATTAGAAATAATTAGTAATAATTTTTAATAATTAAGAATAAATATTAATAATTAGTAATAAATACCAATAATTAGGGATAATAACATTATTACATTATTAGTCTATTTTATTATTAATATTAAAATAATATAATTTTTTATATATATACAGTTCTCTTTTCATCTGTGTGTTTGCTGTCTTCACATGTATTATTTGTATGTGGAGATAGAAAACGCACAGATGAAAGGAGAACTGTATATAAATTAGAAAATTATATTATTTTAATATTAATAATAAAATATACTAATAATGTTATTATTTGTAATTATTGGTAATTATTCCTAATTATTAGTAATTATTCATTTAATTACTAATAATTAGGAACAATTACCAATAATTATCAATAATTAGAAATAATTACTAATAATTACCAATAATTAGTAATAATTACAAATAATTAGTAATAATTACCAATAATTAGTAATAATTACCAATAATTAGTATTAATTACCAATAATTACCAATAATTAGTAATAATTAGTATTAATTACCAATAATTAGAATTAATTACCAATAATTAGTATTAATTATCAATAATTAGTAATAATTACCAATAATTAGTAATAATTACCAATAATTAGTAATAATTACCAATAATTAGTAATAATTACCAATAATTAGTAATAATTACCAATAATTAGTAATAATTACCAATAATTAGTAATAATTACCAATAATTAGTAATAATTACCAATAATTAGTAATAATTACCAATAATTAATAATAATTATCAATAATTAGGAATAATTACCGGTAAATAGTAATAATTAGTAATAAATAGTAACAATTAGTAATAATTAGGAATAATTACCAGTAATTAGTAATAATTACCGGTAATTAGTAATAATTAGTAATAATTAGTAATAATTACCAATAATTAGTAATAATTACCAATAATTAGTAATAATTACCAGTAATTAGTAATAATTACCAGTAATTAGTAATAATTACCGGTAATTAGTAATAATTACCAGTAATTATCAATAATTAGTGATAATTAGTATTAATTACCAATAATTAGTATTAATTACCAATAATTAGTATTAATTACCAATAATTAGTATTAATTACCAATAATTAGTATTAATTACCTATAATTAGTATTAATTACCAATAATTAGTAATAATTATCAATATTTAATATTAATTAGTAATAATTACCAATAATTTTTAATAATTACCAATAATTAGGAATAATTAGTAATAATTACCAATAATTAGTAATAATTACCAATAATTAGGAATAATTACCAATAATTAGTAATAATTACCCATAATTAGTAATAATTACCAATAATTAGTAATAATTACCAATAATTAGTAACAGTTAGTATTAATTACCAATAATTAGTATTAATTACCAATAATTAGTATTAATTACCAATAATTAGTAATAATTACCAATAATTAGTAATAATTACCACTAATTAGTAATAATTACCAATAATTAGTAATAATTACCAATAATTAGGAATAATTACCAATAATTAGGAATAATTACCGGTAAATAGTAATAATTAGTAATAAATAGTAATAAATAGTAATAAATAGTAATAATTAGGAATAATTACCAGTAATTAGTAATAATTACCAGTAATTAGTAATAATTAATAATAATTAGTAATAATTACCAATAATTAGTAATAATTACCAATAATTAGTAATAATTACCAGTAATTAGTAATAATTACCAGTAATTAGTAATAATTATCAGTAATTAGTAATAATTACCAGTAATTAGTAATAATTACCAGTAATTACCAATAATTAGTAATTATTAGTATTAATTACCAATAATTAGTATAAATTACCAATAATTAGTATTAATTACCAATATTTAGTATTAATTACCAATAATTAATATTAATTAGTAATAATTACCAATAATTAGTACATTATTTGTATATTTTATTATTAATATTAAAATAATATAATTTTCTATATTATATACAATTCTCTTTTCATCTGTGTGTTTTCTGTCTCCCCATGTAATATTCGCATTCTTTTTCAAAATTATCAACCTACTCGCCAATGGAGAGGTGAAAGTGAATGCAAATATTACATGTTGAGACAGAATGTTAAACACAAAGATGAAAGGAGAATTGTATATAATATAAAAAATTATGTTATTTTAATATTAATATTAAAATATACTAATAATGTAATAATGTTATTATTATATAATTAATGTTTATTGAAAAAATTATATTAGTATTATTAAAATAATAAAAAATCAATATAATATTAAAATTATCAATATTTGTAACATGTTTTGCTTTATTCTCAATATATTCAATCTTTACTTGAGTGTTTTTTCTAAAAAATTATTCAAAACTAGTAATGCTTTTATATTTTATAGAGAAATATGGATCAACGAGGTTGTCAACAATCATTATTAGGTGACCGCATATGGATAAATCAACGTAGAAATCCAAATGGTTTTGGTTTAAATCCAGTATATGTTGAGGGTGTGGAGACTTTTTTATCATTTGCGGAATCAAATTCAGAATTTGTTTCAGAAGGAAAAATAAAATGCCCGTACAGAAAATGTGCATTGAGAACGTTTGAGACATTTGACAAAGTGGGAGAACATCTCTTGTGTTTTGGTTTTCAACCAGATTATGTTTTTTGGTATCAACAAAGTGAACGCAGTTCCAGAGCAGGTGATACCAACTTGATTCCGGATCCATCCCGGTTTCAAGATTTAGTACATGATGTTGCAGGTTCATCTGTTCAACATACAGAAACTCCGACTGATATAGCTTCAAATCCTGAGTTGGCCCCGTCCCCGAGTGACATCCACGTCTTGGGTTTGATCCACGCACACGGAGGTGTGATAACCTGTGGATTTGAATAAGATTTCATGAATCTGTTCACATAATAAATGTTTATTATTTTTTCAGTTTTCCGCATATAGAAGTCAGACATGGAAGCGCTATTTTGCGCAACTATTTCCCTCAGCCGTGGAACACATGGGAGCAGATTCCCATTGATGTGCAGCAGGCCATGTTCGTCCATTGGTTGGTACGTACGTAAATAAATAATTTTTTATTTTGAAAATTATTTCATTTCTAACTTGATATTTTGATTTATTTGTAGGGTTTATGGTATCCGATCGAGGATACCATGCGTGACGCCATCCACGAGGCATGGGAGGTGGCCATGCGTGATCGCCTTCGTTAGCTTTTGCACAATTTAAGAAAAGCTGCGATGAAGAAAGCAGGAGTGTCAGATTTTTAGGAGTCATGTAGAGCACACCGACCAGAGTATATTTCATCCCATGTATGGGATGGATTATGTGCGCACTGGTTGAGTGGTGCCTTTCAAAGGAGATCATCGGTGGGGAGGCAGAATCGGGGGAGACAGGAGGTGACTCATCGAGCTGGGAGTCGTTCTTTCAGTACTCATAGACAGCATCTGGTACATACATTATTTATAAATATTTTATATAACTATAAATATTAATAGTTTATTTTTTATTTTTATAGGCTGTCGAGCACCCTGATATTACAGAGTATGACGTATATCGGAGGATGTATAGTGATCCTGCTACTGGGGATCTCAGAGGTGATCGTCAGCATCACATCGTGGTCAGTATTATTTGTTTTCAAGTTTAAAAATTAACTGCATATAATATATTAACAATTTTAATTTTAAATTGCAACTATAGGAGTCATATGAGGCCGCAGCGTCACATGCCCGACCTGAGAGTCAGGCCGAGTCATTAGATCAGACCACTGCCCGTCAGTTTGATGAGGCGGCATGGATGAAGGCCACCCAGTATGCCTTCGAGAAGGGCAGGGTAGTTGGTATCAGCTCTCGACTGACTCCCGGAGATTATTATGGCAGTGCTGCGATGTCGGCGTCCAGCTCGAGAGGAGCTCATGCATCTTCTTCTACTACACAGTATGAGGATCAGTTGCAATCTCAGACTGCACAGATAGAGAGTATCCGATAGGAGCAGGAGCAGATGCGTCAGCAACATGAGGAGGAGCGTCGACGCCAGCAGCAGTTGTACGAGGAGCAGACGAGTCGGTGGCAGCAGCAGCATCAGGAGCAGATGGAGTACATGCGCCGACTCACTCATGCTTTAGGGATGGAGTTTCCTCCACCACCATCTGTAGATCCCCCACCTCCCCCCTCCTTCAGATTAGAGTTTGTATTTATGTTATAAAATTTGGGAAATCAAAATATTTTTTTCTATTCTTAGTTTTTGTCTCATTATAAAATATTAATAATATTATATTTTTAAATAACAATATTAATATGAATAATAAAATTATTTATATTTTATAATATTAAAATATATATATAAATTAATATTTTATAATATTATAATTTAGTTATATTTTTTGTAATACTTGAATTATTTTAATATTTGAATGTAAAATAATTCTATTATTTTTATTTGTGAATTATAATTCTATTATTATATTAATTAAAATAATTTATTAATAATTTAATTTTTTTTATAGTATTTGCGACGGGATACTATGCCCATCGCAAATACTAGTATTATTAATAGTTTTTTATTTTTTTTAAAAAATAGTTTTTGCGACGACACCGTCGCAAAAACTATTTTAAATGTTTTTTACAAAAATACGGAATACTATTTGCGACGGGGAGAATGACCGTCGCAAAAAAAGGCTTTAGCGACGGGCCCGTCGCAAATAAGTGTTGTTGCGACGCCGTTTTCAGCAACGGGCTATTTGCGACGGGACCCCGTCGCAAAAAGACATTTGCGACGGGATCCCGTCGCAAATGCCCCGTCGCAAATACCTGTTTTTCTAGTAGTGTCAGACCTCTCAAATTACTTATGTTAGGCCAATATATACCAAATATCTTCCCAAAATTCATACCTTCAACCTTGGAGCCTCACATATTGCATAAATCCTCCCAAGGAATCCCTTTCGTATAAACCAAAATAAGTTACCCAATTAAGAGGTAACACATTCTCTCGTCATTTTTAGTTTCATTTTCATTATCCACTCCCTATACTGTTATTATTATATGATTAGATTAAAAAACTAGAATCCTTGGTGTACTAGAATGTTTTTATTCTATGTTTTCTACCTAATCATACACACACCACCATCTAATGGGTAACGAACATATTGTTTCTGGGTATGGTGAACAACTAGCTCACGAAATGATGATTGTTCAATTTTCCCCAACAACCTACCATGGTTGAAATTATGATACGAAATATTTTTATATATGTTATATATGATATTTAATATATATTTATTATTAATTCCTTTTATAATACATACATTTAATACTTTCCGTTTTATGATAACATCGTTTGAGGAAGTGTGGACTATCGCCCCCTCAAAGTGAAGTGATTCATTCACAAGATACATTGAATGTATAAAATAATGGTTATAATTAAACACAATTGAAATAAAAAATATCAATAGTATATTAATTTCATAATTATTTTTATAAAAATATAATAAATATATATCATCTTCTTTCTTACCCTTTCATGCACTTTAAAAGAGATAATGTTGTTCATGGACTTGTGGACTACCACCTCCTTGATATGATGTGATTACTTTTACATCACAAAACTATATATAAAATTATATATGATTAAATAATATATTATTTATTATATAATAATCATTACAGAAACATTTTAGTTACTTACCTTCTTTCCGCGATGATCATTTAAAAAATGGAATGTTACTCATGAGTACATATGGCCTACCTTCTCCATGATTGTAACATTGGATCATTTTCATAACCATGTTTAATGATTGATTTTCAAAGTATAATTGATGTAAAATTATGATAATTATTAAATTTTTATTATTCTATAGATGTTATATAATGGCCCCTTTGACCATAGCTGACCAATAATAGTTGTTTTGACACATAAACTAAATTTGGTCAAAAACACCAGAAGTAAAATTAATTGTTTAAGTAGTGTACACAACATGGTAATTAGTTAAAAAAATTAATTATATAAATTACAAGATTTTTAATAAAGTATAAAATTAACATTAATTTATTATACATGAAGTCAATGTATGTTCACCCAAAAGGAAACACAAGGTAAGGGGATTTCATCTCAAGTTTAATTTCTGTTAGATACATGTTATGTTCACCACTCTTTCCTTTTGTGTGTTTTATGTATTGACATGATTTTATTTTATGTATATTTTAAATAAATTTAATTTTAATGAAATATCCATTTTATGATCCTTCTTTCATGGGGTTTCAGATTCAAAATTTACCAAATCGGTATAAACATTCGTCTCAATTTTCCTTCATTGAATTCATGTTTTATTATGCACCTAAACTCTTTATAGAGGTTCATATATTTACATTTTACATGATATATCATGAATCTATATATTTTCATGCTATTATATGATTCATTTAATTTCCCTTTCTTATATGGAAAGTATGATCCCAATTACAATGTTATAAGAGTTTATTAATACAATCACATCACTTTTTTGAGATTGTTTGTGTTTATAATTCCTTTGATGAAATTTTATGATCCAAATATCTAGAACACACATGAGTTTTTTTATATTGTATTTTTTTAGGATATAATAATCTATTGGCACCATTTTCTACTCTTTTTTATATAGTATAGATAATAAAGTATTTATAAGAAAGCCTGACATTACCCTCTCTTCGGTCGAAAATATATTCAAAACCATGTTTCCCAAAAAGAATTTATAAGAATATTATTTCATTCCATTATAATATTTAAAATAAATTTTTACCCTTTTTTATCTTTTATCAATATCTTCAAAGGGATCTTATTGTCTATTTATAAATGAGGCATGTTTTGGCCTTTCATCGTTCAATAGGAATATTCTTTTTTACCTCGTTCAACATGTACGGATTCATCCGCCATCATTTCCATGAATCCTCTTTTTCATGTTTAAAAGATTTTTTTAATTTCTTTTAATGGTATATTTAATGAAAAATACTTTAAACATGTTTTTTTAAGCAATGGATATTTTCCATAAAAATATTTTTAGAAGTTATTGTTTTATTTCATCAATGACAATAACCCTCTATTTAACCCCACTTGGGATTAGTTGTGTTGATACTATCCTTATTCATCCTATGGATGGTTTATTATTGATTTGGCCAATGATAGTATTCACATTCACTTATTTTACTTATTTTTTAGTTGCCCTAATGTATTCAATTCCATATGATCTCTAACATTTAAATTTCTCTTAATTATCTATATCATTTATTATGGATATTACTATTTCCTAAACCATATACCATTTTACATATGGTGTTTCCTTTGACAATTATTTGATTAAATGTTAATTATTGATAAATCTCTATCTCTAATTCCATATGATTATTTGATAATGCATATTATTATTCATTATAAGGAATTCTTTGGATAAGTATACATAGGATATGGACCTGTTAATGAAATCCCCTTAATGCATCGGTAGTCTCATGAGACAAAATGGTTGGTAAGACACCTTAGATGGGTTATAACTAATAGTTAAACCATCTTGTGAATGTTTTTGAAGGTACTGATTCCTTGTTTCTAGGAAACATGGATTCCATTAATTAATCATTTCTTTTATATTAGTTTTAGTTATTATTCATCCCTGAGATTTTGTGTTGACATATCTATAGATACATTTCATTTCAATTTGTGGATTAATGGCATTTGTTTTATTTTTATACCTTGACATATTTATTTTTGTTTATCTAGTTATTTTAATGGAATGTATTTCTAGTTATTTAACTATCTATATAGACTATGCTCATTTATTCATTCTTTATTCTTCTATATTTTTTCCTTATTGGTAATTTGAGCTCATCCTTATTATGTTTCTTTCCCTAGGAATCCATGAAGTATGCTATGAAAGATATGAAGGAATATACTAGATGGATTAGAGTCATCCTTGAATTTGTTTATTTTTTATAGAAGAAAAAAATGTTGTAATTAGTGTATCCATTTGTAATAAAATTCACATTTATATATCTGTTTTTCCCAAGTCTATTAAACTGATCGGACCTTCTGGGATTGATTCCTTGTAATCATGATAATGTAATTGATAGAATCCCCTAGCTCTGGTCTATATAAATATGGGTCACTAAATTTCTTCCACCTCCATTAGTGAATCGAACTCATATGACAATAAATATCCAGATGCAAGTGAATCGAGGTTCAGCGAACGCAATGATTTCTCTCATTAGCTGGTTAGTGTATTATTTTTCGACGAATGATACAAATCAAGGTAGGAGTCATAATTTTGGTATTCTTCCATAATTTATTAAATATATTGACCATGATTGAATCTATCTCTTGATCTGAATTAATTTAATTTTTTTCATGTGCATATGTTTCATTTTTCAATTGATTATTAAATTAATTTCTATTGTTCCATGATTCTAACCCCATGCATCAAAATCTATATTTTTTGTCCTATAATTCTTGGATAATGATTTTTAAACCTATATTTTTTCCTTTTACCCCATATTTTCATCACATTATTCACTGGTTTTCCTATGGGGTCTCGGTTTGACATTGTTAGGTAGGATCGAGCATGGTTATACCATCAGATCCATTGAAGATTCACGTGTGATGAACAGATCAACAAATCATGTATAGATTTGGGTTTTTTTGGGATTCAGATGATTTATTCAAGGATCATGGATTCAAATAAGAGTTGGTACAACATGGGAGGTGTATGAGCTTTGGATGGATTGACGGGAATCTGATTTCTATCAATTGGATGGCCAAAAAGGAAGAATAGTGAAGATTTACTTCTTTCGTTGGAATCTTGGAGGAAGGATTCAAATAGAAATTCATGAATCTAGAATGTGTAGGTGTGGATCTATGTTTATGGACGAACCATGACTACATGACATACATTGAGATGAACACACACTGTGTAGTTCCCCTATAGCTATGATTCTGGGGTATTGGAAAAAGTTAAGGATCACACGTAGTGTGGTTGGTCCACACACCATGTTACCCTACCCAAAAAGACAAGCCATGTGGCAGAGCATATGGTAAAGACCCTATACAAGAGGACATGTTGTGTACCATAGTACATGGGTATGGGAAAGTCTACACAGACATGGTCCGAATAACTGGTAGGACTCCACGTGGTCGGGGATCCCATTTAGTATGCATAGGTAGTGAGCCATGTATTGGTGGGGACACGACCAGGAATAAGAGTGGTACCACACATCTTTTGGGTCCCTATACATGTTGTGTACCCTTAACTTCTTTTTTTGGAAACTTCTTATACTCATATATCCTTTGTTTGGACTGCAAGTATCTTATCCCAAGTCTCCTTCTGTGTAAAGCATGATGGTATCCTTAATAGTGGATTTTGATATATTATGTGAGATGTTCTGAGTGTGACAGTTCTTTAGGATATTCTCGACAATCGATATGATTGGGCATGATCATATAGTAGTACGCCCCTGTAGGTCCTCTATCAAATAATTGTAACCACTTAATGAAATAAGGTGTGGGTCCCCTATCTACTAAGTGGTACCCCCATATGAAATTACAATGTAGTCCCTCTTTTTACCGATTTATACCCCTTATCTAATAGGGTGGGGTTCTCCTTACAGTATTTGGAACCTCCTAATAGATAGGGAATTTTTCTTATATCCAACAAGGTCTACCCCTATCAGATCCGGCATGAGTCCTCCTTATACTGAGTGGAACCTCCTATATGGATAGGGTGTGAGTCCTCTATCCACTGATTTGTATTTCCTATCAAATTATGTATTGGTGCTCCTCACACTTAGTTGTAACCCACTATCATATATGGCATGAGTACTCCTTACATTGAGTGGAACCCCCTAATAGATAGCGTGTAGGTTCTCTATACATAGATTTATAACCCCAATCATATTGGGTGAAAGTCCTCCTTACACTGAGTGGAACCCCACTGATGAACTAAGGTATGGGTCCTTAGTTTGGAGATGATTCCCCCCTTGACTATGTGGAACAGTGGAAGTGTGTGGTCCCTCCACATGGTTACTTATTTATAAATACATGTGAGATGTTGGGAATCAATGATTGACCTTTTAAACTACTGAATATCTTTTCCTAGTCAAGGTTGTGATATGGATATCCCCATTCTCTCCCATTTAGGTTTCTTTTATTGATAATATATATCTGTATTCATGTTAATGTATATTTTTACCCTATTTATTTTGATCGATCTATTTATTCCAATCATGTAAATTAATTATCTATCTTTATATTTTCAAGAATCCTATTGGGTATTTATATACTAAACCCTATATGTTCTTTTCCGGCATGTGTCATGTATTATGTGGATAATGAATAGGTCAGCCGTGATTATAGATTAGCATAGGGATACAATGGTTCATTTGACCACATGAAAAGGTAAGATCTTAGAGATTTATATTTGGTCTCTCTCAATATTTACTTTCTATTTATTGTTAGGTTGGGACATATTTTTAGTTGGGTGTGTATTTTTTCTCATTTACCTTTTAGTTTACATTGTCATACTCTTGTACTTCCTAGAAGTTTTACATGCATTGATTATTATCTAATTTTTAAATATTTTTTTCATTCATAAGAACTTTTTTATGGATATATTAGAGTGTGTGAATAGGTACATTTGGAAAATTATTCCCATATTATATATACATTTTTGTGATTTTCTCTAAACCCATGCCTATGGAGGTGGACTTGGGATAGTTGCAGCTTGAGCCCCATTGAGTGGGGTCCTAATTAAAAAACACTCGAAGGTTTTTCTAAATAATTACAAGTCTTTTTATATTGTTTTTTAGTTACAGATAAATTAATTCAAACATATTATAGAGGTGTTCAAATTATATATAAAGAACCTTTTTTAGTCAAACATGGTATTAAAGAACCAGCTAGCCGTTGGGAGTTTACCAACAAGCTGGTAGATCAATCTTAACCACATGAAGCCAAAAAAACCTCACCAGATACCCATTAGAGGCTCACCAGCTAGCCAATGAGAGATCATCAAAAAAATACCACTTCCTCACAAACTATCTAGTTTTTGGTATCGGGCAGCTAGGAGGTGATCCTTTACTGAGTAGTTGATAGAGTGTTATAGGCTATAGGTGAGTTCGATTGATCTATCAGTTATATGGTGCACTCCAAATGGATGGACAATGCTTCAATACTATGTTAAGCTAATAAAATATCCTTCATTTAGACATTTAACATGTTTTTGTAACTTTTTAAAGTATGTTTCTAGTTTTTTTTGTGTTATAGTTATTAGAAAGTAACCATCCTAAAGAGGTATTCGAAGTGGGCATGGAGGAACTTTTTTTTATTTATCAGAAATGTAAAGCACCATCCTGCGATTAGGAGTGCACCATCTAGCTAATATATCAATCAAAACCACCATTAGCCTAAAAACTCTAGAAACAACATGGTGGAGTCTCACTGGCTAGCCAATGAGAGTTCAAGAAATAAAGCATCCCTATTTTCACATTGACTAGCTACTGGAATAGGGCGGTTAGCCATTGGTCTCATTCTAGAAACATTTGAGGTGTATTGATTGATGTTAAAAAAATCATTTCAAGGTTCATTAACAATTTGGATCGACCTTGGACCACCCCAGCACCCTTGAAGGATAAAAATAGAGGACATGGTAGGCATAAATCATCATCCAAAAAAGTAAATTAAAAAAAAAAGTTTCAATAATTAAGGATGATGGATTCCTCATTGTTCTTAAAATATCTACTAATTTCAAATCTATCTCATCCATTTCCAATGAATATCAATTTTACATCATCAGTGGGAATTTAGATCATTAATAGGAGCTATTTATAGGCATGAACATCATCAATAACCACCAAGTGATAACAAGATCCATTGATCTATCTTTATTTCACCATATTTATTATTCTTCTCTTGAGCCTTTGTACCAACTATTTAAAACCCCTTGAATCTCTCTATTATACATTTTATCTACCTTAGATTCATTCATATTCTTATATTTTAATGAGATTTGAGATGATTTTTAATGGGTTTCCTATAAATCAAACCATATCTTTTCTTCCATCATCTTCTCATTTTAGGTTTTGTTCTTTTTTTTCAAAATTATATTGTTTTATTGATTCTTCATATAAAAATTAAGGGTCTCTTTGTTTTTTTCTTAGTTTCTGTTAAAAAAAGTATTCTTTTCGTTCATGGATCTATGCTAAAACCAAGGGGTTAAATATAACCCTCTCAATCCTTGTTTAGGGGAGGGGACATAAGGGCACTTCATGTGCTATTTTCAAACACCTTTATCAAAGTTTCCAATTTTCTTGTAATTTTCTACATTTACTTTTCAACTATACCTAATTACTTAATATTAAAATTTCTATTATCCTTTACTTTGTTTTTTATTTCCATATATTTTATAGCACTAAATAAATTTATTGTTTTCAAGAAAATTCACCCCCTCTTCCCATTATAATCCTACCAAAATTTGGTATAGAGGAGTTATTTTTTTAGATTATGTTTGGATATTATTTTTGGAAAAAATTATTTTAAAATATTAATCAATTTAAAAATCTTTTAAAATATTAATTAATTTAAAAATATAAAATTTAAAATAATGGAATCTCATATTTATTTAAATTCTCCTATTTTTAATGGAAACAATTATTCCTATTGGAAAATTACATTTTAACTTTTCTTAGTATCATTGGTTACCCTATTTGGAAAATGGTTATACATGAATATATTCCTACGAAAGAACCAGAATATAAATGGATACCTAATGATATTAAATATTTTTAAATTTCTGAAAAATTCATAAAAACTTTTCATTAAAGAATAAATAAAAATGAATTTAATCACACATCTACATGTAAAACTAGTCACAAAATATTAAAATTTCTAGAGGTCGTTCGTGAAGGAACCAACAAGGATAAAGATACTAGATTAGACATGTATCATCAAGATTTTGAAAGAATTTATATACATCCAAATTAATCCATTGATATTATGTTTATGTGGTTTACTAGTATTTTAAATGGTTTAAAGTCTCATGGTGAATATTTTTCTACAAAAAATTTAACAAAAAATACACTTTGTGTATTTGTAAGCAATTAGGAAAAATCATTCATATCTATAAAATAAGAAAATGACATAAAAATACCAATCATAGTGATTATCAGATGTCTCATGACCTAAGAGATCTCTATGAAGATACAAGATGATAAAGGAGGAAATGTATCAAAATAATACAAAATAACAATTACATTCCATTCTATTGATTATGAATATTCCTTCGATAATGAATGTGAGATAGAAAGATTGACTAAGAGATTAACCAAATTGAACAAAAAGGAGATAAACTTTTATCATGCTAAAAAAATTGAATTGGCATAAATAACCTATTAATTATATAACATGAAGGGTCATATTAGACTTTAATTTCCCATATACAAAAATAAGTTGAAATACAAGAATAATGGTATTAAAAACCTTAAATTTTTAACATGGAGTTTTATTAAATACTCTCATGAATCATCATCCTCAAGTGACTCAATTCTAAAATGTATCAAATAATATCATGAAAAGGGTATGAGGTTAGTTCCTCTATTTCTCACCCTCTTTATCATTAATCATCTTCCACTTATTCATACTTTATTTATTCCTATTCTAATAAAAAATATGAACCTATGAATTTTTGTAATGAACTTTTTTCAAAACACAATGATCTCAACACAAACTATAAATATGTTCTTACTGAGAAAAATAAACATCTTAATTAAAATTATCTTTTATTAAAATTATTTTTTTTTGAAATTACAAGAACAACCAAATAGTGAGAGTTTAGAAACCTAATCAAGGAGCTTAGAAACACACTCAATAAATTCACCCATGGTGATCAATATATTGATTCGATTCTAGGTTCCCAATAGCCTATAAAAAATTATCATGTTTTTTATTTTCAAGTAATGATAGTTCATACAAAAATAAAAATTTTGAAAAGGGGATTTCATTAAATAAGTTTTGTAATTATTATCATAAAACCGGGTATTTAATTTATTAGTGTAATTTCAAAAGTTCTAGATATTAAAGACATAAATCTATCAATATTTAATCTTCTTTAACTCATGGAAAACAAGATTAGGTCCCTAAATCCATGAAAATATTAGTGAACCTAAATTTTTTCTATTACCAAAATCATTTAGAGTTAACACTACTGGACCCAAAATCTAGGTACCAAAATTAAATTGTGTTTGATATCTTATAAGACTATACCACTGAGCCTAATTATCATATCATATGTTGTCTATAAAAAAAATTAAAAAACATGTATGATCTACCTCTAAATTAGTTTGTTATCAACAAGAAAAATCCATGGATTTTGAAATGTAATCAAATCTAGGAATTATATTGTTTTTATATTCTCTATTTTTTATATAGGGGTATTTTTTTAATGATACATTTTTTTATTACACCATTATCAAAGAATGTTTTTAGTGTTTTATATTTTTTCTAAGATTGTGTTATCTTAAAAAAATTAGTTCATAAAATAATGTTTTAAATTTCTATATATTGGAATAGTATTACTAATTATTTTCAAATATTATATAATTATTACAATATCACTATACATGATTCAAGACTTCTTGTTTAGAAAAATTTCTCTTTTGGTGGAGTTTGTCTCCATGCATTGTCTTGTTTTGAGCGTGATCCTAATTTGTTATATCTACAAGCCTTCCAATGTTTAATTATTTTTTTATATTTATATATTTAAGTGTGATGGTTTTAAAATCCCCTAATGTTATTATTTAGTAATTTTCTTAAGGGTGAGTTAGATGATGTTATTCATGTTTCATTTAAGGCTTGTTTTTTAATTTCCCTTTAATATCTTATTTGAAAATGTTTTCATCAAATTATATCATATTATACCTATACTATTTCTCTAATTCACATGATTCATATGTTTCTTTTTGAAAATTAAAAAGGGGAAGAAGTTTTTGATATAATGAAGAAATGAGAAAATAACGTATGGAAGTTAAAATAGTGTTTTATAAAAGAGGAGAAAATTGTTTCAAATTTTAATATATAAAAAGGAAGAGGATATCATATTATAAAAAAGAAGATAATTTTTATATAAAAAAAGGATACTTGGATTCACAAATATTTGGTATGTCCTTGCTTATTATCCTTTCAATCTTCCTTATCTTGATTTTTATATCAAGTGTTTGTGATCATCAAAAGGGGGTAGATTTGTAATTCACTTTGTTGATTTAATTATCATAAAAAAATTAATGTTAGTATAACTTTTTTTCAAGTGTGTTTATAGTTTTTTTGAGTAATAGTTATTGTAAGTAAACCATAAAAAAGAGGTGTTCAAAGTGTACATGAAGGAACTTTTTTTAGTCTAACACAATAGTGAAGCACTGACCAACCATTAGTAGTATACCGGCCATCCAGTAGAACAATCAAACCCACCTATAGCCGAAAAAACCATAAAATAACCATTTGGAGGCTGACGTTCTATCCAGATAGTGTTATTGAAATGCAGTACTACTGCCTCGCACATTGGCTAGTAGGTGGCATCATGTAGCTAGCTAGTGGCGTCATTTTAGAACCTTCTATGGATCAATTGTTGAGGGTAAAATTCCTTATATTGGTCCATTAATTCTTGGATCAACATTGGAACACCCAATAAAATATATAAGGCTGTAAATAGATGAATTGGGATGCATGGGTCATCATCTAAGAAAAAAAAATCCAATGAAACACTTTCCAATAATCAACGGTCAAGGATTCCTCAGTAATCATCAATGAGATTCCATGTTAAAATCTTTTTCATCCATTTCTAAATAAGATCATGTGTATATAATTTGTGGGAATTTTGAGTATCAACTAGCTCTATTTAGATTCATGAACATCATTTACAATCATAAATTTCCAGAAAGATTCATCAATCTATTTCTCTTTGTTCCCATATTATTATTATTATCAGGTTCCTTTGTACCTTCCCTTTGTAACCTCTTAGATCTATCCATTGTATCTTAGCTATCTCTCACACACATTATTTCATCTTCATATCTTTTAGTGAGAGTTTTGAGGGATTATAATGGGTTTTACACAAAGAGAACCATTAATTTTCCTCTACTTTCTTGTCATTTTTGGTTCCTTTGTCTATTCAAAAGTGTGGGTTATCTTGGTTTATTTCATCTCTATATAAAAATAAAGGGTCACTTTTTTTAGTTATTAGTTTCAATTAAATCAAAGGGTTCTTATTTTCTTGTATCTTTATTAAAATAAAGGGGTTCAATATAACCCTCTCAATCCTTCTTAAGGGGAGGAGACATAGGGGAAATCTATGTGGTATTAACGAACTCCTTTGTCAAAGTGTCCCTTATCCTTTTACTTTTCCAAATTTACATTTCCATAATAACTAATCACATAATTTTTTAAATTTTTATGCTTTAATTTAGCAATTTTAAATTAATTCATGATATATCCTCGTTTTTATAGCATCATGTGAATTTATTATTTTCAATGAAATTAACCACCCTATTTCCATTTTACTCTAACTGATAGGTTCATGGACCTTGGCACAATGAATTTTGGTCAAGAATCAATTTAAAATTCTTGTAAAATAAAATTTAATAACCTATACACCCCTTTTTCACCCATTTCATCACTAATAAAATGGAGGGGGTTTTTTAAATGAATTGGGGTGATTTATATTGGTTTGCTCTATGTATTTTTTCTCCTTTAAATCATCGAAGGTTTGGGTTCCAGTTAAAAGGATTGTTTCTCCTTTCTATTTCTTTCTTCTTATTATCTAATGATCTGCGGTTTTAACTTCTTATATTTTTTAAATTCATTATTGTAATATCCAAAAAAAATTTCTTTTATGTGATGTCATTATTACCTTATTTTCATTATTTTTTTTGAGTTGATCCATTCTTTGGTGGACCCTTGGAAGATCATAATGGATTGTGAAATCTTAATTGTGAGTTGTAGTTATTTATCGTCCAAAACATTAAACACCACAAATACAGTGCTAGTTTTGGTGTTCTTAGTGTGAAAAAACATATAAGTAAATTTATTATTATGCATATAGCATGGGGTGTAGAGAAAATATCATATTGTATCAGTGAAAAATATCTCTTACAGCCTCATCATTCAGTAGTGGAAGCTATGGTGATGTTACAATTCCTTATAGTAGGAAAACAAGTTGTAAACCATGTTGGTTCTGCCTTCCGTGTTCAATAACAACCATGAAAATGTCTAGGTCGTGTTGAAATTCATTTCAACATTAAGAAATATTGAAACATGCAAGTTCAATTCCCTCTCATCTTAGATCATGACCTAAAAGAAAGTGGAATATCATTTAGTTTAGTTATGGGGTCTTAATGAGGTTATTTATTGATTCTACACCCATATTAATTGGTTTTATGCACCATCCTTGTTGATTACTAGAATCTGAGGAACTTCTTGGTGTTTTACCGCACGACTTTAGGCTAGCCTCTTAGAAAATCTACAACCATGGGTGTTTCTTCCTTCTTGTTTATATTTGGTCAATACAATGTATCCTTTCATCCTTCTTCATGGGTTCTTCTAAATTTCAATGTTTTAGTTAATGTTTTTGGTAATTATTCTTGTTTGGATTAATTTCATACCATCTATCTTATTTGATCATGGAATTTTGTTGTTGTGGCTTATATGATGATACCTTGTGTCTTCTAGGATGATAATTCCAATTTTGGTGTATGAAAAAACATTCTTGAGGATCAGGTGAATTATAAGACATCATTATGGAATTATCCTGGAGAAATATCCTATTGCTTCATTCCTAGAGTGATATTTCCTTTTTTCTTTCATCCAAGATCAGATTCTACTATTGACGATAGTGGTCACTGGGTATGATTTTTCTACCCTATAGAGTTTTTCTTCTTGATTCATGATCTAGAAATTGTTTTATTTTATCTGAAACTAGTTTTAGGATTCCTTGGTGTGTGATATTGTTTTAGTTTTTGTGTGTACATGGTTTAAGAGATGATATCCTTGAATAAAAGTTATATTGATGTAAACAAAATTGAGGTAATAATTTCATTAAATATGGGGCTCTCATATACATCAGTTTCCTTTGTTAAATACTCTTATTGGAATACCATGTTTGATTGTGCTTGATTGTGATCACATGTGGGTGTATGTGTATCTTGTGAGACCCATTATGATTCATGATTACATGATTCTGATTGTAGATTGTTTTACCAAGTTTAATGTTGATCACATATATTGTATACTACAATTATTTTTTATTGTGATATGTTATTATTTTCCATGTATGATCTACCCTATTATCTATTTTACCAGGACATTGGATGTTTCTCTTGATAATTTGAATAGTTGGTCCATCGAGTTATGATTTTCCATTCGAGGGGAAGTGAACAAGGATTGTGATGATGGAAATGATGTATCTAATCACAAGGTAGTCACATGATGGCCTAGATTCCTAACCTCTATCAGCGGTTTTAATGGAATGAAAACATGGAGGCCTAAACCAAGGTGTAGATGGGGTACGATGGCCTAGGGTCTTAGACCATGATGTATTCAGGATATGATGTTCAAGAGTCATGATCTACCTCTATTCCTTGTGATAACTAAGAGACATGATTTCCAACCTTGTTGGATAGTTCATTATCACTTATGAAATCTTTGGATACCCTTAAAGCACAAAGACAATGAAGGTGCTGTCAGGGATCATGGTGTGTTTTTAGTACATATGTGCTTAGTACATGTTTTTTATACTTCTTTTGAATTCATTATTATCATGGAGTACACCAGTTATACCTATAAAAACATTTGGATGATTAATTTTTGGTTTCATGTTGGGTTTATTACACACACCGCATATGGTCATTTCGATCCACATGTAGACTTCATGTATTGGGATCTAAGAAAGGGAATGGGTCCCATTGTTGATTTTTTATCCTAGAAACAAAGATCTGGGTGCGGTACAATGACACACTCTAGAGGATTCAGTAATGTTTCATTTTTTTATCTATATGCATTTATACTTTGGTTTAGTTTGAAATATTTGTATCCTTGTTTACTTATTTGTATAATTGTTGTTCCATTTACATTGCTTACACATAATTACTTTGATTATTATATTCTGTTATATTATTTTTCATGGAAAAAACATGATAAAGAGGTTATAGTCTCCCTACTAATAAAATTTAGACCATTTCTATGAGTCATAATCCTCTTAAATATGGAGATGTATGCATGATATCATGTGTCTATCCATCGTAGGCTAGGTATTTTGGGTTGGGGCATCAAAAATAGTATCAAAACAAGTTTTCTTCTTTTCTTTTAACTAACATAGGACATGGTACAAATTAGATACATTATGTGGGACTCAGGTAATGGAGTTAACATGTTCATATCCATCTCATGTTTAGAATTACTATGAGTTACCATTGATGGTATTTCTATTATAGTTTTATCTAATTTCGGTGTGTTCAGACATCATGACTAGGAACATAGGATCACATGCCTTATATATACATTTTTTTTTTCTGTTTTATGGTATTTATTTAAGTTAATTAATTATTTTTGTGCTATTTTTTGTGGATCGACCAATATTTATGATTGATTGATATATTTATTTTCCATGATGTTGTGATATATAAATGATGGCATTAATTAGTTGAAGTTGAGAATGATGTTTTTTATATATATGTGATTATGACTAATGTGTAGGTATGAATATTATGGTCAGTTATAGTAGGTTTTTGACTTAGATTATGGTAATAATCCTAAGAGAACCATTTTTTGATCTCATAGAATGATTAGGATCTATATAAATGACTTCAAATGTCTTAAGCGTTCTTCAGAAAATTTATACAATGTCACCCTAGTGTAGTATTATTGGACAACATAGGAAGTGGGGATAAATACTCCCATAAGGGAGGATGTTCCTGATTTACCACCAAATATATAAGATAATGAAGTTGATCATCCTTTCCTCATATTCTTTGTGGTTTAGGTAGCAAGGTTGCTTTAGCCAGAGGCCTTCTATTAGTGTATGTCCATGGTGTAGGAGTCTAAAACTATTTTTTATTATTCATGAGAATTTCAAGTCCAACGTTATCCATCCTTCTATGGAATTAAGGCCCTCAAAATGATAATTAATGTGTTGAAAACATTATGATTATCTTTGATCTAGTTGATAATACAAGGTAATGACAGGTTAAGATAGCATCATTCATGATTTTGAGTTCCCATTCTTTTATATCTACCGAATTTGTTATTGATCTAAAATTACCAGTTATGTTTTCTTCAATGATTATATCCCTAGATACACTATTGGTCATTGAAATTAACCATCTATAGTGATTCCAAATACTTCTTATAGTCATTTTCAGTTATGGACATATATGGGACTTCTTGATTCTAGAGATGATGAGATTCAATGCGATTATTGACATGGACTAACTGAATAGTTTTTGAGATCATATTGATTTCTAATAATGATAAGTATAATTTAAATTTACCAAGACAGATAAGTTTGTGGTAATCAAATAATGATATTTGGGATTAGGAAGAGTGTGTAAAGACTTGATCTATCTTGGGATGATAATAGCACAGATTATACGCTTATCTTCTTCCGTAAGATATGTGGTGTCCCTATCATATTTTACTCTAGTTGTAGATCTCAATCTAGATGTATTGCGAAAATAAATTAACATGAATTAATCTTTTAAAGGATTTTAAATTTTTATAGAGCTCATTTCAGGTACACATATCATTGTGATACACCCTTTTTATATGGTATCATCTGAGTTGAAGGTTCTTAAGGTACAACTCGAGGACTTAGAGTAGAATGGATTTATCAAACCATGAAATTAACAATGGGTTGCACTATTTTATATTCCCATAAGTTGAATGATAGTCTTATACTATTTATATATTACTCGAAGCTGAATGAGGAGGTTGTAAATAAAAAATATATCATTTTCCCTATATCAATGATCACTTTGTTAAATTATGTGGAACAAAATGGTTCCCCTAAGTTAATATTAGATTAGGCTATCACCAGTTAAGGGTTAGAGAGGAGAATATTCCAAATATGGTGTTTTGAAGTAGGAATAGGATATATGTGTACTTTTTTATGGCTTTTGGATAGAAAAATTCATCAATATTATTCATGGATCTCATGAAAAATATCTACCACCCTTGTATTGAATTGTTTGTCATATTATCTTTTAAAGACATAATCATCCACTCATTGACCCTGGAAAAACATTTAATGCATATTAAGATCGTTCTGAGTATGCTCGATCACATCATCTTTATTCTAGGACCTAAAAATGTAAGTCTTTGTTTTTGGAGGTGATGTTAATGGGGGCTTGTGGTGTCTGTGACAAGTATATCAATGGTCCCAAAAGAAGTAAAGGCAGTCATTTCCTATACATGTCCTCATAATGTGTTTCATATTAGGATATTTATAGGTTTATTGGGATACTACCAATGTCATATCTATAACTTCTCCATCTAATCATCACCCATGAAGTCATTTACAAAGAAGGGATTACAGATAAAGTGGTAAAACAAGTGTGAATATGTTTTTCTTTAATTAAAGAGGTGATTCACTACAGATCCAGTGTTGATCCTTCATAATCTAGGTATTATATATATTGTATAATTTTATTCATTAGTAATTGGTTTGGGGGAAGTAATGATTCGTAGTGAATGGGAAGTAGCTTATATTTCACATCATATGAGACCCCATGAGAGGTGTTATCCTACCAATGACATAGAGATTGAAGTTGAGGTCCACACTTAGAAGTGTTGGAAACACTCTCTATTCAGTTGATGTTTTTTTATCTATATAGATCAAAATATCCTCTGTTTTATCTTTAAATAGTGGGAACTTAATTTGAGGTAGATTAATTGGTTAGAGTATCTATAGACGATTGAATTTGAGATGGATTACGCACTAGAGAAAGGTAACATGATGGTTTATTCGCTTATCCATATGATTTGGGTGGCCTGGTATACTGGTGAATGAAATTTGAAGGAAAATTGGTTCTTGATGAGCTTGTTGGATAATTGAATGTTTTATGCTTCAGAGGATTAGGGATCAGTGAAATGTTCCCCATTAGTAATCAAATATTCTCTTATAGACTGGGTGAATGGTAGTCATTAATCTAACCATGATTCAGTTGTGAAGATGGAATGACTACGATGTTTTAACCTGATACCCAGGTGTTTATTAGATAGTGACGATGTTATCCTTTCAAATATGAGATTTATATTTCTTGGTTCCATCAGTGAAATGATGATGATAGACTTTCATACATTAATGTGGGTGGTACATCCTAGTGTGAAAAATATGTATCATGATTTCAAGTGACATTTCTAGTGTCCATGGATTTTGGGGGACTTTTCTAGATTCATTTCTTGATACCTTACCTTCATATGATAAAGACCAAGCACTACTGTCATGGTGGTTTTCTCTGGAAACTTAATGATCCATTTTAGAAGTGGGAAGACTCGAATATAGAATGTTTTATGTGGTTACCTATGACCCTGAGGTTTCATGATGTTTCCTGGTGATTATTTATTGGATAAAAAAATATTCTCATTTCTTATCAATATGTGTGACTTAATCAGTTGATGAGTTGAGAAATTTATATGTCCCTGAGAATGTAATATTTTATAGAGTTTTCTTGAGAATTGTATCTGGAAAAGAAATATTTTTCACATAATATTTTTTATAGGTCTTTTAGAATGAATTAGGACTTGGATTTTATTGAGTAGATTATAAGATCCATATAATGAACGATTTCAGATAATAAAATCAATAATTTAGATAAAACTTTTCTTGCTTGTGACCTTGACTTAAGTGGAGTGTGGTATGATCACCTAGACTTGGTTGAGTTCACATAGAACAATATTTATAAGGATTCAATTAAAATATCACTTTGTGTTGATATTTAGTAGAGTACATGTAGTTCACTTATTTGTTGGCACATTTCTTGGGAGGCAGTGGTTGTGCATCCCATAATGGAATAAGAGGCCTATGAGAGAGTGCAGTTAATTTAGTTTAGGTTGATCAATAACTCAAAGAATATGTAAGTCTTATTCCAACTGTATGATGAGACCTATGGATTTTTTAATAGGAAACTAATTTTTTCTAAGAGTGACTCATTGATTAGTCCATTGATATTTGAGGAAGTATGGGAAGCTAAATTTATTCTATGTTTTACCCTTCAAGACCACTAAGTCGGTTGGGATAGTGGAATATTGTCTAGATCTTCAATTTTTATACTAAGGTAAACAAGATTTGTTTCATGTGTCTCATCTATATATGTATAATCCCAATATTATTAATGTCGTTGATTTTGTGGACGTCGAACTAGATTATAATACATCATACATGGATCACCAAATGTGGACTCTAAACTGGAGTGATAAAGTACTATAAGTGAATACAATACCACTTGTATAGATCCTCTAGAAACATATATCAATCTTAGGGGACATGTGGGGGCAGAATTAATATGTTCAATATCCTTGGCCTGATTGTTTTGAGAAAAAACAATATATATGCTTCTCAGGGATGAAAATTCTTTAAAGGGGAAGACTATAAATTCCAGAAATGTTTGTTTCCTATATGTGAAGTCTTGTTTCCCTTCTTCTCCGTCTTATTTTTGAGTAGATCTATGCAGGGGTGGGTCATTGTAAAAATTGAGTGGATTATAAAATATTATGTGTGGGTTTTAGTTTTAGTGGGTCCAAAACATCCAACATCATGTTTGTAGTGCTATCTGTTGTGTTCCTTATATACAAAAAGAAAAAGGAAACCTCTTTCCAAGAATATGGTTGTGGTTGTGGAGTAAGGCTCAACATATCTCAAAGAAAAAATGTCTTGGGAAAACTCACTAACTAGCTACTAAAATAGAATAATATTAATTTTTTATATTATATTACTCATTTTATAAGATCATAAACACTTTTAATAGTTAATTTTACAATTTGAACATATTTTCTTATCATTTTTGTAATTATTTCTTTAAATGCACAATTATGTGGTACATATTATAACACCTCCAAAAAAACCCAATGGTCTTGATTTTATTTTCATATTTTATTTTTATGTCTCTTGTGATATGAGGAACATTATATCCTTCTGAAGCTATTAGAACTTCATTTGGTATGATGTTTAAAATGGGCCTTGAACATGGGAAATTCTGGGTGAAGTGAACTGAAAAACAACCAAATAAAATTAATTTATCGGCTATGATATAAGCCTAATTAAGTAAAATTTTAAATAAAGATTTAATAAATCAAAAGAATCATCTAATTCATTAATGAGAAAAGTTAATTTAGAATTTTATGGGATATCCAAGCATCCAAATTTGAATATGGAATTCTGGGCTAGATTCTATGGTCTAGAATAACATACCTCCATTTAAATTACATCTACAAAAATAAAAAATAAAAATGCGATAACATTTTACAATATATTAGGGTAAAAACAAGGATTAAATTTATTTTTATATGGTCTCTAAAAATTCATCTATCTAGAGGTTCATTTTGGTGCCTCTTTTGGGTGGATACAAGATGGCTCCCATTTCGAGTCCAGGGCGGAAAAGTCTACATTCCACAGACATTCCACCACCCTAATACTACCATAATCAAGTGGTAATTCATGAACTATTATGGTCTTATACCAATTCTCTTAAATATCTATTCATTTTAGTGGCGTTAGAGGATTTTGGAGAGTTTTTTATGTTTTAATGTTAATGATATGTTACCAATTTAATGTTATAATCACATTTATTTCTCATGTAAGTTGTTTGAATAACCTTATTTTCTTAATAAAGTTATTCATTTTCAATTAGTTCATTCATCATATATCATGCAGATACTATTTCCTTAAGGTGTGAAGTTATTCACAAATTTTTGTGAAATTTTTCACATAATGATTGAGTGATCATTATTTCATTGTTTTTCTTATTTAATTGTACCTCTATAAGTCAAATTCTATCTTCCATTGCAATCACTAAATAAATGGAAGGCTAACAAACTTATGGATTTATATAATGTAATATTAAAGGTAATATATTGGATTTTATTTTCGGTTAAATTAAATTCAAATCATTTCTTTTAATTGTGAATTCCATTCAATGATTAATTACTTCCTCATCCTTATTGAACTTTAACACCATGCATTCTTAGATCTAATACGATCCTCTACCTTGGAGTTCTCATGAAATGATCTTTAAAATAAATATTGGATTATTATTAGGTATTTTAGGAATTAAAATGGAATATCATGATAGTATTTTTACATTATTGAATGAAACTGTCTAAAATTTAATAAATTGAAATATTCTAAAAATGAATTCATCCAATCCACCCCAAGTGATAACATATGATCAACTAATTATCTCAAATTGAATTCACTCAGGTATCTTAGTGTTAATTTAAACCATTTAAAATTAAATACATGTTGAACACTTCAAATCCATGTCTCCCTCTTTTAATGTACATGTATGTAGGATTAATATTAGGTCTATAAGGATTCAGTATCTCAAGATACACTACAAGCGACCACTTCAACCATAAATACATGGTTAAATTTGGTCGAGAACATATTTTTGTTCCATTTATAGGGAAAAAATAATTCATCTTAGAATCTCATTATTTTTTTTAGTATTTATCTATTCTAACCTAATTTATCTTAAATTTTACACTTTCTTTTTCCCTATTTTCTTGGTTCATGTCCATCTATACCCATGACCAAAAAAACCTTCCAATTATGTTGGATAATCCTAGGTTAGTGGAGTCAAGAATACCTACTGTTATCATTCCATTAGATCCTAATGTTAATAATACTCTATATTCAAAAATTAATCACATTAAAATGGAGGTTCTTCAAAGAAACCCACTCATGAACCTAGGAAAGAACCAAAATGGAAATAAAAATAAGGCATCCCCTAACATGGGGAATACAGTCGATCAAACCATGAATGACTACCTCACGCAAACCTGGACTAATTCACTATAATTAATTAGACCTTACAACATGGGATAATAACACTATTACTTCAAAAATCATTTTCGAAACCAACTTCAATCCTTTCATAGGATATAATTGAAAATGTTGTACCTTCATGTCAAGGAATTCAATGAAATTGTCGAAACCATTCCCCCCCCAACATCCACAAGAGATGGTTAAGATGGGGATATTTATTTTCTCACAATGTATTGATAATAGAATTGGTTAAAAAATATAATAACTACTTCAATACACTATTAGTACCAATTTAAAACAGAATTATATAAAAAATATTTCCCCCTTCATAAAACAATTGTACTTAAAAAGAGTATCCAAATGTTTTTTTGAAAAAGAAGCGGTGTCATTTTATGAAACATTGGAAAGGTTGAATGACACACTAAATATGGGACCTCACCATGTATTTTCAATCCAATAACAATTTATAATCATTTATGATGGATTGGGTCTAGGAAACAGACAATTCCTTGACATGATGTGTTATGGAACCTTTAAAAACAAACCATATAAGGATTCTTACGAGTATTTGTAATATCTTGCGGGACAAAACCAAACATAGAGAACATCACCTCACTATAAGAAGACACCTAAATAAAGTGTAATTAACACTCCTAAGTATGAATAAATAATTAAAGATACAATTTTTACCCGCACTAGAAATTTCGAAGAGATCAATATGAAGAAGGTCCTAGAAATCCAAAATGTGAAGCTTATTTTCAATTTTTTTTTAAAAAAATGACCACAAGAAAAAAAATCCCAAATAAACCTTCCATAGAGGATATTATTTTAGGAGGAAAAAATATAGAGTTCAGTGATCTAAACATTCAGAATCCATAAAACCCAAACACTTTCAATCCATGCTATAATGACCATCCAGGATTCTATTAGAAAGATAACCAAATACCCATCCAACAAACCGGTCATCCACAATGACCAAACCCTTACCCTCCACAAAATTTTCTAAAACATAATTAGTTCCAACCATTAATAATAATATACCAAAATAATCTTATCTAATACCAATAACTATTCCATCAACCCATTCATCATCCAATCCAACAACCAAAGTATCCTCCTAGGATAGACCAACCAACCCATTACCTTGACCAATATTTCCCTCTCCAAATCCCTGAAAAATTACATAAACAAATAAAAATAATGAATTCTGAAGTTTAATCACTTAAATAAGAACATAGAACCATTAAAAATTGAAAATCACCCATGCTGACAAAGGAAAAACCAAACTTAAGGGTAGAATCAAGATACAGACAATCATCACTTGAACAAATAAAAGTAGTGATAGTCTTAAGAAGAATAGAATCCACTGAAAAAACTAAAGAAACCATTACTGAACCACTAAAATATTCTAAATCACATGATAATAATGAACGACCACCCTCAAATTATGAAAATCCCATGGGAATTTGAAGGAACCACAACCTCACCAAATAATCAAACAAACTTCTCCATTACCTCAATGCATGAGAGGTAAATCTAAACCTGAACTGGATGAAAAATTTAGGGATATCTTTTGACAGGTTAAGTTAAATATTCCAATTCTTGATGCAATATATACCATACCTACATACTCCAAGTACCTTATGGACTTGTTTATATTCGAAAGGAAGTTCTCACAAAAAATAAACTCTTTTTTTCTACTAATGTGAGTACCACCATTTAAGGGACCATTCCACCTAATTTAAAATAACTATGATGTCCTTACATCATCACTGTATTATGAGATAATAAAGTTGTCAAATGAATTTGTGATATAGGAGCTAGTATGTAATTCATTACAAATTCTATGTATTTTTAGTTCTGTATTAAAGAACTCCATCCCACATTTTTCTCTTTTCAACATACTGATCATAGTGTTTAAGTTACTAAAGGGGATCTTAAAATATATTTTAATGAATGTTGATAATTTCATTTACCTTAATTAATTCAATGTACTTGATAACATCCCAAGATTAGGTCTTATGGAGAAACCCCCCATCATACTTGGTTATCTATTCTTATACACAATCAACTCAATCATTAGAGTCCAGAATGGGAATGATCGCACAATAATTCACTATTCATTTCCACCCTTACACCAATATTTTAAACTAATTTTTTATTTAAAATTAAAATTATAATAAAAAATTTAAATTCATAATTGAATAAAACAAAATTTCCTTTTCACTTTTGAAAATGTAAATTTTTCTTATTTTAATGATTTCATTAAAGATAGAGGTGATTCAGAGATCCCACAATGATGTGGAAGGAAAATGGTCCAAACTACATGGAAGCCCATGTACACATGTCTACTATTTTGTGTGATATAAGAAATTTTTGAATCCAAATGGGCTGAAATTTTGTGATCTGATCAATACCTCCGTGGGATACAAATTTCATGGAGGAATACAAGCCCAATTATTCCATTGAAAGACCCAAGTAAACTTATCTGTTAAATAGAATGAATCTTAATGAATTCAAAAGTTTGCCTCTATATTTTGGAAATATCTATTATTATATAAATTATCAGACTGAAAAAAATTGACAATGAGATATAAAATGTGTATAAATTTTTTTTTAGTTTTGTATAAAGTGATTTAAGACTGTATGGATTCCCCAAACCATAGATAAAGAGGATTATCGAAATTAGGGTTCCCAAAACCACGTCCCCATTTGCCTATAAATTGGAACCTTGGGAACCCCATTTGATAGTTCGACCAATATGAAAGGTGATACTATTTTGGAGTTCCAATGTTGTCCTCTAATCATCACTATAAGTTCTAGAGTATATAGGAAGTGATACTTCAATATCTTCTTCTTCCTCCCCTCTAATGGATTTCTAAACCCCTTGTGATCACCCAAGGAGGAACGTGAGGTAATCCTAATCTTATTTTTGCAATATTTTAATGGTATTTTGAATTATAGGTTTTTCTGGTTTTTAATGGTCCTATATATTCATTTAATTTATTTATGTACTGGTGTATCATGCCAACCTCATATGATCATGTTCGAGGCTATCCTTTCATGTAAAGTTTCACACACCATTCACCATTTCTTCCTTCCTATTTTAATTATGATGTTTGTGTGTTTCATATTGGTCAATTAAACTATAATAAACACTTTCAAGGAAATGTAAATTTATTTCATGGTATCATAAGTAAATAAGATACAAACCTGGTTATCACATCGAGTTCTTTGTGTGTTGCCTTTCTGAGTTTCAGTTATGAAGTCAAACACAAATCACTCAATCATTGGTAGTATCCAATGAATCATTGTCTGTTTCTGACTGAAACCTAGGAGTTAACCTAGTATAAAATTAGTAACACTCTGTTTTTAGGTGTTAAAAACCATTTATTAAAATATCTAAACACTATCTCTTGATGTGATGAAGTATGATCATCATGAGACATCCCTGGTATAATCGTTCTTAATTAAGTCTATTAATTGTTGATATGTTTTATTACTTTCCATTTGCTTTTCAATTCTAAAATCACCACACCCAATTTTTTCCAAAACCTCACTCCCTTCTTCTTAATAATGTTTTTAAATTAATGATCTAATGCTCCATCAAGGGATAACTTGGGGTTTCTTCTATACTATAGAAATTCTATTAAAAACCTAACAACTAATTTGATGTTCTCGACGACATGGTCAACTTTTCCCCCATTTTCAGGGAACCAAGATCATTTGTATTTATTTCTTTCTTTTTATTTATTTATTTTTATTTTTTAATTATTAATCTTATCTATATATCCCCCATTTGATTTTTTTGTGTGTTCTCTCTATCTCTCTCTTCTTCTTCTTATATCTCTCTTTAATTATGTATTATAACATTATCTTTTATTATATACTTTCACCCTTTTTAGGTGATTTTATTTTATCCATCCTTTATAAAAAACACACAAAAAAAATCATAACTTATTTTCTTGACCTGGTCAGAAAAGGAAAATTTGCTTGAATTTGACATTGAAATTGAAAAAACACCTCACTCATAAATTAGGTAATATAAAATAGGAAAATAAAATAACATTGAGGAACCCCTTTTATAACCTCAAGTGGTCCTAAACCAATCAAAAATTTGACAAAATCAAACCCAAGAGAGAATGGCTAAAAATAACTTTACTATAAAAGAACTAACCACTACAAATGTGGAATACCAACCTATATACATCCAATATCATTAGGAAGCTTCCAACTTTGAGCTGAGATCAGGACTCATCCACCTCCTCCACAAATTCCATTGTCCTTTTCATGAGGACCCTCAAAAACATATTAAGTAGTTTCACATAGTGTGCTCCACCATGAAACCCCAAAACGTGTTTAAGGATCTCATTATGATTAGGGCCTTCTCTTTCTCCCTTGATGGTGTAGGCAAGGACTGGCTATACTATCTTCTTACCACAATTGGGGGTTGGAATGACCTTAAACGACTCTTTCTAGAGAAGTTATTCACTACCACCCAAACTGCATCAATTATAAAAGAAATCTGTGGAATTAGGTAATCACAAGAAGAGACCCATTGCGAATAATGTGAGAGATTCAAAAGACTTTGTTCAAGTTTTCCCCACCACCATATTTTTGAACAATTTCAAATTAAAAACTTATATGGGGGACTTGTGCCCTTGGATTATGGAATAATAGATGCTACATCTGGTTGTTTCATATTTGATAAAACTCCATATTTCTCTCAAGACATAATAGCCAACATGGATCAAAATGAACAACAATTTGGTACTCGAGCAATTTCACCAACCTGAGGTGTTTATGAGGTAAGTCATTAATCCCTATAATAAATGTTACATAATAAACATGATGATATTCATACACTTGTAAGGTCATTAGATCAAGAACACAGTAACTCACACACTTCTTCTATTTCATCATATTGTGCTATTTGTACTAATAACTCTAATTTTTCTGACCAGTGCCTATAACATTAAGACTCAATTGAGTCTTATGGAGTATTATTACCTAGTTGTACATTCCAAAAAGCTCCTCCCTTCAAGAAATAACAATTGATGCCCAATCCAAATCCCAAGTGGAAATCACAACCATAGTACCAATGATGAGGCAATCCATGCTACCCCATGAAGAATTGGTATCAACATGGTCAAGGTGTGCAACCTTCTTATCCCTAAACATCTTAGAATAATCCTTTTCATCCTCCATGATATGTACCAATTCTAAAGGATATAATGAATAAAATGGAAAACCAGAACCTCCAGTTCCAACAGACAATACAATCTTCTATTCATGACCTACGAACTCAAGGGGGACAATTGGAAAGCACCATTGGTGAGATAAATATGCAAGGTTCTAGAAAACTACCTCCCCAACTTGTTGCTAAACCAAAAGACAAAGGTAATGTTTTTAAAATCACACTTCATAGTGGTGAAGATGTTATTTCTTCTAATGACTCTACCTAACAGGTATGTCCCCAATTAAAAACAATCTTTCTCCACCCATAAAGGATTCCAATAATGAAAAAAAAGAAAAAAATGTAATAAAATTATCATTGTGGATTCCCATGAAGAATAAATTCCCCTTACTCTCCCTCAAATAATCTCTAAAACTAAGAAAAAATTTTATAATGAGATTGATAAAGAAATAATGGATAAATTTAAAAAGGTTCAATAAAACATTCCTTTATTGGATTTAGTTAAACAGATTCCTCATTATGCCAAAGTTTTTTATAGAACTTTTCTCCCATAAACAATGGATAAAGGGGAATGAGAGAGTCAAACTATGAAGAAATATTTAGAGTTATTTCAACTAGAAATGCTAACCAAATGCAATGATCTGGGAAATTTCATGATACCTTTCACCATATGTGATAAATTATTTTTAGATGATATACTAGATTTAGGTTCCTCATTTAATTTAATGCCTTACTCTATTTATACTTATCTATAGGTTAAAGGGATTCTACCAATGGTCATAATCATTTAACTTTCCAACCAGATCACAACACGCCCATCAGGAGTGACCAAGGATGTCCTCATAAGTGTGAATAATCTCATCTTCCCCACTGATTTCAACATTATTTAGATAGAATATACTCAAACCTTAGTACATTCTCCTAACATAATTGGGATCCCATTACTTATTATAGTAATTATGATCATCAATGTTCAAATTGGTATGATTTCCATGGAGTTCGATGGTGAAAAGGTAAGTTTTAACATCCTTGAATATATGAAACACCCTATTGAAAATCACTCCACTCTTCCAATTTATTAGATGGAAGTGATCTCAAATAATACATGCACACACAATTCTATTTTCAACCCATACTATAATTCATTTTATTTTTCTACACCCCTAGATGATTTTAGTTTCAATTCATGTTTTTAGTGTTTTGTGGTTTCAAAAAAGTGTAAATTTTTTCTTTAATTGATGAGTTTCTTCATTATAAGGTACCCATGACCGTTGATGATTCTTAAACCCTCATTTCAATAGATTCTATATCCATAGAGAATAGGCATGAGCCGATAAACAGTTTTATGTACCTCACCCCCCATAAATCCCCTCCCTCAATCCAAAAACAACTAGTTTAGAATTAAAACCACTTCCATCTAATTTAAAAAATGTCTATCTTGAGGGTATTGACCAATTTCCCATCATTATTACAAATAACCTCTCTCCACAGTACGAATAAAAACTGCTCGACCTTTTGAAAGTGTTTTAAAAGAAGATAGGATGGACATTGGCTGATATTCTCAGAATTATCCCATCTATTTTATGAACCACATACTTTTAGATTATGAGTCTAAGAACGTAAATCAAGAATAACGCTGGTTAAATCCCACTCCCCTTGAAGTGGTAAAATTAGAAGTTAATAAATTACTTTCTTATGGGATCATTTACCCTATATCTGATGGTATATGGGTTTAGCCTTATGAAAATTTTTCCTAAAAAACTATAATAAATTTTGTTTCAAATGAAGGTAATGAATTTGTTCCATCACATGTGATAAATAGTTGGTGAGTATGTATTGACTGCCATTGACTAAATCAAGCCACGTGAAATGACCACTTTCCTCTACCTTTTCGACCAAATGCTAGAATGGATAGATGTAAAGTCACATTATTATTTCCTTGATGGCTATTTCGGTTATTTTAAAATCTATATAGCCCTTGAGGATCAAGAAAGGACAACCTTTACCTATCCATTCCTCATATTTTCATTCAGAAGGATGAATTTTGTTCTATATAATGGACCCATTGCACCCATTACTTTTCCGCAATGTGTGTTGTGTTTTTTTTGGGTACCTAGAGAATTGAATGAAATTATTTATGGATGATTTCATTATTTTTGTAACATACTTTGATAACCATTTGGAACACCTAGGTTCTATTCTCCACTATTTTATTAAAAAAGATCTCATATTAAATTAGGATAAATTCCATTTCATTGTTGAGTGTGGGATAGTTCTTAGGAATTTAACTTCAACATAGGGAATTCAAGTGGATAAATAAAAAATTGAATTAGTTTCATCATTTACATATCTTAAATGTATTAATGAGGTGCGATATTTCTTGAGTCATGCTGGTTTTTACCGTTGGTTCATTAAAGCCTTTAGTAAGATCTCACATTCCCCATCTTGATTATTGAAAGAAGATTATGAATTTTTATTTGATAATAATTTTTAGGAAGCATTAAATTCACTAAAAAGGACTCTCACATCACCTCCCATAATCCAACCACAATGGTAGGATCATCCCTTAGAACTTATGTGTGGTACCTCTAACTTTGTAGTTAGGGTAGTTTAATTGAAAAGGCTTGGGGAGTCTAATCATGTCATCGAATATGCCTCGTGTACCCTTGAAACATCCCAAGAAAACTACACAAACACTAAAAAAGAACTTCTTTATATTGTTTTTTCCATGGAAAAATTATTTTCATATCTTATCTGGTCAAAAATCAATCTATTTGCAGATCATGATGCCCTTTGATTTCCCCCAATGAAACCTTAAGATAATCCCCACCTCATTTGGTGGATACTCCAACTTTAAGAGTTTGACACTGAGATTTGTGATAATAGATGAGTGGAAAATATTATATCTATCCACATTATCATTATATCCCCACCATTGGACTACCATGTTGACTCATCCCTCCTTATTGGAGAATTATTTCTTCATGAGAGCCTTTATAATGTTGTGGGCCTTAACCTTGGGTATGTAGACACTGTAAATTTTCTAAAAACATCTAGGGTCCCTCATATTTTAGAACCTCACAATCCCAAATACGTAAGAATGATTATCTATGGTACATTTTGGATGACCGATATTTTTGGAGAATTTTTAGTGACTAAGTTTTTTGTAGGTGTGTCTCTGACCGTGAGTCCACTTCAGTTTTGACCTTGTTTCACACTTCAGATTATTGGGTCCACATTGGATTTCAATGCACTGATCGAAAGGTCCTTGACCCAAGACATTATTGGCCAAAATTGTATATATATGACCATTATTTTTTTAATTCATGTACTTAATGTCAATTAATAGGGAATATGTCCAAGAGGAATGAAATACCCCAACAACCCATGTTATTTTTTGAGATCTTTGATTCATGGGGAATTGAATTCAATGGGATTTTTCCTAATAAAATTTGCTTTATGTATATATTATTAACTATGGAATATGTCTCTAAATGGGGGGAAGCAAATGGTACTGGACCGATGACTCTTGAGTGGTTTTTGATTTTGTGAGGTCCCTAATTTTTAGTTGGTTTGGTTTGCCACGATTGATCAATAGTGATCAGGGTTCACATTTTTTCAATTTCAACATGAAAAACTCCTTCATAAGTATGGGGTTTTTTGTAAATCCTCCATTGCATATCACCCCCAAACTAATAGACAAGTAGAAATCAACAATATGGAAGTTAAGTGAATCTTAGAAAAAATGGTACAACCCAATAAGAAAGATTTGATTTTTCACTTGGATGAAGAACTTTGGGCATACAGTAAAACTTTTAAGACCCCAATCAGAATGACACCATATAGGATGGTGTTTGGAAAGGCTTTTCACCTCCAAGTACAGGTAGACCAACTAAATGCCCCAAAGGCCTAGTTTTTTTTATTAATTTTGGATAAACCCATTTTTAAGGGAAAAAGGGGGGAATCCTCACAAGACTTCAAGGACATAAAACATCAACAAAAATTGTAGGTCAAAGCCCAGCACTAGACCACATAGACATACCCCACCCTAGCATAATTATCAGTAAGAAAAACCTCCACCATTGGATGAATATTCAACAAGCTGTCCCGTGAAGGAATGCATGGGCCTGGTACTGATGGCAGAGCCATACCCTCCCAAACATCCAAATCTGGATAGTCTTGCATAATGAAAGCAGCAGCTCTAATCCTCTTCTGGAGAAAATCCATGTAGATAATCCAGAAATAGCCTTCCAAAGTCCAAATAAAGAACCATTGGTTCAAATCCAAGGCAACAACACCAAAATTCCACATAACCAGGCCTCCATCATAAAACAAAACACACTTTGCATCGAATATCCTCCCACTGAACAGAATTCACTACCTCCTTCCATCAAAAATCAGATAAGAACCTATATAAAAATAAAACATACAACAAAAAACAAGAATGCTACCAACTAATGATCAAATAGGGACTTCAACTTCA
Organism: Viscum album; assembly: GCA_963277665.1. Classification (NCBI taxonomy): domain Eukaryota; kingdom Viridiplantae; phylum Streptophyta; class Magnoliopsida; order Santalales; family Viscaceae; genus Viscum; species Viscum album. Next base: position 1,900,088,836 of record OY728132.1, on the reverse strand, counting down.
AAATCGTGGCTTTTCCAGTAGTTGAAGTCTAGAGCATCATGTACGTGGAATCCAAAGCACCAGAAATTCAACACCCAATCAAGGAATCATCAAAAAGAGAGGCCAAAGCTGTCACACATACTTAGTAACACAAACCATTTCAACCCAAACCAAAACGAATGTAAGAAAACAAAAGTAGGATAAATCACTGATATTCCAGAAGGAGACCTACTGCCCAGATCCTATCGCCTCCAACCATAACAAACTCAAATACCATGATGAAGAAAAAACCCCACACAACAGAGATATGGTGGTGACCTCCGGCCACTACATCTGGAAACTTGGTCGCCGACCAGCACCGTGTTGCTATGGGAGGCCCTATACAGCTATAAAGTAGTCAGGTGAAAGAGGCCAGCAATGGTGTAAATGAAGAGACAACCCGGGCAATTCCCATCCCGATAGAGGTAGAGAACTATGAAAATTGGGCTGTTAAACAATGTAATATGAATATATCAGATGCAGGTGAGAATAGGATGATGTAGAATCACTATTTGGAATAAATTATGTGTCACTCATATGAGATCTCCCGAATCTATAAAGAAAACTACAAATTCTATACATGATGGGATGATTCATCTGATAATGTTTCATACTGGTGAGAATGTCCTCATCTACAATTCCACCCTAAAGTTGTTGGATCGATTAAAAGATATATATGATACTGATTTTAGTATCAAGCTATGGTTTATATACTCAATATACAAGAGGCGGTGAATTCTATACTTTAAAAATTTCTTATAGAAATTTGGTATAAATAAAATTCACAACACTTTTAAGTTCTACTAATTTGCTTGATTCCAGAAATGAAAGTTAAAAAAAGTTTACAAAAACTATAATCTACCTTAAAGCGTATAGAATCCTAATTAATCAGAGTAAAACTCTATGGAAGTATAAGATAGTTATACTTTCCTCAACAACCAAAATTATTTTAGAAAACAAATATTGAAACACTACAAGTAACAAGTAGTAAATATTTTATCTCAAAGAGAAGGGTATCCAACAACCTTGGATAATGGTCCCTTGATTTATACATTCATGAAAGTCTGTCTTACCCAAACTCACGTAATCCCTCAATCCAAAGATTGGAATCTGTCTAGCTGTTATAGGATGCCCTCGATTTGTAAGGAAATCAGCACCTCTGACTTCACAACCTGATGTCTTTGATTTTAAGGAAATCGCACCTCGGCACAAAGCAATTCTATACGAATAAAAGTTTGAACAAGCCGTTCAAACTTTATGCATGAAGCTTAAGATTTTTTAAGAGCCTCTCTCTCTATAAATCACTTCAGTAGAATGTAATCTAGTTCTACCAAAATTAAAAGGTTAAAAATTGTTGAGCTCGTTAAAATGAGCTCTTATTTATAGGCACAGATTCAATGGTCAGATCCCTCCTCCAATGGTCATATTTTTACTTGAATTTCAGTAGGACCTAGACACATGTCACTCAAACAATGGTTAGTTAGTAACTGAATTCACGACATCATTTTATAACCAAAACTCGAGTAAGCAAAAAATATGGTAACTTAAGAAAATTCATTTTTTGGAGTGTAAGGAAAAATAGTTCGGAGTCTAACCAAAAACACATTCAGTGTCTATAACACATATATATTCTAATTCAATTTATCAAGATAATTTGGAGATATAATTATATAGATTTCCCGAGTCTGAACTTCAAAGAAATTAAGAGTCATAAATTCATTATAATTTGGAGTCTTAATTTATGAGAGTTCGGAGTCTGAAATTACAAAGTATGGAGTCCAAATTCATAAGAGTTCGGATTCAAAACATACAAAGTTCGGAGTCTAAATTCTGAGAACTTGGAGTCAGAACTCAGAATAGTTTGGAGTATGAATTCAGAGAACTCAGAGTCAGAACTCATAAGAGTTCAGAGTCTTTATTCAGAGAACTCAAAACCTAATTTCGAATCATGAAAACATAATGCTATATATATAAGTATTATATGATTCTGAGGTTTTAGATATGAAACCGAATTTTATACTTACAGAAAAAATTGAATAATCAAAAACATGGTAAGGATAAATTTCCTTGGGGAAGGAAAATTTTCCTTTTAAAAGTAAAACATAGGTATAATGAAATTTTTCTTAAGATAAGGTGTTTGTAATTTTCAAAACATTAAGACATGGTAAAGTCATAAGAAAATTATATTGACCAAAAAATTTCCCCAAACATGGAGGAATGGAAAAGTAATAAAGAAACCATATTGACTCAATAATCTCCCCATTTTTTTAAAGCACAAACATCCTTACAATCAACAATATAAGGACATATAAAATATTTCTCTAGACATTGAAAATAAATTGTATCTCCCTTATCACGTGGGAAAGGATGAATATGACTAACTATCCCTTAGGTTTTGGAACACTAAAGATCATATTTTAGATTCTCAGGGTGAGAGTTTTCATTATCTTGAATACAAAAATCTTTTTAATGAAAACTCCCCCTTAGATGAACTCTCCCTTACTTAGGGACATTTCTTCATTACATAGAATTCTTTTTCCTTTCTCCACCTTTTTGATTTTCAAAAAGATATTAAGGGAATGGAAAAGATAATATTGTACCTGAAATATTAGTACAAAGCATCCAAAATAGAAGCAAGCAAACATTTCATTATGATAAGAAAAATTTGTACAAGGAAAAGAATACAACAAAAGATCGGATTGGGTCTCTAATCCTTACTTTTCCTTGGACATCAGCTTCTTTACTATTGTCTTCATCTTATTGAGCTCCTTCTGTTCTTCCTCTACATTCTTAAAAATATGTTTCTGATCCTCATCTTTCTTCTCCAAGGCTTTGATTCTATCTTCTTGAGACTTGAGAGACTCTTCCTGAGCCTTCTGAACATCTTCCTACTTAAAATATTTTCTTCAATATCAATATGAAGATCCCTTTCTCTCTTCAATCTTTGAGCAACTGAATAAAGTTTCCCATTCAAATCCATTAATTATTGAATATGAGAATTTTTCCCAAGGGTTAGCTTTTTTTCAAAGCTATTCATGAGATCATTGATCATCCCCTCTTCAGTGTCAAAAGCATCCTTAAAACATTCTTGAAATTCATAAACAATCCACATATCTTCTATAGTTTTCTTAGACCAAGTGGTCATCTTCTTGAAGAATCTCTTGTGGGAATCATAGATAATGAAAAAAGTATTGAAATCAGCCTCAACCTTTAAAAATTTATCCATCAACATGGATACTGAATCTATTTTTTGATTTAAGGTATGTTGAAGCATCTGACATATTGAGTCAATGCTTGGAAAAATTAGAATGGTCCCAACAAGCTTCTTTAGTGACTAAACAACACAATCATGTCCTATAGATGATGATTCCGAATCTGAAACGTTTCTAGGTGAGGATTCTTTCTCTAGTTAATCTTTCTTCCACATTGATGATGCACCTACACATTTTTTCTTATTTACAACAGTTTTACCAGGTGTATCAACAACCACCTGTTTTCCCTTATCACTTCTCGGAATGTCTTCCTCATCTAGAGATTCATGATCATTGTCAAACAGATGAAAAATTATATCATTGTCTAACTCTTCCTTCTAAGCTCTTGCTTCAGCTCCCTCAAGATGAATGAAGTCATGATTAGAACTTTCTTCTTTAGAGAGATTATTCAATTCATCTTCATCCATGTCATCTTCTCCTTTTTCCTCAATCACATGGGTATCCATCTTTGAAGACTCTGCCTCAGATGTTTGTATTGAGAGCTTCTCAAATAGTCTTTCATTCTAATGGAAATTTTCCACTTGCTTAATCAAATATACGGTGTCACCACTGCTTTCATCTTATTCAATTTGTTGTACTACTACTTCTTCTTTTTCATTCAATTTTTCTTGATTGACAATCTTCTTCCCTGAAGTTTCAGGTAAGGCTTCTACCCAGAAGGATTCTAGTACTGGTATATTCTTTGATGATTTCTAAGTAGACTTCAAAAGAGACCAGAAAATCTCTACTTCAGTCATATTCTTATTTTCCTTATTTTCCTTCTCTTCCCTTTCCAGGTACTCAATTGTCTTCTCCTTCAAGGATTTTTCATCAGCAGGGTCTAGTCCAAACTTGGGCTCCCCTTTTTTCCGTTCTTCTTATCTTCCCTCCACATTGCTACAACCTCATCAGGATATGATTTTTTCTTCATAGGTTTTGGAGGTACTGATTGAGATTCCTTAGCTTTTGAGTTTTTTTCTTCCTCTTCAACTTCCATCAAGTTCCTCTTCTTTCCAACTTTTTTCAATGGTTTAACCACTTCTTTTTTTAATAACATGTTCATCTTTTTTATCAGGTATGTCATAAAATTCTCCTGAATCTGTAGAAAAACCAATGTTCATCTTCTTTAGGGTATCATAACTAACTAGAATTACTTATCAGTTCCTAGGCTTCGAGCTACAAGGGATTTTAAATGATTATATGCAGCGAACATTTAACATTGAAAGAATAGTTGGATACATGCTTATCTTAGCCTTCATGTTTCCATTCTTAATATTCTCAATCGTAATGAGAATATTTTTAACCAAGTTGATCTTCCTTAGATTTACCAAAAAAAATACAAGATATACATGTCACTTTTCTTCAATGTATCCTTGTTACCTTATCTCAAAATTATAAAACCTTGAACCCATAATTCGAGAATCTGATAATTTGTACACAGATGGGAAATCATCGGAGTCTTTACCTCAAAAATTACAATAAATACCACAGCCTTCTCCTTAAAAAATTCCTTTGAAATCCGGAAACTTGTGGGAACAAAACTCAACTTCCCCATCATATAGAATACCAATCAAACTAGCTGCCTTAGTATATGAAAGAGCATAGGTCTTTCCATAGCTCTTGAAGGAGAACATTTCTCTTCCTTCTTCCTTGAAGAAACTGACTGATTCATAAAACTCATCAATCAAATCTAGATATAGCAAATCTGGAGCACTTGGCTTTGATTAGAAAAGGCTTTCCCATACATTTAGCTTAATGTTCTTTGAGATGATAGAATCTGGCATGTTCAATATGTTCAGATGCACCAACCTTTCTCTATATATCTGCCACTCCGAAATTGGCTTGATAGTAGACATATCATTCTGAGAGGATTCTTCAACAGATATTCAAAATTGTGAAAACCTTGAGAAGGTTAGAATAGGCTTAAGTAGAGAGGAAGAGCTTCAACACACGAGTGCTTTGAGGTCGTTGTGGGACAACCATCAGGGGTCATTTTTATAGGTTTTAGGAGCAACGATTCATCTTCCAGACTCAATACAATTGCTAAAAACTCTTCAAATCATATCTGATGGTAGATAAGATAGCCAAAAGGAAATTTTGGATCCGATGTTTTGATGTTTTTTTAATAAAAACATAAGGATTTAAGGAAAAGAGAATCCGGAAAATTTAAAAACAGAAGAAACTACCAGCAAGTAAAGAATGATTACGAAAACATGGAAATGGAAACATAAATTTTTGATTGCTAGGACGATTATTCATATTGAGGGGAAAAATTCTTGAAGAAATTTAGATTCCAAAAATTTGATTATGAAAATACTTGAAAATTAAAATCTCTATTATGAATATTGTGAGGAAAAAAATTTTAAGTATGAAAATTTTCCCTACAATAAATTTGAGTACGAATATCTTCATTATAAAAAAACTTCATTAGAAAAAATATTCATTACGAAAAATTTATGTACGAAAATCTTCATAATGAAACTTTGGAGTACGAAAATTTTAGACTATGAAAATTTTCATTACAAAAGATTTAAAAAATCTAACTATGAAAATTTCAATTACTAAAGATTTAAAAAATCTAACTACATTACGAATTTTTTTGAAAACTAATAAGAAAATGTAATCTTCCTATGAAAATGAGTTTATTACTGTAAAGAGATTGGTTTCAACAGAGAGTTAACAAGTAGGATTACCTTATGGTTATCATTACTAATATCTGTTTAATGTATTCAAATCTATCAGAAGATAAGGATTTTGTAATAATATCTGCATGTTGATCTTGTGTTCCGATAAATTGAAGAATGATATTTCATTTTTGTGTATGATACCTAAGAAAGTGACATCTAATATCTATGTGTTTTTTAAAAGAGTGATGTGTAGGGTTTTTACTTAGGGAAATGACACTAGTATTATTACACAAAATTTTTGTTTTGGTAAAACTCATACCATAGTCGGTGAGTGTGTGTTGCATCCATAATACTTGATCATAGAAACTTTCAGCTGTTACATATTCATCTTTAGTAGTGGAAAGTGCAACTGAGTGTTGCTTCATGCATGACCATGAAACTAATGATTCTACTAAGAAATGACAATTTCTAAATTTAATTTTTTCTATCCATTCTACATCCACCAAATCCAATATCCAAAAAACTCTTTAAAATAAAATCATTTCTGAATGTATAAAAGAGTCATAAATCCGTGTTTCCCATTAAGTAACATAAAAATATTTTTACTTCTTTTAAATGAGATTCCTTAAGATTGTATTGATATCTTTCACATAATCATACTAAAAACATTGAGTTTGGATAACTAGCTATCAGGTAAAGTAAACTTCCTACCATACCTCTAAAAGATGTTTGATCTAATAGTTTCCTAAATTCATCAAGATCATTTTTGTTTGATGTACCAATGGAGGTAATAATACTCTTAGTTTTGTCATATCCATACTGTTTAAAAATATATTTAATATACTTATGTTGGGGTATATATTCCTTCTGGATTTTGGGAAATTTAAAAACCAATGAAAAATGTTAACTCAGCCATCATACTCATTTAATACTTATATTCCATTCGATCCATAAAGGAATAAGTAAAATATTGATGATTTGAACCAAATATAATGTCATCAACAAAAAATTGAACAATAAAAAAATTTCTTATCTTTCTTTATAAAAGGGTTGGATCTGCATTTCCCTTAACATAATTATTTTGATGAAAATATCTTGTATTCCTATCATACCAAGCTCTAGGGGCTTTCTTAAGTCCATACAAAGCTTTGGTAAGTTTATAAACATGTTCAGGATGTTTTGTATCTTCAAAACCAAAAGGTTGTTAAAAAACTTCCTCTTGAAGAAAACCATTAAGGAAATAACATTTAACATCCATTTGGAAAAGTTTGAAGTTGAATAATGCTGCAAAGGAAAGTAGAATATGAATAGATTCAATTCTAGCTACAGGATCATAGGTTTCCTCATAGTCTATTCCTTATTGTTTATTATAGCCTTTAGCAACCAATCTTGCTTTATTTCTAACTATGATTCCATTTTCATCACACTTATTTCTGAAGACACATTTTACTCCGATTACATATGTTTCTTTAGGTCTTTCAACCAAGGTCCAAACTTTATTCCTTTAGAATTCATTTATCTCATCTTGCCTAGATTTTATCCAATCATCATCACGTAATTCATCATCAGTGATTTTTGGTTCTAATTGGGAAAGGAATTCTAGACGTTCTACTTCATTTATTAAGGAACTTCTAGTACTTACGGGTTGATTTACATCACCAATTATACTATCACAATGATGATTCTTTAGAAACAACCGATTTGGGTTTTGTAAAACCTATTCATCACCATAGGGTAGGAAATCTTCTGGGGTAATTGCTTCAGAAACTTCTTCTTGGACATTTTCCTTATCTGAAGGATCTTCTAAAAAAGGTTGATAATTAGCTTTTGAAAACACATCTGAAGATGTAGGTTGGGGTTGTTTAAAAACAAAAGGATCAATTTCATCAAATTTGACATGTACTGTCTCTTCAATAGTACAAGTGTTTTTATTGAAAACTCTATAAGCCTTAGAAGTTGTGGAGTAGCTTAGAAAAATTCCTTCATCATATTTTGGTGCGAATTTTTGTAAATTATCTTTAGTATTCAAAATGTATACCTTGCAGCCAAAAACCATGATGTAGGAACATTTAGGTTTTCGACCATTCTATAACTTTTAAGGAGTTTTATTAAGGAATGTCCTAATAAAAACACTATTTATAGTTTTACAACCAGTACTTATAGCCTCAACTCAAAACATTTTGGGTATAGAATATTCAGTCAACATGTTTCTCGTTATCTCTTGAAGAATTCTATTTCTTATTTCAACAACCCCATTTTTCCGAGGTGTTCTAGGTTTTGGGAAGTTATGAGTAATTCCTTTTATACTACAAAATTTTTCAAAATCTGAATTTTGAAATTATCTTCCATGATCACTATTAATATTTATCAAAGGAAGGTTTTTCTCATTTTTAACTTGGGGTCTAAAATTTTTGAAATAAGAAAAAGATTCATATTTTGTTTCTAAAAAATATACCCATGTAAATCTAGTGTAATCATCAACTAAGACAAATACATAATATTTGCCTCCAATGCTTCCATTTTGTATTGGTCCAAAAAGAACCGTATGCACTAACTATAATGCATTAGTGGTCAAGACTTCACCGACTGATTTAAAACTTGATTTATGTTTCTTTCCATGTTGAAAAGGATCAAAAACTTTTGAAGAATCAAATCTATGCTCTATTATATCATTAACTAGTCCTTTCTAAGATAGTTTGCTTAGGTTCCTAAGGTTACAGTTTCCTAACCTTCTATACCATAAACAAGAATGATCTTCCATTGCACTAAGGCAAGACAGGTCTTAGCTCCTATGGCCTTCTAAGTTTAGTGTGTAGACATTCTCTTTCTTATTGATAGAAAGAATAAACTCTTCCTTGGAATTGTGTACTAAGAACTTGTCATTCCTAAAACTCACAAGGTATCCTTCATCACAGAATTTACATATGCTAATGAGGTTGTGCTTAAGACCCTTGAAAAATATAACATTTGATATCAATGTTTTTTCAAGAAGATCAATGTTACCTATACCAAAAATATCTCTCTTAGAATTATCTTCAAAAGTTACTTTTCCTCCTTTTGTCTTGATAATATTTTCAATGATGTTTTTATTACCATAAATATGCCAGGAACATCCACTATTCATGTAACATGCATTGTTTTTGGTACTATCTTTATTTTCATGAAAGTAAGAATGTTAGACTTTTGGAATCCATACTTTCTTGGATCTAGAATTGTTGGACAATAAAATTTTGGGTATCAACATTTGTTTAGAAAAATAAACTTTATGAAACCCAAGAGATTCAAAATTATTCAGAGAACTATTTTTCTTCCAATTCCCACCACTTTGACATTTAGTACAATAGGGGCTCTGGATGGAATAAAATAGTTATTTTTGAAAACAGGTTTTCTGTGAGTAAAACCTACTCCAGTAGTATTTCCTTGAGGTTTAATTTGAGAATACATCTTGTCAAAATTTTCTTTACGAGATGTAAAATTTTAAAGAAGTTTCTTAAATGAATATATGTTGAATTTTAGTCTAATGACTAAATTCATATCCACATGAATTATTTCATTCGAGTTAGATTTTTCCTCAAAAGCATTTATTTTTAAAATATCATTCTTAAGATCTTTAGAAAGTTATTCCTTCTCAGAATTTAATTACATAAGGTCTTTAGAAATTTTTTCTAGAATATCATCCTTATCTTTATGATCTCTATAGTGGTTTGAAATCACTTTTGGAAGAACTTCTTCCCTAGTATTTTGCTTGTCTAGTTTCTTAAAAATTTTACAATTTCATGCTTCTAATAAAATGGAAAATATAGATACTTACTCATATGAGGATATTTTTCATTATCCAAAGATGAAGTATATACATTAGTAGTAATATCTTCATAATAGTAATTCTTATCAAGAGATAAATTTGTTAAAGCCTCGGCAGAACGTAACTTTTATATATAACATGTATTTGCGAAAGAAGTAGAAGAAATGAATCTAATATTTTTCTATTATGATGATTAATATTCCGAAGATTCACTTTTCGAAGAGTCTCTATAGCTATAACTCCATGTTTCATTGGATTTAATACTTTTCTTATGCTTCTAATGATAGAACTTATTCTTTTTTCTCTCTAAATTCCTTTCCTTCTTTCTTTATTTTTCAATAAAGGGAAATTAGGTCTGATATGACATGTTCTTATACATTCATAACATGTAAATTCCCCATATTTTTTTATCTTTGTAGTATATATTATTGAACTTATTTTGATAATTATTCTAAGGTCCTATCTTGTTCATTCTCTGAGAAAGATTATCTAATTCATTATCAGACATTTCTATATTACTAGATTCTGACTGAATAATGACTTTCTTTGACTTCGATCTAGTTACTCTTTCTGGAGTCTGGGATTTCATATGTTTTGAAGTAGTTGTAAAATCAACACCTCTATTCTCATTATTATTTTTAACATCATCATCATCTCTCTTCATTCTAGTCCCATGCTGAAGAAGAGTTCCAAACAACTCATCTAAGGAAATGTGGGTGACTTTCCTGTTCTCATCAATTGCTATCCTCTTGGACTCCCATGCATTTGGAGTGATGTATATGATTTTATCTATAAGGGCCTCATCATCCAAACCTTTTTCTTCCATATACTGTAAGATATTCACAATAGTTATGAACCTTTTCTGAACTTTACTTATAGGTACTCCATAAGAAAAGTTAATCCATGATATTCAACTCTTAACATATCTCTTCTTGTCTCTATAACTTTAGACATACCAAAATGTGTAACTTCAAGTTTCTTCCAGATACTTTGCAGCTTCACATGAAGATATTTGACTATATATTTTTCTATTCAAATAACATAACAATGCATTTCTGACTCTAAAATTTGCTTGATATTCTGATTTCTCCTGATAAGTAAAAGTTCTTAATTCCTTATCGGAAATCTTATAGTCTTCTGCCAGCATTAGGTAGTTATCATCTACAGTGTTAGTAAAGAAAGTCTTTATCCAATCTCTCTAGTACTCATAATCATTTCCATCAAAAATAGAAGGTCTGGTAGGATTTATAATGTCGATAGAACGAACATTTAAAACTTCCATCTTAAGGAAAATATTACCACACAAACTTGTTAGTAATAAAAGTTTGTAAATAAGAAAAAAATATCCTATGAAATGAAAATAGAACTAGAGTATCTCTAAGAAAAATATGAATCCAAACATTATGAGTCTGAAAATCTGATTCTGAGAAAGTGAAGAAGAATATTTCTCTTTTGAATCTAATCATGAGATTAATTCATATTTAACCAAAACTTTGAAGCCAATTGATGAATGGGTTCTGGGTACAAATTCACCTCCTCTGATACCAATTGTTGGATCGATTGTAAGATAGATATGATATATATTGTTGTATCAAACTATGGTGTGGATACTCAATATAAAAGAGGGGGGTGGGGTGAATTTTATACTTTAAAATTTTCTTAAAGAATGTTTTTATAAACAAAATTCACAACTCCACTAAATTATACTAATTTTCTTGATTCTGAAAAGGTGATTCCAAAAATAAAACTTAACAAAAGTTTACAACAACAAATACCTTAAAGAATATAGAATCATACTTAATTAGAGTACAATTATAAGGATATATAAAAGAGTTATACTTTCCTCAACAACCAAAATTACAGTGGAAAACAACAATTATAACACTACAAGTAACAAGTAGTAAATCTTTTAACACAAAGAGAAGGGTATCCAACAACCTTGGATAAAGGTCCCTTGATTTATACTTTCATGAAATTCTATCTTACCCAACCCCAGGTAAGAACTCAATCCAAAGATCGGTATCTGTCTTGCTATCCTTGTAAGACCTTGATTTTTAAGGAAATCCACACCTCTGACTTCATAACCCAAAGTCTCTGATTTTAATGAAATTGAACCTCTACACAATTAAATTCTACACTAAGCAGAGTTTGAAGAAGCCGTTTAATCTTTATGCATGAATATTGAGAGTTTATAAGATCCTCTCTCTCTAGAAATCACTTCAACAGCATGTAAGTGAGTTCTGCCAAAATTAAAATTTTAAAAAGTCATGAGCTCGTTCAAATGATATCTTATTTATAGGCATAGATTCAATGGTCGGCTCCATCCTCCAACATTCTTATTTTTCATTGAATTTCAGAGGTACCTGTACACGTGTCACTCAGACAACGGTTAGTTAGTAACTGATTGCACAACATTGTTTTATAACTAAAACATGAGTAATAAAAAAAATGGTTACTTAAGAAAATTTATTTTTTAGAGTATAAGGAAAAATAGCTCGGAGTCTAAAAAAACACATTAGGTGTCTATAACACATATATATATTCGGATTCTATATATTAGTAGAATTCAGAGTTAAAATTATATAGAATTTTAGAGTATGAACTTCAAAAAAATTTAGAGTCATTAATTTAGTAGAATTCAGAGTCTGAATTCATGAGAGATCAGAGTCTGAAATTACAACATTCAGAGTCTGAATTCATAAGATTTCGGAGTCTAACCTTTCAAAGTTTAGAGTCTGAATTCAGAAAACTCGGAGTCATAACTCAGATGTTTTCAGGGTTTGAATTCAGAGAACTCTGAGTCAGAACTCATAAGAGTTTGGAGTTTGTATTAATAGAACTCGAAACCTGTATTCAGATCCAGAAAACAGAATTCTCTATATCTATGTATTATATGATTCTGAGGTTTTTTATACAAAAATGAATTTTATACTTAGAGACAAAATGAATAATGACAAACATGGTAATGATAAATTTCCTTGGGGAAGGAAAATTTTCCTTATGAAAGTAAAACATAGGGTAAATGAAATGTTCCTAAGATAAGGTGTTTGTGAATTTCAAAACATGAAGAAATGGTATTGTCATAAGAAAACCTTATTGACTCAACAATCACCCCAAACATGAAGGAATGGAAAATTCATAAGGAAACCTTATTGACTCAACAAAAGCTTCACTTAGGTAAGCTTCATTCTGGATGGCTGAGTCCTTATACTATTTATAATATTTATCCTTTTGGTTCAACATAGGTATTGCGTGATCTAAGTGGACTAAGTATTACTATCATTGGGAAGAGACATAAACACTTCTACAAGGATTTTACAAAGCACATAGTGGAGGAAATCCACCTTCGAGAAGAAAAATACTATTGAAACCCACGGTGTTTTATCCTTCCTTCCCACATTATCTTTTATTATAGTTAATACACTACACACTCTATGTGTGAGGGGGATGGGTATATTCTTGGGTTAGTTATGAATTTTTATCTAATTTTTTTCTTTTTCCTTTTTTACATGATGTATTGTATTGTCCCCCCCTCATTTCCCCCCATCTTTTTTTGCCAAAATGTTAATTTTTTATTCCCACTTTTCATGGAAAATGATTCTCACTTGATCATGTAATTTATTGAAAATATATAAGGAATTTCACTATTTCATGTTTTTTAACATGTCATATATTTTTTCAATGATGAAATGTGTTTTTAGAAGAATTTAACATTGTTGTGTAACTTTCCCTTGAAAATTGTTTGATTGTAAGTGATATTAATTGTTGTACCATTTTGAAAACATTGAGAAGAATGGTACCCTTTGTGTGATTAGATTAAGGGAAAATTTTGTCACTTCATTTCTCCAGAAATCTTTTTACCCAAATATGAAGTGTTAATTTTTCTTACTCAATAGAAGATAAATATAATTTTGGTTAATATTCATCAACATTCCAAAATGTTTTTCCCATAAGTTTGTTTCTTATCAAATATTTTCATTACTATACCGGATTAACCTATGAGTATGCACCTATTTTCCAACTATTTTACACCCTTAAAAAAATTATCAAAAAAAATATAAAAAAACAAAAAAGGGGTTTTTGTCTTAGGAAGATCAAAAAACACCATTCGTTGACCATTGATCTTGATATACCTATTATAATTAGGGTCACGAGGAGATCAACAAAGGGTTGAGATAAGAGTTTGATATTTTATCCAAGGGTAACTTTTTAAAAAAACAATAAGAATATTAATAAATAAGGGGTGTGAGGAAATGTAAACATATGGGGATATCTAGGTCAAGAGATTATTGTTTTGCTTCCAATAATTACTAAGTGAGTGGGTCTTGAAATTTTATTACAACAGATGTAGGGAAGGTTTGGTGGAAAAAATCATTTTAGTACAAATATTTAAAATAACCTATATTTACAGAAAAAAGGGGAAATAATAGAATGTAATGGTTGTCAAACACACATATGAATGGTGAGTTAGTGGATTAGTTGAATTTTTAATTCCTTGATCAGATCATTATCATGAATCTCTTCGAATTTCATTGTGAAATAATTTACGAGACACCTTTTTCCATTGTCACTGATAATAACTCCTTGGTATGGTTTTTTTTGAGCGCATTTCTTTCATGAATAGAATTTTCATTTAATGTTAAATATTCATGACGTTGGGAATATATAAATGCCTCATTTTGTAAATTTTAATTTCCCCAGGAGTGAAAAGGTTTAGTTTTGGGGGTGTGATCACACCACAATTCAGTACTCATTTACACCATTATACCACTATTTTAAACTGGTTTTGTATTGAAAATTAAAATTATAATAACAAACTAAAATTAATGATTTTTAAAAGAATTTTTTTCCTTTTAACTATTAAAATTATAAATTTCACTTGTTTTGATGATTTCATTGAAGGTGGAGTTGATTTGGAGATCCCATGATGATGAGGAAGCAAAATTATCCAAACTGCAAGGAATCCCATGAACACATGTTCACTATTATTCTTGATCTGAGAAATCTGTATATCGAAATGGGATGACATTTTGTGAGCTGATACATAACTCTCAGGGATACAAATTTATTAAAGGAACCAATTCACATTTCACCCATTAGAATTACTAAGAAAACTGATATGTCCATTAGAATGAATATTGCATGGAGTCCAAATATTACATTTGTATTTTGGAAATAAATATTATTATATACATTATAATTCATCCATATTTTACATGGAGATATAAAATTTGTCTTAAATTTTTTTTTTAAAATTGATTTAATACTTTCTGATTTCCCCAAACCATGGACCAAGAGGATTCTCAAAATCAGGGTTCCCAAAACCACTTCCCACTTTTCCTATAAATTGGTACCTTGGGAACCCCATTTTGGAGTTAGACTGGGAGGAATGGTATTGTCATTTTGGAGTCCCAAATGAGTTATATAATCAGCCTTATTTGTTCAGGAGGCTATTGTAGGTGATACTTCAACATATTCTTCTTCCTCCCCGCCCATGGATTTCTAAACCCTTTGTGACACCTGGGGAGGAAAGTGATGTAATCCCATGCATTTTTTTGGTAATATTTGAATGGTATTTTAAATTCATGGTTTTTGTATTTTCATCATACTATATTATTATTTAATTGATTTATGTACTAGTTTATCATTCTCAACTCATATGATAATGTTTGGGGGTACCCTTTCATGTGGTGTTTCACACACCACTCACCATTTCTTCCACACTCTTTTAATTGCAGTGTTTCTATGGTTCATATTGGTCTATTGAACTCTCATAAACATTGTAAAGTCTATGTAAATTTTTTTCGTGGCATCACAATGAAATAAAAAACAAAACTGGATAGAACATTGAGTTCTTCATGTTTTTCCTTGGTGATTTTTAGTTATGAATTCGAATTCAATTCACTCAATCATCGGTGGAATCTGGTGAATCATTGTGTGTTTCTGACTGAACCCTAGAAATTATCCTTATATAAACTCATTAAAATTCTGGTTCTAGGTGTTACAAAAATGTATTAAAATATCTAAAAACTATATCATGAAGCGATGAAGTATTAGCATCACAAGAATTACCTGGGTTGATCACGATTAATTAATTCTATTTATTTCAACTTTGTTTTATCACATTCCATTTTCTTTTGGATTATAAAATCACCAACCCAATATTTTATAAAAAAACTCCCTTTTTTCAAATAAAAATATAATTTTTAAATTAATAATCTATGGATTTTTCGAGAGATGACCTAGGGTTCCTGATATGATGTAATAATTCTAGTAAAAACAAAACAACTAATTTGACGTGCTCGACAATGTGATCAAGGAACATGAAAATAACCTTCAGAAACATGAGTCTTGATATGAAAATTTATTACAAAATCTCTAATATTATATATGATCAAGAGATCCATGAGGTCAATTGTATTGGTAGTTTTTAAAGTGAACTAGAGGAAAATCATGTAATTATTGAAGGTTTTTTAAATCTAGATGAGATTAATTTCCTTTGTTCACATAAGGGAATTTTGTCTCTTTAGACTGAATCTATGTTAGATAGCTATTTTGATGATATTATCAAATTATCAATAAATAAAACCGTTAGAGAAGTTCAAAACATTGTTTTTATACACATTCATGACACTGATTTGGCCATGTGGTGGCTAAAACACATATTCAAAGGAACCAATTTTGTAAAGAAATTTGGAAATGGAAATATAGTTCAATGAAAATTCATGTCCTACATACAAAAGTTTAAACCAAACTAATCTCACATTTAAGTTCATAACTTCATTACTCAACTATAAATTTTTAGGGAACAATCAAACCTTCCATTTTTTATTTATTATTCTCTTAAATCCAATCAAGTTAGGATGCATTTGGATGTCTTGGGAATGCACAAAAAAATTAAATTGGATAGAACTTGTCTGATATTCTTGGGATTATCCCACTCATTGTAACTCATAGGATTGTTCTAGAATCTAACTAAAACCCATTTCTTCAATATCAGGGAATAATCAATCCTAATTATATGGATCCAGTAAGGATAGAACTTCAAAAGCTGTTGAAATAAGGTATCATATACCTAATTATTGAGAGTGACTGGGTAATACTAATTCAAATTTTTGTAAAGAAATATATAATCACATTGATTACCAATGTGTATGGTGATCTTTTCCCCATGAGGGTAAGTAGTGGATAAAGAGTCATTATTAACTATAAAAAGCCAAACTCATGTACCAAGATATACCATTTCCATTTTCCCTTCCTTAATCATGTCCTTAAGAAGGTTGTGGGTCATTAGTATTATTGTTTTCTAGATGGATACTCAGGGTATAATCAAATGGATGTGTCCTTATAATATAAGGGAAAAAACATTCACCTAACCATTTGGAACTTTTCACTTCCAACACATGCCATTTGGGTTATGTAATGCCTCTGATACCTTCTAGAGGTGCATGATGGGAATATTCTCTAACATGGTTTAGTATTTTTTAGTGGTCTTTATAGATGAATTATTCATATTAGAGGATATATTTGAGGGATACCATATAAATGATGAAATGGGTTTGTCTAGATGTAAGGATAACTATATCATCGTAAACTATGGAGAATTCCATTTCATGTTAAAGGAAATACTAGTTATTGGAAATCTAGTCTCTGGTAGAGGGATTAAAGTTCATAAAACGATGGTTGATATCAATCATCACCATACCTCTTCAAAAACTATCAAATAAGTTTGGTACTTATTAAGACAATATAGTTTATATAGAAGATTCATTAAGAATTTTTGATCTATTTCCTAACAACATTGTGCTCTTCTGGTGAAATATGCTCAATTTGATTGGATAGAAAGTTGTGAATAATCATTCTCAACACTAAATTAATCTCTTATCTCTCCACCTATCATGAAAGATCTCATTTAGAAACAATAATTTGAACTCATATGTGATGTCAGTGAATTTTCAATAAGACCAGTCTTAAGAAAATGTTTAGAGAAACATTCTTTGTCATTTATTATGTAATAAAAATAGTGAATAGTGCTAAAATGAACTAGACCACTGCTGAGAAAGGGTTTCTCATTTTTGTATTCTCTTTAGAAATGTTCTCGTCATATCTTATATGATCCCCCATCATTGTATTCATAGATTATTTGACTCTAAAATACCTTTTTGAAAAAAATTATTCCAAAGCTTGATTGATTAGGTGGGTCCTTGTTCTTCAATATCATGATATAATAATTAAGGATTAAAAGGGTGTTGAAAATATTGTAGTGGATCACCTCTCTAGGTTGGAATTCAAATAAAAATCACATCACATTTTCTATTTCATTTATTTCCTAATTATAAACTCTATTATTTGAGTTATTGACCATGGTATGATCATATAGAAAACCAATTGGAAAAAGGGGTCATTAAAACATTCATCAGGACCCAAAATAAGAGGATATTCCTTTCAAATATCAGAAATTATGTGTTTGATGTTCCTTACCTCTTTATGTTATATCCAGATAATGTCTTTATGAGATGTGTTCTTGAGTCTAACCAAAATTAAATTATTAAATTTTTCCATGGGATGCCATGTGGAGAGCACTTTTAAAAAATAAAACAATTGAAAAGGTCCTCCAAAGTTGTTTCTTATGTCTTCAACTCACTAAATATTCATTCACATTCTTCTAAAGTTTCTATCAATGTTATAAATTATGATCCATAACAAAAAAGAATAAAATTCCCCTTACTTTTAGTTTGTTCATAGAAATATTTTATTTTAGGGGAATTTATTTCACAGTACACTTCCAAATCTCTAATTGATATCTCTAAATCCTTTTAGTTTTTTATTACATCTCAAAATGGGTTTAGACCATTCCCACAAAGTCTAATGATCATCAAGTTGTGATCTGATTCCTAAAATAGTATATCTTTTCTAGATTTATAATTTCTAGGGCTATCATCACTAATCATGGAACCCATTTCTATAACCATCCCTTCTTATAACTCATGTATATGTATGGGATTTCTCACAATGTTTCAACATCCTACCATCCACAAAAATGGTCAAGTTAAGTTGGAAAATAAGTAAATTAAGAAAATTCTTGAGAAAAAACATCAATACCTCTAGGAAATATTGGTCTGAAAAACTCGTGGATTACCTTTGGTCATATCACACAACATTCAAAGCCACAATATGTTTGTCACCGTATAAATTGGTTTATGGAAAATCATGCCATTTACCCATTGAAATTGAATATGAGGTCTTTTTGGGCAATCAAAATAATGAACATTGAAATTTTATTGGACAAAATAATGTAGAAATTAGACCTTAACAACATTTAGGAACTTAGGTTGGAGGATTATAAATAATTTAGGATAAGAAAAGAAAGATTTCAATATTACCAATCTAGGAATATTAAATTAAAACAATTTGAAACATGAAAATTTGTTCTACTATATAGTTCCAAACTTCACCTACACCTGGGAAGGTTAAGGTCCTATTGGTTAGGGTCGTACACAATGCATCATGTGTGCCTCTATAAAGAAGTAGAGATTTAGGATCCCACCTGTGGCCATGACTTCAAATAAAATGGTCATAGTTTAAAACCATTCATTGAATCACTTAATAAAGAAGAAACAGAGAAGGATTTCACAGATCCAACGTTTGAACTAGAAAAAAGTTGATATATTTACGGTCCATTTTTTGATAAACACAATAAAAAATCACAAACTAGGAGTAATACTAGCTTTTACCTGTATGCTAACTCAAATTTTGTAGTTTAAAAATAAACAGGTGTGTTTTTTAATAATTTTCTTTTCTTTTTTTAGTTAAGGGAACATCAATGGGTTTCCATTATGTTCTAATTTTTTTGTTGTGTAAGATGTAGGGGCTGATGATATTGATTTTTTATATGAAAATATCATTTATTTCTTCTATAAAAACACAAATTTTCATCATTGATGAGGGTTCTATGAGTAACATCGAGATCAAGGGATTAAACGGGATCAACATAATGTTTATCATTAACCACCTTGTTACTTCATTCCATGGTTCCCATTTTCAAATTTTATTTTGGTAATCCAATCTTACACATATACCCACATCTAACTTTTATTTTTCATTAAACACTAGGGATATTTTTATTCAACTTTTGGAGTGAAATAAAAAAATCATGTTGATACAAAAATAAAAAAAAATTTAAAAAAATTGCAATGATCATAATGAACGTTAATGGAAGGAAAGTATTATTTAACCTTAAACATGAAAATACATGTTAAAAACTTTGAAACTGGATATCAAATAATTTTTCATTTATTGATTATAATTTTTTACCCAATTTTAAGTTCATGTGTATAGATTTTGTAAAGTGTGGTTGTCTAATGATGTTTTTCACTATTAATATTTTCACCAATTTAATAAAAAATTCAGAACACACATCCTTTAGATTTTGTGGTATTAGTTTGAGTTCTTGGGTACTATAATAAATAGAATGTGTTTAGTGATTGATTTTAATTTTAAAAAGTGTATTTAAAAAAATAAAAAAAAATCAATAAACCAAATAATAATAATAATAGCAATAATACAATTACGCGTACAATAATAGATAAAGTGAATTCATGGATTTCATCCCTTAGTGATCATGAATCTATATTTTTAAGGCACATTGTTGGTTATTTTATATCAATTTTTGGTAATTTGAATTTTTTATTGAGATAAATAAAGTTTATACTCAAGTATATGAGCTCTACATGGTTCCCTAAAGTATTTCAGCCTATTAGTCATCAAAAATCATATTATAGGGGTTTAGTTAATTTAGTGAAATTTCAATTACCATGAAAAAATATAAAAAAAACAAGAAACAAAAACCTGAATACTCATATTAAGATTTAAATTTGATTCCACCTTTCACTTCGATCATTTACCCTTTAATGAAAATGATCCTCCATGCCTATTGTGATGCACAACACATCATTATGCTTAATTGAAACTGGGTGAAAAATGCTTCTGAATTTAAATAAAGTAATGGGATTAGGATTGGTATATTCTTTTGAAAATATCTTGTATTAAGTGATTTTTACCAGTTTAATGATTTTTTGGTATGATGTCTTTTGGTGAGAATTGTATATTAAAATGTTTTTGGAAAAAGGAATTCAAATTTCATATTTTTGAGATATATTTCCCCTTAGACTAGAAATAATCAGTTTGGGGGAATTATTATTAATTTATATAATATAATATTCATTTTTATATTCTAATATTAATATGATTCAATTTTCATAAACACTTTTACTGGTTCATTTTAGAATTTGAACTTCTTTTATTATCATGAATGCAATTCTTTCTTAAAATACACAATTACACTGTATATTTTTAAACACCTCCTAAAACACCCAATGGTCTCGATTTTATTTTCATATTTCATTTTCAGGTCTCCCATGCCATGAGAAATAGTATAGCCTTCTATAGTTATTCGGTATTCATTTGGGATGATGTCCAATGTGAGCCTTCTTCTTTGGAAATTATGGGTGAAGTGAACTGGAAAAAAAACCAACAAAATAACTTTATAAGCTGTGATATAAGCCTTATTAAGCTCAAATTTGAAATAGAGATATATAAACCCATTAATAACATTTAATTCAATAGTTATAAGAGATAATTTTGTGTTTTTAAGGGAGTTACATGTGTCCCAGGTTAAAGATGAAATTATGTTCCAAATTATATATCCCAAAATAATAACCCAGCAATTCAATAATATATCCAAAGATAAATAATTTATTGGGTTTCTATTTTAAAATATATTAGGGGAAATTGTAGGTTTAAATTTATTCTTCTATGTTCCACCCATGATTTTTCTCTCTTGAAGCTCATTTTAGGTACCTCGGTTGTGTGGATGCAAGATGGATCGAATTTTCGTTCAAGGGTCTAAAAGTCGACATTACACAAACTTTAAACCACCCTATGCCTAAAATAATCAATTGGGAAGATATGTAATATTGATGGATTGACCCAAGACTCATGAAAATTCTATTTAAGGTAGTTTTTTTGGATTATTTGTGAGAGTTTTTTTATGTTTTCATTTTAATGTTATGATACCAATTTGATATTGTAATTGTATTTATTTCTCATGAATGTTGCTCAAATCACTTATGTTTTTTTATTAGAATGTATTCATTTTCTCTAATTAGGTTCTTCCTTCAACATGTTGATATCATTTCCTCAAGGAGTAATGTTATTCAAAAAACATTTATGAAATTATTCACACAAAACTAAATTGATCATTATTTCATTGTTTTTCCTCTCCAAATATACCACTTTATGTCACCTTCCATATTCCATTAAAATTATTGCATGAATGGAATTATAACCCTGTGATGGTTTGATTCAAAGGAAGTATCAAGTATTTGGATTGGACGTTATTTCATGTTACATTAATTTTAAATCATTTCTTTTATTTGTAAATCCATTCGATGATTACTTACTTCCTCATCCTTATTGATCTTTAACACTACACATTCTTAGTACTAATATGATCCTATACCTTGGAGTGATAATGAAATGATCCTAAAACTGTATATGATATTAGTATTAGGGTGTGTAGGTATTAAAATATTATGTGATTATGGTAGTTCTACTTTATTGGGTAAACCTACCCCAAATTTAAGAAATTAAAATAATATAAAAAGGAATTAGTCCTACCCACCCCAAGTGATAACCTGAGATCAAAACATTATCTAAAATTTAATTCAATTAGGTATATTAGTGTTAATTTAAAACAAATCAAATTAAATACAATCTTTCCACTTCATAGAAAAATACCCTCTATAATGTATGTGTTTGTATGTTTGATCTTAGGTCTCTAAGGATTCAACAACCCAGGATACACAACAAGTGACTGCTTCAACCCTATAAAACATTTGTAAATTTGGCCAAGACCATTCACCATGGATTAGAGGAATAAATAGTGATGGTAAAAGGTCTTACAATTTTCTAACATGCCGTAGGTTATTTTGTTACATCCTTGAGTGTTCAAGAACCACCAAGGTCATGTCTAGGTCATGGTCTAAACCATTTTGTCTTCATGAACTGTTGAAACGGCCAAATTCAATTCCATGTCTTCATAGATCTTGACCTAACAGAAGGGGGAAACACATTGGGTTTCGTTTTGGGGTCTTAATTTGGTTATTAATTGGTTCATAACCCCAATTAATCTATTCAGGTCTCGCCCTATTGACCCCATGGATCTAATGATCTTCCTGGAGTTTTAGGTCATTTATTTGAGAGAACCACTTATAGAAGCTATACCCATGGGCATTTATTCCTTATTATTTCTACTTGGTCAATCCAATATATCCTTTAATCCTTATTTTATGGTGAATCTAGATTTCGGTGACTCATTGAATGTCTTTGTTATGTATTCATGTTTGGATGAATTTACACTCTTCTTTATTATTTGGTCATGGAGGATGTTGTTATGAATTAGATCATGATTCCTTATTCCATCTCGGAAGGTAATTATAACTTTGGTGTATCAACAACCTTATTGAGGATAAGTGGTGTTCTAAAATGCCTCAATATCATTCTCTTTGTGACTTATACTCATGTCACTATCCAAGAGAGAAAATTCCGTCATTCTTAAACCAAGATTGAATTCTACCATTGATGATGGTTTTCATTGAGTGAGTGTTTTTTTACCCCTTGGATTTATCTTCCTTATTTCATGTTCTATAAACTTTTTTATATTTGAGATAAGTTATATGATTCTTTAGTGTGTGATCTTGTTTTTGTTTGTGTGTAAACGTGGTTTTGGAGATGACAACCTTGACGAA
Organism: Viscum album; assembly: GCA_963277665.1. NCBI lineage: Eukaryota > Viridiplantae > Streptophyta > Magnoliopsida > Santalales > Viscaceae > Viscum > Viscum album. Next base: position 1,900,065,330 of record OY728132.1, on the reverse strand, counting down.
CCATGATGTTGAAATTAAAAAACTTGAGGTGGAAATTTCAATTCCATTTTGGGATCTTTTATACACTTGTTTTATATTTTTAATACTTCTTCATACCATGTTTAACCGTGCTCGATTAGGACCACATGTGTGTGTGTGTGTGTGTTTCTCATTAGACCTGTTATGATGCATGTATCCATGAGTGTGATTGTATCTTATTTTTCCATGTTTTATTATGATCACATGAATAGTATGATACTATTATGTTTCCCATGATTATATCTTATGATTTTACCTTAATCTCTACCATGTTATGTGTGTTGCCAGGCCCTTCGAGGTTGTTCTTGGTACTTTGAACTAGTGTACCATTGAATTATAATTATTCATTATAGGGAGTGTGTGTATGGTGTTGAGAACAAGATTATTTATGGTGATGTTGTGATATGAAGATGATGGTTAGGATTGTTATGAATGAAGGAGGTTTTTTAAAAAGGATTGTTTTTTTATAACATAAATCACTCTAATTTGTTAAGACTTACAAAATAGGTGATTATGTGGAGATGTAGGACCTGTATATTGTTCTAAATGTTTGTCTTATCAGGATTAAAAGTTTCATCATAAATAATTTTTTATGGATAAATATGTTGAAGATTTGATGATCTTAAGTTCTTAACAAAATTATTACATAAAGAAATAATTATTATAGCTTAAGTATAAAATGGGAGAACAATGTTCAGGTTTATAAGTTCATGCAATGAGTTTTTGTAGAGTTGAACAGACTAGGATGGTGTACAAGGTCTACTGAGTTGATAATACTGATTAATGGTCTGGATTTATGATGGTTTTAATGATTTATCGTTACAGTGGTATAAAGAGTTATCTTTCAACCATCTATAAAGATTATTTATCAGATTAAAGTTGTTGAAGTAATAAATAAAGTCACTAAGGAATTTAATCGAATGAAAAATATTGGAATATCTCTAACAATGTCATCAGTTTGAGTCCATCAGATAAAAAATTTTCAATGTTGTCAGAATGAATGATGCCTATCTTTATACAATATCTATCAGATGGAAATGAAAAAATTTCTGAATAATTTTTTTTATAAAGATCATTTAGAAGTTTCCAATTTTTTAGAACGATGGTTATGGTTAATGTCATTAGACAGTTGTTTCTGATTGAAGTTTATTGGTTAGAGGTTGGAATAAAAAGTAAGCAGATGACGAGTTTAGATGAAATTTATGAAAAATATTTAATTTTATAGAAGAAGACTTTTGAGGCGTTTCTAAAAAGTTTTATAGGAACATTTGATAAATTTATATTCGTCAAAAGTGATGATATAAATTTTTATCAAAAAATCAAGTATTATAAATTCATACTAGTTAGAAGTAGTTTATGAGGCTCTCATAAAGGTATAAAATGTTACTATATTGATCTACAAGTTCAATAATTTTAAAATCGTAGAGGAATAAATTGATACTGACTGAGTCATAATAAAGGTTTGAAGAATAATGTTACTATTGAACCTTAAGAAGAGCCCCTATATTTTAGGATAATTTATCGTGGTCAAATGAAGGAGGTTTCTAAGTTAGTCACTAGAAATATTGAGTGATAATTTTGAAATGACGAACCTGTGGTTCAATAAATTTTCAAAGGTAAGACACCTATATAAAGATGGTTTATACACTAAGATGTGAAATGTAATTGGTGACAATGAGGTGAATCACTATAGAATTGGTAAGTTTATTGGAAAAACACCGGAAAGTGGAATTAGAAATAAGATTATTATTTTATGTCTTTCCACTAGTTGGAATCATACAAATCATGTCTATAAGAGATTAGATGAACATTTTGAAGAGGAAATGGTTCGATAGATACTGAATAGGGTTTTTATCTGGTTGTATCCAAAAGATAGAGTTCTAAAGTGATCAAATGAATAGAATATTAGAAGTAGTGTCAATATACAAGATGGAACTAGATGGAGTGTATGGGATAGATATTAGACAATGATTACTAGATGAACCCATTAGAAGAGCTTCCATAAGACATAATAAGGTTCTTTCTTAATATTGTGTAAGAAAGTTAAGAAGAATAAGTAATTTCAAGAAAATAAAGTGTAAGTAATGTTCAAGTAGTATAGTGATAAGATATATATATATTTATATATAATCATTTTGGTGAAGGTTATTTTAGTTTTTATAAAAACTTTGTTATCTAATTTACCTATGTGGGGATCACCTGAACTATAAATTTATTGTAGGAGGCACTGTTTGGTACTGTAGCAGCCTGACTATTCATCGGATTTGGGATTTCAGGCCACCAGTTTGGGACTACGGGTCTCAGGGCCTTCAGGCCATCAAAGGCCTTCGGGTCACAGTGCCTTCGTGCAATTAAAGACCATGAAGTAGACCAATTCACACATAGCAGGCCCCAGATGAGGATCAGAGAACCAGTAGGAGTCACAAGAAGTAGATATAACCAGATTGGAAAAATGAGAGGGTATGGCAACCGCCATCGGGACCAGGCACCGTGCAGCTTTTTATGTGGAATTGCTTGCCGATTAAGCAATGTTGGTGGGGATCTAAAGGAAATCAATGATGCAGAAGCTGGGGAGGGGCAGTTCTAGTGGGTTGGGCCTACGGGTCATGTATTGGGCATGGTATGCCTCTAGGCCTTCAGGTCATGTATTATGGGTCATGTTGAGCCTTGTGCCTTGGGCTTATGGGTCATGTATGGGTTCCCCTTAAACCCTTAAAAGGGGGATTATCTATAATAAAATAAAAAGAAGGCCTTCAGGACATTTTGTCTGGGTAAGGTTAAATCCATTGACTCTTTACTGAATTTATAAAGAAATAATGGTTTCCATGGATGTTCATAACTTTATTAAAAGTAAGAAGATTCCTATTTTTTCATGGAAAGAACAATCATGTCAATACAAATATATTGTTGCCTGGTCTTCTGTATAATGGTTAAGAAGTTCTTAAATCCATTATAGATGGTTTCCCTCTCATAAAGAGGATGTTATCTTAATTTCTACTAATAATTATAATTTGTATAATGATGGGTGAGCCTTAAATTCCATAATTTCTTCACTCTCTAAAAGTGAATTTCTTAGAGTTGATTGAATTAGAATAGGTAAAGGAATCATGGATAAGATGAAGAACATATATGAAGGAAATATGAAAGTAAATAACTTAAAGTTACAAATATGGACATTGAAGTATGAGGATCTCAATATGGGTGATAATAAATAATTTGGTTACTTCTTTGTAAGGGTTAATGATATTATAAGCACTATAAGATGTCTTATTGAGAAGTTAAAAATTCAACCTTTTTTTAAAAGTTCATATGAATTCTTTCAAATGAATTTAATTTCAATGTTTCATCTTAAGAATATATATATCTTGATACTCAATCATTGGATAATCTATATAGAACACTCATTATTTATAAAATGATATAAGAAAATACCATCATTTGGAATAAGAAATATGTCTGAGAAATCTCTTTTAAAGACATCATGAAAATAAAATCTAAGAAAAATTTAGTTGTAGGATGATACAGTGACTATAACATAGAATATGAGGTGATTAAAAAATTTAATGAATTTATATTATTGTTTTATAAAAATTTGAATATATGAAAAAGTAAAAAAGGAAAGTAAATTTTGAAGTTCATTAGTTTTGGAGGTATTGGAAATTTCACAACAAATTTTCCTGGATGAAAGGATGATGAAGAATATGATAAAGAAAATAGAAATTCCAGAAAAACCATTATGAAGAAGGAAAAGAATTCAAAGTATTATTATAAGGGAATGTATAATAATTTCACTAAATAAAATATGAGAATAATTTTGTCTAATTATGAGGAAGATTATGAAAATGAAGAAGAAACTGGACACTCCAGCGATGAACTTGCCAAATAATTTATTATTGAAAAAATGAATGATGCAAATTTTACATGTGATGAAGGAATTTTTTCTAAATAATAATAAGAATATGTTTCTTGGTTATATATTATACTAATTAGATTTTTAAGATAATTTCTTGAAAAGATTTTATGAATTGAGAAGGAAAACAAGAAGATGAATAAAGAAAATATTTCAAAAAAATCAAGAATATTTTCTAGAATAAAAATCCAAGTTTCTAAAAGATATTTATGATATAAAAAAGATGATAGATGTAATTAAGAACCTTAATGAAACTCTTGAATAAAATATGAAGTTTAAGGTAGGATAATTAGGTAGTTTTCAACAAAAACTTGTTAAAGTTGATTAACAAATTAAAACTTTCTACGAATTAGTTATAGAAGTTAGTGAAATTTAATGAAATTGAAAATATCTTAAGGATCTACAAAAAATTTCATCACATTTAAAAATAAAAATAGAGATATTAAGAATAAAATACATGTTAGTAAGACCATGTATATATCCAAATCAATTAGAGTTGAAAAACATAAAATTTATAATATTTAAAAGTCTAAAACAAAAAGATGATACTATTGGAGATCTATTGATACTATGAATAAATTTTTTACTAAATAGGAAATTATAAGAGGTAACCAAAACATTGGTGAAAAAAATTACAGAAATGGAAGATAATAAAGTTGATGTAAATTATTTACACAAATAAAAACTGTATGTCAGTTATAATGGAAAATGTTACTTCTATGCTTAATGCTGGTATTGTAGAGGATTTGTGAATCGGGTAAAGATGTGTTGGAATAATCATAAACACTAAAATGAATCATGTAGAAACTGGTGGTAGAGTTTGAGGTGGAGTCAACCCACTCTAATAAAACAAACTGATAAAGCAAGTATAAATATTGAAAATGGATAAAAACTATTATAATTTATTTCCTAAAGTTGTTATAAAACTGTAAATATGTCAAAGCGATGTCTTATAATGTTGTTGGAATAATAATTCTTTAAAAAAATCTCAAATGTCTTAATATAAGGAAGGAAATTAAAATGAAAAGATCCTTAGTTATGGAATCTTCTATTAGTTCTACAAAAGAAGAACAACATTGGATATTGGATAGTGGGTGTTATTTAAATATGATAGAATATTTCACATTTTTTAAGAAGGTTAAACATTATAAATAAAGTATACTTACTTTTTGAAATGATGAGTCACTCAGAATCAAAGGCATTAGATCTTTTATCATTGTGGAATAAGAGTTAAAATCTAAAAGGGCTATGTTTTTTGATGGGTTGAAACACAATTTTTTAGTGTTTTATACTGTTTTTATGAAATTAATGATGTTTTTAGTAGTGATGGTTTATTTGTAAAATTACATGAATATGGAAATGTTATTACAAGTGGGAAATGAACCAATAAAAACTTCTTTCAAGATGGTGATTCCTATAATTCTTATTATCTAAGCATAATGGAAGAAAATAAACTATGGAATAAATAGTTTGGGTATATTTTTAGTAATATGAGTATAATAACAATGATAGAAAGTATTTGTGATATTATTGATATCATAAGTAGAATAGATTAGTGTTGTTCCATATTCTACAAAGGTAAAATAAAAAACATAGTATATAAAAAGTATTAGATTCATTTAACTTGTCAAATAAAGATGATAAACTCTTATATAAGTTGTAAAATGAGAAATAAATTAATTAACGAGTATAGTTACTTTATTTATTTTATTGATGGAATTACTTGAATCATATTTATTATTTTTTTTTAAACTAAATAAAAGGATCTCAAAATTTCTAAGAGTTTAAAAACAATTATAGAAATGTAATGTGGATATTCTATGAATAATATTCAAACTAATAATGTTAGTGAATATTCAAATGAAAATATTAGAAATTATATTGAAAAATTATTGTATTAATTATGTGTTTATTACATAATATACACAATATTAAAATGGTGTTGCAAAAAGAATAAATATAATTTTGGTTGAGATGGTATGAATTATGTTGATTGAGAATGATACTTCTTGATAACTTGGGAAGAAAACTATCTGAGTGGTAGTGAATATAAAAAAATTAAGTTTTTTTTGAAAAACTCTGGTTTCACTTCTTACGAGTTTTATCACAAATAAACACCATATTTTAAGTACCTAAGGTAATTTTTTATTCTATACATTATATAGGTTAATGGAGAGAATCTTGGGATGTTTGATCAGAGAGGTGTTGATGGAATTTTTTTGGATATCCTATATGTATTAGTGGATAAAGATTCTACAATAAATAAATAATAAATATTATTGGCCTTACATAGGTGGAAATTCATAAACCTTATTACAAGTAAACATTACCATCAATTTTAAATATGAGATGAAGTGAATTTGCGGTGGATGAAATTGGAAAACATGAAAAACATTATTGAGGATAGTAATAATGTTAATGCTTTATGAGAATAATATTCTTACTCAACTTTCTCAAGTGATGAGGATTAATTATGTTTATCTCATCCTAGGATAAGGAAGCTAGTGTAATTCCGAAACATTATTGGAGATCATCAACAATAGGATAAAACTAGAATAATATCAATGTTAGTGTCACATATTTCCTTATATTCATATGTTGAGAAAAAAGATATTGATGAATCTATGGAAAATCAAGAGTGGATTGATGCTATGAATAAAAATTTGGTTCAGTTTGAAAAAAATGATACTTGGTAACTTTTACCAAAACCAAAAAAATAATAATGTGATTGGTATAATGTGGGAGTTCCAAAACAAGTTGAATGAAAATTTTGAAGTGATAAGAATCATGAAATTAATGTTTTGCAAATATTATTCTCAAATTTATGGAATTAACAATGATGGGACCTTTTCTCCAGTGTAAAGTATATAACCTATCATAATTTATCTTTCTATCATTACAAATTTGAAATCTATGATATTCCATATAGATGTCATGTCATAATTTTTAATGGAAATCTTGATGAGTAAATTTTTATTGAATAATACTGTGGATTTGTGCTAGTAAATAATGAAATCTATGTGTGAAATTTGAACAAGGGATTCGATGGGTTAAAGAAATATTTGAGATATTTGTATTCGAAATAGGATACTTTATTATGTAATTTGGTCTTTAAGAATGGTATAGTTTATTTTAACCTCTATATAAAATAAAATAAAGAGGTTTCACATATTGTGATTGTTTATATTGATAATATTATATCTATAAAGAATGAATAAGTAACATGTAAAAAGTTTTCCAAGTATATTAAAAATATTTTTTAGATGTCTATGCATTGAGAAATGAAATTATTTCTTGGCATACAGATATATCAAAAGAAGAAGTACATTTTTTTATCTCAAAATAAGTATGTTAATAAATTTTAGCTGAAGTTTTTAATGGAAAAATCAATGAATGCTTCCATTCCTATTTTAGTGGAAAAATGTTTTCTAAACATGGGTAACGATAGGAGGTATAACATAAAGAGTTTAGAAATTTGGATTGAATATTATCAAATCTAATGGCTTCAAGGATAGATATAGTGTATGTTGTTAAACTTTATTCTAGGTATCAAAGTTATACAAAAGAGTCTTATGTAATGTTTGGAATGAGAATTCTCAGATATACTAATAGAATTACTATATTTGGGTTAAAATATTAAAACTTAGGAAACATTATTATGTTTGGTCATAAAGATTATTATTGGGTAGGAAGTGTTAATGTTATAAAATTCGCATCTAGTGGAGTGTTCTTCGTGGGAGGAATATATTTATATGTCATACTAGAAAACAATTATTGACTCTCAATACATTAGAATCTGAGTATATAGCTTCTTTTCAATCTAAATCACAACTTATATGTATGAAGACACATTTGAAGATTTATTAGTTGATGTGAAGTTTCCCCTTTTCTTGGGTTGTGATAATCATAGTTCTATAAATCTCACAAAATATTACGTGAAAAAATCTCAATCTAATCACATTGATATCAAATATCACTTCATTAAATATAATATTTAAAATAAAAAATTGAATAAAGAATTTATTCTTACAAAAGAAAAGGTTAATAATATATTCAGTAAACTGTTTCTAAAGGAAACATACTATAAGATGTGGTTGATCATGGGTGTACAACCACACCCTATACAAGGCTAATTTATTTAAATCTTTCCCCTCTCACATGGTGTCTTTGGATTATGTTTTAATAGAGAAATAATTAATATAACATAAATCTATTTGTATATTATTATGCTTTTTAAAGAAGGTATTATATTTAAGGGAGTTTTAATTTGTGGAATGTTTTCATTTCATTATATGTGAACTATTTTAATAGTTTTTTTAAGTGGATGTATTTAACATTATTATTTAATTTTGATTTTATTTTTGTGATGAAATTTACAAGTGGGCGAATAAGATTGAAATGTTTCTAAATTTTTTTTATTAAGAGGTGTATGGAAAAGATTCGTATATCACTACTTATGGATTACATGGTATTATTGTTTAATTATTATTGTTTAAAAAATCACTTGTGTATTCTTTTAATTTTTGGATAACTAATCCATTATTTGATTTGTAGTGTTTCGTTGATTTTTGTCCCATATTTAAAAATAAAATATAGATAGGGATATTGTGGGGAACAAGATGCTTTGAGGTGATGTTGTGATGCAAAGATGTTGGGTTAGATTGTTATGAATAAAGGGTATTTCCTGAAAAGGATTATCTTTTTTTAACATAAATCACTATACTTTTTTAATATTTCCAAAAAAGTTGATATGGAAGATATGTTCATCATGGGTACTATGTAGAATTCTTATCTTATTATTCATATAGGTTTCATCAGATAGAGTGTTTAATGAATAAATCTAGTGACACATTATTGATATTATTTTCCTAACATCATTATCACTCAAAGAGTACATGAGTCAATATTAAGTAGAAAATGGTAGAATAATGTTCAAGTGTACATGTTCATACAATTATGTTCTATGGAGTTCACCAAACTATGAAGTTGTGTGAGTAATATCAAACTAATGTTATCGAATAATGATGTGGTTGTATGAATTTTGTGATGATTTTAAGTTACGGTTGTACATAGTTTTATAGGTCAATCATTTATGAATATTATCAATCAGATGAAAGTTTTTAAACTATGAAAGGATGTCACTAGGGAATATAATTAGATGAATAACATCAGATGATCTGTTATGATGCCATTAGTCCAAGTCCATATGATAAACCATTTTCAATGTTGTTTGAAAGAAGGATGTCATTATTCATACAATTTCTATTTAATGGAAGAGTATGATGGTTCATAGAAAACTTTTTCAGGATAAATAGACAAAATATTACAAGCCATTCGATATATTTTTTGGTTAAGGTCATATGATAGTTGTTTTTGAAAAATTTTCATTGGTCAAAGGTTAGCATGTGAAGGAAACACAAAAATATTTCTAATGAAATTCATCACACGATGGATTTTTTTGGTAGAATAATTTTGAAACATTCCTAAAAAGTTTTTTAGGAACACTATATAGAGTTATATTTGTTATACATTTTTCTATAAAGTTTAACCGAAAAATGACTTGTATAAGGTTATACTAGAGGAAATGACTTTATAATGATTTATTAAAGGTATCTAGTGTGAGATGTTGATGTTTTTGTCCAATATTATTGAAATCATTGAGGAAAAATGTGATTCTTATCGATTATTAAAGTATTTTTGAATTATATTATCATTTATTCATAGGTATATCCCCTATATTTCAGGATAATTTGTTATAGAAAATTAAGAAAGTTTCTAAAGAGAAAACTAGAAAAAAATTGAAAGGTGGAATTAGGAAAACAACTATTAGAATTATTCTTACTATTGGATAGTATTTGATAGATGGTTTACAAAAGTGGTCAGACAAACGGGTTAAAGAGGAACTCGTTGGATATATACTATACAAAGTTTCATCACAGGTGGTATCGGGCAGACAAAGTGTTAAGGTGATCAGACTAATAGCATGTTAGATGTAGTATCATTATAAAATAGGGCACTGGACAGATTATATCACATGTACATCAGATAGAGTATACTAGAAAATCCCATCTGATGAACTAACATCGAATTAAATAACTATATTTTGCACTTATTTGTTAAAAATTGAAGAATAAGAAGAATTAATTTTATGAACAGAATGTGTTAATAATGTTCAATCAATATAGTGATACCATACTAAATCATAATGGTGGAGGTTCATATAGATGTAAAAAAATTATATCATTTATCATTATGAGGAGAACATCAATTATTTATTGAATATAGTTATTTTCAAGTTTAAGGATACTCTCTATATAATGTAACCACATTAAAATGATTTTTTTCGAGTGGTTTATATTCTCTTGGATTACTTCAAAACTATTCCAAGGTCTAGCTACTGTTATTGATTAGTTAGCCTTATAAATACATGTGTTCCTATGGTTGTTCTTGTTTTATTTATTTTTAGAAAATTCATATCTCTCTTACATTAAGTTAAATATGGATCATAAGAACTAAATTTTAAAAATAAAATATGACTAATCCAACCCTCCCTCTCATAGTGATCACAAATATCCTAATCAATCCTTTCACATGGATTATGATGATGAAAATGATAGACCTGGGCACAGGGTAAGAGAATAATATTCTGGAAGCCTATCTTGAGGTAGTAGATTTAGTGTAATAATAATCTAAAGTCCTAACTTGAGGCACATATGTTGAATGATAGCCTAGAGGCCTGACCCATGATGAATTTTGGATATGACATTCTAGATTTCTGATTTAACTCAATACCCAATGACTGTCAAGATAAATGATTACAAGCCTTGTTGGATAGTTATTGATCACTTGTGACATCTTTATTTATCCTTCTATTATGGAGCCAAATCAGGTTGTACTAGGGCTCATGGTGTCTCGGTTAACACATTGGTTCTTATTATGTGATTATTTATTCATGTTTCCCATTTATTATTATAATATTATACAAATGTTATACATATGAACACTTTTTAAGGATGCATTGGTGTCATCATACTTGGTTTATTAATCACACCATGTATGGGAATTTTCATCCTCATGAATACTCCATGTATATGGATATAGAAATAGAAAAAAGGAACATGTTATATAGATAATCTGAGGAGCATGGTTTTGAGAGTGGTACTAGGATGTACTTATAAGGATTCCAAAAAAATTTATTTGTTTATCTCTCTACATGATACTTTTGTTTGTCTTGGCACTTTGGGATCAATGTTTAGTTATTTTTATGATTGGTATTTCATCTACTTATGTTTATTTCGATATATTTTATTATTATATTCTATTATGTTGTTTTGTATGAAGTTGTCCTAATACTATGGGTATAGTCTCCCCACTAACAACATTCAGGAGCTAGAAGCTATTAGATATCCTCTTATATACAAGGTGGTGTGAATGCGTTCTTATGGATTTCTAGATTTCACTTGGTGGTTTTTTTGGGTCGCTAAAATGGTGAAACCCTTTTGAGTGATGTCAATTTTATAAGGGTTATAGTAGTGTTTAAGAATAAACAGTCTTGGCTTTGGTCATACAGCACAGGTTTGTCATTAAGTTAAAGTAGGTGGATTCTCTTATACTCCATTATGTGATAAATCTCCTGGTTTTTAATTCAGTTGTTTTGTTTAATTTTTTATATTATAAAAATATTTTTATTAATGTTATGATTTAATTTTTGAAAATGGGTACTTGTTATAAGTTGACTTAGTAAAAATATAACTAGTATATTTCTAGGTTCATGTGTTACATCTCAAAAATGTTAAAAATAGAAAATTATTCTTAAAATGGTTTAAATATTATTATAATTCAATGGTTTCTTAGTCTTGGGTATTTCATGTTTTTTTTTATTTTTTTGCATGAGTTTGATATTTTTGTTTATTTGGACATTTAGTTTTATCCATTTAATGTATTTGTTGATTTTCTATTTAATTACATCAATTAAGGTTGTTATTTATTGTTTCATATTGTTTCATGGGTGTTGATATGGTGGGTGATTATTATATTGAGTTACAAGGGTTATTTATTGATGGGATAATTAATGTGAGTTTGGAATAAAAATTTTAATTCCTACTTAGTTTTAGTTTCATGTTATATTGATTATGATCAAGATTATGGACAAATACTACATTATTTTATGTTCCTTTTTGACCTAGAAAATAATCATGTATTTTAGAAAACTCCCACTTGGGTGTGGGGAGTTTTTCTTGGATGATAAAGTGTTTTTTTTTGAAATTCATTCAACATGACAGTTAGAGATAACCATAATGGTTATAACACACAGTTTAAGAGTTATCTTGATATTTTATTGAGAACAATAGGTGTGTGGTGTTTGTTTTTTTAAATATAATGCCTCCATTGTATTATTTATGATTTTTTATATATATATTTTTATGTTAATTATTTTTCATATGGTGTTATGAAAGATCATGAATTTTCGGCATTATTAATAAAATTAATTTTTAGAATGGTTGATTTTCACATGGATGGGTTTCATGGAATGTTTTCAAGATATCTCAATGGATCTTATAATCCCCATAATATTTTACCTTGGTTAACTGGTAGAAGATGTTTCATGAGTTATTGGTTGTGGGGATCATTTCTTAATTGGTTTTGAATAAGTAGTGAGTGTTGTGTATATGATACTGGAATAGGATGGTTCATTGTTGTAGGTTGTTCAATTGGTCAGGGGTTTACATGTACTATATAGTTTATTATAATTTAGAACTTGTAGTGAAATTTATACATTTACGTTCATGGTTTTATACTACATATTATTTCATAATTCATGGTTAATGATAGTGTTGTGTGATTACACCATTCCCCATGGTTTTTATTGGAGTTTATATGTCTATTAATGAAACTTTGGTAGTGAGGGGATACTTACAAGGGATTATTAGAATTATAATTTGGCTTGAGGTTTGATTTGAGTGTTTGGGATTGGTTATGATGTTGTAAATGGTATCATTTTTATTTATCCAAGGTCTGATATGAATAGAGATAGGATTTATCAAAACATGTGAGGTATCCTATAAAAAATATTGATTGACTTATTTATTAGGATTCCAAAGATTCCAAGGATGTTTGTGAACATTATTTTTTGATTGTATTAAAAATATCTGGTTTGGTTTGGTATTTATTTGGTGAGGTATCTTGTCCATAGTGAACTAATGTGGGATTTATGTCTCATACATAATTTAGTACCATGACATGGATGTTATGTAATATTCTTCACTACTTGTGATTTTTGATGTCAAATATGGTAAGATGAATCGAAAACTTTAATAAGTGAATATGATATTTTTTATTGCTGAATTATAATAAGTGAAATATTTTATGTGTGGTGTTTTATATTATGATATAATAATAAAATATAAAAAATAATTTCCATGAAATTATATAGTTATGAGACTATACTTCTTGTTCTTCCTCATCAGTGGTTATTTATGGGTGTTTTGGTTAGTATCTTTGACATGAGTACGTGTTTCATTGTAGGGTTTCTAAAACCTGGGTATTGAGTATTAGTGATTGACTCAATGATTTTGAAAATTTAGAATGACATTGAAAAATTTAAAAGTCAACAATTTATTACCTATGTAGGGATAAATGGTTTTTTAGTGGTGACCTAATTGGTTCAATATTGGTAGTTTACTTTAAAAAAATGAGTATGAAATATTTAATGGATAACATTGAGTATTATTTTTGTTTTCTTTTTTGGTGTGTAACATAAATATTTAGGTTTAATGATTCTCAATGAATATCTTAGAACATTATATTTTTTCAATATTGTTTTTGAGTTTCATTTCTATCAGGGTGGTAAAATTTTACCCATTTCTAAATGAGATTTAAACATAGTTGATAATTTGTTTTTGAAACAGTTATTTTCAAAAATATTTATTAGATTAAATTGGTTTTACTGAATATAAAAAATATATGAAAATATCATGGTGATAGATATTTTAATTAATTTATAATGTTATTAATATTTATGGAGAAATTTTTTTTTTCAATATTATTTCCTTTATCCCTTATCTATACAAAGGTTTTTATGAAGGGTTGGAAATTCAGTTTCCTAAATAACCATAGAAGTTAATTCTATTTTTGAAATTAAATTTTCAAACTGATTAAAATTTTTTAAACTTTAGTAGTTTTGAAAAGTTAAATGTTTCTTTTAGTGTTTTTATTAAATTTGGTATGGATTCATTTTTTAATAAAAAAATGAGATATGTGTGTTAATATATTTGAATAAAACCTATGTGGTGAGCACTAATGTGTTTAATTGGTTTTTATAAATAGATTTAGTTTAACATTTAAATGTAATTATTGTATTTTTTATCATTTTGTGGTGTTAAAGTAGATAGTTATGTTAAAAAATCATGGAATCGGTTGGGTGAAAATGAAAATGTTTTTCAATTGATTTGTTTGTAAAAAAATGTTTCACATGGTTCGAAATGAGTTTCATTAATTTATGAGAATAAATTTTTTGGTAACATTAAATTATTTCAATTTGGTTTAAAAAGTATTTTGGAAAAAGTGTTAATTTATAACATGTGGTTGATGTACCAAAAAATGGTTCTTTATTAATATATTTTCTATGATTTCTTTTTCTTGATTCATGAAATGTTATAGTTTAGCTTTTTTTAATTTATTGTATGTAATACTCTTATTTTCTAATTAGTGGAAAACCCCAAGTTAGAGTAGGATTGTTACTCAATTAGATATTGGTACTGCTATAATACACTATGAGTGGCATGAATTAGATCAATGAATTTATTATAAGCTTTATGTAAAATTGAATTAACATAAATAAATTGGTTGGGGATATATCCTACCTAATATGTGTGAATACTAAAAGGGATACAGAAATGTCATTTTCTATTTAATGGTGGGAGATAAACCGGGTTTGGTTTATAGACATCATATAAAAAGCGTGGTTGTATAGGATATTAAATTCAAATTTTGATTAGGGTATCCTTTCAAATGTGGTTTTTTACATGGCTATGTTTATATATTTATGAAATATTATGAGGAATAATATTATTTTTCCTTGTTTTTTTGATTCGTTTTCCCATATGTTTTCATGATGTTGAGGTGTTAATTTATTATAAGGTCATGGGGTTATCATATGAGGTAATGATAAATTTTTGCAGAACTATGGGAACATGGTTCCTTCTATGTATACGAGAATACGAATTTAAATCTCAGTCTATTGTTATAAGCATGTGTATACACACTGAATTGTTATAGCTAATTTTTAAACTATATGTAATAAATTATATTCCTATTAGGTATGTATTAATTTTATGAAAAACATTAATGGTTGATGTGAGTATATAAATGTTTTATATATGATATTGGTATAATTGGTATATGTTTTTTTGATGATTTACATAAAAATACCTATAGATGGAGTATCTATAGGTATTCACATTGGAAATAAGAGGATTTATGGGGTATATCTAATGTCTCTCAATGTAATGAACCTGGATGAGGTTATATGTTCAGATTCAAGATACATGGGTAGTATGAGGTGGGAAATGATATTTATGTCAATAGAATCCATTCTCATTGTAAAATTATATTCAAAATAGGTATGTCAAGTGTTAGTGGATGTTTTTTTTAGTTTGAATAAATGGATTATTGTTTTATTTGTAATTTATATGGTCAAATATCGTTTTTGAGTGAACTAGTGTGGTAAATATCATTTGATTGACGAGGTGTTGTGGATGTGTTATCATTGTTTTTTTGTGTTTATCTTTTGATATTAGAGTTGATAAGACTCAATGGTTGAGTAAATAGGATATTATAGAAAAAAAATTTCTCAAATAAAAAATTTATGTTGGATTCATTTTATTACGGTTCTTTTATAGGTGATATTTGGGTGAGGTTAAGGTATTGGTTTTAGATTATTTCATATTTTATTTAGTTTTGAATACTTTGATGAATTCATAATCCTAGCTGATGACAGGGATTATGGTGAATATTTTTAGATAACATCATATTATAGTAGGGGTGTGGGATTTTTTGTTGCATATGATAGGTAAAAGGATGGTGTAAATATATGATTTAATGGATTTTTTATATTAATTGTAATTATTTATGGTGGGGACCTTATTGATAATTTTTATTCATGGAAATGATATTGGTGGCTCAACAGATATACGAAGGTGTAAATAAAATTTTTGAGATGAGTTTTTATACCCATATTTTTTGTGACTTTTTAAAGGATTGATTTTGAACTGATTTTTTGAATGAGAAACGTTTTTGGGGGTATAATTGTATGTTTTTGAAGTTAGGAGGAAATGGAAATGATTTGGGTTAAGCCTGTTTAGATAGTTATTGGATGTTCTTTAAGGTATTATTGAAATTCTTAGAAATTTTGGAGATGAATAATGGAATATTAATAGGATTTTTGAGAGTCTAGAGGTATATTTTGGGTGTAATATATAAAATTAATTGTTATTTCATTGTCCTTAGAACTTTGTACTCAATTAATGAATCTTAGGTCATTACCTATAGGTAATTCAATGGTCGATGCACATACCATAGGACCATGTAGACTAGTCATGAGTTTGGTGTACTAGAATAGAAAGGACTCCATGGTTAATTCATTGTCCCCAATACCATGATGTGAAATCACTGATACATTAAAATTTTCCTTAAAATTATTATTTTAAAACCCACCCACCCCCACAACCCACATTATCCCCTATAGTTTACCTAACACACTGAAAGGGTTTTTTTGGGTGATTTATGGTGAGTTTTTGTGGATCACTCCCTCTAGATCTCTTCTCCTTTGAATACTATTAGGTTTATATAATGACCAAAACATTTTAAATAATAATTTTTCCCTAAATAAATGTGTATTATATCAGATCATATATCTATTATACAAATAGTGCACATTGAGATTTCAAAATCTCTTTATTTCATTAATGAAAATTGTTACATTAGTCAATAACTAAACCCATTAAAATATGAAATATTACAAGGGTACAAAAAATATAAAATAGAATAACTATATTGGGAAAATTTATATCACCATGTTCGGCTGGAATCTCTTCTCCCACAAACACCACTTCGGAATAGAAAAATCTATTAGTAAACCAATCAACATCCTATAAAATGGAAATGTACAACAATGATAGAAATTTAGGTTAATTAATAATGATGTAATAAAGTGGTATTTAAAGAGGTAATGTGACTATCGTAATATTAACTTGACTATTGGAAAAGTAATGTGACCGTTGGAATGGTAACTTGACCATTGGGAATAGAAACCTAATCCTTAGAATAGTAACCTAGTCATTGGAATAGTAATTTGACCTAAAAATAATAAAATATAACATAAATAATATTTTTCATTATTCATTTTAGTAAAAAAATATTGTATTTCCATAAAATAAATATAAATATTAAAAACTCAAAGAAAATATAAGCACATTTTTTAAGAAATTATGTCTTTAGTTATTTCATAAAAATCATAAATTTATAAATTAAAATTTCAATTATATTAGTTTGAAAATTATTGATAAAAAATGAATGAAAATATTTAAATAATTACAATAAAATTTTCCAAGGCTTTTTTTTGATGATTTTTGTGAAATACATCCATTTTTATGTTAATTGTTAAAATACCATTTTTTATTACCAGTGAATCATAAATTAAATTGTTAATGATGTAATAATTTCCTAATAAATTATATAACTGGAGGTTCAACCATAAAAATTTTTAATAAGTTAAATAATCCAGAAATTCAAATTCCAAACCTAAAAATTATTTTTCCAAATTCCAAAATCTAATGTATTACATTAAAATAATATTTTCTCATTTTCCACCTTTCCTTTTGATTGAACTATTAAATAAATTTATAAAGGATTTTAAAGCCATAAAATTATTTTATTTAATTAAAATATGATTTTGAATTTCAAAAATATCACTATTATGAGGTTTACCTTGAATATATTATTTTATTCAATTTCTTAAATAAAAAATACCCCTCTCCTCAAGTACAAATAACCCTCTCCCTCTTATTTTAAAAAAACTCCTCCATCACTTACATAATCAAGTTATATTCCCTAATACTCTATATTAATACCCATATAATACTTATGGAACATATAGAGTAAACAAACTCTAATCATCATTGAATTATAGTGTCGTCTAAGATACGCAATACCAAGGAAAGAGAAAACAAAATCAACTCTTCTCTCATTTTCCTCTTCTCTTAATTTTTCACAATTCTTTTCAAAACTAAATCTTAAAAGATTAATTACGTACTATTTTAAAATTATATTAATAATATTAACCAATTATAAAAATTATATTTATGAACTATTTATATCTCATTCTTATTTTTCATCTTCTTTGGACAATGTCTCGTTAACAGTTAGTTAATCGCCAACAATGATATTCCCAACTTCTTTATTATAACCACCCTTATGGATTATAATTAAAAAATATTTATAATATATAAATATATTAATATATCTTCTAATATTTTGGTATTAATTAAACTTAGCTATAAATTTCTTTGAAAAAAATAATGATATCGAAACATAATAAGGTTTTTAAGGAAAACATGATATCAAAATGATTCCACATAGAAAATGAAATTAAGAAATATAATCCAATTATTATCATAGATAATTATTGACATAAATAATCATAATTAAAATCTGGTAAATTTTTTTAATAAATCTAATCTTATTATTCTAGAGGTGGAAAAGATATGAAATAAATAGGGACATATGTTAAAGGGATTATTAAACCCAACTCTTATTTTTGTTACCTTCCCTTTAAAAACTATTTTCAATATATATATTCCTTTAATATCTTAAAAGTGACCATTTGATATTATTTCCATTTTGTTTTTGGGATATACATTTTTCATTCTTTCCTAATTTATTTTCAATCCAAATTCGAATATTTATCAAGAGAAATTATTTTTATATAAAATAAACTTTTTTACCTCTTGAGTTTTTTCTTATCCAAATAAAAATGATATTTTATTCCATATTATGATCTAAGTTTTCATTTTGAAATCCTAATAATTTTTCTATAATGCTGGATATGAATTTTTTTATCAAACACATTCCTTTCCATTCTATGTGGCATGTATTATTTATGAGAATTTATGAAGTGACGGGTGGGCCTAAAATTATATAGACCTCAAATGACATGGTTAATGTGATATATCTCATGATATTAAGTGTATTGTGTGTGAAAATTATTTTATATTTGTTCTTAATGATTATTTTATGATTTATGAACATATTTTATATGTTAAAATGATGTTATATTTGTTCACATCAATGTTTGGTATTTGAAAACCTTGTTATTATGTTTCATTATTATGAATATTCCACATTTCATGCCTTTATCAAATTTTTCCATCATTCTTTCTATGATTATCGCATTATTATGATATGATTCCGATTATTATTCTTACCCTTGTACTGTTAATTCATGCCCCTTATTCCTTTTATCTTATCCCACCTTTTAATCGGATTTTGGGTCACTTATTTCTTTAATGAATATCCTCATAAGACTATACATACTAAACAGAAAGTGAGATATTTTAATTATATAAATATTAATTATTTTAATAATATTTAGTTTTTTTAATTATAAGTGATCTGTGAGCCTAATTTTCCAAGGATACTAAACCTTTCTATCCATTAATGTATTAATAGGATGTTTTTTATCCTAAAAATGATGTAATAGAAATGTAAGAAAATGTTGGGTTATTATAGGTTGGGAAGTAAATAAAAGGTATATTTCTCCTTACATATCATTACTTTTAGTTCTCTATAGATCTAGGGATTTGAATTGGTGTTTCACCAGGTCATGAAATATAACTTTCAATGGATGTGGATTTTTTATAGGGGTTATGGAGGATATGAGGAGAGAAATTCATGGATTTTGGTTCATATATTGGCTTCATCATTATGTTGATGTTGGGGGATTATTTTACATACTATTATCTAACAAATCAACTATTCTTGTATGTACCGATTTAATTATATTATTTTATAGTTTTTACAAATATAATTAATTTAGAAAGTTTATTTATGAAATAGAAATGGATTTGGCGTGAGTTGATTTGGGTGTAATAAAAATCAGGGATTTTGAGGTGAATTTGTGGCTTCATGCAAAATGGGTAAATTTCATGGGTGGTTGAAAAGGTTATATAATTTATATTGAATGGTTTCTTGGTCTTGGGTTATTATTTATGTTTTGTACAATGAGTTGAGAGGGGTTTTTATTATGGTTTATTTTTTTATTGAGTTATATTAGTTTGATGTTTTAATTTATTTGTGTATTGATATTGACAAGTTTAAGGATGTTGTTAGTTTGTGTACGTATTTTCATGTGTTTGATACAGTTATTGATTTTTGTGTTTATATATAAAGAAATGTTAGTGTAATTTTTATTGACTTAATTATTGGCATGACTTAGGCATTAAAATTTAATTCCTACCTTGGGGTAGGCGGGTTTTTGGATTCATAAAGATCAATTTGGAGGATAATTCTTTCTTGGACATAGGTTCCCTTCCATAGTAGGAAAGGATCATCAGTTTTAGAAAAACTCCCACTTTGGTGAGGTAACATTATGAGTGATGATAAATTGTGGTCTCGTGGCAGTTTAACCACACATGAGTTGAATACACCCATTATTATTATAAATCATTCTCCAAGAGTCCTCTAAGATTATGATTGAGAAAAAAGTGTTTTTTTAAAATATGATTTTTTAAATATTTGAAAAATATTTTATATTATAAATATCTTATTATTATTGTGATTTCATATAGTTTTATGAAAGAAGATATTTTTTGGGAATCATTATTAAGATTAATTTTTATCTTTCATGATTTTCACATGGATGGGGTGCATGGGAAGATTTGGGTAAATAATAATAGTTGATGTACTCACCCTTGGCATTAGTACAATGGTGTACATTAAAATTATGTTTCTTGAGTTATTGGTAGTGGGGATCATTACATTATTGGATGAAAAAGATTATATAGTGTTTGTTAAAGGAGACTAGATGAGGATGTGTTTTTGGTAATGGATCAGTATTTGATTAGTGATATAAAAATACCAGGGATTTTACTACATTATGGTACTTATAGTGGGTTTTATTCATCTCCATTTTCTGTTTTATATAGAGAATAATTTCAAATGTATGTGGTTAATATTGGTGTTTGTTAATTACAAAATTTTCCCATGATTAGTATTGGTGGGTTTATATTTAATATCAAGCCTTTGGTAATTGAAGGATTAAATAAAAAATAAAGATAAATTTTAGTTCAGCTTAGGATCAGACTTGAGTGGTTGAGCTAGTTTGAGATGTTACACTTATGTTCCTTCTATTATTTAGAGTATACCAATGTAATATTAGTGAACACTACCATGAAAATTTTTTGGTACTAGTATAATACCGTATTCATCAATTCCACAAACATTTTTTGAATATCTATTTCCATAGAATAGATCAGTAGTAACACATATATCTTATAAAATATCTTGATTGTCAACTTTGGTATGTCCTTTTCTCATACATTGAGCTGGTATTTCCCAAACATTATATCAATCTTTAAAAACCATTGAGTTCATATAATCTAATAAAATAGTGTATATATCCTAGGAAATGGATATTTATTCATTATTATCACTTGTTTTAGAGTTTTTAATCCAAATATAATATCAAGGTCACATCAACCTTATTAGTGAAAAATATAGGTTCTTCCAAAAGTGGTATTATTTTCAATATAGATCATTCTCCACAAGGTATTAAAGATCAACCTTCAACATTATCAACTCTTATTGATCCCTTTGATATAAAAGAAATGAAATACTCTTCTATATAATAAAAAATCAATCATGAACACCCACCATTGATTGTTACCAAGGGAAATGATTCTATAATAATTCCAGAAATTGATGTAAAACCAAAGGGAAAATAGGACACTATATCTCCGCCACTTATCCAAAAACAATACTCTCCACCTCCATAGTAATACCTTCAAAATCCCCAAGTTCATGTCCTGACTAACCCACTAAAGCTTCTATATATCACACAAAATGTATTGTAATTAACACTCAATGAATAAAATAACATAGGAATCTTGTAGTAATCTATGTTAACCTAGAATAAACATAAAAACTTATCCTAATGATGACATTAAATCTGATTATATCGAGAATGAGTAAATATAATTGACCACTATAGATACTCATAATGATAATTAATATTACATATTTTCAAACATGATCTACCTACTTACCTGGTGAGTATGTATCGATAACACTCCTAACAAGTACACCATATAAAACCTTAAATCCATTTATATACATGTATAAATAAAGTATTATAATTCTACAATACAAAACATTCCAATGAAAACATTACTATGATAAAAATTCAAATAGTCAATAGACCCACCCTTGTAACTATCGAAACATGTTTGATAGTATATAATTGAACATAACTATCTCTCTATAATTTACTACCATATTAGATTTATCCTCCAACATCCCGAAGGCCTTCATTATTTATTGATTTTGAAAATCCACATTTCAAGGGGTGAGGTTAAACCTTTACAAGGCCAAAGGCATAATTATTACATGGCCCATAGGTCTTATAGTAATTCATTACCTGTAGGATTCAAACATTACATACAACCCAGACTAACTACATGGAACTACTCCTCCTAGAATCTTCATCATTAAATCAGCTCTCCAACATCACATGGTTGTTCGACTATGCATTCCTGTGCATGCACAGGCTTGTCCCGATTGACGGTGTCATACCCTCTCATTCTGACCATCTTCTTAGCTTCTACTGTGGTGAAAGCTCGATGCTCATCCTCCTTGTAGAGCTTGTTCCTTGTAGGTTGTCTAGTTTGAATTTACCCTTAAGGTGGCTCGAAGGCCTTGAGGTGGCCCTAAGGCCTTATTGACTCGATGGTCTGGGTGTCCCGAAGGCCTTAAAGGACTCAAGGACCAAATCGGTGGCCCAAAGGCCCAAGCAGGGGCATATTCCTAGCTGCTATAGTGCCAAACAGTGTCTGCTACATTTCCCGCTACAGTATTTGCTACAGTACTGCACAATTCCTGCTACAGTCCTGCTACAGTACCCTGGAAATTCTGCCTCTGCCTGGATTTTAACCCTGGTCACTTGGATGCACATACATAGTCCTTACCAACAGGGCTAAGGCTCATGTGCTACCTTATGAGATTTATCAATGTTGAAATAACATTTGGAGTCTAACACAACCTCTACTTGAAGACCACCTTCATGAACCCCAATCACATCCCTATTTTGATCCCACATGAAATGCCTGTAAAGCCAATGTTTACATAGATTATTTTCCACTATCACCCTGAGGCTTCTCTAGAAATAATTATATGATATTATCTATTTTTTCATAGATATATTACACCATAGAGTTACTCATAAAATCTCCTCTAATATAACACAATCTTATATCAAAGAAAAAATAATAGTAGTTATCTTTATCATAGAGATGGAAAAAATCCACCACTATGATCCATAATCATACATTTCCATGGAATTATTATAAAAGACCATATTTATATTTATTTATAAACTTACATATAAATTAAAAAAGTTTAAAATGATCTAGGTAATAATGCTCCCTAACAATTAATTCCCCTAATCTCAGTTGTCATATCAACATCTCTTTTCACCAATCACCAAGCATTTCCCTTACCTTCATAACAAAACCCAAATTATGCTTTCCCACTAGAGTTCACATGAATGGACTAAGTCCATATACCCAATATAATTTCACGGGTATAAATCTATAATATCCTTTGATATATTATCTAGGATTTTTATACGATTCAATAACATATACATAATAAATACATTGAATGTTTTTTATAGTGGGATAAGTAGGGAACCATTCCACCCAATCCTAATTCTCTTATCCAATAATAATATATTATCTTTATTTATACATCATTAGGTATAGAGAAATTTGATCACCACTAATCCACCATAGATTAACTCTAGTTCTCTAAACCATGAAAGAATCTTCTAGTTTATATCAAATACCATACCATTCATCAATTACTAAACCTACGGGTCATGTTTCTAATCAACCCTAGTGTTTAATAACCTATTTACCCAATTTTTTGACTATCCATGATCCCAATGATAATTCCCATCAAGTTTCCCATTGTACCATATTCACATTTCCCCCCATTATCTTGTCCCCACCGTAGAACTAATGTCCAATAAACACATAACCCCTTTGGTGAATACCCCATGATCATAATGATCATTCATCACTAGAAAAATTAGTGTACTGAAATTAGTTAAAAATATAATTATATCATTTCAATCATAAAAAATAAAAACACTTTAAGTTACCCATTATAAGTTTTCTATATCATATTTCTTGTTATTACTCTGTGACCAACACCAATTGGATAGAAAACATCACACTTGTAACACCCTAAACCCGTTCTTTCATATTCAGTGCAAAAAAATGATTTTTATTTTTGATATAATAGATAACTAAAAAATAAACATATCATTTTACTTTCTAGGAACTTTTCTGATCTAGTTTCAATAAAATTAGGCAACACCTTACAATTTATCAGAATTTAAATAAAATAAAACAAATTTATTCACATGTCAAAACTCCAAATTTGGAGATTTACATCTTAGAACTTATATGATACGTATGAAAATATTTTTAAAATAATGGGATGAGAATTAAATTACAGAGTAAGGGTTTTGGAATCAGTGAAATTCCTTTAATGAAATATCCTATTTAAAATAACTTATAAGAAATAATTTGGAATAATATTTAGATAATAAATATGAAAATAATTTTAAAAATACCTTTGGAAAATATTATTGAAATTATTTAAGACTTGAAAATATTATAGTACTTTGAAACCACTTACGTTCAAAAATTTCTTTAATAAAAAATAATCTAATAATTTTTTTTTAAAATGAATGCTTTGGAAAACAAAACATTGCTGTCACTTAAATCATTAAAGGTTATCCTGGGCCTATCCACTTTCTATGGGATGGGTTCACTCCTCAATTCAATACAATATTTACAATGATCGAGTGACTAATTTTATAAAAAAAATTAAATCTTTCTTTATATGTATATATATTTTCTTCACTAAATTTTTGACTTTAAAACCTTGAAAACATATTTACATATATGTTTTTATATTTAATATATAAATCTATATATATGCATTCATAAGAAAAATGGATCAATAGAATTTCACCACTTTTATTAAATTCACACATTCATGAAATTTTAATAAAAGAATACTTAATATTAATTTATTAATATTACATTCATTTGATTCATAATATCTACTTCAACAGTAATTTCTTTTTAAGAATTAATTTATTCATTATATCTACATATAAAATAAATACTTCATTAAAATAAAACTAGGGTATGCTTCAAATGTCACTAGTTACAGATAATGACCATATCTCAAAATATAAATGACATTCATGGTTGTGCGTGTACTTGCACACATAAAATGATAATTTTTATTATTTAAAACATACTATAAATAATAAACATAAAATGATAACACAAAATAATGACATTTATTTATTATAAGGGAATAAAATAATATCTTCTCTTGTTAAAAAGATAAATATTTTGATTTTGTTAAAATAAAAATAACATTATAATAAAGAGTATAATAATAATAGGCAGAACATTGTAAATGACATAATTTAAGGATAGATTTTATTTAAATAATATTGAATGTATCATGGTTAATATTAAATATAATGATAAATTACCATAATAAATGGGATAAAAAATATGAAATCATTTTAAAATAAAAACCCATATAGAACTAAATTTTAAAATACAATATCTTCAAAAAATTTAAAAACTTGATTATCATACACATATTTATTTGAAAAATAAATATATCTAATATTATGATAAAGGAAAGACGATTTACCTCTATATAATTAAATTCATATATATATATATACACATAATATAAAAATATAATTCTTAGAAAATATCAATAATAATCATATTCTATAATATAATTTGAATAAATAATGAATCAAAATTAATTTTTATAATTCTAATGAATTATAATTATCAAAGTAAAAAACACAGAATAGAAATAAATTCACTTAAAAAACCAAAAATAAAATCAAAAAATTAATATAAATAATAATAATATATTCCTCAAGAAATATAAATTTGAATAAATAAATAACTAAAAAATTAATTTCCTCTTACCTTTTTATTTGCTGAAGAATTAGAATAAAAACTAATTCTTCTTTTTTTTACTTATCTTTGAACCCTCTCCTCATAAACTAACTTTCCAAAATATCTCACTGGACTACCTTTACTCTACCTCTCTATCCAGCCACTACACACTTGCAAAAGATGCAACACTTCTAAATTTACATTGAGTAGTGAGGTGGCTTATATAGGCTCTCAGGTATTGTGTAAATTTATATTTTTTTATTAATAGATGAATCCATATGTGTTTATGTCTTTTAAGACTCATATTTCTAAGATCTAAATATATATATATCAGAATCAATCATGGTTTTCAAACTACAAATATTTTATATAGATGGAAAATAGATATATATATATATATATATATATATATATATAATATTCAAAGAATAGTTCAAATGGCCAAAATATACAATGTAAGGATCTCTATTTCTTATATATATGTGGATTATGGGTAATAATTATAGAGAAATCAAATATTTTATATGAAAATTGAACAAAAATTCAATAGATGATATATAAGACTAATATAAAATATTTTTTATGCTAGAAAAAAATAGATTGATGATGAAAAGGAATCTGGTTGTATCGAGCTTCACTGTAAAGCTTCATTGAATATAGAAAAAAAACATTGAAATATTTGAAAAAAATAAGAAGATAATTTTCAATAATAAAATATAAAATTATGTTAAACTAAGTTTTTGTTGAAAATATTTTATATGAATGGAATAATCCTCAAAAATACAAGACCATGGGACAACAAATGATGGGAGGAAAAAAATAGGCAAATCAAAACTTAATAACTAGATTTACATAATATTTTCATTAACACCAACCTCTAAAAACAAATAATTGAAGAAATGTTCAAATCTGAAATTCATTTTCCCCCAAATCGATTTCAAAACCCTCATCGGACTCAGATATAGCCTTCAAATGTCTGTTAGCACTCAACTACAACATGATCTAAAGCCCTATTTTTTTTCCAAACTTAGTTCCTCCCCACTCGGCCTCCATCATGATCATAGGTGATAGAAACTCCTTTAGACACATTGAAACCTCTCTTAAAGCCATATTTGGTTCCTTATTTCCAATAATGTTCAACCCCCTTGGCTTCCTACAACTTGAAATC
Organism: Viscum album; assembly: GCA_963277665.1. Classification (NCBI taxonomy): domain Eukaryota; kingdom Viridiplantae; phylum Streptophyta; class Magnoliopsida; order Santalales; family Viscaceae; genus Viscum; species Viscum album. The sequence goes on along the minus strand of OY728132.1, from coordinate 1,900,037,951 downwards.
TTCCTCGGCGCACGACTCAACCCCTATGAACACTCAAACCCCCTTATCTTAAATTCATTATATTCTTTTTACTTTTTTTATTTAACAGTTTCATTTTATTTACATTTTATATGTTTTCTATTTATTCAATTTAAAATTAAAACTAATAATAATTTAATTTTCAATATATTTTAAATTTGAAAAAAATAATAATAATATTATCAAAAATTCAGATAATATATTTTCATAATTGCCTTATTATTCTTAATTTTAAATGTGAATCAATTAGTATGTATTATAATTTAAATAATTTTTGATATGAAATTTTATTAATATTAATTCTTTAAAAATAATATTTATTTTATATTAACATTTATTTATTTAAATATACTCAAAAATTAATATTTTCATAATTTGAAAACATTAAAAACATAATTTTGTAAGTTTCATGACTATTTTATATTTATCATTTTATAATATATTATCTTTTCATAAAAACATAATTTATAATATTATGTTTAGATTTTAATTATTATAAATTTCTTTGTTATATAAATTTATGTATTTATAAGATATAAATCATTTTTAAGTGCTCTATTAAAATTGCCAAAATTTATTTATTAAAAAATAATTTCATTTTAGATAAAATAAAACCACATTTATAAAAACAGTGTTTATAATTTAAAATATTTATTTAATAAAAAGGTAAATTTCATAAAAAATGAGATAATTTGAAGATATGTTATATAATTTGAAATATTTAACTTAACTAATGAGTTAATGTTTATTTTATTTAATAAATTAATCAATTTAATAAGAAATTTTTAAACGAAATATTAAGCTTATAATTTATAGGTTGTTTCATTCCCCCCACCCATAAATGAAATTTGTACTCAAAATTTGTTCATGAGACTTGAGAAAATTCTGTATTTATATCTTCAGAATTAGAATGACTAGACTTTTATGCGAACTTAATTACCTTGAGAAAAATTTATTTCATACATCTTTTCCCTCAAAAGACAATGTCTAATATCCAATACTATCTAAACCATTCCTCTACCACAAATTATGACACCCCAAACACACACTTTTAGATTCGATGCATAAAAATTATGTGTATTTTTTTAATAATATAGAACAAAAAAATAAACTGAGCATTTTATATTTTAGGAACTTTTTTGGTCAAGTGATGGAGAAATGGAAAACACCTTACAATATATCAGATTTATAATAAAATAAATTAATTTTCATTGCATGTGATAACTTCAAAAGTGATGATGTCTATCTTAGAAACTCTATGATAACTATGAAAATATTTTTTATATAATGGGATGAGCATTAAATTTCTGAGAAAGGGTTTTAAAATCATTGAAATACCTTTAATGAATATCCTTTAAAAATAAATTTTAATAAATACTTTAGAATATTCTTTTGATAATACATTAAAAAATTCTTTTAAAAATAACTTTTGAAAATATTATTGAAATTATTTAATCCTTAAAAATATTCGAATACTTTAAAGATAATTACGCTCAAAACTTAATTTAAAAATACAATCCATTGATTTTTCTGAAAACAATATGAATAATTTTGAAAACAAAACATTTAGGTCACTTGAAACATTGATAGTTGTCTTGGGGAAACCCACTTTTGGGGGATGGGTTAACTCCCTAATTCTCTACAATATTTACAACATTCAAGTGCCTAATTTTATAAAAAAATGATTTCCTAACATGTATATATATTTTACTTTAAATTAGTTTTTAATTTAAAACCACGAATACATATTTACATGCATGTTTTTATATTTAATATATATATATATATATAATTTCATAAGAAAATTGGAGAAAATTAATTTCACCACTTTTAGTTAATTTATAAACACATGAAATACATGTATGATAATAAAGTTATTAAAATTTGAAAGTTATTATATTTTAAAATTTATTTCTATATGGGTTTTTATTTAGATTTTAGTTATGTTTTTATGTCCCTTTAATTAGGGATTTTTTTATATTTCATATAAACCATGATAATTTCAATATCATTTTTAAAAAAATATATGTTTAAATAATGTCATTAAGAAAGATCTTCTAGTTATTATTCATCTCTTAATTATAAAGGGATTTTGAGTTTACTAAAATCTAAATGTTTATATTTATAATAAGAGAAGATATTATTTCATGACCTTAGAATAAATAAAATTTATTATTATGTGTTTATTATTTATAATTAGTTTTAAATAATAAAAAATATCATTTTATGTTTGAAAGTACTTTAAAAAACATGAATGTCTTTCATATTATAAGATATTTCAATTATCTATAGCTTGTGACCTTTCATGAATAACCTAGGGTTGTTTTAATGATGTATTTATTTTATGTACACAATAATTGAGACCCTTATCGACCTCAGATCTAGACTTCAAATTTCCATCAGCATTCAAAGATGATTTTATCCAAAGACCTTAGTTTTTTTTGAACTTGATTCCTCCTTGCTCGACCTCCATCATTCTAAATAGTGGTCGAACCTCCTTCAACCAGCTCAAAACCTCGCTTGATGCCATCTTTAGTGGCTGATTTCAAATAGTGCTCGACCCCATTGGTTTCCCACAGCTCGAACTCACCCCCAGCGCAAGACCTAACCCCTCAGAACCATCAATCCCATTTATCTTAAAATCATTATCTTCTTTTCTTTTTTTTAATTTCATGGTTTCATTTTATTTTCATTTTAACCTTTTTTCATTTTATTTTCCTTAAAATTAAAACTAACAATAATTTAACCTTATTATATTAAAAATTTGAAAAAAATTTAATAATATTATAATATTTTTTATAATATATTTTCATAATTATCTTATAATGATTCTTTGTAAATGTAAATAAATTAATACAGACTATAAATTAAATTATTTTTTTAAGAAAATTTATTAATATTCATTATTTAAAAATAATATAAGTTTTATAATAATTTTTTTTGATTTTAATATACTAAAAAAATAATATTTTCATAATTTCACAATTTTATAAACATAATTTTATTATTTTCATGATAGTTTTATATTTATAATTTTATAATATATTTTATTTTAATACAAACATAATTTATAATATAATTTTTAGATTAAATTTAATATATATTTATTTTTATATGAATTTATTTATTTATAAGATTTAAATCATTTTTAAGTGTTATATTAGAATTCCATTAATTTATTTATTAAAACATGCCTTTATTTTTGAAAAAACAAAACCATGTTTATAAAAACTATTTTTATAATTTAAAATATTAATTTAATGAAAAGATAAATTTATAAAACCATGAGATAATTTATAGTTGTTTTATATAATTATAAATATTTAATTTAACTAACAAATTGAAGTTTGTTCTCTTTAAAAATTATTCAATTTAATAAAATATTGGTAAAATAAAAATTAAGATTATAGTTTCTCGGATGTTATAGCACTAACCCATTTTATCATTCATAACTAACCATATTGGTAAATTTGTAGTTAATTCACCAATTACATTGATAATCCCTTAGTACAATACATCACCATGACACCCATGCATTAGTACTCCCTTGGTAGGGTGATCACCCTATACATTATATTCAATGACAGTCCTTTTATTAATTTCACTCTATCTAAGCCACACCATTTAATTAAATATATTGGGATCCCAATTATTGTGAACTATTTCTTACATGAGTCACATAATATAATATTGAATATGGTATATTTCACCTACATTAGTTTGATTATAATATTCTACATGGAAGAAATAAGAAGATTCCACCATGATTAGAAGAATCAAATAAATCATATTAGAATGGAATAAAATACTATTGAAAATGATCAGTCTCCAATCAATCAAATAAACAATGGAAACTATATATTGGTTCCTTAAAGTGATTTCCTAGAACCATTTATTAATGATATATCATAGTTTTAAAAAACTATATAAATTAAAGATCAGAACATATACAGAGAGATGTGAAATAAATACAAGGAGGTCTTTGTTACTACTCAACTGACTAGACATCCAAATCAAAACATATAAGAAAATACACTTGAAATATATAAAGTTAAAAATAAGGTTGTGCTACTCCACAGGAACCCTGATGAACCTTAATAGAGTTTTTGGGAGCCACCACTTTCTTGGTACCCACCATCAGCCTCTGAGTGGTGGTGGATTTAACTACTACCTAGCCATTAGAGCACCAGTGACCTACCATTAGGGTTATAGAAGAAATATACATCTTTTCAAATAAATCCAATTTTCATCAATTGCATCCAACTTCTCCTTCTAGACATATCCAAACCATTTCATGGGAAAAAAATACACATAATTAAATTGATAAATTTCAAATAAAATTAAATTACACACCTATTGTCTATATGTCATTATAAATGGTATATTTAGAATTTATTTATAGTTTATTATTTATATTTTGATGATTTTATAAACCAATGGTTATAGTGATGTGGTGTTTTTATATGCCTGGTTTTTAGTGTTACTTCCATGTGTCTATATAAATATAGTAATTGCAGTTTTATATTTAAAATTTGATTTTTTTGTTAAAGTTATAGTGGTGGATAGTAATTTTAGTCATTGACACTCTTTCCCGGATGTATATAATGGGGATATTGTATTCTATAATAATGATTTTGAGTTTTTATGTATAATGCGGTAGTGGTTTACTTGTGTGTGATGAAATAAATACATCTAATGTTGAAATATAAAATCCTTGAATTATGTTTTATTTAATGAATTAGAATGTTTAATGAATGTTATAGTTAACATCAATGATTATAAATTTATTGTTTTATATGTTTTGTTTTAACCCTTTGTATATAGAATCATTAGAATGATCTTCTCACATTAACATAAGAGTGTTAAGGAAGGATCTTATAATGTATATTTACACGTTCAACCCTAATTTATATTTTTATATTTTAAAAATTTACATGATCATGATAGAGGTGATGTTTGGTGATATTATTTTGATCATGGTAAGGTCTATTTGGAGTGGGTATTCAACATTTTTTTCTTAAGTTTCTAGGTTTTAAATTTTTGGTTGTTATGTCATTTATTTTTTGGTCTTGACATCATGTGATATTTAATGTACAAATTTTTAAATTAAGGATAATTATTTTGTTTGTGTAGTTTTGATTTATATTGTTAATGCCTCTTATTATTCAATAATTAAACTCTTGTCAATTTTCTCTAACCCATGTCCTTTTGGTGGGATGATTTAGTGGTAATATATGGTTTTACTGTAAATATATGTGGGTACTAGTTTCATTGGGTGATGAAACAATTTCAAGAGTTAGAGTTTCATTATAGGGTATGGAGTAGCCATCGATGGTTATTTCATATATCTAGTAAGAAAATTGTATTATTGTATTTAGTGGGTAATGTATCCTTATAAACCAACCATGGACGTAGATGGACCCTACAATACTAATAAAGGACTCCAATAACATAAAACAATTATTACGTAATATTTGATGATAGTGGGTATCTTTATACTTTTGGATTCATGCATAATTTAGTATTATTTTATGATGATTTCGTGTATTAAACATTTAATTTATTTTTTCATAAACATTGTGATAATATTATAATAACATAATCATATATATATATCCTTTAGTGGAAATAATTATATTGATTATTATTATTATAATTATTCAATTTTTATTAAAATTATAAGGGATTAGTTGGGGAGTTATATGGGGCACTACATATTATGTCTTAGAGGGGAGATGGTGACTAGTGAACCTTGAAAAAAAAAATACTTTCATCAAAATAATCTTCCAAAGTGTGAGGTGATTGATTCTAATAAATAAACTAAAAAATTTCTAAGTTGGAGGGGATATTTTTTTAACCAAATCAGTTGGTTGAATAATATTAGATTCTATTTTTGAGGAGATACTCATCAATAGCGAGTTCTTTTCCTGAGTGATTGTGTGGCTTACATGATCTAATAATGTCAGTTTAAATAAATATTTAGAGAATAATTTCAATCAACGACTCTTCAATAAGAGAGTTAATTTTAGTTTTACACTATTAAATTAAAAAAAATAGTTTAGATTATCATAGGGTGATATTTATGATTTTTTAGACAATTATTCATACTTCCCACATGTAAAAGTTTACAAGACAACATTTCTAGTGGGGATTTTTACCAACAATTAAGAATAAATTTAGTTCATTTAACCTAAATGTTTACATTAGTGATTAATAATGTTATACCTATTAATAATTACTTGACAATAATGGGTTCCATGAAAATATATTTTTAATGGATCTTGGTTTAATAAATATTTGGAAGTGGAAGCTAACATTTTAAATAATATTTTGGAAAAAATATATAATTAACAACTATCTTATTCTATTATTTTAATATCTAAAAAATAACATTCATTTGGTAGGTCTTATAATGTAATTTATTATATATTTTATAGGATAATGCCTCACTAGTTAAATTTCATTCTTACTATGGTGTATAACCTTAATTGAATTACAATATGATATCTGATGGGATACCCATTTAATCATTGTATTCCCCATGATCATTTCTTCCCTAAAAGGATTAATGAATCATTAGACTATTGATGCCACTTGGATCTAGTAGGGGACATCCTAGAAATGATTATCATTTATAAGGACTAATATGTTATTAGACATGAAGATGATATAGGAAATAAGGGATACGTATGGGGTGGTTTGTTCATGGATTACAATATATAGTAGAGTTTTATGAGGTTAATGGATGTAAGGTGGTGATATTTTAAATCTATATTATCTTGATCCTTATATTAATTTTTCTTGATATTATTCTCTCAGATTATTTCTTTATATAAACCATTATTAATAGAATATAACATTTTTGTATAAAATATTTAGTGACCAAGGAAGTTATCTATAAAGAAGAGAGCTATATAATATTACTAAAAGTTAGTATTGGTTTTGAGATCATTGGGGAACATTATCTAGTATCATGGGACAAAGTATTGTTAAAAATACAACCATATGATGTTATTCATAGAATGTGTTGGCCATATTATATATGTTATTGGGTGGATTATTATCAAAATATGGTGATATTTCACATCCTAGAGTAGAATTATATTTTCTCATTATTGATCTAGACTGATAGTTTGGATTCTAATTCATACTGAATTTTAATGTTTAATTATCTATGAATATATTGTAAAGGTGATACAATTACCTAGGGTACTATAATATTTTATTAAATTTATTTCAAATTAAATTATTAATATACCTTTTCATAAATAAATCGAGTTTTTTATAATATTATATCTATAAATATATCTTATTTCAATGGAAACATACCACATAGAACCTATTAAGGTTATAGAGTTAAGGATTAAAATAGGTGGTATGTTATATAAGGGTTTTATCGAACCTAATATACCCCATTGGGTGACTTTGGTATTATTTTCTATGAATTTGGATATAGGTTTTAATTTATATATGAACTCTAAGATTTTGAATCATGAGATGGTGAAAAATGATATTTATTTATAAGGATTAAATATTTATTTGGACAATTAATTTATGTGATATATTTTTCATATATTCAATTATAGTGAATCTATTATACTATGTGGGTGAATAATTATTACACCCCAATGATATATTTCAAATGTAGTTATAATCTCATTGAATAAGTTGTTATTTAATATTGGGATATAAAAGAAACAATTATATTTATAAGGGTGATGGTTTGGTTTTTCCAATTATACCATGTTCAATATGTTCTAGTGTTCATTAATGATATCAGAGTTTACTAGATGTTAAAGGAGGATAATGACACAATTTTGGGAGTTGTTCCAGATTTTCTTATGGAGTGTTAGTTATATATAGAGATATTAAAATTTGACTTTTTAACATATGAATTTCAATTCATTGGTCACATTATATAAGATAATGATGTTTTTATATATCTAATCAATATTTAAGTGTAATAATTAATGAATACCTTGACTGATGTTTAAGAATATTTTCTTGGGCCTACTATGTTTTTAATATACATTTGTACTTGAATTTTCATTAGTGGAGCCAGTACTAATAGCTTTTACTAAGAAGGTTTAACCTTTTGAGTGGATTTCAGAGTATTAGGAATACGTTAAAATTGGGATAAAATAGAAACAACTACTCCCATTCTATGATTTTCTGAAGTGATTATACCATTTGAGATATATTATGATGTTTCACAATAGTTTTTATGATGCATATTGATACAGAAAAACACATTTTCACTTATTGATATATAGTGATACAACGTAACAAGTATTACTATGATACTCATGATCATTAGATCATCAATTTAGTCTTCACATTAAAATTATTGAGACTTTATTTAATTAGTGAACACAACAAGGTTGATGTATTTTAACCCAAAAGAAATAAATCTAGAAAAAAGGGATAGGTAGAATTTCCATGTGAGTATGGATTTGAAATCCCATGTACCCTATGAAGTGATAACAACGAATATAATTCATAGAGTCCAAAATATTATAGTGATGTTTCTATTTAAGTGAGTAAGGAGTTGAAGAAAATAAAAAAACACAAAGACATATAACATTATCTAGGGGTGGTTGATGGATTATCTTATATTTTAAAAACTAAAATAATCTATTTTCTAGTGACGTGAATGGTATAGTCTCATCTTGGTGGTCTCTAGAGAGTGGTTTGTAGAGATTTTAATATATGGTTGAGGCATTAGATGGTTTATTTAATGTATGGTAAGATGAAATAATCTTCTGGTTTCTATTACTTACTTATATTAAAATTTGATAGGTGATATATGATTTGAAAAACTCACATTTAGAAGTACATACCTGAGTTAGAAATATGTATCATGTTATTTATTGATTGTATTTTTAGTCTCGGAAAAATAATTAAATAGGAAAAAATAGTATAAATACCAAAATTTCCAATTTATGATGTTTTAACATCTTTTATTGGTAGGATTGATGAAATTATTGAGTGTTAAAAAATATAAGTAGGAAGATGTGTCTATGAAATTTATTATAGATCAAACTTATATATAAAAAATTCTAAACTCTATTTAGTTCATTGTTGATCGAATAATAAATTCAACTAATTTCTTACTATGAAAGAAGTGTATTATTATTGAGATTTTAACTCAACTTTTATATGGAATAAATCATAATGTTGTATTAAATTCAAATGAAATATTTTATTAAACCATGATTCATGGTTATTTTCTCAGGTGTGGAAAAGGTTTTAGTATTTGTTATCAGTCAACTATGTCTTCATACAACCTTTCATACATAAAAATATGATCAAAATGATAGGATTATTCAATCCTTTGATGATATACTATGTGTATACCTCTTCGATTTTAGATATTCATGGGTTGGTCATTTATCTTTAGTTGTGTTTTATTATAATAAAAATTACTATTCATCAATCAATATGACACCCTAAGATGCATCAAATAAAGGACCTCATCAATCATTGTTATATTGGGTTGAAATTTGCAGTCAATTATTATTGGTCTAGATGTAGTGAAAGATGTGATAGATAATGTATAGATGATCCATGATTATATGAATATAATTAAAATTAGATAGAAATTTTATATAGATTAAATATAATATCTATTAAATTTTAAAGTGGTAAATATTGGGTTTTTATAAGTTTCAATCAATAGAAACTAATATTGGCATTAAAAGGGAAGTAAATTGCTATAATGGTATTTTGGAACTTATGATTTACTAAAACAAGTTGGTGAGGTGGATTATCATTTTATAGTATTACCATAATTGAATTTACTTCATGATATTTTCTAAATATATCTAAATTGGAATAATATTTAGGATCTATTTAATTTCCATAATTTGAGAAATATTGACATTAAGGGAGATTTAAAAACTACAAGAGAAAGAATTTCAAGGGTGAGTAATTTTACTGGTGTGATTTTTATGAAGGATAGGTGGTTTAGATTAATTACATTAGAGGTGAAATTCCATATGAGAGTTAAATATTTTTTGATGAATTTTTTATGTGTATTGTTTACGATTTTAAAGGATAAAAAAGTATTTACAGGGTATTAAATAGAGATAACTGAAAATTTTATTCATATAATTTATTAATTCTCAACATGTATTTTAGAGAACTTGAATTAGAAAGTATTAAATAGTTATATATATGATCTTAAATTTTTAATTTGGTTGTACTATTGAGTTTATAAAGGGTTTTTTACTTAGTGTTGTGAGTTTACTGATAACATAGTCTACCGGAAGATGTTGAAGAGGTTTTGGCATGTTGCACAGTTTTCATGAATGTAGCAAAAAAATATTAAATAACCATTAATTTCACGAAATTTAGGGTAATAGATGTTAAATATTAGTTAAATTATTATATAACCATTTTTTTATTTTTTTAGTTAGAACGGGTTTGAAGGTTTGATTAACAGTTTAATAACTATGCATGAAAATTAAAAAGTCACAAAACTACCCAGAAACCACTAATTAGCCCATTTAATCACCCTTAGAAATATCATTTATTTTTAAATAATTCATATAGTGAATTCACATCTTCTATTATAGGATTTATATGATCGTTGATGTTTTTTGTAGATCCATTAATGTGAAAAAATGTAAGAGTTTCTAAAATTTATTTTATGTTGATTAGAAAAATAGTAAAATATGATTAATATTAATTGTGATTTGAATCATAAAATTTATTTGTGAGTTTTTCATTATTATTAATATTTTTTTATAGTCATAGTTTGTCAGAAAATATGAATTTGAGAAGATTGATCTAGGTTTTGATGAATCCTCATTGGGACTGAGAACTTTAGTTATTGATCTATTGAATATTGGAAACCTCATTCAAGGATCTGAGATTGGTGACTCTGACTCTTATATTTATATTTTATATGACTTAATATATATTATATAATTATTTTGAATGAATAATTTTGGAGAAAAAATTAATTAAATTATGAAATAACGAAATCGAAAAATTATGGGGATTTGATATTAAATTAATTTATATGTGAAATTGAATTATGAATTTCATTAACATATAATATGTTATGGATTATTTTCATATAATTTGATATAAACTGACACATTGAATGATATGGATTGTGAGGATTTTCCAAAAAAATAGTGTATGGTGAAAATGAGTTTTTTAAAAATTATATGATTTTATGTGTGTTAAATATTATTTTATTTGATATACAATTTTAATTATGAATTATATTGGCCAATTAAATTTTTTATTTGATTTTAATTTAGATATGTTTTGAAAATATATTTTTTATATTAATAATTATTTAGTAGAGAAATATATGATTTGAAAAATGAATTTAATTTTTTTCTAAATTATATAGGAAATGTTTATGACTTGTTTTGGGAGATAAATAATGTTGTTAATATTTGAAATATGTGGAATAATAAAGTGGATTTATTTTTTGAGGATTATTTATGAATATTATAACATCCCAAACCAAATTAAAATACATAATTTTAGACTGGGTCACCATGTTTCTAAAAGCATGCTTCCCCATATATCATAGACTACCAACAAAAAGCAATGGTTTATAGGAAATATGAGGAGAATATACCCTCTAAATAAAATAACCATAATTAATAGTATAATAATATCAACAAACCATTATCAAAATATAATAGCATAATATGGATATTATAGCTTTGATCCAACCATAAATAAACATAGTACATGCTATGAAAAACTATAATGATATTAATGTCATAAATATTATACATTAATAAATAGGATATATTCATAAGATAATCATATAAAAAAATTCAAAAATAAAAAAAACAATATTATTAATAAATAATATTGAGTCACTACCCAATCCCATCACCATCTATTTATCTCTATATATTTCACCAATCAAATATAGATCCCTTTAACTTATTTATATTCAAAATCATGAAGTTTTTACTTTCACATAGATGCCTATATGGGTTGTGAGTATGTCTCAGTTAGCCATCACCAATAACATCCCTCACAAATTACAAATTATATAAGTTCTATAATGATGTGATATGGAAAAATAATTCATTAACAATAAATACTTTTCATATCCTAAGGTACTAATGGGGCACCTAATATCGTTCATACCTAATTTATCAAGTAAAGGAATCAAGTCTGAGAATTTTATAAAAGGATACCAAGGGATAAAATAGTGTCCACTCATAAAACATCATTTAATATCTCAATGAAAATAGTTGGAAATTCAACAAAATTATAACAATTCATCGAATATTTGGAAATACACCTAACCCACATAATAATACCCAAGGAGTGAGAACTACACCAACCCTAATACTTTATCAACTTATTGTAATTACACCTTACCTTATCATATAAAAATAATAGTTTGTATTACACCAACATCACCCTATAATAATAATATTGGTAGGTGTTGATGTTAGTAATGGTGAAAGAATTTTTTATGTGTCATTTTAGATGAATGGAAGGTGAATTGAAATGATTTATCTTAGTATTATTCTTTGACATAGAAACATCATAAATATTGATCAATAAATCATGTTTGGATGTTAATATTATATAGTGCTTGGGTGCACAAGTGGTTAGGTGTCAATAATATATAGTGAACATATGTTATGGCTTATGTTGGGTGCTTCATTCAATATAACATAAGGTTAACTCTCACATATCATTATAGGTTATCATTAATGTGCTTATTTATATAGAAAATTGGAGGTTAACGAACTCAATAGTGGGATGTCTGTAATGTTCATACATTGGTTCAATTGGATGACCAATTTTGAGTCTCTTTAACGGTGGGTAGGACCACATGTACACATGCCTAGTGATTAATTTTAATTAGTGATATGGATTACAATAAATCCATTATGGTTATAATTCTTATGACTTTTGATTAATGAACATGGTAGTAGTTTTACCATATGGATGTAAGAGTCAATGTTTTAACCATATAAATCCTTTAGTGTTCCTTTTGTGACTTTCTTTTTTTTTCTTGATTTTCTTTTTTTTTTTGAATTTTTTGTAGTTGGAGTTTGAGTGATAGAGAATATTAAATTAGTTTAGTGGTACACAGTGATGTTTTATTTATAAGTTCCAATTTGTGGTAGTTTGAGGTAATTTTATCTAGAGAATTGTTTCTACTATTCTATATTCCTTTGATCCAGTTTCTTTTGATATGAAGTTGATATGAATTCATAAAAAATTTTATGAGGGATTGTAGTTTCAAAAATAATTAACAGTAGATTAGGTAACATTCTCACTTATCTTAATGTTATTTAAAATTAATTGGATTCATTATTTTAAAATCTATGAAATTACAAGAAGGAAATATTTTGATATACAGGTTTGATGGAATATATTGTGGCTTTAAATAATCCATATAAAATACAAACTTCTTTTAAAGAACCCTAAAGTTCCACAAAAAGTAGTAAATCCAAAGTAAATAGAGAAAGACTAATATGAAAGGATACATAGGAAGGTATTAAGATTGATTTAGTTTTTATTATTATAAAATATAAAAGAAAATATATAAGATTTGAATATCACATTAGAGATGATGAATACTTTGGCCTAAATATATCAAAATACAAAAAATTGATAAGGTGTTATTGATACAGAGGCTATTCAGAATGTGGATGTTTGTAGAAAAACCTCTAATAGTTCATTTCAATTACTTTAACATGATTTAATGGAATATTTTGTTAGATAATAGAAAATTGATGGAAAACTAGATGGTATTTATATTGTAATCATTGCTTCCATAAAGGTGGGACATGATAGGAAATATAGTGAGAAAATATTATAGTTTTGACAGTCTTAGTGTTTTAGGATGTTAGAGCATTCATAACGTATGAAGAATTTAGATGTAGAGAAGTCTTCAAAACTACCAAAATGTGTTGAATATTAAAATTAAATCATTATCTCCCCAATGTTTAAGTGCAATAAAATAATATGATAAGTCCACTGATAAGAGTTGAGGTAAATTGACTGAAATAGATCTTATATAGATAGGGTATCTCAATAAATACTATTGGGATCATGGTGTGAACTTCGTAAGGATGGATTCGAGAAGTTTAAGTTCTTGTAATAATATATCGGAGGGTAGTGACAATTTACTATTTAGTGTCAATGTTTTTATGTAATCATTGATCATTGAATTAGGTACATTATTCCATTCCATGATAGAAAATGGATACATGGTTAAATATTTATTCTTATTTTTTTAAGTGTACATAGACAATGGTTATTCCCTTAAGATAATATAGAAATGATTTATCACATTAACTCTATAAACCCAGAGCCACTGTTTAATTTATCACATTGGTATTAGATATAATGGATCTCACCAAGAAGCATTGATCAATTTAATAGTATTTTAAAAATATATACATACATGGTTCCCATATTAAAATAGAAATAAAAAATATCATAAGAAACATTCTTGAATCCTTGAAATCAAATATAATATTCCTTTTCATATCCTAAGGAAATGAAAAAAATAAAGTGTGATATCATATGCTCAGTAAGGGTTGCTTCTAATGTAATGTATCATGAGTAAACAAGTTATAATCATTATGGTAGAGTGGAAAATCAGAAAAAATTCCATTAAATAATCAACTTGATTTAAATGAACATTCATGGATAATATCAACATAGAAATTGCATGGATAATGTAAAATAAATTCTTAATAAAATAGATGCATTATTCTAACAATCATGATCATGGACTTTCAATCATGATATCTTGAATCTTTCCATCAAGGCCTTTCAACTAAGAAATCATTATAAGTAAATGGGTAGGTGTAAACTAGATACCCATCTAATATCAAATACCAGATATTTTGTATCATGAGACTTTTGATGAATCAAGAGGATACCTATAATCGGGCCCCACCTTCCACCCATACATCCTATGAATTCCTTATTTTTTTACTGATCAACATAATTCATTCATAAAATACCTTATAATTCAATAATTATCTATATTGAATCAACAATACGGAATATCAAAATTTTCCCTAGTAAAGGAAATAACTTACTTAATAAGATTCCTTCAACAAATTCCACATATTGAAATGGTGTATGGTTGAAACATCATTAATTTAATAGAAATTATTCTAAATTCATCCCTAATATTAAAAATTTAGATATTAAGATTAAAAATAATGTCCCATGAAAAATATATAGTGATAGATAACATGATCAAAATAAATTTAATGAACACAAATTATGGTATAATCTATTATAAGTAAAGGAAGATTATAAATTAATCATAAATAAATGATATTTAGAAAAACCAATACATTAAAAAATATAATATAATATATATATTAAAAATTACTTCCTTGTAACTTCATGTAAGAATGGAGTAAAGATAATTCAAAATACATTTCATTGCTTTAAGAAAATAATACCATTTTTAAAAAAAAATTACAAAAATATTGAGAAATATAATTTAATTGAAAATAACCATGGTATATTTTAATGGAATATTCAAATTAAAGAGTATTCCTGAATGTGAGAAATGTTTTGATATTATGTTTGTTAAAATAGGGATTTTATTCATGATATTGAAAAAAAACTACTTCATTCAGAAAACAATAAAAAGAATCATTTTAAACCTTTTTATATAAAGTAAAAAATGTGTAAAAATTACTATAATAAATATTTTTATAATATTAAAAAAATTATTTTAAAAAAATTAAACAAAATTTGAGCATGTAAAAAAAACATTTGGAAGGAAAAACTCAAAATAAGATTATTAGAAGAAATGACCTTATATATAAATTCAGTATTGATTCTTCATCAAACATGGGAATAAATTAAAAATAAATATTTCATACCCAACATAACTAGGGAGAATAAAATATATAGTGTTTAAAATATTTTTATCATATTATTTTCACAATGTAAATAAAAACATAAAAAATCCTGAAATAAAATGAGATCATAATAGAATTACATTACCTTTGTACTCTGCTTATTTATACATATTTGGTCCTCCAATGTAAATAATTTAAATTCATAAAATACTTTATTAATTTAATTTTTCATCTACATTAAATTGTTTATATTTCTTTTATTGTCATTTTAAATGTATTCATTAAATACTCCTCTCATAAATCGACCACATTAAGGTCGTTTAATCTATTTTTGAAAACTTATTTCTATATATTGTCTATGGTAGAAGGAGTTATTAAATAGTTCTATTATATCCATAATTTTAATAATTTCATGAATATAATGTTTATTCAATACATAAAATTTTATAATCATCCATGCATAGTTGCAATATGAAAATGAATCGCAGCACTTCATGGAGCTGGTAGTCCACATTTACACAAGAGCAACATTATCATTTTCCAACAGATGGAAGGGTAACAAGTTAGATGATATCATTCATTTAGAATCATGATTATGTCATTAATTTCATATATAATTCATTAATTTAACCTTCACAACTATAAAATTGAATTTGTTATGAAAAATAAATTACACAGTTACAAAGAGATGGTAGTCCATATATACGCACAAGCAATGTTTTCCTTTTATATAGGATGGAAAAATGGTGAAAAAATGGTTACCATAATAAAAATAACAAATAAGTATATTGGTTAAATTTTATTCATTATTATAGGATTAATATAGGATAATACATTGAATTTTAATAAGAAATAAATTTTAAGGATCCATGTAATACGATTACCTCTTCTTTGAGAGACCTCCTTTGGATAACACCTTGTGTATTTTTAATATGGTCTTAAGGTACTAACTATAGATCAAGAATGAAGGTAAGGAAACTAGGAAAGGTTTTTTATTGGCATTTTTTGAGTTATAGGTCTCAAAGTTTTTGAATAAAGGATTATTATAGTTTTACTTTTATAAGTGAGGGGTTGGACACACATGGAATTACTTACAATAATTTAATAATAAAAATTCATTTAATTGTG
This sequence comes from Viscum album, assembly GCA_963277665.1. NCBI lineage: Eukaryota > Viridiplantae > Streptophyta > Magnoliopsida > Santalales > Viscaceae > Viscum > Viscum album. The sequence continues at coordinate 1,900,020,963 of OY728132.1, read as the reverse complement.
CATGTGGCTCTAAATTTCATCTACTTGGAGATGATAAGTTTAAGGTAGAAGTAATACCAACCAATTGGGTTTTCAAAAAAATTTGTGTTATCTTGAAGCCTTATGCCTTTATTTTTAACCCCTTAAACACATTTAACCCTTAACTAAGGTGATAAATATTTACAATGGTTACTATTCATTATGACAGAAAATTATGTTAACCTTATTAACTAATATTAATAATGATAATTAAAAATATTTAATCCATTTTATAAGATTAAACTATTATTATTTTTATAAATTACATTTAACATAAGATTTCAAAATGCAATGAAAACTATTTTCTGAAAAAAGTTTACGTTAAGAATAAATATGATTTTACATAACAATAAAGCATAATATTGATTAAAATGGGATTATTTAGATTGTGATAAATCAAATGAGGGTTAATTTTAATTAAAACCCAACCAAAACCGAATGTAACATTGTACACAATTGATTAAAAGAAAAGAACTAAATATAGTTTTTATTTAATCAAAAACATTACATAGATTTCCAAAATGTTAATAATATATTTATAAGTTAAAAAATATATTTTTATATAAATTATATTAATTATTAAATATATAATTTTTCTATAAAAAATGTTTTATTAAAATTAAAATTATTTTTACATTATTATAATTTCATAAAATTGATAGTTTTGTAAAATTAGTAATTTCCACTATTCACCTAAAAATCAACTAAATCTGAAAAATATAATAATTTCATCCTAATATAATTTTAAAAAAATAATTTAAAAAATGAAATTAATTAAATAAAATTCATTTTATAAAATTTTTCGATTTAGGTTTTAATCACATTCTTCAATAACGCTATGTCTATGTTGTTATAGTCTCTTTAGAAAGAAAAGATTGATTATTATAATTGAATTTTGGTTGTTACATTATTCTCTCATTCAATAAATTTTCCATTGAAATATATATAATTTTACTTCAAGACAAAATTTTGGTAGTTATTAATCTCAACTTCTTCAAGTTACCATATTTCTGCTTCTATGTTATGATTTCTCCAAAGTTCCTTCACCAATCAAGTCATCCAATTCTAAAGCACTTTCTTTATAGAATCCTTAATATGGATAAGTTTATATCAATAAGGTAAATCAAGTTTAAATTATATATCACTAGAGTTGAGATCATTAATTATATTTAGGATGTAATTACATAATAAATACATATAGAAAATTGCATGACCTTTAGAGAATCTTGGTGGAATTTCCAAATGGTAATCCATTACTCTAATTCATTTTATAATTTCAAAAGTGTTAATGTACATGAGACTTAGTTCCCCTTTCTCTATAAAACTTATAACACCATTACATAGAGATACCTTAAATAAATCATCATCTCTCACTTGAAATTATAAATCATTCCCTTAGTTATTTTTATAGATATTTTTCATTTTTTGACCTTCCTTGATATGAATTTTAATAGTTCTCACTTTTTCTGTTGTTTACTCAACATGTTCTATGACTAAAAGCTTCCTTTCACCAAATTCATCCCAATAAGTTTGTGTAAAAAATATTTTTCCTTTAAAATGATTCATATGGTGCCATTTGAATACTCAAATGGAAGTTATAATTATATTCAAATACCACTGAATGTAAATTTTAATCTCACATACCTTGAAAGTCAAGTGATCATGATATGAACATGAATTATAAAGTTTGAATAGTCTTTTTAGACTATCTATATTTTGGGGGAAATAAGCAGTGCTCAAATATAGCTCAATGTTAGGATCCTTCTAAATACATTTCTATAATTTTTATATAAATTGTGGGTTATGATTAGATACAATCTAAAGTGTTGCACTATGAAGTCTCACAACATCTTCAATATAGAGTCGATCCAGGTTCCCAAGAAGAAGATATTCAATTATTGAAAGTAATTATGCAATCTTGGTAAGGTGATCAACAATAACACATATAAAATCATTATTTCTCATAAGATTTTGTAATATAGTGATAAAGGCCATGTTAATATCATTCCATTTCCATAGAAGAATAGGTATATGTTTCATGACACCTTTAGGATGTTATATCTCAATCCCTGCCTATTGAAAACCCATGAGTCTTGATACATAGTTTACAATTTCTTATTTCATATTATCATATGAAAAATGTTCCTTCAAATCATAATAATTTTTTTCTACCTGGTTTTATATAAAAATATAGGCTATGATATTCATCTAATAATTCTTTTTTATGCTCTTGAACGTATTAGATACAAAAACACTTTACAAATTCCAATATACCATCTTCATTGATAAATTCTACCAACATCCCATCATTCATAGTTTTCATTTTATTTTGAATATTATTATCATTTTGTTGGGAAATATTTAATTTCTCCAATAATGAATCTTTTAAAAACATTTGTAATATTTGTATTGTTTAAACTTTTTAATGGTTCCCAATGAAAAATTTACAAAATCCATGAATATAAGATATTTTTCAATCCCCATTTTAGTCAAAAATACATGATCTTCTCTACTCAAAGAATCAACCACCATATTTTCCTTCCCAAGTGGGTAGTGTATTGATATATCATAATCCTTGAATAATTATATCCACCTATGGTACCTCATGTCGAGCCTTTCTTATGGCAATATGTATCTAAAACATGTATGATTTGTATATATTTTACATTTCTTACCACAAATGTGATTCATACATATATTCAACACAAATATTATAACTGATAACATACGATCGTGGGTTGGATAATTTAGTTCATGGGTATTTAACATCCTTTATACATAGATAGTGACTCTATCATTTTTTATAAGGACACATCCCAGTCCATTTCTTTGATGGGTCACTATATATAAAAAATACCACCCTTCTTGATGGTAAATTCTATAATAGTGAAATGAACAGTATTATATTTAATTCATAAAAATATTCTTTGAATTCTTATAACCAAATAAACATAAACCCTTTACATGTTAACTTGGTTAACAAGTTTTCTAATTAAGGTAAATTTTGAAGAATTCATCGATAATAACCTACTGATCAAAGGAAAAATTATACCTTGGTTATATTTTTTATGTCACTCATTCCATAGTTACCTTTTCTTTTGAGGATCAATCTATATACTTCCTTAGAGTAAATATGACCAAGAAAAGTGACCTCCTAAATCTGAAGTTCACATTTGTTAAATTTTCCAAAATACAACCTTTCTCTAAGAGTATAAACAATGATTCATAATAAATCTAATGATCATATTATATTTTAGAGTACATCAAAATATCATCAATACAAACAACAAAACAATTATCAATATAATCTTTTAATAAAATGTTCATCAGATCTATAAAAATAGTGGGGAATTCTTCATTCCAATGTTTTTTTTTATAAATTCATAATTTTGATACATCATTAGAATTACATATTTAAAATATATTTTTTATTTACTCACAGTTTATGATGCCCTGAATGATGAAAAATATTAAAAAATATTAATCTCCTTATAGTTTATTGAAAAATACATCAATTCAGGTTAGTTATATTATTTATTTATAGTAATGGTATTTGTTTCCTTATAATCGATGAACAACCTTATAGGCTTATATTTCTTCACATAAAAAAGAATACAGTCTCCCCATGGTGAAACACTAGGTTGTATTAATCCTTTATCGCACATATATTTAATTTTTTCATTTAGTTACACTAATTCGACTATGGATATCCAATAGGGACTCTTAGATGTAGGTTTTTCATCAATGATGAGATGAATAGAAAACTCAACTTCATTTTTTGGTGGATATACAAGTATCTCTTTGTAACACCCTGACCCCTGTAGACCTGAGTCGGTGCATAACATGTTATATTGGAAAGGTTATAAGGAATAAAAATCCTGAAGGAATGATCATTTTAGTAGTATTGAAGAAACTAGATACATATATGTAACTCAAATTACATTTGAAAAGTTTACAAACTACAATAAATAACAAAAACTAGAAATGGCATCCCCAGGAACTCGATAAAAGATCTTCTCTTCATCACCTGTTTAAGGTAGACAATGAAAGGGGTGAGCTAAAAAAATGATTAAGGGTTACAAATAGTGGAAGCATGAGTAAAATATTAAGTGACTCACAATCAATCTGACATAATCAATATGGCATAGTGAATAAATGAACAACTAATGCCATTAATAAACTGAGAATGAAACTGCATCCATAGATTTCTTCATAGTGAAAACCTCATGGATAATAATTATAACTGATAATGAATAAATATAATTCTTATTAATTGTATTTCATGTATCTATCACATGAGACCATAATACCGTAAAGATGGTTTACTTCTATGGGTAGAAACCATTCAGATTTGTTTTTGAAACATACTCGATGGGATTGTCGCGAAACTATTTTCTCTCATGAGACCTACCAATGCATCGAGTGGATGTATTGGGCCCCAACCACCTATATATCCAAAGAATTCTTTATAAATAGATTCAATACGATAGAAATATGTATTGAAATTATCTGTATAGATTAGAGGATACAGATTCGTCAACATTTCCACAGTCAAAACAACATTCAAAATAAATACCGTATGTAAAATGGTATACGGCTTAGACAATAGTAATATACATGATATGAGAATATGGATATTTAAATGTATTATAATTTCATTTTAAATGTGATCTCTAATGGGCAGTAGGTACACCACATAAGAAAGAGTAGGTGAACTATTACTAAGCAAGTCACAATGAAGTGAAAATTGAGACAAATCTCGTTACCATGTTGTATTGAATTGAGTCATACGAAAAAAAGATAATAACCACCAAAAGAGTCACAGAATAAAATGAATATAATCGGGACCATGATAACATATGTCAAATGGCAGTACACCTATACCACATATAAGAAATAAGAGGCGAACAATGAAAATCCCATAGAATTGAAGGTGAGATGAGAAAACCTCTTACAAATATTTTGGCATGATAACAAGTGTTATTGAAAGGTATTAATGAGAGGTAAAGGGGTATAACGTTATTTATATGTCAAAATGGAAGTATGGGGGAGTTTAGAAAACAAAACCCATTATTAGAAATTAAAAACAAAAGCACAAAAGATAGGGTGGATTCTTGAATAAAAGAGAGAGAGAGAGGATCCCTTACCTTATGCTTGAAGGTGTTCTTGACTTGTTATTAAAGACCTGAATAAACAAATTAGGATTATTAATTCATAAGTCGAAAACCTATTTTATATGTAAATGATTTATTATAATCCTTTTTAGTTCATTCTAGGCCTTTTTGATTGGTTTTAATGTTCAATTTCATTGTTCGGGCTTGTTTGTTTACTTGGTTTTAAATGACTGGTTCACTTATATTCAAGTTTGTATAAATATATAAGATGGATGTGGTTGTCTAGAAATGAAGTTAATAACTATTAATGAACATCCTAGAGATTATATGGTTTTAAATTTAATTTGGGTTACTTAGATTGAATTCAAATTTTTATATATATATATATAACCTTAGTGATAACCGTTTTGGTTAATCGGTGGGTTTGATTACGATGAAATTTTTTTCTTAATAACTTAATACCATGTGTAAAAAACTTTTGCAGAACTAAAAATAGGATATATTACATAATAATCTGGTTTGACCACAACACATATGGTTTATTGACCAGAATTATATATTATAATAGAAATTGATAAATTGTTGTCCTTGAATGTGCTAAATTTGCACATCTCAAACGGTGCTTTCATTTCATTCAAATAAAAGTGGGGAAAGGAGAGAAGATAATGGAATATATACCATTATCATGAAAACATTCCATTACATTTTTGTTACTGGATTTATCATACTATTTTGGTGAAGGGTAGTGAGAAAAGAAACAAAAATAAAAGAACTTAAAATAAAAGAAGGGATTTGAAAGACGAATTTACCTCTTGAGACTTCCTCCTTGAGAACCTCATAAGGGGAGAGATTTTGGTATTTTTATGAGACCAAACCTTGCTAGACGTGGGGGAGCAGGTTGGGAAGGTATTTGGACAGAATTTGGAGAAGGAAGAAGGCTTGAGAGGAGTGAATGGAAGGGGGTGAGAGGGAGTTTTTATAGTGGAGGAGAGAGGGGATTTCATAATATAAAACTCATTAATTTATTATTTCTCCTCAAGACAAGGAATAGTTAGTATTACATTACCAATAATAGTAATTTTATCATGTGATACCGAACCAACTGGGCTCACATCAGTATAACATCACACATGACCCTATAATTAGTGTATTTATCTTAATTTTGCAATTTATGGTATGCCACTATTCATTAAAAATTCAAGTATTTTAGAAAAATCCAAAAAATTCACCCTAACCATTTTTTGACATGATGACTCCAAAAATGAATTCCATTTTCAAAAATAATTTTCTAAATATGATTAATTAAATATTTAATTAAATCATCATTTAATTGAAATACATAAACACATAGAATGTTCATCTTCATCATTAGGGTGTCTAGATTCATTTATACACTCAAGGGTATGGATACCATTTATAAGAGTCATATTACTATTCATAAGGTAAGTAACTATTGATAAGGGTAGGTTACTATTCACCAAAAATTATGTAAAATCTATCAGACTCTAAATATCATCTTGAACAAAACCGTGTATACTAGATTATTAAAATTCAAATCACAGAGCTAGTAAATTTAAGTTTAGTGGCTAAGTTATGGTTATCTCCTATATGTAACCATGTTTTGTTCCATAGCGGATCAGTGATTCATGAAATATAGGCTACCTAATGAATACATGGTATTTAAGAGAAACATACCATAAAATGTTTGGGGTGCTACATTATTCCCTCGTTACAAAAATTTCATCCTCGAAATTCACAAAATATTACCGAAAAATATTCGGGTATGTCTTTAACATAAGCTCATCAGGCTCCCATGTTGCTTCCTTCATCTTATGGTTCCTCCATAGAACCTTTACTAGAAGAGTCATCTGATTTCTCAATATTTGTTCTCTAGTATCCAGAATCTTTATAAGCTCTTCACAAAAAGATAGATCTGTATCAAGTTATAATTATTCATAAGTGAGTACATGTGTTGGGTATTACATGTACTTTCTTAACATAACACTTGGAACACATTGTGAACCTTGGAAAGACTTGGAGGCATTGACAAATGGTAAGCTACGGCTCCAATCCGGTCCATAATTTCAAAAGGTCCGATGTACCTAGGACTTAACTTTCCCTTCTTACCAAATCGTATAATACCATTCCGTGGAGATACCTTCAAGAAAATGTGATCACTTTCTTGACACTCCAAATCCTTCCTTCGGTTATATGCATAGCTCTATCGCCTACTTTGAGCTATTTTGAAATGGTTATGGATAATCTTCACCTTTTCCATTGTTTCTTCAACAAGTTTTGGGCCCACGAGCTTTCTTTCACCAACTTCATCCCAACAAGTTGGTGTACAACATCTCCTCCTATATAATGCTTCATAGGGTGCCATCTGAATACTTGAATGGAAGATATTGTTGTATGAAAATTACACGAGAGGTAAATACTGATCCCACATGCCTTGAAAATCAAGTGAACAAGACCTCAACATGTATTTTAATGTTTGAATAGTCTGTTCTGATTGTCCATCAATTTGTGGGTTGTAGGCAATGCTCAAATGAAGATCAGTATCTAGGGACTTCAGAAGACTTTTCCAAAATTTTGATGTAGATCATGGATCACGATCAGAAAAAATCGATAGGGGTACTTCATGAAGTCTCACAACTTCATTAATATATATTCTTACTAGACGTTCAAGTTGTAGATATTCTCTTATAGAAAGAAAATGTGCTGACTTGGTAAGACGATAAAAAATTACCAATATTGCATCATTCCTTCTAGGAGTATTTGGTAGTCCCATGAAAAAGTACATTGTGACATTATCCCATTTCAACTCAGGTATGGGAAGAGGACACAATAATCCTTCAGGCTGTTTCCTTCCAGCTTTTACTTGTTAACAAACCATACATATTGAAAAAAAATCAGCAATCTCCCTCTTCATGTTATCCAACCAAAAATGTTCCTTCAAATCTGTATACATCTTAGTGCTACCATGGTTTATAGAGAAATTGGAACTATGAGAATAATCCAACAATTCCCTTTTTAGATTAGGTATATTGGGAACACAAAGGCTCTTCCAAAATTTCAAAATTCCATCTTTATATAGTAAGCCACTCAATCTCCCATCATTCACAGCTTTAATATTCTTTTGAAACTCCTCATCATTATCTTGAGAAATTTTTATCATTTCTAGTAAATATGGATTGTAAACATTATTAAAATGAATTGATGATTCACCTTCCATGGTTATTCCCATATCCATCTTTATTAGATACATGAAAATAGGATCCCTTTCAACTCTCATCTTGTTCAAAACTCGATGATCCTTTCTTCTCAAAGCATCTTCCACCGTATTTGCATTCCTCAGGTGTCAGTTTATCGAGAAAACAAAATCCTTGAGTAGTTCAAGCCATCGCCTTTGCCTCATGTTGATTTCATTCTGTGAGAAAATATACTTCAAACCCTTGTGATCAGTATAAATCTCGAATTTTTAACCATAGAGATAATGTCTCCATTTCTTCAAAGAAAATATTTCAGCAGATAACTCAAGATCATGAGTAGGGTAGTTTTTCTCATGAAATTTTAGCTGTCATGATGCATAAGAAATAACCTTATCATTATTCATAAGGACACAACCAAGTCCTTTCTTTGAAGCATCACTATAAATAACAAACCTGTTATTCCCCGATGGTAGATTCAATATAAGAGCATTGACTAATCATCTCTTCAGTTCTTCAAAACATTCTTCCAAATCTTTTGTCCAAAAAAATTTAACCGCTTTAAATGTGAGCTTCGTTAGCGGGTTAGCCAGTTGGGAAAAATTCTACAAGAAACACTGATAATAACCTGCTAAGGCAATAAAATAGCGTAGCTCTGTTATGTTTTTTTGGCATGGGTCATTCTTGGATTACCATTGTATATGCAGGACTAACTTGGATTCAGTCGTTAGAGATAATATGTCCTAGAAAAGAAACTGACTGAATCCAGAATTCGCACCTTCAAAACTTCCCATATAATTGATTTCTTCTAAGAGTTTTCAGAATAGTTCACAAATGATCCTCATGTTCTTTATAGAATTGGGAGTATGCCAAGATATCATCAATGAATATCACAAATAAATTATCAAGATATTCCTTGAAACTCTATTAATTAAATCCATGAAAACAGAGGGTGAATTTGTTATTCCAAAAGGCATCACTGAAAACTCATAATTCCCATACCTGGTTCGAAATGCTGTCTTTGGAATATCTTCCTTCCTCAGACGAAGTTGATGATATCCGAATCAAAGGTCAATATTCGAAAAGTATTGAGCTCCATGAATTTGGTCAAATAAATAATCAATATGGGGCAGAGGATACTTATTCTTTATTGTAATAGCATTGATTTCCCTATAATCAATGCAAATCCATATGGATATATCTTTCTTCTAAACAAAGAGGGCATGGGCTCTCCATGGAGAAACACTGGGTCGAATGAATCCTTTTTCACTTACATCCTCTAGTTTTTTCTTTATCTCTACTTATTCCACAGTGGCCATTCTATAGGGAGTCTTTGATATAGGTCTTTCATCAAGAATTAAATCAATAGAGAACTCAACTTCCCTCTCTGGAGGATTTCTAGGTAAATCCTCTATAAATACATCAATGTACTCTTTTACTATGTGTACATATTCAATTTGATGATTTCTTTCCTATTCCATAGATATTTTTTTATCTTCCTCTCTAAATATTGCATTAAATATCGCTACTGGGGGTGGTTCTAGATAACAATCAGGTGGTGAATTTTCTTCCCTAAAGATAGGGGATTATAAACCATTTTCAAAAATTGTAAGATACTTTTTCATTCAATAAATCCTTGAATCATAATATGGCAGCTAATCCATACCGATAATTATATCAAGTTCAGTCATGGGTATTATGATAAGGTTAGAAAATAAAGCACATTTTGGTGTTTGGATGGGGACTAGTCAACATGCATTTGTTGTAATGATAAATCCCCCGAGATTTTTTTACAGACAACTCCTTTATTAAATCAAATTGGACATATCAAATTTTCTTGGGAAAATGAGAAGATATAAATGAATGCGATGATTCTGAATCAAATAAGGTGTTTTCTATGTTTGAGGAAATAATTAAACTACCTTCCACCACATCATTAGGAACTTCAAACTCTACAGTTTTAATCATATATTCTATCCCTTGATCTCTTGGCCTTTTCTGAGTCAAGTTTCCTTGGAGTTTAGGACACTCATTTTCATACTGTCCCATATATCTATAATTTTAACATTGAATGTCATTGAATTTTTTCTTCCCCTTTTATTCATCAGATTGATGACCCTTTTCTCTATAGTTATATCAGACTCTCATGCCTTTCAAGAATTTCCCAAGAAGATTCTTTCCACAGTTCTCACATAATTGGAATCTTTTCATTCCCTTTCTCTTCTTTGGTGCTTCTCCTTTTCCTTTTTATCATAATACTACTTCTTATCTTGGTTTCCATTAAAAAAATTAATCTAGAAAATTCCTTCCCTATTTTTATGGCACTTGATAAAATTTCCTCATATGATGGAAATGATTGAGAAGTCGCTGCCCTTTGAAGACGTGGTTTAAGACCTTCATAGAAATGATCAATATTGTCCTCCGAGTCACGTACATAATCCATGGCATTCCTGGCTAGCCTTGTGAAGGTAGCCTCGTACTCTGCAACACTGTCTTCTTCCCTTTGTTTCAAGCCATGGAATTTCCTATTCATTTTAGTTCGTTGCTCGTGAGGGAAAAATTTTCCAAATAATATTTCATTAAAAGTACTCCATTTCATATCATCTATCTCTTCTTCCTCTGTGATATTTTGAATCCGGGACCACCACTGATCAGCTTCACCCATGAGATAATATACCGCCAATACTACATTTTCTTTTTTATTACATCTTAAGGCCATGAATATCTTTTCAATGGATTTGATCCATTGCTCGAAAACCACTAGATTAGTAGTCCTACTAAAATATGGGGGCTTCTACCACATGAGACGATCCAACACAGGTGTGGAATGGTTATTCGTGACAACTTGAGTATGTTGTCCCAATATGGTCATGATCTGGTCTTCTCCAATGTTGATTGTGTTGACTTTCTCAGAAGGGAGATCCCTACCTTGCCAACGAGTATTGATTCCCCTTCTTCTATTAGATGCCATTTCTAAATAATGGGATACACTATATTAGTTTATGAATCTCAAATATAAAGGCACTCATCATAGATTGAAATTCTATGCATAAATAATCTTATAAAAAGGTTCCTATGAGGAAAAATTTACATTAACTCCTTCATAATGGATTGCAAAGAAAATATGAATTATCCTAAGCATATCCCCCAGGAGTGTTTTAACCAAGAGTGCAGAAAGGCCTGTTGTCGTGCACCCATTCCCAATCGAGTCTAGCTCAAAGCGGTGTTTTTAGGTTTTACCCCTAGATACATATGTGTCAAAGACGCCTCTACCTACTCATATCCAGATAGGGACGTATTGCTTAAAATATCCACATAACCTATTCCTTACCAAAATATTAGGATGTTCTTGTATGTTAATCCTCAGATACTACCTTAGGGATTTTTTCCTTACTATACATTTCCTACTCTAGTTTCCATGTTTTCTACTAAACTTTATTTGATACCAACTGTAACACCCCAACCCCTCTAGACCAGAGTCGGTGCATTACTTGTTATATTGGAATGGTTAGAAGGAATGAAAATCCTGAAGGAATGATCAGTTTAGTATTCTTGGATAAAATAGATACATATATGTAACATAAATTACAATGGAAAAGGTTATAAAGTACAATACATAACAAAAACTAAAAAAGGCATCCCCAGAAACTCAATAAAAGATCTTCTCTTAATCACCTATTGAAAGTAGACAATGAAATGGGTGAGCTCAAACTCTCAGTAAGGTTTACGAATAGTGGAATCATGAGTACAATAATAAATTAACCACAATCAATCTAACAGAATCAATATGTCATAGTGAATAAATGAACAACAAATTCCATTAATAAACAGATAATGATCCTGCATCCATAGATTTTGTCATAGTGAAAACCTCATGGATAATAATAATAACTAATAATGAATAAAGAGAATTATTATTACATAGACATCATATATCTGGCACATAAAACCATAATACTATAAATATGGTTTAGTTCTACGGGTAGAAACCCTTCTGATTTTGTTTTGGAAACAAACTTGAAGGTTTTGTCGCCAAACTGTTTAGTCTCATGAGACCTACCGATACATCGAGGGGTTGTAGTGGGACCCACCCACCTCTACATCCAAACCATTATTTATAAATATATTCAATACAAGATCAATATGTATTTACATTATTTGTATATATTAGAGGATACAGATTCATCAACATTTCCACAATCAAAACAACATTCAAAATAAATACCGTATGTAAAATGGTATAGGGATTAGACAATAATAATATCCATGATATGAGAATATGGATATTTAAATGGAATATAATTTCAATTGAAAAGTGATATCAAAGGGGTAGTAGGTACACCACATAAGATAGAGTAGGTGCATAATTACTAAGCAAGTCACAATGAAGTGGAAATTGAGACAAAGCTTGTTACTGTGTTGTATTCAATTGAGTCGTATGAAAAAATTTAATAACCACCAAAAGAGTCACAGAATAAAATGAATATTATAAGGACCACGATAACATATTTCAAATGGCAGTACACCTATACCACATGTAAAAAATAAGAGGTGAATAATGAAAATCCCACATAATTGAAGGTGATATGAGAAAACCTCTTACAAATATTTTGGCATGGTAACGAGTGTTATTGCAAGGTCCTAATGATAGGTAAATGGGTATCCCATTATTTATATATCAAAATAGAAGTATTTGGGAGTTGATAAAACATACCCCATCATTAGAAATTAAAAATAAAAGCACACAAGATAGGGTGGATTCTTGAATAAAAGTGAGAGAGAGGATCCCTTACCTTATGCATGAAGGTGTTCTTGACTTGTTATTAAAGAACAGAATAAACAAATTAGGATTATGAATTCATAATTCCAGAACCTCTTTTATATGTTAATTATTTATTATAATCCTTTTTAGTTTATTCTAGGCCTTTTTTATTGGTTATAAGGTTCAATTTCATTGTTCGGGCTCGTTTGTTTACTCGGTTTTAAATAATTGGTTCACTTATATTCAAGTTCGTCTAAAATATAAGATGGATGTGGTTGTCCAGAAATCAAGTTATAAAATATTAATGGACATCCTGGAGATTACATGGTTTTAAATTTAATTTGGGTTACTTAGATTGAAGTCGAATTTTTATATATATAACCTTAGTGATAACTGTTTTGGTTAATCAGTGGGTTTGATTACGATGACCATTTTAGGAATTATAACTTAATACCACGTGAAAAAAAGTATTACAGAACAAAAAATAAGATATATTACATAATAATATATTTCAAAAACAACACAAATGGTTTCCTGACCAGAATTAAATATTATAATAGAAATCGATAAACTGTTGTCCTTGAATGTGGTAAATTTGAACATCTCAAACAGTGCTTTCATTTCTTTCAAATAAATGTGGGGAAAGGAGAGAATATAATGGAATATAAACCATTATCATGAAAACATTCAGTTACATGAATGTAACTGGATATATCATACTATTTTGTTGAAGGGAGGTGAGAAAAGAAACAAAAATAAAAGAACTTAAAAGAAAAGAAGGGATTTGAAAGAGGAATTTACCTCTTGAGACTTCCTCCTTGAGAACCTCTTAAGTGGAGAGGTTTTGGTCTTTTTTTGAGGCCAAAGCTTGATGGAAATGGGGGAGGATGTTGGGAAGGTATTTGGATAGAATTTGGAGAAGGCACAAGTCTTGAGAGGGGTGAATGGAAGGGGGTGAGAGGGGGTTTTTAAGTTGAGGAGGGAGTGAATTTCTTAATACAAAACACATTAATTTATAATTTCGCCTCAAGAAAAGGAATAATGAGTATTCCATGACCAATAATAGTAATTTTATCATGTGATTCCAAACCATGTTGGCTTAAATCAGTAGAAAATCACACATGACTCTATAATTTGTGTATTAATCTTAATTTTGCAATTTATGGTATGTCACTATTCATAAAAAATTCATGTATTTTAGAAAAATCTTAAAAAATCATCATAACCATATTTCAACATGTAGAATCCAAAAATGAAGTACATTTTTCAAAAATAATTTTCTAAATATGATTAATTAAATATTTAATTAAATAAATATTTAATTGAAATATATAGACACTTAGAATATTCATCTAGATCTTTAGGGTGTCTAAATTCATTTATACACTCAAGGGTATGGATACCACTCATAAGAGTCATATTAATATTCATACGGGTAAGTTACTATTCATAAGGGTACGTTACTATTCATAAGGGTACGTTACTATTCATAAGGGTAGGTTACTATTCACTAAAAATTAATTTAATTCTATCAGATCTAAATATCATCTCGAACACAAGCATGTATATCAGATTTTTAAAATTCAAATCACAGAGCTGGTAAATTTTAGTTAAGTGGCTAAGTTATGGCTATCTTCTATAAGTATACCATGTTTCGTTCTATAGGGGCTCGTGATTCATGAAATATAGGCTACCTAATGAATACAATGTACTTAAGAGAAACATACCATAAAATGTTTGGGGTGCTACACTCTTTATGAAACACATCAATGAATTCTTACACAATAGGTACATCCTCTATTCTAAGGATATATTTTCTATTCATAGTTTCTATTATCTATTCTCATCAAAAAAATTAATTAATGATAGATAATTGAGGTAGATTCAGACATGATTCTGATGATATAATATCCCCCCTAAACACAAGGTATTTCACATCTCCATCATAAATCATAATCTCTTTCTCTTATAAATAATTTTTTCCATTGTAATTTAAAATCCATTCCACACCAAGTATTATATAAAATTCAACGATAAGAATAATAATCAAGCTTACAAATAGGGTGTGTCTATGTGATATCATGGGGACTAAATCACACATTCTTTTTGCAATAATATTTCCACTAGAATTATAGATTTACAACATCGTTTTTAGGTTTCTAGAGAAATATCTAATTTTTTTGTAAAACCTGGAAGAAATAAAATGGTGTGAAGATCCAAAATCAAATAAATAATTAGTTAAATTTGAGGTTATGATTAAATTACCTACCACCTCATTACCATATATTTATGCACGTCAATATTAGATATAATAATTTCATAATCTTGGCATTCTCCATATAACCTATTCTATAACAGGTTACCTTAATGCTCGGATCATTGGTTTGAATAATGCATCATCTCCATACATTTAGAGAAATAGATATTAGTAGTTTATTTATTTTTCTTTAATTAAATATCCTTATAAACATAACACCCTTATATTTTAAAAAACAATCATTATGTTCAATAGCGTATATGACACGTAACACCGAGCTTAAACGAACAATGAAATATTATTATTTAAATATGACTGATATAACATATCCATTGAATTGGTGATCATGATTAGTAATAACCAAATCGTGAAATATATATATATTTTTACTCAATAAAAATATAATTATTAATTCTTGGGAAATAAGAACTCAATTTTTTTTGTCATTTTATTCTTCAAAAATGATTTTTCTTGAAAATGGTTGTTATTGTATTTTGTGAGAAATTACCATAATTAATTTCCAAAAAATTAGATATTTTATTCTATAAAAAGGATATAATTTTTAGGATTAGCATTTCAAAATTATATTTTATTAATGTTTTTGATATTTTTATGAAAATATTGATTTTCCTATAAATAGTGAAAAATAATGATTTTCATTGAAAACTATGTTTTTTGTTTCAAGCATTCAAAAAGATAATTTTTGTTTTAAAATGGTCTAAATGTAAAATTAGTTCCATTATATGATTAATAAACAAATTATAGTCATAAGAATAAATTTTATTGATGAATATGGTATAAAAATAATTTTATACTTAAAAAGACATTTTTCTAAAAAAAATTCTTTTCATTATATTTTTTATTTTAATATTAAATTAATTGCAAGAAATTCAAGAATTTATATCTAAAAAAGAGATTCCATATTTTTAATTAATATTTCAAAAAAATTCAATATTTACCTTCTAATTTTATTCATTATGAATAGTAAGTGTAATAAAATATTATCACATTAATAAGGGTATATATGGTAAATAAGGTTATAAATAATACAATAAGTACTGAAAAATGAACCTAAACCATTAATTTGTCCTATTTTTTTATATTTATATTTTCATATACATAAAATTGTATTAAAAATGGAATATTTTTTCGTTTTTATTTAATTTTGTCCTTTATAGTATTTATGTAAAAGATAAAGTCAAAAAGGTCATTTTCATACTTCTAATATCTATAATCTTTCGTGGAAGGAATAAAAAAACTCATTTTATCTTATAGAAAGTAATTTTAAATATAAATTTATTTTTTTATCATGGTAATTTATTTATAATTTTTAGTGGTTAAATAATTTCCTTAAATTCTTACACAACGTCGATGAAATATTTTTTCAATTAATAGAAAATAAAAAAATAGAAATATTAAAAGTAATTTTATTTCAATGAGTTTTTATGTTCTATGAATTTATTAGAAAAATTTGTTTTAATATGTACTTTTTAAAGAATTATATTAAAATTACTTTTCTGTCATGTTTTTTTCAAAGTCAAATTAAATGAATAGAATCAAAAATGACATTAATGATATTTTTTGTTAAATTATTTTTCATTACATAATTTAAATACCATAAAATTATTACAGTAAGAAAATTATGATGATAAATGGTCTAAAATCTAATAACTTGGATATTTATGATCAAATTTTCACCTTATAAATAAAATTATAACCTTTTAATATTGAAAAACTCATTACTACAGTTGAGTTTCAAATTGGTTAACCAAGGGGTTAAACCAAAATATACAGTTTAAAATCATATTAAAAAATATAGAAATTTAATTGGATGATTTTATTAAAGTAATATCTTCATTATATTCTAATAAATATACTTTTTTAAACATTTTATTTGATATAGACACATATTATATTATAATATTTTATATAGTTCAAAAAATGACGTTAATAATATTTTATAATAAATAATATTTAATTAAATAAAATAAAATTACTAAAAACTATATCCTAATACATGTGATTTGGATATGGTTTAGAATACCAATAATTATCTATTTAGGGGCCAATTTTTCATTTTTAGTAACTATCTTGACCCCTAAGGGGTAAAAAACTTTTTTGTCATGGTAATGGACAAAGGGATTTATGGTGGTTTAAACCAAAATACATGGGTGGAAAAATCACCTAAATATGTCATGATTTCATTGGATAATATAATTTAAACTCTTAATCACCCAATATTTTAGTCATATAAATTTTTATCCATTTTTAAATGAATATTATTTAATATCAATTTAATATTTTAGGTAATTCCAAGAGTGCCCCTCCCTTCACTTATAAAAGAGAACCTCATATTCTCTTTTATTCATACGTAGAAATACTTTATTTCAGAAAATGCCTAACAAAATACCTTACTAAAACCCCTCCTTAAATTATATAGGTATTATTGTTAGTATAATACCAACCTTATATTTCATAAGGTGAAAATAAAAGGAGGATTTCGGGAGAAGAGGTACAACTTTAACTGAATGGTTTAGTTTAATATGTTCTTCTAACACCTTAAAATATTCTTAAAAAATTATGAAATAACAACACCATTATAATACATATACAAATATTTTATAATGATATTTTAATAACCTATATCAAACTCCTATGTCATCCAATGGAAAATGAAACCATCATTCATGTGTACCACAAACTACCACCTCACGAACCAATATAATTCGTTTTCAATCACTATCAATCACATATATATGTAATTATGGATTTAATGCATATATATTTATAGTATTTATATAATATAAATCATTATTAAAATAAAATTTATCATCTAAATTATTACATTTCCATTCATTTAAAAATGATAACATCATTCATACATACATGTGGATTAAAACCTCTACGAAGAAGTGTGATTCATTTTTAATAATCACATCACACAACTATTATATTTTTTTTATTTAAAGAAATAATGTGATATTTACGATATAATTGTAATTCTATAAATATAATAAAATATTTATCATTTTTCATCACAATCTTTAAAAAATGGAAATGTTGCCCATGGGTATACACAACCTACAGTCTCCATGATTGTAACGTAGTTCATTTTTTATAACCATGTTTCATGATTGGTTTTAAAATTTTATGTTATATATAAAAATATATATTTATTTTATGATTATTATTTTGGAGATGGTGGAATCATGACCGATTGGACCATAGTCAACCTGCTGAATTCATTTTTTACATATGAGCCGAATATAATCAAAACCTCTAACGTAAATAATAAAATATTAAAAGGAATAATAAAATTGAAAAAAGGTTTTTATAAAAGTAAATAATTAATAAAAGTTAACTATTCAGTAAAATAAAGACCATGCATGATGAGTGAGTCTCAAGGTTCGGGATACATTACATTAAAACCTTATTTTCAATTTTTTTAATGATTTATTTTCTAAATCATTTACTTCCATATCCAGATCCTTAAAATTATTTTATGGATGTATTTATGTTGATTTAAATTAATTTTAAATGAATTTTTAGTTCACCATTGTCTTTGTTATTATTTTTTTCAAAAGGAATCTTTATACGTGTTTTATATGGAAGGAATTTCATATTTTAACGTATATGGAATCAACGGTTTTTTTATACCACTATGACCATTATCTTAGGTTGGTATTCCATTACATGATTTCATTTTCTCTTTAAATTAAAGCCCTATTTCTTGTTTGTGTCACACATAATCATGAATGTGTTATGATGGGTTCACCCAGATAGTGCTCCAATGCAATGGGTATAATTTTTTTCTTAAGGGATGTTATCCATAGGATTATAGAGTAAACCTAATCCATAATGGGATTATGTCCAGCATGTGATGTTGTCTTAGAAGTTATCCTTAACATATACTTATATCATTTTTGTGTTGTAGACACATTTCCAATATTTCCATGTTCTTATGATACCATGTTCTTTATGTTATACTACCATGATACTTTCATGACTTTAATATGCTTAATAATAAGTTATTATAGAAAAAATTATTTTTCAAGAGGTAAGATAATGATATTTAGTTTTAAAGGAAGGTTAATTCACATTTAGGGTAAATGGTTTATTTATAAGAAAAAAAATCATGGGTTCTTATGTTTTCTAATAAATCCTCGTAACTATGATTTTTTCCATTATGCTTTCACATAAAGTGTTTGATAAAATATTTTTGGTAGTGAAGCGAATTTCATGTGTAAGTAAATGATTATTTGATCTCAAATTTTTTTATAATAAATTAAAACTCTATTTTATGATTCCAATTTTTTTTAAATTGACATACAAGTTCCATTATTTATTTTATATGTATCTTACTAATGTTTTTTTTCTCATCCCAATTTTTAAATGTTTTTTATAGGGCCTCAGGATGATTAGGAACTCTTTAAGGTCTAAAATTTTACTATGGGGATCTTTGTAATAGGCTAACCCAACATGGACCACCTGTATGGTGAAAGGCTAATCCATCACAACCCCAATATGGATTCCAATAGGATATGGGATTGAGACAAGCACTGAGATGGCATAATGTAAATGAGAGACCTTTTCCTAGTTTACATGTATGCACTCACCCAACCAACTCCAAGAAACAGTTTAGAGGTATAGTAATAAAATATATCAACATCTAGAGTAAACCATGATTGAAATACATCTAAAGAATACATTTGAGTTTTATTGAATAAAAAAAATTAAATAAGGAAAATAAACACCGAGTAATAAATGATGTCCAAACATGACAACAACTGAAATAGAAAATTACTGAGGGACCCTACCTCTTGATCTTCACGACTGACCAATATACATGGCCTATGCACCCAAGTATCACTACTCTCCGAAAACTTCACCACCGAATTACTGGTTGTCTGCATAAGAAACTACATGTGCATGAAATCTCATGTAGGGGTGAGTATATACGTACCTAGTAGGACACCCCAAAATCTATAAAGGGGAAAATAAAGAGATACGATAGAAGTATTTAACTCAACCCCAATAAAGTGGGAAGTAAAACCAAATAATATATATATATATACATATATATATATATATATATGTTTATTCTCATAAAGAAACGTAGATGAGATATAAATGGGATCTCTATCTCACAGATCTACCCATAACGATGAGACCTCTTACAGTTCAAAAGTTCCATCACTAGTGCCTAGTATCTCTCATGTCTGTATGAGAAACCAATGTGGAAGACCCGCACCTCACCTAATCTCTACAACCCAAAGGGGTATAATCTCAAATAGAGGACCCACTCTCTATAATGATAGGGGAATTCTTGTATGTTGGGGGATAGAGTACCCACACCATTGTGTTATAGGTTAATTTCACTCACTAGATAGATAGAAGAACCCTAACCTAGTACGTTAGGGTGATAACACTCAGTGGTTATTGATAGAGGCCCCATGCCCTAGTGAGATAGATTCTTACCACTTAGTGGGTATATGACTATCTCCCTAGTACCATATGGGGGTTCCACTCATAGGGTAGCGGACCCATGTTCTAGTGTATCATTGTGGTTTCACTCAATATGTATCAATACAAGAACTTCTCCCTAGTGCATCAGGGGGGTTCCACTTAGTGGGAGGAGGACTTATTCATGGGTATCATAGGGGGTTCCACCCCGCGAGTAGAGGACATGTTCCCTAGTATGATAGGGTGTGTCACTCATAGGGTAGAGGACCCACACCACAGTGTGATAGGGGGTTCCACTTAGAGGAATGAGTACCAGCACCCTAGTGTATTAAGGGGGTTCCACTCAACCAGTTTAAGGGATATTAGGGACCCACACCCTAGTGAGATAGGGGGGTTACCAACCCTGCCTCTCTCTGATGATCCTTCCTATTCATCACTACTAGTTTATCATCTTCTAAATAAGAACCAAACACTCAACACCTTACGCCATATCAAAAAATCCACAATAAAGGATACCATTGTGTTCCATAAGGAAAAATGATTAGGGTAGGCTACTTATAGTCCCTAATCTATGTTCAGAAGAATGGGATATTAAAGGTTGAAGTCCTAGAGAAAATTATATAGAATGTACCTGGGGTGACATAGTGTGTCACCTCACTAGGACTCATGGATTTTTCCTCACCCTTACACATATTGGATATCCGTGAATCAATACATATCATGTAAGGGTACTACAAAAAATTTCGTGGCAACCAAGGGCATGTTTTTGTGCTTTTGGTTGTGCCCATGTACCTAGTTGTGTATGTGGTCATGACTGGTTCCCATTCCATTCCTGTGTACACATGAGCATTCTTGTGTACTCCCAAAGTTCATGATGTGTTTTCTTGCATGGGGCCCTATCAGTGTGCAAATCGCACATATCTTAGGCACCTAAGGAGCGTCACATGTTATATGGCCCCAAACACATAGTGTGTGATCCTAATCTTCCTCAAAATTCTAGCCATCATTATTGGGGGACTACTCAGCTTGTGTTCCTAGACTATACATCGTGTGGTCAGTGAAAATACTCGTAATTTATGAGGAAACTTTTTTCTTAAATAATTGGTAATTTTACGAGTCCGCTGTTTCTGACGGCGCGTGATTCTGAGACCCAGAGTGGTCGGAATGATCCGTTGAAGTTTTGTTAAGCTTAAATTAACGCGTGTATGTAGTTTTCCTGAAAAAGTGGAATAACTCTTTAATGGTTACTCTGATAAGAAATTTGAGGCCACTGTTGCGCTCAGGATAGCGGGTTTACCCAAGGTCTGACTTACCTTAAGTCGGCACGGGCCTCCTGTGAGAAACCCCGAAAATGGCATAACCGTAAATAAAATAATTGAATAAAGTTATTTTATTTTTCAAATGCTTATAACTCACAAATGGTAACTCAGAATAAAAATCTGAGACCAACGCTGAAGTCGTGAGGGTATGATTTCTTTAAGAAAATACTAACTTGGGTCGGTGAGGGCCACCAAAGAAAGTTAGTTTTTGGCCGAAAATAAAATAATTAACTGGTAATTATATTATTGTAAAATTTATAACTTTTGAACGGTAACTCGGATTTGGAAATCCAAGTGTACCATTGGGTTTGTTGGAACATGTTTCAAATAAGAAGAGCCTAACCTCGACCTCAGTGGGTCGAGGGTGGCTGTTAATAATTTTCATAACATTTTTTTGGGTACATTCACTAAACGCGCGAGCGGAGTTTTATATCTTTTGAACCGGTGCTCGGAAATGAAATTGGAGGGAACCGTTGAACTCATAGAATCCTTGATTTATTAGTGAGTCCTTCACCATAGTTTCATTCTAATAATATTGGAAGATAGTTTTGGGGGTTTTCAAATAAAATTAAATAAAAATAAGGTGTGGGCTTATTTTTATTTGAGGTGGTTAAAACCTCCAAGTGGTGGTTAGAGGTAGGGCCCACTTACACATAACCTTCCTTGGGAGGATAGTTAAGGGGGGGGGGCACCCGAGCATATTAACCCTTTAACACCCAATTTGAGTGGTGTAACCTTCTAACTTCTATGGTTTAATTTTTTTCCAACTCTCATCTTTTAATTGAAAACTCTTGAACTTCCCTCTTTGTGGTGCCTAACCACCCAATTAATTGATTGATCTCATTCAATTTATTAATTTTAACATTGAAATTCTTTATACCAACATTATAATAAGATATGATATTTTATTATTATGGGTTTGGTATAATCTTTTGGTGGATCAATTGGGAGAGGAGTTGAAGAGTGACGAAGAACGCCTGATTTCACCGAGGAATGACAACACCATCTTCACCCTATCCAATCGGGGAAAAAAAGGGAAGACAACACCCGTGAATAACGTCGCCATCAAATATGTCATCTTCCTTTGAATTTGAAAAAATGACGACCGACTTCTGTGACACCTTCTTCAATCACCGAATTTGAGGTAGGAGAATTTTGCATTAATTTTAAATATGAGATTACTTTTTCGTACTTCGTCATATAAAAACTATGGTCTGGAAAAACAGATGTTATCAAATGATGAGGAGGGCTCGGTCCACGCGAACACGGCCCAACCCTCCCATTTTTTGTTTCCAGTTGATGATGTCTGAGGCACAGCCAAAAGGGCATGGTTCCGTTGCACCGTGCCGGAGAATAACTGCGGCCAGGAGAATTGCGGCGGACGGAAGAGGAACCGTGGCTGGGAGGGCTGCGACAGAAGAAGAGGTGTTGCACCATCACGACATGTTGTGGAGCTAAAGGTCGAGGAAAGACTAAGCCGTGGCGGTGGAGGACCAACGTCGTCGTGTCGGCCATGTGGAGGAAGACGCATCATGCGTCCGTGGGCCACTTTGCTAGGAGAACCGGTCGACAGCCTGTCGGCCGGACTGGAGGACCGCGGCGCCCACAGGTGCCGCACGGTGGAGAAGACCGCGGCCTGCTTATACGGGCTGCTCTACTGGGTGAACTAGTCGGCCGCCTACACCAGGCCAAACTGGCCGACTATGGCAGGCTGAGAAGAGGAGGGGCGGCACTGCTTGGCGCTGCCGGGTGCGGGCCGGTTCCGTAGGTGGACCTCGCCCCACCAGGGCGGGCCAACACACAACTGAGTCGGACCCACCGACCTTGGTCGGGCCAACCCGCCAGCCCATTGTGCATCTCGGGCCAGCCCATCTTCACATAATTAGGCCGACCCGCCGGCCACATGACTTGACGGGCCGAGCCCGTCTTCGCTTAAATGCGAATATCTCCTAGATCGTGCGTCCGATTGATGCGCCGTCTATGGAATTGGGACACTCACGACGAGGCAGTTATTTTGCAATAATATAAGTGGGTTTTACTAAAATTATAGAAAACAACCTGGTTTGGATCAAGCGTAAATCCAACTGGGCCCCTAGAAAGGAAACGCGAATAACTCTCAGACCGAGCGTCTGATTGACGCGCCGTCTATCGCGTTGAGTTTATTATGATGAGACAGAACTACGGGATACATAAAATAAGGAATTCGTGATAGTTAATGAGTCAACACATGGCTTGATGAGCAGACTCTCCCATATTCGAGCGTACTGTGTGCGGGAACCCTAGAGCTGACTGTGACAACTTATATACTGGAATCCTCCGTGGTTTCAAGATTGATGAATACTGTACCTGAATCCTCTTTGGGATCGACTGTGATGACTACTATACCAGGATCCTCCGTGGGTCCGATAGTTCTGACTTCTGTTCCTGTATCCTGTGTGGGTCCAACAGAATTGGTGGTTCGGTATCCTGTGTGGGTCCGACAGCTTAGCTGGTCCTGTATCCTATGTGGGTCAAATAGATTAGATGAATTAGTGATTATATCTGATCATCTATATCACTCTAGAATACCTGGTCATGTATCATGTGTGTGTCCGACAGCTTAGCTTGCCCTGTATCATGTCTGGGTCTGATAGCATAGATTAAACAGTGACTACATCTGATCATTTCTATCACTCTACAAAATATGTATACCTGTGTGATTTGAGTCTTGAATTTTAGTTGATATCATCATGGTGATTGAATATACTTCCATTGTGGAATGGGTTGTTCTTGAGCTCGAGAGTTGGAGTTGGACTGTGATTGATAACTTAGGTATATTAATGGTCATATACCTAAGTAGGATTGGTTGATATATAGTGATTTTATCTTTCTACTATGGATTATCCTTAGTGGATTATGGGGTTTTTACTTGATACTTCCCCTAGAATAAAATCATGTTTAGAGATGAGATAATGACTTTTTTGTTTCTTCATGATTGAGATGAGTTACTAAATAACATAGGTATATGTATAGGTATATACCTATATATGGGTTATCTGATGGTTCTCTACATTGTGGTTATCCTTTAAGTATCTTGTAAGACCTTGAGGGTCTCGGGGTCCCTACTGAGTATCATTATACTCACCCTTGCACAGGCTATGTCTGCACATCATTGGGTTGGTTGCAGACAATAGACATCGCCGATCGGGGCAGAGAGTAGTTGTACTAGACAGTACTCGGAGGTGGACCACTCTGCGAAACGTACATGGATCGGATGGATGGACTTGGGTGTTGAGGAGGCCATATATACCCACCCTTTAGGTGGGAATTCCATAGGAAGACCTAGTAGCATATTTACTTCATTTTCAGTTGTACCTGTACTTTAGTATTGGGCTTGATTTCCAGCCCCTTTTGCTTTCAGAACTACCTTTGTATTCAATAATACATATTGTTTTACTTCTATTTGTGTACACTAATTGCATGTGTTTAATTTTTATAAAGGAAATGCCATCCCAGATTAGGGATTTATGCCTTTGGTGCTAGTCGCCAGCCCTGGCCTATGGAAGGCGGGCTTGGGGTAGTCAGGGCATGGGCCCTGAGGACGGGTCGTGAAAATTTGGTATCATAGGAGTCAGTTCTACCATAGAAATCAGGACTCTGATCTAACTTAATATGAATCAATAGTGTTAAGAGTTTTGAGTGTGGTTTTTAGTCTAGGGAGTCTAGTGTTGGTGCGACGACCGACGTATCTATACACCAGGACCCTGACTTCTGATTTCCGACTCAGTTCATGAAAACACTGATTGAATGTCTGTTTCCTTTGAGAAAACTTTATTCGTGATTACTTTGTGTCAGCTCACCAGGTAAAATTTTTTGACTGTGGCACAGTTGTTCCTTATTAGGATGCCGCTGCATAGACAACCGGCTAGGGTTACCGAGAGAGAACATGATGATGGCCCATCGAGCGACGAGGCTCCGGTGCAGAGCCCTCTTACTATGTTGGCACCATCGGGTGGTGTACCAACAGTACCACCACTCGTAGGGCAGTAGATACCACCAACTACACTAGTGTACGATGCATGCTGACAGAACATGATCGCACAAGTTCCAGTAGATGAGGTCTCTGAAGTTTTGAGGTGATAAAAGTTATCAAGTAGTATAGGACTGGATGGAGGCGATTACTAGAGTTTTACGCCTAGTTGAGACACTAGTACAATAGATGTTTATCTTGGCTACTAATCATTTCAGTGAGTGACCACGAGTATGGTCTGCATAGTGATGAGGCTTCGTTATGTGGACCGATGCCTAAGATGGTACCTTCGAGTAGTGTGTCAGCTATATCACTTCTCGTTTGTTAGTAGTTACAACCGGTGATAACGGTAGGTGACACATATAGGCTTAGTACCTTAGACATGATTCATCATCAGATACCCCTCATGTTTTGAGGTGAGCCCGACTCACATGCAGCTGAGGACTGGCTTGAGGAGGAGGCTGAGGGTTTTTCTAGATCTTAAATAGCTTCGACAGGATGACGTGTTGGTAGCTAAGTATTCATCGCGGCATACCGATCTTTCCTGGTACTCAATGAATATGATACAATCAATTCTTCAAGGTTCAAACATTCGATCAATGTGTGTTTAACGATATCCGAGACAACACTTTTTCCTTTATGTATTCCTACTTATGTTAGGGTGCTAGAGAGAACATTTGTGGTTGAATGTTCATTGGCTAAGTGGAAACAGCCAGTGAATGTTAATAGTTTGAAAGAATAAAACTGTCCTGTGTCAGAAACAAGAGAGTGTAGAATGTTTCAAGAAGAGGTAGTGTTAAGGAAAGACAAATCTAAAGGGAAGAAGATGCGGAAGCAGAGCTAGGAGAGAAGCATGAGGTGGTGAACATTTCTACATGTTACAACCACCCACCTTTGTAGTCCCCGCTAGGTTCAGGAAGCTAGAGGGAAGGGGAAGAGAATAGCTTCATGTGGTCAAGGAGAGTGACCCAAGGGCTCTATGAATGATTTGAGGTACGATATTTGTCTACTACTAGTTTACATATCAATAGATATAGGTACCAATCATTTCTTCCTTCCACGAATCTTGTACCATACCTAGAGTTTCTACATAAACCATTGACTTGACCCTCGCATATGGAGATACCTTTGGGAGGAGACACGATAACCACACTTACGATGACGATATGATCTGACCCTTGAGGTGAGATTATCAGTTGGAACCTCTTGGGGGCAGTTTCGAGGCCTTACGACGTTAGTTTGGTTGTGGACTGGGAAACCAAAATTCATACACAGATTTACAATATTAGGAAAATGGTTGTGATTTATCTACATTGTTGGGATTATGTTTTCCTTTGTCGGTGAAAAAGGAATCCTAGGAAGCACATGTAACAATCATGCATAGTAGTGTGCACCCGATCACTCTTCAATCTGCCAGCCTTATCCATGTGGCAGTATGAACTCTGAGTTTTCAGTTCCAAAAAGGAGTGAAAATACATGGGGGTATCTTTTCAAAAGGTTTTTCTAGGATTACCTCCCAAAGGGGGGAGGGACGTCTAATTTGGTTGGATACTACCTAAAGATAATTCTATAATTCTCCAGAATTACAGCACCACTATCAGCCTTTACAAAAAAGGGGCAACCCTTCGTGTGGCCAGAGAGATGCTAGCAGAGAATTCAAGGGAAGAGGCAGATTTTCTCCCCCAATGCCTCACTTCTCAGCATGTGAAGGCAGAATAATTGGTACCAGCAGGCTTGGTTAAGCCTTTGGAGGTCCCAGAGAGGAATTAGGATCAGATATCCATGGACTTCATGACGGGTCATCCACATACATCCAGGAGACGCAGACATCTGGAGTTTGAGTATGGAAACCACGTCTTTCTACGGGTCTCAACTCGATGAGGTCTAAGGAGATTTGGCTGAGGTGGTAAGTTATCTCCGAGGTTCAATGGACCTTTCTAGGTCCTCATCAGAGTTGGCGAGGTGGCTTACTGCATTGCTCTACCACCTCTATTGCACTAGGTACATGACGTCTTCCACATATCTTAGTTGAGTTGATACGTGCCCGACTCGTCCCACATCATCGACCACGGGGAGATGGATATCGATGACGGGGTGACTTTCACGGAATTTCTAGTGGAGATTGAGGATTTACATGAGCGGTTCCGGAATGGAAGGTCGATTCCTCAGGTGCGCATTCGCTGGTAGCACGGGAACCTCTAGGAGAGCACATGGGAGCGGGAGGCTCACATGCATTCTCAGTACCACCATTTGTTCCCATAGTTCGTGTTGTAGCTTATGGTGATGTAAATACCTGAGGTGGGGAGAATTTAATGACCAGGAATTTATAAATATTTTTTTCCGTAAATAGATCAGAATTTTATGAGTCCACAGTTTCTGACGGCGTGTGATTCTGAGTCCCGGAGTGCCCAGAATGATCCGTTGAAGTTTTGTTAAGCTTAAATTATCACGCATTTGCAATTTCCCTCAAAAAGTGTAAAAAATCTTAAATGGTTACTCAGATCAGAAATATGAGGTCGTCATTGCACTCGGAATGGCGGGTTTACCCTTGGTGTGACTTAAGTTTAGTCGGCGCATGCCTCTTGTGAGAAAACCCTAAAATGGCATAACTGTATATAAAATAATTAAATAAAGTTATTTTATTTTTCAAATGATTATAACTCATAGATGGTTACTCGGATTAAAAATCTAAAACCATTGCTGAACTCTTGAGGGTATGCTTTTTTTAAGAAGATACTAACTTGGGTCGGTGAGGGCCAACATAGAAAGTTAGTTTTTGGCAGCAAATAAAATAATTAAGTGACAATTTTTTTATTTAAAATTCATAACTTTTAAATGCTAACTCGGATTGGAAATTCAAGGGTACCATTGGGTTTGTTGGGTTTGTTGGGATTTGTTTTACCTATGAAGAGCCTAACCTCGACCGTAGTGGGTTGAGGGTGGCAGTTAATAATTTTACGAACTTTTTTTCAGGTACGTTCAATAAACACGCGAGCGGAATTTTATATCTTTTGAACCGATGCTCAGAATTGAAATATGAGGGCACCATTGAACTCTTAGTGTCGGTGATTTCTTAGTTATACCTTCACCGCCGTTTCATTCTAATGAGAATTGAAGATAGTTTTGGGGTTCTTAAATAAAATTTAATAAAAATAAGCACACACCTTATTTTTATTTGAGGTGGTTAAAACCTCCAAGTGGAGGTTAGAGGAGGGGCCCACCTACACATAACCTCCCTTGAAAGGATAATTAAGTTGGGGGACACTCAAGAATCTTACCCCTTTAGCACCATATTTAAGTGGTGTGTCATTTTATATTCCATGGTTTAATATTTTTCCAACTCACTTATTTCAATTGGAGACTCTTAAACTTCCCTCTTTGTGGTGCCAACCCACCCAATTAATTGATTGAGCTCATTCAATTAATTTATTTTAACCATTGAAATTCTTTATTCCAACATAATAATAAGATGTGATATTTTATTATTATGGGTTTGGCATAATCTTTTGGTGGAGCAATTTGGAGAGAAGTTGAAGAGTGACGAAGAACGCCCAACTTCACCGAGGATCAACAATGCCTTCTTCACCCTCTCCAACCGGGGCAAGAAAGGGAAGATGTCTCCTGCGAAGAACATCACCAATGATGATGTCATCTTCCTCCAACTTTGGAAAAATGATGACCGCCATCTGGGAAACCATCGTCGATCATCGAATTCGAGGTAGGATAACTTTGTATTAATTCTAAATATAAGATTACTCCATCGTTCTTCATCGTATAAAAATTATGGTTTGGAAAACCAAGTGTTATCAAATGATGATGAGGGCTGAGTCCACAGGAACGTGGCCCGACCCTCCCCTTTGTTGTCTCCATTTGATGATGTCAGAGGTGGAGCCGAAAGGGCGCGTTGTCACCGCCCCACGCTGGAGAATAAACACGGACAGGAGGACCGTAGTGGAAAGAAGAGGAACCGCAGCTGGGAGGGCTGCGGCGGAAGAAGAGGTGTGGCGCCGTCACACCGCACTATGGAGCCGAAGGCCACGGCCAGGCCGGGTCGCGACGGTGGAGGATTGGCGCTGTCGCGCTAGTCATGTGGAGGAAGACATGGCCTACATACGCAGGCTGCATTTTTGGGTGAACCATCCGGCCACCTGCTAGCCGGGCTAGAGGATCGCGGTGCCTGCATGCGCCACGCTGTGGAGAAGACCGTGGCTCAATTCTACAGGCCGCTCTGCTGGGCGAATTGGCCTGCCGCCTGCCGGTCGACCTGGAAAACTATGGCGCCCACAGGTTCCATGTGAGTATAACAGTGGCCCTCAATGTGGGCCACATGTACCAAGCTGAACCGGTTGGCTACAGCCGGCCCTGTAGAGAAGGGGTAGCGCCGCTTGGCACCGCCGAGTGAACCAGACCGGCCAGCAGCGCGAACCAGGTCCGTAGGTGGGCCGCGCCCCACAAGGCCTGGCCGACCCCCAGCTGGGTTGGACCCACCATACCGGGTCAGGCCGACCTGCCATCCCACAAGGCTTGACAGGCCAGGCCCGTCTTCGGTTAATTAGACCGACCCACCAGCCACTGGACTTGACGGTTCGAGCCCTTCGTCGCTTAAATGCAAATATCTCTTAGACCGCGCGTCCAATTGATGCTCCATCTATGGAACTGGGACCAGCACGATGTGGCATTCATTTTTAAATTATCTAAGTGGGTTTTGGGTAATGTTTTGAAAATTGTTGGGTTTGGATCGAGCGTAAATCCAATCGGGCCCCTAGAACGGAAACAGAAATAACTCTCAGACCGGGTGTCTGATTGACATGTTGTCTATCGCATTGAGTTTCTTACGATGAGATGGAACTATGGGATAATTTAACTTAGGACTACATGATAGTTGATATATTGAAACTTGGATCGAGGAGTAGACCCTCCCAGATTCGAGCGTGCTGTGTGCGGGAACCCTAGAGCTGACTGCGACGACTTCTGTACCAGAATCCTCCGTGGGTTTGACAGCGATGACTAATGTACCGGAATCCTCTGTGGGTTTGATAGTGATAACTACTGTACCAAGATCCTTTTTGGGTCTGATAATTCTGACTTCTGATCATGTATCCTGTGTGGGTTTGACAGAATAGCTGGTCATGTATCCTGTGTGGGTTTGACAGCTTAGCTGGTCCTGTATCCTGTGTGGGTCTGACAGCATAGATCAATTAGTGACTACATCTAATCATCTATATCACTCTAGGATAGTTGGTCATTTATCCTGTGTTAGTATGAAATCTTAGCTGGTTTTGTATTCTGTGTGGGTCTGACATCTTAGATGAATTAGTGACTACATCTGATCAAATCTATCACTCTATGAAAGATGTAGACATGTGTGATCTGAGTCTTGACTTTCAATTGATATCATCATGGTTACTCACTTTACTTCCTTTGTGGAATGGGTTGTGCTTGGGCTCGAGAGTTGCAGCCGGACTGTGATTGATAACTTAGGTATATGTATGGGCATATACCTAAGTAGGGTTGGTTGATAATTCGTGATTATATCTTTCTACTGTGGATTATCCTTATTTGATTCTGGGTTTGTTACATGATACTACCCCAAGAATAAAATCCTGGATAGAGCTGATACAATGACATTTGTGTTTCCTCATGATTGATATGGGTTACTAAATAACTTTGGTTAATGTATGGCAATATACCAAAGTATGGGTAATCTGTTGGTTCTCTACTTTGTGGTTATTCTTGTTTGATATTGTGAGACCTTGAGGGTCTCGGGGTCCCTACTGAGTATCATTATACTAACCCCAGCACGGGCTATGCCCGCACCTCATTGTGTTGGTTTCTGACAACAGACAGAGCTGATCGGGGCAGAGAGTACCTATACTAGACGGTACCCAGAGGTGGACCACTCGGAAAAACGTACACAGAGCAGATAGATAGACTTGGGTGCTGAGGAGGCCATCAGTACCCACCCTTCAGGTGGGAATTCTGGAATACGACCTCGTAGGAACTTTACATCATTTTCAGTTGTACCTATACTTTACTGTTGGGCTTGTATTTCTGACCCCTTTTTCTTTCAACACTACATTTGTATTCAGTACTACATTGTGTTTTACTTCTAGTGGTATACTCTACATGTGTGTGTGTTTACTTTTTATAAAGGAAATGCCTTCCCAGATTAGGGATTTATGCCTTTGGTGCTAGTCGCCAGCCCCTGGCCTTTGGAAGGTGGGCTTGGGGTAGTCACGGCACGGGCCCCGAGGACGGGTCGTGACAGTCAGGTTTTCCATGTAATACCAAGGAAGACCTCACATTCTCCATCACATCACCAGGCATGCATCAACCTTCATGATTTATTCTAGGTGTATAATATTTAGGGACCTCCACATCTAATCCATTACTGGTGGCCAGATTCCAGCCACCTGAACCCCACATGGATTCACCCGTCATTCTGCCTCTATATCTATAGTCGATATGGATAAAAAATATTCGGATAATCAGTCTAAAATTGTCCCAATCTCCCATATATCACTATCCCAATCATCATTTTAAAATATTCCATGAATATTAATGGTTTGATCATGCTTGAACCCACCCAAAAATGTAGAACCATGACCCGGTGAGCCAATGGTGAAGAATGTGAAGAATGGTGAGGATAAATACACATAATAAGTTATAACCATACTTATCCAAGAATTTTGGGCCAAAAATCACAATATTGGTGGAAACATGGGTGTTATAAAGGAAAAAAATTAACTTGATTTAACAATTTAATTTATATTGTATGGCTCATGCAAAGGGTTTCAATTAATAGATCAAATTGAAACAGATATTTAATACATTCTAGAAAAATTTATTTTGGATAAATCACATAAAAAATATTTCATACCTCAAATAGGATTGATTGTTGGTGAATATTTCATTTTCCATCAATGGATAAAACTCATTACGTTCGGTGCTTGATCAACCTCAATATGATCATCTTTCATCCACTGATCTTGATTCTCTAATGGGGAATTTTCAGATATCCTCCCAATGATATCATTTTTAGTGTGAATGACCCTAAATTATTGTTATAATGAGGTATTTATATAGGTAATTTGGTCATGGACATTTAAAATAAATTAAGCAAATTTAAAATATTTATTTCAATTAAAAACCCCACCAATAACTCGCTCAACCAATATTTTGGCACCGACCAACCTTAGGACTTTCCTAGGGTAAAACTTGTATACTATAATTAAACATGGTCTCATATTTCCAATCCAAGACTCTATTTGAGTGTTATTTCACTTTTTCAGGAAAATAATGCTTGCATGATATTATTATATATAATATTTTTATAATATCAATACCAAGATCACGAGGCCTTAGAATATTACGTCATCTCAGTACGCAACTCTAACAATATTCCATTATATATTCCAAATTCATACAAGGAAAAAACCATATCACGTAATTCTCCCCTCATTCAAGGATTTTTTTCTTTGAAAATCACAAATAAAAAGGTGGGGATACTGAGTCTACATCTAACTCTATCAATCACAAGAGATCTCTTGTCTGCTATTATGCTACAAAATCACATGAACCAAGGGAATGGTTCAAACTCATAGGATCCTCTCCTGGTAATCCTTAGTTAATATTGAGTACTCTATGAAGGTGGATCCATCCTCAATGTTCATCTAAACATAGTCATTGAAGTGTGTCAGATCATTCATGTACCTCCTTGGCTATGATACAAGGAAGATTTCATGAACCCACTCCAATTATGGGTGTAAGGCTATGTAGTAAGAAACTTCTAAAACCCTCCATTGGATCTCAAATGGCTTAATGAAACATGAGGATATATCTCCATCCTATCCAAACTTCCACAAGCCTCATCAAAGGGAGACTCTCAGGAAAACATGGTCTCCATGTTCAAACACTAAGGGCCTACAATTTCAATCTGTACAATATTTTTATCATCTATAGTTTTTCCTAATATGCTTGTGGATTACCTAAATCTTCTCTTTCATCACCTGAACCATCATTGTCCCAACAAGATATTCCTCACCAATCTCATTCCAACATAAGGGTGACCTTCATGGTCACCCATACAGGGCCTCAAAAGATCCCTTTCTAATCTTAGAGTGATATCTTTTATTATAAGAAAAATATACCACTATAAATTGATCTACCCAACTCAATACAAAGTCAAAAACACAATCTCTCAACATATCCTTTATCACCTAAATTGTGCGCTCAGTCTTCACATCCTTGTGGGGGTGGAAAGTTGTATTCATCTTAAACTGGGACTCAATGGACTATTACAAGCCTCTCCATAATTTTGATGTAAACCATGCATCACAGTTGGAGAAAATCATTGAGGTTACCCTATGGATTCAAACGATCTCCCATACCTACAACAATCCCAAAATCTCAACTAAAATCTAATCCCTGATATAAATAAAGTTTTCCAACTTCATGAGTCAGTCAATAGTCACCCAGATAGCATCGTGGTCTCCCACTGTCTATAGAATCCTAGTCAACAAATCCATGGATATGTCATCCCATTTACACTTTGCGATATCAAGTGGCTATTTCAAACCTATCAGATGATGATGGTCATCCTTCAAATGCTGACATGTGGGACATCGAGAGATGAACTAAGCTATGCACTCCCTTATTTTAACCCAAAAAAACATCCACTAAAGTGCCTTGTACATATTTTCCATGATGGGTTGTATAAAAAAAGTTGATGTGTGAAAATACCTCATCATATCCTCTTGCATCATTATTAGAACAAGTATATTTACCTAAAAATGATGAAGTGATCCACTCTATCGTAAAATCTATCTAACAAATATCCTGAGGATATATAGTCAAAAATAACTTCAGTAAATATCTCCCAACTGATCCTCCCTAATTCACTAGATAATAGAAGGATTCAACACCATTGACTAAAAAATTCACCCCTCTCATTAACCAGGTTCAGCTGTGAAGAATTGAAATGAGTAGACACCTCCTCCACAAATTGAGACTTGAAATTCCCAGTAATGGAATCTAACACCATGTTTCCATTATTATGAGTATATACTATACTGAAGTCATAGTCATCTAGAAACTCCCACCAAATCCTCTTTATTAGTTTAATATTTCTCTGATTGATGATATATCTGAGAATATGGTTGTATGAGTAAACAAAAAAACACTCACCAAGATGATAGTGCCTCTACATATTTAGAGCGAAAACTATAACTACCAACACTAAGTAATGAATAGCATACTTTTTCTCTTTGGGTCTCAACTACCTCATCCCATATGTGATCACAATCTACCTCTTCAACAAAATTCTCCCAATACCATCTTCAGAGGAATCAAAAAACTCTATGTACTCTATTCCCTCCTTCGTTATTCTAAACAAAAATGATCTGGTCAGCCTCATCCTAAATTCCATGAATTCTCTATGACATTGCTCGGTCTAGTTAAATGGATACTCTTTCCACATTAGGTTATTCAAAGGGATGTAATCCTATATAATTATACCATGAACCTATAGTAGTAACCTTCTGATCCATAAAAACATCACACCTCCCACATGTTCTTGGGTGAATCACAAGAAAGAACTGCATCAATCTTAACCGAGTCCATAGCTAATCCATTTTCAGAAATTATATGCCCAAAAAACAGAACCTTTTGAATACATAACTAGCAATTTAAAAGATTACCGTAAAGATAGAAATCCTAGAGTAAGTCTGGAACCATACTCAAATGATCTGGATTAACCTTCTCTAATGTAAAGTAAATGAGTATTTAATTAATTAATAAAACCAAAAATTGGTCCAAGTAGAGAAATAATATATGGTTTCTCAAATCCATAAATACTATGGGATAAATTATCACAAAATAAAAAGGCATCACCAGGAATATATAGTGCTTATAATGATATTAGAATGTCTTCTTGGGAATATCAACCCCACAAACCCTCAAACGGTGGCAGACGAACCTAAGATTTATCTTTGATAACCAACTCATTCCTTGAAACTGGTAAAATTGGTTTTCAATCCTCAACAAGGGGTACTTTTTCTTTATTGATACCTAGTTTAGGTGACAATAATTAATACAAACTTACAAACTCATGTTTTCTCACAAAAAAATCAGCATTGCATATGGGGACACACTGAGTCTAATAAAATCGTTCCCTTGAAAGTCATCCATCTACACCCTCAACTCTCAGAGTAATATGGGGTCATCTTATATACTAGTTTATATATTATTACATCCCTGGTTAATGTCTAAGTATAAGGTAACTCTCAAGGGGAGGTTAAGCTGGAGTATTCTTAAAAAATATTGTCTTAATACTCCACCACCATTGCAAGAAGCTAAAATATCAAATCATACACTACTCCAAGGGTCATTCTAACCAAATGATAAAATATCATTTGTATTTTCCTATATATGAGATCATCGTACTCTGCCTAGGATTCATTCTCACCTGAGAAGGATAATCATATACCAACAGCTTGGATAAACTACTACCTTCACAAATAGTGGTGATTTTAATATAAATAGTGGGAAATCAATCCATATCGATGAAAAAATCATAATTCATCATTTTCAACCATGGAAATATTCCATGTGAGGCTCTATAATCCCTCTTATATTTGGGTCACACTACCAGTAAAAGTGCATGATCACTAATCCTATCAACAAGATCCTTGAGAACAAGTCTCAAGAAAAAGGATCTATTTGTATCTGTAGGCCTGTTATAGTGGATATGTCCATGGAAACGTGGATTTTGACTATGTACCTAAACTGTAACTAGAGTAGAGAACACACAGTCCATACCTCAATCACACCCAAAGCCTCAGATTCATGAGCATCTACTTCTTGAAGCCACCTTTACCCTTTCCCACATATCATCTTTAACCAAGTCCTACTTCGATACCATAGCACTTAGAAAACAACCTCAATCACACAAGTCAAATAAAATTGTCTTCCACACCTCGACACTATCCACATTGATTATTATTGACTTGCTTGTATTGTTTTGGATCACATCACAAGGATGTGTCTCGGTGGGGGAAGTGTCCCTCTTCCTTGCATACCCAAAGTCATGTCAATTATTTTATCACAGAAATATACCAACACCACTAGTAACCCTAGATAATTATCTCCACTAAGACCACCATCAATATGGGTCATATCTAAGTGGGACTCTCACACCATAGGCTTATGCTAACCCTCTACTACCTGAAAAGTGGGTTTGGATCACCATGGAACCTAAGCAATTTTTAACTCCAAAAACTGGGATGTGAAGTTTACATTGATTCATCATATACTAGTACCATTGAAATAAACTAATACTCTACAAAAAAGAATGGTTGTGAGAGAAACCATCTGTGTGGTTAAGATCTTCACTATCTAGAAACCCAGACCACCACCTCGAGCCAATTGACCTCTACCAGAGGGTCTAGATCATTATGAAACATCAAAATTATTCCAATTTAACTTTTACAATGTTCTAAACTCATGTGTACCATTGTCTTATCCTATTAGATATATCATCTTCTCAAGATGAGAACATTTATCTACCTGGACCACTAATGGATGTTCCATGCATAGGTCAATAGGTTGTAGTGATACTTGGTGGTTTTATAGAGTAAACTCCTCAAGTATGGGTCCCTAGAATGAGGCCTCATCTCTCAATTTAATTTATCATAACACTATGTAAAAATCATAGATGTTTGTCATCAAAGAGACATATTTAATGTTATCAAGATGTACCACAATCAAAGATCATATTTTATGAGATAACATAAGAATGATAGTCAAAGGACTTGATCCAATATGATGAATGTACCATTGTCCCCTTCATCTGATTCCTTGGTAATCTATGTCGACAAGATGTTAGTAGAGTCCTAGTGAATTGATACATCAACCACTACACCAAAAATGAGTTCCCTAACCTAAAAGTTTCACTTCAGACACTTGGACACCATTTCCCAAAGTCCCAACTAATCCTCATAAGGGTAAAAATAAAAACAGCATACCAAGTAGGAACTTCTCAAATACTATTCTATAAAGACACAACCCATAGGGCGTTCCTTTCGAATAGAGGGTTGACACATCACAGCCCCAAGCATACCTCCAATATTCTATGGGTGGATACAGTCACTGAGAATGAATAATGTAAATGAGAGGCCATTCCCTAGTGTACATGTATGAACACACCCAATGATATCCATGGAATAGTGTAGAGGTACAATAATAAAATACAGTAACATATAGATTAAACCATGCTTGAAATACCTCTAGTGAATATATCATTGTACGACATAAGACAAACAAAGTGTGAAGGGTAAAAATGTATTCCCAATTATAAATGAAGTCCCAGTCGAACAAAAAATGGAATATAAAATATCTGAGAGAGTTAAGATCCTAATATCCAATATTGAACACCATTCACGGCATATACACCCAAGTATCACTATGCCCCACAAAAGTAAACATTAAGCTGTTTGTCATATACATATGAAATGAAACTAATGAGAAAATACCTTGTAGGTGTGAGTATATATGTACCCAATAGGATGACCCAAAACCACAATGAGAGAAATAGAGATATATGATACAAGTAGTTGGATCAACTCTAAGAAATAGTGAAAAGAAACATAAAAATATATATGTGTATGTGCTCATAAAGAAACCCAAATGAGAGAAAAAGGGGATCTTAATAGCCCAACCCAAAGTGATGAGTCTTCCAACAGTTCTAAAGGTCCATCCTCAATACCAAACAACTCACGTGTCTTTCTGAGAAATACATGTGGAGGAACCGCACCTTACCACTACTCCATGGCCTGAGGGGAGGGGGATATCCAAAATAGGTCTCATCCTCTAGTATGATATAAGGATTCAACTCATTAGGATGATATAAGGCTCAATCATCAGTGTTATAGTTTGATACCTCTCAGTAGTTAGATAGAGGACTTACGCCCTAGTGCATCAAAGGGGTTTCACTCAGTGGGTATCAATACAGGACCCATTCCCTTGTTAATCACGGGGTTCCACTCAATGGGTAGAGGACCCATGCCCTAGAACCATAGGGGTGTTTCACTGAGCGGGTAGATAAATAAAACTCTATTATGTTAGTGTAACTCCCTGACCCTAGAATCCATGAGCCGGTTCATTATTTTAAAACATTGTCATGATTATAATGAATCAAGTCCCGAAGGATTGATCAGTTTATCAGTCTTGGAAATAAGATACATACATTAGTTCTACATTACAACATGAAAATAAAACAATAATAATTAATTTCATTAGAAACATCCAAGATTACAAGGTTATGCCTACAAGTCATTCATAACTAACTTCTTCATATCCTGAGAAAATGAAACATAAGATAGGGGTGAGCTCAAACACTAAGTAATAGTAAGAAATACAGTAGAAGATAACATAAAAATTAGGCATGGTGAATAATTGAAAACACATGACTTTACAAATAGTAATCATGAACACTTTATGGAAGGAATATGGGCTGATTAAATAATTCCATAATAAAACATAGTCATGGGTACTATAATAGTCAAACAACCACATGAAATATCAATAGCTAATATCATAATGATGGAATGCATAATATCAGACATCATAACCACGTAGTCACAGCCTCTTTCCAAGACTACAAATAAGATTTCGTCAAGGCCTTGTTCCAAGACACTAGTTTTTCTCATGGGACCTACAGATTCTTCATGGAGCTATAGCGGGCTCCACCAGTCACTTACTAAGTCCAATGCATTCCTCATATGAAAATGATGAAACATAACATAAACATTCGTATTAAACTATCTTACTAAATTTCAGTACTTTAATCATAAACCATGAATGGTAAAAAAATAGCACATCCACAGTGAAACATAACTCATTCAATACAATATAGAAGATTTTATTATAATAAATTAACCTCAATCGATAATAGTGATGGATATTGACAAAGATGAAAATAATCATCAAAAATATTTGAGATAAATATCCCCCATTTTCTTGAAAACATATAAAAGTCACATTATTTATCAAGAATCCATTTACAATAGATTTTTGAATCAATGTTTCCCATACAAATTTGAAAATTTTGAAAGAAATTAACATTTGAAAACATTAATTTCCAAATAAATAAATCCTTAAAAACATTTTTAAAACATGGAAATTAATGAGAAAGATTTATAAGAATAAATTTTTTAAACATTTCAAATGATATTTTAGTTAGAGTTACTAACCAAATGAGAGACACTTGAATAAAAATAATTGAGCTAATAAATATTTAATAATATCATGAGAATACAGGTATTCATGATATATTATGTCAAAGTACAATATATACACCAAATAAAAGTTAACTGGCACCTAACAACAAGAATTCTCAATGGAATGTATGTTGAGATGAAATCCATTATAAAGACCATAACCTTAGGTAAAGGATAAATCAATGAAATATTTATGTGTGGAAAATATAAATACCATAAATATGGCTTGATATTTAGTTTAGATCAATAAAATTACATTAATACATATTCTTATAAAAACAACACCAATGACTATGATGTTTAACACAATGAATAGAAATTGAGTTAAAATTACTCTTATCAAGTTCATATCAATGACTTGAGAAATAATCAATGTAATTATTATGTGTATAAAAATTATATCCACACAATGGGGAGTGTAAATTACTTCATAAATAATAGATAGTGATTCCACACATAATCTTGGAGTAAAATAATCAATGAAGTTTTCATAAAGAACAATGTGTGGAAATTGAAATTTGAAATTCCCTTACCGATTTGGCAACTCATTAAACATAAACCCCAGGAAAGAAGTATTATTAAATGAATTATTAAATACCCATAGATT
The DNA here is from genome assembly GCA_963277665.1 of Viscum album. Lineage (NCBI taxonomy): Eukaryota > Viridiplantae > Streptophyta > Magnoliopsida > Santalales > Viscaceae > Viscum > Viscum album. Next base: position 1,899,979,929 of record OY728132.1, on the reverse strand, counting down.
AAAATATATTACACAAGGAATACAATCATGGCTAGTATATACACCACATAAAATGAAATAGTGGCAATACATCATGAATCTCACGGGAATAAGAAGTGAGATGAAATGACCTTACCTCATTGTAATCAATAGAGTCATATCACCAAAAGTTAACAACCACAAAATGATTCAAAAAATAACATGAATATAAAGATAATCATGAATATATATATCAAATGTTAGTACAAAATACACCACATTCAATAAATATGTGGCGAACAATGGAAATCTCACGAAATTATGAGTGAGATAAAAAACCCCATACCTCAAGTCTAACTTGTCTTGTATGTTTCTTGTTCTTCCTGAATAATAAACATAAGTTAATTTCTACTTGATTAAGAAAAATTTTCAAGCTTATTATTCCTTTTATATAACTTATTACCTTTCTATAACAATTAGTTAATTATTTGAGTTCATATTTGATATTTTATTGATGTTTGGAACTTGAGTCAAAAATGAACTTGTTATAATTACAATTTTTCAATGTGGTCAAAATTCCATCATCTTCAGAATGATATAAATGATTTACATATCATATATATATTATATATACAGTATATATATGTATTTATAACATTTCAAAACATTTGGAGATAAGAAATGAAATGCATCGTTCATGGACATGGTATGTCGTACGTACGCATGAATGCAACTTTTATTTCTATTTTGTATTTTAATGGAATTAAAACATAGTTATACATAGGTATATTATAATTAAAGTATAATATCATATATTATCTCATTAATTACATCCTTTTTACTTCCCACATATGGAATTATTGAGTCATATAACTTTGAGGGTGTGGTAGTCTACACTTCCTCAAATGAAATTATCTCGTTTTACCCATAATGGAAACCATAAAGGAATAATATAAATGGAATAGACAGATGTATAAATAAAACATAAACAGAATATATAACATATATAATTACAGTTCCATCTTAATAGCCACCATTAGAGGCGGTTGGATATAATTGAGCAATCATCGTTTCGTGAGGCACTAGTTTGCATCCATAGAAACAATATGTTCTTTACCCATTAGATAGAGGTGTGTGTATGTGAATTTCAAATACATCTCATAAAAACAACCTATTATATTTATTATTCTGGTTTTTTTTCTAAAATAATGTAATAAAAAAATTTGGGGGTTTTAGAATTAAAATAAAAGAAAAGAAGTTAAGAGAAAATATTACCTTTAATTTGAGTAACTCCCTTTGATTTGAACCAAACAGACTTCTTGAAGCGAGTTATGACTTAGGTAAGGCTTCTAGGTCAATTAATGGTATCTTGAGAGCTTATTTGGGTAGTTTTGGATGATCTATGGTGCTTTAGAGGTGTGAGGAATGGGTTAGAAGTGGTGTCCTTTTATATGGGAGAGGAGGGGCTCTTTAGGAAAGTTTGAAAATGTTATTTTATTGTAAACATATCATTAGTTTAAAAAGGTAAAAAACTCATTAAAGTCAAAGATAATATGACTCATGTAAGAAATATAATCATCCAATAATAATTTCATAGGTTTTGGATATTGTTTTATTATTAATAATCTTATTTATTCAAATAATTTATTAATGAGTTAAATACACCATCATTATTATGTTATAAATAATTTAATTTATTTTATGTCTAAAAATAATAAATAAATACCATAATTTACGAATTATATTTATCATTCCAATTATTATTTATAGTCTAAAATATTACTTATATAACCACATGTAAAAATTTATATAATAATAGATATTTGTTAATGTCATTTTTATCTTTACTTTAAGATAATTAAAATAAATTTTCATTGTCATTCTTAAGTGGCTCCGTTGGTTCCCAGAATCGACTCAAGTATGACCATGGTCGGCCATGACTCATCCAATAAGGTTAGTACAATTTTTAAGGTAATTGTATATTATTATAATATTTTTTTACCTTGAACTACCCTATTTGCCTTTAACGATGGTAAATAAACGTCAAAAATTATTATTCACCAAAAATTATTTTCATATTATTGAAAAAAATTTACTTACTAATAACAACATTTATATCGAATCTTTGAAAATCAATTCATATAAGCGGTAAAATTTTATTTAAATTAATTGTTCAGTTTTTTTACTACTACTATGTGGTTTCATTATTCATCAAAAATTGAAGTTTTTCAAAAAAATACCAAAAATTCCACCTAGTAAATATTTGATATTACAAATTAAATAATGATGTTTATTTTACCAAATTTAAAATATAGAAGTCTTATTAATTAATTTAAAATTAATTATCATTGTCAAAACAAATAGCGTGTTTTTAAGAAATAATAACTATCAAATGATTGCAACTTGTTTATGTATAATTTCAATGTGAAATTAATTCTAATGACCAAAATTGGATTAAATGGTAAAAATATAATCTAATTATTCATCCAAACCATTTAAATTTTTTATTTTACGCTATGAATTATTTTTATTAAAAAATTTGTTTTCAATTAAAATTTAGTATTTTTCACTATTCACCCAAATATAAAAGCTATCAGAAAAACACCAAAAAATTATCAAAACTAAATTTTTATGTCTTGATTATAAATAAGAAGTTTATTTTCTAAAATTTAATATATAAAAGATTCAAATATTGTATTTAAAAGGGTTCACCATTAAAAGGCTGTAAAATTGCATTTTTTAAAATCACTTCTTTTATTTGAAAAATTGAATTTATTCTTATATTATGTCTAAATAAACACATATTATGGATCCTAAAATTATATGTAGTATATAATATTTAAAATTCAATTTTTACTATTCATAACCACTTTTTCAACAACTAGTTTGGTAAGTCGGGGTGCGCTCAAACTCGGTGTTGCGTGTAGTGCAAGATATTGAATTAATTTAATGAAGGCAACATACTATGAAATCGTGGGGTGTTACATTCTTCCCCCATTTTGGAATTTGCATCCTCTCAATGTTTAAAATTGGTAGTGGGGCCTTCATTGAAATTCCCACATCAGAAAAAGAGTAAATAAAACTATCACTTTAAAAGGAAGAAAGAGAAGTAAAAAGGCCACCCAAGATAACCCATACTAGGATTCCATGTAGGAAAACATGGATATGGGAGAAAAAATAACTGTCTAGTTCTGATGGAGAGGGATATAAAACATGATCAGGAGATAGTTAAGAATAATAAAACCACAAAATTTTGATTGGATAAACGGTCATTAGTTTTCCAGCAGAAAAAGTAAATGGACAATTTTTATTTTAAGATCCATTTCATAATGTTGAGGAATTTATTTATGATATTTAATATAAACATAAAGAGATATAATTACTTTTTAAGTAGAGTTTCATCATTTAATAAATTTCTACCACTAAATAATATTTTTTTTCAAACGATGAGTATTCAAGATGGCTTGGTCACACCGAAAGAGCTAGAATAAACTTCTTGTGAATCAAATGTTCCACAAAGGATAAAAAATCTATTTACCTCGTCTTTAAAGATTAACCAAAACCAAAATGGTTAGTACAAGATCAGATGACCCCCAAAAAGGATAATACTTTTGATAAAGAAATACTAATCTTATTTTATAAAATTAAACCAAATATACCCCAAAGTTAAATAAATATCATTCAATAAAAAATTGTCCTTAAAATCCTTCAATATAACCCAAACTAATATTAAAACCCAAAACTTAGATAAATTTGGTTATGTATTCTTCAACTTTAAATTGTATCTCTAAATGACATCGACTACTCTTAAAGTCAAATACATAAAATTAATTAACCTATTCACATATTCTCTATGATAGGTTAATAATTTACATAAAAACCCAAATCACTATAAATATACAATATAAACATAGATAAAAAGCCACCATTACTCCTCAAATGAAATTCCATTGTATTCTATTTTTCTTAGGCATGTAGTGTTCCCAAAAGAGCGAACGTCTTCCTAAATAACATTTATCACTTAATTACAAAATCATTTTACTATAATAAGGGATTCCATTTGATAATACATAAGATCCCAAATCAACTTATTATTTATCAATAAAATATTTTAACTAATTATAATTAGTCACACTAACCAGGGGCTTCACGTAGTCTTGTGGTAGGCAATAAATCCCAATCACACTCTGGTTGTGGGTTCGATTCCCACAGCTTTGTCCAATGCCATGGGTTGTCACATGGTCTGCGTGTTTTCCTATTTCAAAAACTATATTTTATAACATTACCAAAATGAGATAAATTCCTCAAAATAATCATAACATAATTTAACCACAAATGTTATCTCATATCTCGCATTTTCATCCCCAAATTTAAAAACATGTTATTACCTCAAACTAAATGATCATATAAAACCAAATGATTATTAATAACTATATCCACAAGATAAAATATAATTCTTCCTCAAATATCATTTTCTCATGACAAACCGCAGGGTTAAAAATATAAGAGAAAAGTATTCCAATGTAATCCCATAAACAAAGAGCACTAATACTATTAAACATTTTTCCATACATTTATTTCCACATAGATTGTTCTTTTACCAAGAGGATATCCTATAGAATAGATCATTAACCTAGTTATTGGCCAGGTCCCCTACATTTATGGAAAATTATTGTTAATGGATTATTAGGACCATTTTTATTTGCTCCCATAATACTCTTCATTTTTTCTCAAAAATTCATTACTTTATGTCCTTATTTCCCACACGTAAAGCATTTCTTTGTTCTATTGAGACAATTTGTTGGGTGTCTCCTTCCACATTTCCTGCATGATGAAAATTGAGGTTTCTTTTCTCCATGGTCTCCACTACTAGATCTCTTATCATTCATCACATTTCTCTTCTTTGTTGAGTCCAGGAGTTGGCTAATATATATGTTGTTGATCATATTTTTGGAAAACTGATTCGACATAAACATGGTATCTTTTATGCCTATCAACATTCCATTTTTTCACTCATTTCCACCACTATTCCCACCTTCTCCATCATTCTCAATGTAACTATGACTTCCTTGGAATCAAGCTACTGACTAAAACCAGAAAGCAATGTGTGAGTAACAATAGTCATAAAATCATTTAGAGAATGACACCTTATTTTCAATTTAGAACACCTTAGGATTAACTAAGGTAATTTATTCTCATCTTAGATTAAAATCATTATAATCAGTTTGTAATGAAAATTTATATTATCCTAATCATATCCCCCAGGAGTGTCGTAACCAAGAGTCCAGCAAGGCCCATTTTTATGTACCAGGATACCCCGGGTCAAGCCCAAAACTCATTTTCATAGTTTTCACTCCTCGGAACATTTGTGCCAGAGCCACCTCTAGCTTCTCATATCTAGATATGGATTTATTTCGTTGAAAATACACAAAATGTCCAAAATTTTAGGATGTTTTTCTATACTAATCCTCAATGTCTATCTTAGGGTAATGTGATCTAATCAGATTTTATCTAAATCTAGTTTCTAAGGTTTGTACTAAACTTCCTCTAATACCAACTTTAATGCCCCGACCCTAGAATCTAGAATCCGGTGCATTATTTTAATACATTGTCATGATTACAAGGAATCAAGTCCAAATGGACAGATCAGTTTAGTAGTCTTGTAAACAAGATACATACATAAGTTCAACATTACAACTTGAAAAGAAGAACAATTGTAATTTATATCATTAGAAGCACCGAAGCTTCCAAGATTATTCCTATAAGTCACTCATAAATAACTTCTTCATATCCTAGGAAAATGAAACATAAGAAAGGGGTGATCTCAGACGCTCAGAAAGAGTAAGAAATACAGAAGAAGATAACATAAACATTAGGCATGGTGAATAATTGAGAACACGTTTCTTTACAAATAGTAAACATGAACACTTTAGGGCTGGAATATGGGCTAAGTAAATAATTCCATAATAAAAATTGTCATGGGTATTCTACTAGTCAAATAACCCCATGAAATATAAATATCTAATCTCATAATGACAGAATTCATAATGCTGGACATCATAACCACATAGTCAATGCCTCGTGCCAAGACTACGAAAAATATTTTCTTAAGGCCTTGTGCCAATATTCTAGTTTGTCTCGTGAGACCTACTGATGCATGGTGGAGCTATAGCGGGCACCAACTGTCACTTACTAAGCCCAATTCATTACTCATATGAAAATGATGAAACATGACATAAACATTCATATTAAACTAAAATACGAAATTCCAATACATTAACCATAAACCATGAATGGTATATAAATAGCACATCCATAGTCAAACATAACTCATTCAATACAATATGGATGATTGTTTTATAATAAATAAACCTCAATCAAGAATAATGAAGGATATTGACATAAATGAAAATATTCATCAAAACTATTTGACAGAAATATCCCCCTTTTTCATGAAAACATTTAAAAGTCACATTATTTATCAAGAAGCTATTTAAAATAGATTTTTGAATAAAAGTGTCCCATAACACTTTGAAACTCTCGAAAGGAATTAAAATTTTAAAACATTAATGTCCAAATAAATAAATCCTTAAACCCATTTTTAAAACATGGATATTAATGAGAAATATTTAGAAGAATAAATTTTGTAAACATTTAAAATGATATTTTAGTTAGAGTTCCTAGCCAAATGAGAGACACTTGAATAAAAATAATTGAGGTAATAAATACTTAATAATATCATGATAATAAATGTATTCATGATATATTATGTCAAAGTAAAATATATACACCAAATAAAAGTCACTTGGCACATAATAACAAAGAAGTCTCAATGGAATGTAATTTGAGATGAAATCCCTTATAAAGACATTATCCTTAGGTTAAGGATAAATCAACGACATAATTATGTGTGAAAAATTTAAATATGCTAAATATGGTTGGATATTTTTTGTAAATAAATTATAGTACATTCCAACATATTCTTGTAAAAACAACACTAGTTACTTGGATGTTTAACTCGATGAATGTAAATTGAGTTAAGATTACTATTATCAAGTTCATATCAATGACTTGAGAAATAATAAATGGAGTGATTATGTGTATCACAAGTATATCCACACACAGTGGAGTGGAAATTACTACACAAATAACAAATAGTGATTCCGCACATAATCTTGGAGTAAAATAATCAATGAAGTATGCATAAATCACAATGAGTGGAAATTGAAATTTGAAATTCCCTTACCGATTTGGTAACTCACAAACATACACCCCATGAAAGAAAGATTATTCAACGAAGATTTAAATACCAATAGATTAAATTATATTACACAACTAATAAAGTAATGCCCAGTACATACACCACACAAAAGGAAATAGTGCCAATACAACATGAATCTCATGGGAATAAGAAGTGAGATGAAATACCCTTACCACGTTGTAATCAATCAAGTCGAATGAACAAAAGTAAATAACCACCAAATTATTAATAAAATACAATGAATATAAATAAAATCATTACAATATATATCAAATGTAAATACAGAATACACCACATGCAATAAATAAGTGGTGAACAATTTAAATCTCGCAAAATTAAGAGTGAGATTAGAAACCCCTTACCTGAAGTCCGACTTGTCTTATATGTTATTTGTTCATCCTGAATAGTAAACATAATTTAATTTCTACTTTATTAATAACATTTTTAAATTTTATTATTCCTTTTATATCACTTATTACCTTTCTATAACAATTAGTTAATTATTTGAGTTCATATTGGATAATTTATCTATGTTCGGAACTTGAGTCAAAAATGAACTTGTTATTATTAAAATTTTTCCATGTGGTCAAAATTCCATTATCTCCAGATTGATATACTTGATTTAGATATCATATATATATATATATATCCAGTATATATATGTATTTAAAATTTTACATAACATATGGAGATAAGAAATGAAATACATCGTTCATGGAGACGGTAAGTCGTATGTACGCATGAACGATACTTTTATTTCTATTTTTTATTTTAATGGAATTAAAACATAATGATACATAGGATTATTATAATTCCAGTATAATATCATATATAATATCATTAACTCCATCCTTTATACATCCCACATAAGGCAATAATGAGTCATATCACTTTGAGGGGGAGGTAGTCCACACTTCCTCAAATGAAATTATCTTGTTTTACCCATAATGGAAACCATAAAAAAATGATATAAATGGAAAATACATCAGCATAAATAAAAAAAATAATATATATCATATATAAATACAGTTCCATATTAATATCCCCAATGAGAGGTGGTAGGATATAATTTAATAATCATTGTTTCGTGAGGCGTTAGTTTTTCTTCCAGAGAAACAATATGTTCTTTACCCATTAGATGGAGGTGTGTGTAAATATAGTTTAAATCCTTCTCATAAAAAACTCATAGTATATTTTGTATACTATTTTTGTTATAATATAATGGAATAAAAAAGATTTTAGGGGTTGTAGAAGTAAACTAATAGAAAAGAAGTTAAGAGAAACCATTACCTTTAATTTGGGTAAATCCCTTGGTTTGAATAGAACGGACTTCTTGAAGTGACATCTGCCTAAGGTAAGGCTTCTAGGTGGATGAAATTAATCTTGAGAGCTTATATGAGAAGGTGTTGGATGATCCAATGGGCTTGAAAGGTGTGAGTAATGGGTTCTAAGTGGTGTCCTTTTATAAGGGCGAGGAGGGGCTCTTTAGGAATGTTTGAAAATGTTATTTTGTTATGAACATATCTTCATTTTCAAAATTTCCAAAACACATTAAAGTTGAAGTTAATTTGACTCAGGTTAAAAATAAAATCATCCAATAATAATTGTACAAGTTTAGTGTAACGCCCCGACCCCAGTTACCTGGAGTCGGTGCATTATTGCATAACATTGACATGATCACAAAAGATCAAGTCTCAAAAGACCGATTAGTTTAGTAGCCTTGGAAACACTAGATAAATTCATAAATGTTACATTAAATCATAAAGTGAAATAATACAATAACAAAGTCTCTATAGTCCACACTCATATCCTCTTCTGACTATCCCTGCAGGTCATTTATAAAATACTTCTTCACATCCTGGAAAATATTAAAACATTGAAAGGGGTTAGCTCAGATTCTCAGTAAGGATAACAATATTGTGGAAGCTTTCATAATTAAAATTAACATTTAAGGCAATTTATAACTAAAAAAAAGCCTTTTTAAACTTGAAAATCAGCATAATATGTCAAAAATAAAATTAAATAATGCCATTTTCTTACTCACATGGATATTCTACTAGTCGAATAATCCCATGCAATATCAATAACCACTTTCATAATGATAGAATGCATAATTCCAGACTATCATAACCATTTAACCAAGGCGTCGTGCCAAGACCACAAATAAGATTTTGTCAAGGCCTAGTTCCATGACAATAGTTTGCCTCATGAGACCTACCGATGCATCGAGGAGCTATAGTGGTCCCCACCTGTCACTTATTAAGTCTAATGGATTCCTCATATGAATAGGTTTAAACATATCATATAACATAAACTTATCACATAAAACATGAATAAAGGAAACATAACATTTCAAAATTTCAATCACAAGATATCAATATATCACATTGATATAATAAAAACACTTTCAAAACCATTTTCAATACCATAATAAAAGAAAATTAAAACTTGTATTTATTTTTCATTTTAAAAAATGTTATGGCTTGTAGAGGAATCTGAAACTCAAATAATGGTCACGGCGGTGGAGAAGTTGTTGTCGCTGCATACGTAAGAAAAATATTCCTTTTTTTAATTTAGTAAAAATGCTTCGTATAAAATATTCTTTTTGAATAAAAGTAAAATTCAAAGGGGTTTATACACCGTATAAATGAATGTTGTGTATAAAACCAAATATGCCTCAATGAAAGGAGATTGAGACGAAGTCCTTAAAAAGATTATTTTTAAAATAAAATAGAGCTATTATGTGTATTGATTATAATTACACATAAAGAATGTACAAATACAAGATAAGACATAATAATATCATGACATAATTTGAAATTAGGAGATTAACCCAAAGAATGGAAATTGGGTTAAGAAATTCCCTAGCCTCGTGTCCGACTTGACTCGACCGTTCGTTAACCTCCTGAATAATAAACTAGAGTTAATTTATAATCACTTAAGAACCTTTTTCAAGTTTATTATTCCTTCTATATCACTTATTACTATGTTATGAACATTATGTAATTATTTATGTTAATAACGGTCATTTTGTCGATCCTAGGTACTTGAGTCAAAAATAAACTTCTTATAATTACACTTTGTTCATGTGGTAAAATATCAATTATTTACATAATTCTATTCATGATGCAGATATCATATATATCATATATATCCATTATATACATGCATTTATAATATTACATAACATTTAGAGTTAAGAAATGAAATGCACCGTTCATGGAGACGGTAAGCCATACATACGCATGAACGCTACTTTCATTTCTATTTCATATTTAATGGAATGAAATTATAATTATTTAAAGTTGTAATATAATTCCATTATAATATAATGTATAATACCATAAACCCCATCCTTTATACATCCCACATATGGCATTAACGATTCAAATCACTGTGAGGGGGCGGTAGTCCGCACTTCCTAAAATGAAAATATCACGTTTACCCATAATGGAAATCATAAAGGTATGCCATAAATGATAAATACAGAATCTTAAGTAAAACATAAACATATTATATATCATATAAAAATATAGTGACATCTTAATGGCCACCTTTGAAGGTGTTATATGAGTGTTGAACAATCAACATTTCGTGAGGCAGAAATTCACCATCCACAGAAACAGTATGTTCTTTAACCATTAGATGTAGGTGTGTGTAAGTGTAGCTCGAATAGTTTTTATAAAAACATACTAGTATATTGGGGATACTGTTTTTGTTACAAATTAAATGAATTAATAGAGTTTAAGTGGTTGGAGAAGCAAAATAAAACAAAATAACATAAGAGAAGGCATTACCTTAAAATCGGGTAACTCTTTTTGATTTGAGCCAAAGGATTCCTTGAGAAGAATTATTCCCAAATTGAAGCTTCTAGGAGTAAGAGAGGGAAGTTGGGAGAGTATTGTATCAGAGTTTGGCCGAGCCAAAAGGCTTTTATGGTGTGAGTAAGGTGGTAGTGGTGGGGGCCTTTAATAAGAGGAGAGGAGGGGTACTCCTGGAAAGATTGAAATGTTACTTTATTATGAAATGTTTTTCGGATTATAAAGGTCCCAAAATGATATATTTCTAGAATAAGGTGATAAGGGTTAGAAATATACTAATCCAATAGGTTTTTTACAAGTGTAATTTTTAGAATTTACATTATCCTTCCATTTTATTAAAATCGTTAATTAATGAGGTAATCGTTGCATCATCATGGTGTCATAAATAATTTAGTCTATTTAATGTCTAAAAATTATAAAACAAATATAATGATGTAGTAAATATTTTTACCTTTCTAATGAATTTTTATAGTAAAAAATATGACTTGTATAACCCCATTTTAAAATTGTTTTAGTAAAACAACTTATATTTGTGACATTTTTATTTTAACATTAAATAAAAAGTTTTTAATGTCCTTTTCCTACCAAAGTGGCTCCATGGGGTCCCCAAGTTGACCCATGGATTTTCTTGGTCGGCCATGACTCATCCAATAAGTGTAGGACATGTGTAAAGGTCATTTCATATTATTATAACATTATCTTTACCTTAAATTTCACTAATTACCTTTAATCGCGATTAATTAAACTTTAAAGTTACTATTCACCCAAAAATGATTTTAATACAATTGAACCACATTTTAATTCCTTATTACAACTATGTATGTTGGATTTTTGAAAATCAAATCACAGAAGTGGTAATGATTCATTTAAATGAAAAATCAATTTTTTAACTACCACTTAGTGGTTTCACTATTCATCAAAAATTGATGTTTTTCAGAACAATGCCAAAATTTCACCCTAAGTTGTAATTGATAATATGAATTCAAAAATGATATCCATTTTACAAAATTTCAAACATATAATTTGCATTAAATAATTTTATAATTATTTCCCGTTGTCACAATAAATAGCGTGTTTTTAAGAAACAATATATATCAAAAGATTGACAATTGCATATGTCCAATTTCAAAGTGAAATTAATTCTAATGAACACCATTGGATAAAATGGTAAAAATATATTCTAATTATAATTTAAAACCACTAAATAATATAATTTATCACACTAAATTAATTTTATTAAAAAAAATTTAAGTATTTTTCACTATTCATAAAAAATTGCAAGTTCTCAGAAAATTACAAAAAATTCAACTTAGGATAAATTTGATATTCCAAATACAAAAATGAAGTCCATTTTGAAATATAAAATTTATATAATTTCAAAAGTTGGGTATTACAATTCATGACGGCTGCTTTTATTGGTCGCGGTGTGTTAGAACTAGAGGTTGCGTACAACAAACACTTCTCTATTATTCAAAGAGAAGCGTACCATGGAAGTTTGGGGTGTTACATTCTCCCCTCCTTCAATAAATTGCATCCTCGCAATTTGAAATTTTTGTTTGAAAATAAAAGGATGAAAATAGAAAATACCTTTGTGGAAAACCCACATCGGAAATAAGGTTAGTAAAAATATAACATTAAAAGAAAGAAAGATAGGTACAAAGGTCACCCGAGATAGCCCATACTAGGATTATATGAAAATATGGATATGGAAGAAAAAAACCATCAAGGTTTTATGGGGAGTTGTATAAAACTGGATTAAAAGAAATTTAACCATATGACAATCACAAATTTGTGATTAGTTAAACGGTCATTGAATCCCCAGTTGGAAAAGTTAACCAACAACGTTTTTTGTTTTAAGTTACCTTTAATAATGTTAAGGAATTTATTTAGGAGATTTACTAAGAACTTAAGGGAATATATATACTTGTCATGTAGACTTTGATACATTAATAAATTTTTACCACAAACCCATCTTTTACTCTAAAAGGTAATAGAACTTGAAAATATTCTATTTATCATAATTTTATAAGGTTCCAAATATTAACACATACCATTTAGATTTGGAAAACTTTTTATAATAACCAGGGACTTCCTGTAGGATAGTGGTAGGTAATAAAGGCCTGTCACACTATGGTTGTGGGTTCGATTCTTGCAGCTTTGTCCAACGTGACGGGTTATTCCCCACCTTGCAGGTTGTCCTTTTCCTAAATAATAGTATTATAATATTCCAAAAATAATCATCAGTAATGATTTAACCATAAACAATACTATCCAATGTTCAGCTTAATTCATTCCACCCTTTATAGTTATCCAAAATACATCTATCCAGACTTTCTCTAAAAGGACTCTAAATTCCAAAATCAATTGCAAAATTAAATTACCCAAACAATGTAAGGTTTCTCTTATTGTCACATACTGAAAATATGATTACCTTCATCATATTAAACCCTTAATGAAAAGAACAAGTACTGCAGTACAATCCTTATATATATCACCTTATTCTTATAACCAAAATATAATCATTGAGTCCAAAAGCACCAATACATTAATTATTCTTCTCCAATTGTAGTAACAAAATAAGATTGTCCTTGATCCCTTGTCCTTTTCTGAGGTAAGTTTCCCTGACTCTTAGGAAATTAATTTGCATAATGACCCATTTCCCTACAATTGTAGCATTCAACATTGATAGCCTCTTTCATTCCCTTGCAATCACGAGCCTGGTGACCTTTTTCTCCACATTTATAAAAAACTCTCATTCCTTTTAGGCAAGCACCGGGGTGATTCTTCCCACAATTATGACATAATAGAAAATACTTCTTTCCCTTTTTACCTTTATCCGTATCTTGTTCTACCGTTCTGTTCTTCTCTTTCTTTACTTTATTGTCATAAGACTTAGAGGATTCCTTTTCTGTCTTGATAGCACACGAGACAATATCTTCGTATGATGAGAAGGATTGTGAGACTAAATCTCGACGGAGAAATGGTTTTAACCCATCAAAGAAACGATCAATATTACTTCATGGGTTTCATATATAATCTACAACATACCTCACTAACCCTGTAAAGTTGGCCTCATACATTGCGACATTCTCATCCTCCTTTTGTCTCAGACTTAGAAATTGTCTTTCCATATCTGCTTGATGGTCACGAGGAAAGTATTTTTATAAGAAAAGATCTTTGAACTATCTCTATTCCATATTTGATACTTCTTCATCATCTTTTTTATTTTGAATCAATGAACACCATTGATCGGCATCTCCAGTGAGGCGGTAAACAGCCATGATAACCTTCTCCCTTTTGCTACTCCCCAAGGCGTGAAATATTTTCTCTAGGGAGTTTATCCATTTCTCAGCTACAAATGGATTTGTACCCCCATTAAATGTTGGTGGTTGTTGCCTCATAAAGCGGTCTAACATTGATTCTCCATGTTGCGGACCAGGGTGCTCCATACGAGTAAGGTTATTATTCATAACCTGAGTGAGTTGTCCCTGTATGGTAATAAGTTGATCAGCACCAGTTTTATCTCCAGATCCACAATAATTATCTTGAGCATGAGGGCAATCCCAACACGGAGTGCGTGCATTGATACGGTTTCCATTCCTTCCACTAGGCGCCATTTCTAATCAATGGCATAAATAAGATTAGTTTATGAATCAAAATACATAATTCCATACTTGAAAAATACTTAACATAAATTGAACTATTTATGGATATAATCCATAATCATAAAAAAAATTCATTGAGGAAGTATATACTCATAACCCTTCATAGTGGTTTGTAAAGAAAATTAGAATTATCCTAAGAATATCCCCCGGGAGTGTCATAACCAAGAGTGTAGCAAGGCCCGTTGTCATGCACCAGTTCCCGTTCGAGTCTAGCTCAAAGCGGTGTTTTCGGGTTTTACCCCTAGGTACATCTGTTCCAGAGCCGCCTCTACCTGCTCGTTTCCAGACAGGGATGTATTGCTCGGAAAACGTACAAAATCTCTATAATACCAAAATTCTATGAAGTTATTCTATACTAATCCTCAAAGTCTATCTTTTGGAAATGTGATCTAATCAGATTTTATCTAAATCTAGATTCCAAGGTTAGTACTAAACTGCCTCTGATACCAACTGTTACGCCCCGACCCCTGTTACCCGGATTCGGTGCATTATTGCGTAACATTGGCATGATCACAAAAGATCATGTCTCGAAAGACCTATTAGTTTAGTATCCTTGGAAACACTAGAGACAATCATAAATGTTACATTACATCATAAAGTGAAATACTACAATAAGAAAGTCTTTATAGTCTACACTCATATCCTCTTCTGACTATCCCTGCAGGTCATTCATAAAATACTTTTTCACATCCTGGAAAATATTAAAACATTGAAAGGGGTGATCTCATATGCTCAGTAAGGATAAAAAAATTGCAGAAGCTTTCTCAAATAAACATTAACAATTAAGTCAATTTATAACTAAAACAAAAGACTTTTCAAACTTGAACTGTAGCATAATATGGAAAAAATAAAATTAAATAATGCCATTTACTTACTCACATAGATATTCTACTAGTCGAATAATCCCATGCAATATCAATAACCACTTTCATAATGATGGAATGCATAATGCGAGA
Source organism: Viscum album (assembly GCA_963277665.1). Classification (NCBI taxonomy): domain Eukaryota; kingdom Viridiplantae; phylum Streptophyta; class Magnoliopsida; order Santalales; family Viscaceae; genus Viscum; species Viscum album. The sequence continues at coordinate 1,899,964,268 of OY728132.1, read as the reverse complement.
CTATCATAACCACGTAGCCAAGGCCTCATGCCAAGACCACAAATATTATTTTGTCAAGGCCTCGTGCCAAGACACTCGTTTGTCTCATGAGACCTACCGATGCATCGAGGAGCTTAAGCGGGCTCCACCCGTCACTTATTAGGTCAAATGCATTCCTCATATGAATAAGTTTAAACATATCATATAACATAAATGTATCACATAAAACATGCATAAAGAAAACATAACATTTCCACATTTCAATCACAAGATATCAATACAACACCTTGATATAATAAAAACACTTTCAAAACCATTTTCAATACCAAAATAAAAGAAAATTAAAACTTGTATTTATTTTTCATTTTAAAAAATGTTATGGCTTGTAGAAGAAGCCGAAATTCAAATAATGATCACGGCGGCAGAGAAGTCATTGTCACATCATACGTAATAAAAACATTCCTTTTTGTCATTTAGTAAAAATGCTTCGTATAAAATATTCCTTTTGAATAAAAGTAAAATTCAAAGGGGTTTATACACCATATAAATGAAAGTTGTGTATAAAATCAAATATGACTCAACAAAAGGAGATTGATACGAAGTCCTTACAAAGATCATTTTTAAAATAAAATAGATCTATTATTTGTATTCAATATACGTACACATAAATAATGTTAAAATACAAGATATGACATAATAATATCATGACATAACTTGAAAGTCGGAGATTAACCCAAAGAATGGAAATTGGGTTAAGAAATTCCCTTACCTCGTGTCCGACTTGACTCGACCATTCTTTAACCTCCTGAATAATAAACTAGAGTTAATTTATAACCACTTAAGAACATTTTTCAAATTTTTTTATTCCTTTTATATCACTTATTACTATGTTATGAACATTATTGAATTATTTATGTTAATAACGGTCGTTTTGTCGATCATAGTTAGTTGAGTCAAAAATAAACGTCTTATAATTACACTTTGTTCATGTGGTAAAATATCCATTATATCCATAATTATATTCATGCTTTAAATATCATATATATCATATATATCTAGTATATAATGCATTTATAATATTACATAGCATTTAGAGTTAAGAAATTAAATACACCGTTCATGGAGACGGTAAGCCGTACGTACGCATGAACGCTACTTTCATTTCTATTTCATATTTAATGGAATGAAATTATAATTATAGAAAGCTGTACTATAATTCCAGTATAATATAATGTATAATACCATTTACCCTATCCTTTATACATCCCACATATGGCATTAACAATTCAAATCACTTTGAGGGGGCGGTAGTCCGCACTTACTAAAATGAAAATATCGCGTTTACCAATAATGGAAAACATAAAGCTATGCCATAAATGAAAAATAAAGAAGCACAAGTAAAACATAAACATATTATATATCATATATAAATATATTGACATCTTAAGGGACACCTTTGAAGGTGTTATATGAGTGTTGAACAATCATCGTTTCGTGAGGATGAAATTCACCATCCACAGATTCAGTATGTTCTTTAACCATTAGATGTAGGTGTGTGTAAGTGTAGCTAGAATAAGTCTTATGACAACATCCTAGTATATTGAAGATATTGGTTTTGTTACAAATGAAATGAATGAAAAGAGTTTAAGGGGTTGGAGAAGCAAAATAAAACAAAATAACATAAAAGAAGACATTACCTTAAAATCGGGTAACTCTTTTTGATTTGAGTCAAAGGCTTACTTGGGAAGAATTATGCCCAAATTGAAGCTTCTAGGAGTAAGAGAGGGAAGTTGGGAGAGTATTTTGTCCGAGGTTAGCCGAGCCAAAAGGCTTTGAGGGTGTGAGTAAGGTGGTAGTGGTGGGGGCCTTTTATAAGAGGAGAGGAGGGGTACTCTTGGAAAGATTGAAATGTTACTTTATTAAGAAATTATTTTCGGATTATAAAGGTCCCAAAATGATAAATTTAGAGGCTACGGTGATAAGGGTTCTAAATATACTCATATAATAGGTTTTTGACAAGTTTATACCTTAGATTTTACATTATCATTCCATTTTATTAAAATCGTTAATTAATGTGGTAATTGTTGCATCATCATGGTGTCATAAATAATTTATTTTATTTAAAGTCTAAAAATTATAAAACATATAGCATGATGTAGGAAATCTTTTTAGATTTCTAATGAATATTTATAGTCAAAAATATGACTTTTATAACCCCATTTAAAAATTGTTTTAGTAAAACAACTATTGATTGTGACATTTTTATTTTAACATTAAATAAAAAAATTTAATGTCCTTTGCCTACCAAAGTGGCTCCATGGGGTCCCCAAGTTTACCCATGGATTGTCTTGGTCGTTCTTGACTCATCAAATAAGTGTATGACATGTTTCAAGGTCATTTCATATTATTATAACATTATCTTTAACTTAAATTTCACTAATTACCTTTAATCACAATTAATTAAACATAAAAATTACTAATCACCAAAAAATTATTTTAATCTCATTGAACCACATTTTACTTCCTTATGACTACCATGTATGTCAGATTTTTGAAAATCAAATCCCAGAAGTGGTAATGTTTCATGTAGACGAAAAAGCAGTTTTTTAACTACAACTTAGTGGTTTCACTATTCATCAAAAATTGAAGTTTTTCAGAACAATGCCAAAATTTCACCCTAAGCTATAATTGATATTCCGAATTCAAAAATGATGTCTATTTTAAAAAATTCCAAAAATATAATTTGCATTAATTAATTTTACAATTAATTCACGCTGTCACAACAAATAGCGTGTTTTTAAGAAACAATATATATCAAAAGATTGACAATTACTTATGTCCAATTTCAAAGTGAAATAAATTCTAATGAACACCATTGGACAAAATGGTAAAAATATATTCTAATTATAATTTAAAACCACTAAATAATATAATTTATCACTATAAATTATTTTGATTAAAAAAGTTGTTTTAAGTATTTTTCACTATTCATAAAAAATTCTATGTTCTCAGAAAATTACAAAAAATTCAACTTAGGATAATTTAAATATTCCAAATAAAAATATGAAGTCCATTTTGAAATATAAAATTTATATAATTTCAAAAAGTGTGTATTACTATTCATAGCAGCTACTTTTATTGGTCGCGGTGTGTTAGAACTCGAGGTTACGTACAACAAATGTTGCTCTATTATTCAAAGAGAAGCATACTATGGAAGCTTGGGATGTTACATTTGGATATTTTATATATATTAATAATCTTATTTATTTAAATGATATATTAACGAGGTAAGTAATGCATCATTATTGTTTCATAAATAAATTAATTTATTTTATGTCTAAAAAGTATTTTAAAAAAATACAATAATGTAGGAAATACTTTTAGTTTCTCAATGGTTATTTATAGTAAAAAGGATGACTTATATAGCCCCATGTAAAAATTTATATACTAAAAGATATTTGTTAATGTCGTTTTTGTCATTACTTTAAGTTAATTAAAATAAAGTGTCTTTATCATTCATAAGTGGCTCCATGGGGTCCCAAAATCGACCCATGGATGCCCATGATCATCCATGACTCATCAAATAAATTTATTAAAAGTGTTAAGGTAATTTTTTATTATTATAATATTCTCTTTACCTTGAATTACCCTATTTACATTTAACTGTGGTAAATAAAAGTCTAAAATTAATATTCACCAAAAATTATTTTCAGCTTATTGAATCACATTTTACTTAATAATAACTAACATGTGTGTACAATCTTCATAATTCAATTCACAAATGCTGTAAAATTGAATTTAAATGAAAAAGTCGGTTTTTTAACTACTATTAAGTGGTTTTACTACTCATCAAAAATTGAAGCTTTTCATAAAAAAACCTAAAAAGCAGACTAAGCTATATTTGATATTCCAAATTCAAAAATGATATTTATTTTACCAAATTAAAAACATATAAGTTTAATTAATTAATTTAAAATTTATTCTCATTTTCAATACAAATAGTGTGTTTTTATGAAACAATAACTATCAAAAGATTGACACTTGTTTATGTATAATTTCAAAGTAAAATTAATTCCAATGAACAGTATTGGACTACGTAGTAAAAATATAATTTAATCATACTTCCAAAACATTAAATTTTATAATTGAACACTATAAATTTTTTTGAATAAATTTTTTTTTCAATTAAAATTTAGTAGTTTTCACTATTCACCAAAATATTAATGTTATCAGAAGAACACCAAAAATTTATTGAAATAAATTTTTATGTCCCGGTTTTAAATACGAATATAATTTTATCAAATTTAATATATGAATGTGTCAGATATTGGATTTAAAAGGTTTCATCATTAAAAGGCAGTGAAATTGCATTTTTGAAAAATACTTCTTTTATCTGAAAAATTGAATTTGTTCTTATATTATGTCTAAAAACACATAATTATTATTCTAAAATTATAAGTACTGTATAAAATTTAAAATTAATTTAATACTATTCATAACCAATTTTTGAATGGCTAGTTTGTTAATTTGGGGTGCGCTCAAAATCGGTGTTGCGTGTAACACAAACTATTGAATTATTTTAAAGAAGATAACTTACTATGAAATCTTGGGGTGTTACAGTTAGGGGGTTCCACTTGGTAGGTATCGATAGAGGACTCATACTCTAGTGTGTTAGGGGGTTTAAATTAGTGTGTAGAGGACCATACTCTAGTATCATAGGGGGTTCTACTGAAAGGGTTGAGGAACTGCTCCCTAGTATGATAAGGGGGTTCCACTCAATGGGTAAAGGACATGTGCCCAAGTACAATAGGGGATTCCACTCAGAGGGTGGAATCCTCACAGCTTATTGCATCAAGGGGATCCATTCAACCAGTATAAAGAGTATAGGGGAACTACACCCTATTTTGATAGGGGGTTTCCAAGCCCTACCTCACTCTGATGATCCTTCCTAATAATTACTACTGGTTGAGAGAATTATAATGAAGAATCACACTATCAACAACTCATGTCATATCTTGAAAGCCACTATAATGGCAAAAATATCATTCCTCATGGAAAACTACTCATGATAGGCTACATGTGTGACTAAATCCAAGTCAGAAGAAGGATATATGAAGTGTGGAAGTCCCTAATAAAAGTACAAGGCATGTACCATGGGTCACATAACATCTGACATCACCTAGACTCCTAGTCGTTTCCTCACTGTCACACATCATAGATAGCCATGTATCACTACATGATTTGTAAGGGTATTACACTGTGTGTATCGACCACCAATGGCTTACATGTGTGATCATAGCCTGGCATGTGTACATTAGGTCATGTCTGTGTACTTGGTCATGTACTTAGTCATGCCTGGGTATAAGGTCATTCCAGGGTATGGGGTTGTGATTGTGTACCCTTGAGTGTTACATTGTACTTCAGGATTACATGGTATGTCCTCCCACATGAGTTCCAAGCCATGTAAAGTCAGCAAACATCTTAGACACCTTGGGAGGATCATACAGTTTGTGGGAACATCCACATTGAATGTGATATTATCTTCCCTAAAACTCGAGCCTTCATATCTGGGGGAATACACAGTGTGCATTCCAGGACTACATACCGTGTATCTAGGTTTCCTACATAATACCAAGGAATACATAACATGTTATATCATGACACTACCTCTATAATCCACATGAGGAGTCTTGGATCTAAGGACATTTGTTCCTGATCGATCACCGATTGCCAGAATCCATCCACCTGAAACCCCTATGGCTTCACTCATCACTCTACATCCATTTTCATATCCTCTCTAGATCTCATATCCATGAATAATCACCCAAAAATCATATCTATATCACACATATCACCATCTCACTCATCATTCACCAATCTACCATGAATCTTGGGGTTTGATCATACTCGAACCAACATGGAAATATTGAACTGTGACCCCATGTGCCAACATAGAAGAATGAAAAGAAATGTGGGGAGAAATAAACAAAAAATGTTTTAAAAAAATCCAAATTTTAGTCAACAAAAATAACAAGATAAGGGAAACCATAGATGTTAGTAATATAGAACAAATTCAAATTTATTTAACAATTTAATTTATCCAATCAAGATAATGAAAAGGGTGTGAAATCATATAACAAAGTGAAAAATATAATTAATCCAGGATAGAAAAATTGATTAGGGAATAAATCCATAAGAAACATACCCTACCTAAGATAGGATTTACCAATGGTAAAAATATTATTCATTAGTGATGAATAAGACTAGTTGTGTTCATTTCATCTCAATCTACCATGATCCACCTCGATCTAATCATCTATTATCCTTCCATCATGATACACCAACAAATAATGCTCATATATAATCTAAATTATATCAACGTTTATGGGGATATACTTATAGAATTGATATATAGATGTATTTATATTGGTAATCAGGTCATCATAATTTAAAATTAAATAAATAAATTTATTTATTTATTTTAATTAAAAGCAAATCCAATGAAATCCTCATCCGAACATCCAGTGTTTACCAGCCTTAGGTCACCCCTAGTGTAAACACCACATCCTATAATCAACTATTGTCTCATATTTCCAATATGAGACTCTATTTTGTATTTATTCTACATTTTTATGAATAATATTTATCCATGATATTAATATATTAAATATTTTAATAATATCAATATTAGGCACACCGGGCCTTAGAATCTCACACAGTCTCATCACCTAGATATCAAAATATTTCTTAATATATTATAAAGACTTTCAAGGAAAAAATAGAGTCACTAAAATCAAAAATTAATGAATAAAATGTGTTTTAATGAAATAAGAGTTTAAATATTAAGTATCTTGTTTTTTTAAAAATGGATATTGAGTGGAATTGTCCACTTTGTAATATGTGGGTTTTTTATGTAAGAATTATGACCTAATTCTCTAAAAATATAATCCATAAATATCCTATAATGTAATATAAAAAATTATTAATTAAAAACTCAAGATTATGTAATGTTTAAGGTCAAGTAATTATAGTTTGTATCAATGGTTATTTTAGACAACTTTGGTGATTAGGATGATTTTATGTGAGTATATAATCATGGGTATATAATTTTAAGGTTGATCATAAGTTAAAAATAATATATACCCATTTTGGGTTTTAATTTATTGTACTTTGTGGTGATTTGAAACATTTACTAGAATTTATGAAGAATAATCTATTCAATTTTTGGTAAAACTTCGGTTTGTATATTATTTTATGTTAAGATAATTATGGTATATTGTATAGTGGGATATAGATAATATACGTGATTGAAAAGTGATTTCTTGATAATGAATTATTTTCAAAGATATTTATGATCCATCTAAGGATTACCTTTTAGGTTAGTATCAAAATTTTATTCATGATGCTTTGGTGAAGTTCGGTACATTATAAGGTTATATAGATATTTATCATAGTGATTGATGATATTTTGGGAGATGTTTCCTTCGGTTAGGGTATATTAACCCATAGTTTTAATATTTTATTTAACATGAAATATCATTTTGGAATAATGAAATTAAGATTTTGGGGATGTAAGCTAAAAGGTATGAGTTAACCTTTGAGGTTAAATAATTATTTAATGTTGTCATTGTTAAGGTTAATTTTTAGGGTGTTCATTATATTTTGGTAACTTTATAGGAATTATATTAATATAATTTTACTAAAAGTGGCAACTCGTAGGCCAGGTGAAAACATATCACATATGGAAAGGTTGCATGTCTTGAACCCACAACTTAAGGGTGATAAGGGAACAATTCCAACCACTAGCCTATGTGTTGTCCTGATTAATATGACATTGTTTTTCTCTATAAATGATTCGAAAAATAATGATTCACTGGATTTTAGTAATATATGTTTCATAATTTATATAAACATGTGATTGAAAAGGGATGTGGTTATTAAGTGATTAATGTTATTTTGGAAAAAGATCATTATAATTTTGGAGAATATTATAAGATTAATGTAATTATAATATTATGATATTTTATTTGAGGAATAAAGGTTGAATTATCTTTTCAAATCATATATGATTTTAATGTGGATTTATGGTGATACGGGTTATTTAGGGAAATGATTAGTATATTTTGATGATTATATGATTAAGGCATATACATTTTTGGGAATATAATTTTATTAGTGGATAATTTTGGTTGGAGATAAATACTAAATTAATCTTCCAAGAATATGTGATCAAATCATTCTGATTTTTGGGTTCCAAACTTGGTCAATAATGTTTAGAAGAATTTTTAGGTTAGTTATTTATCAAATTATATAAGTTGAACTGTGGGTGTTATTGGTGATGATTTGGAGATTCAATTTGTATTTATTTATATAAAGGTTAATTATTTTGGGGAATTATCTTACTCTATGCTAAACATTATTGGTTTTTATTAATGTATAAATATAGGAGGTTTAGATTTTTGTCCTTTTGTGGATTACGTGATCTCTTAGTAGTATATTTTTGTACTTCAGGCATAAAAAATCATCTTGAATACTCATAATTAGTATAAAAAGATAGTATTGTGTTAGAAATTGATTAAAGATGAAATTATACTTTTCAAGTAAGTATATTTATTTATGTTCTCAATCAAAATGGTAAAGTAATTCCTCAAATCTAGGAATAGGATGTTGAAAAGAAGTTTTATTATTACCTTCATTTCTAATGAATCAATGGTATATTTTAGACCTCATTGATTTAAGTTATTTAGGTCATTATATTTATCTTGATCATTCACTTTCTTATGATCAATGATCTCTATCAATCTAAAATATTATTTAGAAATTGTGTTTCTGCTTGATGTCTATATTTTCACTTCCCACTAATTATCTCATATTTGGAAACCCAGTTATGTGTTATTCTAGATGACCTTCATATTTATTTTTCTATCTTTTCCAAAAGTAGATTTATTAACCCTTTTCACGATGTGGGATTTCAATAAAGGTATTTTAAGATGTAAAACCTATGATTAATGATCTCAAGTTTGAATTTTGAGGAATAAATTTATTAAAATTTTATAGAATTTAAAACCCTGTGAATTTAAAAGAAGAACATTATTTTAAATAGAATATATGATACGCAATACCGATCTCAAAAGAACCACGAAATATTACTATTTAAATATACATTATATCTTAGCCATTAAATTGGTGGGTATGAATAGGAGTGAACACATTATGAAATATATATATATATAGGCTATAATAAATAAAAATTTATTGATTAATCTTAAGGAATAATCACCCAAATTTTATTAAAGTTGTTTTATTTTCCCAAACTAAATTTTCTTCAAAAATGGTTGTTATTGATTTTTGTGAAAAATATTATAATTAATTTATAATAATTGTAGATATTTTTTTTATAAAAAATATATTATTGTTAAAATAATCATGTTAAAATTATCTTGGATTATGTTATTTGGGATTTTTCTTAAAATATTTATTTTCCATTGAATAGTTAAAAATACTAATTTTCATGGAAAATATTATTTTTGTTTTATGAATTCACACAATTATTGTTTTTTAAATAGTTTAAAATTAAAATTAGTAATATTATATTATTAATAATCTAATTAAGTTCATTGGAATTAGTTTTAATATTTAATTTTATAAAAAAAAAATTATACTTAAAAATGTATTTTTTTAAAAACTATTTTTCATTGCATTTTTGATTTTAATATTAAATTAATTTATATCATTTATATGATTTTAATCTTAAAAAATGGATTCTATATTTGGAATCATGATATATAAATGTGTTAAATATGAGCATTTTAAATAGTAACCATAGTGAATAACTATCATCATATCAAGGGTAAATCAAGTAATGAAGGATAAAAAATATGATAAGCACTAGTAAATGAACACAACACTTTCCCTTATCCTATTGTTTGAGTTTTATAAGACTGTTTCTATACTATTTTTTAAAATCTAGAAAATTGGTCACATATTTAGTTGATTTTGACCTTAATAATATTTAAGTAAAAGATAAAGTCAAAAAATTTAACTTTCTTTTTTTAACATCAATAATATTTTTTTAGGAGTAAAAATAACTTATATTTAGTTGTAAATTGTTATTTTAAATATAAATTATTATTTTTTATCAGTTTAATTTATTTATAATTTTTAGTGATGAAATAATTACCTTAAGTTCGTATGCAATACCTACATGGTATTTATTCAATTAATAGAAAAATAAAATTAATTATTTTAAAAATAGTAAAAAGTAGTATAATTTTAATGAATTATTATATTTATTTATTTTATTTTATAAATAAGTTATATTATAGATTTTTTATAGGTTTATATTAAAATCCATTTGATTTAATGTTCCTTCGAAAGTCAAATTAAATGAACAGTATCAAAATTGACATAGATATTTTAATTCAAAATATATTTTATTAAATTAATAAAAAATCCTAAAAATATTGAAATTGAACAATGAGGATGAGAAATTGTATAAAATTTCATAAATTTTCCATTTATAATCCAACTATAACCATATAATTAAAATTATAACTCTTTAATATTTTAAAATTGAATAATATGGTTGGGGTTAAAATTGGTTAACTAAGGGGTCAAACCAAAAGATAAGATTTAAAATGATATCTAAACTTGTAAAAAATTGATTTTATGATTATATTAATTCCATATATTCATAATATTATAATAAATGTTATTTTTTTTTTAAAAAATTACATGATTTAGATACATAATATATTATAATGTTTCATAAAGTTCCAAAAATGAAATTAATGATATTTTATAATAAATAATATTTTATTAAATGATTTAAAATTCATAAAAATCCTATATTAATCAAATCATTAAGATATGTATTAAAATATCAACAATGGTCCATATATGGACCAATTTTATTTTTATAGTAGCTATGTTTAGCCCTAAAAAGTAAAAAACTTTGTGATCACGGTAATAGGTAAAAGGGTTAATGGGGGTTAAAACCAAAAGATTAGGGGGAAATCATCACCTAAACTAGTTAATTTTATATTTTATGATATAATTTATAATATTAATCATATTATACTCAAATAATATTAATTTGGTTACATTTGTTCATGGAAATTAATTTATATTAATTCAATATTTTAGTTAATTCAAAGAGCGTCCCTCCCCTCAACTATTAAAACAGAACTTCTTCTTCTATTTTTTTCACACATAAAATGCTTTTGGGCCATAAAATAACTATACAAAAACCTTTATAAAATCCTTCCTAACATTATAGAATTATTATATTTGATATAATACCAATATTAGTCTGCTTAAGGTGAAAAGAAAAGAAGGCTGTTTGAAGAAGAGGTATAGATTTTTACCAACTGTTTTAGTTTTTTTCTCCATAAACCTCCTTCAAATATTCTTAAAACCTGATTAAATTATAACAAATTTATCTTACACATACATATATTTTATTATTTTAGTTTAATAAACTATATTCATCGCATTTTCAATAAAATGCGAAGTGAAACTATCGTTCATGTATACAGTGGACTACCGCCTCACAAACCAATATTATTCATTTTCCATAACCATAACTCATAATTGGTTATAAATATGGATTTAATATATATATATATATTATATTGATTAAATATTTATCATTTTATGAATATAATATATCAATTAATTCCTTACATTTCAATTCATTAAAAAATGATAACATTGTTCTTGCGTGCATTAGGATTACCACCTCTACCAAGCGATGTGGTAATTTTTTCATAACCACATCACATGAATCATATATATAAGTGTATTTAAAAAAATAATATGATATTTATGATATAAATATCATTATATATTTATAAAATTACACTTACCTCTTTCCATCATGATTATTTAAAAATGGAAATTCTACAATGCGTACGTATAGCTTATTATCCCAATGATTGTAATGTAGCTCATTTTTCATAACCATATTTCATAGTTTTTTTATTTAATGATTGATATGTAAAAAATATATATATAATTATATTGTTATTATTTTTCTAGATATGGTATAACAATTTTTAATTTGACCATAGTCAACCTACCAAATTCATTTTGTATATATGATCCAAATATCATCAAAACTTTTTATGTGAACAGAATTGATAAATTAATTTATTATAACATGGTAAAATAAATAATAATCTTGGAAAAGTTTATTCATAAATTAAATAATTTTATTAATTTTATTATTCATGAAGATAGAGACCATATTTTATAATTCGGACTCATTGTAAGGGATATATTACTTTAAAACCTTTTTTTAAAATGTTTTAAATATTAATTTTATAAATATTTTACTTCTATATACATATCCTTAAAACTATTTCATGTATGTATTTATATTGATATAAATGAATTTCAAAGGAAATTTTATGTCTCTTTTTACTTTTGTTCAAATCTTTTCAAAAAGAATATTTTTACATATTTTATACAGAATGAATGTTTTATTTCAATATATATGATGGCCATAGTTATTTCCTACCACAGTAAAAATTATTTTATAATGGGACTCCATTACAAGAATTCATTTTTATATAAAATAAAAATCCCCTTAAATTTTTTTAAAACAAAATATCATTAACATTTTATGATTGGTGAACCCAGATAGCACTCCAATGCACTTGGTAATGTTTTTATCTCCTAAGATATTATGCATGAAATTATGAAGTAAACCTAATCCATTTTGGTACTTTATTTCCATGTGATGTTTTCTCAATAGTTATCTTTGAATTATTCTTACGTCATTTTTTTTATTTCTACCACATTTCAGATTTTTCAATGATTGTATGATACCGTGTTCTTTATGTTATACTCTCATGTTACCTACATGAAGTTTATATACTTGTTAATAATTTCTCATTGAAATATTTTTATTTTATGAGGTAAGATAATGGTATTTTGTTTTAAATTAATTATTATACCCTTTTAGGGTTAAAAGAAATATTTTTAAGAAGATTTTTTTATGGTTTCTCATGTTTTCTATGAAATCCTCAAAACTATTGTTTCCATTATGATTTCTTATAAAGTTTTTCATGAAAAAACATTGGGTAGTGAAGCTTATTTCATGTGTAATTAAATTATTATTGGAGCTTAAAGTTTATTATTTCAAAGCCAAACTCACTTTTATGATTCCATTATTTTAAAATAGACTAATGGGTTTCTTTTTTTCTTTTTATATGCCCCTTTTTGTTCTTTTGTTCTCATCCCATGTTTTCAAATATTTTTCATCGGTCTTAATGGTGAGTATGAAAAATATAAAGGTATAAAATTTTTCTATAGGGATTCAACATTAAAGAACAAAAATTATATTAATGAAACATGAGTTTTAAATTTAAGTATCCTATTTTAGTGGAAAAATAGATATTGATAGGAATTGTCCACTTTGTAATATATGGGTTAGTTATATAAGAGTTGAGACCTAGTTCTATAAAAAATAAAAAATATAAAGATCTATAAAAATGTGAAAGAATTATTTATTAAAAAATCAATATTATGTAATGTTTAAGGATCTGCACTTACAATAACCCCTTTTTCCACACTTAAAATAGATTGATATTCCCATTAACCAAGTAACTGGGTGTTTGTTCCCATAATTATTATATATTGGAAATTATATCCTATCTTTCTTTTTATTTAAATCATATCATTTTTCTTGGTGCTTATCTGACCACTTATTTTCTTAATTTCATTTGAAGATATAAGATTAATAAAATTATTTCTCTATATTGATGATGCATGACACCATATCAATATATGATGAAATTCTTTGAGAAACCAGTGTCCCTCACAGACTCATCTAGGGACCATCAAATAAAATGTCAATATTTATTTTGGGATTACTTGTGTAGTCTAAAACATGCTTGGATAATATTGTAAATTTATCCACATACTCTGTAATAAATTCATTTTCCTTTGTCTTTAAATTTAGGAACTTCCTCTCTATTTCATCTCATTATTCTCAAGGAATGTATTTTTAAAATAATATCACTTTAAAAGTATCCATTATAAATATTATATTTCGTCAACCTCTTTAGTGTTTTAGATCAATAACCAACATTGATCATCATCTACATTCGAATAATATAATATAAGAATGTTTGTTCCCTTACATTACTTCCCAATGCATGAAATATATATTTGAGGGACTTAATCCATTGTTCCTCTACCAATAGTTTAGTATTTGAATTAAAATATGGGGGGTTTTCACTTTAAGCAATTCAATCTAGGTTAATATTACTATGTAACAACAAGTTTCTTCATACAGGGAAGATTATTTATTATAACCAAAGTCATCTACCCTAATATATCCATGATCCACTCAATTTCAACAATATCTGTATTAGGTTTCTTAGTAGGGAAATACCTAAAATAATTATAGGTGTTTATTCCCTTCCTTATACTAGTCGACAAATCTATGAATTGGAACATACTAAGTTAACTCCTAATCATAATTAATATTAATATATATAATAAAAATAAAAATAATCGTAAAAGTTATCAAATACCCTAAGGGATTATCATAATTCACATGTTTGTTATATTAATTTAAAATCCATTTCTCTAGGTTCCTAAAAATGTTTTTTTGATACCAACTATATCACCCCAACTCTAGAAAACTGGAGTTAGTGCTTACTTTAACAGATTGGTACAAGATGAAAGGGATCTCACCATACATAATCGATCAGATTAGCGGTCCCGAAAAACTATACGCATAATTTATTCTCATATTATAATGAAAATATAAAAAAACATCATAAGAAATATTATTCTATACTTTAAATCATTCATAACCTCCTTCTTTATATCCTAGTTAATGGAAACCAAATAAAGGATATCCTTAGATTCTTAAAAAAATCACATAAAATGGAATCTATCATGAGTAAAAATTGAATAATCAATATGGAAGAGTGGATAATAAAAGCACATGTCATTCAATAAATAACATGAGTTAAATGAACATACCCACCTATTATCAACATTACAATAACATGTAAAATATGAATTGAGTTCTTAATTAAAGAAATGCATAATTATTTACATTCTTTATCAAGGATCCTCAATCATGATATATATATTTTTACTATCAGGGCCTCTCAATCAAAGAATCATTATTAAAAAATGGGTTGGTGTAAACTAGATACCCATCTAATATATCATTATTACTATTTTGTCTCATGATACATGTCAATGCATAGAGGGGATATATATAAACAGGACTCACCCACCACTTTTATATCCTATCCATTTCTCAGATTTTGATTGATTAATACAATTCATTCTCAAAATTCCTTATAAATTAATAATTATCTATATTGAATTAAGTATATAGAACATTATATTCCCCCAATAAAGGAACTAACTTACTTAATAAGATTCACTCAAATAATACTGTATATAGAAATGGTATATATTTAAAATAAAATAAAATTAATTAATCCATTATGAACATTATGGAGAAAAATAATGACCAATGAATAATGGAGAGTGATAGAGATCACGATCATGAGAAAGTTATTAATCTCAAAATAGGGTATAATATATTATTAGTAAATTAATTATATTCATTCATTATAAATAAATTTTTATTATTAACACAAATCCTTCATTAAATAAAATATAATCAATACTTAGAATTATCTTCCTTGTAACGTCATGTTAGAATGGTGCTTCACTATTCGAAATTATTTTCATTCCTTTAATAAAATAATACCCATTAATTTTTATATCATTTTAAACAAAAATTCCAAAAATATTGAGAGAAATGTTTATTTCAAAATAACCATGGTAACTTGTAAATGAATGTAATAACTAGGGTCCACTGATAGTAATAACACCACACATTAATATGGTTTTCGGGACCAGGCCCTCCAGGCACCAGTATTTCTCTTACAGACATGTGGTCCCATTCCTAAAGCCTTATAGTGACCTAGTTAAATGAATATGTAATGCATCACACAAATAAATTCTTGAGGACCATATAGGTTTATTATCATTGAAGACTACATATAAAATTATCATATTTCAAGAGAGATCTTTAGCGTGTCCTATAAAAATCTCCCCATTTATTACTCTTAATATGCATACCCTACTTGAAGGGGTGAATATAGAATACCATAATGTTATAAGGATTAAAAATACTAAATGTTACTACCCATCTCAATAATTTGCACCATTCCTTTCTAGAGTCTACATGATTACTACTCCTAGACAAGAACTCTAAACTATGGAGTTCAAATCAGGTTGGATCCCAAAATGAAAGGTGAACCTTGTTAACATCATTAGTAACCTTTTTTAAACCTTTAACACTTTGGGGGTGATATATTCACCCTCCCCCACCCCCACACTAATTAAAGAACAATTTCATCATTATGGACCCTACATCTCAACCTATGCAATTACACCACACTTTTGGTTGGGTTCCTCCTCTCATACCAGTATAACGATGAATCCCTTACCCCCTCCTCCTTTAAAGAACAAAATCTACATTGTGGAACCTTCATATCAACCCAAGTAGTTCCACCACACTTACAGATGTGTTCCTACTCTAATACCATTGTAAAAACATGAACTTTATAGTGATGTAGTATTTGGTTACATAAATATTTCATCTTTTTATATGTATATTTGATAAATATTACAAATACACACCTAAGGATCATAAAGGTTTAGTGTATCTTAAGGCTATATGCATAATCCTATTATATCATGAAATATATTCAATGTTTCCAAAAAAAATCCACATTTAGTACCCTTTATATACATACCCTACTTAAAGGGCTTAATATAGAGCCATGTAATGTTAACGCATTAAAAAGGCTAAATGTTTCTACCAATGTCTATAAGGTGAAACATTATTTTTAGTATCACACCTCATCACTAATCTAGGAAAATAATTATTAACTATTAATTTCTAGTTGGGTTGGATCCATAAAAAAGGTTTTCCTTGTTAACAATGGGTAGTAACATTTAGTATTTTAACCCTTTAACACTCGGGGCTGTTATATTACACCCCCCCATTAAAATGTAATATCCTCATTATGGACCCTACATCTTAACCCAAGAATTTTCACCACACTTCTGTATGGGTTCCTCCTCTAATATCAATGTTACAAATGGGTCATGAACCCCCACCCTAAAGCACAATATCCATATTTTGGACCCTATATCTCATCCTTTGTAGTGAAACCACACTTTAGGTTGGGTTCCTCATATAATACCGATGTAATAATTAAGAACCACTCCTCCACCCTTAAATCACAATGTCTACATTTTGGACCCTACATATCAACCCATGTAGTGCCACTCCAATATCAACTAGGGTCCTCCTCAATATCAGTGTAACAAATGGACCCTACTAACAGTAGTGACCCCTTATATTAACTTTGTTGTCAGGTCCTGGCCCACCAGACACCACCATTTACCCCATAAACACATGGTCCCCTGCCTAGGGCCCACCCACATGTCTAAACAGACCATCAGACTAGTTAATGTCCCCACAGGCCAACACATGTTTTCTCTAGTGTATTTTTTTCCTCACTCATACACATCTAGGGAAACTTTCCAGGAGGTCACCCATCATTATCACAATTCTCAACCAAGAATTCTTAACTAAGAAGTTTTAATCAGGTAGTATCTCGAAAATAAAGGTGTAACTTATTAGAATAGGTATTAACATTTAGTATTTTAACCCTTTATCATTTTAGGGTGTTAAAATAATCTTCTCAAAAAATTTTTGTCATGACTACTTGAAATGACATTCGTGCAGTGCATATTAAAATAAAGATTTTCTTCTCACCTTTGGTATAAATTACATCATTCCTAAAATGATAAGAAGATTCCTTTTAAACCTTTTAATATAAATTAAAAATGGTTAAAAATGTATTTTATAAATATTTGTTGAATAGTAAACATATTCTTGAAAAAAAATTAGGAAAATATGAACATGGAAGAAAACGGATTTTGAAGGAAAACTTTAATGCATGATTTTTAAAAGAAAGTCCTTTACATGAAAATTTCTTGTTGATTCCTGATATAAAAATAGTATAAATGTAAAATAGTCATGTAAACCAACGTATAAACATAGGATAAGAAATTTTGTGGGGTTTAAAGTATTATTATCATATAATAATCCAAAAATAAATTTCAATATAAAATATCCCAAAATAAAATGATAATGTAGTAGAAATCCCTTTCTTTGTGTCTCTACTTAGTTGTGTGTGTTTGGTCCTCATCTATAATAAATATAAAATCAATAAATAATTTCCTAAGAAAATATTCATTTATATTTTATTTTTTAGTTTCCCTTTATAATCATTTGAAATCAATGAATTTAATATTTCATACTTATATTAACCACATTAAGGTTGTTCATTCAGTTTCTCCAAAATTACATCAGTATATTTCCCACGCTTAAAGGAGTTATGAAATTATTCCATCATCTATATAATTTTAATATTGTCATGAATATAATTTTTATTCATCATCGATAATTTAATAATAAATTATTCATAGTGGTAATATCAAAATGAATTACATCGTTTCATGGAGGTGGGAGTCCATATATATGCTCAAACAACATTATCATTTTTCCAACGGATAGAAGGGTAAGAATGTTTTTGATATATTATATTCTTAGAATCATGATTTTTTCATAAATAACATATATATATATATATTTATATCCTTAATTCTTCTATAATAACTATCCAAGTAAATTAGTTATGAAAATTGAATTACACCACTATGTGGATCCGGTATGTCGTACATACGCATGAGTGAAGTATTAATTTTCCAAAGGATAGAAAGGATACTCAAAATGGTTATCTTATTATCATAATAATATTTTAGTATATTTGTGACACTAGATTAATTATTTTAGGATAGGTAAAAAATATTTATTGGAAGTTTAATAATAATTAAACTTTGAAATAATTGGGTAATATGATTACCTCTTCTTTTAGATACCTCCTTTTCTTTATAACTTAAGCCTTCATAAGATGGTTATAGGGAAAGAAAAGAATCTCAAGAATGAAGTTAAGGAAGTTCGTAAGGTTTTTAGGTATGTATTGGTAGAGCTATTAGGATCATGTTTTGTGAATAATAGCGGAGAAGAAGTGACTTTTTATACGTGAGGGGAGGGACACGTGGAATTACATTAAATTTTTTAATAATATAATGATATTTTATTATAAAAGTGGATCCAAATTGTCATATATTATATTTTAATAATTATAATTTATAAATCAAGACAAATGGGGTTTAATAATGGTTTTTTATCTTAAATCCTTATACATTTATTTTTAACCCTTTAAACCCATTTCACCCTTAATTGAGGTGATAAATATTTACCACGATTATTATTCATTATCAAAAAAAATTAAGTTGGAATTATTAAAAAATATAAATTAGGATTATCAAAAATAATAAATTTATTTTATATTATTCAACTCCAAAAATTGGAAGAAAATACTTTTAATATATGTTCACAGAATACAACAAAAATCATTTTTAGAAAAAAAATATTATTTTAAATATAAAAAAGATTTTATGAAAAAATAAAGAAAAATATTTTTTCCAAGGGGATAATGTTTATTATTTTAAATAATATGATACTTATTTATCTTTAAAAACAATCCAAAACTCATTAAAACCTTTTAATCATTTCATTAAAAAACCAAAAACAATTTCAGTTTGAACATAAACGTTACTTAGATATCCAAAATGTTAAGAATGAATATTTAAGTTAAAGAATATATTTGTATCTGAATGATATAAATTATTAAATATTTTTCTATAAAAAATTTATTAAACATTAAATTTATTCTTATATCATTATAATTTCATAAAAGTGACAATTCCGTAAATTCGGTATTTTTTCACTATTCCCCTTAAAAACAAGAATTTCGGAAAATTTTAAAAAATTAATTAAAACATAATTTTTACATAATGAATTAAAAGTAGAAAACAATTTATTAGAATTAATTTTATAAAATTTTTGAATTTATATTTTAATCACATTTATTAATAAAGTTATGTGCATTAAGTTATAGTATCTTTAAAAAGAAATGATAACTTACTATAATTGAATCTCGGGTGTTACAATGGTGATGTTAGGGTACTGATTAATAAGGGATTTTATATAGTGTTTACGGTTGTTCTACATGTTTCATTTCTACTACATAATTTAATTTATGTTAGTTAGTTGGATGATGCGTGATTTTGAAACATCTCCTCAAATTGAGTGTGGAAGATCCCTAATGGTTGCAAGGTTATTTCTAGTGGTTTCAAGGATGGAACATTGCATCTATTTAGAAAGGTAGAATGAACAAAATTTATAAAAGCATAAAATTATATAGGTTTATATTTGAGGTAGAAAAGAATGAGAATCTCAATGAGAATAACATGAAATTTATATTTGTAATGGTCATGTTGAAGTCGCACAAACTATAGAAGTTTTGAGAGTTAGATAATTCAAAAATAACAGAATGTGTTGTTGAACTTGAAAGGAAGGGAAATAAAATTGAGAATTTGGAACTTTTTCACATGGATATTAGGGGGAATATCTGTTCTAGTCTCATGGTGAGTCAAAATACTTTGTGACGTTAATTGATTGATCCACAAGTAGAATATGGGTTTACTTTGTAAAACATAAATTTGAAGTGTCTATAGTGTTTATTCTAATGAAGGGCATGGTATAAAGGAAAATAAAAAGTAAGGTAAAGTTATTAAGTTTTGTTAGTAGTAGTGGGTATAATGAAAACAACTTACAAAACATCTTTAGGTATAGAGTAATCTTACTTGAGAAGAATATATTTGGGTCGCTATAGAAGATTGGTGTAGTTGAGAAAATTAATCATACATTAAAGAATAAGGTGTGGAAAAATATGTTCCATTCTATAATACTTACATAAATTTGGGTGGAATTGATCAAATATGAAGTGTTCTTATTTAAAAACACTCGATCATATATGGGGTAGGAAATTTTAGAAGCACTAAGGCCAAGTAAATCCTCATAACATAACAACCTCAACGTTATCTTAAAATGTTCCAACATCCATGTGGACACGAAAGATCAGGAAAAACTCAAAGATAAGTCTTGAACCTATTTCTTTTTGGGATATGGATTAATAAACAATTCATTTTGACTTTGGGATGATGGTAAAGGACTAGTAGTCAAAATAAAAAACATTCAATTTAATGAGAAGGTATTTTGGAAATACTAAACCTTCTAAGAAAAAGATAATGGGATCAATGAATCGATAAATATATTCTATGTTTATCTATATAGGATATCCAAGGGAATTCATGTTCAAGAAATTTTAGTGGTTATTAAAGAAACCAAAAAGGTCACAGGTTCTATGGGAAATTTTAGAGGACACCAGAATTTTAAAAATTATATTAGTAAAATATGTTAGAGAGCTTAGGGATTGAGGATTATAAAATTAGATTATTAGAAGGGGATGCTTTGAAAATTTCAGTTCTTGAAATAGTAGATCCATGGGTTTAATAATATAGGTCTACAAGAGTTAGATAATTGTTACAAAGGTATGGAGATGAATTATAGTTTATTATTTTAATGAAAAAGGATAAGCCATTATCCAAGATGAAAAAATTAGTCTCAGTGATTATAAAAAGTATAAGTTAGCTAGGCAGGATGAGTTAGATTCACTGCATGTGAATTACACAAAAGATCTAATGAAAATCTAACTAGGAATGGAATAACATGAGGAAAAATGGTTCCTCTAGTTAAAATAATTGTCTTATAGGAGAAATATTAATAAGGAAATTCTAGTGGTGAATGGTTTTAGAAAAAAAAGATTATTTTTTACATTTTTGAAATATTTTCATAATTAAATAAAAACACTACCATTATGATAATGCAAAGAATGGATGCTTTAG
Source organism: Viscum album (assembly GCA_963277665.1). NCBI lineage: Eukaryota > Viridiplantae > Streptophyta > Magnoliopsida > Santalales > Viscaceae > Viscum > Viscum album. Next base: position 1,899,942,353 of record OY728132.1, on the reverse strand, counting down.
AAAATTTTCACTTAGAGAAAATGAATATAAAGATAGTATTTTTTCATGGATATTTATAGGAATAAATTTACACAAAGTAGTGTGATAGTTTTTTGAAAATCTTAATCAGGGCTTGGTGTTTATGATGAAGCAAAATATCTATGGTTTACAACATGTGCAAAGGAAATAGAACCAAAAGTTTGATGTTTTAGTGATGCAAAAAGATGTGGATAAATAAAGGCCATTGTTTCTACAGAAATGTGTATAGGGATGAAATATTCATTATACTACTACTATATGTTCATGAAATTTTCCTGAAAGGTCTAAAAAGTTATTAGGATTTAGTAGTTTAAAAGGTATTAATTCAGAATATTAAAGATAAAACATCTAACTCAGAAAAATAAAATCCTGGGGATATAGATTGAGTGAGATATAAAGGTCAAATTTCTAGTGTTTTCATAGAACGAATACATCTGTATGATCATTGAAAGGATTAAAATTATTGAATATAAGAAATTATAAAAAACATAGGTTATCAACATCAAGTTATTTGAGGAGAAAGATCCTAAAATAGAAGAAAATGTAAAGTATATGGTGAAGGTTCTATTTATATTAGTATCAGGGATTCCAATAAAATATATGGTTTATAATCTTCTAGAAATTACACATGTAGTGGGAGTCATTACCTTATACATGGATAATATATGGGAAGAAAACTGTGAATCCATGAAAAAGATTATATGGTATCTCAAATGATTGAAAGATATAACCCTCTATTTTGGAATAGATATGTAAGAACCTAATTCTTCTTATGTGGTACGGGTTTCTCCTTTTTCTTTTATTTTGAGTTGTTTTTGAGAAAACAAGTATAACCAAAAACAATTATGTTTTAGTATAAGACATCTTGTAATCTCATGTACATGTTGTGTAGTCTGGACATGTAGGATGGGGATACATGGTGTTTGCTTTTTTTGGTTTGGTAGATAAGAAAAAGACACTACACATCGTGTACTTACTAGTATATGTTCTGTAGTCATGTCAACAAGGTCGGTGCAGGATGTGTAAAGTATGTCAGTAAACTTTTGAATAGTAAAATGATATACAGGACGTATACACTAACATACACATCGTGCACTACTAAAATTTGGCTTAAAAGGGGAAGAACCATTGTTTTCTCTTCTCTTGGATAGAACATCCATTGAGTGATGAACTAGGAGCCACGAGAACATTTCCTCCTCCCGTTTTTTCATTCTGAATCGGACTCAAGTGTTGTTAGTCTCACTGGATTCCTCTCAGTATGATCTTTCTTCCCCTTGAGCCATTCTGGATGATTTCTGTTCTTGAGAAAGTTATTCAAGGTTGAATGATTCATCTATGTTCTTATATCTACACCGTTTTTGGCAAATTCAAGGTCCATTATTGGTTTGTATCAGTTATATGACATCGAGGTAAGGGGTCTTGTTCGTTTCATTAAATGTTGAGTTGATTATATGTGCCAAATTTTTATGAGACCATTTTTGGGTATTGTTCATCTCTATAATTGAATCTTGTAGATGCTTAATGATGTTTAAGTATTTGGTTATATGAAATTGAATCCTGAGATTACTGATTGTTTGATTTAGGGACACCCCATGGATTCATTTCTTGTGGTTATTTGTTTGGGAAGAATACATTTGACTATTTTGAATGTTTCCCCTTTTTGGGTTTGATTAGAATGATATATTGTTATATGAAATTCCCACGTGGTCTTTTATGATTAAAATAATGTATTTGTATAAATTATATGTGCGGATTATAATATGTTGAAATGCTAATACACCGAGAATGTACTTGATTATAATATACTGAAATTATAATACACCAGGCTTTTCCCTAATTATAATATGATGAAATTATGATACACCGGGCTTGTCCATAGTTATAATATGCTGAAATTCTCACACACCAGGCCTTTACCTGATTATAATATGTTAAAATGTCGATACATCGGGCGTGTTCCCGATAATAATATGTTGAAATTATGATACAATAGGATTGTTCCTATTTAGAATATTCTGAAATGTTATACATCAGTCTTGGCCCTAAGACATATTGAAATGGAATGAAAAACAATGCATCTTCCAAGCTAAAGCTCAAGTTTGGATTCGGTATGTACTTCTTTACTTAGATAGCCAAATGAGGTATCTATTGCAGTTACATTATATAAAGGATTCAGGGGCTTAGTCCGGATCTCAATACTTATATAATTATCTGAATTTGAAATGATTAAAGAACATGAAATGAATTTAAATGAGTGAAAGTACATGTAGGATTATTTACTTTGAGTACATGCTAGTTTACTACATTTCACTATTGTACACTACTTTTGCATATACTCACTGACAGATTGGAACCGACCTTTGGTGGTGTCCTATTGAGCTTTATTTCTCACACTCTATTTGGGTCATGTTTTCAGCCCAAACAGACTATATTTTCTTAGGTGTTGATAGGGGAAAGGCTCCCTACATAGGTACTCGATTGCTTCTTAGGAGATCGAGAGCATGAGACCAAGCCTTGGCTTGTGATGCTACTGGGCTTTATTTTATTTTACTGTACTTTGGTATTGTATTATACTTGATTACAGTGTATCTTGTTTTTTCTATTTTCTTAGAACATGTGACATGCAACCTCATTTGTTATTATATACCATTTTTCTATCTTGATCTTCAGTATTTAGTTGTTTACTCTAGTTTCATGTTGTTTACATCTTCTTCTATTTTTATTCTTTATTCTTTTGTTCTACACTCTACCAATGAGGGAATAGTTTCACCACTATCACACCCTAGGACCTCACTTCTAGTCGACATCCTTTATCATTTGTGGAAATGCTCTTCAGTCCATGTGGCCAACTAGGTACGGGGCACCGTTTAGTGGCACCCGAATCCGGGACATTACAAAGTGGTATCAAAAGGTGTTTCTTTTATATATTGTCTTATTGTTTGGATCCTATAGACAGGGTTATGATGGTCATTGTTATTTGGTAATTATCTTTGCTCGGGAGTAGCTACCCCGTGTATAGGGAAAATCCAAATGGCCACAAATTGACATGTTCTTTTTAGATTTTTATCTATTACAGTTGATTCAATTTCACCATTGGGTGATGCACATGATTTATGTTATTACTATTGATGAAATTGGGGTTCTTTTTTGTTGAAGCCCAATGATATGATGGTATTCTATCTCATGCATCATACAAGAACTTGTTATAATCACATGCCATGTATTATGCCATTCCATCTAGGATTCATAAGTTGTCGCATGTTGTTGCGATGGATAATGTTATAAAAATGCCTTATATTATGATAGGTGTATTGGTACGTACTATGGTTTACCGGGAATAGAGGCCAAACTTTGGTTCCTTAGGTGTATGGGCCGTCTTGGACCCATATTTGGTGGATCATGACCCATATTTTTATCATTAAATGTACTATGATATGTTCTGCTTCGGAGAAAATTTTTGATTTGCGGGGAGTTTGGGTCATCATGGGTCGGAATTTGGCATCCTGTTGGTTGGTTTTTCTACAGAACATGGGTTTTCTGGGGAATCTATTATTTATGACCCAAAAAACCTTGTATACATAGCATGTAGTCTATCATAACATGCTGTGTGTTCTTCTTGTTTAGGGGAGAATTTGTTCTAAATTTTAACAACACGTCATGTATCTCGTGTACACACCGTGTAGTCCTTGACCGTGTAACCTTCCATGTAAGGGGGAACATGAATTGTAAAACTTTTAGTAGAACATTCCATGTATTTGGGAATACACATCATGTATGAGTCGACCGTGTATCTGGCCATGTGACTAACAACACAAGTGGATAAAAACATAGAGGTACACGTTGTGTCAAGGCTGAACATGTCATGTAGCTGTACACCTACAGAACCGTGCATTTCTTGTCGTGTAGTAGTACCTGGGTAGGATGGAAACTCAAGTAGATGTTGTGTCTCTTGGGAAACATGTTTGGTACGTGGGGTGTTACATGGACATGTTGGGAATAAGTAAACGCCCATACAAAGGCCAAGGAAGACACACCTTGTATGGGGTAATGCAGATCAGGTACTCCTATTTTGAAAAACATCAGTGTTTTGCTTAATCTGTTCTATTCTTGCACTCTTCTGAGTAATAGTTCATTTTTCATAAAGTAGATACTGAAGCATGTGTGCATTAATTTAAGGATTCATGTCGTCGTGATGACCACGAGTTGTATGCCAAGTGAGAAATGATTAGAATACCCCAGAAATGGTGGGACATGGGATAACGATGATCCACCAATTTTTCCAGCTGAGGCACCAACGGTTACACCAGACGCGGGTGTAGATGCGTAGTTCTTAAAAGGTTTTGTGAGGTTTATACAGACCTTCCAGGGAGCACCGTAGGCTGCCAAATCTATGGTAGAGTTGACGTGTATATTATCGCAGCAACACCCACCTACTTTTTTAGGGGATGGAAGACCACAGGCTATAAAATTGTGGATGGGATTAGTGTTGACTATCTTTGAGCATATTGAGATGCCTCCTGAAATAAGGGTCAAGCTTGCAACATATATGCTATTAGATCCCGCCAAGAGGTAGTGGGATGTTATCACATAAATAGAGTGTCATCAGGACATGGAAAGGGGAGACTTCCCAACAGTCTTCTATGACTACTTCTTTCCTAAGACCCTAAGGGCTGATTGAGCATTGGAGTTCATGATTCTAGAGTAGGGTACAATGTTAGTGATAGACAATTCTGTCCTCTTTTTAGAGCTTCAGTGATTCTCACCTATTCTGATGGGTGATGAGTTATTGAGAACTAGGAGATTTGAGGATGGTCTTTGGTATGAAATACAAGATCAATTGAATGTTTTTACGTTCCATTCTTTACATTACATTGTAAATTGGGTGTTGATCACCGAGCATAATCTATGAGAATCTGGGTTTGCAAGCCATGGGGGTTTTGGCACCGAGATCTTGTATTGTCTCGACCGAAAGCAAGAAGCGTCGTATGGAGATTTCTCGTAGGGATATAAACAGTCAGAACCTATCTTTAGGTAGATAGGTGAGGTGCTACCAATGTGGAAATATTGTTCATACTAAACCTTAGTGCCCAAAATACCCAGTTGAGTTCCGATCTTGTAGCAAGATGGGCCATCAACAATGTTTTTATGGGACGTTTCCATCAGTGACTAGGGAGAGAGGTTCTATACAGACTCCATGTATAGGATCAAGGTCAGTACCTTCTCACCAGTCTGGAAACTGGAATACGTTCAGGTGTGCAGGCCAAGGCGGTGGGCATGGTCATGGTAGCCAGACCTCAGGATCTCAGTGATAGTAGGGCAGGTCAGCTCAGGGTAGCTAGGTTGGGTCACAGGGTCATGGTACATGTCAGACATATGTAGAGAAATATACCCAATAGAAGTAGGATCCCATACCTTCTACTATTAGAGGTACTATTCTAGTTGCCTCTGTTTTATCTTTTGCACTTTTTAATAATAGTGAAACACATAGTTTTATATCTGTTACCGATGTGGAATGCCATGGGCTCTATTATTCTTCTACATATGATGTGATTATGCTATACACTCCATTAGATATTATAACGGAATGATTGTATCAGTGCAAGGAGTTCCCCTTGATATTGGTTGGTGTCACTTTCTATGGAACCCCTCTATCTTATAGATGATGGGATTTGATTTCATTCTTGGAATGGACTGGTTGGTTTCCTTTCGAGGCTTTGTTGACTACTATCACCACATGGTGAGATTTGCATCACTAGAGGGTCGTTCTTTTCTATACAAGGGTGAATGGGAGGTCCTGGCGAGCCAAGATAGACCTGATCATCGTTGTATGGGTGGGATGATAGCCCATATTGCGATTTTATATCTAGATTATTAGGGAATATGTCTGTTAGATTTTCCTCTAGTGGTTGATCGTTTCAGGGACATTTTCCGGAAATAATTCTATGGCTTACCTCTTGTTAGAGAGGTCATGTTCACTATAGATATTATGCTAAGAGAATCACCAGTATTCATTCCTTTTTATAGGATGAATAGGATGGAGTTGCAATAACTCAAGAGGTAGTTGGAATATTTGGAAGATGAGGGTTTTATCCAACTTAGTACTTCACCTTGGGGTTCACCGCTCCTTTTCGCAAAAAAGGCGGATGATACTCTCAGGATATGCATGGAATATCAAAAACAGAACCATTTGGAAGTTAAAAATCAATATCCCTTACTACATATTGATGAATTATTTGATCATCATTGAGGAGATCGAGGGTTCTCAAAGATTTACTTGAGGTCATGATATCAACAGGTACATGTTTTACTAGTAGACATACTTCATATATACTTTTATAATAGGTATGGTCTCTATGAGTACTTTGTTATTCCTTTTGGTCTCACGAATACGCTAACAGATTTCATGTAACTTATGAACTGAGTGTTCCATATTTACCTAGATTTTATTGTGGTGGTTTTCATGGATGATATCTTGGTGTATTATCACAACCGACACGACCATTCCAAACACCATGATATCTTTTTGAATACACTGAGATATCATCAGATATATGCTAATCTCACAAAATTCCACTTCATGATGGATCAAATTCATTTCCTAGGTCACATCATCTTAGATACTGGAGTATCAGTGGACCTAGAAAAGGTGAGAGCCGTAGTTACCTGAGATCATCACAAGAATGTTTTTGAGGTGTGGAGTTTCTTGGGGATAGCTGGTTACTACATGCGTTTTATATGAGACTTATCACACTTAGCAGCATCAATGATGGGTTTGACTAAGAAAGGTGTGAAGTTTGAATGGTTTTATTCTTGTGACGCAACCTTTCAGGAGTTGAAGGGATATTTGACATCAGCACTGATAATCATATTTCCAGAGCTGGGAAAGAGTTGCACTATGTACTATGTTGCATTAGGTATTAGGTTGGGTGTAGTGATTTTTTAGGGATATCAAGTAGTTTCATACGGGTCTCGGCAGTTGATGTTGCATGAGATAAATTTCCCGACACTTGATCTCGAGTTGGTTGTAGTTTTTCATGCTTTGTGATGTTTGAGACATTATTTATTCAGAGAAAATTTTGTGGTGCACATGAACCAAAAAAGTTTGAAATACATCATTACATGGAGTTATTTGAATCTAAGACATCGAAAGTGGGTGGAATACCTTTAGTCATTTGACTTTGAGCTTACCTATACACCTGAAAAAAGGCAATTTAGTTTCTGATGCACTGAGTAGGAGGACTCAGATACAGGCAGTGCTGGAGGTCAGTGGTGAGTGGAAGCTTATGTCCTTATTCTCTGAGATTCATTTAGAAGTGCATGATAGTCAGGGGAAAACTTATCTTTCATATTTGGTAGTTACCACTACCCTACTCGATAGAGTGAGGATGAGGCTGCTATTAGATTCTGAAGGCCTAGTCCTCCAGGAGTGTGGCAGGTGAGGACCCTCCTCATGGATGTACAATATGTGATAATGAATTTCTATGTATCTGTGGATTTGTGTGGGTTCCAGGGATATATTTGAGGAGTTTATGTTGTAGTTTCATGCTTCATCTTGGGTAGTGCATCATGGAGTCACCATGATTTACGAAAACTTGCACTATCAGTACTGGTGGCCAGGAATGAAGTGAGAAGTGGCTGGTTTTGTTACGAGGTGTTCCACATATCAGTAGGTGAAGGCAAAACATCAGCGAACGACTGGACTTTTATAGAATATACCCATTCCTGAGTGGAAATGGGATGATGTTTAAATGGATTTTGTGATGGGGTTACTGAGGTCACCTAGAGGCAATGATGTTTTTTGGGTCATAGTTGACATGATTATGAAGGGTGCTCACTTTTTATCGATCAAGGAGACTTTTGGTGTAGATTGTCTTAGAAAGATGTATTTTCAAGAGGTAGTACGACATCATGGGGTCCATCGTTCTATAGTTTCAGATAGGGATGTCTGATTTACAACTCATTTCTATCAGAGTTTTTAGAGGGTGTCGGGTACACAAGTGCTTCTGAGAACCGCATACCTCCCTCAGACTAATGGCCAGTCATATGTACAATAATGGTTCTGGAGGAAATGTTGTGTGGATTTGTACTAAATTTTGGGTGTTATTGGGAGAGACACATAACCCTATTTGACTTATCCTATAATAATAGCTTCCAGGATACTATTCAGATGGCGTCATATGAGGATTTGTACAGCAATCCATGCCGATCACCCCTGTATTGGATAAAGGAAGAAGAGGAATTAATGTTGGGATCTTGTCTTGTCCAGGAGACTACTGAGAAGGTTCAATTAATTCAAAGATAGATGGATACTATGTAGTCTCATCATAAATCTTATGTCGATCATCATAAACGACCCATGGAGTTTGTGGTTGGGGATCGAGTTTTCCTACGTGTCGCACTAAGATCAGGATACAAGAGGATCAGGAGATAGGGTAAGCTTTAACCATGATATGTCAGACTATTTGAGATTCTGAAACGAGTCAGGTAATTTGCCTATCAGTTAAAATTGCCACAGAGGTACCGAATCATTCATGACATCTTATACGTATCTCAGCTACACTGCTATCACTCGGACCCATCTCACATTTTTCATCTTAGGGAAGTTGAACTTCAGGATAATTCATCCTTTGAGAAGCATCTAATTCATATAGTTGACTGGAGCATGAAGGTTCTCTGTGTTTGGTCAGTTCTTTTTATATAGGAGTTATGGAAGCACGACTATGTGTAGAAAAGACTTGGGAGAGGGAGCCCGACGTATGTTCTCAATTGCCAGAGTTATTCTCAGATATTCCTTCACCACCCTTAGAGAAGATTTTCAAGGATAAATTTCATTATGGAGGGAAGTTTTCAAGATCCTGGTTCTTCTTATGAAGTATGGGTTTCTTCTTTCTCTTTTCTTTTGAGTTGTTTTTTAGAAAACAAGGAAAACTATAGAAATGTTAATTTTTAGTAGAACATACTGTGTAATATCATGTACATGCCATGTAGTATTGCCGTGTCTGATGGGGATACACAGTGTGTAATTTTTTTGGCCATGGTGATAATAAAAATATACTACACGCCATGTAATTCCTAGTACATGTTGTGTAGTTATGTCAGCAAGGTCTGTGGAGGATGTGTGAAGTAAGATGGTGATCTTGTGAATAGTAAGATGATATACACTCCATGTACACTAACTTAAATGTTGTGTATAACTAAAATTCATATTAAAATGGGAAGAATCCTTTTTTTCTCTCCCCTAGACAGAACAGTCATCAGGGGAAGAACCAGAAGCCACGATAAGATTTCCTCCTCCCGTTTCATCGTCTGGAACCTAATTCATGTGTCGTCAGTCTCATTGGATTCCTCTCGGTATGATATTTCTTTCCCCTTGAGCATTTTTTGATGATTTATATTCTTAATAATTTTATTCAATATTGAATGATTTATCTATTTTCTTATATCTATGTCATTTTAGGATGATTCAAGGGCCGGTGTCAGTTTATATTGGTCATTTGACATCGAGGTAGATGGTCTTGTTCCTTTCATTAAATATCGAGTTGATTACATGTTCCAAATTAATATGAGACAATTTTTGGGTATTGTTCTTCCCTATAATTAAAACATGTAGATTCCCAATGATGTTTAGGTGTTTGGTTAAATGAAATTGAAGCATGAGATTGTTGTTTGTTTGATTTAAAGACACCCAAGGGGTGTGTTTCTCATGGTTAGTTGTTTGACAGAACACCTTTGGTGCTCGTGAATTTTTTCCCTTTTGGGTTTTATTAGAATGATATATTGTAATATGAAATTCCCACATGATTTTTTGTGATTAAAACCATGTATTAGTTTAAATTATATGTGCTGATTATAATATGTTGAAATGCTGATACATCAGGCTTTTCCATGACTATACTATGTTGATATGTTGATACAGTAGGATTGTCCCTGATTATAATATGCTGAAATGACAATGCATTGGGATTTTACCTGATTATAATATGCTGATATACTGATACACAATGCTTTCACCTGATTATAATATGCTGAAATGCTGATACATTGTGCTTGTCCCTGATTATAATATGATGAAATACTGATACACCTAGCTTGTCCCTAATTATAGTATGCTGAAATTCTTATACATCGGGCTTTTCCCTGAGACATATTGAACTGGAATGACTGATGATGTGTCTTCCAAGCCGAAGCACAAGATTTAATTTAGTCAGTGCTTCTTTTCTTAGATAGCCTGCTGAGGTATCTTTTGTGGGTACATTATATATGGGATTGAAAATCTTAGACCAGATCCCAAGACTAATATAATTCACTGAATTTTAATTGATTAAAGAACATGAAATGAATGTAAATGAGTGAAATTACATGTAGGATTATTTAATTTTGAGTACATTCTAGTTTACTGCATTTCACTATTGTACACTACTATAGCATATACTCACTGACAGATTGGCACCGACCTTTGGTGGTTTCCTATTGAGATTTATTTCTCACACCCTTTTGGGGTCATGTTTTTCATCCCAAATAGACTATATTTCCGTATGAGTTGTTAGGGGAAATTCTCCCTACACAGGTACTTGATTGCTTCTTAGGAGCATGAGAGCATGGGACCAAGCCTTGGCTTGCGATTCTGCTAAGCTTCATTTTGTTTTACAATACAATTGTATTGTATTGTACGTGATTGTAGTGTATCTGGTCTTTGAAATTTTCTTATAACATGTGAAATTCTAAATCATTTGTTATTATATATCATTTGGCTATATTGATCCTCAGTCTTTAGTTGTTTACTCCATTCGCAAGTTGTTTACTGCTTATGCTATTGTCATTCTTTATTCTGATGTTCTACACTCTACCAATGAGAGAATAGATTCCCCACTATCACACCCTAGGCCCTTGCTGCTTGTCGGAAGCATCTGGCATTTGGGTAAATGCGCTTCAGTCCATGTGGCCAACAGGGTATGCGGCATTGTTTAGTGGCACACAAATCAAGGACTTTACAAGAAAATCTAGTTCAAGGGTATGTAGATGCATACTTTTGGGGTGATTTAGATATTCAAAAGTGTATAAACAACTACGTGTTCACATTTAGAGGAATTAAATTCAACTGGATGTGAAGGTTTTAAGAAGTTATTACATTGTATAAAATGGAGGTAGAGTACGTGGCAGTAATAAGAGAGGTTAATAAATTGGTATGGATCAAGTGTTTGTTGGAGGAGCTGAGAAGGGGTTAGAATAATGTATTTATATACATTTTTAGATATAGTTCTAAACATTAATTTAGGAACTCAGTGATCAATGAAATAAAAAAATAATTTACATGAAATTTCATTTTATCTACAAGTTACTATGGGAGAGAGTTTTGGATTTGTGAAAGATAAGTGGAATACAATGTTTAGATTACCTATTCACTAATGTTAAAGTCAAAAAACCATAGAAAACACTATGACATCGTAGTACTCAGGTGACTCAAAGGTGTTCATAGAAACTATATACTATGGGGGAAGGTTTTTTTTTACTTAGATGTTTCTAATGTTTCATTTAAAATTTCCTTCTAGTGGGAGATTATTATGAATTGTGAAGTTATTTATTATGTTAGTTTTTAGATAACTTGAATGTGAATATTTGGATTTTATCTCAGGTTTATTATTTGAAACATACGTAGAGTATGTCTACCGAAGGTTTGAAGGTTTGGAAGTTGAGATTTTAAATTATCTTAATGCGCAAGTGTCTAGGTATAAGGCCCAAGCCTTGAACATTACTTAATCTGGATTTAAGTCAATAATTTGACTTTCATTTACATTAAGGATATTTTCAGGTTTAGAGAATTAGATAATTAAGCCATAACTCATACATAACAACTTAAATATTACAAAGTAAACATTTCTAATCACTATCTATTTTTTCATAAAACAAAAACATTTAAAAAGAAACATGGTTTTGTTTCATGTTTAAACATCATAACATTTCTTTGATCTCGTCCATGACTCTATTCTATTTTAAATCCTGTGAAAAAAATTTCAAAACATGGGATGAGAATAAAAATCATGGTATGGGATACACAGAAAAGGGAAACTATTATCCTTGAAAAAACATGTAAACCATGAGTAATTTATCATAAAATAATACTTTTCACCTTTATGATGTAGTAAATAATTTTCATTGTATATAAGCTCATTGCTTAATTTTTTTAATCAAAAGGTTACCATAAAATCCCTAAAAAGCAACATAAAACATATAAAGGTAACTTGGGACATAATCATACTTTAATGGAAAAACATTACGGTCTACATACACACATATCACTAAATAGAAAAGCCATATGTCCTACTTATATACCCAATGAATTGGAGGTCATAATGTAACCACCTGTCATTAGTTTATCACGGATCCACCCATATTTGGTTTATCATGTAACCACCCGTTTTTGGTTTGTCACATAACCACCAGTCAGATGTCAAAGTACCATTATATAATTATATCACATAAATTATTTCAATTTTCAACATTTCTCTCACAAATTTTCATTTTCAATCACAAGAAATATTTTCAAGATATTGTAATATTCAATTCATTTCCAAAACCATTTAAAACATTTAATAAAGAGACTTTTGAATCAAAGTGTCCCATACTACTTTGAAACATTTGAAAGAAATTTAAATTTTAAAACATTCATGTACATATAAATAAATTCATAAAAACTATTTTGAAAAAATGAACATGAAATATAAGGTTTTAGAAGAGGAAGTCTTTACAACATTTAAAATTATGTTTTAGTTATAGAGTCCCTTTCCACTAGAGAAACGCTTGAATAAAAATAATTAAGTAATAATATAAAATTAAACATTAAATATCATGATAATATATTAATTCATTATATAATATTTCAAAATGGTTTTATATACACCTTATAGGATAACAAAGGTGAAAAGCATCGAGATATGCCTCAATTAAAGAAGATTAAGATAAAGTCCCACAGAAAGATCATATCATTAGATTAAGGATAGATCAATGACTTAATTATGTGTGAATACTATAAATACACCCAATATAAGTGAATATTTAGTGTAAAAAAACATAGTTAATTCACACATATTATTGAAAAAACAAAACCAATGACATGGATATTTCACTCAATAAATTGACATTGAGTTATGATTTCACTTATCTTGTGTATGACTAGTCTCATATGTTCTTTATTTTCCTGAATAATAAAATTATGTTAAATTATATATTATTGATAAAAGTTTTCATGTTTATTATTATTTTTATATCACTTATTAACATGTGATAAAAATTACATAACTATTTAAGTACATATCTAATGTTTTGTCGATATTCTGTACTTGAGACAAAAATAAACTTATTTTGATGTAAATTGTCCATGTGGTCAAAATTACATCATCTATAGAATAGTATTCATGATTTTAATGTCATATATATCCATTATATATTTATTTAGAATAATCCATATTATTTTGAGATAATAAATGAAATGCATCATTCATGGAGATGGTAGGTCGTTCGTACGAATGAACGCTCCTTTTATTTCTTTTTCATATTAAAAGAATAATAACTAAATTTTATAAATGTATATTTTAGTACTATTATAATATTAATTTCATATATGTATTATATGTTTGATAAAATCAACCTTTATACATTCCATGTATAGCAGGAATGAGTCATATCGCTTTGAGAGGACGATAGTCCACACTTCTTTAAACAAAATTATCGTATTTACACAATATGGAAATCATAAAGGTAGGTACTAAATAAAAATTACAGAATTATAGAGACAATATAAATATAATATATATCATATTCAAAAACATTTTCCTTTATAATTTCTACCATGAGAGGTGGTAGGGGAAAATTTAACATTCGACAATTTATGAGGTAGTAGTTTCTCGTACACAGAAAGAGTATATTCGTTACCCAATAAATAGAGGTGTGTGTAACTATAGATTGAAACATTAAAATAAAAAAAATACTATTTAGTGTAATTTTTTTATTTAATCATATAATAATAATCTTTTAGTGAGTAGATAAGGGAAATGTAACTAAAAAGCATGAAAGAATGTGTTACCTCTTAATCAGGTAAATTCGTATATTTTATACCAAAATGCTTACTTGGGAGGATTTGTTTTCTAAGGGAGGATTCTAGGATCATGGTAGGGATTATAGTATGAGTTTTTTGTAGTTTTTCGTCAATCCAAAATGTTCTTGATGTGTGATTATTAGAGAATAAAGGGTACCTTTTTATAGGAGTGGGAAGGGTCACCCTTTGAATCTCCTAAATTATTAAATTAATATAAATTAATTTTTTTATTAAAATGGATCAAACATGAGATATGTCGAATATACAATGAGTATATTTATAAATACTCTCATCCAATAATTTTTATACATGTATCGATTTCATTTTAAAAATTATCTTTTCCGTTGACCCTTAATTATTCTCTTTTAATTTTAATTCTGGTAACAATATTTTAGTTATTAAGAGGCTATTAATTTTACATATATGGGGTAAATTTACAATAATTGGATACTTAATGAACTCTAAGACATTATAATATACACTTTAGGATTTTAAAAATATTTTTATTATTTTTAAATAATTTAATAAATTTCTATTTTTATAAAATATCAATTATGTCAAATTTTACACTTTTCTTTTAATTGAATTTAAATAAAATATAAAAATTGATATAACTTCAAGATGAACCAATTTATAGTGTTATAACATGTCATTTTAACCAAAAAAATATTGGATAACATAAATTATGTCAAATAATATTTATTTTAATATTTATAATATCATTTATTTGATTTATTCGTTAATAAAGTAATCATTTCATCATCATTGTGTCATAATTAAATTTAATTATATAATATAGAAAAATTATAAATAAAATACCATGATGTAGGAAATATTTTTATATTTATAATAACAATTTATAGTATAAGAAATCACTTATATAAACCTATATTTAAAAAAACTAGTAAGAGATGTATGTTTATAACATATTTTCTTTTTTCTTTAAACTAAATGTTATAAGTTTCGTAGTCACACCCAAGTGGATTATAGAGGAAATTTCTCATCCCAAGGGTTTTCTCGGTTGTCCATATATCATTCAATAGGATTAGGTCAAGTTTAAGGGTAGTTTTACATTATTATAATATTATTTTAACCTTATTTAGCTGATTTAACCTTTAATTGTGGTAAATAATAAAAATTACTAAAGATACTATTAATAATGCCCAAAAATAAAAGGGACCTATTTAAAAAAATTGTATATTATGATCAGAAATATAGAATCCATTTTTATAAATTAAAAACACATAATTTTAATTAATTAATTTAAAATTAATTCCCGTTGTCAAAATATGAAAATGGGTTTAAAAAAAAAATAAAACTCACCAAAAGATTGGTGTGCGTTTATATTAAATTTCAATGTGAAATTACGTCTAATGAATGAAATTAGATTAAATGATAAAAAATAATATAATTATACTTTAATACAAATTGAATAGATAATCTAACAATATAAACAACTTAGACGAAAAATTATTTTTGAATTAAAATGCAGTATTTTCCATAATTTATTAAAATGTAAATTTTATAATAAAAATAACAAAATTTCAACCAAAGTAAATTTAGAGTTTATAATTATAAATATTATTTTTATTTTGTAAAATATAACTTATAAAGGTGTAAAAAATAGATTTAAAATTGGTTCTCTCTCAAAAGGCAGTAAAAAATGCTTTTTTTGAAAAATACTTCTTTTATGCTTAAAATAGATTTTGTTGTTATATATTGTCTAGAAAAAATATAATATGAATTTTAAACATAAAATTTAGTTTATATTTTATTATAATATTTCAAAAAGGTTGATATGATTTCATAAACACAATTATTCTCATTTAAATAAAATTTTATAAAAACACATCCTTTATATTCGATTGGTTTTTATTTTCATTTCTAATAAATTTGGTAAGCAATGAATCATTATATAAACATGTCTAAACCATAATTTCATAATTCATTTAATACTATTCATTACCTCAATTATAACATCTTGTTTACAATGGTAACATTTAAATAATAATATTTAGTTGTTATTTTAAGCTCAATGTAGTGTATCATGTACAGTACTGAACATAGTGTTTCTTAAAACTCAGGATGTTACACCAGGTGTTTGGAAGATGGAATGAACAATAGTTATGGTTTGTGTTGGTTTATTTATTCATTGGAATTTAAAGGAAACTACCACATTTCCCTATAGGTTAGTTTTCATGTTCCTATTTCTATAGGAAATTTAAGGTCACCATGATCAATGGTGGAGAAATCACAATTGGAAAAGGTTAGTGTAACCATAAGACCATATAAGAACCATTACAACGGTGGGTGGAAACATATGAACATATGTAAATGGATTACATATAATTGCATGTCTATGTGGTTTCAAATCCATATATATTTTGATTCTAGTAACGTTTCATTAGTGTACATGTTAATATAGTTTTTCTATGGATGCTGGACTCAATTTCAAAACCATGAAAATCCTTTTCTGTTCTTTTATTATTGTTTTTTTTCTTGAATGTTTTATGTTAGATTTTAAGTGATATATTATTTTGACTCATTGTGGTGATTTATTTTGAGTATTTATTCCTATGTTTTGATACACTAAAGTTCAAGAGGATTCCATACATAAATTTTTTTCCATAGATTTAAGTTCATGTGATCTTAATTTTGGTAATCTGAATTTGAGATTAATTCTCAACACTTACACCCAACATAGATCATTAGAGAGACAAGTTTGGTATTACACCTAAACCACATCACAGGGATAGAAAATATTGGAATTACACAAAAACCCACATAACATGAATGTCCATGGTTTTCATTTCATGTATCCCACATCACAAGAATATATATGGTTAGTGTTATACCTAATCCAAACCATTAGGATATTGAAGTATTATATTACACCAAACCCACATAACAATAATGGTCATGGTTGGCATTACACCCCACCCACATCACAATAATAGAAAACTTTGGCATTATATCCAACCCATATCACATGGATATCCAATGATAGAATTTTATCCCCCCCCCCCCCACACACACATAAAAAAGACTGGAAACATTTGGAATTAGTTGAAACACACATCACAAGAATAGTGACAGTAAGTATTACACCCAAACCATATCACGAAGAAAACCATATATGATATTACTCCCAAATTAAATCATAATAAAATAATAGGTTTATTTACATTTAACCCACATACCAAGAGGATTCACATTGAACATTACACCCAAAACTATTGAAGTTTCATGTTTTCATGATGGGTCATTAGATATGAGAATCTGTTGCTAATGGTTTTTATAATGGTAGTTATCATAGAAAATAGAATAATAATAATAATTATTTTAAATATCATCATAAGAATTTATTATTTACAATGGATTTACTATATTTCACAAATAACACCATCAAAGTTTTGAAATAACTGATTACAAAGGACCCATCACAAGTAATATTATTTGAGATAGTAATTTTTTTCACAAATAAGATGGATTTTTTTTAACCAATTTTGACGGATAGGGATCCATCATAATTACAAATATTTTAAAAAAATACAATTACAATCACAAAAAAACACAAATAATTAAAAATAAGATAACATATCATTAATATATCATTTCACACAAAATATGTTCATCAGCCCCAAATGGAAAACATTCATCAAAAGACACAAAGCATCAACTAGTATGATCAGGCATTGGAGAATCAGTTGAAAGGCGAGGGGGGAGGAAACTTCATACCAACACCACACACAAGCTTTCTCATATACTCCAACATCTAGTCATGTCTGTGATATTTATGCTCGTGCTCCTCCTCCCTCTCACTCTACATCATCTATATCATAACATCATGGGCTTTCATCCTCTCCTTATAATGTGTACTAGATGTCGATGACAGATCTCCATGATTTCCCTCCATATTAATTGATGACAACACAAAAGTACCATAATGATTGATAGGTGTCATTCGTTAACTAATACTAGTCACCTAGCCTTTATATAACACAACACATAGTCAACCATATCCAATAATCCTCATCAAAACCTAAATCACAAGTGGAATATGTTTCTCTCTCATCTTGAATCTCTCATGTACGAGAAACCACAGTCTTTGAAATTTCCTTAAAATATAATTATAAATCATAATAACAATAAAATTAATATTAGTAAAATTTATATAAAGATAACTAACACAATCTGGTGATGTTTATTATCGAAAAGTTTCTATATACAGAGATTAATATAAAAACTCTTAAAAATTTTGAATTCTCTAATAGGGGTTTAAATAGATGACAATATAATATAACAAACATTTTATATTTTAATTATATATACATTAATAAATAATATTAATTTCCCTATTTCGTTGATTTATACCAAATATACAACTCCTGACTCAATGTGTGACCTCCTACCTCCCCTGGTTCTGACATCCAAATGATTAACTCCCCCTAAAAGTCTCTTCTATTCAGTTGGATCGTAACCCATTACTTACATCAGCTGGTATGTAGTGAAGTCAATATGAGACACCAGACTGGTCGATAATAGTAGTAGAGGCTCTATCTATTTCTCACTTTATGAGGTCGTATAAAGACTAATTATAGGGTTCACGTATACATGTTTCACACGTCTCCTAGATAGAATCTTTTAGGATATCTACACTAAGATACCATAAACTCTTCAAGATAATTAATAGAAAACATCTCACTGATTAATTAAATTCAAAATAAAATATATTATTTTATAACATACAATCCAGTGGTCCAATATCTGCTGACAAATTGCAATGGGAACCTGATCTCCTGAAACCCATGGCTCATTAAAATAATTTATTAGAATCTCACTCACCATATCAATATCTAAATGTAAAAAAAAACATCCAAATAAAAATAAATAATCAGAATATTATTACTAAAATTAATACATAAACTTAATATAAAATAAATAGATTAAAAATTGAACAGACCTCCATAAATGAGGATTAAAATCAAGAGATGGTTGTCTCTCTGACACATGGTCTAGGATCATCAATCAAGAAAAATCACACAACCTACAAAATGGAATGGCCCTCTAAAGATCATAATAATTAAGCTCATTATCAAGAATTCCAGCATCAGTGAGAGAACAAAATTGATCATTGGGAGCATCTCTATCTATCTGAAACAAATAATCATACCTTTAAGAAATTGATAATAAAAATATAAAATATAAAAAACTAATAAATATTATACCACATTAATATTACATGTAATAAATTGTTAATACATATATTATATATAAAAAATCCAAAATATCATAATATAATATTTACCTATAAAAAATACCAGAACATAATAATATAACCTATAAATATTTTTTAATATAGATATAAAATATATCAAAATACCATTAAAAATATAATATTCTTACCTATCAAAATTTGTTTATGAAAATATAAAATATAAAAAACTAAAAATTACTAGCATTGATAAAGGTACAGAATAGATCATCAGGTCCAACTATATGAAATGAACAATCTTACATATAAATAATTGTTAACGCAAATAAAATATATAAAAACTAATAAATACTTGACTGTAACACATAATTCCTCATCTTCTTCCTCATATTTATCAAGGAAAATGTCTTCAACTTCATATTTAGCATCATCAGATTCCATATGAAATTTATTTTTATTATCTTTATTACTTCATCAAAATTATCAATATCATCATCCCTTAACAAGTGGGTTTCATCAATGATATTTATATCTATTCGGGAAAGAGATGTAATTGGGTATTTTTATAAAAAAGATAATATATACCACTTCTATATAACCATTTTCATTTTCAAGAAACTAATTTTCACGAGATATCATTTTTAATACACACCACCAGTCATTCAAATCTCTCGAAACATCATAGTAATTGTCGTAATAAACTTGACATACTTTACGTAGAAACAAAAATGGTTTATATGATGCAATAATACAATTATATTTAATTTCAACGAATCCATATCATGTATGAAATTGCAACCCTCAACCAATATCAAACCAATGGTATTTGAACATTGTTAATTAATTTGGTTTAGATAACATAACTCAATTATTTTATCCAACATACCATGAAATTAAAATTCACTTTATTTATGATGATATCCTTTAAAATAAACACCATTATTCATTGATTTATTTGATTCAAAATATATGTGTGTATGGAAACTAAATCCATTAACCACATACCCATTATATGATTTTACCAATTTTGAAATATGATTTTTAAGAACACATAGTTGAAAATAAATTTTACTTTCATGTTATGTTTCCTACAAAAAATAAAAATTATTAATTATAGATATCATTAAAAAAATAATTTAATGTTTCGATGAAAATAACTTAACATTATAGTCATTGAAACCAATATTCCAAATTCTGTTGATGAAGATCTTTAAAAGAAACATAGGTAATGTTTTTAATTATTTTTTTATATGGTCATCAAATAGTCTAAAAAAATAATGCAAATAAATGTATCTATTATAAAAAAAATTTAAAATAATAAAATGTTCTACACACTACACAGATCGTGTCATTTATTCACAATTCTGCAAAACATATATATGATCTCTATATAGTTCTTCATCTGAAATCCATCATTCATGATAACCACCAAAACCAAGATCAAAATAATTATAAAAAATTTATTTTGTGTGACATCATCAACATTTTAACCATTTTGACCCATGCGATTATATTTAGAAAGATATTCAGATTGAAAATAATAAGAGAATAAATTTGAAATTTACTCATGTAATTATGTTTCTGAAAATTACCTTTCAACTAATTATTTATTACTCACTTTCTTTTTTAATTTTTTCATACATATCTCAAATGAGAGAATCCATTGGTATTTTATAGGCCCTCCACATTTAGCTTCATATAGTAAATATAATATTATATATCTCATTTAGTCAAAGAGGGTCGGTGGGAAATTTTTTTTCCAATTTACATAAAATTAACGAAACATATTTTTTCAACATACTCTATTCATAATAATCTATTTTTACTCCATAAATAGCTCAAAATAAATATAATATTTTAGTTAATGTCTTCCAAATTGAAGAATTCAACATACCTTTAAGACCAACAGGAGGTAATATTTCCATTATAATATGGTATTCATGACTCCTTAACCCATCAATATTCTCATTTCTAATTAAATAATGTAAACTAGAAGTATGACCAACCAGTAACCTCAAATCTCTAATCCATTGAATGAATAATAATAATATATCTTTAGAAAGTTCTTAAGTTGATTTTGGAATCACTAAATTGTGTGATATTTTATCTTCAATTAATTAAAGTTCAGGACGTATAAAAATTTGGGAAAGATCTAACCATGCCTTCATATAATCTTTGTTCTTATCGAGTGTTTCCAATATTGTATAAAACATTTTATCAAGAAAATATTCACAATATTCATTATATCTAACATGTGACAAACCAACTAATTAGTCCAATATGGATGGTCTCAAAAAATATTCTCTTTATCCAATTATGATTTATCTTAAAATAATTTATTTCTTTTTTATTTATTATTGGTCCAAAAGTAATAGGATGTAATTGAGAGATAATATAATTTACCTTAATAACTAAGAGTACTTGGGGAGGTTCATCTCTTTCAATTTTTCCTTTTGTAAAATATTTTATTTTCCTTCGAAAAGGGTGAACTGTAGGAATAAATCTATTGTGATACTAAAATTTATGAGTGTTTCTCTCATTTCCATGAATAAAAAAATTGTTATCATCCATGTATTATAGAAACGATTTTAGACCATCTGTAATCTGCCAGATAACATACCATATGCCATAAATTCAATGATTGTTAACATTAATGAAACCCTCGGTGTAAAATTATGATCTCCAACTATATTTAATATAGTTACACTATTTTTCTATAATAAAATTAACACAATAATTAGTGGATTCAAATAAACATTGTTATTCTTCTTTGGATATCCTAGAATTTAAAGCACTAAATATGTTTGTGTGTGTGGTTCATTCACCAGCATCTATGGAGTTAAGTTGTACAGAGTAATGAAAACAGACCAACAAGAATATTTACTATCGTAAGAACTAAATAGATAAAAACCATAATAGGAATGACCCAATCATATTTATGAGTTTTGAAAGAAAAATAATGATGCATATTATCAAAGTATTTTCATTAATCTCCATCAAATATATGATTTATGCTTTTGGTAATGGAAATATTTGGTTTATTCTATGTAATTAATGTAACTGTGTTGTATAACATAAATAAATGTTTTAAATGAGGTTTAATTGGAAAATACCTTAACTATTTCATATGAAAACTAGAATTTCCTTATTTTTTTCCATTATACATCAATTCGTCACATGTTGGAAAATTATCTAAAGATTTATAATCATCATAATATAAGATATATCGATTTTAATAAGAATTGATCTTCTAATAACTAAGACCCAAGTTATGGACCAACCACTTTCTTTCATAAAAAATTGCTGGTAATGTATTTACATTATGAAAAAAATTAACCAAATATAATATTTTATCGAAGCAACTATTTGAAATTCTAAAATCTTATTTAATAGCCATAAATTTTGTAATATATTCAAGTTTTCTTATCTAGAATCTCAGATATAAGTGATCCTAATTAGGTTTTATCAAATTATAAAATTGAGAAGGTTCTAATTTTGTATTCGGAATATCATTCTGAGTTGTTATTTCTTGAATAGACGGTCCAACAACCTTATGTACTAAATTCTGAAATGACGGATCTAGAACCAAAAGAAATTATTTTCTACAAAAATATTTTAACCTTGTTGATACAAAAAATATAATCTTTCCAAAAACCAAAACGTAGTTTATTAATTCCAACATTGTCCAATGATTCGAATCTCCAAAGATCACATTTATTATATGGACAATTAATTATTCTTTCAGAATTTTTTTTAATTCGACGATGTAAATTATATAAATGTTTCAACACCCTCATTGTAGACCAAAATTTATACTTGATTTGTTGGGTTGTTTGTGATGATTTATCCAATCACGACCAGGTTATAGAACGAGTGTGTACTTTTTGAGTCCATAATTACCAAAAAACAATAAAAATAAGAATAAATATAACTCATTAGGACTAATTAAAATTACTATCATATTTTAGTTATATCTAATTAGTATTTCATATATATATATATATGTTTGTACAATTTATTACAAATTATCATAATTTACTAAAATTTAAAAATTATAATAATATTTAGCAATTAATACTAACATTTAATAATTATTACTAATATAAAATAATTTTTTATTAATTATTATAAAGTATATAATGATTAATACTTATTATTTTAATTGATACTACATTTATAATAATTATTGTGAATTTCTAATAGTTGTTATCATTTTTTATATTTTTTACAAAGTATAACAAAAAATTTAATAATTATTACAAATATTATTAAAATTTTACTAATTGATATAATTATTTATTAAGTAAAATTAAATATTTATTAATTATAACTGAATTTTCAATAAATATTAATAATTTTCAATAATTACTAGTATTTCATATTTGTTTATTTGATAATTTATTAAAAATTATCATAATTTCCTCAAATTTATTAATAATATTTTGTAATTAACACTAATACTTACTAATTATTAATAAAATTAATTAATTAATTAATAGTTATAAAAAATCATTTAATTATTATAACTAAATATTTAAATTATTACTGAATTTTTAGTAATTAATAATTATTGTGAATTTTTAATAATTGTTAGTTTTTTTATATATTTTTACATTATCTTACAAATAATTTACTAATTATTATTAGCTATCTTTTAAATAAATATTATTTATTTTTATCTATTATTTTTTTCATTATAATAGTTTTTATAATGTTTTTTAATAAAAAAATTCTTATAAATAACATTTAGTTAAAATGTTTTCATTAAATTGATCTTCTCGTAATTTTTATAAAACACTCATTTCTTATTTATTTAATACATTTTATCTATATATTACATTATTTGTTAAACAAATTTATTTACATCAAATTTATTTTTACATGTTTTTTTAAACAAATATACATATAAAATCTATATACACACACACACACACATATATATATATATATATCAAAAAACATACAATTTTCTAAACATTTATATATATATATATATATATATATTTACATGTTTATATATATATATATTACAAAATTTCTTAATCAAAATAATTTTCACACGTTTTTTTAAACAACTGTACATATCAAATCTATGTAAACACATATATATATATATATATATATCAAAAACCTTATACGTTCATTTAAAATGTTAATAAATACATATTCACATGTTAATATATATATATATATATATATTACACAATTTCATAATCAAATATATTTTTACATATTATTTTAAATAAATATACATTTCAAATCTATAGATATAAACATATATATGTGTGTGTTAAAAACCTTATAATTTTTTTAAAAAAATTATATATTTATATTCACATGTTAATATCTATACATACATACATACATATATATAATTATATATATATCAAAAACCTTACACACTTTTTTAAAACTTATATATATTCACATGTTAATGTACATACATACATATATATATATATATCAAAAACCTTACATGATTTATATATATATATATAACATTACACGTTTTTGAAAAATATTTATATATGTGTATTAACAAGTTAATATATATATAGTGATTTATTAATTAAATATAAATACATCAAATATATTTTGAGATATTTTTTTAAATAAATATACATATATAATCTATATATATATACATATATATATATATCAAAAATCTTATGTTTTTTTCAATATATATATTTATATTCATATGTTAATATATTTATATATATACATATATCCAAATGTGTACAAAACAATATTTACACGAATTAAAAAAATGAAAACTTGACATAATATAGCAATAAAACATGGTTTAACATCACTACCATAAATAAAGTGTTATAATAATTCATAAAAAATCACATCACCACAAGCATGCAATACAATTGACCAATTAAATAGATTTATATAAAATCTATCAATATTAGATATCTCTAAAAAATTTCTATAATATATATATTTCAAATAATAAAGTAAAATAATATACTTATAGTAATCTAAAATACCATACAAAAAAATCTATTAAATCTATTGTATAAAAAATGAGGAAAATACCTCCAATCAATTGGAATAACTCTTACAAGCATGATAGAAATCCAAATAGGGAATAATAAATTTTATGTAACCATAAATACCAAATAAACCATAAAGATAAGGTAAATTTATTAACATATGGCTTTCATGAACTAATTCATGTAATATTAAACAAAAAATTTATAAAAGAATAGAAGATGAGATAAGAGGAGTTTGTAACTGGGTGGTTTGAACCATGATATATAAAAAATCAAGTGCAATGGAAGATTTGGGTGAGGCGTCCATTCAAGGTGTGAAGCATAATAGGGGAAAGGTGTGATCAGGAGAAGTGGGGAGGAGATGGAATATAATGGGTTTTTAATTTATTATTAATTACAATAGTTTATTATCAATGGATTTTATTCCATTGCAAAAACAAAATTTTCAGTGTCCCTTTATGACAGACTTTAATACTTTTCGTAAAAGGTCCTAGAGGGTGGGATAATAACAACAAATTTAAAAATATGTCACTATTACCCATTTTAACTAAGTTTCCCATGGGATGGCATGCATACGTGCCAAATGTTTTTATGATGGAAAATTTGTTCCATCATAAATACTTATTCCTTTATGACTATTTTTTGTGGGAATCTTCCCCATCAGAAATAACACATCTCAATTACCCATTTTTTTGTAGAAAAACTCACATAACAAGATGATTCATGGTTGTAATTACACCCAACCATGTAACAACCACCCTCATTATAAAAAAATGAAGCAAAAAATATCATGTATTATCCAAACACACCCATAACACATCAAAAAATTTAACCATGTCATATTGAAAAAAATCATACAGTCAAAGAAAATGAATTTTCATTATAACCAATCGCTATTTTACACTAAAAATTTGGTTGTATTTTCCACACATTAACCATTTTTATTTTCTCTTATATCCTTTGATAAGCCCTATATTTAATTTCATGTTCAATAGCTTCCCACAATCAATGGATACTATATAGAACCTATAAAATCCACAATATTATAACATAACTAAAGACACCCCATGTAGATTCCATTTCCAAATTTCTATAATACATTAATTTATATACATGTCCATTATTGACCCTGAAATCATACCACATAACACAAATAACACATCACAACCCAAATAGTTCTTCTACCACTCTCAATATATCATGTAAGGTGATTTATTATTATTCCAGGTCATTAAACGACACCAACACAATCCACATATCACACATCACATGAAAAATCATATAAAATGATGAAAAATATTAGGGTCCACCTACCTTGTAGTTATGGGACCCTACTCTTCAAATATTTTTAGATGAATCAAACTCACTTATATGAAATCAATAAATTCCTAATAAATTCCCACTTTATATTTTTTTGGTGAAGAAAAAAAAAGAAACAAAAAGAGATATTGAGATTGGATAGAATTTGAGGGTTTGAATTAATCATAAAAACACTCTGGGTTATAAGACATGTTGATCTAAAAAAGGAGGACCAAGATTGGTAGTAGAAGGGGTATATGGAAAGGATCTATAGTTTGTGTGACTTGGGGAGTTATATATAGGTATTTCATTTTTTATAACATTTTAATCATTTTTTTAAATTTAATTAAAATTTAAAAAACAATACTGGGGGCTATCATGTATATTTTCCCATATCACTGGGTACCTGATACATCATTGGGTACCTCCACAAGCTCCTCCATATAGTTAGATACCACTTGGTGCAGGACCCCCATAGGTCAAGCCACTGGGTACCTAATATCTTGATATCATGTACTTGATGACATTCGTCATCCATTAAATAATCCATGAAAATCTAAATCCTTGAATTTTGACCAGAAAACTCCACCAAAACCTCTAGTAGTCCCAACACACTAAAATTCACAATGTTATAAAAAATAAATTGGTTTTATACCTCAAAATATGTGGTTTGATAAAAATTTCCACCATATGAAAACTCAACCATGAGTTTAACCACTAATAATTTATAGTAATAATCTATAGTCGTTGAACTTTTGTATCCTCCTATATCTCCTATATATCCATAAGTATATTCCCCTTCTCTTGATGTCTGTATAAAAAAGTCACAAACTTTCCTTGAAGGATATTCTTAATTGGTCCACTATATGAATTGGTAGTTCCTTGAATGATTCATTAGTCTCCATCTTGAAATCATAGACATTGGTCAAATGAGAAATTTCAGGATTATATTTTTAAAGTTGTGGTATATGTCATATGTATGGAATTATATTACATCTATGTGTCATAAAAATCAAATAAATATTCTCACAACATGTCCTTTAATAACCAGATATTATTCTTAGATTGCGAATCAATATAAAGAAGTTATGTGGTGATCATATTCATTAAAGTGACTATATATATTTTAATTATATATTAAAAATGGGATGTAAAGTTTGAATCTCAATATTATATGATTCTCCTTATTACACCGTGCAAATTTACTATCTCATAAAAAAATAATCCTCTTTTCATATAAACTATCTAAGTCTCCCTGATCAATGGGAAATCTTTAAATTTCACCAACTAGTCCATAATTATATGTGATACATATCTTCCTTTTGGTAACTATGGAAACTACATCACACAATTCATCATTTAATCATACTTTTTTTTACTTGAGTATAGGTAGAGGCTAAAGAAGACTTGCATATCGCTATTTCTTAGTTTTATCCTAATGATTGTTCTAGCATCATGAAAAAAACCTTTTAATTTACTTATTCATCTAGGGACACTAACACTAGATTTATATATCATGATATATCTTAGTTAGTTCAAGCTGAACAACCTATTGGGGAATGTTAATCCAACATAAACTCCTCATGCATGCTCTTAAGGACAATAAATCAACCTTAAACATATAAAACCCTAGTCTCATACATATAGAACCACATCATCATCCCCAGTTTAATCTAGTTGCAACTCCCATCCATATAAAATTTCTCTCATGAAAAACAATTTTTTTATGAAATGAATCTCTATCACTCTATCTAGGAGTGGGTTGGTAACACTCAAAGTTGTAAGGGTATCACTTCCTACATACACCTAGATGGTGAGATGTATCTCAGTGAATAGTCTCATCAATTGTGACTCACTACTAGTATAATATACCACCTATGATTGAGTCTTCCAAACCACTGTAGTAACCAGAACATTCCCTTTACCAAGGGTGTACACTATCTTATAGTCAAAATATTTGAGGCACTCAACCCACCTTCTAATTCAATGGTTTATTTCACACTATATAGGGATATAACTCAACAACATGTGGTTAGTATACACTAATAACCAATCACCCAAAAGATAATGATACTGATATCTCTGGATTTATACAATCAATTCTAACTCTAAATCATGTGTTTGATAGTTCTTTTCATGTTGACTTAGATATCTAGATCCATAATCCAATTCATTCACATCCAAAATCAATAATTCTCTATGAAATTTTTTTATTACATCATTATACAATGTATACTCTTTTTGTAACTCAGGTAATTTCAATATCGGTGAAGTCATCAACAGACTCTCTATATCTTACAAGGATCTTTAAATAGAATCGAACCACTCAAATTCCACCACCTTCCTAGTTATGTACCTGATCAATGATTCCTATCTATAGATTTCTATAATGAATATCCTTTTGTATCTTTCCTATCCTAGAAATCTATAAATATTGAAAACATTATTGGGTCACTTTCTTGAAATAAAATCCTTGACCTTTTATTCCACTAATATACCTACATCTAATATTAGATTCACTAAGAAGATAACATCTCAAATTTAAAAATGACACTTCATGTTCTTGGTAAATATTTTATTCTATCTCAGTGTTCCAAAAAATATCTCAATATTTAGATCATGTTCATTCCACATTTGAGAGTACTCCAAAATATATTCAGTGAATAAAATCATAAAGAAATCAAAATATAAATAGAAGAACCCATTCATTAGGGACAGAAACACTTCTGACATGATATTTAACTTGTATAACATCATAAAAAATCACTAAATCAATACCTTATCTTAAAATAAGTCCAGGAATATTATCTATACTCACCCACAGTAGTTCATATCCTGATCAAATATTAGTCTTGGATAACCAATTTCCTCCAATGAAATTTTTAATATGCTATCTATGTGAGGAAGAGGATATCAATTTTTAACCATCATTGGGATTATCCTTTAGTAATGTCATGACCCATCCTAGAGGGGTTTGTGATGTGACTATCCCATGACCACATTCGATAGGTCGGGGGCTAGTTACTATCACCGAGTAGGAATATCCCACAAATGGGCTGAATTAGCATCTTCACCAATACACATGCACACATCTCTATGCCCAAAAAAATGAAATGTAAGAACACTAAGTATAAAATTCATGAATACACTAGGATACCAACCACAGAGTACGATAGTAGGAAAACTGGAAATAAAATAAGACCATAATATATCCCACTATAATAAAATTCTACCAAGTGAATGTACAAGTTCCTAAAACTCATCTGATGAAAGCCCTTCATGAAGGGTTGGTGGAGGACAACTATCTAAAGTCGTAGGAGCTCATCACGTCTGTTTGATCACTCTAAGTACCACCTAGTCCTAGTCCACCGAAGAATCTTCCAAATCATCGATCGTCTACTCAAGACAGGAAATGTGTAGGCAAAGCCTATGTAGGGGTGAGTAAAACAATACTCATTAGGGAACCCTGAAACCCAAAAGGAAATACCACTATGAAATATATATATAATACCACAAAAAAACACACAAAGTACACCATATAGGAAACACATGATGTTCACCACAAAGTAAACACATGAAGCACATTAACTAAGAAGATATATAGTTATCTCACACAGGTATAAGTCTATTCAAAAAAGAGAAGGAATTTCAGTTGTTGTCCACAAATCTCCCAGTACCTATTTTTCTCATAGTGCATTTGTTCAAGGAGAACCTACTCCTCAATCCATTAGGTCATATTCTAACTTTTACAAATATTCACTTACAGTATCTAAATATTACCTCCCTTATCAAGTGTCCCAACATTGTAAACTGCTTGTCAAACAAAAACATGGTTTAAAAGTAATGGTTGTTTTGGTAAAAAGGTTTGACCAAGGTCAGGTCTGGATCTGACCCGACCTGTCGAACCCGACTCGATCCAGCCCAATCCATCCCAGCCTGGCCCAGTCACCCTAGTTTTTCTTGCTTTGTGTAGGCTATTTTACTCCACCAGATGCATCCCTCCCTGGTCACGCCCCCTAATCAATGTGGTCTACCCTGAATGTGTGGCTCGCTCGTTCAACATAGCGACAGACCGTGTTTCACGTGTTCATCCCTCCTACCCCACCTGGTCCTATATCCTTCCTACCACAATAGGCACTATTTAATGTGGCTCCAAGACACATCCAATGGTCACCACCACAACCTCCCTCCCCGAACCCTATCACCACCATGGGCTCCCTTCGATACGATATTGCCTAGACCGTGTCCTGCCATCGTCGGCAGCTCTATCAACAGCTCGTCCAGTCGTGCTCTACCTGGACTAGCCTTCCTTGATGAGAAGGTGTTGCCTCTTCCTCTAGCCACCCATCTGGTGGCCTTTCCCTACAATTCTCTGACTGAACTGACCAAAACGACTACCTCTAGCTGCAGTCGCCTTACGTTTCCCCATCCTTGTGCAGTCACTGAACCTCCATGATGTTGTCATGGGATCAGATCACGATTTGGATTTCACATAGGGTTTCAGAAAGGTTAGGGAGAAAGTGAAGAACACATGAAAATTTGGGATATTTAGGGGTGATATATGGAACAAAAACACCCAAATAATGGATCCTGGCCTTGTTCGTGTAAGCCTTGATCCGTTCAAGTTAGCAGGATCACTAAGAAATAATAGAAGTCAAAAACCATGATCTATTCTCCCTTTAAAGACACAAAAAAATATCCATCCCATAAGAATTATCAAACCATGGATAAACCTATTCTTAAGTTGGTCTGAATTCATCATTTTAATATATGAACTAGAAAAAAATTTACAAAGATATTAAACACCCTACCTGGAGGTTGGATCTGGCATTGACGAAGAATAGACGTTTGTATCATCATCGGTCTTTGATCCACCTGTGTTCATCATCATTCCTCAAAAATGTTTTCCTCTCCCTTCCTTAAAATGATTTCCATGGTTATAGTGATAACCGTTGATTTTTTACAATAGGTTTTAATTAGAAGAATCCAACACAGTGTGAAATAAAATATTTTTTTATTAAAATATTTTAATAACGGTTACGTCCAATTTCTAACATTCATAGTCAACCCATATTAGTTAATTTTAGGCCCTAAATAAGGTAAATTTGATTCTCTAAACATAATGTTGCCCTCGGATTTTCAATCTGGAAACCCATTTAGATGTTATTCCCATTTTCAAGAAAAACTGCAAGCATGCATTCTTAAAACATAACATTTTTTATTGTATCATTTTGAGCACACCGAGCCTTAGAATCTCATGTCGTCTCATCACCTAGTCTGGTAATTTGTCCAATTAATTTATAAAAATAAAACCAGATAAAATCCAAGTCATTAAATTCTCCCCACCTTAAGGATTTATGTCCCCGAAAGCCAAAACAAGGGTTACTAAAAAATATGGGGATATTGAGCATAAATCTGAGCCTCTCATTCTCAAGTGCTCTCATGTAGATTCAAATTCTATAAACAAACATGCACCATAGGAATTGACCATCTACAAATGATTTCCTTAGGTCGATCCTCGATCTCTGTATGGTACTCTGCAAAAGTCGCCCCATCATCAATTTCCAACTCACCCAATTCAATGATGTGCGATAGATCATGCACATACCTCATCATCTGCAACATGTGGAATACATCATGCACATGGTGCAACTTCGATGGTAGATATAGGAATTACACCACCTCACCAACTCTACTCAGAATCTGAAATGGGTTGACGTATCTCAGAGATAACTTGTCACCTTGGCTAAATCTTTATAATCCCTATGGAGGTGAGACCTGAAGGAACACATGATACCCTCCTCCAAATCCAATGGCCTTTGACTCCGGTCAATATACAGATTCTTTGACCTTTGTACAGTACTCATATGCTTCTAGATTATCGACACCTTATCAGTGGTATCTTACACCAACTCTAAACCTATGAGTGATGACTCCCTTGGGTCCGTCCAGTATAGTGGTGACCTATATTGATCCACGTAAAAGACCTCGAACGGAACCATACCAATGGTGGAGTGATATTTATTATTATACATAAACTCCACCAGTGTTAGGTGAACCTCCCAACTACTTCCAACCTCTATAATGCAAGAACGTAGCATTTCTTTAAGAACCCAGTTGGTCCCCTCCATATGGACACCTTTCTCAGGATGAAATTCCATTCTCAGTTGAAAGTGAGTCCCAAATGCCTCATGTAATTCCTTCTACAATCCATATGTGAAACACATATCATGATATGATATAATTGTTATTGGAACTAAATGAAAATGAACTATCTCTTGCACATAGAGGCATCCCAAGCTATCTACAGTACTCTGCTCATGAATAAATAGGAAGTGGTCCAATATGATGAGTCAATAAATGAATACCCATATGATATTGTATACCTTGGAAATGTGTGGTAAACCTATCATGAATTCCATCGATATCTCATACCACTACCACTCTGACACCCCCAAGTGGTTAGCTCAATCCTGCAAGAACATGGTTCTCTACTTTCACTTGCTCGCATGTGAGGCATCTAGAAAAGAATTATGCCACTACCTTCTTAATCCCCATCCACCAGAACTGATGTTATAGTTAATGATGCATCTTCACCACACCTGAATGTACCACTAAAGGGGATGTATGGAAATCCATCAAGACATCATCCCACAATGCCATTGGTTCACCGTGCATCATCTGAAGAGAATTAAATACTACCAACCTTTCAAATATCTATCAGGAGCATTCCCTATGGATATCTAAGCATGTAAAGACTTATATTATGTGTCACCAAGCATTGCCTCCCTGAATCGTTGTAAGATTGGAGGGTGGAAAACCGTCCAGTGGAGGTAAGCTACTCCATCCCCATCCATAAAGGTTATCTGTAACGTGTCCAACCACTTTAATAGCTCACTCAACAACTTGAAGTTGGACCTCCAGTTGATAGAATCTTCCACTGTATTCCCTTTCTCAAGAGTATAGATAAAATCAATGTCATAGTCCTAAAGGAAATATAGACATCTCTTATGTCTCAAGTTTAAATCCTTATGAGAGAATATATACTTGAGACTCTTGTGGTTAGAGTATATGGTAAACTTCTCACCCATGAGGTAGTGTATCTATATATTCAATGTGAAGACTACCCCTGCTAGCTCAAGATCATGGGTTGCGTAGTTCTTCTCATGCTGCCTCAACTAGTGCAAACCATAGGCAATCACGGCTTGCCCCTACATCAGGAAAAACCCAATTCTGCTCCTTTAATCATCACATAAGACCATATTCTCAACACCCTCCTCTAGTAATCTCAAGATAAGAGCACTCATCAATCTCTACCTCAGCTACTGAAAACACTCATGGGTTTTCTCCGTCCACAATAATGGTTTCCCCTTTTACATGAAAGCAGTCTAGGATGATTCTAATCTAGAAAATTTTAACATAAACCTCTAATAGTACCTAGACAACCCAAGGAAACTCCATAACTTTGTAACACTCTTGGGTGGATCCCAAGTAAGTACCGCCTCAATCTTCACTGGATCTACTCAAAACCCAACCTCTAAAATAATGTGTATTAGAAAGTGGACCTTCCAAATCCACAACTAAAATTTTGAGAGCTCCCCATAAAGTTGGTTCTCTCATAGAGTGTCCAATAACATCCTCTAGTGTTTCGTGTGCTCCTCCTTAGACACTGAGTACACTAGGATATCATCAATGAAGACCAAAATGAACCAATCTATGTAAGGAAAGAAGATCCTATTCATGAGTCCCATGAACACTATTGTGGCATTCATGATTCCAAATGGCATCACAAAGTAATCATAGTTTTTGTACCGATATCTAAAAGTTGTCATCGGGATTTCCTCAACCCAAACTCGAAGATAGAGATAGCCTGATCTGAGGCCTATTTATGAGAACCACATTTCATCCGTCAGATTATCAAAAAGGTATTCGATCCTTGATAAAGGATACTTATTATTCATGGTTACCTAATTCAGGCACTGGAAGTTCACACATCACCTAAATCTCCCATATTCCATCTTGTAAATAAAAACTAGAGCTTCCCAGGGTGAAACAATGGGTCTCACAAATCCATTACTCTACAAGTCCTCAAGTTTTACCCACAACTCATGAAGCTATTTGGGAGCCATCTGATAAGAAGGGGTTGATATCAATGTAGACTCGGGGTATATATCAATGTAGAATTATACCTCCCTTTGGGGAGGTAATCTAGGTACATCCTCAAGAAATATGTCCTCATACTCTACCACCACTATAGTAAATTGAGGACTAAACTCATCTATTATGTTGAGGTTCAGGCTATCCAACTAATGACTAATCGGTTTAACCCTCCTATGTGTGAGTTCGTCCTGCACTGCATGTGTTTCATTTTCACCAAAAAATAGACACTTGGTCCCATATTCACGAAAACACCACACGCTATGCCTAAAATAGTCAATCTGGCATGGAATGTGGATAACCATTCCATACCAAGAATGAAGTTGTAAGACCTAGATGCCACTATTAAGAGATACAAAATGAAAATATCTCCTCCAAGAGTAAGTTCACACTATCGTCACCATTGTTTGATCATTGAGTCTCGCTCATAGGAATCTATAATAATAAGGGTTGAGTCAATAGATCTACTAGAATCTCTGAGTCTAGAACAAGGGTCGTGGTGAGAAATGATTGACTAGAACCTATATTTCTCAAAACTACATATAAGTTTTAAAAGTCACAAATCTTGCCTCTAAAAATATATGGGGCACTGGAGTCATAAGCCTCTACCGGATGAATCTAGTTTTGTCAATGTCCACCAGCTCCTTGAGCCTATGGTGGACCACCTGGTGGTGGTGGTGGTAATACGTTGAACCTCCTCCCACTACCAGATTCTCTAAATACTCCTCTTCAATTCCTTCCACCCTATGGAACTCTCAGCTCCTACCTCCTCCTCTACCTTGATGGTCCCTTGATTGTCTACTGATCATATGTGTGGCGAGTCGGGAAATCTCGAGCCAGATGTCCCCAACCTCTACATGAGTAACATAGCATTTCCTTCTTCTGAACCACTCTATCCTGGGAGCCCCTAACCATAGATACCATATCTTGTTGTTTTCCCCTATATTTATTGACCCACTTGGGTCCCTGTGTCTGCTGTTAGCTACCTACTGCTAAAGACTCAGTTGCCTGGTGCCTTCTGGTATCTTCCACTAATGGAATCTACACTACCAAAAATATCTCTACTAGAAGGGATTGTTCTAGTTCCCCAACATATGTAGGGATGCTAAGGGATAGACTAGATGCCCTTATCTCCAAGGGTGTCCCCTAATCAATGGTCTTGGCCCTGAAGAATGGGTCCAGTACCATATCTATGGAGTAGTGAGAAAAATCCATAAACCTCACCAAGTTCTCCTCTACTTTTTTACTACCCTATTGTAGATGTAGGAGATACTATATGCACACTGAGCATAATGTCATCAGAGATAACTCCACTATAAATAAGAACTAAAATTAGGCCCAAGAGAGACTGGTCTCATCATGCATCTGGATTACTAAGCTTTGACATCCCCCCATTGATCCCTAAAAAAGGATTGTGACTAGAACTTTCATCTGGTTGAAATTAGTCCTCACAAGGTGGAAGACATGAGTAACTAAATCCAGCCAATCCTCAGCTACCTAGGGTCTGTATCACCCCTAAACCTCAGAGGTCTCTACATTTGGAACTCATGAAATGCACTAAGCTTGTGTGCATCCTCTACTAGTAGCAGGGGTAATAACTATTTCTCTTCTGGTGGGGGTGTCACTGGTACCCTGCCTGGGGGTGCTATCTCCAGTATCATTCCCTATACCGACAGCTTATCACAATACGGATAATCCTCGTCATCACGTATCAGAATCCTAGCTAGCTGTTTGTGTGGAGGCATCCGGAAATAGATCAAGATATACCACAGTCAATAGATTATACCATTGAGATGACTTAAGAAGGACATGAGAACGCACTCAAAATCCTATATGATGAATTTATCATTTATTTTTTCCCGCAACAAGGGTATTCATGTACTGAGTTGAAAAGAGGAATTAGGATTCTTGGTGTATGAATATTCTTTTTTTCGCACCAATACTAGAGTCCTTGGTTTGAAATCCAATCTCAAAACACTTAACAATGTTTCCCCAAAATAATCTCAAAGACTCTTGGTTCATTTTGTCGAACCGACCCCTTTGATACCACTCTATCATGAAGTATCACAAAGAAGACCATTCCATGACTACCCCAAGCCCGCCTTCAATAGGCCAGGGGATAGCGACTAGCACCAAGTATCCATATCCTACAAATAGGAGTCATTAGCGTAAGTGATTATACAAACACACACATCTCCATGACCAAAATACGAAAATATAAAAACAAAAAGTTATCAATGCATGCATACACTAAGATACCAACCACATAGTATGATAGTAGGAAAATTGGAAAGTAAATGGAGCCAAAATACAAGCCCACCAATAGAAAATTCTACCAAGTGAATGCACAAGTTCTTAAAACTCATCCACAAAAAAAACCCTACCTAAAGGGTAGGTTAATGATATTGTTCTAAAGCTTTAGGAGGACCACATGTTCATATAATCACAATAAGAACCACATAGTCCTGGTCCCCCTAGGACTCCATCAAAGAGTCGATTATCTGCATAAGACATGACATGTGTTGGAAAATCCTATGTAGAGGTGAGTAAAAGAATATTCAGTGGGGCACCATGAAACCACAAAGTAAATACCACTATGAAATACACGAATTATACCACCAATAAAACACATGAAGTTCACCAAAAAGGAAACATGAAAAGATCACCACAAAGGAAACACATAAAGCATAGTCACTATGAAGATACATAGTCATCTCACACATGTATTAGTATATAACATGAAGGGAAGGAATTTCAATTTTAGTACATTGATCTACCAGTATCCATGAAAAATAGATTGTCGTTTAATTACATTGCATCGACTGTGAAAGGAGCATCGATGGTGCAGAGAATGTCGATGGCACATAGAGCATCGATAGCGCATAGAGAATCAGTGGTGCATAGTGTGTCGATGGCGCACGAGCCTCAATCGCACATAGTACATCAATGGTTCCTGGTGCGTTGATGGAATATGGATAATCGATGGTGCACAGAGCATTTATGGGTTAGGTATCCCACAATTCTTGTAGTCACTAAGACACAGCTAGCCATAGGATTTTTCTTGTAGCATGCTTGTTCTGGGAGAACCAACTCCTCAATCCATTAGGTCATAATCCAACTTTCACAAATATTCACTTAGGTTATCTCAAAAGGACCTTCTAGTCTCAAGGGTACCAACGCCAAAAATGTCTCTTCAAATGGACATATGGTTTGAAAGTTATAACTATTTTTTTAAGATCTCAACTGTGTTTGGTCTAGGTCTGACCCAACCCGCCAAACCTGACCTGACCCACTGTCTAACCTGACCTAGTCTGGCCATCATGGCCCAACTGACCAGACACAACCCATCCTAACCCACTGATCTTGGCCTGCTAGAGTGGATCGACCATTCTATTTTGTCCTGCTATGTTCGGGCTAGTTTGCTCCGTCGGATGTAGCCCACCCTGGTCTCCCTCTGATGTGGTCCCTCTTGGACTGAATCCCACCACCCTACTATTAAACCATCCTGTCATAATTTTCTTGGACCACCTACCCTTTTTGGGCGGGTTCTACCTCCACTGTCGGCCGCCCCACCTGAACCAGCCAGAACCACCAACTATGGCCGATGTCACCTTGAACTACCACCACATTGCACTGTCATCACACCTCTATGTTGCCATCATGGGATTAGCTTGTGGTTTGGATTTAGAATAGGGGTTTTTAAAGGTCAGGGGGAAGGAGTATAACACATGAAAAACGTGAGATATTTAGGGGAAATATATGGCACATTAACACCCAAGGAACAAATCTTGTCCTTGTTCATGTCGGTCATGATCCATTCAAGATAGAAGGATCATGAAGAAACAACATCAAATAAAAACCAAGATTTATTCTCCTTTTATCCCTGCAAAAAATATCCATCCAAGAAGAACGATCAAATTACAGATCAACCAATTCATGGGTTTTTCCACATTCAACTTTTGAATCTATGAATGGGGAAGAAAAATCTATAAGATATTAAACACCCTACCTCACTGTTGTATTAGTTGTTAATGAAGAACAAAGGTCTATATAATCATTGAACCTCTATAAGTCAACATTTGTCATCATTCATTAGAGAGGTTTCCATCTTTTTTCCTTAGAGGTTTTTCTAGGGTTATGTCTATAACTCTTGATAACTGAAAATAAGCCTTAATTAAAATAAACCAACAAAGCATCAAATAAAATATTTTTTATTAAAATATTTTAATGACAGTAGCGTCCAATTTCTAACATTCATAGTCAACCTATATTGGTCGATGTTAGGCCCCACCTATGTTAAATTTGATGCTCTAAATGCAACGGTGCCCTCAGATTTTTGATTTGGGCACCCGTTTAGAAGTTATTGTTATTTTAATAAAAAACCTCTGATGTGCTTTATTAAAAGCATAAAATTTTTCATTATATCTTTTCTGGATTACCGGGCCTCGAAATCTCACGTCATCTCAACATCAGATCTCATAATTTTTCAAACAAATTAAAGGAATTATTTCCTTTATTAGTTATTAAAATACGAGAAACCCAAGGTGATGTATATAGAAGAATGGATCCACTCCTCAGTAGCTCCTCTAGCTAAAACTTTATCCCTCTAAGCTTTATATGACCCATATAATATAGGGGAATGGATATGAAACTTATAATTAACATTAACTCAATAATGAACTTGAACTCTTTATAGGGTTTCAACTCTAAAATATTCTAATGAAAAAATCCTGAAGCTAATCAATAATAGTATAAAATACTATAAGTATCATAAATCCACTCCCAAAACAGCATTAGAAAACTAAGATAAAATCTTCCCAATCTATTGATGGAAAGTAACAAAGGTTTTCTGAAAAGTACCTTTTTTTGGAAAAGGTATAGTAATCATCCTCAATGTATATGAAAGATAGTATTTGATGATAATAATAAATTTGTTCTTCATAATGAGTGATCCAATATATTCCATGGACCAAATCAACACCATGATTCATTAATAAAGTGAAACCATAAAGATAATAAAATAAATTAACAATAATGGTGTATCCAAGGAACCTTTGAATAACCTCATATTGTACCCTGAAATATGGATTAATCATCATTATCCCAAGTAGACACCCTGAAACAATAACATTATAACCCAATATACTAGGGAATGCATGGATGATGGATGTTCAAGACACAACTACCCCAATCCCTAATCTATAGGCTATGGGCTGGTGAAAAGAATCAAGAAGACATAAATAATATGGAAGGCCTTTTCCTAAAGTACTTGTATACACATACCCATCTATCTCCACGCAGAAGTGAAAAAGAATAATAATAAAAGACAATAACCTATAGATTAAAAACCATGCATGTAATAACCTCTAAGGAATATAATAGAGTGTGATAGAGTAAACCAAAATTAAATGGTAAAATACATGCCCACTCAAAAAATATGTCCCATCCTAGAAAAAGATCCAAAATTAATGTTAAGAGAGAATGACTTCATAACTTCATGCCCCGACCCCCATACAAGTTCAAATGCAACCATGTGTCCCTATAATCCTATCAAATCCTTAATGATATGTCCATCATCTTTATAAGACATCATACGTGTGGGAAAATTCCATATAGGGGCGAGTATATACATATGAATTAAGATTCCCCAAAAACTGGAGTTGGGAGAAATATAATCCCTGATAAAAGTAAATAATCAACCTAAAAAAAGAGGGAAATTTAACCCAACAACAAGTATATATATATATATATATATATATATGATCATATAAAAAACCCAAATGAGAGAGAAAGGTGATATCCATCTCTCAACCCATCCCAGAACGATGAGTCTGGTAATATTACCAGAAGGTCCACAAATAATTCTCAGCAACCCATGTGTCTATGTGAAGAAGTAACTGTGTGGAGTACCCACACATCTCCATTGTACTGTGCAGTTGAGGGGCCAAAATCTTTAAGTAAATGACCCACACCCTAGTACATCATGGGGTACCAATCAGTAGATATAGGACCCACACCATAGCCTATCAGGGTGTACCACTCAGTAGATAGAGGTCACATGCCCTAGTTCAGTAGGGGATTGTCAATCAGTAGATTAAGGGCCAACACCCTAGTGAATTAGGGGGTACCAATTAGTAAATAGAGGAATCAACCCCTATTCTATTAGGGGGTACAACTCAATAGATATAGTACTTGGGCCCAAGACTATTAAGGGGGTACCACTCAGTATACATAGGACCCACAACATAGTCTATCAAGGGGTATCAATCGGTTGATAGAGGAACCACACCCTGGTCCATTTGGGGGTACCGCTCATTAGTAGAGGTGTATGGGGAACCCATGCCCTGGTATGATTGGTGTATTTCTAACCCCAACCTCGCTTTGATGATCCTTTCAGATCACTATCATTTTTAAGTTCCTCCTAAACAAGTTTCAGCCTTGGAACATCTTGAATTATATCTTAAAAGACACTATAAACTCCGTCATCATGTTATTTGAAGAAAATGAATAAGGATAGGAACTAATGGGAAAAAATATGTTTTAAAACAAAAGATATATAAGAGGAAGAATTATTAAAAAGAATTACATGGCATGTATGGTGGGTCACATGGAATGTGATCTCAACTAGACTTCTATTCATGTCCTTGACAATACACAGCTTTCTAGCCATGTAGTACTACATGACATTAAGGTTACTACATGACACTTATCACCCCCTAAGGGTTGAGCTGTGTGATCCTAGTCATGAACGTGTCCTTTAGGTTGTCTCCATGTACTCCTAGAGTATATGACGTGTCTTCTCACACTAGGTCTTAGGTATGTGCAGGTCAAATATGACCAAGATTCTTAGTGTGTGTCACAGAACATGTAGCCAGACAAACGACCTATGATACTTATATATTTTTGAAACCCTAGCCTCCATAGTCAGGGGACTACAAAGACTGTGTTCATAAGACTACAAACCATGTAGTTTGGAATTTTGAAGAACTCTAGATCCATCACACAGCTTCTATATCA
Organism: Viscum album; assembly: GCA_963277665.1. Taxonomy (NCBI): domain Eukaryota; kingdom Viridiplantae; phylum Streptophyta; class Magnoliopsida; order Santalales; family Viscaceae; genus Viscum; species Viscum album. Next base: position 1,899,900,550 of record OY728132.1, on the reverse strand, counting down.
ATCCCTCCTATCACTGAATATATTTTTTTGACCACCCAAAAATGTTTGTGGCCACCTTTTTTCATCAATTCTGTCACTCCACTGGAAAAAAATTGAAATATAATCTTCCATAGTGGTTTTTTGCGCATCTCTCATGCCTCATGTCACAATCAATTGGTCTCAGAACCAATATCCGAGGTAATAATCAACCACATCCATCAAAGAACCAAGATTCATCAACAAATTTCCATCCCAATCATTATTATCCCAAATTTCATGAATCTAAGGGTTCTATAATGCTTTAACCCGCCAAGAAAAGTCAAACCATGACCATGTATGCCAATAATAGAGAACAAAAAGAATGATAGGGGAAAAACACTATAACAAATGGGATAAAAATCATTGTCTAAGAATTCTCAGTTAGTGAATTCAAAGCAGGAAAACTAGGGTGATATCATGTAATGAGAAGAATAATTAATTGAATAAACAGTTTAATTTTACAAAGGTTCTCATGTGAATGATGTTCAATCACCAATAAGAGATAATCAGATCAAAATCACGATTTAAATAATTTAATCAAGAGGTATGAAACCAAAATTGATTAATCCTAACTAAATATTGGATAGTTCATTAGTGAATTTAATGTTTTCTAGTGATGGGGAAGATCCTCTATGTTAAATGTCTATCACTCCATCTCAATCTCATCACTGATCATCATCTGATCTTGATCTACCAATGTAGAATAATGGAACCTACTCTCAACAATCCTAAGGTTATGCTTTTAGCTTTGGTGATTTCCCATAATAGAATACTTATATATGTAAAAATGTTTTAGTCATTAAATTAATTAATTAATTAATCTACTTAATGTACTAGAAAACAGATGCCTTATCTGAATGTTTATCACCTGTTAGCTTTAGATTGTGCCTACATTAAACCCTACACCCCAGATTCAACTAGGGTATTTTATTTTTCATTTGGGACTCTTTTCTAGAGATATTACATTATTTATCAAAAACAATGTGTGTGTAATAGAAAATATATTTAATAAGTTTATAAAATTAATTCTGAGCTCACTAGACCTCAGAATCTTGCACTGTCTCAACTCTAGGCTCTAAAATTATTTATTAATATGTTTCAAAGTTTTAGAAGGAAACAATAGAGTCTATACACATTCCTAGATCATAAAATAACTATGTAAACATAAATTATTATTCCACACTCATATAAAAAATAGATGTGAGGATATATTTCATAGATATCTTATATAAAAAATTTATAAGACCCACACCATTATCAAAAGGAATTAACTTAATACTGTGCAGTTTCTCAAACATCAAGACTCTATCCAAGAATCAAGAACCTTGAATAATCTAAATTGAAAGACTCTACTAACTCTACTTCCCATGAGGGAAATTAATTATGTCTGTAAAGTCATGTGGAACTCCAACCACCACTCTAGTGATATTCTCTTGACACATTATATCCTTATATCTGACCAAAATCTTGTCCTCCCGTTCACTATTGTGAATCTAACAAAATGACTATAAGTTTCTTATTTTTACAATTAATTATTACTTAATAGACTTTATTTGGTATTATTAATCCACATAATCAAGCAAAAAATACTAGTAAAAATAAATAAAATCTCTTTTATGAGGGGGAAGGGATGAGCAATGACATTGGTTACCCTACCCATCACCACCTTGGAGAGAAAAATCATACATATGATTCCTCCCTCTTGAAGACTCAAAACTAATCCTTAAAAAAGAATTATACTACCTTGTAGATGTTCCCTCAATTGAATTTATCTCATCTATTATGGTTTGATTCACATCATTTTAATAAAATTTTAAGTAGATGATGTTCAACTAAACCTGAACTATATATCTCAACCCATCCTAAAATATACATACCCAAAAAATCATCTCTAAAAAACATGGGAGAAAAATAATATGCCCCAAAAATATAAAGCATAATAAAAAATGTAAACCTCTCATTGGTTGAGATATATTTTTTCAATCCCTTTCTACCCTCAATATCTTTGGAATGAAAAAATGGTTGAAATAGACCAAAAAATCCATCAAAGAAAACCCAACATAATTATCCACCTTCACCAATACATCCCACTAATATTTAGGTATCTCATATGACATATACATCACAATATCAACCCTCCACTCAAAATTTGTCCCAATATGATAAAAAATAACACGTATTGACTCTCTGTAGATAACAATGCCCTATAGGGAACCCAATATTATAAAGGTATGTGAATGATGTATTTGTAAAACTATTATAAAATCATAAATATATGGATTAATGTGTGTAACCTCATAATCTAAATACTTTACTCCATAAATAAAACTCTCTTTGGGCTACTGATCAGTTTTTGGGATCAGTAAAACAAGTGGATTTGTCTTTACTTCCTTTGGGGAATTCTTATCCTTACCCTCCTTGAAATCAACCAAATGAATTTATAGTGGCATATCACTGAAATTAAAAATGAATATCTTATAAAATTTCTATTAGAAATCATGATATCAAAATTTTGTATAAGTACTAATAGGCGTATAATCCCACTACCTTATACACACCCTCACATACCAAAGTCTCATACAATATGGGAACTCTATACCCATACCAACTTTCTCTTTTCCTAGGTATAAAAGCACATAGTTCTATATAATAATCATCAAATATAAAAATAAATAATCAATCACCATGTTTTATTAAACTATATCACCACAAACAACTTATATAGGAAATCACTATATAATTGATTGTTAACACTTAAAACAACCAAAACTCATCTCATAATCTGGTAATCAATAACATATAGGAAAAGTAATGTCATGTGAATCCTATATTTCAAATATAATACATGAATTCATACACTATAACTTTCGTGGGCCTAGAGGGAAACCATAACTATAAATCACACACCATATCCCTTATAAATCACTAAAAATCATAAATTTTGAAAAACAAGAAAAGTAATCCTAGTAAATTTTTTCTATAAAGGTGTTAGTTATAACCATGTATAATTTCCATACCAGGTTTTGAAAACAACCTATCTGTATATACCATGTCTCAAATTACAAAAAAAAAATCAAAACAAGTTCATGTTTTCACCTTGTAATGTCCTTATCCTACTCAACCCACATAATATCATATCAATTAAACACATGACCTCAAGTATACTTCCAAATACACGATTGTCTACTGATTAGAAATTTGGGTCAATATATAATTTTCAAATACTATAAACTCTAGATTATGAAAACATAAATAATAGGGGATTCCTTATCAAAAAACCATCATCAAAATGTAATAGGTTAATATGGACATTACAACGATGATATAACCATAAATTAATAAACCAAATGATATAATTTAATAAGAAAAAATTTAAGGTTAAACATGTCATACATGAATAAACGTGATAACTTAATGAGTTAACAATATAAGAATTTGTCTAAAATAAAAAATATATAAAAATTATAATAATAAATTGGGAATAAGTCTCTCCATGGTTCTACCACCCTCTCAGATAATCTATAAACCTTACAAATTGACCATTGGACCCTTTTTATTAGAAATATCATGGATTATAATGTTTTTACATGCACATATATATTTATACATGGTGTGATTATAACTTAGTAGGTCACCACAAATGGTGCCTCTAATAAAATCTAGAATATATAAGCAGGTGAATGATGTGAAATGATAATGTGGATCCTTAATAATAAATATATGTTTTTATCATAAGGTTTTGATGTGGACCTAGATATTGATTATTCTTACTTTTTAACTACCATTTTTAATTCCAAACATGTCATTAAGGGATAAAAGGGGTTGTAATGTCATCCTCCCATAACAAAACTACAAATTTATCAAGAAGAATAGCTGACAATATGATCAATGTTGTATAATGTCAGAAAAATATTAAAAATAAACCCAACCCACATAATAATACTCAGGGAATAGTACAACACATAACCTTATAGTTTAATAACTAATTAAACTTACACCTAACCTCATCCCATAAAAATAATGGTTTAGATTACACCCAACTCAACCAAGAACAATAATCATGGTTGGTGCTACACCTAATCTAAATTATGAGAAATGAAAAGGTTTTATGTACACCCAAACTACATTGTAATGATAACCAAGGATGGAATTACACCCAAAACACATAACAATAATGTTAGTGGTTTTCTCATTACACCCAACCAACATCACAAGAGTGTCCATGGTTATCAGTACACTATACCCACATTATAAGGATAACCAATTATGGAATTGCACCAAATACACATTTCATGAATATCTATGGGTGTAATTATAACCAATCCCCATCATAATAATTTTAAAACCCTAATATTTTAAAATAATAACATTATGTTTGAGATCATATACAACACACAACAACAACCTTAAATAAACAATGAAGTATTATTATTTAAATTTAATAGGTATAACCTAATTATTAAATTGGAGGGTATAAATAGGATTGACCCCTTTATGAAATATATATAAATTTCTTAATCATTAAAAATTTTATTCATTAATTCTTTGTAAATAAGCTCTTCATTTTTAGTAGTAATTTTATTATGAATAAATATGTTTTATTCAAAAATGATTTTTATTGCTTTTTATGAGAAAATATTATAATTATTTTGTAAAAATTTACAAAACGTATATGATAAAAAAATTAATTTTTTAAATAATCATATCAAAATTATATTCGGGTGAAATTTTGGTATTTTTCTAAAAATATTGATTTTTCAGTGAAGAGTGAAAATGTCATTTTCTGTACATTTTCTGTAAAAATATAATTTATTATCATTTAAATACCCTATTAATATTTTAATTTGAACTTAAATTAACATAGATTTATGTTATTTAGAAATAATATAATTAATTATATATTAATCATCAATATACTTTATTTTGGTATAAGTTCATTTTTTGGCTTCTAAACATTTTTTTTGTAAAATTGGTTTTTTTGTTGTGTTTAATGAATTTAAATTACTTATAGAAACCTAATTTTTACATATTTTATCTATTTTTATTCGAAAATTAAAATTTATCCTAGAATTAATTTTTTAAATTTTTATGAAAGAGTTAAAGTTTTGGTGAATAGTAAAAAAATACAATTTTATGAAGTACGATATATTTTGTGATATCGGCAACACATATATATGATATAAAAATTTGTAAAGATTATTGAAAAGAATAATTTAGTATTATATAATACTAATATAATACAAAAATAATCCAAAACATATAATTTATAATTTATTTCATGATAAATATGAAAATTATTTTCTCTGTTGATATAGTGCTTACGCAACACAGGAAATTTAACATTTGGTGTCCTAATGATACTTTTTGAGAAGTAATAATCCATTTATAGACTATTTTATTAAATTAAAAACCTTTTTAAATATTTTTATGGATATATACAAATTTTTTAGTTATATAACATGGGGCTAATCTAAATTCTTATGCAATGTTTGCACAAGGATCAAAAAGTCAATAAAGAATATTAAATAAGATTCCAAGACATATGTGTGAGTAAATATACATATTAAATGAATAATTTGTTTTATTTTTATGTTAATTTATTTATAATTATTATGTTAATTTGTTTTTAATTTTTAGTGATAAAATAATTACCTTAAATTCTTACAGAACAATGACATGGTGTTTGTACAAGCAGTAGAAAAATCAGGTAAATTATTTTTAAAACTCTGAAAATAATATTTTATGGATGAGTTAAAGTATACCACTAATTTTTAATATAAATAAGATATATTATATATATTTTAATGGATTATATTCTAATTCCACGTTTTTATTGTTTAATTTAAGGTCAAATTAAGTGAATTGTATAAAAAAATGTCATTAATGATATTTTTTTAAACAATATTTTCAAAAGATTATTTCAAAATCATATAAATATTAAAATAGAATTTTATGTATAAAATAAAGTCCAAAATTTCATCCCTTTTAAATTAATAAGACAATTTTAATCTTATAAGTAAAATTATAACCATTTATGTGTTAAAAAAGGTCGTTACAACAATTAAGGTTAAAATAGATTAACTTAGGGGTTAAAATGAAAGATAAGGTTTAAAATACAAAATAAATCTATCCAGATTTTATTATTTGATCATATTTAAAGCATATACTACTTTAAATTTTAATATATGGACATTTTGAATCATTTTTCTTGATAATGAATTTATTATATTTTAATATTTTATGAAATTCTAAGAGCGCCCCTCCCCTCACATATAAAAGGGTGCCCATCTTTTCTCTTAGAAACACTATGTGGATCCTTACAGATAAAAAAAACCATATAAATTTATCTTATTAAAATATTCATACACATTCTAGTGGTAATTGTAATCCCAAAATACCAACACTGGGGTCTTTTAAAATAGATCAAAAAAAGTTATTTCAATGAAGAGGTAATCACCTTAACCGATCACTTTATTTTTAATTATTCTTTTACCAACAAAAAATATATTATATTATTTGGTAAATGATAACTTATGTTTCATAAATATATGAGTATTCTATTATTATTATGAAAACACTTTTATTATCCCTCTTTTCTATCAAATGGGAAGTGAAATTATCTCGCATGCATACGTACAACTTATCGTCTCCCCATAGAGATGTAAATAGTTTTACTTCACAATATTTAATGGATGGTTATTATGATGGGTTTAAAGGTTATATATCATATTAATAAAATAACTATTTATTTAATCATAATATATTATATAACTTCTAACCTTTCTATCTGTTGGAAAATGATAATGTTGCTTGTATGTACGTGTAGACTACCACCTCCATGAAGAAATGTGATTCACTTTTCATTACCACATTACATGGACGGTAATAAAAATAAAGTTTATTAATATATATTAATTAAATTATATTATAATTATTCTTTATAGGTGTATTTTTTTATATTTCATTTATTTCATATCTTGAAAAGTGAAAACATAGTTCATCTATATGTACGCCCAATTGTCTCTATAAACGGTGTAATTCATTTATCTACCTCTAGATTTTTTTGGATTATTATAAATATGTATAAAATTGAAATATATTATATTTATTTAATTAATAAAATTATGGAGATATTTTAACCATTATCAAATTATAGGTACCAGAAATACCAAACATAAATTCTCATGAAAAAAGAAAGAGTTAACACCCATAAATGACGATTTTAATAAGAAATTATTCTTAAAATACTATTAAAATATTAGAAGTGAATAATATACGATATTATATATATGTAAATTAATCTATGATATAATTATAATAAATTTTATTTTATTTTACCCTATTCTAGATCACTTTAGAATTAAGTCAAACTTGAGGTAATCGATTTTTAGTCTCATTTATATTTTTGGGTGATATATGCTAGATTCATGACTCATTTCAATTATTGGCATATATAATCCTCCTTTGAAATTTTATGTCATTAATATCATTCTATTAATTATATTTAAAGTTTCATTTAATTTTATTCATTCATGGGGTTACGATTCAAATGATACCAATGTGGTAAGGGGTTTATATTTCAATCCTATTTTAATCGTGACTGTTTATTCCTAAATTTTAATCAAAATAGTTATATGATACTTAGTTCATAAATAAACTTATTTTTATTCTCCCTTAGTTGATTCTGTATTATACATGTTTTCCATTCATTTTCCTCACTTTAAGTACTCAATATATCGAAAGAATGTTTTAAGGAAACGCAGCTTTACTTCTCTCTCCGATTGAAAATACTTTTCTTCCACAACTATGTATTCTAAAGATGTTTTCAATAATTTTTTTAATATTATCGTATAATTTTTTAAAATAATTTTTAACCATTATTTAACATTCAAAAAATGGATAAAAATGAATATTCTTATTGTTTGTGGAATAAGGTACTTTTTGACTTCTTATAAAAGTGTGAAGGGAAATTTTTCTTTTAATTTATATTAAATGAATGGAATTTACCTCTACCATAACCATTAAATGATTTTAATATTCATTTAAAAAATTTCAAGGTTATTTTTGAAATATTTTTTGTTACTTAATATTTGAGAAATTTTCTGATTTTAAATCAATAGTTTCAAAATAAAATCGATATTTTCCTCAAGAAATATTCTAATTATTATTTTAAAAGAATTTTCATTATGATAGAATTATTTGATTTTAATTATGTTTTATAGGGTATATAATCCAATGATACCACCATTATTATTTATATGGATATTTTATTATTATGATGTTGATATTTTTAGGAAACCCATTTATGTTTCATTTTTTACACTATGATGAATTTATAAACTATTTATGAATTCAGTTTTCTTTTCTTGGGTTATTATATGATGATATAATGAATGTTTTATGTTATTTTGAAAAAAAAATCTGTTTTTCATTATGTGAAAGGTTTTTCATGAATTATATATCCCCCTAATCCATTGGGTAAATTTTTATATATAATAATATATCTAGGGGAAACAATTTTATGTGCTTAATCTATTATGGGAAACAATTTGATGTATTTTATCCACAATGGGAAACAAGTAAATGATTTTTATCTACTATGGGAAATAGGTAGTTATTACTTATCCATTATCATATAAAAATCAGATTTTTTTTTCTAAATCGTTATTATTTTATAGTATATGTAGTTAACCTTGATATATGAAATGGTTTCAATACATATGATGGTGCCACACTTTTATGACATGAAATTATGGTTCATGATATATTTATGATGATTCCTCACTCTTATGATTCTTGTATTTTAAAATGAGAAATTTTATTTCCTTGAATCATGTTTATGTTTAATGATAGATTGTGTATGAATTTTGTAAGTTAATTTTTTGTGATCTCATACCAATATGTGTGCCTTATACTTTCATATGTTCATTGATTGATATCTCACATGTTTAGCCTTACAAAACAAATGATCTCACCCTTTATTATATTTCCTTTCCTCATATTATAAATAATGGTTTAATTAGGATATTTCTATGAAGGGTACTATGTATAATGATCTTATCTAGATATGTTAAATATATTTTAGTAAATAATTGGATTTTTTATTTAGTATCTAAATACACTAAATCATTATGTTCCTCAGGTGGGTATTTGCAAAATTTGTTGAATATTCATAAAAAAATATGTAATATTTATATATAAAAATCATGGGTCATTATATAAATAACAAATATTGACATTACACCCAACCCACTTCAAAAAGATATCCAAGATTGGAATTACACCCATCCCATATAATAAGAATGAAAATGTTTGAAAGTAACCCAAACCCAAATCATAATAATATCCAAGGATAAAATTACACCCAAAAAACATCACATGGATATAAAAGGTTATAATTACACCTTACCTCTATCAAAAAAATATTTATGTTTTGTATTACATCCAATAAATATACCCAGAGAATTTTTGGTTATCATTACACCCAAACCACATAACAAGGAGAATCATAGTTGGAATTAAACACAACAAAATACCAAACATCATTATTTTAAATTAATAAAGCATGAAGAGTAATTTCGTATAAAATCACACCCATAATGCATTGAAAATTATATATATATATTATATTTAAACCATTAATATAATACAATAACATGGTTTTTTATTTTATCCAATCATTATTTTGTATTTTACATTTGGTTGGTTTTCCCACACACAACCCTTTTTCAATTTTCTCTTCCATATAAGGATAACCCCTATGATAGCCATCAAGGTTAAGATATTCCCACCAAAAAAGAGATACTCTAAGGCACCTACCATAGTCTACTATGTAATTACACAATAATTAATACCCCTTAGTATTTAATCGTCTAATTTCCTCAAAACATTAATTTAGAGACATAGATATTAAAAACCATGGAATCATAACCTATTAAATAAAGTACCACTATCTACCCAAATAGTTCATAATTTACCCTTCATGTAGTAATAAATAAGGTTTTGGTTCATTTGAGGTCATATATAGAGACCCACGCAATCCGTATATCAAACACTGCATAAAAAATCATATAAATTGACTTAAAATATTAGTGAATATCTATCTCATAGACATAAAATCATACTCATCAATGATTTTTAGAAAAATAATCCTCATTAAGAATCGATCAAAAACTAAATATTAACTTCCAAATCAAGGATTTATAATAAAGAACAAAGAATAAATGAGAGATATTGTTTATAGATAGATAATGGGGGTTATACATACCTATAGTGACCTTATAATATTAAAGAAATTCCAATAATACCATTAATAGAAGAGAACCAATCTTGGGAGGCTCTAATATATATAAGGGAATATATGGGTTTTTGTGTCTGTAGAAAAAAATGGAAGTGTATCCAAGTTTATAACTTTTTTAACATTTTATTTATTATAATTCATATTTAAAAAAATACCTTGATAACCTATCATAGGGTATTAGATACATCATCAAGTATATTTTTATGGACCACCATGTCAATGGTGGCCCACCTAGGCTATCACCCCAATTGATCAAGCCATAAACTATCTAGTATTAATCCATTAGGTTCCTAGTGTTATCCATAATAATTGAAGGAATTCTACCACAAATCCAACGTCTTAAAATATAATCCCCAACATATGCTAATGAGGTGACCCAAGCATTACATACATAATTATTTCATCTAATTATATCAATATTCACTACATATCATTCTGAACAACACCAGAATAGTAAAGGTTTAGTGTCTTTGGAAACCTTAATACATAAAAAACTAGAACATAAAATATCTACATCATATTCAACTACGTTTTTCTCAACAAGAACCCTTATTATACATATCACACTTATAACCATTCTTAACATCTTGGGGAAAAGGAAACATAAACAAGGATGAACTCAAATGATCAATAATGGTAAACAAGGGAGATATTAAGGATGTTTTAAGCATAACATGCACATGAGGTTATAAATGCATGATCTTAATATTTTAAAACCATGCCTAAAAAATCATAGATCATAATCATCAGTCAAGGAATAAATCTTAGAAGTTCATAAGATATGAATCATAAAGAAAAAAATAACATGATACCTAAGAGAATAAAATTTTCATAAGATCATGTCAAAAAATATTGTAATAAATTCTGGAATAATAATAATAATATAAATCTTATGTCAAGTATATCCACTAATACATTCATCAAATATTAGGCATGGGTTAACCACCCCTGTACCTACTTGGGGATTAGGATAACTAGCACTGTACCCTCTTTTGGTCTTTGGATAACCTCCCATGTACCCATTGAAATTATAAAACTTAATAATTACCCAATAAATTAGAGTGATATAACTAACCCACCCATCACATATTCATAATCCATTCATATTTATGAAACAATATAATAAAGACATTTATCATTTTATAATAGATTAAACTATAGAAAAAAATGAGTTTCATTAATATTTCACCAGTATAATCATAAACTATCAAAATAAGTAATAAGGATTATATCAAACTATCATATCTAGGTGAATTATAAGTAACATCAACTGATTTTATCATAGATGAGAAATGCCTTTAAATTATCCTTACAACATTTCTTGGGGAAAATAAATTTTTCATTTTTAAATCACTTATTTAAAATATAAAAATATCAAAAATATAAATGAAATAATTTTCTTTTAACATGACCACGGAAAATTTTAATTATATCTTTAAATCAAGGAGTATTTGGGATATTAAGAAAATCCATGGTATATGTTAAAACAAAGATTTTGTTCACACCTTTGGTAAAAAGTACCTCATTCAGAAAATGAAAACAATATTACTTTTAAACCATTTTTTAGAAATAAAAATGTGGGTAAAGATTATTTTAATCATTAATTATATAATATTAAGATCATTATTGAAAACATTTTAATGAAAATATGTATGGGTAAGAAAACTATTCCTGATCAACCAGAGAAATAAATCTGGTTTTCCTTAAAAAAATTATTTTAGTATCTTGAGTACATAAAAAGTGTAAAATGAAAGGAAAAATGTAATCTCCAAAAATAAAAAAAAGGATAAAAAAATATTTGGGCGAGAAATATTATATAATTTCATCATCATAAATTTAATCATAAACAATCTCAACAAAAATGAGATGGTAACGTAAAACTTTTAGTGCTTTGGTAACATTTGAGCCATTATTACCATGATAGGAATAACATAAAATGAATATTTAAATATTATTATAATAATTATTTCATGATATAACATATAAAAATGTCAGTATATACACCACTTAAAAGAAGTTAGGTGTATAAATAACATATTTCCCATAGAAGAAAATTTCAGATGGTATACCATTACCACTTTTGTAAATTTAAAATCAAAACTCCATAGATGAAAACAAATAGATTTATAATTTCAAATACCATAATTTAATAATGATACCTGATATAAAATTTAAAATGGTAAGTATATAACCTCGTAAACATAAATTAATGCATAAAATCAAACATTCCTCGGTGAAATAGTATGGAGACGAAGAACCCCTACATCATGTCCAATATGATTCATAAGAACTCTAACATCCAGTATAACAAATTTAAAATTAATATAATTAAATAATATAACCATATAAAAACGTTAAATGTAATATATTATCCAATTGTAACATTTCATCACCCATTTATTAATAATATTTTATCAAAATCATCATTTTTGGGTGTTAACTATTTTGTTTCTCATGTATGTTTCAATTTGGTGGTTCTAATCCTTGCATCTTGACCATGGTAAAATAATATTCATAATTTTAATAATGATATAAATATCAAATATTTTAATTATATACATATTTTTAATTTCCATAAATGTTATGGATATAAAAATTAATTACATCATTCATGAAGATGGTGGTTCGTACGAACGCATGAATGTTATTTACATTTTGTAATGAAGAGAAACAAATAATTATAGATAATAATTTATTATTAATTAATATAAATTAAATCACAACAATAATATATATTTATTAAATACATTATTATAAACATCCAGGTACATCAGGTATGGAAAATGAATTGTATCACTTTATGGAGGTGGAAGTTCAGACATACAAATCACTGATTCTTTCATTTTCAATTTGATGGAAAAGGTAGATGAAAAGGGTTATTAAATTAACATAATAACATATCATTATATGGGAGATAATTGTCTTATAAAATTTTATTGTTTATTAAATAATTTTAAGATTTAATAAAATAATTAAAAATAAAATGTTCGTTTAAGACCATTACCTTCTCTTTGAAGAACATCATTAGGATATCTCCTTAAAGACCCAAGGATAGTATTTTAAAAATAAAATAACCTATAAAATTTATCAAATTAATTTAATAAGAATTTTTTTTGGTTTTTCAAAGATAAGTGTCTCAATAAGTATGAGGAAGAGAGGAGTGGATTTTTCCTTATATAAGAGAGTATATGGGAACCCTTGGAATTTCATAAAGTATTAAATTAATATAAATTAATATTCAACTTAAAGTGTCTATAAATTATTATATTTATAATATAGTATGGATATAAGTCTAAATAATCTCATAATATAGAATTTATATAAGTTTATGTGATTTTTTATCCTTTATCGCTTATTTTTAACCCCCCCTCCCATTAACCATTTTGATGATTACCGTGATATTAAATATTTTTACTCTTTAAGGGTAAAGAAAGTTAATATGATAGAAAAAGTGTCCAATAAGTGGAAAATTGTTAATTTTATGGACCATATTCTTATAAAATGGATGAATATAATATTTTTATGAATTCTAAATCATTTAATGAAATATTATTTATCATAAAATACCATTAATGGTATTTTCAGAACTATTCAAATAGTTGACTTTAAAAAATTAATTAAGGAGTATAATTTTAATATAAAATATTAAAATATCAATAATAAAATACATATATATCCAAAAAATTATTGGAAAACCAAAATCCACTAAAAAAATATTACTTTATATGTTTTTAATATCATTTACTTGATTTGTCTACTACTTTCACAATCACTGTATTGGCAATGTGTATGTATTTAAGGTAAATATTTCATTAGTAAAAATTAAAAATAAATTAACATAAAAAATATTTATTCAAATTAAAAGTAACCATTTATATCAATTTATTAATTTTTTTATCACTGTTAAAAAAACCGTAGATATTAAAAGCAAGAAAGACACATTATTGGAATTTTCTTTTAAAATATTATAAAGGTCATCATAAAAGACTAATGGAACAAAAATTACATATTTTAAAATATTTAATGATTTTGGTATAATTAAAACCATACACCAGGATATAGGAAAGTCGATGAATGATTTTTAAGACTTATCTTACAGTTTTAACCTTTTTCTATTTGTTTTACACTTACCGTAGTGAAAACATTTTTACTATGGTTACTATTCATTTTGGAAACAAATAAAGTTGAAATATTTAAATAAAAAATGGAAATTATCGTTAAAAATATTTTAAAAAAAATTATCAAATTAAATCCCTATAATTATCCGATTTTAATTTTAAAATAAACCTTCAAAACATGATGATAAACAGTTTTTTAGGAAAATGAATTTTTATGTATAAAAATGTTCTTATACAAAAATTAAGAATGCTGTCAATTATAATGAAATTAATTTTATTTTTTAAATATAAATTAACTAATAAATTTTTAAAATAAATTCAAAAAATGGGATTTTGTAAATACTTGAATGGAACTGATAATTTTCAATAAAATTAATATTTTTTCACTATTCACTAAAAATTTAATTTTTTCATAAAATTATGAAAATATCACCTTGAGCTAATTCTTACATGATGAGTCCAAAAATGATATAATTTTTTAAAAATATAATTTCTAAAAGTTAAATAAAATCATTATATCATTTTTTCAGAAAATTAAAAAAAACTATTTTTTAAGAAAAAATATTTTTGAAGAATAAAATGACTTCACTAAAATTGAGGACTTATTTAAAAATAATTAATAAATAAATTTTTATTGAGTATGAAAATTATAAATATATTTCAAAATATAGTTACTCATATTTATACCAACCAATTAAACTTTTAGGTTCTAACAGCCACATTTAGATAATAATATTTTTATAGATATCAAAATTATTTTAATGATAGATGTTTTGTGTTTAGAAGGATATTGAGATTATTATTATTTAAAACTAAATTTTTTGTTGTTACATTATTCCCCTTAAATAAATTTTATTCTCATAGTTTTAGCTCATTCATAAAATTTTTTATATTTATAATTACATTTTTTGTAAATCCAAACCATACAAAGGGATAGTGAAACTTCATTTTGAAAAGTTATAGTGATAAACAAAAAGGATACATAAAATATCACATAACCATGTTTCCATATAAGGGTAAAATTATAAAAAAGTTAAAATATATTCATTTAAGATAAAAATAACATCCATGGACTAATAGAGTGTAATAGAGAACATGGTCATGAGAATTATATGGACCAAAACCCCATAAATTGGTGAAGGGTGAAAAGGCCATCAATTCATTAGAAATTATTTCAAGAAGAAAAAAATAATTTTCAATATCCTATTCCTAGAGTTTTGGAAATATTTTACAATGTAATATGTTAAAATATACTTACATGATTTCTTCAAGACTATAAACATAATTTCATCCTTTGGATACATGATTCTATTATTTTACACCTATTTTCATCCCGTATTCCAATGATGAATGAACAATATGTATTTTTAAGGAGTATAACACTAAAATAAACTCTTAATAAACCATGTTATCTATAAAATAATGATTTTACATTCCCCTATTGTCTATTCAGTTACTGATACTAAAAATGGGTAGTACATTCTATGATAACTAATATGAATAAATTGTCATATGAAAAATTATTCTCAAATATTTCAATAATAATACCCAAATATATTATAAATTATTTAGAAATATATATAAATTAAGTAATTCTTCAAATCAGGATTAATTAGGATTCAAAATCAAAAAAATTTTAAAAACGGTAAATGAATTTCAAAAAATAACTTAATTTTAATCCCCAATCAACTTAAAGTAGCTCCTACTGTCACATACCAAACACATGAATTCCTTGATCATATATTATAATAAAACATTATAATAACCCAAATCACCATATAAACTCAAGGAAAACATATATTCTTCAAAAAAAATTAACACTATCCTTATTTGGGAAATAAAATCATAGACTACCAAATACATTCCACAAATCTGAAAATTTAACAAACTTCATCAAATATAATATAAATAACTTTGTCATAAAATCACTTATCAATTTTAAGGTCATAAATACTATCAAATTATATCAACATTAATTATATCTTTATCCCAACTAAACATTATTATCTCAATTTAAATCACAAGTTAATGTTTATTTATCCCTCAATCATCTATTTTCTAAAAAATACTACATACAACTAAATCACTTTTCTAGTTTATCAATACTGTTAAATATATGATTGAAAATCCTTAAAGAAAAGGAATTGTATAATAATATTTCAATATTTCATGATTATAATAACCAAAATATAATTTATAAAATACTTTTACAGCATAATTTCTAAATCCCAATACAAAAACACTTAAATAATTTAAATTCCATATTAAACCATTAACCATGATTCTCCATATTATTCCTTAATACTTCCTTAATTTAATATGAAATATTAATCGTGTATTAATATTCATCACCTTCATTTTAATAATGTTTCTTACTTTTATCATAAAAAAACTATTAAAATAATATGTACCTTTGATATTGAATTTGGAGTCTCTTCATCCTCAACAGTAAAACCTTTACTCATACAACCTTTCTAATATTTTTCTCAAGATTTCCCCCTAGGAAATTTATTTCTATAATGATTAGACATTTCACATTTAAAACATCCAATCATAGATGATACCATATAAAACCATTATTTTCATCCGTAGTTTTAACTAAACTTTTTATTTTTCTTTAGCAATTTTCTGTTTTATGCACTTTCTTTAAACATATATAACATTTTTATATTCCTTTTAAACATTACCATGAGTGATTCTTTCCAAATTTTGGATTTTTAGGAAGCAAAATCATCATTATTATATGGTCTTCACAAAACTACATTTTTCTCTTATTTGGTTCATTCAGAAACTCACCTATGTTAATGTTTTTAATCACATATAGATATATTTGGTTAGGAATAATCATAATCTTTGTATTTTATCTCCCATTTTATTTTCTTTATAATGTGTAAAATCATTTAATCATAAATCACATTTATCATTAATATTATTTCTCTAGGTTCTGTATATTGACCAAAACCAAAAAACATATTGTGGGAAATAATAATCATAGTGAGTGATCATATAATCATGAAAAATAATTCATTGGATGTCTAAATCATATAACTGTCCTTTCAAATATTTCTTAATGAATAATAAATAAAATTTGAATAAACTAAATAAAATATCATAGGAATTTCTAGCCATGTGTAAAGTCCTAGGACTACTCATCGTGCATTGGTGATGATCGAGTTGATACCCAATCTTCCTTTTTATGAGTTTTCACTTCTAGGTGCATCAATACCACAACCTTATCAAAATATAAGTATCCAAATAAGAATGTATTATATTTGAGAACCACAATCCTTTATATGATATAAATTAAGATGTTCTCATGTGTTTAGGCTTATCATAAGGGTTCTCGCTAAATTTTTCTCATCCATGTTTTTAAAAATAACTAAACCTTTCTCTAATACCAAATGAGGCAACCCAAGCATTAAATACATAAATATTACATCTTATTAGATGAATATTAGTTATATGTCATTACCATCCATGTTAATGCTATAAAGGTTTAGTGTATTTAGAAATTTAGAAACATAAAAAACTAGTGTATTTATGATATACATTATCTTCCACTAAGTTCTTCACAACTAAAACCCTTCTTAGACATATCACACGTATAAACATTCTTAATATAATGGGGGAAAACATAATAAAGGGTGAGATCAGATGTTTGGTATGGGTAAATAAGGGGGATACCAAGGGTCATTTAAGTATAACATGTGTATAAGGGTATAAAAATATGATTTTAAAATATGAAAACCATAACCAACAAATCATAGATCATAATCCTGAGTTAATGCATAAAGATTGGTAGTTCATAAGACACTTATCATAAAAGAATCAAAGAACATTAGCTATGAGAGCATAACATTGGCATATGATCATGTCATAAAATATTAGAATAATTTGTGAAATAATAATAATAATATAAATATGACTTCTCAGATACTCACCAAGACATTCATCACATGTTAGTATTGGGATAACTACCTTTATACATACTTTGGTCTTGGGATAACCTCCCATATGCCCTATTTTGGGATTAGGATAACCTCTCAAGTACCAACAGAGATCATAAAAAATTAATCATCACGAATTTACTTTTAGGGATATAACATACGCAACTATCACATAATCACAGTCCTTTAATATGTATACTATAAGATCATAAAAACATTTATCATTTAATCATAGATTAACCTGTGAAAAGGAAAATGTGTTTCATTGATATTTCATCATCATAACCATAAACCATATTGATAAATAATAAGTATGGTATAATAGTATCATATCCTTAGTTAAACATAATTAACAACAAAGGATGTTATTATAGATGAAAAAATACTGTAAAATATCACTAGAACATTTATTAAAGAAAATACCCCTTTCATTTGGAAATCACTTATTTAAAATCTAAAAATTTCAAAAATATTAATGAAAAAAAGTCATTAAAAATAACAATGGAAACTTTTAAATGAATATTCAATGAACAAATTATTCATGATGGAGGTAAAATCCATCTATGTAGTATATGTTAAACCAAATATTTTTTCACACCTTTTCTAAAAAATACCTCATTTGGGAAAGGAAAATAATAATCATGCTAAAAAAATTTATTGAACGTCAAACAAGAATAAAAAATAAATTATTCAATATATTTAGATCATTAAAAACATTGTTGATTTTTTTTAAAGAAAACATGTTCATTGAAGAAAAACATTCTCCATCATAAAAATAACTAAATTTAGTTTTCCTTAAAAATATTCATTTAGTATATTAAATAAAATACAGAGAGGAAAATGAAAAAAAATTGTGTAATCTAAATAAATAACCATTTTATAAGAAAATATATATTATTTTATTGAAATATATCATATAATTTCATCATTATAAATTTTATCATAAGTAATCTTAGTAAAAATGAGATTGTAATGGAAAACCCTTACAACATTGGTAATTTTTGAGTCTTAATTTTAATGAAATAAACCAAATAAAATAATAATTTACAAAACATAAACATAAAAATATTTATGATAAAATATATAAAAATTTAATTATAAATGACTCATAAAATCATATAGGTATATAACATAACATATTCCACAAAGAAAACAAATTGAGATGGTAAACCATTATCACATTGGTAATATTAAAATCAAAACCCAATGGGTAAAAAAATTTAATTGTTACTTTAAATACCATTAATTAAGAAGTATCCATGATGTAACATGTAAAAGGGGTATTATATACACCTCATAAACATAAATAGCTATGTAACATCAAGCATGACTCAATGAAACAATATTTAGATGAAGAACCCCTACCGCATGTTTGGAATGTCTTGTAACTATTATAACCTCATGTATAATAAATTTAAATTTATTATAATTATATAATATATCCATGTAAATACTTAAAATATCTTATTAGATCAATTTATAATAATTAAACACCTATTTATTCCTTAATTTTTATTAAAATAATTATTTCCGAGTGTTAACCATTTCATTTTTCATGTTAGTTTTGGTACGGAAGTTTTGGTCCTTATATCATTATCGTGGTTCCATCATATAAGAAAATTTAATAATGATATAAATATAATATATATTCATCATATAAATATTTTTAATAATCAATAAATGGAATATATATTAAAATTAATCACACTATTCATGGATATTAAAGTTTGTACACACGCTTGAATATTATTTTCAGTTTCTAATGACAAGATGGAATGAAAGATAGATAATATTTTATCATTGAAAAATATTAATTACATAATAAATATAATATATATTTATTAAATATATCATTATACTAATCCATGTGAGGTTGTGATATAAAATTAATCGTATCGCTTCATAGAGGTGGTATTCTGCAAGTATGCACGAGTGATACGTTTATTTCCGATTTGATGGAAAAGGAATACAAATAAGGTTATACCATTAATTTAATAAATAATAATTATATATTATATACTTATTTTATTATATTTTAATGTTTATCATATAATTTAAGGCGGTGCAATAAGAATTTAAATGAAAATGGTCAGATAAGATGATTACCACATCTTTGAAGTACCTCATTTGGATATCTATTGAAGGATCCTATGGATTGTATTTTAAGTATTAAAATCCTATATAATGTATATAATGAAGCTAATAAAAGGTTTTTTTATAATTTTTTTATTTAAGTGGCTCTATAAGTGTAAGGGGTGAGGAGAGGTGTTGTCCTTATATAAGAGAGGATAGGGACACCAATGGAATTATTTAAAGTATTAAATTAATATAAATTAATTTTCATGTTTAAGTGGATCCACATTGATATATTCAGATAACAGGATTAATATAAGTATAAATAATCTCATTAAATAAAATCTATTCAAGTTTATGATATTTTTTAACCCTTATCTTTTTGTTTTAACCATTATTAACACTAATGATGGTTATCAGGATATCGAAATTGATTACTCATTAGCGGTACAAAAAGTTACTATAAATGGAAAATTAACCCATAAGTTAATAAAGGTTGGTATTTTATTCCATATACAATTAAATTTTCTTAATATAAGAAATTTTTTGAATTTTTAATCATTTAATAGAATATTATTTAACATAAAATACCATTAAAGTTATTTTACAAACTAGTCATCTAGTTGAATTTAAAAAATATATATATAGTAATGTAATTGAAATATACACTTATAACACATCACCAATACATTTTATTTATTCAAAAAAAAATTTAACATCATAACTCACCTGATAAATATTAATCTGTATGTCTTTATAATAATTTACTTGATTTTTCTATATCATACACAATCACTATGTCGGCGTTCTTTAAGAATTTAAGTTAATTAATTCATTGCTAATAATTAAAAGTAAATTTCCATAATAATAAAAATTTATCAATATTTAAAATATCATTTTTAACAATTAATAAATTGTTTTTATGAATATAACATAATATTATGAATATTGAAATCATGAAAAATATATTTTGGAATTTTCCTTTACTTAAAATATTATAAAGGTGTTTATCAAATAGTAATGGAAAAAATGAAATATTTTAGAATATTTGAAGTTTTAGGTAGAATTAAAACTATAAAATTAAAACTACGTAAGTTTATTGATTATTTTGAAGCCTTATCTAATAGTTTAAACCTTATTCTACCATTTTACCCTTACCATGGTGACAATATTTTTATCAAGGATACTATTTATTATGATAAAAAAAATGTTTACCAATATAAAAAAATTAGAAATTATGATAAAAAATATATAATCCATTTTATAAAATTTAATCCTAATAAATTGCATAAATTTATTTTAAAATAAACTCACAAAACGCAATAAAAACTATTTTCCAGAAAACAAAAATTCATTTTTATGTATAAAAATGAAAATATTCCAAAATTGACCATAATATTGATTCCAATGATAGTAAATAGATTATATTTAATTAAAAGTAACGAATTAATTTTTAAAATAAATTCAAAATCAAAACAGGACTTTTTAAATAATTAACTGGAAAAGATAGTTTTCTAAAAAAATTGGTATTTTTTCACTATTCACTGAAAACATAATCTTTTCGGACAATTCTGAAAAATTCACATTAAGATAACATTGATATTATTATTTCAAATAAATTTCTTTTTTATAAAATATAATTTATATAATTTTAATAAATTAATTATAAAATTTTCTTATAAAATTCAATAAAAAACATTTTTAAAGAAAATATATTTTTGAAGAAAATATATTTTTGAGGAAATTGTGTTTTTGAAGCATAAAATAACTTCATTGAAAATTTAGTGCTTATTTACTAAAAATTAATCAATATATTATTTAAGTAGGACCATTATACAAATATTTCATAGTGTGGTTACTCCTATTCATATCCACCAATTCAAAAACTAGGTTATAATCGTCATATTTAAATAATAATATTTTTACAGTTTATCTAAATTTTCTTAAATATCTATGTTGTATAACACAATGAGATTTTATGATATATATTTCCCTTTAAATAAATATAATTTCTTTTATATCATTCTTTACACGCAACATGCTATTTAAAAAAACCCCAAAAAAACTATTAACACATTATTTTTTAATATTCATATCATTTTTTCATCTAGTAACTATTAGAATAGGTTTTATATTTTATATTTTCTAAAAATATTTAATTTTTCATTAAATAGAGAAAAATTTCTACTTTGGACAAACAATTATTTCTTTTCTTTAAACCAAGTAATTTAAAAAGACTCATTCAATTATGGATTTGGTATTAAAGTGATATAATATCCTTTTCGTTTGTAATAATCTAATTAATTCCATTAGGATCATCATTTTACATGATTTTGATATGAGTTAATTTTTATAATTAAAAACATATTTTTATGGAAAATTATTTTTCATCACATTTTGTGGGTTTTTTTAAAAAATAATTCTTGAAAATTATAGTAATTGAATTTTACAAAATGGATTTCATATTTGGAATCATTTGGTTTAAATTTTGAAAATATTTCCCTTTTTATTTTAAGGAATTTAGAATAGTAACCATAGTAAAATTTATCCCCTCACTAAATGGAAAATCATATAATTAAGGTTAAAAATAATTTGTTAAGGCATTAAAAATCTATCTAATGATTTGATTTATTTTATTGGATTATATAAATTCTATAATAGTAATTCTAATATCAAATTTAGGAAATTTTTGTGCCATTTGAACTTTTCAATGACATTTATATTATTGTAAGTAATAAAAATTCCAAAATGTCACTCTCTTACTTTTCATTAATTTTTTGTGTCCAAAAATGGATGTGAATATGTTAATAACAAATCTAAAATTTGGTTTCAAAAATAATTTAATTATTTTTATTATGGTAATTTATTATTAATTTTTATTAATGGTATAATTACCTTAAATTCTTATGCAACACTAACTTAGTATTTATTCAAATAATTGAAAAATAAAATAAATAATTTTAAAAATATTAAGGGTAATAGAATTCGGATAAAATATAGTATTTTAAAAAAATAGATAAATATAATATAATATTTATGTGTTAAAGGATTACATTCTAATTTATTCTTTATCTTAATGTCTTTAAAGTCAAATTAAATGAATATAATCAAAAATGAGATTAATTATAATTTATGAAAATATTATTTTATTTAATTATTTAAAAATCATAAAAACGTGAACATGGAAATGGTGGATAATATATGGATGATAATTTCATCCATTAAAATTTATGATCCAATTTTCACCACATAAGTAAAATTATAATCCTTTAATATTGAAAATGTCCTTACCTTGGTTAAGGGTAAAATTAGTTAACCAAGAGGTTAAACTAAAAGATAAGGTTTAAAATGATATATAAAGCTATATAAATTTGATTTTATGATTATATTAAACCCATTTCCTCCTTAAATTAAAATCCATCTCATTTTCTAACCATTTTACATGAATTATAAAAATATATTATTACAATATTTCATAAAGTCCCAAAAGTGGCCTCCCCACACTTATCAAAGGACACCCCTTATCTCATTTCTTTACATTTTCTGTAGAATCATTTCTTATAAAATAACAAACCAATTATATTCCCAACTTGATTATCCATGTTATATAGGTTATTTTCTCCCCAAAATACCAACCCTATGGTACTTGATAGAAGATCTAAATATGTTCCATCAAAGAAGAGGTAATCACTTTACCAGATCACTTTCTTTTTTACTTCTTATTTCACCTCCTATAAATTTGTGGTATTGATCATAAAATAATAAATTTAGTATATTAAATACACTAAAATGTTATATTTATTATGCAAGCACCATTATTGACCCTCTTTTCCCAGAAATGGGATTTGAAAGTATCGCTCGTGTATATGTACGATCGACTGTATCCACAAAGTGATGTGATTCATTTTTCATATCCACATTTCAAGAATTATTATAAAAATGTATCTAATTAAAAAATATTTTATTTATGACATAATTATTATTATTTAATTATTATATCATATCTATATTCTTATCTTAAAATCTGTTAGAAAATGATAACAATGCTCATGCGTGCATGTGGACTAACACCACGATGAAGTGATGTGATCTGTTTTTCATTTACACTTTGTATGGATTGTAATATTGATATATTTAATGAATATATATAATATATATGATATAATAATTATTTCATAAAGGTTAATAATTATTTAATTTCCTTATATTTCATCAGTTAAAAAGTGAAAACAGGGTTCACGCGTACGTATGACCTACTAACTATATGAATGTTGTAATTAATTTTTCAATACATAAATTTTATGGATGATAATAAATAAATATATATATAAATATAATTTATATATATTATATTTATATCATGATTAAAATTCTACAGATTATGGAACCATTATCAAATTACAAGGATCAGAACTACTATACAAATATTCTAATGAAAATGAAATAGTTATCACCTAGAAATGACGATTTAAATAAGGAATTATTAATAAATGGGTGTTGAAATGTTATAAGTGGATTAGATATCATATTATAAGTATATATATGACTCTATTATATAATTATAATAAATTAGAATTTATAAAATAGAAGGTTGTATTTCTTTCTATTAAAGTTGAACTTCAGGTAAGGGATTTCTTAACTCAAATTCCATTCATTGGGTTATAACACTTCCTCTATAACATTTTATGCGATGATTATGTTTGAATTAATATCTAAAATTTTTTATGATATATTGAAAATTATTTTATATGGATATAAAGTGGTAACACATGATCACTTCTTTGATTAATTCTCACTTTAATGTTGCACCCTTTGTAAGGGATTTTGTTTTGATTTCCACTACATTAAGACATATTTATTATTATGCACATTTTTTTAGTGTATATACTACCACTTTTGTGTATTTAAAATCAATATATATTAATTCATGGTGATTTCAGTTTCAATTTAAGGTTTTATAATTTAAAATCTACCAAATATGTAAGAATGTATTTTACAATTTCATTTTTATGGATTGCTTATATTTTTCGTTGAAATAATATTTTAATTTAACCTTAATAAAATATATCTATTTTTTATCCTCTAGATATTAAATAATTTCTTATATTTTATTCCAACTTTTTCTATCTCTGTAACTTGAATCAAGAAATGGAAATATTAAAATAAAAACTTATCTTATTTCTCTTTTGATCAGGTATATTTTTCTTTTATGTCCGTATTTTTTCAAAATTATTTTAAAAATATAATTTTTATTTACTAAAATAATTAAACAAAGAAAATTTATGTTATACATGAATTTTTACATGGTTTTAAAGGAATATTTTAAATAAAATAATGTGTTCATTTTTTACATTACAAAAAGTCTAAAGGGATATTTGTTATTGTATACAACATTAATGGATTTTCTCATCACCATAATCATTTTATTCTATTTAGATTCTTCTAAAAAAATTAAATGGTTTTATAAAGAATACAATTTAATGAAATATTATTTAAATTTTTGACTTCAATTTTATTTATTTAACAAAAAGACATGATTTTATTAAAAAATCTAAATTTTTAATGGTAATATTTTTTCTATTATTAATTTTGTGGTCAATACCTTTCTCTTGAATCATTCACTTTCTTATGATAATTGGATATTAAATTTCTCTTAAATATCCATATTAATTGTATCATAGATATGAATATTACCTAAATCATATACCAGTTCAACATATGGTTTTTGACATTCAAAGTTATCTGATTGATAGGGGAAATATTCATATTCCATATTATTTACTCAATGTAGACATTTATTGATAATATATATTATTTATGAATTAAATTGATCATTAAATATATGAGTAATGTATTGGATATATAGTTATAAGTGGGTCCCGGTAATAGAGAAACCGTAGATACATCAACAGGTTTCATGATACAAATTATTTGGATAGTCTTTTTAAATGTGTTTTTTGTGTATACCTACCCATATATTAAAATATCATGGCACAATTTCTTGATGGTAATTATATCTTGATGTTTTAGATCATGACATATAATATTAATCATTTCCTTCCTTGTGAATTAAATTTTTATTATCCATGAGTTTAATTCATTGGTATTATACCTGGATTCATTTAATTTTAAATTTATTGATTAAATGGCATGTGTTTTCATTTTTTTACCATTCCATATTGATTATACTTTATTTACTCATTATAGTTTCTATTATAGGTAATCCTTACTATGAATCCAAGATCACCCATTGTTTTTTCCCTTTCCCAAATATGTGAATAAGAATATTATGAATAATATCATGTATGTGAGAATGTTTCTTATGTCATGTATTTTATATTTCCAATATGATATGGGAATCATGTATATATCCAGTCCTTAAAGGCAACTAAATTTATCAATCCTTTAGGATGGGATCTCTTATGTATTATGCCATTGTAATAAAGTATACACTAGATCTAGGTTACTAGAGTTTGGATTATAATGTTTTTATCATAGTAAGTTTAGTACAAACCTTATGTACTAGATTTTAAATGAACATAGCTAACATGAAAATTATGACGATCCCTTATAGTATTTTAGAACTTTTACCATTAGAGGGATTTTTATTTTATGGATCAATATTCATGATGACTATGATTTAACTTAGTATGTTTCATTATTAATTGATAGGGACTAATGTGAAAAAAAGGAATCAAAACCCTTAGAAAATGTAGGAATTTCCCTACTGAGTAAGCCAATAATGATAGTGTTGTAACTAAGTAGATTATGACCATATTAGGGTAGATAACATAGGTTATGATGAATAATCATTCTTGTATGGAGAAACAAGTTTTTCAGTGGTATGATTCACCTATATTGGATTACTTAATGTAATAGAAGATTTTATCTTCAAATTGACCTACTAATATATTGGTAGCTTAGTAATGGATTAAGTCCCTCAAAAAGATATTTATAGTTTTGGGTTATAATAAAAGTTACATGATTATTCTAGAGATGTATTGTTTGAGAGAATATGTTTATCAATGGTGTTAATTGATCCAAAAATCTAAATAATTTTAATAAATATAAATAATTGAATATAGAACTTTAAAATTGATATTATTTGAGAATTAATTCCATATAAAATATTAAAATAAAATTGAGAGGAAGTTCCTTAATTTAAATCCCAAGTAAGAAGAAAGTGTTGAAGAATATAAGGATAAATTTACAAGATTAGTGAGGAATTATTTAGATTACATACATAATATAGAAATTATGATTGATTAATTCTTTTTTGGTCTTAATCTGAGTCTCTAGAGGGCTCCCGTTTCTTGAATGTTTTCATATTATGATGATATAGTGTTAATTGTCATTAATATATAGAAATAATTTTCTAGATTATATGTATTCAAGGGAAATAAATAGAATAAGAGATTAATTGATTACCAAGAAAATGTGAACACATAAAAGAAGAAGAATTTAATGAAATAATTTCCGTCATGCAATAATTGTGTAAAGAAACATCCTATGAAATGCTTTAAGGGTAAGGGAGTTTGTTACAAGTGTGGAGATAAGGTTCATCTGGATAATGAATTTAAGGAAAATAAAGAAACCATTTCTGTCCAATGATTCAATAATAAAGGTATGGGTAATTATTCAAATCATTTCCCTAATATTCAAGAAAATTAAACATAGAAGAATCTATGTGGAT
Source organism: Viscum album (assembly GCA_963277665.1). Lineage (NCBI taxonomy): Eukaryota > Viridiplantae > Streptophyta > Magnoliopsida > Santalales > Viscaceae > Viscum > Viscum album. The sequence goes on along the minus strand of OY728132.1, from coordinate 1,899,872,401 downwards.
AAGGAGAAGCCTATGGAATTACTATATGTAAAGTAAAACTTCTAAGATATTTGGTGAAAGGTACACTTATCATCCATTATACCAGTGTAAATGTTTTATTTAATTAATTTAAACCCCACTATTTTATATTTAAATTATTTTCTAATGGTGTGACATCACCAACTCAATTATTATATGTTGTGTTGGTAGTGAAAACTCATATTGGAAGGTTGATCATATCTCATGTTTATAGCTCTTATTTGATATATTTTTATGTCAACATGCTTCCAATAAATGTTTAAAATCATACACTATTTTAATTTTATGTAATTTTGGAATGGATTGTATCTCTTGGTATATATCCTATATCAATTATCAAGGAAGGGAAGTTCTATTCAATATTCTAAATCAACATAATATAGTATATCAATGCGTAGATGAACATGAACTCCCAATATAAATTACATTCATTGTATGGGTTTTACTATCTTGTCATGAGGAATTTTTATCTTATATGGTTGTGAAGAAACTCAACATTAAGGATATACCTATTGTATGGGATTTTTTATGTCTTTCCAAAAGAGTTACCAAGTATTTCCTTGAATCATGAAGTTGAGTTTTCAATAGAACTCATAACTAGTACTATACCTATTTCAAAGAATCCATATAGAATGAACCTGAATGAGATGTAAAAATTGAATAACAAACTCTATGATAATATAGATAACAGATTCATTTATCCTAGTGTTTTACCACGGGGTTCCCCTATTCTTTTTAAAGAATAAATATGGGTCAATTAGTGTTTGCACTAATTATCAAGAACTTAATAATATCAAGATCAATAATAAGTATTATCTTCCTTGTATTGATGGTTTGGTTGATTAGTTATGAGGAAATAAATATTTTTCCAATAGTGATCCTTGATCTAGATATTATCAGATAAGGTTTAATAAGGGGGATATACCCAAGACATCCTTCCATCTGACGTATGGTCATTATAAATTTTTAGTAATTCCATTTGGAATTAATAATTATCATTCTATATTTATGGATTTAATTAATAAGTATTTATAGATTAACTTGATCATTTTTGGGTAATATTTATATATGGTATTATTTTATATTTAAAGATAAAGGAATAACATGAATAATGTTTAAGGATTGTGCTGATAAATCTAAGGAACTTGAAGTTATATGATAAATTTTACAAGTGAAAATTTTGTCTAGAAAATACACATTATTCAGTCATATAATTTCAAGTGAGGGTATATTAGTGGATTCTTCAACGATGGAAGTTGTTATGAAATTTACAACACTAACCATTATAACTGAGATTCATAGTTTTATTGGATTTGTTGTATACTGCCTTTTCTTTGTGAGATTTTTCTCATGAAAATATAATCCACTCACCAATTTAAACTATAAGGGATCCATGTTTTTATGTATATATGAATTTGAGGAGAATTTCATAGAATTAGAGAGGAGGATGGTAATAATACCTACACTTACACTACACTAGAGTGGATAAGGTTTTGTGATATAGAGTAATATATCAAATAAGGGGTTGTGAATCATCCTTGTAAAGAATGACATACTGTCACGAACTGAATCTGGTCGCCATCAAAACTGGAATCAAACCATACTTATGACATGGACCTAAGGGAGTTCCCAATTCCCACAGGCTAGAAAAAGATCCTGGGAATCAAAAAATGAAATTTGGGAATGATTTACCCATGTTTATAAATATAAAACAACAAATGAATCCAATAAACTAAATCTGGATTTTTCAAACCAAAACATCTTTTAAAAAATTCAGAATTTAACTACATAATCTAGAACAAAAATAAAAGACTATAATAAAGGAACGAAGTCCAAAAGTATAGCCCAAGAACCTTATCTTGGCAACGGGCACCACCCTCAATCCATTTTCACGACATTGCGCTATGAAGGACCGCTAGAAACCTATACCACTAGCACTAAAAGTTATACCCAAACCTGTGAAAAATTAACCATCTCTACTTACACCCAAGGGTGAAATTAGGGTGTGATCCAAATCCCAGTAGTATTCCCCCAAAACAAAATTACATGTGATAATCATTATAAGATAAAATCATTCAAGTTTTGTAAACTATAAAGGCTATAACAATTTCTAAAAGATACAACTTTAAATAAAACCCACTTTCAAGTGGGATACGTTAAATAAAATCAACAATTTCAAAAAGAATAAATTTCTCCATCCAAAGAAAATTTATGCTAACAGTAAGTATAAAATATCAAATAAGCACTAGCAATATGAAAACAACCATATGCACTAGATTTTTGGGTATCCCAGGTACCTCGTACTCAATGAAAGTAACCATACAAATATTTGTTCTCATGCACACGATCCACTAGTAGTGATCAAACCCATAACCTTGTGGTCCTCCAACATCAGCATCATAATATTTTATTTAGTGTTTTATCATCAAAATTGCTACGTGAAATAGGGGGAAAACCACATGGGGTCACCAGCATACTAGTACACGTCCACCCACCAAGACACCTGGGTTTTCCTTCTTGTGCTCAAACATGTTCCACAACCCATGGAATAAAATTTGTAGTTGGAAATACCACTTCCAAGTCACAAACACACACCACACATCTCACACACAGGTCACATGATCCACTTTTCATTCAAATTCATTTTGGAAATCATACTCACACCAAAAACATCCCACAACATGTTTCACCACTCTTTCACACTTCAACAAATCCTTTAAACAATTTTATAATATCTTTACAAGATAGTACACATCACATAACAGCCCTTTAAAAAAAATAGACCATTTTAAAGGTATGATCCTACCAAAATAGGTTGGAAACCTAGTTTCACCTGTTTTAAAAATCAAGAAACAATTTAAAACCATCGTAAAACAATTCCAACGAGTGTAACCATATTTTGTACAGAAAATAATTCTAAAAACCCTATTTGAAGTACAAAATCAACCAATATCACATAAAACTTGAATTTTCATCCATAAAATCATTTAATAAAACTATTCCAGGGATCATAAGACAACCCCAATTAACACAATTTGGAATACACACCAAAAAAATTCATTTTTTTCACAAAAATGACACTAAAAATCCAACCACATAACAAATGATACCAAATAAAATTTTTCACCAAACACAATGGAATATAATAATGTTAAAAATATAAATTAAGAAAAAATAACTCATCCAATAATTCTTACACATGGAATCACCTACCATTGTTTTAAAAACCCAAACCGTTGTGTGAATCTTTAACCGCACCACTACTGCACCATAAGGGAGTGAAATCAGGCCCTAATTCACTATATTTCACCACAAAGACATAAGGATATACCCTAGGTACAAACCCTAGCTTCTATAAATTATCAATTTCACGAAAACATGGATGTAACCCTAAGAAAAAAAAGAAGAAACCCTAAGAAAACAGGATGAAGAAGGAAGGAAACCCACTTACTTGAGGGATCGTGAAGAAATCAGACCAAATACACCAATAGTTGAATCGTTAAATAGATAAAACTGTTAGTGATGATCTAATAAGTCTTAATAGGTCAATTGGGTACTAAAATTTGGGAAAAGGGTGAAAATTGAAGGTGTTATGAAAGAAACATTTTTCCTCTTCAAATATGGGTGATTTGAGAAAGTCTATGAAATATTGCCCTAATCCATGGGGTAGATGAGCTTAAAAGAGGAAAACTATCTAATGGGCGGTGATACTTAGGTTTTTGGAATAGAGTTGTAGGTATAATCATTGAAAATTAGTAAAAATGAATAAGATATTAGAATATTAAAAAAAATAAAGGAGGAAATAGTCTTACAGGCTAGCCCAATACCTTAATAAAAAAACCAAATCCATCATTATTATGGATTATTAAGGGGTGTAAATTGATATGGTGGTTTTAATATTTCAGGGAATTCCAATTGGGAGGTTTAACTGTTGTAAAATGTTGAAAAATGAAGAAGTTACAAAAAAAAAAAAAAAAATAAACATGAAATTGTCTCACGATTTGGCACAAATCATGAGAACACACTATTTCCTCCGAAACTACAAAAAACCCCCCAAAAACAAATATATAATAGTAATTAAATGAAACATAAATTCCAAATAAGTCATGTTTGTTAAATATATATATATTATATTCCTCTCTCTAATTGAAAATTCATTATCAAAATTACCCCACCCATGATTTGGATCTCAAAGAAGTCATTTTTTCAATGAAGATATAGAGGCATTATTTGTATGGTTAAAAGTGTAATATATATACTAATCATAAAATCTTGAAGTATATATATACCTAAAATGAGTTGAATATGAACAAAATAATAAGTTTGGAATTGATTAAATATTATCACTGCTCAATACTTTAGCACCCATGAAAGGAAAACAAGGCGGTTGGGGATCTAATTTAGAAAGACTGTGCTATATTTTCAATAATGGGGATTAAAAGGGATCCAATATTTAGGGATTTAAAAATTTGGGATCTTGAAATATTTATTAAAATGTACATATCTTATCATTATATACAACTATTCATGAGATTATTAAGAAGGCATATAAAGAATATAAAGAATTATAGAATCAGGTAAGGAATATTTCAAATATTAATCATTATCATGCTTGGATGATAAGGTTTATAAACCAACTATGTGTACCATCAATACCATATTTGAAGAAGTATTTATTGTTTGAATCTCATAAATCATCATTCTCTATTAATCATATAATTAAAATGATGTATACATATCTAAAAGATCATTTCTAGTGGGATAACATGAAAATGGATACTTTAGAGTATGTATCATGATTCCATGTATGTAAAAATGTTATCTCTAAGAGATATAATTATAAGGAAATGTTATAACCATTTCCCATATCATAATGTAAATGGAAAAACATTTCCATGGATTTCATGAATAGACTCCCCAAAACATCTAAAGGAAACAATGATATTTGGGTTATAGTTAATCACCTTATGAAATCAAAAAAATAATTAATATTATAGAATATTTATCTCTTTATTAATTACATGTTTATACATTAATAAAGTTGTGAGATTTTATGGAGTACCATTTTTATGATCGGGATATCAGTTTTACCTCAAATTTATGGAGTGGAATTCAGTAGGCTCTAGATACAGAGTTGAGTTTCAGTACTGCTTATAATCCTTAGATAGATGGTTGTTTTGATAAGACCATTCCAAATCTAGAAGAAAAGTTGAGATATTTCTCTACAGATTTCAAAGTTGATTGGGATCAAGTACTTCCTTTGATAGAATTTTCATAAAACATTAGATTTTACTAATGCATTAGATAGATCCTTATGAATCCATATATGGTAGGAAGTGCAGAACTCAACCATGTTGGAATAATGTTGGAGAAATAATGATATTAGGACCTAATATATTAGATGAAATGGCAGAGAAGGTTATATCCATTCAACAGTATATTAGGGTAGCTCAAAGTTGATATAAAAGTTCTATTTCTAATCATCTGTGAGATCTAGAGTTCATAGTTTGTGAAAAGGTATTCCCATAAATATCTCCTTGGGAGACTTTTATGTTATTTGGAATGAATAAAAATATTATCCCTATATATATTGGTTCATTTAAAGTTAATGATTGTATCCGTATAGAAGATTTCAATTTGGTGCTTCAACTGAATCTATCCCATGTTCATGATGTGTTCCATGTATCTCTATTGGGGAATTACACACCAGATTCCTCACATGTATTTATCATAAATTTCATACCACTGAAGCATTACCTATATTATGAGGAGAAACCATTGGATATTCCATATCATAGAGAAAAAGTGCTACAAAACAATAGCATTAACCTCGTCAATGTTTTGTGGAGAAATCATAAAATTATGGAAACTATATTGGAACCCATGGATGAGATGAGGTAGAAGTATCCTCAGTTTTTTTAATCATAGTTAGGGAATTTTAAGGAAAAAAATCTTTTATTGGGGGTATAATGTAACACCATGAGATTATAAGATATGTATTTCTCTTTAAATAAATTTAATTTCTTTGACAGCTTTCACTACATACAACACATAGTTTTAGATAACTGAAAAAAACTATTAAAATATTATTATGTAAAATTTATATCATTTTTTAATCATTTAATTATTATATTATGTTGATTTTCTAGTATTTCCTAAAAATATTATTCTTTAGTGAATAGTGTAAAAATATAGAATTTTATAAAACTATCATTTAATTTATTTAAGTTAAGTAATTTTAAAGGTATCATTCTATTTTATATTTGGTATAAAATTAATATAAGATACATTCCATTTAAAATTATGTAATTAATTTCATTATGATCATAATTTTACATTATTCTGATATAAAATAATTTTGAGGCTTAAAATGGCATTTTTCTGGAAAATTGTTCTTTATCACATTTTGCAACATTATTTTTCAATTAATTTTAATAAATTATAGGAAATAAATTTTATATATTTATTCCATATTTTTAATAATGAGGTCTATATTTGGTAAATATTTCCTTTTTATTTTCAGGCATTATGAATAGTAATTGTGGTAAAATTTATCACCTTAGTAAAGGGTAAATTACGTAATTATAGTTAAAAATAATGTGATAAGGCATTAAAAATATATACAAAAAATTAATTAATTTTATATTACAAGATATATTTTAACATATCTATCCTAAATTTTAATATATAGCATTTTGGTGCCATTTTTCATTGGTAATGACATTTATATAATTTTAAGTAAAGAAAATTCCAAAATGTCACTCTCTTTTTTCAACTTATTTTACAAGTTCACATAAAGATAAAAATATTTTATGAATGAATCAAGATGTTTTTTAACATAATGATTTTTTTTGTAATGGTAATTTATTTTGAATTTTTATTAATGTTATCTTAAATTTTTACACAACGCTAACTTATAATTTATTCTAATAATAGAAAAATAAAATAAAATGTTTCGAAAATATTAAAGTAATAAAATTTGAATAAATTATAGTATTACAAGAATTTTACAGATAAATATAATATATTATTTATGTGTTAAATATTTGTTTTGTTATTCTAAAAAAATTGATGTCTTTAAAGACAAATTAAATGAATTGTGTCAAAATGACATTAATGATATTTTACAAAAATGATATTTTATTATATTATATAAAAGCATAAAAATATTTAACTAGGACATGGTGTATAATATGTGGTCTAATATGTCATAACCTGGCAATTTTTTATCCAATTTAAACCTTATAAGTAAAATTATAACCCTTTAGTATTGAAAAAGTCATTACCATAGTTAATTTTAAAATTGGTTAACCCTGGGGGTAAACCAAATCATGAGATTTCAAATGATACCTAAAAATATATAATTTTTATTTTATAATTATATTGAAATAATATACCCCTTATATTTTAATACATGTCATTTTGGGGCGATTTTACCTGAGTTAGACACATATTATATTATAATATTTCATGGATTTCTAAAAGTATACCTCCCCTCACCTTGAAAGGACACACATTATCTATTTTCATTAAACATTTTTAGAAACATATATCAAAAAATTAATAAAAAAATAAATTATAAAATTCCTTACCCATGTTATAGAGGTGTTGTTCTTCCCAAAATACTAACCCTGGGGTCCTTAATAAGAGATCTAAAAGAGTTCTTTGAAAGAAGTGGTAATCTCCTTAATCGATCAATTTCTTTTTTACTTATTATTTTACCTACTACAAATTTGTGAGATTAATTATAAAATAATGAATTAATTATTCTCAATATACTTAAATATTATAATTATTATTTAACCACTATTATTCACCTTATTTTCTATCAAATGTGTAGTGAAGGTATCAGTCGTGCAAACGTATGAACTATCATCTCAACGAAGTGATGTGATTCTTTTTCCATATCCACCTTTCAAGAAAAATTCAAATAATGTATCTAATTAATAAATATGATATTTTTTGAATAATTATTATTCGTTAATTATAATATAATATCTACCTTCCTACCTCTTAAATCATTGGAAAATGATAATATTTCTCGTGCTTACACATGGACTACCACCTCTATAAATCGATGTGGTAAGTTTTTCATTTTTAAATTTTATAGATGGTAATAAGGATATATTTAGTGAATATATATTATATATATGATATAATAATTATTCTATAAATTTTAATAATTATTTACCTTTTTCATTCCATTCATTAGAAATTGAAAATAGCATTCATGCATACGTATGACATGTTGTCTCCATAAATAGTGTAATTCATTTATATATCTACAAATTTTATGGACGGATATATTTATATAGTTAATATATATAATATTTATATCATGATTAATATTTTGGAGATGATAGAACCATTATAAAAGTACAAGTACTTGTACTAGAAAGCATAAATCATAATGAAAAATGAAACAGTTAACACCAAGAAACAATGATTTTAATAAAAAAATTATTAATAAGTGGGTGTTGAAATGTTATAAGTAGATCAAAAATGATATTATAAGTATATAAAGGACTCGTTTATATAATTATAATAAATTTAAACGTATTATACAATAGGTCAGATCCCTTTTAAAGCAATTAAAACTTGAGGTAAGGGGTTTCTTAAATCAATTTTATTTCATTGGGTTATAACACTTCAACATTGAAAATGGTATTACATGACTATGTGTGAATAAATCTCAAAAAAATAATTATATATTTATAATTTTTCATGTTTTTTTATTTTTAACACATAATCACTTCATTTATTAATCCTCACTTTAATGTTAAAATATTTATAATGGAGTTTCTATAAATTTCCAATCCAATGAGATATATTTGGTTTTATGATCCTATTTTATTTAATGTGGTATATAAAAATACCTTTTTATTTATTTAACATGAATATATTTTTTTAATGATTTAATTCTATGATCAAGTTTACACTTTCAAGGGGTTGTAATTTAAAATTTATAAAATTTTTAATAAATTATTTTACAATATCATTTTTTAAGGGTTTCTTATATTTTTTATTGAAGGAATATTATAATGTATCCTTAATAAAATCCATAAATTTTCTTTTCCTTTAGATATTAATATATTTTTCATGTTTTTACAACTTTTCCTCTCTTCTGTACTTCAATCAAGTACAGTAATTTTTAAATGTAAAGTTGGTCATATTTCTCTTTTGGTCGGGTATATTTTTCTTCTATGCTTATATTTTTTCAAATTATTTTAAAAAAGTCATTTTTATTTACTAAATTTTTTTAATAAGGATGTTTTATAATATCTTTTATTTTTAGAAAGGATTAAAAGGTATCATTATAATGTTTTCTAAAAGGTTTATTTTGTGTATTTAATTTCAAAAAGTCAAAAATAATGTTTTTTAACATATAAATCGTTAATAGATTATCCCACTTCCATAATAGTTTTACACTATTTATCTTATTCTATATGTTTTCTATGGTTTTAAAAAAGAAAAATATTTACTAAAATTTTATTTAAATGTTTGTATTTCATTTTCTTTATTTCAAAAAATGACATTGTTTTATTACAAAACCAATATTTCAAATTTATTTTAAAGGTTGGGGTCGAAGCCTCAATTTATTATTTTAAAGAAAATACCACTTTAGACTGGGTAGAGGGAGACTCATTACATAGCCCAAAGTCCCAAGGCCAAGTGGCCTGAATACAAGGCTTGAAAGCCCATTTTTTTGCCCAAAGGACCCCTCGGTGAACAGTACTGCTACAATACCCGCACTGCTACAGTACCTGCTATAGTACCACCTCTGCTACAGTATCTGCTACAGTCCCTCTGCCGCTACAGTGCTGCCGCTGCGACAGTGCCACCGCTGCAACAGTACCTGCTACAGTACTGCTACAGTACCTGGGAAATTCACCCCTTCCCGGATTCGATCCTGGGTCTTTTGGATTCCAAGTATGAGCCTGTACCACTAGGGTATAGGCTCGTTGGAAAAACGTGTGTAAGGGTAACGCTCGTCTCCCCCTGGGGGCCCCGCCAAGCCAAGCGCGCCGCATGTTCGCCGACTAGGAAAATGGCATTGAATCGCCCTGTGAATAATACGCACAGTGTCCGAGTATGGCGGGACTCGAGCCTGGGTTAGTTCCCACGGAGAGAGAGGGGTACAACCAGCAGGTACCACTCGACTAACACCCCATGGGCACAAAAACAATATTTCATATGGTAATCCGTTATCTCTTTTTAATTTTTTTGGTCATTAACTTTCTCTTGGAACATTCACTTTCTTTATGATCACTGGAAATTTAATTTCTCTTAAATATCCATATTATTTTTATCATAGATATAAATTTTTTCTAAACTATATACTATTTAAATATATGGTGTTTTACTTTTAATGTCATTTGATTAATTGGGGAAATCTTGATATATTTTTTCTTTACTCAATACAAATATTTTCCTATAAGTCATATTATTTATGAATTAAATTCATCATTCAATATATGAGGAATGAATTGGAAATTATGTAATTTTTTGTGCTAGATTATAGATAGCCCCTCGATGCATCAACAAGTATCATTAGACAAATCGATTTTCTGGCCATTTTAAATGGTTTTTTGGTATATAATTACACATCGATTAAACTATCTTAGTGCATGATCTTTATAGTAAAGATATCATGATTTTTAATATCATGATGTCCAAAATCAGGAATTTCCTTCATTAAAAATTCAATTATTATTATTCATTAGATTAATTCATTAATATTATCCAATGATGAATTTCTCCCTCAAGTTATTTATTAAATAGTATGTGTTTTTAGTTATTCACCTTGCTATATTGATTGTCCCTTATTTACTCATAGAATATTCTACTATAGATAAACATTTCTTAGCATCTATGCTCTCCCTTTACTTATTTTCCTTTCCATGTGATATGAATAAGGATATTATAAATAATATCAAGGATGCAAGAATGTTTCTTATGATATGTATTTTATATTTTGAATGTAATATGAGAATAATGATTGAATTTGGTTATTGGAGACTAGTAAACAAATTAACCCTTTTAAATGAGATATATTATATCTTGTTCTAATGTTATAAAGTAGACACTGATTCTGGGAAACTAGAGTATGGATTCTACATTTTATGTGTTGATGAAGCTATCATGCACATTATTCTATTAAAATAAATTTTTGGGGTGTTACAGCTAACACCTATTATAACCAAAACAAATTAAAATGAAAATGGTTTATAAAACATTTAAACATTTACATACCTCAGAATATGTGAACTATTACAAATATATTTCTATTTTATTATTAATAAATGAATAATGTGGCAAAATATCCAAATATTTGTTTTGTAGTATAAAAATTATGTTTAAACGGTAAAATATGATCCTCATTTAAAAATGATAGTGTTTTTGGTAATTTTATAATATTCCTAAGATTTCTTATTTATATCATGTTATAGAAATTGTGATTGAATATACAAATAATGTTTTTATAAGATGATTATATTTATTGATTGTGATATGTGAAAATATGATAGTATACTTGTAAGTTGATTGTAAAATACCCATGGATATGAGTATATTTTATAGTTTTTGTTGTAATTATTGATCATTAATTATTATATTAACAGGTATTATGAATTGGATATAGTAATTATCTAAATAGATCAATGGGATTTACTTTTACAATATAGTTGGGAATTTAATGATGGTATCAGGTTGGTTGTTGTGGCGAGGAGGTAATGTTTATAAGTATTTTTTTTATAGTCATGAGGCTATAAAATTTTTACTGTTGTAATTGTATAATATTTTATATAGTTATTTTTGTTATGACCGTATTGAAAAATAAAAGTTTTAGTTATTATCCCTCGATAATAGAAATAGAAAAATAATGATTAATGTATTCCTTTAAGATTACGTAGTATAAGTTCAATGATAGGGGATGAATGGATGAATTTTTATGTTGGAAATCAAAACAATTATTTTTTTAATATTTATATGAATAGTGTGTTTTATTTGAGATCTAGGAAGTGATAATGTATGTGATTTACTTTTTCTATCTATTTTGGATTGTTATTTTATAAACATATACATTAAAAAGTTCTTCTCACATGGAAACATGAGGGTCATGGGATGATGCTACTATGTATATTTATGTACTCAAACCTTCTTTATATATATAGTTTTTTAGATTTATAGTAATTATGTTTGTGGAGTTTCATGAAGTTACTAGATTATGCGTGATGAGGTTTGGTTATAGTGGGTGTTTAGACTTTTCATTTTATTTATTCAGTTACATGGATTTGACTCGATGATTATTATGTAGTTTGTTTTTTTAATATTGTGGGATGAGACATCAGAATCCCAGTAGGATATTTTTGAGATACTAGGTACAAAATTCTATCACTTCATAGATAATTTAATGATCAAGGTTGAAACCCTTAGGCTGATATTCTATTTTCACATACCCATTAAATATTTTCATATAACCTCAATTAGTTAAATCCAGTAAAATTAAATTTTCCCATGTATTGGTACTAAATTTCCAAAGTTAATGGTAATGTGAATAATGATTTTAAATAATTATGGTGGGAATCTTATCTCAATCGCACACTATGATCATATAATTCAATTACTCAATATTGTCAACGTCATAGTTTAAATAACCTTACTAAAAATATAATTAAATGAATAACATAATCATATGATTTTTTATAACCCCCAATATAATAATATATAATTTATATTCATTTGAATAAAATTTTACATTGATATATGAAAAATGTACAATTCTAAACATTAAAGGTTAGTTTCATTCATCTAAATAAGGTTTATAATAATGAAATAGTATCCTTAATAAACTAAAAATACATTAAAAAATTTAGAAAACATATTTCCATTTTATATAATTTGTGATATACTTGATAAAAAAATTAAAAGACGCATTTTTTATAGGTTCCTAGTTTTCTCCCCCTCTTCCCATAGAAACCATGTGAAACCTTGCATTGATGTTGTACTTTTTTCATATTATTTTATGTATTGTAAAAACGATGTTATAAAATACATTTTATTAAATATTCAATGCATTAAGAATATGTACCATATAAAATGTATTTTAATTTGATTATTAAAAGGAAATAAGCCTATTCTTCCCACCTCTTATTGCAAGATTCTTTATAAGAGTTTTTTAAAATTCGATGTTAAAATATTTAATATTTTCCAACTATATGAAATATGTTTCCTCTTTAAAAAAAATTCATTACAATTAATATTAAATTTATAATCATAAAAAATTACTATAATATAAGAAATCATTGATTTTAATAAAAAACATATAATCGAAAATCATTTTCCAATTTTTCGTAATACACCTAACACCCCTTTCACAAAATAGTATAAAATATTAAGTTAAATGATTAAATTATAAGTATATATAAATTGCCAATTATTTTTACCCTTAAATTGTCATATAAGAAATTATTTATTTATTTTTCATACATAACCATGGGGTAAGGTTATGACTGGTTAGAATGCCCAGTTGTGTACTATGAATACTACATTGAATACCTTGTGAATTTTTTCCATTGGTATATTGTTAAAGGAATTGATTCCTAATTATTATGTAGATTTAGAGTAATAAAAACTAATCTTCTTATACTAATAAGTATTAACTAGATTTTAAATTTTTTCCATCTTTAATCCTATCATTTCTGAGACATATTAATTTTTTTATAAAATTAGCACTATAATACTACCATCTAAATTTGGGTACAATGAGAAAGTACTATAATGTAATTTATAAACTCTTTTTATTATACATAGATTGTGGAACACCATACTTAATATATCATCTTTATTTGTAATTTCAGTTTATGAATAAAATGTTATCATTAGTAAAAAAATGTATCTTTTCATAATATAATCCAGTTAAATTTAATATTTTTTTAGTATCATGTGTTTTCCATGGAAGTGTTTTGCTATTTGGAATCATCTCTTTCAAAAGTGAAATCAACTCAGTGAAATATATACAATTTCACCCATTGATTTCATTAAAGTTAACATCAATAATAATAATAATTTATTAAAACTAATAGACCCAATATAAAATGTATTTTTGAATCACTTTTAACTTTTCACGTAGTTTAGTACAATCTTCAGGTTCATTAATCACTATATTCATCTACTAATAATTTCTATTTTGAATTAATATTTTATTTATATCAAGGAATAGATTTTTATCACTATAATTATGGTTATGTTTAATTAAATTTCAGGTGTATATATGAATATGTTATCAATAAAAGCTTATATCAATGAAATAAAACATTAAATAACCTTACTGAACTAATATTACTACATGATTTAATATAATATGTTTCATAGAATGATATATGAAAATTATTCATTATTTCCCATGGTATAGTGAAAATATAATAATTTTTTTATAAAAAATTATATATCCTTCTATAAATATATTTTCATATATCTATTGATTATCCAATATATTTTATTCTATAAAAAATTCTTGATAATAAATTTCATTCTCAAATTGAAAAAAACATGTTTAACAACACTCTCACACATTATTGCCTGTACATGCCTATGTTTTCACCCCCCCCCCCCCACACACACATATTTTTATGTGTGTGATTGTGTATTCTAATGAATGCACACAGACACACACACAAAAGTGGAAATGATTAATTCTAGAGAGAATATGATTTTACTGATCGATAGAGAATGTATTGTAACCACAGGTTGTGTGTATTATTTTTTATCAATTAACAGTGGATATTTTGTAGATGATAATTCTTAGTGAAGATGATTTGTATTATATAGTGTAAAGATAAACATAGGGATAAGTCAAATAAAATCCAAAGGTGGAACCAACATATATCCAATGATATTAGAAATTCATGATATGATTGTATTTTTTATTGTAACATATTATATCATTGGAAGTTTAATAGGAATCAAATTATTATTTTATGAGTGTCTATATAATTTTTTAGGAAGGAAGATATTAGCACACCAATTATGATATTGTTTATTATATGGTGATACTGACCATGATGAGAGATTAAAGATTGTAGGGGTTTTCAATGTTTTTTCAAATAGAATAAATCAATGTTTAAAATGGTTAAGAGAAACACTCCATAGAGTTGATTATAATTAAGATAAAAAATAGGATAAATGCATTTTGAAGAGGATTAATTGTTATTTCGAATTTGAGTAAATATAGTTGTTGAAATGATATAAAATCTATTATTGTCACTGGTATGGAAGTCATTTTACATGAAATAATAAATAAAATGGTATATCGGATGGGAACTATAGTAATAAATACTTTTATGTGTTAATGAAATAACTTTTAAAAAATAGGATGAACATAATGTAAGGACCCAACCTTATACATTACATATTCTACTGTCCTTAAAATAGATTTCGATTTCTTACATTATCAAAGATCATTTAGGTTATGATTTTCATATATTATGTTCCTAAATATTATATAAACACCCATATATATACCAAGTACATAATTCTAATTAGTATCAAAATTTCCCACAATATAAAACTTTTAAAATAAATCATTATTTCTTTTTACGAAAAATATTCATCACTTTCAACTTGACTTATTTTTTTCTGTGACCATCCTTAACCCCTACGAAAAAAAATATGAAAATGTTGGATAAGAATAAAAATATTAGTAAGGTATAGAGAAAGAATAAATTTTTTAGTGTATTAAAAAACGAAAAAATCCATTAAAAGACTTTTCTTAAAAACATAACTTTTATTTGAAAAGAGCATCATTTTTTCATTAAAAATATCATTATATTACCATTTGAAGTAAAATGATTTACAGTAAAAATCATTAATAAGAATAGAAAATTCACATGGGTTACTTGGTACATCATCACCTTAAAACCCTTAAAACCCATACATTTTGAATAACTATACAACCTACTTCCAATAAAATTATCTGGGTAACATAATCATTACCCAATTCATTGCAGCACTATCTGGGTGGACCCATAATATAAGCTATATAATTCTCACTAATGAGATATAATGAGGACCAAACATTCATATAAGATATATACGGATCACCTATGAGCTATAATGGGGCTCAACCATACGTAAACAGTTTCCAAGGAACATGTCATGAATAAAACCCTGGAAAAAATCTTTCAAACTCATTTATAAAACACTTTGGATATCAAAATAAATTTTTTCTTTTAAAAACAAATTTAAAATACAAAAATACTTATAAAAAATGGTTATAGTGTTTTATTTGAAGAAAAAAAAATCTTGTAGAGTATACCAAACTTAAAATAATGGTTATACTAGTGGGAAAATTAATTTTCACCATATGTGTTAAAATAGAACATTCCTTTTTCCTTTTATAAAGAAATTCAAACATTCCTTGGAAAGATTAATTTTTTAAAAAAAATTGAAATAAAGTGGAATAAAATTTCCTTTATATAAATTATATTTCTATATAAATACTTTAATAAAATAATTTTAAAATTATGTAAATTGAAGAAAAAGGTTGAAAGGGAAATTTAAAAGAGAATTTTTTATAAGAAATTCCATTACCTTGAGTCTGACTCATCATATACCTTCCATATCTTCCAGAATAATAAAATTATATTAATTATTTACTTTTATGGGAACCTTTTTCATGTTTAAAATTCCTTTTATTTTACTTATTGTCATTTTATAAAAATTAATTAATTATTTAAGTTTACTTCATGTGTTTTGATGATATTTGGTTCATAAGTTCAAAATAACTTCAATAAGTTGACTATAGTCAAAGAGGTAATTATTACATAATATCCATAATAATAATCATAAAATAATTATTATTTTATACTTCAATTATAATTTTAAATTAAACCATTAAATATGGTTATGAAAAATGAATTATATTACAATCATGGAGACGGTAGGTTGTACGTACGCATGAGTAACATTTACATTTTCCAATGATAATTATGAACAGAAGTTAAGTATTATTTTATCATTAAATAATGATATTAATGTTATAAATATAATATTACTTCTTTAAATATACTTATATATATATATTATATTTCTGATGTAGTGATGAAAAAAGAATCACAATGCTTCATGGAGGTGGTAGTCCACACAAATGCGTGAAGGACGTTATCATTTTTTATTGAATGTAAAGTTAAGAAGATAAATGATATATTATATTTTAATATTGATTAATATTTCATAAATATAATATATAAACATTAATTATATCATTATAATCAATCTTGATAGATGGTGATGGAAATTGAATTACATCAGTTTGCAAGGCGGCAGTCTGCCATACACACAAACGATGGTTTTGTTTCTCATTTTATAGAAGATAAGTTGGATATAGGATGTTACATTAACATAAAAATAACTCAGTGTATTTAAGATAATGTTTTCAATATATAATCTTGTTTAAGTAAGATTTTAATGAGGTGTAATAAAAAAAACTAAAACATGTCGTTAAAAACTCTAACTCTTCTTTGGAAAGTCTCCATCGATTGACGGCTTCATCCCTCTCAGTTTTATATTAAGCCTAAAAAGATACATTTAAAATTAGTTTATGGATTATATTATGGGATTTTGGAATTCATTTTCCAAAAAAATGTTTTTAAGTGTGGAGTAAAGGGATGAATAGATTCCTTTTAAATGAGACGGGAGGGGCACTCTTGAATTTCTCTAAATATTAAATTAATATAAATTAATTTTCAATTCCAAATGGATCCAGACCGATTTATTTTTAAGATAGGATGAGTATTTATTTAAATAATTTCATTAAATAAAATTTTAACGAGTTTATATCACTTTATTACCCTTATTTTTTTACCCTTCTTTAACCATTTTGATAATTACTGTAATATTAAAATTTTATACACTATAAGGGTTAATAATGTTACAATAAAATGATAAAAGACCAATAAATAGAAATTTTTTTATTTAGTTTATTATATATTATTAATTTATAGGAATAATGTTTTTCACAATTTATACCAATTTAAAAAATATTATTTTCATAAAATATCAATAATGTCAATTTTAGAACTATTCATTTACATTGACTTTTATAACTTCAATACAACCAAAAAAAGAAGAATATAATCGATTTTCATATTCATAACAAGATATATTTGTCTATAAAATTCATGGTTCATCTTAATTATTTTAAATTATACTACTTTTAATGTTTTAAATATCGTTTATTTTATTTTCTATTAATTGAATAATTACTGCATTAGCATTATGTAAGAATTTATGATAATTATTTTTTCATTAAAAATTAAAAATTAATTAACACGGATAATATAAATCATTTATAATTAAAAATAATATTTATATCTTGAAATAACCTCTATTTTATCTTAAATTAAAATATTATAGTTATTAAAAATAAAAGTGTGACATTTTTTTTACTTTTCATTAAATAAAATATTAAAAATGTTATAATCCCATCCAAATGGGAAAATGGAAATATAACCAAATATTTATAATCTAGACATAAAAATTTATTTTCGATAATGTTTTTGTGTTTTTCTAATAACTTTCATATTTTGATGAATAGTGAAAAAATTACTAAATTTCAATTGAAAACAAATTTTTAAATCCAAATAATTTATAGTGTTAAAATATAAATCTGAACGGTTTTGAAGTATAATTAGATTATATTTTTATCATTTAATCCATTTTAGGTAATTGGAAGTAATTTTACATTTAAATTGGGCATAAACACATATGAATCTTTTGATACTTTTTACTTCTCAAAAACCTGCTTTCTAGTTTTATCAATGGAAATTAATTTTAAATTAATTAATGAAAATTATATGTTTTGAATTTGGTAAAATATAAATCATTTTTTAATTTGGGATATCAAAATAATCTTAGGGTGAATTTTTGGTATTTTTCTGAAAACATTCAATTTTGGATGAATACTGAAAAACACTGCGTTATTGTTTAAAACCGACTTTTATTTAAATAATTATTATTTATATTTACATTTATTTTAAATTAAAAATAGATATATAATACCTATATTATTTTAATTTAATTAATTGGAGTCATTTTATAATAAGAGTAGATACATAAAATTTTATTCAACTTTTTAAAGTCTTTTAAACACCTTTAAGGCACATTTGTAAATTTGTATAAAATTTAATTTTACGACTTCTGTGAATTGAATTTCAAAAATCCAAGAGACATGGTTGAAATCAGTAAGTAAAATTTGGTTCAATAATATGAAGATAATTTTCAGTGATTAGTAACATTTGAATATTATTTACCATAGTTAAAAGTAAATAGAGCAATTAAAGGTAAAAATGATTTTATAATTATCATAACACATGTCCTAATTCTATTGGATAAGTGTATTTTGATAAAAATAATCCTTAGGAATAAAATATGATCCTCTTCGATTGTCACACCCTGACCACAGATGGTCTTATTTTTACTTCTTTCTTGGTCCTGGTTTAAAATTTTCAATGATTAATTGTGTTGGCGGTTTCGCGCCGGTGCGTGGTCACCGCATCGTTAGCGGTGACCATGCGTTCAGACCGGGTGACCGTGTTTTCACCAGTAGTTTTAAATAAATTTTTCTTATGTCAACATTTTATTATTATTGTTATTTAAATTGTTATTATTATTTTTGAAGTTGTTTTTTTGTATGTATGTCTACATACATGTTTATTTAGGTGTATATATTTATATATATGAGTGTGTGTATATATATATATGTTTATATGTGCTTATATATAAGTGTATATGTTTATATATGTTTAGATATATGTATATAAGTTATATATATATATATATCTGTGCGAGTTATTTTTTAAATGGTTTATTATTATAAATATTTCGGTTATAATAATTATTATTATAAATAACAAATTTTTATTTTATTATCATTATATTATAATAATAATAATAATATTATTATTATTATTATTATAAAGTTATTATTATTATGATTATTAAGATTTGAGGTTCTTTATTTAATTAATTTATCATATTATCATTGTTTTTATTTTCATTATTATTATTATTATTATTATTATAAGGTTGTATTATTATTATAATGTTTTATTATTGTTATAAAGTTTTATTATTTTTAGGATTTGTTTTATTTAATTACTTATACTATCTTTAAATATTTTTATTAGTATAGTATTTTTATTTTATTATTATGATTATAGTATTTTATTATTATTATTATTATCTTATATATATATGTGTGTGTTTTTTTAGAAAACCCTATCCTTATTTCCCTTACCCAGCCACCTACCCCTCTCTCTCCCCCCATCTCTTTTCTCCCTCTCTCTCTGCGCGTTTTCCCCAGCCTCCATCTCGAGCCGCCCCGCCTCCCTCTGTTCGCCTCGCCTCTGCCGGCACCCGCACCGGCGTCCTCCCACATCCTGCATCCCCTCCGGCGTCGCCCCGATTTTCGCCTCCAATGTAGCACCTCGGCGGCCCCCTCTCGGGTGCTGCTCCCTCGCGCAGCACACCCCGGCGGCACCCTCCTTCTGCTTCGCTGGCCCACTATCACGCCGGCCTCTACCTCGCTGGCATGCCGCTCCTCCAGCTTCCGCCTCGCCGGCCTACTGCTCCGCCGGCCGCCGCCCTGCCGGTCTCCTTCCGGCCAGCACCCAACCGCACCCACCCCCTCCTTCAGCCTCCATCTCTGACCACCGCTTCCATCACCGCGCCTGCCTTCGGCCTCCCGACCTCCAGCGCCCCCGCTCCTAGTCCCGTTCTTCCCTCCGGCACCCGCCTCGCCGCTGCCGACCTCTCTGTGCCGTCCTGGCCACCATCGGCGCTGACCCCGCTCCCAACTGCCCCTACTTTTCCTTGTCGTACCCTTGACCTAGCCTTCGCCCTGTTTTTCCCCGCCAGTCACCGACTTCCACCTCGCTGGCGCCCCGGCCTCTGCCGTTTTCCGACCGCCGGCCACACCTCCGGTGACTCCACTACCACTGGCCTCACCTATAGCAAGCCCGTTACCCGCTGACCGCATTCTCCGGTGAGCCCTACTCCAGCCAGCAGCCTCCGGTCACCTCTTCGGTGTTCCCCAGCCCTTCCGGTGCCACTGCCTCACTCCAGTACCGCCCTGTCGACATCCATTTACCATTTCGGGCACTCCGGTCGGCTCCGCCGCACTTTTGGCCTGCCGCATACAGTCTTTCTATGGTCCGGCCAGCCGCCGCCACCTTGCGCCTGCTAGTGGTGCACCCGGTAATCAGCGCGCAACCTTCGGCGGTCTCCCTTCCAATGCGCATATCCCCGTTAACTGGCTCGCGACCATGGCGGTCGAGCGCATCTACGCCGAGGTGGTCTTTTCTGACTGTTTGCTGGTCGAGTTTATTTTTATATCTGTGGTTCGCTATTTTTTCTGTTTTGGTGTTTGTTGTAGCATGTTGGTGGAATATTTTCGTAAAGCTGAGTTCTTCAGCTTGTGTGCACGTAAGCACCTGCGCGGGGTGTTTTGCGTCGTCGAGTTCGGTTTGCGATTTTAGCGTGTCAGCAAGGAAAACCCGTGTTACGGTGGTCAGCTGCTTGCACATACGTGTGCGCAAGTGCGGGGCGTGTCGCATGGTCATGATCAGGTTGTGAGTCAAGGTAGGTCTCCCATTTCACTCACCATTAAATTTAGAAGTTATTTATTCCTTATCTTTTTATTGAGTTTCAGTAAATTTAAACGTATTATTAAGTAGACATTTATAGTGTAGCGATCTGCTGAAAATGAAAACTGTTTATTTCTAGCATTTCACTGAAAGTGTTTTTCTCGGTTTTAATTGTGTACTTTCCTGGTGATTTTTCTAAATAGGTTCATTATGAAATGTGAAAGTCATGTTGAATTTTGTTTTGAAATGGTTTGGTGTGTTTAAAATGGCAGGTGTATTGGTTATAGAAAATGGTGTTTTTCTTAGAACCTTGATTAGAGGAAATGTCGTATGACCATTAAACTTGATTTTGGAAACTTTAAGCGTGGTTCTTGGTTGTTGAAAAATTTCTTCATTTGACGCGTGAATAAAATTTTGGAATTCATTTGAGAAATAGCGTTCCTACAAAAAGTGATTAAAGGACCGTTTGGCTCTTGATAAAAGTGGGGTGCGTTTGTATATTGGAAAAATGATTTGACTTGTGATACCAAAGTGTTGCAGGTTTAATATGCTGATTTGAGTTTCTTAAATTAAGTTCTATGTGTGTTACTGGTTTTCAATGTAATGGCATGTGTCATATCTTTCGAAAATGCTTTGATATTAAATGGTTTAAATGCCCGGTTGTCAGATTTGGTATCAGAGGGAGGTTCTTGTTATTTGGGTTGTCTGGTAGGTGGAGATTAGGACTGTCGGGACTCGAGAGGTAGGTACGGGAAGGAAGTCATGAACGCTCGCATGTTCCACACCTCGAGTCGCCAGGTGTAGTCCGGGAATCTCGTCCTTATCTCTTTCTAGTTTGTCTTGGATTGAGAGATGACAACAGAGGCAAGCCGAGGTTACAACATTATTTCACATGGATTAGTGACCCATGTGGAGTCTGAGTAGATAGTTTGAATTCCTCCCAGTGTTCGACGCTGGCTTGGGACATGTCCCACTACCATGTCGCCAGGTTGAGCGCGACTACTAGTCCCTCACTCCAGTGGTTGATGAAAATTTGGGTGCTGCTTTCGTTTTAGTCGGTATATGTGCATTGCTGAGAATGGGAAAGGGTTTTTGAAAAAAATTGGTATGGTTCCTTTTAAAATACATTAAATGTATAAAATGGGTTTTTAAAACCGAAATCTCTTAAATTGCAAATCCGATGTTGCTTGGAATTGTTTAAGAATGGTTTGGGGTGAAACCTTAGGTCCTCTTTATGAACATTTGTACATGTGTGAGAATGCATGGAAAGTGTGTGTTGGTGCGAGTATGAATGGAAAGTGGATGAAGAAATGTGCAACGATTCATATGATTACTTGTTCATGTATTTTAAATTTAAGGCATGATCTTGTTTTCTAAATTTGCATTTAAAGTGGATTGGTTTTTGGAGTGTGGTCTTGAAAAAAGAGGTTTTGAAATTTAAAATAAAAAGGGGGATTTTATTTTGGGTTGTGTTTGTATTTGTTTGGTCCTTGTGCTGACTGTTTTTGATGAAGGCACTTTTATTGATTTTGCTTCGGTTTCATGTTGGTTTTTGCTTGTGTTTTATATATCGCTCAGGAAATTCTGCCCAGAAAGGTCTCTAAGGATTCTGATAAGTCATGCCTAGTTTTTGGTCCTCCATAGACTTTACCTATTCTCTATTGTGATCAGGGTCCGTTAGAGGAAGTGGAACTGCTTGAGGAAGTGGATCGTGTCTTTAGAACGTTGGGAACTCCCGATAGTATTAAGGTTCATGCAATTATGGAATTGTTCAAGGGTCCAGCTCTGGACTAGTGGAATATGGTTACCCCACTGTCAAGGCAAGTTGAAATGATGTGGGATGTCTTTAAAACCGTTTTCATCCAATGGTTTGTGCCTGATGACATGAAGCTGGATAAAAAGAGAGAGTTTGTGCATATTCAACAAGGCCAATAGACAGTGAAGGCATATATTGACCATTTTAAGGAATTGATATCCTTTTCTCCAGAGGCACCATCGCATGAACTCATGAAGGCCTCTCTTTGCACTAGGGGTCTTCGTCCCGAGATCATGGAGCGAGTCGACCCTTCTAAAGACAGTGGAGGAAGCATTTTTGGCTGAGTTGGTTTTCGGAACACAGTTGGTTAGTACTCCAGCATCCCCGGTTGTTCGTAAGAGTTTCCCCTCTAGTGTGGAAAATTCACCAGAGATATATGTTCCTAAGAAGTTGTCCCCTATGGTCCCAGCTTCCAGTTCATCAGATCGTTCAATGGTATGCTATCAGTGTGGTCGTTTCGGGCATTTAAAGCCATCTTGTCGCAATCCTCCGAAGACGTGTAATCGATGCAGCTGTCTGGTTCATCTGGAGAAGTTTTGCAGGAATCATTTCTTGAAGAGGATGCTGTGATAGGAGAATGTCAGTACCTGACTGTGAGGCAGAAGATGCTTCAGCCATCAGAGCCCTAGCCACAGGTCTCGAGGTGAAGCTCGCGCATAGTCAGGAGTTCCCAAGGCTGTGAAGTTTTGGTTCAGGTTTTGTTCCCTATTGACAGTGGAACAATTATAAACCTTTTCATATTTGTTTTCCTACCATTATAGTTTCAAAAGCTTTGTAAATGTGTTGCTTCTCCATAATGTTAGGATGGAGTTATTCTATGATAATCCAAGCAGGCTTGTTGTGTGGATGTGATATTCTGAATCATGCGTCTTTCTTAAAAGTGTGTTTGACCCTTGAGTGGGTTGACCTCGGATTAGTTATGCTTGTTGGATGTGGTTATGTTTTTTGTATTTCAATGGGTCATGTTTCTGACTCGATGTCTGGGTAAGTCTTTTCTGGTGGATTTCCCTGGTGTTGAAGTTTGTTGATTCTAGTCGAGGGTTCAGTGTTTCGACGGAGGTGTTGTTTTGATCGTGCTATAGAAGTCGGTTTGGATCAGTTATGAGTTCCCGCACTGGATCTTCCTCCTTATTGTATTATGTTTTAAGTGTATAAATTTTCAAACCAGTTATGTTCTTATTGTGGGGAGAACCCCTTCATGTTCTCCCCTCAACCTTGGACTTCAATATTCTCTTGAATCGGTCAGGTGTGACCTGTATAAATCAAGTCCATCTCGAGATTCTTATTTCTTTTCAGTTCCTTTAGTTTTGTTTGGGGATGGACATGAATATTGACCAACTTTTTTCTTGGTGACATTCTCGGGGTAGAAAGTGTCTGTGGTGGGGAGAATTGTCACACCCTGACCGTAGATGGTCTTATTTTTAATTCTTCCTTGGTCCCGGTTTAAAATTTTCAAAGTTTAATAGTGTTGGCGGTTTCGCGCCGGTGGGCGGTCACCACATCGTTAGCGGTGACCGTGCGTTCTGCCTGGGTGACCGTGTTTTCACCCGGCGTTTTAAATGTTTTTTTATTATGTCGACATTTTATTATTATTATTATTTAAATTATTATTGTTATTTTTGAAGTTTTTTTATTGTATGCATGTCTACTTACATGTTTATTTAGGTGTATATATTTATATATGTGTGTATATATATATATTTATATGTGCTTATATGTAAGTGTATATGTTTATATATGTTTAGATATATGTATATATGTCTATATATATATGTGTGTGTGTGCGCGTTATTTTTAAAATGGTTTTATTATTATAAATATTTCGGTTATCATAATAATTATTATAATTAACAAATTTTTATTTTATTATCATTATATTATATTATTTTTATTATTATTATTATTATTATAAAGTTATTATTATTATTATTAAGATTTGATGTTATTTTTTTAATTAATTTATCATATTATCATTGTTATTATTTTCATTATTATTATTATTATTATTTTTATTATTATATTATATTATTATCATTATTGTTATTACTTACGATATTATTATTATTATTATTATTATTATAAGGTTTTATTATTATTATAATGTTTTATTATTATTATAAAGTTTTATTATTTTTAGGATTTGTTTTATTTAATTACTTATATTATCTTTCAATATTATTATCAGTATAGTATTTTTATTTTATTATTATGATTATAGTATTTTATTATTATTATTATTATTATCTTATATATATATATATATATATGCATTTTAAGAGAACCCTAACCCTATTTCCCCTACCCAGCCGCCTACCCCTCTCTCCCCCCTCTCTTTTCTCCATCTCTCTCCGCACATTTTTCCCTACCTCTAGCTCGAGACGCCCCGCCTCCCTCTGTTCGCCTCGCCACTGCCGGCTCCCGCATCGGCGTCCTACCGCATCTAGCCTCCCCTCCGGTGTCGCCCCGGTTTCCGCCTCCAACGCAGCACCCTAGCGCCCCCCTCTCCGGTGCTGCTCCCTCGTGCAGCACGCCCGGGCGGCACCCTCCTTCTACTTCGCTGGCCCGCCATCACGCCTGCCTGCACCTCGCCGGCCTGCCGCTCCTCCGGCTTCTGCCTCTCCGGCCTACTGCTCCGCCGGCCGCCGCCCCACCAGTCTCCTTCTGGCCCGCAGCCCACCGCGCGCACCCCCTCCTTCAGCCGCCATCCCCGACCCCTGCTTCCTGTCACCGCGCCTGCTGTCAGCCTCCCGACCTCCAGCGCCCCCGCTCCTGGTCCCGTTCTTCCCTCTGGCGCCCACCTCGCCGCTGCCGACCTCTCCGCACCGTCCCAGCCACCACCGGCGCCGACCCCACTCCCAACTGCCCCTACTTCGCCTTGTCGTACCCTCGACCCGGCCTCCATCCTATTTTCCCCGCCAGCCGCCGACCAGCCACCTCGTCGGCGCCCCGGCCTCCGCCGTTTTCCAACCGCCGGCCGCACCTCTGGCAACTCCACTGCTGATGGCGGCACCCCCAGCAACCCCATTACCCGCTGACCGTATTCTCTGGTGAGCCCCGCTCCGGCCAACGGCCTCCGGCCGCACTGTAGGTGTTCCCCTGCCCTGCCGGCGCTGCTGCCCCACTCCGGTACCACCCTGTCAGATTCCCTTGACCTTTTCCGGCACTCCGGTCGGCTCCGCTGCACTTTCTGCCTGCCGCGTAACATCTTTCAGTGGTCCGGCCAGCCACCGCCGCCTTGCGCCGGCCAGTGGAGCACCCGGTAATCAGCACGCAAACTTTGGCGGTCTCCCTACCAGTGCATGATGCCCCTTTAACTGGCTCGTGACCCCAGCGGTTGAGCGCATCTGCGTCGAGTTAGTCTTTTGTGACTTTTTGTTGGTTGAGTTTATTTTTATATCTGTGGTTTGCTATTTTTTCTGTTTTGGTGTTTGTTGCAGCATATTGGCAGATTTTTTTGCAACACATAGGTCTTCAGCTTTTGTGCACGTATATGCCTGCGCTGAGTGTTTTGCATAGTCGAGTTCGGTTTGTGATTTTAGCGTGTCAGCAAGGAAAACCCGCGTTACAGTGGTCAGCTGCTTGCGCATACGTGTGCGCAAGTGTGGGGCGTGTCGCATGGTCGTGATCGGGCTGTGAGTCAAGGTAGGTCTCCCATTTCACTCTCTTTTAAATTTAGAATTTATTTATTCCTTGTCTTTTTATTGAGTTTCAGTAGATTTCAAAGTATTATTAAGTAGACATTTATTGTGTGGTGATCTTCTGGAAATGAAAACTGTTTATTTCTAGCATTTCACTGAATGTATTTTTCTCGGTTTTAGTTGTGTACTTTCTTGGTGATTTTTCTAAATGGGTTCTTTATGAAATGTGAAATTCATGTTGAATTGTGTTTTGAAACGGTTTTGGTGTGTGTAAAATGGTAGGTGTATTGGTTATGGAAAATGGTGTTTTTCTTAGAACCATGATTAGAGGAAATATCGTATGACCTTTAAACTTGATTTTGGAAACATTAAGTGTGGTTCTTGGTTGCTGAAAAATGTCTTCCTTTGACGCGTGAATAAAAGTTTGGATTTCATTTGAGAAATAACGTTCCTACAAAAAGTGATTAAAGGCCCATTTGTCTCTTGATAAAAGTGGGGTGCGTTTGTATATTGGAAAAATGATTTTACTTGTGATACCAAAGTGTTTCAGGTTTAATATGCTGATTTGAGTTTCTTAAATGAAGTTCTAAGTGTGTTACTGGTTTTCAACGTAATGGCGTGTGTCATATCTTTCGAAAATGCTTTGATATTAAATAGTTTAAATGCCTGGTTGTCACTTTTGGTATTAGAGGGAGGTTCTTGTTATTTGGGTTGTCTGATAGGTACAGATTAGGACTGTCGGGACTCGAGAGGTAGGTACGGGAATGACGTCCTGAACCCTCGCCTGTTGCGCACCTTGAGTCACCAGGGGTAGTCCGGGAATCATGTCCTTGTGCCTTTATGGTTTGTCATGGATTGAGAGATGACAACAGAGGCCAGCCTATGTTACAGCGTGATTTCACATGGAGTAGTGACCCATGTGGAGTTTGAGTACACAGTTTGAATTACTCCTAGTGGTCAACGCTGGCTTGGGACATGGCCCACTAACATGTCTCCATGTTGAGCATGACTACTAGTCCCTCACTCTAGTAGTTGATGCAAATTTGGTTGTTGCTTTCGTTTTAGTCAGTGTAAGTGCGTTACTGGGAATGAAAAAGGGTTTTTGAAAAAAAATTGGACTGGTTCCTTTTAAAAGTCTTTAAATTTATAAAATGGGTTTTTAAAACCGAAAGCTCTTAAATTGAAAAGCCGTTGTTTCATGGAATTGGTTAAGAATAGTTTGGGGTGAAACCTCAGGTCCTCTTTATGAACGTTGGTACATGTGTGAGAATGCATGGAAAGTGTGTGTTGGTGCGAGTATGAATGGAAAGTGGATGAAGACATGTGCAACGGTTCATAGGATTACATGGGTGTGTATTTGAAATTTAAGGCATGACCTTGTTTTCAAAATTGGGTTTTAAAGTGGATTGGATTTTGGAATGCGGTCTTGAAAAAGGAGGTTTGGAAATTTAAAATAAAAAGAGGGATTTTATTTTGGGTTGTGTTTGTATTTTTTTGGTCCCTGTGCTAACTGTTTTTGAGGAAGGCGCTTTTATTGATGTTGTTTTGGTTTGATGTTGGTTTTGGCTTGTGTTTTATATGTCGCTCTGGAAATGCCGCCCAGAATGGTCTCTAAGGATTCTGATAAGTCATGCCCAGTTTATGGTCCTCCACAGACTTTACCTATTCTCCATGGGGATCAGGTTCCGTTAGAGGCAGTGGAACGGCTCGAGGAAGTGGAGTGTGTCTTTAGAACTTTGGGAACTCCCGATAGTGTTAAGGTTAGTGAAATTATGGAATTGTTCAAGGGTCCAGCTCTGGACCAGTGGAAGATGGTTACCCCACCGTCAATGCAAGTTGAAATGACGTGGGATGTCTTTAAAACTGTTTTCATCCAATGGTTTGTGCCTGAGGAAGTGAAGCTGGAGAAAAAGAGAGAGCATGTTCATATTCAACAAGGCCAACATACGGTGAAGGAATATGTTGACCATTTTAAGGAATTGATATCCTTTTCTCCAGAGGTAGCATCGCATGAACTCATGAAGGCCTCTCTTTTCACTGGGGGTCTTCGTCCAGATATCAAGGAGCGAGTCCTCCCTTCTAAAGACCAACGTTTTGAGAAGTTGGTGGAGGAAGCATTTTTCACTGAGTTGGTTTCCGGAACATGGTTGGTTAGTACTCCAGCATCCCCGGTTGTTTGTAAGAGTTTCTCCTCTCTTTTTGAAAATTTGCCAGAGATATCTGTTCCTAAGAAGTTTTCCCCTTTGGTCCCAGCTTTCAGTTCATCAAATCGTTTAATGGTATGCTATTAGTGTGGTCGTTTCGGGCATTTAAAGTTGTCTTGTCGCAACCCTCCAAAGACGTATCATCGATGCGGCTGTCTGGGTCATCGGGAGAAGTTTTTAGGAAGCGTCGCTTGAAGAGGACACTGTGAATGGAGAATATCAGTACCTGACTGTGAGGTAGAAGATGCTTCAGCCATCAGAGCCCCAGCCACAGGTCTCAGGGTGAAGCTCGCGCACTGTCAGAAGTTCCCAAGGCTATGAAGTTTTGGTTTAGGTTTTGTTCTGTATTGACGGTGGAAAAATTGAAAACCTTTTCATATTTTTTTCCTTCCATTAATGTTTCAACAGCGTTGTAAATGCGTTGTTTCTCCACAAAGTTAGGATGGACTTGTTCTATGATAATCCAAGCAGACCTGTCGTGTGGATTGGATATTCTAAATCGTGCATCTTTCTTAAAAGTGTGTTTGACCCTTGAGTGGGTTGACCTCAGTTTAGTTATGCTTGTCAGATGTGGTTATGTTTCATGGATTTCAATGGGTCATGTTTCCTACTCGATTTTTGGTTATGTCTTTTCTGTG
Organism: Viscum album; assembly: GCA_963277665.1. Taxonomy (NCBI): domain Eukaryota; kingdom Viridiplantae; phylum Streptophyta; class Magnoliopsida; order Santalales; family Viscaceae; genus Viscum; species Viscum album. Next base: position 1,899,842,443 of record OY728132.1, on the reverse strand, counting down.
GGTTTTCCCTGGTGTTGATGTTTGTTGACTCTAGTCGAGGGTTCAGTGTTTCGACGGAGGTGTTGTTTTTATCGTGATATAGAAGTCGGTTTGGATCGGTTCTGAGTTACCGCACTGGATTCACCTCCTTATAGTAGTATGTTTTTAGTGTAGAAATTTTTGAACTAGTTAAGTTCTTTGGTAGGGAGAACCCCTTCGTGTTCTCCCCTCAACCTTGGACTTCAGTATTCTCTTGAATCGGTCGGGTGTGACCAGTATAGAGTAAGTTCAACCCGAAAATCTTAGTTCTTTTCGGTTCCTTTATTTTTGTTTGGGAATGGACTTGAATCTTGACCATCTTCTGTCTAGGTGAATTTTTGGGCGTAGAAAGTGTCTTTGGTGGGGAGAGTTGTCACACCCTAACCGCAGATGATCTTATTTTTACTTCATTCTTGGTCTCGGTTTAAAATTTTCAAAGTTTAATTGTGTTGGCGGTTTCACGCCGGTGCGTGGTCACCGCATCGTTAGCGGTGACCGTGCGTTTGGCCCGGGTGACCGTTTTTTCACCCGCCGTTTTAAATATTTTTTTTAATATGTTGACATATTATTATTATTATTATTTAAATTTTTATTGTTATTTTTGAAGTTTTTTTTATTGTATGTATGTCTACATACATGTTTATTTAGGTGTATATATTTATATATGTGTGTGTATATATATATATATATGTTTATATGTGCTTATATAAAAGTGTATATGTTTATATATGTTTAGATATATGTATATATGTCTATATATATGTGTGTGTGTGTGCGCATTATTTTTTTAATGGTTTTATTATTATAAATATTTCAGTTATAATAATAATTATTATAATTAACAAATTTTTATTTTATTATCATTATATTATATTATTATTATTATTATTATTATTATTATAAAGTTATTATTATTATTATTAAGATTTGATGTTATTTCTTTAATTAATTTATCATATTATCATTGTTATTGTTTTCATTATTATTATTATTATTATTATTATATTATTATATTATATTATTAACATTATTGTTATTACTTATGATATTATTATTATTATTATAATGTTTTATTATTATTATTATAAGGTTTTATTATTATTATATTATATTATTTTCATTATTGTTAGATTGATCCACTTGGATTTGATTAGGATATTTATTATTACTTTATTTAAAGAAGAGTTAACAGTTTTAAATTCAAATTTTCATAACTAAAACATTTTTAATTTAGGGTTATACATAAGATAAATTCGACTATAAATTTTCATTATAAATCTAAAAAGATTTCATACATAATGGTATTTTGTTTATAATTTTTGGCCATTAAATAATTAAATTTATTTATGACACATTGATGATGTAGTAATTACCTTTCTAATGAAATATTAAAATAATTGATATTATAAATATCCAAATAAATGTAAATTCACACTTTTTTATGCATAACACTAATTTTCTAAGTTAATATGACTTTTTAGGGTTTATTAAATCAATTTTGTTTAGAGTGATAAAGTTGTCATGACTTTTTCAAAACCAAAATACCAAATAGTGTCAAAATTCACATAAATGAGTTTTTTAAGAAATAATATATTATTAATTGATATAATATTATTACAATATAATGTTCGGTCAAAGGACATATATAAGGTTATATATGTCATTAATTAACCACTTGAAGATCTATTGTCATTTTATAGTAAGTTTATTAACCATGTATTATAATAATACAAGAATACGTGGTAAAAGTTAAACTAGTTAACTAAGAGTTAAATCTAAATTATAAGGTAAATATGGTGACATAAACTTGTCTAAAACCTATTGGGTGAAAATATTTAGACCCATCCCCACCTTATCCTAGAAATAAATGATTTTGGATCCATTATTAATTGAAAATAATTTTATAATAAAATATTACTTTAAGATTTTCCTAAAGTAACCCTCACCTCTCTTATAAAAGGGTACTTCCCCTTCTCTTAATTTAACACCTATAAAGACATTTTTATTGGAGAAAACCTACTCAGATATCTTCCAAACTACCATCACATTAATCCAGAGGCCTTACTTTTATCATAAATCCATCTTAAGGATCCCTTTTGATCAAATCAAAAGGAAGTACCCGAAGAAGAGATAATGATTTTATCACATCATTTAAAGTTATTTTCCTCTTTCACTCTCTCTTTATTTGTTGTTTCCAAACCAAAAAAATAACTCCAATAACTTCTACATACTATGATGTTATTTTAAAAATGGTACAACCATATTCATTATTCTATCCATCCTATGAATGACAAAGACACCATACGTGCGTACGTACGGCTCACCGTCACCACGTCGTGGTGTAGTTTGTTATTCAACACTTCATTATTTGAATGGGTATAATAATGAGTATAATTGATTTAAATAATAAATATAACTTGTTAATTATTCTTTATATATGATATACCATCCAATTACATATAATTTCACCATCAATGGAATGATATTGTCGCTTGTGCGTATGCACGGATTACCGTCTCCATGAACGCGATGAGATTTATTCCCCATCGTACCATTCAAAAATAATTTTCATTTTATGATTAAAAATAATTTTTAAGAACCTAATATAATTATTTATATGAATCAAATACATTATATCCATAACAAACTTTACTTAATTAACAAAACATATAAAGGAAAATGAATTAGTTAACACCCGAAACAATGATACTACTGAAATATTATTAACAATGAAATATTAGAAGATCATATATGATATTATATTTAGGTATTTGGTTCTTTTATAATTTTATAACAATTTTTTACATATTATACAGGAGTTCAACATACCCTCGACTATGGAAAAGTACAAGGTAAGGGGTTTTCATCTCACTTCTTATTCGCGTGAGATCCATGCTATATTACCACTATTTCTTTTTGAGTTGTGCATGTTCTTCCCATGATTGTATTCTTTGTGTAATTTACTTTAGTTTATGAGTATTTAAATCTTCATTGTATGATCCTTATTTCATGGGGTGTATGTTTTGTAAGTTACCAAATCGGTAAAGGAATTTCTAATTTCAATTTCCACTCATTGGATTTTACACAAACTCCATTGATTATTTTACTCCAAGATTATGTGTAAAATAACTATTTATTTACTTATTTAGTAATTTCCACTCCCATTTATGTGTATAATCTTTTGATACATATGATAACTCCATTTATAAATTCTCAAGTCATCGATAAGAACTTGATAAGAGTAATTTTAACTCAATTTCCATTCATTGAGTTTAACATCCAAGTAATTGGTGTTATTTTAACAAGATTATGTGTGAAAGTCATTTGATTGATTTAAACTGAATATCTAATCATATTGAGTGTATTTATATTTTTCACACATAATTATGTCTTTGTTTTATCCTTAACATTAGGATATGGTATTTATAAGGGATTTCATCTCAATTTACATTCCATTGAGGCTTCTTTGTTGTTATGTGCCAATTCACTTTTAAATGGTTTATATACTGTAATTTGATATAGTATATCATGAATACCTTTATTATCATGATATTATAATGTTTTTATTACCTCAATTATTTTTATTCAAAAATCTCTCATTTGGTTATGAACTCTAACTAAAATATTATTTTAAATTTTATAGAGATTTATTCTTCTAAATATTTCTCATTAATGTCAATGTTTTAAAAATAGTTTTAAAGATTTATTTATATGGAAATGAATGTTTGAAAATTAAAATTCCATTTAAAAATTTCAAATTGTTATGGGACACTTGGATTAAAATTCCAATTTCAAATGGATTCTTGATAAATAGTTAGACTTTTAAATGTTTTCAAGCAAAAGGGTATATTTCTCTCAAAAAACATTTATGATTATTTTCATCTATGTTAATATAATTCATTATTCTTGATTGAGGTTAATTTATTATAATAAAATATTCCATATTGTATTGAATGAGTTATGATTTACTTTGGATGTTTTATTTTTATACCATTGATGGTTTGTGGTTAAAATATTGACATTTCATATGCAAGTTTTAATACAAATGTTTGTGTTATGTTTCAACCTTTTTATATGAGGAATGCATTAGACTTAGTAAGTGATGGGTGGATCCTGCTATAGCTCCATGATACATCGGTAGGTATCATGAGACAAACTAGTCTCTTGGAACAAGTCCTTGACAAAATCTTATTTGTGATCTTGGCACGAGGCCTTGACTATGTGGTTATGATGTCCAGCATTATGCATTCCATTATTATGAGATTTCATATTGATATTATATGTGATTATTTGAATAGTATAATATATATGTAAATAAGTAAATTTCACTATTTGTTTTTCTATTCAATATTATACTGATGTTTAAGTTTAAAAGGCTTGTGTTTCAGTATTATACATTACTTTAAATGTTTATGCTTGTTAATAATAGTTTCCGATGTATTATTATCCTTACTAAGCATCATAGTTCACACCTTTCTTATGTTTTCTTTTTCCCAATATGAGAATATGTATATTATGTTCGACCTATTGGGATAGGTTATGGGATATGAGTTTTCTCAAAGGGGACTCATTGATGTTGTTGTTTTTATGATGTAATGTAAAACTTGTGTATGTATCTAGTACTTCCAAGGCTACTAAACTAATCGGCCATTCGAGACTTGATCTCTTAAGATCATGAAAATTTTATGAAATAATTCACCAACTCTGGGTAACTGGGGTCTGGGCATTACAAATACGAGTTTTTGGGACATTTTATAGCACTTATCATTTTATTTTTAACTTTAATTACCTAATTTACCCTTTACCATGGAAACAATAATTACTAGGGATAATATTAATATTAACCAAAAATAAAAGTTACCTATTTAAAAAAATTAGATCCAATCATTAAAAATATTTAATCCATTTTTTTAATATTCATAAAACGTAAGTGGTTGAATTTAATTTCAAATTAAATCGGAAAAATCAAACGAGAAATGGTTTTTTCAGAGAAAATGTCCTTTAAAAATATAAAACATTTTTTACCAAATTCAAATATAAATTTCATTTAAAACCCTATAATTGGTACATTTTAAATAAAAAAACATATTAAATATTAAAAATAATCCAAAATATAATTTAACTTTATAAATACATTAAAATAAAATATAGTTTCCAAATATAAAACTGTATTTTTTATATTTATGGAAAAATAAATATTTTCAGAAAATTCTCAAAATTTTATCCAAATATAAGTTTGACATGATGAATCCAAAAAATAAATTTAATTTTTAGATCTAAAATTAAATAAATTTTAAATAAATTCTTAAATAAAACCATTTCATAAAAGAGTTCAATAAAACTATTTCCTTTTTTATTCAAAAAAATTAAAATGAATATATATATTTATCTCATTAATAATAATAAATATAAAAAACAATTATTCTATAATTAAATAGGTTGTTAAATTATTCCCCCATTTTGGAAATTGAATCCCTAAAATTTTATTTTCTTGTTAAAAAATTGGAGATATCTTTCCCTTATATAATTTTCAAACTCTCATATTTCTTCTTCAACCATGTGGTTTTTCCAAAAAAACCTTAACCTGGTGAATTATCTTATTCTTCAATACATTATCTCTATTTTCAAGAATATAAAAAGGTTTTTCCTAATAAAAAAATATCTTCTCACTAAAATACCTCAGAGATCAAAATGTGAGATGAATCTGAAACATACTTTATTAACATAGAAACATGAAAAACATTGTGTACTTGGGATAAAGTTAGAGTCAAAACCACATGGTAAGTATCTGAACCAACTTTATTTAAGATTTCATATGGTATAACAAAACACAAACTTAACTTACACTTTTTACATAAATACAAAATACTTTTACCTATAGATACTTTAATAAAAACATGATCACCTACTTCAAAAGAAAGATATTTTCTCTAGTTATCTAGATAACTTTTCTACCTAATCTAACATATCCACATATGTTTTTGAATTACCTTCACCTTATAAACCATTTGATCTACCAAATCTCATACCATAACCTTCCTTTCACCTACTTCATACCAAAAAAACTAGAGTTCAACATAACTTTCCATATAATACCTCAAAAGGTGTCATCTGTATACTGTAATGAAAACTATTATTATTAGAAAACTCAACCAAAAAAAGATGTTGATCCCAAATTACACAGTAATACATTTAATAATAATGAATCATGTATTCCATTATCTCAATAATTCACTCATATTATCCATCAAATTGAGGATGAAAATTTGTACTAAAATTTAATTCAATGATTAAGGAATTTTAAAGTCCTTTCCAAAAATTTAAAGTGAACCTAGGATCATAGTCAAATATAATAGAGAGATGAAATCCATGTAACATGACTATCTCATTGATATAAATTAAAAAAAATCCAATTAATGTGTATCTCTAATGGGAATAAAATTAATATATTTAGTTAATTTATCTATAATAACCCAAATTTCATTACTGTCATGAGATGTCTTTGGAAATCCTATAATGAAATCCGGGGATACATTTTCATATTTATACTATGGTACTTGAAAAGGTTGATGCATCCCCTTAGTCAATTTTCATTCTTTTTTAACCTATTGACAGGTTAAAAAATTCATGGTAAGGTTAGCAATATCTCTTTTCATTACATACCACTAGTAATTCTCTCAAAGATATCTATAAATATTAGTGATGCCAAGATGAATGGAAAATGGGGATCTATGAGTTGTACTCAATAATTCTCTCTTTAACTAGGTATCGCATGTCACACATAGTCTCTTTGAAAATCACAAAATAACTTCTTTTTCAACATTAAATCTAGGAAACTTACCGTTATTAACATATTATACCTTTTCTTATAACCCAAAATCATCCATATTTTCTTGATTAATTCTATCTATCAAAGTCTACTGCACTAAAATGTGAATCAAAATAGACAAAAATCCTAAATTAATAACTTCTAGAATAAAATTCATAAAATCATTAACCAAAGGGACATGTTCTAAATGTAACATGGTTAATGTAGCATTATTTTTTGACTCAAATCATGAGATAATTATTTTTATAGGATTATAAATAATCATGTATTCATCATCTTTAATCAGTTCTATCTATCTTCACTCCAACATGTCTAACTCTTTATTAGTGAATATATACTTAGAAATTGTTTGATCAGTATATATTTCACAGTTGAATCATTATAAATGATGCCAAAACAATTAAAGCAAAAACCATAGTATCAAATTCTATAACATGTGTAGGATAATATATATTATGAGTTTTTAGTTTTCGCGAAGCATAATAATTTACCTGATCATTATGAATCAAAAATAAAACAAATCCCTCTAATGAAAGATCACTATAGATGAAACATTCTACATCTATATAGGAAAAGACCAATAATTAATTAATATTATTTTAGTTATAGAAAAAAATTATCACAGCTTTTTTCCAAATTGAATTTAACTCTTTTTTGAGTTATCTTAGTCACTGGGCTAGAAAACTGAACAATGTTTTCAACACACCTCTAATAGTAATTTGATAAACTAAGAAAATTAAAATTCTATGTGAAATTGGTAAGTCTTGGACACTGTTCAACAAATTTATTTTTAGTAGGTTCAACAGTTATTCCATATTTATAAATAATATGGAAAATGAAAGAAATATTTTATAACATATATTCACACATACAATGTTTTCCACATAGTTACTTTTCTTTTAAGGTTTTCAAAAAAATCCTTAGGTTTCATACATGATCCTCATAAATTTTAGAATATAAAAATATTTCATTAATAAAAACAACCACAAACTTATCCAAATATTAATGTAAGGCTATATTTATAAGATCTGTAAATACAGCTAGTGCATTAGACATCCCAAAGAGCATAACTACAAAATCATAGTGCCCATGTCTAGTTTGAAAAGTAGTATTCAGAATATTTTTCTCCTTCACCTTCAACTTATGGTACCCAAACTGAGATCAATGTATTTAAAATATGGAATTCCCGAGAGATGATAAAATAATTAACTGATATGAGGCAAGGTATACTTAATCTTAATAGTGACATTATTCAAATCTTTATAATCAATGAAAAGCCTCATGAAACCATTTTATTTTTAAAAACACGAACACCCCAAGGTGAAGTACATAGTCAAATGAAACATTTATCTAACAACTCCTATAATTTATTTTTTTGTTCAAAAATTTCATCTTGATCCATTTGATAATGTGTTTTTGATATTGTAATATAATCAGGCACTATGTCAACCGAAAAATCGACCTACCGATCAGGAATATTCCAAGTAAATCATCAAAAAATCACATATATATTCTTTTACTATTAGTAAATCACCAATATAAATAGTATCTTTCTTTTTAATAACATCTGCTATGTATCATTTACTTCTAATTATAATCAATTTCTAATGTTCTTGGTATGTAATAAAAGGTATAAATAATTGAAAAACTCTATTTCCTCTACAATCTATCTTAGAATGATAAATTGTAATCCAATCCATACCCAAAATAATCTCAAAATATACCACGGGTAGGTCAAAAAGATATTTAAGAAGTACCATTCCACCTATAACAATAGAAAGATTCCTATAAATCTTGGTTTCTTTAATATTTCCACCTAGTGTTTTCACCAAAATTTCTATCACACATTCATGATTTGATATTCTTAGTATTCATAAAAATTTATTAGAAATTAAATATTACAAAGATAAAGAGTAAAATAGGGTATTGGAATAATTTAAATAAATAAGTAACATACCTACCACCACTTCATTAGATATCCCTTCACCAACTATTTTATTAGAAAAAAATTTTCTCTCACCATTTTTTATTCTATCTTAATGATTTACTTCTTAAGTACCTAAATTCAAACACATGTTAGCATAATGACCCAACTCATTGAAAATAAAACTTCTCACTAGTATTTGGATATTGGTTTCCCCATGCTCTGATTGTTTGGGACTATTTTATTTTCATTCATAATCCCTATGAAAAAACATACCACACCAATAACACTTTCCGGAATTTTTCAAACATTACCCACTATGTTTTTACAACACTTATCACAAGATGAGAACTTGATTTTCTTACTTTATGATTTATTTGATGAATTATTCCCCATTTCATGTCATCCAAACCATTTTATTCTAATTATCATGGAATATATGATAATTAGTAAACTCCATTTATACCTTCTCATTACACTAAACAAGTTTCTCATAACATTTGAATTCATGGGAATTTAATTCCCTTCAATATCTTGGTTTCAAACCCAGATTAAAACCAATTCATCTTACTATCAAGATCATGGATAATATATGGTACCTTCCAGGACAATCTTGTAAAATATTCTTTATACCTAGCTACATAATATTTATTATTTTTCCTCAATTCGAATAATTGTTTATCCATCCTAAATCGAAAAACTGTAAAAAAATATTTATCAAAGAATCTATTCCTAAATTTGTTCTATTATATAGAATAAATATCATCTATTTATTTGGTATTCCTAAAAAAATAATATCATCAATCAAATTCACCTTAAAAATGATAAATGTAATGGTTTTAATTTTTTATGTTCCAAATACTCCCCATGACTTCAAATATCATCTCCCTATAATTGACCCATAATTACTCTATCACTAGGACAAAGGATCCACCGAATAATTGAGGATGTTTTCACATAAAATTCTCAAATATAATCATATTCCTTTATGGTAGATCTCACTACTCTTTGGCATGGATTCCAACATAATTTATAGATTGTGTCAACTAATTCATCAATAAAAAAATATTAAATTCCAATTATGATCATTTATAGGTTGATTATTTGGAAGGATATCATTCTCTTGGTGCCTTCCTACTATAACCTCCCTTTTTCCTCAATAGAAAACAATTATAAAAAAATATAGTTTATTCGAAGAAACATTATATTCTTAAAATACTATATCATTTTAACTTAACCATTAGGTAATATCATTTAAGGGTATTGTATAATCATTATACTAACCCTTAAGGTTATCTAAACCCTACTCTAATACCAATTGTAAGGACCCAACATTAAACATTACATATTTTGGTGACTTTAAACTAGAATTCACTTTCTTACATATCCAAAGATCTTTTAGGTTTATAGTTTTAGCGAGTTAGGTTACAACTCTAACCAGAGAATCCCATATATATACCAAGAATACACTTCAGTATCAATTTTTACCAAAATATAAAACTTTAAAAATAAAACATTAATTATTTTCATGAAAAATATTCATAAATTTCAACTTGACTTCTTTGATTCTCTTAACCATCATTAAACCTCATAAAAAAATCTAAAACATGGGATGATAATAAAAATATCAGTAAGGGATATCAAAAGAAGAAATATATTTTTCTATTAGAAAACATGAAAACGAAAGAAAATACTTTTTACATAAATAAACATACATTTTTCTATGAAAAGAGAATCATTTTTCCTTAAAAAATATAATTATCTTACCATTTGAAATCAAATTATATATATAAAAATCATTCGAAAAGAATAGAAATGTCATGTAGGTTCCTTTGGATGTAATTATATTTAATCCCTTACAATTAGAATAACCATATGGATGGATTATAATATAATTCTTGAGAGAACATAATCATTACCCAATATATTAGAGTGCGATCTAAGATCACTCATCATATAAGCTATATCTAGATCACTTGTGAGATATAATGGGGACCAACCCTTCATATAATCACTATAAGACTCACCCATGATCTATAATGGGGATCAAAACCTCATAAAAAATTTCCAAGAACCATATCATTAATAAGACCCTTGAAAAATTCTTTTAAATCTGTGTGAAAAAACACTTTAGTATATAAAAATTCACTTTTATTTTAAAAAACATTTTCAATACCAAAATAAAAAAATGGAAATGGGGTTTTAATTTGAATAAAAAATCAATTATTTTAGAGGTATCTAAACGTCAAATAATTATTATGGTAGATGGAAAATTCTTTGTCACTATTTACATTAAAATTGAGCATTCATTTTCTCTTTTGTAAAAAAATAAAACATTCTGTGAACAGATTCCTTTTTAAAAACCTTTGAGACAAATTGGATTAAAATAACATATATATATCTATTATTTCTATACAAATAAATTAATTAAATAATTTCAAAAATATATACATGTAAGAAAAAGAGTTGAAAGTGAAACTTTATAAGATGGTTTTTTAAAGGAAGTCAATTACCTTGAGTCTAATGATCACGTATATTATTTATCTTTCTGAATAATAAAATTATTTTAATTATTAAATTTTATTATAACCCTTTAACATTTATTATTATTTTTATTCCATTTATTACCATTTTATAAAAATTAATTTCGTATTTAAGTTCACATCTGATGTTTTGATGATATTCAGTCCATAAGTCCAAAATGACATTGGTAGGTTTACGATAGTCAAATAGATCATTATTCATTCATATATAGAATAATAATGATAAAATAATTATTATATTTAAACTTAAATTTTACTTTTTAAATCTAACCATTATATATGGTTATAAGAAAATAAACTACATTACAATCATGAAGACTGTAGGTTGTACATACACATGAGTAATGTTTCCATTTTTCAATGATCATTATTGAAAGAAGGTAAGAATTATTTTAACTTTAATAAATTATAATAATATCATAAATATAATATTTATTTTTTAAAATATTCTTATATATATCATCCATGTGATGTGGTGATGAAAAATGAATCACATGACTTCGTAGAAGTGGAAGTCCACAGATACGCACGAACGACATCATCATTTTTTAGTGAATGGAATGGTAATAAGGAAAATGATATATTATTTTTTTAAATGAAAAATATATCATGAATATAATATATAAATATGAATTCTATCATCATAATTTGTCTTTAGATATAGTGATGGAAAATTAATTACATTGGTTCATGATGCGGTATTCTGCCGTACACATGAATGATGGTTTTCATTCCCATTTGATGGAAGAGAATATGGATATAAGAAGTGAAATTAACATAAAATACCTAATTATATGTAATATGATAGTGTTAATATATAATTATGGTTAATTAATTCATTAATTTGGGGTAATAATAAATAAAACTAAATCATGTGGTTAAAAACTATACCTCTTCTTTGGAAAGTCTCCTTTGATTGACACCTTAATCCCTATAAGGTTGGTATTATACCAAAAAAATACCTATAGAATGAGGTTAAGGATTCTATTATGTTATTTGGGAAGGTATTTTCTAAATCAAATAGGTTTTTAAGTGTGAATTAAATGGAAGAAGAGATTCCATTTTATAAGAGGGGAGGGGCACTCGTGAAATTTCCCAAAATATTAAATTAATATAAATTAATTGTCAATTCATAATGGATATAAACTAATTTATTTATAATATAGTATTATTATGGATATAAATAATCTCATACAATAAAATTATTACAAGTATTTATTACATTATTACCCTTATATTATTTAACCATTCGTTAACCCTTTTGAAAATTACTGGAATATGAAACTTTTCTACACTTTAAGGGTTAAATAATGTTACTATAAAATTATAAGTAACCCAAAAATGTAAATTTTTTGATTTAATTAACCATATAAAATTAATTTTTTTGAATATACTTTTTTTTTATTTTATATCATTTAAAAAATATTATTTCCCTAAAATATCAATAATGCCAATTTTATAACTCTTCATTTACATTGACTTTTATAACAGCATGAAAACAAAGTATTTATAATATAATAAATTAATATAGACCTAAAATGTTTTATTTATATTTAAAGTTTATTATTCATATTAATTATTTAAAATTATAGTACTTTTAAAATTTTTTATATCATTTATTTTATTTTTCTATTGATTTAATAATTACAGCATCAGTATTGTCTAATCATTTAAGGAAATTATTTATTCAATAAAAATTAAATCATAATTTCTATGATGAATAGAATAAAATTATATTTCAAGATAATATTTATAACCAAACATATCATTAATTTAACACTATGTTAACAATAGTTTAGTTATTGAAAAGAAGAGAGTATCTTTTTTTAATATTCTTAAAATAAAATATTACAAATCTTATAGTCACATCCAAATAGAAAAAGGACATATAAAAAAATATTTTATGAGTTGTAATGAAATGGAATCATTAAATGAATTTAATTAAATTGTGAAGTTCATTTTATAGTCCTTGTCATTATATTTTTAACTTTAATTACCCAATTTACCCCATACCGTGGTAAAAAAATTACTAAGGTTACTATTCATATTGACCAAATATAAATGGGACATATTTATCAAATTTGGACCAAATGATTCCAAATATGGAATAAATTTTTCAAAATTAAAAATAAATAAGTGGCTGAATTTAATTTAAAATTAAATCAGAAAAACACGATGAAAACAGTTTTTTAGAAAAATTCCCCCTTTTAAATTGAAAATGTTTTTATACCAAATTAAAGTATTAAATTCATTTAAAAAACAAAATTGGATCATTTTAAATAAAAATAATAATAAATAAATTTAAAAACATCCAAAATATAATTTTAATTTATAAATACTTTAAAATAAAATATAGTTTTCAATTAAAAATCAATATTTTTCACTATTCATTAAAAATTTATTCTTTTTAGAGAATTCTAAAAAATTTATCCTAAATTAATTTTTAAACGAAGAATTCAAAAATGAAATTCATTTTTTAAAATTTAAATTATATAATTTAAAAATTAAACATTTAAATAAAGCTATATAATAAAATAGTTTAATAAAACTTTCTCCTTCTTTATTTAAAAAAATATAATGAATATGAATATCTATATGATGAACACTAATAAATGTTAAAATTATATATTCTATCATTACCTAGTTTTTACACTTCATACTTTTTTTCAGTTATGAAGATCTCTATGGATGATTATGTGAAACCGAGAAATAGAGGTGCCTATATGAAAACAAAAGGCATTTTGTTCGTCTATTTTTCTAGAATCGACTGGAAATAGGAATAAAACTATTTTATATGCCACTGTTTTAGGAATTTTAAATATTTTGTTTTATTAGGTGAAATTAAATTGAAATATAGTGCATTATGGTTGTTTTAGACAATGAAATTTTGAGGAAACATAAACTATATCATGTTTATATGTTCCCCACACCATATTCAATCATGGCATGGTTAATTTTAAAATTCAAAATAACCACTAATTTTAAGATATTAAATTTAATATTTTATATATATTAGAGGATGAGGGATTTTTTGGACTTCACCAAGGGCTATAGTGGCCCTGTATTTTCATACATAGATATTACAACATATTTATGAATATTCATTATATTACACAAACACATGCCTGAGAACCATAATAGTGTGTGTCTTTGGAAACATGGAAACACAAAAAATTGGTCCATATATAAAATAAATCATCTCTATCTATGATCTTTATAACTATATCCTTTATTATTCATATCATATGTAAAACATTTCTTCATTAATTGGGGAAAATAAACATAAAAAAGGTTGAGATCAGATGCTCAGTAAGGGTAAACAAGGGAGATACAAAATCATAACATGAAAATAAGGGTACAATAACATGAGAATAATATTTGAAAACCCTGCCTTTTATATAAAATATCATAATATTTATTAATTGAATAAATATTGGATTTATATAATCCATGAATCATAATTGAATCAAAAAACATGAGTTATGAGAGCATAACATTTGCATAAGACATAGATTTGTGGCATACACATAAGCCTAAAAAATCATTTCCATAGTATTCTAGGCTCACTAACAAGGCTATAATAGTGGAATGGGTTCACTCGCAAAACCATAATAGTATTCAACCCTCTCTCCCAAGATCATCATAGTAGAAAAAGTCCCTTACTAAACCCAGTTTACTCCACATTCCCATCCTTTCTATCTCATGAGATATAAATCTTTACCCAATGCATTCGAAGAAGATATAGGTCCCACCCATCTCAAAATGAAAAGTATATTTATGTGTTCTACAATATCATAAAACATTCATAATATCATAAACCATGAATCTAAATGGGTTTCATAAATATTTCATCATATCATAACCTGTATTAAAGATACGGGTTTTATAATCTTTTCATTATTACATCATATCATAGACTATGGGAAAAATAAGTTGGTTTTATTATAATTTTATCATGGTATAAAAACTGGAAGAGAAATGGGTTTCATAAACAAATTTACATAACAAACATAAACCATTTATAAAAATAATAAGAGTGGTATCTTTGGATAATATCCCTATTAAGGTATAGGTAACATCAAAGGATGTTATCTTAGAAGGAAAATTATTTTTATCGGTGGTTTAAAACATCACATAAGGAAAATATATTTTCGAATTTGAAAAAAAACTTTTTGAAAAAAATTAAAAATAATAAAAATATTATTCTTTTAAAATAACCTTTAAAACATATAAAGTAATATTCAATTAAAGAAAAGGTCATGACTATGGGAATTTTTTCATGTTTCACATGTTAAAAATATATTCATTTCACATTTTCAGTAAAAGACAAATAGAAATATTTTGGAAAAATAAATAAATATTACATTAAAAAAATTAAAAAAATTCAACCATGGGTAATATTTTCATTTAAAATCAAAGGATTATAGCAAAAAAAAATTGAAAATATTTTTAGATAACATGGATTTTGGAAAGAAAATGGATTACCGGCTGAAGAAAGAAATAATGTCATATTTTATTAAAAAAATTTATCAATTATTTTAAGTACTAAAAAGTGGTAAAATGGTTATATTGCTTGAAAATTTCCTTAATAACCAAATAATAATAAAATTCATGAGTTTCATGAGATATTTAACATAATATTTTATCATCGTAAATATAATCATAAACGATCCTGATAAATGATTAGATTGTAACATAAAATCATTACCACTTTGTTAACTTTGAATCCTAATTCCCATGAAGTAATAACATAAACTAGAACATAAAAATTTATTAGGATAAATAAATTTATGATATTACATTTCAAAGGTTCTTTATATACAACATGTGAAAGAATATAGGTTCGTAACATAATGTGTGTCTCAAATAATGTAAATTGAGACAAAAACCCTTACCTTAAGTCTTGAAATTCATAAAAAACATTAAAAACTAATGTATAATTAATAAATAAAAATTATAAATATATTATAGAACCATGTTTATATAGAATATACCATATATTATTATTATTATGATCCTTAATTACTCGTTTATTAATAAATTCGTGTTAAAGTTATGCTTCAGGTAATAACCACTTTGTTTTCGGGTATGTTTTGATTTGTTATTTTTTAGTCCTATTAATTTTATATTAATATCATAATATCAATAATTTTAACCATGATATAAATATAAAATATATTCATTATATATTTATTTAGATTAATCCCTAAAATTTATTGATAGAAAATTAAATACACTATTCAGGGAGATGGCAGGTCATACATACTCCAGAATGTTGTTTCAATTTTCTTACTGGAATAAAATTAAGTTATTTAAATGTTATATTATCATTATATAATAGTTTTTATTGCATACATATCACATTTTTTCAATAAAACCATCCTTATTACCTTTCATGTAAAGCATTAATGAATCACATCGATTTGCGAAGCGGTACTCTGTTGTACAGACGAGTAAAGTTATCATATTCCCAAAAAATGAGAGTATAAAGTTATGTATAATATAATAATTCTATAAGTATATTAATATCATAAATATAATATATAAATAATTAATATATCATTATTTCCATCCTTGATAGGGTGTAATGGAAAAGAAATGATATCAGTTCGTGATGTGGTAGTCAACCGTACACACAAATGATGATTTCCTAACCCATTTGATAGATTTTATGATGGTTTTAGGTCATGAAATTAACATAAAAACATATTATTATATGTAAGATACTAAAGTAACAATATCATCACTGTATAATAATAATTTATGTATGTGAAGTAATAAATAAAACAAAAATGCTCATTGATGAACACTACCTCTTCCTCAGGTATCCTTATTAGGTTTGTACCAAAATCATTCCTAGTTTGGATTTATGCACAAAATAAGACGAATATGATGAGAATATTGAAATTTGGAACATATTTTGTTAGTTATTGTCTAATCCAAAAGGGTTTGATGTTGTGATGAAGATAGGAGAAGGGGTGGCCATTTATAGGTCAGGTGAGTTGCACACACATAAGGTTTTGAAAAGAAAAAGGTGTATCCTTGTTTTTACCATGAAAAAATGTTCTCAAAGGGACCATTATTAATAATAGAAGATATAACATCAAACTATTTCAATAAAATCAAATTTAAATGTTTTTGGTTATTTTTAAAACTTATTATTTTAGTTTAATCCCCAGTAAACACATTTTTACCTTAACTACGATAAATAAATTTTACTATTCTTACAGTTCATTTTGGTAAAAAATTAAATTTACCTTATTAGATAATATAAATTATTCTGGTTGAAAATATTTAATCTATTTTTAAAAATTCTATTCATATAAGTGGAAAACTTTAATTTAAAATTAATCCCACAAACGCGAGGAGAGAACGGGTTTTTACAGAGAAAATGTTCAAAATTTTACAAAGCTTTTATATGAAAATTCAAAATAAAATTGAATAAATTAACCTTAATTGGATTAATATATATATATATATATATTAACTAATTTTACTTTAAAATTAATTTTAAATATAATTTTACTTCATAAATAAATTAAATGAAAAGGAGGTTTTCAAATAAAATTCAGTATTTTTCACCATTTATAAAAAATGAATCTTTTAAGAAAAATCCAAAAAATTGAATCTAATATAATTGTGACATTATTATTTAACAATGGAGTTAATTTTATCAAATTATTTATCTAAAATTGTGAGAAATTATTTTTAATAATTTTCACAAAAACAAATATTAATCATTTTTTTAGAAAATAATATTTCCAAAACATTTAAAGACTTTACCAAAAATTAGAAAAATTTATAAATATATTTCCTTTATAAAAAAATATTTAAAATTAATATTTAAAGATTAGTTATTAATATTCATATCTATATGTTTAATTTATAGGTTATAACTCTCAAGTTTAAATAAATATATTAAAAATATATCATGGTTTTGTTAAAATGTTTTCATGTGTAATGAAAGCTAACCTACTGTTGCATGTAGCACAACCCTAACATGGTGTTTAATATAATGAAATCTATCAAAGAAATTTAATTTATTTGGAAATTTTTTTAAAAATTCAGGTTGTTACATTCTACCCCCATTAAAATGAATTCAACCTCAAAATGTTTCACTCTAATACAATGAAATGAGGATACTTCAGCCATATTATATCCTCCAGTTCACACGTAGGTTTTTGAAACTAGTGGTTTCACCACCAAACATACACCATGTGAGTAGTTTTGTTTCAAAGAACATTCTTTGTATGATATATAATCTCCATTGGTAGTTCCTCGTAATAAATATATTTCTCTAATGGTATGACCTCTTAGTTTACAACTTGTAAAGGGTCAAGTATGTAATTCCATAATAGAGACATATGGAACAAATCGTGTCTTTGAGAGAGGTTTTCTGAAAGAACCAAGAAGTACTATATGGTTATGATATGATCAAGAATTTCAAAGGGACCAATATACCTAGGGATTAGTTTCCATTTTTTCCTAAATCTCATAGCCTTCTTTCCATGGAGAAATTATTAGAAACACATTATCAAAAACTTCAAATTCTAGAGCACACTGGTGATTATCAACATAACTTTTCTTCCAACTCTGATCTTCCTTCATATGTTGCTCAATTTATTTGAAATTCTCTACCATTTCTTCAACTATCTTAGGTCCAAATAACTTTCTTTCCCCAACATCAATCTTATACGTTGGAGTAATAAATTTATTTCTATATAAGGATTTACAAGGACCCATTTGAATGCTTTAGTGAAATATATTATTGTAAGAAAACTGAACTATAGGAAGGTGTTGATCCTACCCATCTTTGAAATCCAAATGATAAGATCTAAATGTATCCTCTAAGGTTTTAATTGGTCTCTCAAACTGACCATATTTAGAAGGATGAAACATAGTGCTGAAACTCAACTCCATATCAAGAGATTGACGAATAATTCTCCTAAAAAATTGAGGTAAAACTCATATATCGATCAAACAAAATGCAATTTAGTACTCTGTTCAACCTTACCACTTCCTTAATATATATCCTGTAATTTTGATTCAGATATAATTCCTATGTGATGGTGATGAAGTGTGTTGATTTTATAAGGTGATAAACTATAACTTATATTACATTATACCCTTTATATGTTTTGGGGAGTCTAGGGTCAAAATCCATAGTTATGTCCTCCTATTTTTATTTTTGTATGGGTAATGTATGTAACATCTTGTTATACTTTTTTATTTAATCCTTAACTTGTTGACACACTAAGCACTGATATACAAATTTTGTGATATATCTATTCATTCCATCCCACTAGAAATACTCTATAAAATCTTTATACATATTCATACTTTCCATATGAATATATAATGATGAATTATGAGATTCCTCTAATAACTCCTTCAAATATGATATGAATGGAACCCATTCATGTTTTTTGATCCTTATCATTCAATCATGATCACAGTTAAACTATGAAAAATTTCTTAACATATTTTTTAACTCTATATGTTCCTTATTTTCCTCTTGAATATTTATATATATATATATATATGGATGAACATTCAATTGAGTAAGATAATATTTTTCCCCTTCCTTCAGGATTTCCATATCCATCCTTTTCAAATTCAAAAAAAAACTGGATCTTTTATAATCCTCATCATGGATAATCTAGTATGATCCTTTAGACTCAATTCATCATCCACCTTGTTCAAATTCCTAGGCTGTTAATGTATCGTGATGTCATAATCTTTAATCAGCTCTAACCGTCTTCTTTGGAGCATATTCAAAGCCTTCTATGGGAATATATACTTTAAAATTTTATGATAGGTATATGTCTCAAAATTTTCTCCTAAAGATAATTCCTTCATATCTTTAATGAAAAATTCACCGTAGCTAAATCCAAATCATGAGTTAGCTAATTTTTCTCATGAATCTTCAATTTTTATGAAGTAGGAGACATAACCATGCCATTCTGAATAAGAAAACATATCAATACATTCTTGTATTTATCACTATATATTATAAACCCTTCTCCACTATAGGGTTATGTAAGCACATGTGTGCTAACTAGTCTTCTCCTTAGCTCCTTGAAATTTTCCTCACATTAATTTATCCATGAGAACTTGGTTCCCTTTAAAGTTAACATGGTTATAGTACTCTATAGTTATGATATATTCTCCACAAACCATTGATAATAACCAACTAAACCAAGAAAACTATATATCTTAGTCATCGTGGTTGGTCTCAGCCAATATTCAATAGCCTTCATCTTTGATTGATCTATTGATATATCCTCTCTTGAGATTTTATAATGTTGAAATGATACCTTTTGATGAAAAAATTCACACTTTTTAAAATTTTCATATAATTTATCCATATTTATGGTCTTTCGTGAAATTATCAAGTGGGTTTCATTCTCTTGATTTCTCGTTGAATAAATAAAAATATCATCTATAAATATTTCCACAAATTGATAAAGGTAATATCTAAAGACTTTATTTATTAAATATAGGAAGATAGTAGGAGAATTAGTAAGATATAATTGAATCACTATATGTTCATACTTTTTGAACCATGTATGTAATTTTGTCTTGGATATGTCCTACTTATTGATACTCAATTGATTATATCCAAAATAAAGTTCAGTATTTGAAAAGTATTTAGATCCACATAGTTTATCAAACAAGTCATCAATATGGGAAAGAGGATACTGTTTCTTAATGGTGATCTTGTTCATCTCTCGATAATCAATTAAAAGTCACATTGATCGGTCATTACTTTTAAAAAAAGAATTGATGCACCCCAAGGTTACACAATTGGCCAAATTAATACCTTTTCAAGGTTTTACTAGTGTTTCATCTTCAATACCTACATCATAGTTGGGGTCATTCTATAGGGATTCATTAAAATTGGGTTTTCACTAGGTATGAGTTCTATTGAGAACTCTACTTCACATTTTGGAGGAAGGATAGCAAAATATTCTAGAAAGGAATCAATAAATAATCGCACAATAGTCATACCATTGATGTCAAGTTTCTCCCAAACCATTTAAAATAAACACACATTCTAAATTGGAATTAATACCCATGCAATGGATGTGATCTCCATTAAAATTTCATACATATTGTCATATTTATATACAATCATAGGTTGGTTTGGTATATCAAATGTAACTCACCTTCCATGAAAATTTATGTGGGATTTATGTAGAAAAATATAATCCATACCCATGAAAACATTAAATTCAACCCGAGGAAGAATTAAAATATTAATAGGAAGCACGTTCCCACCAAAGTCAACTAAAGAGGAATCATATACTTGATATGTGGTCATCATTTCATTAGGGGTTTTCACTACTAATTATTTATCTAATCATTTTGGTGGAATATTTATACCATTAGAAAATTATTCATATATGAAGGAATGGGTATATCTATTGTCAAATAAGACATTATTATTTCTATAGTGGATCGTAAGTGTACCTTTCACAACATCATTAACGAACCCCTCATCAGATGCAGTAATTGAATGAGATTTTCTTTTGTCTCTTTTATTAAGAGGATGCTAATGTATATCATAATCATTAACCTTCATATTTTATCATTGGCTAGAATAATTCCCATACTCCTTTCATTTGAAACACTAGAGTGTTGGTAGTGCATTTTGTGCAGCTTTCTCTATATTCCTATAATTAGGTAACTTATCCCATCACATAGAAAAACAATTTCCCAATGACCATAATTTTACACATAAAACATTTTCTATTCCCCTTAATACAATTATCTCCATGCTTCTTCCCATACTTTAAACATAACGAAAATATTGTCTTCTTCTATCCATGGTTCTAATATTTTTATTTGAATTCCATTTTTCTCTTCTTATCAAAACCATGAGATTGATAAATAACTCCTTCCTCCATATCATCCTTAATAAAACATTGAAAAATATATTCATAGAGAAAGTATTCTCTTAAGGCTAATTACCATTAGAGAAATGGTATCAAGAGACTGAAGAATCAGTCAACCTTACTTTTAGGCTATATTATAATACTAGAAGCATACCTAGAAAGAATTGTAAAATTTTACTCATAAGTGCCAATAGATTTATCATCATTTTTATTTATCTCAAGGAACTCCTTCTAAATATTCATATAAATAATACATGGAAAATACTTATTGAAAAATATGTTTTTGAACTTTTCCCAATCCATGAATTCAATTTCATCATTTTACCTTATATTCTTGGTAAGAGTCCACCATTTATCTTCTTCACCTTCAAAACTATAGACATCCAAAATGAATTATTCATGTTCTAAACACTAGATAATGTCAAATATATTTTTAGTGGTGTTGATCTATTATTTAAAAACTAGTGCATCATAAGACCCACTAAAATAAGGTGTATTTTGTCTCATAAAGGGCTCAATTTAATGTTTTTCCCTCCTTTTATCATTTGGAAGTATCGAATAATTCATAGATTGAGAAACTTATGTGAGCATAGTAATGATATTTTTTATTTCATATCCCATATCATTTGGATTATCAAGTGGAAAATCATTTAAATATATGTTTCACACAAGATTAAGATGGTTCTTTCGATTTCTAACCGTTAACTGAAACCAAAATGCATAGTGTAAGAAATAACAATCATGATTGGGAACCATATAATCAAGAAAAAACTCTTTTAGGATGTCTAAATAATGAAACCTTATTTAATATATTTCAAATTATGTTTATCCTATGTCATTCATGGTCATATTATATTAAAATACTTGATGATGGTTTGTAAAGAGTTTATGAATTTCCAAAATGTGTCACTCAGGATTGTCAAACCAGGTGTGCAAAAATGACCATTTGCATGCACCAGGTAATGACCAATTCTAGATAAATTTACCCTTTTTAAATTTATTATCCCTAGGTACATATATTATAGATCCACATCCAATTTTAGTATCCATATAGGGATGTAATTACTTGGAAACCACTTATTCTATCCTTTACCGAAATTCCAAGGCATTTTTCAATACATTAACTCATCCTTATAATTATCCTTAAACATGTCCTTAGAATTATCACTAATTTTGTGTCATCATATTATTAAAAGGTTAAATAAACTTATCCTATGATACCAACTACAGTGACCAAAGATTATCATACATATATTTTACATCAATTTTTTTGAATATTAAGGACACTGCACAAACACATGCCTAAAGATTATAATATTTTGAGGTCTTTCGAAACTTGGAAACACAAACAAATGGTCCATGGGTAAACTATATCATATAATACTATGATATTTATAACTATAACCCTTATTATACATATCATACATATTTCATATCTTCATAAACTGGGGAATGGAAACATAAGAAAGGGTGAACTCAGATATTCATTAAAGGTAAATAAGAGAGATATATAAGAATAATAGGAACATAATTGTATGATAACATTATAATAACATTTTAAAACCATAACTTGTATATATAAAATAATAATCTTGAGTCATGGAATAAATATTTTTAGTTTAAAAAATATAAATCATAATGTAATCAAAGAATATAAGCCTTTGGATCACAAAATTGGCATAAGGCATATATTATTGGAATACACATAAGCATAGAAAATCATTTCTATAGTATTCAAGGATTATTATAACGTTTTGTAATAGTGGAATGGGTTCAATACCCAAACCATCATAGTAGTCAAAGTTCACTCCCAATATCATTATAGTGGATGATGTCCCATGTTGAATCGGGTCTACTCTTTATTCTAGTCCTGTCTATCTCATGAGATATAAATCATTACCTAATTCATTTGATGGAGATATAAGTCCCACCTATTTCAAAATAAAACCCATATTTATGTATTCCACAAGATTCATCATATACTAACCCACCATTATAAAAGATACATGTTTTATAATTATTTCACCATTTTATAAAATCATAACCCATGGAAATAAGTGGGGTTCATAAAAAACATATCATGGTATAACCCATGGAGGAGAAACAGTTTTCATGAACATTATTCCATCATAATCATAAACCATTTAGAGAAAGAATAAGAATATTATACTTGTATCACATCCCCAATAAAGC
Organism: Viscum album; assembly: GCA_963277665.1. Lineage (NCBI taxonomy): Eukaryota > Viridiplantae > Streptophyta > Magnoliopsida > Santalales > Viscaceae > Viscum > Viscum album. The sequence continues at coordinate 1,899,818,038 of OY728132.1, read as the reverse complement.
ATAGTTAACATCAATACATTTCATTTTAGATGGAAAATTATATTTATCGATCATTTAAAATATTTCTGGAGGAAAATATCATTTCAGATTTGAAAAACACCTTTTCAAACATAAATAATTTTAAAAATATTTTTTTCAAATATAATTGAAAACTTATAAAATTGGATTTTAATAAAATAATGGTCATGATGATGGTAATTTGTGTTCATACCATACACATTTGAACATATATTCCTTTCATGTTTTTAGTTAAACATAAATGGGAATTGATAGGAAAATAAAATGAAGATTATTTTAAAAAAATTAATAAAATTAAAACATGGGTAAATATATATATTTTAAAAATTATAGTATAATAATAAACCATTTTTGAAAACATTTTTTTTAAAACATGACCTTAAATGAAAATGTATTACTAGTCGAAGAAAAAAAATAATGTCAAATTTTCTTATAAACATTTTCTTAATTATTTTAAGTAAGCAATAATGATAAAATAGTACTATTACTTGAAAATATAATTAATAAAAAGTGTATAAGAAAATTTATAACTTTATTGTTATATGTATCATAATATTTTATCATTGGAAACATATTCATAAATAATCTTGATAAATGATGATATTGTAACATAAAGTCATTTAAACTTTGGAAAATTTGAATCATATGACACAAGAAGTAATAACATAAAAGAGAACATAAAATATAATTACGATAAATACGTTCATCATATTAAATTTAAAAGGGTATTTATATATTCATTTTTAAATAATATACGTTCCTAACATAACATATATCTCAAAGAAGAAAAATTAAGTCAAAATTTTATTACACTAAGTCATGATTTCATTCATACACATTCAAACATCCTGCATAATAAATATAAGTTTTTTATAAATATTATAAATAAATATAATTGTATATATCATATTATATATGATTTAATTATGATCTTTTATTTCCCATTTATTAACAATTCCGTGTTAAAATTAGATTTCGGGCAATAGTTTCTTTTTTCATATACGTTTTGATTTTTTTATAGTCTTATTAAATTGATCCTAATTTTATCATATACATAATTTTAAAAATGATATAAATATAATATATATTCATTATATATATTTATTTTAATCCATAAAAATTTAGTGATAGGGAATGAAATACACCGTTCTTGTAGATAGTTAGTCATATGTATGAAAGAACGTTGTTTGTATTTTCTTATTGGATTGAATGAAATGAAGTTAAATGATATATTATCATTACATAATCATTTTTTATTTCATTTATATCAAATATTTTCAATAAAATCATCCTTATTACCTTCCATGTAAATCATTAACAAATCACATCGTTTCACGGTGTTGTAGTTTGTCGTACAAACGAGCGATACAGTAGTATTCCCACGATATAGAGAGTATGATTGTATGTTTGATATAATAATTATAGATCTATAATAATATCATAAATATAATATTTAAATAATAAATCCATCATTATTTACATCCTTAATATGTGGTAATGTAAAAATTAAATACATCGGTTCGACAGACGGTAGTCTACTATTCAAACGAATGATGATTTTGGAACCCATTTGATGGAAGTGATGATCGTTGTAGATCATTACCTTAACATAAAAAATATCATCATATATAATATAAATAGGTTATTATATCATAATATTATAATAATAATTGGAGGATGTGTAGTTATAAATAAAAAAAATGCTCGTTGATGAACATTACATCTTCTTCTGGTATTCTTCTTAGGTTTTCACCAAAAGCCTTCCTAGGTTGGATTTATGTATAAAATAATGATTATAGGATGAGAAGATAAAATTTTTGAATTAATTGGTAAATATATTTTCAAATAATTTTTTTTTGAATGTGTGAATAATATAGATAATGGGGTGGCCTTTTATAAGTTAGGAGAGTGGCGCACTTAAAAGTTTTTGAAAATAAAAATGTGTACACACATTTTTATCATTAAAAAGGTTATAAATGGAATATTATTGATTATATAAGGGATAATTTCGGAATATGGATATAAATTGGGTGTTAAAAAATTTTTGGGTTATTTTTAAACCCAATATTTTTAGTTTACACCCCCCCCCCAATAAACCCATTTTTACTATAGCTTTGGTAAATAATTTTAGTATTTTTATTATACATTTTGGTAAAAAATTAATTTGAACATATTAGATTATATAAATAATTTTGATTAAAAATATGGAATCTATTTTTACAATTTCCATTCATGTAAGTGGAAAATTTTGATTTCAAATTAATCCCAATAATACAATGAGAAAGTTGGTTTTTTAAGATAAAGTTTTCAAAAGTTTTCAAAGTTTTTAAATTAGAAATAAATATTAAATTAATTAAATTGAAATAAATTGGATTAATATATATATATATAATAAAAAAAATTACCTTAAACCCAATTTAAAAAATAATTTAACTTTATAAATAAATTAAACTAAAAGTTATTTTTTAATTAAAATTCAGTATTTTTCAATATTCATCAAAAAAATCTAACTTTTCTGAAAATTCCCAAAAAAAATCACCCGATGATTATTATGAATTTATTATTTCAAAAAATAAAGTTTATATGATCAAATTAATTTTTTAAAAGTTTGAAAAAATAAATTTATTAATGTTAATAAAAATATATAATTTTTTTGAGAAAATAGTATTTTCAAAAATTATAAAGACTTTAATGAAAATTAAGTACTTTTTTATAAATATGTGTCAATTATATAAAACCATTATAATTAATATTTATAAATTAGTTATTACTATCATTTCACTATGATTATGTTTTAGGCTATAAGAGTCACATTTAATGGATTGTATTAATAATATATCATGGTTTTGTTAAAACTCAATGTCGTGTGTAATGAAAGCTAACCTAGTGTTGAATATAGTAAAAGATTAAATTGATTTTGTGTGTAATAAAATATATCAAATAAATTTTATTTATTCAAGAAAAAATTCATAAATACTCAGGGTGTTTCATGGGTGATTCATGGCATTAGCATGTTATACTGGGTTATTTTCTAGAAAAAAATATTTAAATTTTAATTCGAATATAGAATAAGTGGAGTGATATTTAGAAGATAATATTGAAATTTTTTGGATTTATTTTACCAACTTTATATGTAAAAGTCATATAGAATAATATTGAATCTTTTAGATGATAAATTTTGATCCAATCCATCGATCAAAGGGTTGGAGACATGAACATTCATATAAAAACCACTTTATTTTTTTTTGAAAAGTAATGAGAAAATTTGTAAAATTTTGAGAAGATGTATTTTAAATAACACATATGGATCCAAGTGGAAAAGTTTTATCTAAAGAAAATATTTTATTGATACATATGGATTGTGAAATAAGTGGCTTGTTGAAGATGGATTTATATTGAAATATAATATTATTAGATAAGAATATGGTGCATATAAAAGATAATTCCAAATAAAAAATTATATTCATTAGGATAAATTTGTTATTAGAGTAACTTTTTAGAATATAAATGTTTGAATCACACTTTAAGGAATATGTCTCATCTATCCTTATATAAGTAAAACTATAATTAAGTAGATATTATCAAAAAAAACTAATCTAGAGTAAAATGCATACAATAATCTCATTTTTTTTATACTGATTATGAAGACACCATCATGTTTATAAACTATTTAATCTATCCATAAAAATAATATTATAGTTATAAAAATAATAGGATATCATTTGTGAGTATTGATAAATCCCTAAACATTTTAAATTCAGTGATAGTTTGTGTAAAGTGATCGAGATTTAATTTAATTTCCATTGAAGATTACATGATAGTAAATTGTGGTGCACTTAAACATCATATTTTGGATTTTCCTTTTACAATACTAGTGTGGTTTAACCATGAAAAATGATTCTTTCATTTTATTTTCATTTCTATATTATTTTTTTATATTTTATTGATATTGAAACTAAGGTCGAATGATGGATTGAATTATTTTCTTCCAACAAGGGACCAATATCCAATAATGGATAACTGTTAAGTATTTAAATATAAAAAATGATTTATTTATCTACTAATATGATTCAACACCCCCCTATTGGGTGCCTTGTGACACTAATTATAACCCTATAGTCCCAATAATTGGTATCATAGCATATATGATGGGATTTAGAGTTCAATGTTATAAATTTGTTTTTTATATTTTTTTACACATATATAAATCTACACAAAGACTTTTAATTTTAATATTACTAAAATTGACTGCTGAAAAAATGATTTTTTTTTTGGTTTTTATAGGACTTTTGTGATAATATTTTGGAATACATACTTTATGATTATTTTCATTTAGAATATTTGGGGAAATATTTTGAGTTGTAGAGATATAAGAGATGTCAATTAAATGTATATCTATTGAGGTATTAAAGAAAAATTTTAATTTTATAGTTCATTTGATATATGAAAGGTTTTTGAAGAAATTTGCATAAATTAATGGAATCCAAGAATTTTGGGTATCATAGATTAAGATCTAATTGAACATGTGGTTATGATAATTTTTTAGTGGATAAATCTATTACTAAAATTATGATAAATCTATTAAATTATTTTTTTATAAATCAATTAGCAACATTATTTTATAAGATTCTTTCAAATATAAAAATTATGATCCCCCAAAATAAATTTAATTAAATTTAAATTCTATAAAATAAGTTTCAACTATAATAATTTTTCAATCTAGGGAGTGTTCTTATAGTAGTTAACATAGGATATAATCCTTACATGAAAAGTTAGATCAACTAGAAATTATTTATGATTTTTTCAATAAGTTCATAAAATATTTTGGTATTGGAGAATAAGTAGTCGAAGAAAGTTTAACTTCCCTTTAAGGAATAAATTTTTAGAATGGGTAAAAATAGTAAATAGTTAAAATGATTTAATTTATATTCCATTCATAATAAGGTGAACAAAAAATATCCAAATAGAAAGAATTTAAATCTAATGTGATTCCTATGAAAATATAACTTTATGAGGATATAAATCAAGAAATCCCCTTGTTAAAAGATAGATCATATGGTATCAAAATTTAATAAGAAATATGTGAACTTTAATGAATTTGGAATGTGGTTGAATTCCTCACATAGAATGTTAAAGAACCCCTATATGACAGCATCAACATGTAAATCATGTAAAGGAAAAAATATAGAATCAATGAGTAAGAAAATTTTCATTTTTGAATAAATAGATGATGGTCATAAACAAATTATTCCATTTATATGATACTATAATGGAGTTTTTGGACACACTATGCATGCATGTCTTGAAGTCAGAACACTCAAATATGGATAGAAGTATGCTACACCATCTCACTTGGGAAGTCAATATATGAACTTAGATTTTATTAGTAGATTTTTTATTTATGAAAAACATTGACATATAAAAAGATATTATAGAAATATGTGATCTTAATACATGATGAGTAAACCTACCATTCCTATAATTAATTATAAGAAGTTTTCAATGATAGAAAACTAGTCATATTAAAAAATATATTTACAAAATTGGGGGAGGGTGATGGTGGAGCCCAATAAAGGGTTTTCCATGAACCAATGATAATGTATGTATAGAAACTTTAGTAGAAATAATGTATGAAATAGTAAAGAGTAAAGAGTAAATATACTTCTAATAAATAAAAATGTATTAATTCATGGATAAAATATTGACAAAGAAATAAAATTCTAATGTAGTCTTAATGGATAATGAGTAGGAGAATAATGAATCGTGCTAAATTGATATCACTTATACTACTATAAGGAAATAGAATACGTTTCATGACCCCTTCCCCCGAAAGGTACCCATCATGGGATGGAAATGAGAGAAGGGAGATAATGACACCAGATGCCCACTTCCAATAGGCCATAGATTGACAATAATCAGAAAGGGTTTATCATGCATAAAAATGGGAGGCATTAACCTATAAGATAACATGAGTAATTAGAGATACGAAAATAACATCAATACAAGTCCTCAAGATAAAAATAATCCCAAGTACATTCATGTAATTTCATACAAACTAGTACAACTAAAAAAGAATCTATATTTACGAAAATATAAACTCGATAGTGACCATGAATCCCAAACAACATTCAAAAAAACACAATCTATTAATATAAATCCCAATATCCAACCTTATCCAACTTAATTTAAAAGTTGTTTATATATACATAGGGTGATCCTAATAGGTTTTCTCAGTAGGATCTTTCTGGGGGCCTCTCATGGAAAAGATAAATAAATTATACTAAATTCTGATGAACAATAAGTAAAACTAACTCATCACCTAAACTTGTATAATAGGTTCCCAACCTCACCATGGTTATCACTCACCAAGTAATTCATACAATAAATCATTTGATATAATAATATAAACATGGGTACCACACTGCCACTTCCTCACTAGTTTACCACTCTTCCCTATTGTCGTATGTCCTGAGCCGTCTCTCTCCAAAATAATCCAACCAATGACACCTAATCTAAAGTATCAAAAAATTTATCTCATGCATCAAATCACCTCATAATCCCATACAACATCACTAGATATTAACCACATATATTTTGGGATCCACTACATCCTATATATTAAGTAATGTACCTCAATACAACACATCCCGTACACGCCATACCTATAATAATATTTTGGATACTATATCAAGAGATGCATGTGTATGAAATAACAACAATACATTAAATATATCTATAAAAACATATAGGGAAACATAACTATCTTGAATACCAATACATAATACGACCATGATAAGATAGTGGAGCTAAAGGGTGGTAGTCACCCATCCATTCCTCACCAACTGGAATGTTGTGGAAAAAACTATACCATAGTTCACTAGGTGTCATTTTCCCTAACTACATGGGTGGGGTAGCTTATAAAATAATAAAACATAGAGAATATAAAATATATCTCATAACTACACTATGGTAATTAACTGAGTCTTATGCTCATCTATAGATATCGTCTCTTAGACACCTAGCCAACACCACTAGGAACAAGATATCTTATAAGAAAATAGGTATTTAAGAATTTAATCCCTAATTTCTTTATTTGATTTAAAATTTTCACTTTAAATTAACTAATTAAATAATTAAAATTATTCTATTTTGTTCAATAAATAATAAAAGTGAATTCCATACCCTCCAAGTATAATCTAACTGAGTCCATGGTTTCTCAATATTAGGAATTTTTTGCATTCCAACATGCACCAAACCCAAGGGTTAAAACATTTATTAAACCTTGTTATTATTTAATAAATCCAAGTACTCTGGGAAACATCATAAGATACCCTTAAAAGAATGTTTTTAACAAATCAAAACCAGTTGCCTCATGAATTGTGGAAAGGAATGTAGAAACAATCAACTATACTATCCATCCCTTAAATAGAACATTATAAAGCAGGCATCCTAGATTTCATCATAATAATGGGAAAGACCATCTTTAACCCATTAGATAAATATTAGTGTCATCCTTAACACTATTATTCATATCACCATGAATCATTCTTCCATGTGTGTCAACGGATAACATAACTCTGAGAATCCCTACCCATATCTCATTAACCAACAGCCATCTTAGAATCACATCTTATCACATAATAAGGATCACATCAAGAAAAATATATAAGGCATCAAACAATAAAAAACTCAATAGGGAATCTAGGCCCTAAAACCAAGAATCTAAACTTTATATGAAAATGGGCCCTCTAAACCCCAAACATTTATCATTATCAACAACCTATTTTCATTCCATCATGGTTTAACTCATTTATTTATGTTACGTTATAATTATCGATAACCTAAGGAATCATTTATTTCAAACTATTAAATTATTTAAGCATGTTATCTATCATATTTTAATAAAAATGATTATATATTTTAGTCCTTTATCCATTTATAATAACATATGGAAGAATAGTTTAATTAAATATTCATTATGCATCATTTTATTTTTATCAAATTATAACAATCAAAATATTCATTAAATATGCCTCTTTAAATTCATTATCCAACCAAAAATTACTACATTTAAATTCATTAACCATTTTCATCAGATTAAAAAGCTAAAGCTAAGAATAAAAAACATGATAAAATGCATAAATATATAGAGAAATCTATTTAGAAAATCATGAGGCAAACCATTATCATGGTGAAAAATAAACGATCGCTACAACCATAAACCATTTATTTCATTAACCTGGTTTATTATTTATTAATTTTAATTACACAATATGTCAAATAGATAAATCATGATTACATTAAAATTTAACATAAAGTAATAGAGAAGAAAATAATCCCCTACCTCAGGGCTTTCAATGTTCCTCAATGAGGATGGATCAACAACATGGACCTCTAATCACCACTCCTACAAGAAGACTGCTACCATATAAGAAAGTTTTTCCATAAATATTCCAATGAACATCAAAGGAAATTTATAATAAAAATGGATATAAAATACCATATCATGTGAATAATAATGGAAAAAACTAGACATATCTTAGAGGAATGACAAGAATAATAGGAATAAATCACCTCAGATCATCACAGATCAAACACAGGAATCTAGAGATTAATCCCATTAAATTTGATTCAAAAATACATGAGTGATTTCTTATATATTCTAATATTTTGTATGGATATTAAAGTCTCGATAGATACTAGGGGTTATGTAGGTTTTTATCAGCAGGCTTACAACAGTAGATTTACGATGCGAATGGGCCATTCATGTCATAAATTTTTCCCAAATTTAACATTTGTTGAAATACACATTGCCTCAAATCATTAGACCTACAATTAATTCACATATTTATTTTAATTTTAATGATTTTATTTTTTTCATATCCATATTTACCAAGAGAAAAACCCATTCCATTCACATCATGAACACCATACACATTGTGAATGCACCTTGAAAACCACCCTCACAGAAGAAACAAATTTTATTCCAGGGATAAGAAAAAATCCCACATCATATTTGAATGGAAAAATCATGATTTGTACTTCCTTTAGGTCATGAGATGTTCTATTCATGGATTTTGTAAGAGTTTGGTTCATAGCATGAATGGATTTGTAGCTTGTGTGAGGGTCGTTTGTAGGATTCATTCATAATGTGTACAGTTTTCATAATGAGAATGGAATGGGTTTTTTACACGGTGAATATGAATTTGAAAAACTCATATCATGAACATGAAATTCATTACATGAATTTATTATAGGTTGAGTTATTTGATGTGACATTTTTTGGAAAATGTTAAATTCAAAAACATTTTATGATATGAATAGCCCATTCATGGTGTAAATCTATACCTGGAAGCCCGCCTATAAAAACCTCATTTACCCTCAGTTTCTATAAAAGCCTATATTTCCTCCCAAACTATAGGTGGACATAATAAATCTCTCAAGGTGTTATGAATCCCTTTCATAATGGATTAATCTACAATTTCATGTTTTTAATCCATGGTGATCCAAGGTGATTTTTTCATCCTTTTCTTGTTATTATTCTCATATCCATTTAGTTTCCTCATGTTCATCATTCCATGTTATATGTTTTGATCTCCATTATTCATATTGATTTCCTTTTATTTTTTTGGAATGTTTTTAGTGTGACATTCATGGAGGATTGTGTCTTCTTTCGGGATAGGCTATCAGATATTCGAATTATTGATCCTTTCTCATTGAGAATCATTAAAATCCTTGAGGTATGGGATTATTTTCTTTTAAATTATTTTATGTGAAAATATATATTAGTCATTATTTATCCCTTTGGGTTATGGTGGAAGTAAAATTAATAAATAATAATGTGGATTAATGGAAGATATAGTTGATGGTTGTAGTGATCATATATTTTTCACTATGATAACAGTTTTCTACTTGATATGTTAGATTTTGTAATATCTATGTGTATACATATTATAATGTTTTTTATACTTGGTTTTAGTATTTTAATATTATAGAGATGGATAAATAAATGATAGTAATTATTGGTTGGCTAAATAATTTAAAGTGGCATGTTTATTGAATTTTTTTATTCTTATAATTTGATAGAAATCTAATTATGGTTAATTAATGTTTAATTAAATTATTGATACATATGTGAATGTAAATAGATAAGGAACATTAATATAGAATTACCTTTGTTAAAATATTCTAGAGAGAATGTTTAAATAATTTAATAGATTTAAATGGCTAGGTATTATGCTCCCCGTAGTTGTAACCTCAAATAAATGAATCAGTTAAACCATGATAGAATAAAAATTGGTTGTTGATAATGATAATTGATTAGGGTTGAGATATCTTGTTTTCATTTAAATTTGAAATTCCTTTATTCAATAGCCTAGATTCCTTATTGAATTTTTTTTCTTCATTTTTTGTCGTTATGGAAGTTAGCCTTTCTATATAATGCAATGTGAGTCGAGGATAGATGTTTGTTGATAAGATATATATGGGGGAGGCTCGAAATTATGGTATTAGTTGACACCCATGATGGAAATATAAAGTTTGATATTCATGATGGGGTCAGTGATGAAACCAAGATTTATGGAATGGGTTGAGGTTGATCTTTCCTTTTATTAGGAAGAAATAAGGATTCTTACTTATTAATGTTCTGCTTAAGGACTGGATTGTTGAGTTACTTGTTTCTGCATTCTTTTACCCACTACATGAGGTGGGTATTTATTATTGGTTATACATATCCTTTTTATGGTCTCTTAGTAAGTTTCCTAGATTACCTATAATTATGAAATGATAATAATAATTAATAAATTTTTTAACCCTTGGGGTTGGTGCTTTATATAATGTTAAAAATTTATAATCATGAGAAATCATGGACTCAGTTGGATTATTCCTAGAGATGATGGAATTTAATTTTAGTATTAATGTAATTAACAAAAATAATGTTAATTAATTAATTAATGTAAAGTGTGATGTTGAGAAAAAAAACTAAGGAAATTCTTCTTGAATTCTTGTGTGCTTATAGGATATACAGATCTTAATGGTGGAAGTTGGGTGACCAAGAAATGATAGTGGAAGATGATAATAATACTAGGTTGATTATCATATTATGGTTGTGATATATATTTTATATCCTATATGTTTTATGATTTTATACACTTCCCCACCCATATCGGTAGAGAAAATGATCCCCAGGTTTCATTTGGAGGTTGTTTTCCTCAACATCCAGGTTGGAAAGGAATGGATGGTTGAATACCCTCCTCTGGCCCCCACTGTCTTTTTATGTTAGTTTATGTTCTAGTTTTCATAGTGGTTATATATCCTCATATATGTGTATAGAGGGTTATAATGGCTTGTAGTTATTTCACACATATGTATCTCTAGATTTAGTATCCTAAGGATGATTATTGGTATGACGTGTATGGGTTGTGACGGATTGAGGTACATTACCCAACATACAGGTTGTGGTGGCCCCCAGAAACAACTCTATTACTAACTGTATATTTTTTATAGGATTATGAGAGATTCATTATATATAAGTTGTGATACATTATCTTAGGTGTCTTTTTGTTGTCTTCTTTTAGAGGTATATGGATCAGGACGTACAATGTTAGGGAAGAGAACCAAACTAATGAGGAAGTGCTAGAAGGGTACCTATGTTTATTTTATTATACTAAATGATATCTTGTATATTTTATATGGTGATATACATCCTTGGTGATGATGATAACTTATTATTCCTATTTACATATTGAGTTATTTTCACTTGTTTTTCATTGGACTTTAGTATTATTTCTTTATCTTTTTATCAAGAGGCTCCAAGGAAGATCCTAATGAGTACACCTATTATGAAAACCCTATATATATTAACTATCTTTTAGGTTAGTAGGAGTAGGTTATATATCATAATTATTGTTATTATCTCATGGTTTTTCAAAAGTTATTTGGTATTTTTGGTCACTTATGAGTTTATCTTTTGGTACTTTTAGTTTCCTTTTCAGTTGTACTAATTTGTATGACATTAAATGCATGTACTTGGGATTATTTTTTTCTTCTATCTTGAGAAGGAGTTGTATTTTTTTCTAATCTTATCTCTCATTCCTCATGTTCTCTTAGATGGTAATTCCTCCCGTTGGTATTTATGACAAACCCTCAGTTCTTATTTACTAATGGTGGCCTATTGGAGATTATATTTGGGTATCATTATCTACCTTCTCTCATTATCAACCCAGGAGGGGTACCATTGGGGGAGGGGGTCATGATAGAGTGGTATCAATGTTTTAGGTTTAGGGATAAGAAGGACTTTGAAGATAGGAATAGGTCAGACTATTTGGGTTTGTATAGAAATGGTATCATATGAGTTTAATAGTAAATTTAAACAAGGGATGTTAGAAGAGGCATAGGTATTTAGGTCCCCCTAATATTTGAATCATATATCTTTATGTTTATTGATCCAATAATGTGAAGTGATACTAGTTATGGGGTAGAGAACTAAAAAAGTATCATGAATCATTATTTTTTTATTCTTCTTTTTGAAATGGGTAGACCATGGGATTAGGTTAAATCTAAAAATAATAAGTAATCCTAAATATTAAATATTCTAGTTTTAATAATATCTAAACATTTGTTATTTTATAGGTATAGAACTAGGTTTATGTCCCCATTAAGTCTGTACTGAGGCTATATAGAAGGATGTGATCACAAATAACGAAAGAGTAGAGAAAGACACATGGAGGAAGAAACTCTGATATATTCAAAAATAGATTCTATAGAAGTGTGATGGGTATTTTTTAGACTTAGTGAAAGAATACTCGTAAGAGTAAGTGAATATTGTTTTCAGTTTGATCTATACTCAGAAGGAGCATTGGTTTTTATTAGAAGTGATAATTTTATATTGTGTAGTGAGGAAGTGGTGGATCATGATTGTCAAGGATTGTGATTAGTTAGAGGTCTCATGTGAGAATTTCATATTCCAACTCTGAGTAGAGTTTCTTTCATACACTATGAAGGTGGCCAAACACTAGGACCTATTTACCCTTTGATAAAGGAGTTCCTGGATTCAAGAGTTCAAGATCCATTTCTAGACACTTCTCCATTATAAATCAGACCTATTTCTATATTAAGAGTCTTGGTTTGGGAATTTAGAGAAGGAATTTTATAAAGATTTCCAGTTCTAGGTCACCCCATTTATACTACCAACACACCTTGAGGTGCTGGTGATAGAATAGGTTGTTGATAAGATGCTAGATATAACCATACCACTGTGAGATGGGAGTCATCGGGACTCTCCATAAAAAATATTTTTAGTCTATGGGTCCTGTTTTCCCAGAAAAAAAAGTGTTTTTGTAATGTTTAGAGTAGGTTCTAGACCTCATTATCTAATTTCCCTAGGGGTAGAAGCTCTCAAACGTTTTCCAAGGGATCATATGAATGTTTTTCTTTTGGAGTATTAGGTCATCAGGGGAAATATTGATTAAACATTATGAGTAGGAATTGTACACTAATTTTTCTTCTTCAGGTTCCTCTTTTGAGGTATTTTCATCCAAGGAAGTAACAGTAGGACACTTCATCATGGGTTTAGTAGAGAATATATAATGCAGGAAAAGGAAATCTATGTGATGCTTATCATATTCAATGATCATTGTGTTTTCATGGAGGTGGTCATCATTAGGGTTATAGAGGTCATGGAGTAGGTCATGGCTAGCTACATACTTTGTAATTTCAAGTGTTGGGTGATCCAGACATCATTTGAGGTACCCTTTTCTTATTTTATGCCTGGATCCTTGACATTTGTTATTAAATAAAAACACACTTACCTATATCACATACCATGATCTATGCTTTATGACATAAGGTATAAGGGATTTCAGTTCTATTGGAATTGACTATGATTGTTGGAAATCGAGATTATCTGTATGACGTATATAGATAATGTAAGCTAGTACTAGGGTAGTACTTATCTTGTGGAGACTTTTATTGTTTACAGATATAGCCATATGAAATCATCTTTGGTATAGAATGGTTGTATTTATTTATGGCTATTGTAGATTGTTTTAGGAGGTAGATTATGTTTTATGATATTGATAGAGATTATTTCATGTTACTTGGTGAGAGATACCCTCAGATGTATCAGAGTCATTTCATGTTCTTGTCTTCCTTGATGTTGGGTTCATTGATGGTTAAGTAGATAATGTTTCCTAAGATTATAGAAGAATACCACAAATTTTTCCTATGGAGGTTGTGCAATTTCCCCCATGGTGAGAGATTGAGTACAGGGTATAGCTATAATCAGTTGCTTATTTTATCGTAATGTATTCATATAGGAGGCACCTTCTTAGTTATGATATTAATGAGTATAGCTTGAAAAAATGTTACAGTGAGGCTTTATTCTACTGAGTGTTTCACCTTGAGGTGAACCCATTTTTTCATGAATAATGATGATGGAATTTTCCATCTTTTTATCGATTAGTGTTTCTTGAATCAAGTGACAGTGAAGAACTACTATACTTTTATAAAAATTAATGTTTTATTCGATCATCTGAACTACGATATTTGGTTATGAAATATTGATGTGTGGTTAGTAAATCATCATATATGTTTGAAGTATGAGCATATTCTTAAGATCTATTTATTATGACAATATGAGAATTATTAATTCATTGTGATTCCATTTTATGTGATGAATGATCTATCTATGTTCATTGGTTTGAGGAATGTAGTTTTTGTATAATTCCTAGATCGGTTCATGGTAGATCTTATTGATGAATGTTTTGTGTACTTCATGTCTAAAGAACAGAATTTAGAGCATATTCATGTTGTTTTAGGATCTATTAATCATCAAAATCTATTCAGGATGTTTTAAAATTGTGATTCATGGGCTTGTGATGTTTTTTTATTGGGGAATTTTATGTCCCCATGAGGTGTAGTTGTAAATACTTTGAATATTGGGGTTTTCATTTGTTGGGAATCTCTCGATATAGTTATAGTGGTGTGGAGTTTCCTTGGTATTGTAAGTTATTAAATGAGTTTTGTAGCCGATTTTTCTTGGGTTTCTACTCATCTAATATCTTTTACCAAAAAGGGTCAAGTTTTATTTAGAACTAGTCAGTGTCATGAAACATTCAAGTACTAGATGGAGAATTTTTCTAGTTCTCAAGTTATTCATCTGGTAGAAGAGGGAATTTAGTTTGATGTTTTTTCGGAAGATTCATTTTTTGTTTTTTGTTGTGTTCTAATATAGTAGATATTAGTTTTTTCTTATGGGTCTCAGTAGTTATGTCCCTATAACAATAACATTGCCACCCATTTTCTTGAATTTTCAGAAATCATGTTTTCCCTGAAGTAATGATTGCATTACATAATCAATGAGAATTTTCTAGTATTTATCAATCATAAGATCCAAATCTATGTATTCTCATAGTGTGAACTAAACTTGTGGAACATATGGTGGATGTAATTCTTGTAGGATTCTGAATTCAGGATTTTATAAACACTGGGAAAGGGTAATTTTTGTATTTGATGCCCTGGAAAGAAATTTTCATGGTTACTTCATTCCTGAATATGGAGATGTGTCATGGGTTTATGAGATGATGTGATGCATGAGATTAATGTTATGATACTCTATCCCAATTATCATTAGGCTGGATTCTTTTGGAGATAGATAGCTCAAGATGTTCAATGTTAGGGAGAGTGGAAAAATAATATGTAAGTATTAGTGGGGTAACCATGTTTTTATTATTATATTAAATGATATCATGTATATATTACATGGAGGGGGATATACATGCTGATAATATGAACTTGGTATAACTGTTTAGGTGATGAGTTAGTTTCACTTGAGGTTCATTGGGGTTTAGCATGCTTTCTTTATCTTTTTATCGAGAGGCTCTGAGGTGGATCCTACTGAGTATATGTATTATTCCCACCTTATGTATATATAAATTGTTTTTTAGGTCATTGGGAGTAGGTTGGATATCAGGCTAGATATTACTAGCTTGTAGTTGTTCAAGAGCTATTTAGGATTTATGGTAACTTCCATGTTTATCTTATGGTACTTGTAGTTTCCTTTTTAGTTTCACTAGTTTGTATTACATTACATATATTTACGTTTGATTTTTTTCTTGAGGATTACTTGTATTGGTGTTCTTGTATTATATCTTGTTCCTCGTGTTATCGTAGAGGGTATTACCTCCCATTTTTATGTATAATATACCATTAGTTCTAGTTGCCAACGTGTAGCCTATTTGTGGTGGGATTAGGTAATTATAGGTGTTAGAATAAGAACCAAAGGAACTAAGGAACAGTCATGTTTTTTAAGTGGTATTAGAGACTTATTTAGAGTTAATAGGTTTTTAGAGAAATTATAATTCATATAAAACCCCAATCTAAAAATTTAATGTGGTATCAAGTGATAAAGTACTTTTATGTGAGTTTTTATTAGAGTTTAGCGGGATAATATTTCTTATATGGAATATGAATAATCCCCATGAAAGAGGATATATCATTGAAATAGTAGGTATTATGTGATATGACTCGTACACATTGTGATTAATTTTTTATTCACCAATGATATTTTAGAAGTATTATTATGACCATGTAGAGAAATTATTAAGTAAGTTAAATCTCTAGATTCAACTATTTAAATAGTTATGTGAATTTAATGGGTAGCTATAAATTTATTAATATAAAATAATGTTTCTTAAATAGAGTTAAAACATAGTAATGTTATACGATTTTTTGATGAATCCTTACTAAGTGGTGAGTTCACGAGTTGAGAAAACATAATGGGTGTAGTTATAAGTGAAAGTGGTATTGTTCTTGAAAATAAAAATATAAAATTGTTTTTCAAAATTTGTTCAAAATGGTTAGAAGTAACGAGTCATGTTATTAAGGTTCTATAAGAGTTAATTAGAAATTAATGTTCAATTAATTTGTGGAAAACATAGTTGGAGATGGACTATAAATATTAGAAACCTGAAATAGTTTTTGAGGTGAAAGAAATAGTTGAATATAATGAAAGTTGTGAAGAAGTTTCATGATAAAGGGTGAGTTCAAACTCTATTGATCTAGATTTTCTGAACAATTATATTAAAGGATCCCAAGATTAATTGCTTTATAAAAGGATGAAAACAACATAATATATGGGATAATGTTGTTATATATCTATCAAGTGGAAGTTAAATGGGGAGTTTTATCTCACTGAATTATCTGAAATAATTATGTTGAAAATGAGGGTGTGAAAGTAAAATAGTTAATGGATATAAATCTATGAATTTCATCAGTAAGGGAAATAAAATTTAAGAATAATTGGTCAGAATGTCATTTGAATTTTATTATTGAATGGGTATAAAATATATCATAATAAATATATACATTTATTTTTGAATTATTGGTCCCTAGTTATGAAGATAGATTTATGGTCTAATTACAAACATATTGAAATGAAATATTGTTTCCACTAGAAGTTGTGAATTTTATATTTTCTAAATTAATGGTGGATATATTAGAGATGATAGTTAATGGTAAAATGGTTATTAGTTGGAGAATGTAATGATAATAATGGTGATTATTGGACCAAAATAAATAAGGATAAAACATATAATGAACGGTCCTGAATACCTATCCACTACGAATAAACTAGAAAGTCACATTCCTAAGGTTTATTCCTAATCTCCAAAAGATAGAATTAGTACCATAAGGTGTCACATAAAATGTATGGTAATTATTTATACTTCACTGGTAACAAATATTAAATGAGACACATGTAAACTTGATAATAAATCATCACCCACTTACAAACATATGGGTCACAATATGTATATCGATTATGTGACCAAGAATACATTTATTATAGTTAATCATAAAAAATAGAAAATAAATAAACATCTAACTATATATGAAACATGGAATCTCAAATTCCAGTATCTCCATTGTTACATATCAGGTCCAATGGTCCACTCCAAATACATGCATCAATGAATATACATGTAAAACAAACCATGGGATGAAAAAAAAATCTATATACATATTGGGGCCTATATATAGGGTGTGAGCTACCTCCTGGTAAGATACCCCAAATAACCTATATAACACCTTTTATAATACATTCCATGTATTATTTTTTGAAATACATTTAAGAAATATTTTTTTATCCTTTTTGGGAAGGAAAAAAACCGATTAGAAAATATTTTCAAAAACAAATTTATTTTAATTTGAAAACAGGTATGAGTATTAAACAAGGTAATAATGTTTTAATGAGATCATATTCATAAAACATTAAATGAAAATTATTTAAAAATAATATCATTCTAATGTAAAACTCAACATAAAGTAAAACATGGCATAAATAATCTAGAACATAGGGTAAGTCACACTAGATACCATGATATTAAAATTATAGTATGAAATATATAATATACTAAAAGTAGCAAAAATAGGATAAAAAAATTTCTCAGTCATGGAATAACATAGGGATATAAAATTTGGTCAAATAGTGGGGTATCCATGGAAATTTATTGTAGTACACCTATTCACCTATGGTAAACATGACAGACTCTGAATTCGACTTTCCCTTACAACTTTCCAAGGGTTTCTTTACATACCAACTCTACGTTTTATGCACAAGGTAATCAAATCCCAACACTAGGGGTGAAGTAAAAAAGCTATCACATCTTAACATGATAGTCAAAGTAATAATCTATCACATAACAATACTAGATGCAAAGAAAAGATATATCACATCTTGAAATAAAGGGAGAAGAGAGAGTTATCACATCTCTATAATCCACATTATAATTTTAAAACCAAGAAAATGTTATTATTTTAAACAAATTCCATTGTAAAACTTCTTTTATAAATCTATTTAAAGTATAATAATTTTATAAATAATTTTACCAAACACTTTTAAATCATTGCAATTCATTTTTTCTGTAAAATTATTTAGAAACTAATTAAATTAATTTTGATTTGATAAAAATATTCTCAAATTCCTTTTAAAAACTCAGTTATACCAAAAAAAATCTTTATTTCATTTTTACAAACACCTTATGTGCATGGAAAATTAATTTGGAATCGTAACACTCAAATATACATGAATCAACATTATATAAATCATGTATTTCATAGGAACCCCATAGAATAATTTAATCTCACTCAACTACAGTTGAAATGGGTACTAATTTGAAATAAATCATACTCTGAGAACACAAGCACGATGATATTGTCAAATAAAATGCAATTAGATATAGATAACTACTCAAAAAATGATAGATCCAAACTACCTTCAAGAATTTAAAATGGATTGAGGTTAAAAGTGATCAATGTACCACTTTAAAACCAAAATACCTTTGAAAATTTTGGGATTTTCCTTAGTATAGAAATCCCACTAATATTCCATGAACCCTAATTGAGTTAAGGGTGATGAAGAGATAACAAAGGGAAGAGAAGGAGAAAGATTGTAGAAATAAGAAGTAAAAATTTCTAGAAGTTCTTCACGGAGGATTCTCCCATGAGGATAAATAGGGGGGCTGGAATGAGTTGAATCATCCCCCTTAGTTTCATGATCCATGGCCAAAAATAAGGGGGGGGGGTTGTTCCAATCTTATTTTATATAAATTATACTCCTAAAAATAATACTAGTAATTTTATAATAATAATATGTTGTAGTAGTTATAATAACATATCTTGAATCAACTAATTAAAATAGATAAAAATTATATTTATAAATCCATATAGCACAAAAAAATATCCATACACATCAAAAAAATATCTCATAAAGATCTTATAAAGGGGTGTATGGAGCTCAAGACATATAAAATATAGTTTTGAGTCAACTAATATGGATCCATGGTCATCATGTACCATTACCAAAAAAATTTTGTAATCATGAATCACTCGCTATATCACCTTATAACCAATTCATTATTGAATGGTAAATTACTCCTAACCATGATCAAACAATGTTTCATCCATGTTTTCTCAAAATTTCCAAATTTTAATAATGAATATTCAAAAAAGTCATTACTATAATAATTATTAATCAAAAAGGAAAAAGTGAAGCCTTTAGAATTCTCACCTCTTTAATAATTATCACCTCCCAAAATCTCTTTTTAGGTTAGGTTATTAAAAATAATCTTCATTTGAATAAAGAAAAAAATTAGAATATGAAATCATTAACTTTCTAAAAATACCACATTTCATATAACGAAAAATATCTAGGATTGAAAAAAATCTATTAACATTTCAATTCCATGAAATTAATCCCCAGTATAATGAATTATTATAAGACTTAAAGAAATTTTACCATGATTCCAACATCTAGAACATTTGTAATATTGGAAGTTTGTACCATAAGAAAAATCAAAATAACTCATTAATTAAATATAGTTGAACCATTAACCAACTTGTTTATACTATTTCAATAATAATAAAAATATATAATGTAAAACGATTTTTTTCTATCAAAACCAAACTTATATTTAGATAATCCCACCTTTTTAAATGAAAAACTCATTTAGAAAACATATTTTATTTTTAAAATATCTAAAAATATATCATAATCTATATTTTAATGTAATAAAATAATAGAACTAAAAGAAAAAATTCACATTTAATTTTTATAAAGTTTCCACTAAACAATTAAAAATTGGTATCTTAACCAAAAAATCTATTTTAAAGGCCTTCCAAGACCTTTTTATCAAACAGAACAAGTTAAAAGTCATATATCTTATCAAAAGATTCAATTTAAAAGCTCGTGGAGCTCAAACAGACACCCATATTAAAGGTTATGGGTATTTTATGTTGAATATTTATTATAAACTCATATTGGGAAAATTTAGATTTCAAAGGACTATTAATAATGATTGTATGAGGTTTTTCGGTTAAATAATTTTCAAAAACATAGAATTTAGGAATTATATATTATGCATGGTTAGTGCACATGGTTTAGAAACCATGCACGAACTATTTATTACTTATTATATGATATAAATACATGCGCAATTTTGTCATGGATGTTTTCCGAACTATTCAAGTGGTTCAATTCCAAGTTGTAGGCTTTAACTATGAACTATGTACACATAGGGAGATCTATGTGGGTTTTCGAAAAAAAACATGTAGCCTCATAAATGGATTAGCATGACACTTGTTCTATATAATTTTTAATTTTAACTTATTTGAGACTTACTAAGAACAAAAATGCATCTATTAATGATGATTGGGAGCCTTTGGAAATAAATTTCCTTGAGTCACTCTAATTTTATCGCATTTTCATTTCAAAAATTCCCAAATTTTATAGATTTCATAAGTTAATCAAGAACTCAACATGATATTTTTTAATTATAATTAAAAAGACTCTAAATTCACCTATAAATATGCCTTTTTAGGAATATTACACATGGTTAAATATTGAATTATCAATTTTGATTTAATGTAAACCTCAAACCAAATCATTCTCTCCAAACATCATAAAATAAATCCAATATAGGAGTTTTTATGAAACTTTCACCGGCTAAATATAGCATTACTCAAGGAAATACTATCACTAATAAATATAGACACCAAAAAAAACTTCCCAAATATAAAAAATATTGTTAATATAATATACCCACTTCAAATTAAATTGGAATCCCAATGTAAAAAAATTTATAAATTACTATTTTTGGAAACAACTCAATTGTCTAAACATGGATTTATGCCTTAACATGGTCAAGTGTATTCATATATTAAACATAAAAATAAATTTAATGTCAAATAATTAATCCACGAATTGAAAACTCAAAATTATTATTCAAATAAGTAAATAAATAAAAAACTATTATAACAAGCCAAGATAAAAAGTAATCAAACCCAAATTTTTATGAAAATTCCCTTCTGAAGATTTCCACCCAGCCAAGAAATCATTTTTTCTCAAAAATAGTCAATTAAGAGAAATATAAAACATCAAAACCGTAGACTCACACTTTTGGAAAATTAACTTCCTCGCAAACCAGTCTTAATATTAAAGTGGTTCAAAATGGGCAAAAAATTTGATCTCAAAATCATTTTTATTTCAATACCATGCCAAAAATAATAGAATCTAAATTATAAGAATCCACTAAAACATTTTACTCTATTTAAAATCAACCAAACATCACCAAATAATCAAAAAAATTCAATATTTTCTTCTAAAATGAAACATTTCATTTCTATAATCATCTATTTAGAGAAATTTCAATATATATTATAATAAAAAGTAATAATTATTTATAATTTAATAACATAAAAAGCATAAAAATAAATATTTACATGAGAAATTTATTATTTCATTTAGTAAATCTATTACAACTAGTGAATAAGGAAAAAATAATTTTGAAATCATTTATTGGATCTTATTGTATTATATTTCCACAACAAAAATGAAGGCTAATCCCAAAAATATTTCTTATAAAGGGAAAATATTTATGAATTTATATGTATAACCAAAATACAGATGATATAATTGATTTCCTATTATCGTAATATAGTTTCATATTAATTTTTAAATTTCCCATAATGTAAATGAAATCTCTATTTTTATTGTACCAAATCATTTTATAAAACTTAATTATAAATGAAGTAAACCAAGGCATTTAATTTTATAGGGAAATATAACCAAACATGCATAATTATTTACCAAAAAGAGCATTTTGAAAATAAAATAAGATGAAATATTTTACCTGTATCTTATTTATAATCAATTATAGCTTCATACTAGTAATCATATCAAATAGAATTATAAATAAAACATAATAATCCATAAAATGGACCAGTAACACTTTTCTAATCTAGTCTCCACATTAATAAGTAATTTATCACTCAATATATAACTTATTTAGTGACTATTGAATTTAAATAATCCACATCTTGTTTGATGGTTTCCTGAAATGAAAAAGACAAACTCAACAAAATAACATTACTCTAAAAATAAATTGTCGCATAAAAATTCATATAATAACCATGTTTTAACAATGTATGGATTATATATAGATTATCTTCAATAAAATCAAAACATATGACAACATTTTAAATTTTCAAGGTTAATAAATTGTTTTGAAACATTTAAATTCCATTTATAAATAAAATTCAAAAACCATAATTTCATTAGAAAATACATTCAATATGGTAAAAATAAGTTTCTTTTACTAAAAATTTTCATCTGAAATCATTTATAAATAATATCACATTTAAAATCATGGTAATTTTTTTATATAAATTATTATGAAGTATATTTTTAGTTAAGGGTTGAAATTATCGATTTTAAGTAGGATTATAAATTTCGTTACATATCAATATATACAACCATAAATGAATAAACCCATCATATATTTATACACAACATGAAATAAAAAATAAAATATGAAAAAATATCATGTAGTATGATAACCATCTATATTAACACCCATAACGAATTGAAAACCCCCTAAATGATAATGATAGTAATTACATTTATTAATAACAGTCTATGATATGTGAAATTAAAAATAATATAATTCATATTGAGAAATAATTTACAAGGTACCACATCACAGTAGAAGAGCTGAAAAGATAAAAATTAAAGGGAGAACAAACCCACTCAACCTATGAACACCATGTAAACATTTGTTTATTACAAGAATGTGATCGTCAAGTCCATCCATTGATTAATTTCTATGTTTTGATGATCCTATATCCACCTACCACCTAAAAGATTTCTCATGATTTGATACCATTTTGTTAAGAACTAAAAATGATACCTGTCCATGATTTCTGATCCAACACGTTACATACCTAAATTTTGTTCCCATTTTTCCTTGGTTGTAGAAAGTTCAAAAGGGTATCACATGTAAAATATGATAATAATCTACCCATCACAAATAAAAATTATTTTATGAGACTTATAAAAACTGAATTCTAAATCAACACCTAATTATAAACATAAGATTCAAAATATACATATTGATACCATGAATATGACTACATTAACAACACATAATTAAAATAAATGAAAATAAATACCCATATAGTACTACATAACATAATAAGTATCATACTACACCACCTCTATTGCCCCCCCATATGAGCTAATGGTTCACTTTTAAGACCAACACCCTCAAACATACTTGAAAAACAAACCAAGAGATGACAAATATATATATACATATATATATCAGTGTGTGTGTAGGGTGTGAGGTACCACCCAATAAGATACCACCAATAATTTTTATAACTCATTTTATTAGATGTTCTTAAAATTCCAGTTAAAAATAAATTTAAAAAATGATTTTTTTATTCTATTTATAATGTAAAACAAACCATATTACACAATATTTTCAAAAACTACTTTATTTTACATTGGAAACATTATTTATTATTAAAAAATATCAATTTTATAAATCAATCATATTTATAATGAATATGATAAACAGAATGTAAAATTAATCACATTCTAATATAAAACTCAATATAAAGAAAAACATGGTGTGTATAATCCATAATTATAATAACCACAACTCCAATAACATGGAGTCAGTAGTTATTTCATAACATTATTAAAAAATTTAAGAGATCACATTAAAAAGGATCTAATATATTGGTATTCTTAAGGTAGTATATATATAAATTACCGTTACATTATATGTCAAATCCTAAAATAAAACATAAAAGTTCAATAAAATGATATTATTCCTATAATATTATACTTATATATTTCCTAGTAATATTCTTGGATTTCTATAAAAAGTGTAATATAATAAATGGTTGATATTGGATGCTTTTTAAAGGTTATAATACATTATAATCTAACATAAAATATAAAAAAATTATATAGTGAAAATTAATAATCAATTGCATTCCAGATAAAAAAATTATATCTATATAATTTATACAAAATAAATAAATAATTATATATATAAAAATAAATTAATTCATATTAATGGAATTAATAAAATTATACATCTTAATCATACTTTTATTTCCTTTAATAAGACATCAAAACCATACTATCAAGGTCTTGTTAATAGAAATCTTACATAATAGAGAAGACATACCCCAAATACCACAAACTAGTTTGTCTTACAAGAAACAATGATGCATTGAGGGGATATAAATTTAAATTTCCACACATCACATAATAAGACCAATTCATCCATTATATATAAAAAAATTGATTATAATATATGTCATAATGTTCAAACGAACCATTCACATACACATATTTGAGTATTCAGTACCTGTCTCTGTAAGTGTAATGGGTATATATATTGTTAGTGTTTCTCTAATAAATTAAATTAAATGTAATATCGATCAATATAGTAGTAATTATATTATATTAACATAATAATTGAATATATATTTTATTATGGTGTAGTAGAGGGGGATATTTTCATTATATAGGGTTTCTTATTATGAATCAGTCAAATGTGGTCAATAGAAGGAGACCAAAGCAATGATAGAAACAATTACAACTTGAATATTATGATATGGAAATTTTTAGGCACTATAATATCTAGTAAGGGTATTATAATAATAGTTAACGATAATTTCTTGATGTAATCATGTATTTATAATAATGAGACATAAAATAATTACACATTGAAATGTAAATAAATTCAAATGACTTTTGAAAGTGAAATGATGAAAAAAGTATATAAATCCTTAAGTTACTATATCCCTTATAAAATTGTATCAAGAGTCCCATTATATACTTAAGGGTTTGGGACTTCTTAAAAGAGAAATATAAGTAATGGGTTGAGAACCCTTGCCTCACTAAGTCTCTTGAAAAAAACTCTTAATATTGAAGTAATGAGAGAAATATAGACAATGTTTGAAACTTTTATCTACCTAATTCTTTTACCAAAGATTATTTTGAGGGATAAATTAGATAAAACCCATGAACAATAGATTTGTAGTGTAGTGAAATGGGATTATGGGTTGGTTTTTATTGAAAATGAGGAGAATTTTTTTATTAATTTCTAATCATAGTCCTTCGACATTATGTTGCTTAAAAATTGAAAACCAATAGGTTTATCATGTTTTTAAAACATTTTATTTGAAATTTAGAGCCTATTTTTTGACTTTTATTGGATGAATAACTAAAATAATTTAAATTATGTTATTTTGGACTTGGGAAAAATTATTCATAAATATTTGTTTCAAATATTATAATATACTTTAAGATTTGGAAAAACCATTATAGGTTTTCAAAATTAATTAAATTATTTTAAAATACCTTATATTAATGGATAAACCTATTATTGGTATATAAATCCTTTATATACTTTATTACATAATTTTTAAGTCATTATGGTTCCATAATACTTATTTTATATTCATGTCATGTTTTACTATATACCAAAAAAACATGTATCAATTTTTTTGAAAAAATGATTGTTGGATAATTTTAATGTGTTAATAACAGATTTTAAGTCCTTTTTATGAAAACAATATTCTATATTTAATAAACTAAATTTTTAAATAAAAACATAGTGTATTTTAAAACCATTTATTTGGTGTAAAACATTTAAAAACAATTATTTGATAAATATTATTTTTATTAGAAGACATGTGTGGATAATTATATTTCAATTCATTAGTCAATATATATTATTATTTATATTATTACCAAATTATTTTATTTATTTTATTAGACACTTGTTTGTATAGTAGGTATATTACTATTATAATATTCAGATTCTTAATTGTCAAATTCTAATGGTCAAATTCTCTTCCAAGAGTCATATTACCCCATATATATATACTTCATTATAACTTCTAAAATCATTTATATCCTCTTATTGGTTTTTATTCATTTCATATTCCACTACTTATTGTTTTCCTTATAATAAAAATGTATCCAATATATTTATTAATATTTTTAGAGTATGATCCTTTGAAGTGTAAGATTATAGTATGGCCTTATCTTGTTATGTGTTTTGTAGAACTAATTATGAACATCATTGTGAATTTACTTTTTTAGTTGTGTGTTGTACTACTATGTGTTGTACTATTATGATAAAATAATATAATATTGATAGTGAAATTGTTTTTTGTACAGTTTTTATTTAATATAGTATAATCTAGGGTCTTATAATATTCCTCCTAAAATAATTTCATCCTTTAAGTTTATAATATACATATCTCTATAAATATATGTTGTTAATTTAGTATCATTTCTTCCTCCAACTTGTAATTCCTCCAAAGAAAATTCACGGATTGAGTTGTCTAATTTTACAACACTTACTCTTTACTGTCCATAATTTGGATAGGAACATCATTATGATTCAATTTAGGTTTTATCCCTATATCTTAAATGGTGAGTACATGTATTGGGTCTAACATGTACTTACTCAATAGTGGTACATAGAATAAATAATTCACTTTAGATTTTTTTTATCGAAGGTAAATGGTATGCCACAACACCAATTCTATCCAAAAACTCAAAAGGTCTAATGTATCTCAGACTCATCTTCTCTTTCATACCAAACCTTATAAATCACATCCCTGGTGATAATTTAAAGAATATATTATCCCCTAGTTTAAATTCCATTTCCTTCCTCAAATTATCATCATAGATTTTCTATCAACATTGCTATGTCTTGATAAGATTTTGATTAACTTCATCTTTCTTAGTTCCGCTGTAACATCCCATTACCTTTCCGTCAGGTACTTATTAATACATATCATGGTTTTTATTATTCATTGTGTTAGTAGGGTTAAGAAGGGGTTGTGAGGATACTTATAATAGTGAAGTTATGGATTTGTTAGAATTTTCTGCATAACACATGCTAGTTTTGCAGACTGTTAGGGATTTAAAATCTGTGTATTGTGGTTAAAAATCATGTAAAATCTAAAATTTAATAAATCAATTATTTTACTAAAATGATAAGGGTTTTTCGACATATATGTGACTTCTCAATTTTATGACATGTAATTGGGTTATAGGTCATGTAAAGTCCCAAGTGTGGGTTTTAAATAGGTGAATCGGTTGAAATTTCTATTCTGTTTCATCCAGTTTTCGTTGCTCCCAACCTAGAGCCATCCATAAGAGATTTTGGATCCCTATAACCCTTCCTGGTCATTTATTTCAGCGATTGATCATTGTTTCATTTGTGGTGTAACTCTCTAGGTAAGTGGTCTCCCCCTCTCTCAATCTCTTTCTCTTTCCCTCCTTAGAGTTTAATATATAATATTGGGATTGATGGATCTAAACTCTATGTTGTTGAATCTTATTTCTAGGTTGAGTTCATAGATATTCCTAGCCTTTTTTTTCTTATTGTCGAGTTCTGTTGTAGGGGATGTTTTTCCCTGAAATAAGTAGGTTGTTCTGTTAAAGATTAACCAATTCATTTAACCTTAAATTTCTTGATTTAAATTAAATTTGTTTCAGTTGGATTGTGGAATTTGATTATTATGAAATTGAATTGTGAAAAACCTAATTCCAATGAATTGGGATTTTAATGTGATTTGGAATGAAAATTAGGGAAACCCCCAATTCCCATGAATTGGGGTGTGATTTGGATTTGATGAAATTGATGGAATTGTAAAATTGTTTGGAGAGAATTTATTTGAAATTGGTATTTGAGAAAATGTATTTAAATGTTCTTGATAAAAAAACTCAGTGGTTTTATCTTGGAAAAGGCATAATTGGATTAAACCCTATGTATTGGTTTTTAAATAGAAATTGGCATATTGATATGGAAAATGAGGAAATTTTATTTTGAACATTTTGGAAATAATTTACCCATTATTTCTTGATTTTTTGATTATATTAAATCATAGGTAGTTAGTGAGTTATTTGAGACAACATGCTTTTGACACTATAAAACTATAACAAAAACTAGTATAGTTGGTTAAATCCTTGATGGGATGGTGATGAGTCCTATTTGACCATTGTCTGAGGGATGTGGGTATATATATTTTCTTGACTCACTTATTTTAGTGTATGAGGATCCAGTAACCTATAACTATCACACATATTAGAAGATTACCATGTTTCTCATTTTTTATTATTTGATATATATTACATTTTTTCTAAACTATTTTTCAAATTCCTTTCAAATTTATAAAAATTAATTTATATAAAAATTTTATTAATCCATTGTTTTAAATATTTCCATCATTTGAAATGTAATTCATGATTTGTTTTAAATATTTTTTTGAACTTCCATGACAATTTATTTAAAATTGAAATATTTATTTGGTTAATTAATTTAGAATTTTTTATGGAAAGCTTAGTGAGAAACTACTGGGATTTTAACTCACACCTTACTTGTGCCTTCAGGTGTTTTTAGATTACCTTATGCTAGGTTTGATCAAGGGAAAAGTGCCACTTGGAGGTGGTAGTTATTGTTGGTTATTTTGAGCATTGAGCTGTTATGCCCATTAGGACTTGGGTTGTTTATATTCCTATATTTAGTACTTTTTTGTTGTACTTTGGGTTTAAATACATGTTTTACTTCTCGTACATGTTCTCCTTATGGAGTTTTATTTTGATCATACTGACATGTAACTCTTTCTTCTGTTATTTATGTGGAAAAATAGTTTCTTGTTTTATCTTATATGATTCCAAGTTCTAGTCACCAACCCATGGTGATCAGGAATACCCTTGGGGTTATGTTAGTGTAATATTGGGTATTAGGATACTAGGATATCTTTTCTAGTTCATGAAAAAGTGGTATCAAAGGTGTAGGTTGAGAATTTATCCTTGATGTTAGTATGCAGTTCAGTAATCTTGTTGAGACTTAGGAGGTAGTTGTGATTGATTGTCTGGACATCTCTCACAAAAATGATTCTTAAGTAACTAGGGGAGGTTTGGTAAAGACATCATGATGATTAATTCTAGTCTTTTCCCTACTTTTGATTTTGATAGGATAATATAAAAATATTGTTTATCTATCTGATGGGATTAATTTCCATTATTTATCAGTATGAGTGTTTTTATGACACCTTCAATGTTGTCTGCTGATGTTGTGGAGAATCGTGTCTCTGAGATGACATATGTATAAGATCCAAGAGAACTCTATTAATGAACCACTATGAGAAAATCCTCTTGTGGACCAGGATCTGGTTGAATTTATCATGTTTGTTATCCAAGCTTTGGGACAGGAACCTACATCCATTCATTTTCAAGTTCCAATTATGGAAAATCTAAGGGGTAACTTCAGGATTAGTGCACAAGAGTTTCTTCTCCAAAGTCCACAATTATTCCAAGGGTCTAAGGATCCTCAACTGGATGAGGATTGGTTGAGAAATATCAAGATTTTGTTTTAGTTCTTGGAAAAATTGGAGGAAATCTAGGTGGAATGTGCCACCATTATGCTAGAAGTGCATAGAAGGAGACGGTGGTACTCTATGGTGATGGTGAAAAATCACGAAATCTTATAGTGGAAATACTTTAGGGTTCCTTTAACTGACTAGTTATATCAAGATTTATTGGTGTTTTCCAAGGCTATAGAGTTTTTCAAACTCGAGCCGGCTGACAGTACTGTGAGGGAATATGCAAATTGCTTTGCTTAACATGTGTATTTTTCACCTGAGATTATGAAGAGTGATAAGATGAAGACTCAATGGTTTGAAATGGGACTTTGGTTTGATATTTTTTATTATGTTTTCTTGTTGAAGTTTCTTTCTTATATTGATGTTCTAGACAAAACATTGATGGTTAAAATGGACATGGCTAATAAGTCAGGATTAACAGAAGTTCCTTTTTCACCAAGTTTAAGTTCGAAGAGTTCCCATAAATAAAGTAGGTAGCATGATAATTCTCCTGGTGGTCCTTGATAGAAGGGTTTTTCTAGACCTCCTGTAATATTTGGCAGAAGGCATTTTATTTTCTACTAGTGTTGAAATCCTAGGCATTCTAAATGTATTTTCACTATATAACCCAAGTTATGTGGTTTCTATGGACACTCGGGTCACTTATAGAAGTTAGGTCATGTGTTTTATACTCCACATAGTGGAACCAGATCATTAGTGCCAAATAAAACTTTGGTGAAATCAATTTTTTCATGAGAAAAGGGCTTCCATCCATAGGAATCGGGAACAAAGCTTCTTCACACAATAGAAGAGTCCCCAGAAGAAGTAGATATGGGTCCAACGACTGTAAGAGGTACCATCACTATAGCTTCATCATTAGTGACTGATTTATTTGATACTAGTGCATCATATTCTTCTATTTCATAATGTAATGTGAATTTTATAAATCTTCCTATGTATATATTATCTTATGTGATGGATATTACTATACCCCTCAGAACAAAGAGAGATCAGGGTCTTCCAATTCCCACTTGTGTTTTATCTTAATCATATGTTGAGTTAGCTTGGTATTTTTTGGTTCCCAAAATGCAACCACATTATGTCATATTTGGGATGGATTGACTCATTTCCATCAAATCTCAAATTTATTTTTATCTTTAGAAGGCCTTCATTAGTCTACCTGATGGTGTTATTCAATTATTTCAAGGAGAATGGGACCCGGTTTCAAGAAAATTCAGACCTTCTTATCCAAAGTTATGGAAATTGATATTAGTGTTTTCTTTTGACTTTTTGTGAGAATTATTTAGTTATGATCTCCCTCCAGTGGTCATTGAGTTTCTTAACATTTTTCATTTTGACTTCTCTAGTTTTCCACAAGTAGTGAAGGTAGATTTTTCTATTGATTTATTGTCAGGTACTTAGCCGGTATCTATTCCTTCTTACCATATGGAAGCAGTTTAAATAAAATACCTGAAGGCTCAGTTAGATTATATTTTAGAGAAAGACTTTATAATTCTAAGTATGTCACCTTGGATAGAACCAATTCACTTTTCTAAGAAATATGATAGGTCACATCGCCTTTGTGCTGATTATCAGAAACTCAATCAAGTTACACTAAAGAAAAATTATATCTTTCAATGGATTAATAATTTATTTTTCCAGTTGAAATGGTAAAATTGATTCTTGAATATTGATCTTCAATCTGGTTACCATTAGTTAAGAATAAAATAATATAACATTCAAAAAACCAGCTTCCAAATAAAGTATGATCAATATGAATTCCTTGTCATGTCGTTTGGTCTAACCAATTCTACAAGAGTCTTTATGGATTTAATGAATAGTATTTTCCATGATTATATTTATACTTTCATGGTGGTAATTTTGGATGACATCCTTGTTTATTCCAATTCTAAAGAGGATCATGTGCATCATTTGAGATTAGTTCTAGAATTATTGAGAAGTCACTGAATTTATTCCAAGCTATTAAAATTTAATTTCTCGATTTGGGAAGTGAAGTTCTTGGGGCATGTGGTTTCAAAACAGGGTATTTTAGTTGAACCTGAAAAGGTGGGTGCTATTATGACATGGGAGAAACCTCATAATGTTTTTGACATTTGGAGCTTCTTGGGCTTAGTTGGATATTATCAATTGTTTGTAAAGGACTTCTCAAGGTTGGATTCTCTGATGACTAATCAAACATGTAAGGGAGTTAAGTTTTCTTGGGATGAGAAATGTCAGAGTTATTTTTTTGACCTAAAAAGTAATTTAACAACTCCACTGGTGTTGACTCTTCCAAAGGTCTGTAAAGGCTATATAGTCTTCTATGACACATCAGGTTTGAGTTTGGGTTGTCTTCTTATACAGGATTATCATTTCATTGCTTATGTCTCTCATCATCTTAGGAGACATGAGAATAATTACCCGACCCATTACCTTGATATTTTATCTTTCATGGATTCTATTAAGAGTTGGAGACATTTTCTTTTTCATAGAATACTTTACCATGCATTCTGACCACAATATATTGATTTATATCTTTTCTCAAAAGGTTTTGAATCTTAACTAGATGTGTTGGGTGGAATACCTGCAATCATTGGATTTCAACATTATCTATACCCTTGGAATACGAAATGTCATAGCAGATTATTTGAGCAAGAAACTTCTAAACTAGTTCATGAAAGAATCATTATAAGAGTGGAACTTAATGGGTATTTTTTCATAGTCTCATATCTATGTTCATGAATCAATGGTTGAATTTTTTTTGGACAATTTTTAGTTGAAATCCACTCTCCTTGAGATGATTATTTAGGAATATAATCTTGATGGCGACTTCTATGGAATTATAGACACTATTTATGTAGGGGATATTGTTGATAATTGGTCATTCCCCATGGAGGGAATTCTATGTTATTTAAATCTTTTTGTATTTCTGTCATCGGTAAGGAAATATGTGACGGGTTATTTCCATAGTTCCATATGGCCAATACACCTAGGAACCTTGATGATATTCTATGATATGCAGTATTGGTTCTAATGGAAGGTATGATATGGGACATTTATAATTTTCTCTCTCGTTATTATACTTTCTAATAGGTCAAGTCCAAGAACCAAAGACTATCAAGTTTGCTTCATCCACTTCCAGTGCAACCTTGGAAGTGGGATGAGATCTCTAAGGAATTTTTGGTTGGGTTTTCACATACCCAAAGAAAGAATAATGTGACATGGATTTTGATTGATTAATTGACCAAATCATCTCACTTTATACCCATTCAAGATTCATCCAAAGTTGAGGAGTTGGGAAATATCAATGTGAAATAGATTGTTCAGTTTCATGAAGATTTATTTGATATATTTTCTAATATAGGTCCCATTGTTTTCTTCTATTTTTTGAAGTACCTTCAGGATGCACTGGTATATTAGGTTTGTTTGATTACAGTCTACCATCTGTATTCAGATGGATAGAAAAAAATATCTATACAGATTCGTGAGGATATTCTTTATGCTTGTGTTCTTGACTTTGGTGGATTTTTTTATTTCCATTTGGGGATGGTTGAGTTTTCATATAACAATAGCTACCATTCCATGATTAGTATGGCTCAATTTTTGGCCTTTTATGGATTTCCTTGTAAATATATATTATGTTGGTCATATATTGGTGATGTTTTCTTTGTTGGATCGAGTTTGGTTCAAGAGGCGATAGAAAAGTTCCATTTGATTCAATAGAGAATGTTGATCGCACAGAGATGATATAAGTCTTATTTTTTTCTTCACCATGGACCATTGGAATTTTCATTTAGTGATTAGGTGTTATTGAATTTTTCACCTCATTTGAGTCATCGAAAACGTGGGAGGCACGGCAAACATTCTTCTAATTTTGTGGGACCTTTTTAGGTTATTGAGTAGGTGGGGAAAGTGGATTACCATTTATAACTTCCACCACAACTAATGTACATACATAATGTATTATATGTATCATAACTATAAAAGCATCTTTCGTTTTCATATCATTTTCTGAAATAGAGTGATCTTGATGTTGAACCTGATTTATCTATGACTGACCATCCAGTCATGATAGTTAATTCTGAAACCAAAGTGCGTCATGGGAGGACTATAACTTTTCTTTGAGTGTTATGAAAGCACAATTATGATTCTCATGAGGCATGGGATTGTGGGCCACAAATGAGATATTAGTGTCCCCACCTTTTTGATATGGATACTTTTTGATAGGATTTCTAAGGATATGAAGTTTCTAAGGTAGGGATGTTATAACATCCCATTAGATTTCTATCATGTGTGTTTTAATCCTTGTATTGGTTTTTCTTTTTTGTTGTCGAGTTAGGGACAATAAGTAGTTAGGGGATACCTATAATGGCGAAGTCTGGTATTTTTTTTAATTTTCATCATAAAAAATGCTAGTTCTATAGCATTACGAAGATTTACACATCGTGTAATACGATTACATGCCATGTAAATTCAAAAATTTAATAAATCTATGTTTTTACTAAAAGGCATTGGGTTTTTAGATTATATGGGACATTTCCATTTTAAGATGTGTTATTGGGTTAACAGTCATGTAAATTCCAGAGTGTTTGATTAGGAATCCAAACTAAAATTTATATTTCCTTTCATCTATGTTTGCTTGCTCTAAACCTAGAACTATTTCTAGATTATTTTAGATTCATCTAACCCTTCTAGGTAATTTGTTTCAGTGATTGATCATTGTTGTGATTTTGGTGTGACTCTCTGGGTAAGCGGTCTTCCTATCTCTCCATCTATTTCACTTTCCCTCCTGGGAGTTTAGTGGATCATCTTGCAGCTGATGGATCTAAACATTTTCTTATTGAATCATGTTTCTATGTTGAGATCCTGTATCATCCACTCCTTCATACCTATTATCAGGTTCTATTATGGGCATTGCGTTTATCCGAATAAGTTAGGTGGTTCCATTTAAGATTGACCAACTGATTTAACCATAAATTTCTTGATTTAAATTAAATTTATTTCAATGGGATTGTAGAATTTTATTATTATGAAATTGAATTGTGAAAAACCTAATTCTAGTGAATTTGTATTTGAATGTCATTTGGCATGAAAATTGGGGAAAACCCCCTAATTCCCATGAATTGGGATGTGATTTGGATTTCAGGAAATTGATGGAATTGTAAAATTGATTTGGAAAGAATTTATTGGAAACTGGTATTTGAGAAAGTGGATTAAAAATGGTTTTAATAGAAACCAAGTTCTTTTATCTTGGAAAAGGCATGATTATATTAAAAACATGTACATTGGTTTTTAAAGAGAAATTAGCATATTAATATTAAAATGGGAAAAATTTATTTTGAATAGTTTTCAAATAATTTTCCAATTATTGATTGATTATTTGTGCATATGTATGACAATATAGTTAGTGAGTTATTTGGGATAACACTCTTTTGACGTTATACAACTCTAACAACACCTAGTGCAGTAGGCCAAATCCTAGAGGTGATGATTCCTCTTTGACCAATTTTGAGGGACATGTGGACACATATTGTTGTGACTCAATTATTCAAGTGTGTGATGATCCCATAACCTAAGACTATCATACCTATTAAAATATGACCATTTTTCTCATTTTTTATGCTTTTATATATATTCTATTTTTTGGAAAATATTTTACAAATTCCTTTTAAATTTATATAATATTTTTATTAAGAAATTTATTGAAATATTTTCATCATTTTAAATATAAAACATGATTTTTGATAAATATGCTTTTGAAGGTCCATGTATATTTATTTAAAATTGAAATATTTATTTGGTAAATTAATTTTTAATCTTTTTATAATCCTTGTGAGACCCTACAGGTATTTTAGCTCACACCCTACCTATGCCTTTGGGTGTTTGTAGATTTCCTTCCGTTGGGTTCGAGCAAGGGGAATGTGCCAATTAGAGGTGGAAGTTGTTATTAACACATTTTAAGATTGGTTATATTGTGTTTGTAGGTACTTTGGTTTTTTATATTTCTATTTTATGGTAATATTTTGTTGTACTTTGAGTTTATATACCTATTTTACTTTTGGTGCATGTTATCCCTAAGGAGTTTTCATTTGATCATATTGACTTGTAACTATTTATTCCATTATTTATGTGAAAAAATTATTCCATGTTTTATCTTATATGATGTAAGGTGTTAGTCTCCAACCCGTGGGGATTAGGAACACCCTTCAAGCTATGTTAGTGTCAGCTCTGGTATTAGGTTACCAAGGTATATGGTCTGTTTCATTACATATACTGAATGAGTTATGGACAAACTAGTTTCCTTTATCAAAATTCATATTAGAAAGTTCGGGCATGATATATTTCATATAAAATACCTTATATGATGCCATTTCTAAACTCAAACAAAAGTTATAATTGTTTAAAAATTCCACTAAATGTAGATATTGGTCCCATGTTTCTTATAATTCAATTGAGTATGATCTCATCTTGTACTCTATCATTTGTATAGTCTTTTGAAACTGTCTATTAGTTTGAGGTTGTTAAGTGGCTATCAAATATAACTTAGGGCTTAGATCCATTTGATTACTCCTCTAAAATTTTTATGTGAAATAAGATTCACGATTAGATATAATTGATAAAGGTTCACCATGAATCCTCCAAAATTCATTGATATAGAATCATGAAAGATGCTCAAGTGGTATGTAATGATCATGATCAAAATCACCCAAATTGTACATAGATCAATCCACCACATGGACTTAGGTTAACCCTACAACCACTAATACCAAGTAACTAACATCATAAAACTATAAAAATTTGGTGGAATGTGGGATTTCACCATTGATAAATCTAACTAATAGTAAATAAAATAAGTACTATAAAAATTTAATGTCAGACAATAGAAGAACACATCCCATGTGAGATTAATAATATAATGATGGTCATAGATACACATGGATTAGTTCCAAAAACAATCACCATTCTAAAGCTCTAACATTAATTGAATCTAAACCCATACCCACAATGGTTGTACATAACAATATAAAATAATATAGATATCTATTAGCAATTTTTGGTATCTAAAAAACAAACCATAAAACTACATGCACAGTACAGTTTATATGTAGGGTCTGAGAAAAATATACTTAGTAGGCTACCACCAATATCCCGATATATACGTAATAAACTTGGTGTGTGCCATAGATAAATGAACTCATTTATATAAATATAAATTAAAACGTATTTACAAATAATTATTAAACAAATGTGGCATGGATACATACAAAAAATGAAAATGTAGATAATAAACTTCAATAAATTAACCCCCCCCCCATACTAGGAGGTTCCATGCCTCAATTACCTACATTGACCCTTGGCATAGAATATATGATGAGTAGGAATTGAGAATATTGCATCCATTTGTCTTGAATAATAATAAGGAAGTCTGGGTGTAGTAACCATACCATAGGGGAAGGAGGATCATATTTAATTGAGTTATCATGTTCGTGTATCATGTCCCATAGGCTCAATATGGACATGACCAAGTGTGTATATTCATGCAGTCCGTATAACCACAATACCAATAGAAGCTATAATTGGACACCTTTTTATACAAACATATGATATTCCCTCATATATTTAAAAACTAGTATTACTAGATATCAAAGAATAATCCATGATCATGGAACTATACTATTTATATAAATCATCATAATTATTAAAAATATTATAAATTATTCTAAACATAAAAATAATAAGCCATGATCGTGTAATAATCTCGTCATAAATATATAATGCCAAACATGGAAAATAATTGTTGTAATATCATAAGTTGCACTCTCTATTAAATAAACTACACAAAACATCATGTCATTAATGATTACAACATTAACTTGTGAAAACACTCAAAATAATAGTATAGGATCCAAAATTTATAAAATATAAATCCAAAAATATCACAAGTTATTATATTAAATTCAATTCAAGTTACTCTAGTGGAATATCAAACCAACATTAAAAATATGGATTTGAATTAATTTATTGTTTATTAACATATTAACCAAATTAGGATTTATAAGTACATAGGGAGTAAATAAGGTGTACTAGTATGTTACTAAGTGATAAACCCAGTTTATCACTTAGTTGTTTCCATTATATACCAGAATTCTCCCAATATTAAATATTAATAACGTATAAATACTAAAATAAAATCTTTTTTATTATAATAGTATTATTTTAAAAAATTGTTTTTTATAATTATAATTTATTTTTTAATAAATATCCCTTTATTGAAATTATTAAATATTTACCTAAAACATAAAAATTTTAGAAATTAGTATAAAATATTACTCCAATATGAGGATGTTTTTTGTTGAAATTATATAATGATGTAATGTTTTGAATAATATATTCAATTAAAAAAATTTATATTTGAGAAAAAAAATAGGGATTAAGTGAGAATCCTAAAAATTGTAAACAATCCAGAAAGTAACAAAAACAAACCACCACTTGGTAACTCCCCCCAAAAAATATCACTAAATGGATGAAACACTAGGATCGACCAAATACTTTTAAGATAAATCCCTAATGTCAAAATCTAGATACCACTATATAAATTCTTTAACATAATAGATGTAAAATATCCCAACTCTATATAGGACCTAATTTCATATGGTAGTATCCAAAACTCTATTAATGTGACATCAAGTTGTTAATTGTACCACATATATTTCTCTTCATTGAGATCCTTAGGATTTCTCCATTTTCCAATTCATTCCCACCACTCCTCAGTCAAATAAAAAGTGAGACTCTTTGAATTTTTTATTTATTTCTCTATTACCATTCAAAAAAATTCTATAAACTTCAATAAAATTACCATTGAGAATTAGGGGAAAAGATAGTACCTCCTCAATCTTATCTTCCACGGGGTCCCCCATATTTATATAAAAATATTTCTGAGAAGAAACTGTGATTTCTCCCTTAGATACCTGATAATATTTTGTGCATCCCAATCATCATTGATGGGTTACTTATTTAAGATTGTCGATCATCACTATAGATGTAGTCATCATGGTTTCAAGAAGATTTGAGTAATCTTTCCACCATCTTGTTTTCCTCTTCATTCATACTGAGTATTACTCAGATTATCTAACTTCTATTTTTCTTCTCATCCTACTCGACAAGAAATAATCTTCAACCTATAAATCCTCTACAAGGATTGATGTAGTTAGATAATATTAAAATTTCTATCATCTATACATAGTTGTTTCTTATATTATAATTATCCCATTTTGATTTCCCATCACCTATATTACCTCATCTACCCAAAATAACTTATTTTTCTTCCTAAATTCTACTGAATAGCAACCATCGTACTCATTATTATTCATCGAGACATTTCCGAGGATCTCAAACTGATTTTTTTCTGAATCCCTATATTTATAGACTAGATATTTGGAAATATATTTTCAATACCTATAACCAGATTATTTGATAGACTCAAAACCTCTATTTAAATACCCATAGACTCAATCTCTTTCATTAAATCTCTCAGTACCCTGGATGGTGTTATAGATCTTTAATGACCATTCACTTCTTTATGATGGACTGAGTTCTTTTATAAACAATATATCAGACCTAAAAAATATCAATAAATCTAGGATCTAGTTTCTATATATATAAAATCTTCCTCACCTTAACAAGAGGACTTCTTTGAAGTTTAGCACCATAAAATTTTGATATTTTCCTACGATCCATCACCCCAAGATTAGATTCATCAACCTCATTGAAAGTATGGACATCCCCAAAAGCATGATTATAGTCTCAGGGAATTCTGCAGTCCAACCAATAACTAAAAACTATCGAGGATCAAAACTATATTCCCACTAATCCAATAGAAAGAGGTTGAACCTTCTTAACTCAAAACACCATTGTATGAATTTCTATTATAGGAAGTGGAACATTCAATAGAGAAAACCCTAACTTCTTTTTATTTCAATGGGAATTGTCAGCAACTATATTGATATCCTTTTAATCTAATTTTGTATCCTCAATCATTGAGCCACCTGATCCCTCCATAAATAAGGCACCCTTGGGAAATTTATTTATCTTATGAAATTTTTGAGTGTAGTTGAGATAGAAGGATGGATGAAATTATTTTATCACCTACTAATTTAATCAATATTCACCTGAAATAAAAATAGAAATTAATTCAAGAAAATTTTAATATAAATCTTTATCTACAAAATAATGAACATAAGTGAGGAGTATCAATGACGTCGAATGCATATCGTGGAAAATAATTCCACTATAGGCATTACCCATAATATATGTTATCACAAGATTGAATAAAATTATAAGGAAACCTAGAAATCACACCCAAACTATTTCCCTTGATGGGTTGGAACCCATGTGGAATTCAATTGGGAATTATAATAGAAACAACCAAAATGAGCCCAAAAATGGTACGGTCTCGATCACACTAATGAAAAATCACACACCACTTTAAAAATCAGTAAAAATATATTTCTGTCATGTGGTCCTACCAAAACTCAATCCTCCAAACCCAAATAAATTTTGAGATGTTGATATAAATCATGGAAGGATGGGAATAATCATAAAAAATGAGAAATCAATGCCAAGATAAGATTATTTGAATCATTTTAAAACTCCAAAGTATAGATCTATCTAACTAGATGATGATCAAAGAACTTAGGGACCTTCAAGAATGACTTGATGGATAGAACTACTAGAAAATGATATTTAATGTAAAAAAATGGATTCAAGGAGAATGATTTTTTTTGCGTCCAAATTCAACCAATCCATCACATCTCCACTGATGCAACTCTTAACCATGTTATGTTTTGATTATGAATTGTATCACATGAAAGTTACAAAGAAAGAATATTTTTCTTTAATATTGAAAGATAATGTCCCAATAATGTATAATTCTATTTAAATGTATTCACACCAACCATGTTTCATTTTTTACTCAGTGAATATGGATTATCATATTCATTATGGGTCTATAAGGTTTTAAGAGGGACACTTTTAGTTTTATAGAAAAGTAAATACCCATCATAAAAGTTTATTTAAAAATATTAAACAAGTAAGTTATATAAAATATTTAGTATATATGATATTATATATAGATTATAATTAAATTTTATATACAGTTATAATAACTTAGAAGAAATTTAAGATCATGTTTCCACATACTGGTGGAACCCCTAGGGGAACCCCCTCACTATCGAGTACCCACTTCCACTTGTAGTCATAAGACTATATGTGATTCCACCTTTAGGCTAAAAAATCTACTAACCTTTCTTGGGACCACAAATATTGATCTAAGAAACCTATGAATTTATCTGCCATTACACAAAATTTATCTGAATTTATAAATTAAAAATTAATCCTCAAATGAAAATAGAAATTGAAATTTCATTGAAAATTCACAACTAATTTTACTCATAAGTTTAATGAAAAATGTTTGGTTCAATACAAGGTAGATCCCGTATTTTTTTTTACTAAATGTGAATATTTTTCAAGGAAATCATCAATAAACCTTATTAAATCATTCATTCTAGATGTATTGGGAATTCCAATGTCAAAGTCTAATATTATCCCACTTCAGCATTTGTATAGGAAGAGGTTGAATAAAACCCTTTGGTAATTGTATCTTAGAATTTACCTATTGTAATACCAAATAATAATTAACAATATTCAACAATTTATCACTTCTTGTTCCCAAAAAAAATGTTATCTTAAACCCTTATACATCTTGGTTCAACCTAGGTGTATAAAAAAAATTGTGTTATAAACATCATCCAACATATCTCACTTTTTATCAAGTAATGATGATACAAATAATCTCTTTCAAATCTTAAAAACATTATATTCATAGATTATGTCTATAAGCCTCCCATAATTCATGTATTTAACCTAATTTTTTTAGATACATTTCCTATTGGTGGGACTTATTTATATTTTATTATATATATGGTTATGAGATCACTTTGAAAATGAATTATATTTCCCGATCCCTAATAATTTCCATATCCAACATCACTAAATACATGAATATAGGATCATTTTATATCTTTATCATAGAAAAAAATTCATGATCATTACTACTCAATGAATCAACCACCTAATTTTCCTTCCTAGG
Source organism: Viscum album (assembly GCA_963277665.1). NCBI lineage: Eukaryota > Viridiplantae > Streptophyta > Magnoliopsida > Santalales > Viscaceae > Viscum > Viscum album. Next base: position 1,899,775,632 of record OY728132.1, on the reverse strand, counting down.
GTGGTAGTATATTTTTTAATTATAGTCCTTGTATAGTTCCAACCATGTACTTTGTCTCATTTATATGTATTTCCATGTAAACATATACGTCAAACTCCTATGATTGGTATATATGTTATATCTTTCCACGTAGAGATAGTGTCTCAATATTTTCAAGGTAATTATTATAAAATCAAAATAAATATAATGAGTTAGATAGTTTTATTCATGGATCTTTAATTTACTTGATTCATAATAAACAAATATATTATTTTTTGAGGATATAACCCAACATTTTCTTTAATGAAACACAATATATCAAAAATACTTCTTTCCCTGATGGTAATCTAAATATTGATGCATTAACTAATATATTATTAAATTACATAAAACATTCTTTACATTCTTTTGACCAAATTCATTTTACCATTTCACTTGTCAAATTCGTTAATCGGTTGGATAATTGGGTAAATTTTTTAACAAATCATCAATAGTAACTTACTCAACCATGGATACTACATATTTATGTTAAATTTTTTGGTGTGGGATATTCATTGACTACTGTAGTATTTTAAGGGTTGATAGATATTTTATACTTGGAGATAATATTTACAATAAAAGAATCTTGTTAGATCAAAAATTTACATTTACTAAATTTACCAATTAAGTCCTTTTCATTGAGAGTATCAGGAATAATTCATAAATAATTTTCATTATATTCATTCATTTTAGGTTATATGAAGACATCATTAATAAATTACACCAAAAATTTCCCAATATAATTCTTGAAATCTCTTTTCATCATATCCATAATCATAGAGGGTGTATTTATTAATTAAAGGGGGATTATTGTAAGCTCATAATGTCCATACCTCATAAAAAATGACTTCTTTGGTATATCACCCTTCTACACTCTTATTTTATGATAAATAGAATAATTAGTGATCTTTAATTAGTATTTTTCACCTCAAATTTGAATAAAAAACTATCAATATGTGGTAAAGGGTACATATTCTATATATTAATTTCATTTATTTCTTTATAATCAATGTGTAACCTCATAGACCCATAATTTTTTTACAAATAATATTATGCAGCCCAATGGTGAAACCCTAGTGTGTATGAAACACTCATCACACAAATATTTTTTTGTTTCATAAATTTTAAAAATTCCAATAGGGTTATTCTATTGGGAGGCTTAGATATGGGTTTTATATTTGGGATGATTTTGATGGAAAATTTAACTTCACATTTAAGTGGATGACTTTGTAATTATATAGGAAATAAATCAATATATTCTCTCACAATAGTTACATCCTCCATTATTAGGATAACCTTCTCATCCATATATTGTGATTTCTCTGGTTAAACTATAAAATTTTCATCAAGATGATCTATTAGAGTCAGTTCTATATATAAATAATTCTCTCCTCTAAAAAAATAAATTTTATTCCTCCATCATAAAATAAAATCTCATTTTCTTCATAGTAAATTCTTCCATTATACTTTGATATCAAATACACCCTAAGGATTATGTAAAAGTAAACTATAGGTATAATAATCAAGTTTTCAACTATTGAATCTCTAATTATCTTAATAGAAACATACAAATATATTCTCATTGAAATACTATTTCCTCTAGGTTTTTTGATTAAAAATTTATTAATTAATGTTTAGGGGTGATTCTATGTCCTTAGAAAACATTCATGATAAAAAAGAGCACATAGATCCAAAATAAAATAATGTATTATATAAATTTGATTTTATAATCAAAGTACCAACTATCACATCATTAGGGATAGTAAATTTTTCTTTAATAATTTCATAAGCTCAACCTTACTACATTCAACTCTTTTTATTTAGATTCAATTAACACTTGGAAAATTAATTATAATAATATTTCATCCCCTTATAATAATTAGTCATTGTTTCCTACTCTCTTTCAATTTTATTCATGATCATGATGTATGTTTTCTCCAAAAATGTAGAAAACTCTCATTCCATTTAAGAGTTTCTCAGGTATTTTCATCCCATTGTAATTTTATGGTGGGAACTCTACTATTCCTCTCTTATTTTTCAATAATGTTTCCTCTACATGGTACTCAATAGTCCTATTCTCCTTTTTTCCTTTAAAAATAAAAGACATGGATAACTCCTTCTCAGTCTTGATAAAACTTGACACTATCTCATCATCTAATTAAAAAATTTGAGACATAAATTCCCTCTGAAGGATTGGCTTCAGTATATCATTGAAGCAAAAAATCATTATTTCTAGATTAAGTACATAGTTCACAGTTTGTCATATAGAACTTTAAAATTTAGTCTCATACTCAACAACATGATCCACTTCATTTTGTTTTAAATTTAGTAATTTTATTTCATACCAATAAATTTCTCATAATTAAAGTACTTTTCTAAAAATATCATCTAAAAATAATTTCATTTCATACACTTTATCCCCTCCACATTATTAGTGATTTGAATCAATGACAAAAATTGGTCAGTATCTTTCCTTAGGTGATATAAAACCATGATAAAATTTTACCTCTCACTATATCCTAAAGAAATGAATATCATATCTCAAAATATGATCATTTATTCAACTAATAAAGAATTAATGGTTCCCTTGAAGGATGGTGTTGGTTGAAATATAAAGTGGACTGACATTGTTACACCATGTTATAGAGAAACAGGTTGTCTAATATAGTAAAGGTTGTTTTTCAAAACTTGATACAAATTTACTAATAATGTGATAATATAATTTTATCCAATACTACCATAATTTACTTTCTCAAGAGGTAAATCCATATTTTTATTGTAGGGGTTGAAATAGTTTTTATTCCATCTATTAGTCACTATTTCTAAATAATGGTATGCACTAAATTAGTTCATAACACTGATAATATTAAATCACAGTATAAATTTTATATGATAGTAAATTTTTCTATAAATATTTCTTCAATAACCTAAGGGATTAACAAAATGTTTTTGTTATCAAACTATTATTATAAAAAATTTTCTAGATTATAAAATTCATAGGGAATTTGAATTTTTTGTCATGAAGAATGATATTTTTTAGGAATAAGAAACTAAAATTAGTATTAAAAGTGTTAAAACATATTTTGAATATGTTTTTAGGTGTTTTTAGAGGCTTGAAGGCGTTTTAGGTTCTTGGGTGAGAGATTTAGTAGGGTTATGGTGACCTTTCTGAGAGTTTTTGGCTACATGTGGCATATTATTCCCTGATCGGTGAGGCTAACATTGTAAAAAGTGTCGAGAAGGGGGTAGAAGATTCCATGTAGAGAGGTGTTGTTCCTTGATTTCCATATGTAAGTTTAAACCCTTACATATGAATTTTTTAATTTTCATGAGGGGGACCAATCACAAAATCACACCTAATCTATTCCATGAAAGCTTGCTGGGGGAAGGATTATGTCGTGTCTTGAGGGGATGTGCTATAAGGGTTTGAGGGATGGAATCTTAGTTCTATAATTTTAGAATGGGTCATACCAAATTATCCAGGTTACACCTAAAAGGGTTCTTGAGTTTGAGAACCCATGCCACTATGCGTATACTTCTCCTTCAGTATTTCTCAAGTATAATCCATTAAACCATAGACTTTAGGCTTCACCTTGATGGGTGTTTATGTGGCTGTGTTGTTGAGAAACTTTAGGAGGAGGATAATGTCATGGAGCCTCGTCCTACTCTGTAGTAAGTGTTAATGTTTCGTATTTTCCATGTATTATTTTTAAATTTTATATGGAATTTTTTTGGGACCAAGTGCAAAGAGGACATGCCATTCTGAGGCCCTTTGATCCCAGAATGGTGGTTTGAACTTTTTTTATGTTAAGTGAGTTGGCATGTGTGCACAGTTGTGGCAGTTTCCAAAAGGATGCCCAGATTAAAAATCTGAGGGTACTATTACGTATGGGACAATGAATTTACCTAAGAATGGACCTAAACATGATCGGCATAGGTTGAGGGAAAAAGTTAATTTTTTGACGTTTTTAGAAAAATAAAATAAAATAAAGAATATTTAATTTAATTTTATTTGGAAACAATCATTGCAGCGCAACGATGGGGTAGCTGTTTCAAAAAGAAATGCCATGCCATAATGACTTAGAAATAGTAATGCTAACTCATTAATGTTGCAACGCGATTGAATCTAAAATGTGTTCCCTCATTTTAATGGGTTAATTGAATGATATACATGGGGAGAAATTGAGAGAACTTCGTGGAGATTTGGAGATTCCTCTCAGCGATGAATGAAATTGATCAAAATTTTGAATTGTTGTGCCAATGGAGTTGTAAGATCTTGATGATGATGGAACTAGATTTCCATCGTCAATGATCAATAGATTATTGAGGTAGGGGTTGTGTTTTAGATTGTCTCTTCCCCATTCTTTAATTAAATGATGAACACAGATCAACCCACGAACCGATTGACCCGCGCATCGTCATTCTATTGGGATGGAGTGTATTTATCAAGATCATTCCAGGGATTTCATTTGTTATGTTTACTGTTTTAATTATCCATTTTCAAACTTTTTAACGATTTATGTTTAACTTCGTGAGGAACGACGGTGAAGACTCGTTACTCCTTTGTTGTTTTGTTTTCTTCCTCTCTCTTCCCCACATTCTTTGCTTTCTTCACGGGGATATGGATGAAGAATTATTACATTCCCATTTCTTGGCACAAGGATACCAAAATGAATGTCTGGCATCCTGATGACTCAGTGGAGGTGCGATGGAGATAGCGGTGAATGAATCGGCAAGGTTCGGGAGTTCTCATTCTTCGAGTGTTATTCATGCGATTAAATTATTACGTATTTTTAGAGATGAACGGAGGCATGAAACCCATGTAAATGGCCTTGTGGTATTGGGGTGACCTCAGACTTGGAGTTTTGCGATGATCAGGTGGTCGAATCGATGAATGGGCATCACTGGAGGTACGCCGATGAAGAACCTATGATTCTGAAAATTTCCAGAACACACGGTGTGTATCTCGAAGAACAGACCATTTGGGTCCAGCTAAGTGGCATCTAGGGTTAGTCAGTGATTGAGGTTATTACACGACATGTTCTCCAAAGAACATATTGTGTGGGTCCTTATGTGGGACTCAGCGTGTATACTAGGTGATACACAGACACGGGGTGGAGTACACTTCTGTGTACTCCACCACATGACCAGACTAGTACAGTTACATGGGTCACCACGTGTACCAGTTACACGGGATGACACATGGGTTGAAGTCATGTATAGGCACTCATTTTTGTACATGGAGGGAACCCTGGTTACTCGGACATGGCATGTGGTCTGTCCTACACGTCACATACATACCTTTCCCTACGGCATGTTCCCTCTGACTCGGACTGTTACACACGGGCAGTACCCAGAATCGTGAGACACAACGTGTTCCCCCTTATACATGTTTTGTATATCCTAGAACATGGCTTGAACATTTTTCCACTATATCTTGGAAATTTTTCATTTGGGTTAGTGCCCCCCCCCCCATTTATTATTCTACTAAAGTTCATGAATCAGTTCCATTAACAGAAGTATGATCTCTTCAGCAAGACATTCCGAGATAGAGTCAGGTATCCCTCCGAGAGGCCTGAAGTGAGATCCTCTATCCCTTCTTGAACATAGGTAGAGTCAGCTATCGATGTGACTATTCCCATATCATATTGACCCTCTACTTAGCAGGTGAATTTGAATGAGTTGCGATATCTTCCAAGGCCTTGGAAGTGATCCTCATTTGTATATCATGATATTTCCCCAATCAGGAGTGTGTTCTCTAGGAATGAGTTTATTTATCTCTCGTGGCCTTTCCCAACCAACAGTACTTCTCGGACGGATGTCATCAGGACCGTCTGACTCCTGGAGTGAGTTCTCCCAGATGAGTGCTTCATGGAACCATCAAACTTAATCCCTAGCATTGTTATATAGTCGTGTGACTTGTATCTAGACCACAGTTCTAGGTTTCGAGTATATCTAGGTGTTTTTATCTTTTTATATTTTCAATAGACATAAATTGCATAGGGTTGGATGTACCTTTATTTTGTGTATTGATTTTTGGTTTTTGGGATCCTCTATTGATTTTGTTATACTCACCCCTGCACGGGCTTCGCTAGCATGTGTCATATCTTGTGTAGAAGATCTACCTTTTGACGGAGTCTAGGGAGGACCAGGATCGAACGAAGCTTTCTATGTCCCCTACAGGCTGAGATGTTCCTACAGCTACGAGCAGTAGTCCCAGTACCTCATTCATTCTTACAGTTTGGACTTTGTATTTTTCATTCTCTCTTGTTTTTGTGGGATTGTATTCTATCATTGTTTTACTTCCTCCACATTACTTTTGTTTTACTCTGTTGGTTGGATTTAGTTTTATGAATTCATTTTATTCCTTAGTGGTTTTTACATTTCAGAATTTGTGGTCTTGGAGATGTCTATTTGTGTGTGCAGGTACTTAGACAATGCCTCCCATATTAGTGGCATTCCTACTCGGTGCTAGTCACCAGCCCCTGGCCTATTAGAGGCGGGCTTGGGGAATCGTGGCATGGTCCCCACTAGGACGGGTCATTACAGAGTGGTATCAGAGGTGGTTGGTTCTACCTTATGACCAAGAGTTTGTGATTTTGGTTTGGGGAAAAAGTGTTAAGTGTCTCGAGCTCAGCTTTCAGTCCAGAGAGTCTAATGTTGGTGTGGGTGGCCGACGTATCTATGCACCAGAACACTGATAACCTGCTTTTCAACTCGGTACATGAAAAAAGTAGTTGTGGGGAAGCAAAATAATGGTAAAAGCATCATATAGGAGTGGGTTGTGGTTTCCATGTCTTTTGTGTCAGCTATCCAGATATACTCGTTGACCATGGTACATCTTGTTTCCTTACAGGATGCCTCTACGATGCATACCAACTAAGATTCAGCAAATAAATCATAAGGATGAACCTCTTAGTGATGAGGCTTCGATACGGGGACCAGTTCTTCAGACGTTACCTCCAGGTGGTGCACCTGTTATCCCACCACCAGTAGAGCAGCTTGTGGTACCTGCATTACCGACTGACGAGGGGAATAGGCTGAGCAAGCCCCATGAGTTCCAGAGACATAAACCCCCCAGGTTCTAAAGTGAGCCCGACCCTAAGAAGGTTGAGGACTGTCTTGAGGTGTTGACCCATGTTTTCCATCTAGTGTGGACACTAGTGGACCAATGGTGATCCTAGGAGTGATCCTTCTTCGGGGTTCAGTAGGACGATGGTGGAGTCTGACCACTCAAACCCATGTTGAGGACACTCATTCCTAGACATAGTTTGAGCGACTCTTAATGGATGAGTTATCTCGAGTTATACTAAGATCAGTACGTATCCAGGAGATTCTTCAGTTCCAATAGGGTAATCTGACGGTATCTGATTATTCATCGAGGATGACCAACCTCGCTATGTACTCGATGGATATGGTCAAAGATCGGTACTTCAGAGCTCAGACCTTTGAGTGAGATATATGACGTTACATTCAAGATAGTATTGTGACTCTATGAATTTTGACTTATGTTAGAGTGTTCGAGTGGTCATTGGTGATCGATAGATTTTTGGTATAGTAGACAAAGCTGACAGCAGTCAACAGCAGGCAGATAGGTGCAGAGACCATGGCAGTAGGGAGCTGACGTCAAGAACAAGGATTAGAACGTGGGAGATATCAAAAGATGACCCAGGATAGGGGATCAACTGTACAAGGATCTGAGGTTGGATCCAGTCAACCAAGGGAGAGGTGATTTTAGGTGTGTGACGGTAGGGGACATATCTCTAGAGAATGTCCAACCCATCGAACTGTTGATAGGGAAGAGGCGGATGAAACACTGAGGTAGAGGCAGAGATAAGAGTAGACAGACCCGCCAGGAGGCGGACATGGTAGAGGAGCAAGGAGTGTTGCAGGTGGTGGTAGAGGCTTCAACCTACTTCCACAACCACCCCCAGGAGGCCTACACCAGGCTCAGGGATATGGGGGACAGTGGCTGGGAAAACTACATGTGGTTGAGGCGTATGACCCAGGGACTCCATGGATGATATGAGGTATGATCTATGTCTTCTCTACCTTAGTTTTCATATTTATAACCATAGGTACCAGTCATTGCTTCCTCTCCACATGTCTTGTGCAAAACCTTGAGATTTCTGTATAGTTTTTGACTCGACCTGTACACTTGGAGATACCTATAGGAGGAGACTCGATGATCACACACCTTTTCAGATAGTGTGATGTTACCCTTGGAGGAGAGATTTTTAGTTGGAACCTCTTGTTGGCAGCATCGAGGTCTTAGGATGTCATTCATGGTATGGATTGGCTATCTTCGATCTATGCCCTGATTGACTGGTTTAGGTAAAGAGTATGGTGTATCCACAGTTATGGGACGAGGTTTTCCTTTGTCAGTGAAAAGGAAACCAATGTAGCACAGAATGGGATCATGCATCAGAGGGTGCAGCCAATCACTCATGAGTTAGCGAGACTTACCCTCGGAGAAGTAGATATTGTAATCTTCCAGTTCCCAGTAGTAGTGTCGGAGTATGAGGATGTCATTCTCAAGGATTTTCCAGGACTACCTACCTGTTGTTACATTGAATTTTGCATCAACTAACACCATGGGACAAAACCGATTTCCTCACCAGCATATGAGATGGCTCTCGTAGAGCTTTGTGATCTGAGGATTCAGTTGGAGGATTTTCCGAGAAAGGGTTTCAAAAGACCTAGTGTTTTTCCCTATGTGGCCCCAGTTTTGTTTTCCAAGAAGGCATATGAGAGTTTGAGGTTGTGCATGGATTACCGGCGCCTGAACTAGGTGATGGTGAAGAACAAGTATCCACTATCGAGGATCAATGACGTCTTCTATCAGCTAAGATGAGCACAGTGGATCTTTAGGGTTTACCTTCGATAAGGTTACCACCAGTTAGGAGTACAAGATAAGGATATACCAAAGACAGCTTTCAGATGTCGTTACGGTCACTATGAGTACATTGTGATGCCTTTTGGTTTGGCAAACTCCCCCACAGTGTTCATAGGACTTATGAACTGTATCTTTCAGCTGTATTTAGACTAGTTCGTAGTGTTCTTCATTGATTTAATCCTTGTGTACACAGAATCACAGGAGGATCACACAAGATAGATATGGATGGTTCTAGATGTACTCTGAGAGCAGCAGGTTTATGGGAAGATTTCGAAGTTATAGTTCTAGTTTTAGGAGGTCCACTTTCTAGGACATGTCATCTCAGCAGATAGAGTAACTGTGAACCCAACCAAGGTGGAGGCTGTGTTAGCATGGGAACCGCCTCAGAGCGTGAAGGAGGTACGGAGCATCCTAGGGATGGTAGGATATTACCGAAGATTCATTCATGATTTCTCCTAGATATCAGCATTGATGATATCTTTGACTACGAAGGGGAAACCCTTTTTGAGGATGCAGAAGTGCGAGCAGGCTTTCGATCAGTTGGGATGGAGTTTAACAAGCACACCAATTTTGAGATTGCCAAAGGAGGGTGTTGAGTATGTAGTTTTCTGCGACGCATCATGGAATGGGCTTAGTTATATCCTGATGTAGAGACAAGAAGTGATTTCTTATGTTTCTCACTAGATTAGTCCACGTGAGAAGAACTATACGAACTATGATCTAGAGTTGGCAGCGGTGTTCTTCGCGTTGATGATGTGGCAACACTACCTTATGGGTGAGTAGTTTATTGTATACTCTAATTACAAGATCCTAAAATACATCTTCTCATAGATGGATCTAAATCTGAGATATAGGCATTGGATATAGTTCCTCCAGGACTAATATTTCGAGATCATTTATACTCTTGGGAAGGAGAAAAAGGTGGAAGATGTTCTTAGTAGGAAATCGAGCATGAAGTTGTTGAGTGAGGTGACAGAACAGTTGGTCTCAATATAGTTATCCTTCATGGATATAGAGGATACATCTTACCTTCATTTGATGGTTGTCACCCCTCCACTCTTACACCAAATTAGGGAGGCAAAGGTAGGGGATGTCAACTGTGAGGCCTTACATGCTCAGTTATCCACAGGACATGCTCTAGATGGATATTCACAAGGCAGGGAGCACTTTTTTCTTTTCAAAGGATGCACTATTATACCAGTGGTGTCGTAGGAGGAGGCCCTGAGGGAGTTTCATACATCCCCCTTGGTGGTAAACCCTAGTGTGTTGAAGATATAATAGGATCTCTGTCATCAGTTCTGGTGTTCATGTATAAAGAAGGTAGTAGAAAATTTCATTTCTCGATACATTACATGCCAGTAGGTGAAGGCTGAGCACCAGGTTTTAGTAGGGTTAGTTTACCCCTACAAGTTCTAGAGTGGAAGTGAGATGGAATATCTATGGACTTCGTGATGGGCTTACCATGGACATCCAAGGGGTATGATTCCATTTGAGTGATTACTGATCAACTCAACAAGTCGGACCACTTTATAGCCTTCAGTGAGCAGTGTTCTGTAGAGAGCTTGGGATGCCTTTATGTTCAGGAGATAGTTTGGATTCCTAGAGTCCCTTTTAAGGTAGTATTAGATTGAGATTCCTTCTTCACATCTCGGTTGTGGAAGATATTGCAAGATGATTTTTGGAATCATCTACGCTTGAGAATAGCATTCCATCCCCAAACTTATGGTCAGATGTAGAGAACCATTTAGGTTCTGGAGGATATTTTTTGGGCCTGTATCTTGGACTTTGGTCGTAGTTGGGAGGACCAACTACCACTGGTGGAGTTTTCATAGAATAATAGCTACCACTCCACCATTGGTATGGCACCATTTGAGGCTTTATATGGGATACCCTTTCGATCACCATTTTGTTGGACCGACCCTGGAGAGTCAGCACTCATGGGTCTAGAGTTGGAGCGAGCTACCACTAAAAATGTGCAGATCATCCAAGAGTGGATGAAGACTACACAGAGCCAGTAGAAGTGTTATGTTGATTGGAAATGAAGATATATGGAGTTCAAGGTGGGATACCATGTCTTCCTTTGGGTCTCATCTCGATGAGTGTTATGAATATTTGGCTGGGACAACAAGCTATCTCTAAGGTTCATCGGAACATTCCAGATACTGCACAGAGTTGGCATGGCGGCGTACCTGATAGCTCTACCACCACAGTTGTACCGGGTGGATGATGTCTTCCGTGTGCCACAGCTAAGGAGGTATGTGCATGACCCATCCCACATCATTGGTTGGGGTGAGCTTGATATCAAAGTTGGAGTGAACATTATTGAGTACCTGGTAGAGATCGAGAATTGGAAGGAGAGGATCCTTTGTGGGTAATCGATTCCCTTGGTGTGCATCTGGTGACATCACATGAATCTTCAGGAGAGCATGTGAGAGTGGGAGGCTTAGATATGTTCCTAGTACCCACATCTTTTTGAGTATCCCTTGTTTTGGATTTTTAGGGATGCAAATCCCCAAGGTGGGAAAAATGTAATGTCTCGGAATTTCCATGTGTTAATTTTAAATTTTATATGGAATTATAATGGGACCATGTGTAGATAAGACACTTCATTCCGAAGCCCGGAGATACCAGAATGGTGTTTTTAATTTTTTCTAAATTAAGTGAGTTGGTGGGTGTGCACAGTTGTGGCTATTTCCAAACGGATGCCTAGATTAAAAAAACTGAGGGCTCCATTGAATTTGGGATAACTAATTTAACTAAGAACAAGCCTTACCTTGACTGGAGTAGTTTGAGGGGAAAAGTAAATTTCTGAATGTTTTTAGAAAAATAAAATAACGAATATTTTATTTTATTTTATTTCAAAACATTCGTTGCAACGCAACGATGGAGAAGCAGTTTCAAAAATTAATGCCATGCCATAATGACTCAAAAACATCAATGCTGACTCATTAATGCCTCAGCGTGATGGAATGATGAAATGTGTTCCCTCATATTAATGTGTTAATCGAATGTTAGACATGGGGGAAAATTGAGAGAACTTCTTGGATCTTTGGAGATTCCTCTCAGTGATGAAGGACATCAATCAAAAGTGTGAATTGTTGCTCCAACAGAGTTAGAGGATCTCGACGATAATGACATCATATTTCCTTCTTCATCGATCAATCCATTCTCAAGGTAGGGGTTGTGTTTTAGATGTTTTCTTCTTTGTTCTTAATTAAATGACAAACATTGATCAACCCATGAACCGATTGACCCAAACATCGTTGTTCTAGTGGGATGGATTTTATTTATCAGGATCGTTCCTGGGATTTCTTTTGTCATGTCTAATGTTTTAATTTTACACATTCAAACATTCTAACAGGAGCAGATTAATGTTGTGAAGAATGATGGAAGACGTTCATTCATTCTTTGTTGTTTTGTTTTCTTTCTCCTTTGTCCCCGCATTATTTGTGTTCTTCATGGGGATATGAACTACGAATCGTTGCACACCCATTTCTTGGAACAATAATCCCAAAACTGAGATCATGCATCATGATGATCCATTGAAGGTGTGACAGTAATAGCGGTGGATGAATCTACATGGTTCGAGAGTTCTCATTCTTGATGTTTTTTCTATGTGAGTAAATAGGTATGTGTTTTCAGGGCCTAACGAAGGCCAAAAACCCATAAAAATATCCTTACAATGTCGAGAAGACCTCAAAGAAGGAGTTTCACGAAGGTCAGGAGGCTGGATCAAAGAATGGGGATCACTGGAGGCACGCCGGTGAAGAACCTGTGATTCTAGAAATTTCCAAAACACACAGCATAGACCCTGAAGAACACACCATCTGGGTCCCGCTAAGTGGCAGCTAGGTTTCTACAGTGCTTGAGTTGATGACATGGAATGTTCTCCAAAGAACACGGCATGTGGGTCCTTACATGAGGCTCGACATGTATCCTAGGTGATACAAAGACATGGGGTGGAGTACACAGCTGTGCACTCCACCACATGACCAGACTAGGCCAGTTACATGGGTCACGCCATGTACCAATTACACAGGATTTCACATGGGTTGAATCAATGTATAGGCACACAACTGTGTACATGGAGGGAACCCTAGTTACTCAGACATGACATTTGGTCCGTCCTACATGTCGTTTACTTCCCTTTCTACACGGCATGTTCCCTATAACTTGGGTCATTACACACAAGAAGTACCCAGATTCGCGAGACACGGTGTGTGCCCCCTTCTACATGCCATGTATATTATGGAACATGGATTAAACCTTTTTTCCACCATATCTTGGACATGAATCATTTGGGTTAGTGCCCCCCCTCCTTCTCATTCCTCTAATGTTCGAGAATCATTTACATCAATAAAGGTTTTTTATTTTTTCAATTCAATTTGTAACAAATTAATTGATATGTATTCATTAATAAGTTTGAAGAATGATTCATTTTATATTCATTATAAACTAGAAATGTATTTTCCTCCATGTTTTTTAGATATCATGGTTCATTTAATGGTTTATTCAATTGTTCATTTTGTGTGAGAAATAAAATTTTCCAGACTTGTATATCTATATTACATGTATCCTTTTAAAAGGTATATGAAGATATTTAAAGGATATGATAAGAATCATTATCAACCAAAATCCTTTATTTTTGAGAAGTATATTTTTTATGAGGATAAAAACTTCTGTACAATATACTTATCTATAGTGGAGCACAACAGTTTTACTATATCTCACCAAGAATGTGTCAATTATGGAGGAAAGTGGATCTGTCGCTTGAAAATAAAATTGTTGATAGATGAACATATAAAGAAGGTATATTTATAAATCTTGAATAACATGTATGATACTCATTAATATATAAAATTTCTTATTAAAGTGTTAAAACAATGTTATCCAAATAAGAAAGATATGAGTATTTGGAATGATCGATAAAAAACTTTTTTTCAGGGTTTAATGAGATCGTACAAGGTAGATCAGATGCATCAGAAACATTGACATGGTTAGTGGGTGGACCAAGTTTAAATTTGAGTACATGGTCTAGGAATGACATTAATGGATATACATTATATATGAAATATTTTGACAATAGAAGTGTGGTTTATAATAGTTGTGTATTGTTGTTCAAAAAAGAAATTCATTTTTCCAATTCAAAAAGATAAAAAACAATCTATATGTTTAAATTATATTATGGAGTCATTGAAGAAATATGGGGGGGGGTTTATTGCAATAAATTTTTAGTTCCAGTGTTTAATTAAAAATGGGTTATCGATAACAACAATGTTAGACATGATGAATTCGGAATAACACTTCTAATTTGAACATATTTGAATACACAATCGATCCTTTTATCCTATAAATATGGGAAAACAAATTATATTCTAAATCCATCAAATATGATGTTTTTTATTGTTTTACAATGAAAGATAAAGTATATTAGTGATGAAAAACTTGATTAGTATGATTATTTTTGTCAGATTCCTACTTTCAAGGAAATATTAACATTAAATATTGATAAGAATGTTGTAGATATGGTTTGTGCCATACAGAACTATCATGATAAAGGAATATGAAAAGACAACCCTTTATTGATTTCTTAATATTATATGTAAAATATATTTATTTCTTGTTTCCTTTTTAAAATATTATAAAATGTTAGATATATTTGTTTTATTTGTTTATATAAAATACATATTATAACTAATATGTTAAATTCTTGTTTATATTAGTTTATTTTTTTTCATTTTTTCTATTATTTAACTTTATATATAACAGATGGATTTTTATGAATTTCTATGTAAGATTTTTTGTCTTTTATTTATTATTGTTTTGTTTTGTTTTTATATTTTTAAAATTATTATTAAAATTTTTATGTATCTGTTGGATTTTTACCCTTCATTTATGTTGTTTCACCCACCAATCATTAATTTTTTTATCATTTTATTTAAATACATTAACAAATATGAAAAAAAATATTTTAGTTTGATGTTTATTGGAATATTTTTTATTTTTTATTGAAATTTATATTTAATAGTTGGATTTTTATATTTTTTTACTAATGGTTTGTTAATTTGATTTATAGGATAATGTTGGGTCGGATATCTGAGTCATGTGGAGCCTTTGGGGAGGATCATACACATACTTCTACTAAGGATCCTAATCATCCTTTTTCATAGGATCTATATACTTCTATAGGTGTAGAGATTAATTCCATGGTTGGTAAATGTGTTTACAAGGGTTTACCAAAATTATGAACTTCTTGTAGTCGGTACAATAGGGTATTACTTGAATTTGATGGTAATTATATTCCTATGGTTCCACATTAAAAACAATTAATACTTTTATTTCAATGGAATCTCAGGCAAAAGCTATCAACTTCCCGATGGCCCCACATTCCCCCAGGTCGCTATGTTCTCCAATTTGTTATGCCCTCTCAGCGCCCAAGGTTTCTCCTAATTCCCCTCTCTATTTAGGCTTCCTCACCTCTCTTCATGTCCCCCGTATTTCTCTAGCTTCTGACATGGATTCTCCTAGGGTCATTTCCCCTGCTACCTTTCATGGCTGGTCGTACAAGTTTTTTTTGTATCTCGTCCTTCATTTTATATTTAGTGGAGGCACTTAAATAGTACCCTAGGCCATTGTTCCATTCTACGACCTTGAACTCCAACTCTCTCCTCCAGGTTAGATCTGGCAATTAGATACTCAATGGTTTTGGGCTGAGGCTCAATAGTTTTGGTTTCTACCAGGGTCTTCTTTCCTTCACTTTTTGGGTTTCATCCCCTATTTATTCTTTCTCTGGTCTCATTTATATATTCCCTAAGGGTTTTATCCTCATTTTTTGGTTTTCTATTTATGCTTTTGCTCGTATGTGGTGTGATTTATTTTTTTTGGTGGTTTGGTTTTCATTTTTGGGTCTATTTATTGGCGGTCATGCATATGAGTTTTATCGTGGTCTTCATCTTCCTGTTTCTTTACATTAGCTCCGAGTCTCCACCACATTATCCAAGGTGTATTTTTGTGTTGTTCTTCTTAGTTCTTTGGGATGTGAGGTTGATAATATTTGATTCTTGGAGGTTACATATTCTTTAAAACTAAGAGGATGATGGTGATGGCTTCATTGGCTCATATCATCTGTCCGAGTCTTTTTGTGGCAGTGTGGTGCTTCGTGGCTTTTGGTGGATGCGGTGTTGAGTTATCCGGGTGATGCGACTAATGGTAGATTTTCTAATGGCCTGTAGTTATGGTTTCTCACTACAGAGACAATAGTGTTTTCACCGGCATCGATAATGGTTTCTTGTGATGCTCTATGGTGAAAACTATTATGCTCAAGGTGGAGATGGGGATTTTCAGTTGAAGGATTTTGATGGCGATCTGATGGATGATGTCAGTGAGGGTCTGGAGGTGGTTCAGTGATCGGGATAGTAATGATATCCCATCTGACATTTTTTTGAATTTCAAATTTTTAAATGGATTGTTTATTTTATTGGCGAAAATGTGGAGTGGACGACGTGGATATGGCATGGGTGATGGTGGTGTTTTTAATTTGGTTATTGTGGAATTCTAATGTTGAAATTTGAACATTGAATGTGGTATGGTGTGGTTTTTTTAAGTAGGATTTGTTTGATGTTGTAGATATTTTTTTATGGTTACCACTAATAAAAAAAGTGGATTTTATACAATAGAAAAATGGATTGTGGTGGATACAATTTTGGTAATATAATTTGTAATTATTTTACTTAGCATTAATTTTTTTTTACTAATATAGATTTATTTTCACTTATTATCAAATGGAATATGATATACCTGGAACTAGATAATCTAAGAAGAAATTTTAGATTTGGATTCAATAAGAGGGAGGTATTTTAAAACAACCCCCACAAGAGAGTTAATTTTTGGGGAAAATCCATGTGACATATAACATAATATAGATGAAGATACATTGAAGAAATTTATTGAAAGAAAATAGAATGAATCATTTTTGGTAAGTAAATTTTAACATTTAGAAGTTTTTTATATTAATGATCATATTGATGATTTTTTTATTCTTAATTTATAGCAAATGGGGAGGCCTCATCAATGGATACAATCCAAAAATGTATACCCTCATACTTTATATTGTGGAGGGTATATGTTATTGGAATAAATGATGAATGAAAAATTTTATAAGCTAAGAGATGAGTCTTCAAGATCCGCAGAGTTTGGACTTCCATCCTCCGAGCTAGACATGAAATGTTGAATGTGGGACTGAATGAGAAAAAGGGGGAAAATTCGTATGTAAGAGTTGAGGGATGTAGATTAAATGATTTTAATATGTTATTTAATTTACTTATGTTATTTAAGTTAATTAAAATCTTGATATATTGTGATTCACAATTAAAATTTTCAAATATTTTATATTGGAATTTCTTGAGGATCTGAGCACATATGGGATCTTTATACCTAAGGGTAGGAAGGATATTTTAGCTACTGGATTGAAAAAACCAGAATAACTATGTTTTGTATGAGGATACATGAAATGTGTATTGATAATAATCATGTTCATTATTTATAAAGGTTATTCAAAGGAGTGTGTATATAAAAGGTAAATAGAAGATTTGGAATCTAAAGTTCAATATATAGGAGAGTCAATAGAGGTGAGAATCATATATTCATAAAAATAGATGTTTTTAGACATGAAATAATAATTTTAGGATGCATATGCTACTGCTACACCTCAACCTTTATATCTCACTCTTCCACCTCCACCTACAGATCTCACTCCTCCACCTTCCCCTTATCCAACTCTTACACCTCCTCCTTTATAGCTTCCCATTTATTATGAGTTATATGTTTAGGATCCCCAACATTATATTATTGAATATGGGATTATATAGTATACTGGGGATAACATTCATCATCAATATATAGATATTGAGAAGATTAGGATCATTTTACATGATATTATAGATAGATCATTCTGAATACCATTTCCTATAGATGAGTTCACTACATTTGGATAAAGTATCAACCATTTTTTAGTTTGTACATATAGACTTATCTAAAAAATTATGATTGAGGTATGTTTATATTATATCTTTTATTTCACATAGGTCCTAATTTTTTTAAAAAGTGTAAAAATTATATATTTATCGAATTTTTTTATAGGAATACTTTAAAGGTAAAGAAATATTGTATAGACAACAACAATTGAATGTTGTTATGATTTTAGATAGAAGTTCATTGAGACTTCATAGATTATCAACATATTCAAAAAAAATTTATAAGTTTATGAAATTAAAATGGATTCTAACATTTGTGAACTTGTAATGACTACGGTGATTTTAAACAAAGCTATCATAGAGCTTATAACCGGAGATAATTTAGGAATTAACACAATGAAAGTCTCTTCTATGTAAGTTTATTATCATATATATTTCAATTATTTTAATTTATTAAAGTTTAATAATTATTTTTGTTTGGTAGTAGGTATCTTTATACAATTTTTATATAGTGTGATACAATATCAGTATATGGATTTTTGGATCCATAATTTATTTCACCTATTGCGATGACAATGAGTGATATGGAAATAACATTTTATATTGGTAAAATATTTCAACATAATTAAATTCAGTGATGTATGCTTCCATATCATCAATATTATGGAATATATATTTCATAAATTATTATATAACTTAATAGAATAATCACTCACATTATATTTTTTATATATTAATGTCCATTGTATGTTAGGTATTTTTTTCTAACTGAGAAAAAACCTTATTGGATATGCACTATCCAATGTGATGTGGGAGAATATTTGAATAATTTTACATATTATAATGATATTTAATTTTATTTCATACATATTATTTTCAAATAGGGTATGGTATTACTTTATATAGATAGTAGAAAAAAATAGTTAAAATATTAAATATGTAACATCAAAGGTGAATTATCATTTATAATTACAACATTTTTGTTTTAGGTACTTAAAAAGTTATGTTTAATTGAAAAATAATTTCTAAAAATATGTTTCATATTCAGGAATGAGTAAATGAATATGTATAATATGTTCTAAGATTTATGTTTTAAATAATTTAAACTAGTACAGTTACAAAATTCTAGAAGGTTGGATTTTTTTATAAACCATACCTTAAAATTTTCATTCATTGTATTCTGAATAAATGTTATATACTTTCATTTTAATCTATTTATTTTTATGACCATCAGCCTTATAGTGAACAAGATATAAGTTTCTTTCAAAAAGAATGGGTGGATTATTTCATAGATCCAATTGGGTTTTAGTTTATTTGTAATATACATTTTCAATTTTAAATTTAAAATTTTAATATTAAAATACATTTATTTTCTGATACTGGGTTGTGTTGGTATTTTTTAATTTTTTTTTCTATTGTTGTACTATCGGTGTAGGAGAAAATATTTATTATAATTTAAAAAATACATTTCTCATTTTGTTTATTTTACTACCAACATGAAATATTTTTGGATGATTTTTTATGTTGTATTTTACATAACCAAAATAAAAAACATCCATGTATATAGTTGTAGGCTGGTTTCTTTGAATTCTTTTATAAAACCAATGTTAAAAATCATTTATCAAATTATTTTTGATTAATCTATGTAAAAAACAAAATTTATATGGTACCTAGAATAACATTACATGGTAAAAAAATTTAAAAAATAAAAAAACCAATGTGAACCCACCTTTTTTGTAGTGACACGATACACATGCCTATAGGGGATGTTGTTTGAGATGAATTACTTGATAGGATATACCCATAATTAAGTAAACTTATAATATTATTGATTCTTTTAAAAAGATATTACAAGGGGTAATTGGATTAATATAAATTCAATGATTTTGTTTGATTGATTATCAGTTGTACTTGTTTGACCACCATAGGAAAAAGAGTTTTTGGGATGTTTATTTTGTTGAGAAAAATCCATGTTTTAAAATAAATTCATATGGTGGAATGAGGTGTGTATCAAATTATTTTATAAGATAATTTGAATTTAAATTGATAATAGAGATTGTTGTTTTTAAATGGTTTTTTATTTTAAATATTTTAATATAATATGAGGAAAATGTTTTAAAATTGATTTTGGAGGTGGATTTTGAAAAAATAACATCATTTTTAGGAAATGAAAGGGAATCCATGTTTGGGAATTTTTGTTTTTATGTTTGAGTGAAAACCCATGTATACAAAAGGGTTTTTTGAAAACCCATTCATGTTTTTGTTTCTAAAAAAAGATGAACATTGTTTTAATAAACAACTAGTAGCAATGTAAATCATGTTTTCTTTGTAATTTGTAATTTATTGGGAGTTATCTGGTGGTTAAATGGTGCATTTATAGAGTATATCATAGATGTGTTAAGAGAGATACTTATGGAAGGATTAATGGATCAATATTTATATTATGATCAAGCAATCATATATAGGACTTAATGATTTTAGGTATTATACCAATTTGATTATGTTTTTGATTTTTGATTCTTATCGTGGGGAGCAGCATTATGTAGAATCAAACTTTGTTATTTGATTCTTATGGATGGGAGAAATATAAGCCTATATATAGATCAATATATATCAATTTGATGTCATGAGATCAATGTGTATGGTTGATAACCATCTTAGTGTTTAGTTATGATTATGAACAAATTTCTTGAGAGATTACTTTTCATATTTAGAGAGTTTCTATCAAAAAATTCAAGTGAAACAACACCAAATATGTGATAGCTACCATTCATAGAGATATAAAAAGCTCAAGTAGTGGGTATCATGGTATCAAAGTGACTAAAAATCTATATTAATATATTTAAACCCTCAAAGGGTAGAGATGGGTATAATTTCTTATATTTTTTTAAATCATGTTTGGTTCAATGGAGTGATGTTAGGATGTTTTCTTAGCTAAAGTGGTGAGGTGCTTGAGCATGATTAGTACTTGGGAGACCTAAGGGTTTGGAAAAATGTTCTACATATTTAAGCCTTAATTCATGGAGATATTGTAACATCCCAGGTATTTAAAGAATAAATAATTTTCATATTTATTAATATTTATGAATTAAATATTAATTCTATTTTAAAGGGGTTGCTATGTTCGATAGCGTACCCGATACGCAACGAGGAGTTTCTTTGAAACTTACGTAGCACACTAGTAATAAAATAATATTATTTTAAATGTTAGTTAACATGTAGCCGTTGTATAGGCGGGAATGGATAGAAATAACTAAAATATGATTATATATGTTTTTAAGTGTTTTTATATTTACCCAATAAAAGATAAAGGCTTAAAATACGGAAAGAGTTCAATTTTAGGCATTTATACTCTAATTTTCACTAAAGGTTCACTTATCACCTTCTAATGGTGAACCGTCATTAAATATAGTTTTGATCACTCTTATACATTCTTTTGGACCAAATAAAACTCTTATTAAGAATCGGGACATCAAATTTTACTTTGTGGAAATTTTCGGTACCTTTCTGATAAAGTTCATTTTTTTTATGAATAGTGTAAAATGTTGCATTTTAATTCAAAACCTCTTTTTGATCTAATTTATTAATATGATTAGATTATCTTTTGAATTTGTTTTAAAGTGAAATTAGAAAATATTTTTACAAGTTAATCCAATGGTGTTCATTGGAATCAATTTCACTTTGAAATTGGACTTAAACTGGTGTCAATCTTTTGATACTTATTGTTTTGTAAAAACACGCTATTTGCTCTGGCAGCGGGAATTAATTATTAAATTAATTAATGTGACTTATATGATTTTAATTTTGTAAAATAGACTTCATTTTTGAGTTCGGAATATCAAATATAGCTTAGGGTGAATTTTTGGTAATTTTCTGAAAAACATCAATTTTTGATGAATAGTGAAACCACTAAGTGGTAATCAAGCAAACTGATTTTTCGGTTAATTGAAATTTTACCACTAATGTGTGTTGAATTTTGAAAATCCGACATACATGGTTGTCATTAAGAAGTAAAATGTGGTTCAATGAGATTAAAATATTTTTTTGGTGAATAGTAACTTATTAAGTTTTTAATCGCGATTAGTGGTAATTAGGGTAGTTTAAGGTATAAATAATACTTTAAAAATTTGAAATGACCTAGACACATGTCCCAACCCCATTGGTTGTGTCATGGCCGACCAAGACAAGCCATGTCCTAACTTAGGGACCCCATGGATCCACTTTTGTTGGGAAGTAACATAAATTACTTTTTATTTAATGTTAAAGTGAAAATGACACTAACATAAATTGTTTTACTAAAACAATTTTTAAGTGGGGTTATACAAGTCCAAATTTCGATTATAAATAGTCATTGGAAAGATAAAAAGATTTCCTATATCATATTATTTTTTTATAATTTTTAGACATTAAATAAATTAATGTATTTATGACATAATAATGATGCAGCGATGACATCATTATTTGGCGATTTAAATAAAACAGAAAGATAATGTTAAATCTAAAACCTACACATGGCCAAAACCAATTGGATGAGTGGATTTCGAAGCCTTATCACCTTATCCACGAATTAAATCAATGTGGGACCTTTTAAAACCGAAACAAATTTTCAAATTAAGTTATATTTCTTTACTTTCCAAAAGTGCCCCTCCTCTCCTCTTATAAAAGGCCCCCACCTCTACCTCATCTCACACACTCTTCAAGCCTTTGGCTCGACCAACCCCTGCCCATTTGCTCTCTCCACATCCCTCTCCTCATCCTAGAGGATTCCCTTTGGGCAGAATCCTTTCAAAGGAAGCCTTTAGGCTCAAATCAAAAGGAGTTACACTTTTTTAAGGTAATTGTTTCTCTCATGTTCATTTGTTTTATTTTGCTTCTCCAACCCCCTAAACTCTTTTTATTTACTTCTTTTGTGTCAACACCAGTATCTTCAATATACTAGGATGTTGTTATAAGATTTATTTGAGCTACACTCTCACACAACTACATCAAATGGTTAAAGAACATACGGTTTCCGTGGATGGCGAAATTCTGCCTCCCGAAACGATGATTGTTCAATTCTCATTTAACACCTTCAAAGGTGGCCATTATGATATCACTATTTTTATATATGATATATAATATGTTTATGTTTTCCTTATTCTTCTGTTGTTTTCATTTTGGTCATACCTTTATGGTTTCCATTATGGGTAAACACGATATCTTCATTTTAGGAAGTGCGGACTACCGCCCCCTCAAAGTGATGTGATTCGTTAATGCCATATGTGGGACGTGTAAAGGATGGATTTAAAGTTATTATATATGATGTTATACTGGAATTATAATATACCTACATATCATTATTATTTATTTCCATTAATGTATGAGATAGAAATGAAGGTAGCGTTCATGCGTACGTACGGACTACCGTCTCCATGAACGGTGCATTTCATTTCTTATCCCCAAATGTAATTTATTATTAAAAGTACATGTATATAATGGATATATATAATTAATGATATATATAAATGATGAATATAATTCTGGAATTAAAATATACATACCTCTCATTTAGTTTTAATTCCATTAATATGACAAAGAAATGAAAGTAGCGTTCATGCGTACGTACGGCTTACCGTCTCCATGAACGGTGCATTTCATTTCTTACCTCTAAAGGTGATGTAATATTATAAATGAATGTATGTACTGGATATATATGAAATAAATGATATCTACATTATGAATACCATTCTGGATATAATGAACCTTTGACCAAATTAACAACATGTAAGTGTAAGAGGTCTATTTTTGACTTAAGAACCAAATACCGACAAAATGAACATTATTAACTTAACTGATTACATGATGTTCATAACATGGTATAAAAGGAATAATGAACTTGAAAAAGATTCATAATCAAGTAGATATTAACTCAAGTTTATTATTCAGGAGATTAAAGAACGGTCGGGTCAAGTCAGATACGAGGTATGGGAACTTCTTAACCCAATTTTCATTCTTTGGGTTAATCTCCTACTTTCAAATTATGTCATTTTGTTATTATGTCGTATCTTGTATTTGTACTTTATTTATGTGTACTTATAGTGAATACACATAATGTATCTATTTTATTTAAAAATGATCATTGTATGGGACTTCGTCTCAATCTCCTTTCATTGAGGCATATCTTATTTTATACACAACTTTTTTTATACGGTGTATAAACCCCTTTGACTTTTACATTTATTAAAAAGGAATCTTTTTTATACGAAGCGTTTACTAAATGACAAAAGGGAATATTTTTGTCGTACGTATGCGGCGACAACGACTTCTCCGCCGTCGTGACCGTTATTTGAGTTTCGGCTTCTTCTACAAGCCATTCCTTCTTTTTAAAAGAAAAATAAATAACATGTTTTACTTTTCTTTTATTTTGGTATTGAAAATGGTTTTCATAATATTTTTATATCAATGTGTGGTATTGATATCTTGTGATTGAATGGTGGAAATTTTATGTTTCCTTTATGCATGTTTTATGTGATACGATTATGTTGAGGTTCTTGGGCATTATTATGAAGAACGGGTGGTTCCGTGATAAACTAAGGGCAGGTGAGCCCGTTATAGCTCTCCAATGCATTGGGTAACGCGAAGGAGTGAAACATTAAGGTTTCTCCGAAGAGATTTTCAGGGAATATACTGTGATGGATATTCCAAACGTAACCAAGAGGGTTACTCCCTACGTAAGAATGTTATGAATGCCTCAAGTTACCTTTATGTCTTATGGTTTCTATGATTTATTCATGATTTTATGAGGCATGTTAAAGTGCCTATGTTTTATGGGTAAAGTATGATTTCATTCTTATGTACATATGAACTCATGATTCCTTTCCATGTTTGTTATAACCCATACTGAGTTTTTATGCTCATCCCAAGTTTTTGAAATGTTTTTCACAGGTCAAGGGAAAGGTACATGATAAGATGATAGGGTCAAGGATTGTCAAAAAGAATCCATGTTTTAATTCAAATGTGTTTCCATTGATGGGAATGAGGAATACTATCTTTATGTAACCACTTTGTTTATATGTGGAATGTAATGCAAGTTTTATGATCTAATTCTCTAAAACTGTAATCCCGAAATGATCCTCAATGTGTAATCTTGTAATAACTCAAGATTAAGTAAGGTTTAAGGCTGGGGCCTTATAGTTGATATCAAAGGTCGGTTTAGATAACTTTAGGAGTTAGAATTCTATTAAATGATTATCCACAAATATTTTTTTTTTCGAAATGATATAGCATTTAAAGATTACCATGTTGCTTCATCTAAGACATGTTTGTTCATAATGGTTTTCCGCAGAGGAAACAGGGAAGCTGTGCTAGGAAGGCATACAGAAGGAAATAACCTTCCGAATCAGCATCCAGAAATGGTCGGAATTGGAACGGAATAGTTTGTTGCCGTAATGGCGCAGTTGACTCAAGCGATAAATGGTGGAGGTATCCATGCACGAGATCAGCCAGATCAACCGCAGAGGAACATGTCAGTGGTGGAACATTTCATGAGGCAACATCCACCATCATTCAGAGGATCATCTGACCCTGTGCTAGCTGAAGGGTGGATTAAAGCACTGGAGAAGATTTTTGATGTCATGGGTTGTTCAGACAATCAAAAGGTTAGTCTTGCTATTTACCGTTTGGAGGGTGAAGCAGATCATTGGGGGTCTATGGTTAAAAACATCAGGGACGCTGATGAGATTGATGCTCTTGACTGGGATGAATTCAAAGGTATGTTTCTTGAGAAGTATTTTCCTAAGGCTCTTCGACTTAGGATGGAAAAGCAATTCTTGGAATTGAGGCAAGAGGAAGACTCAGTGGCTGCCTATGAAGAAAGGTTCACTCGATTGGCAAGGTATGCTCCAAATTTTATCCGGGACCTTGATAGTAAAATCAATCGTTTTTACTCAGGATTAAAGCCAAAGTATCGAAGGGCATTGGCTTCTCGTGAGTTTAAAAGTTATGAAAAGCTTGTTCGATGTGATGAGAAGGTGGAAATGGAGTTTTCCGATGACCAAGTTTTCTATAACAACCAGCAGAAGAAGAGACCGAGGTGGCAGGAGAAAGGTAAGAATTCTTCAAAAAAGTCTGATGGTAAGAAAACTAAGTTTCCAGTTTGTGATAAATGTGGCAAAAGGCATGCTGGGGAATGTCTTCTGAATTCTGGGAAGTGCTACCGATGTGGTAAGATGGGACATAAGGCTCGTGATTGCACTGAAAAGGATCAAGGTGAAGGTAAGAATAAATTTGATTTACAGTTAGTGAAATGTTATAAGTGCAATGAGATGGGTCACTATGCAAACGAGTGTCCGACAAGGAGCTTGAGTGATGGGAAGCAGTTAGACTACAAGCAGAAAGGGGTGGTGAAATCCTTTGCAACTACTTCAGCAGATGTCGGGCCATCAAATGTAGTTGTATCAGCTCCAGGGAGCTCAATTTTTTTCAAAGATTGACTTGAGATCGGGGTACCATCAGCTGAAGGTAAAGGAGGCAGATGTTCCGAAGATTGTGTTCCATACTAGATATGTCCAATATGAATTTGTAGTTATGCCTTTGGGGTTAACCAATGCACCTGTTGTATTCATGGACCTTATGAATAAAATTTTCCATGAGTTCTTGGATAAGTTTGTGTTTGTGTTTTGAGATTTGGGAAGAGATTGTGTGTGCCTTGTGATTCACAGTTGAAGAGAGAGTTGTTATGTGAAGCTCATAGTTCTCCATTTTCAGTTCATCCGGGCAGTACTTAGATGTATAGAGATCTGCGGGAGTATTACTGGTGGGATGGAATGAAAAGAGACATTGCTGATTTTACTGTGAAGTGTTTGACTTGTCAACAGGTTAAAGCAGAGCGGCAGTTACCGAAAGGGATGCTTCAGCCTTTACCAGTGCCAGAGTGGAAATGGGAGAATATATCCATGGACTTTGTTGTTGGATTACCGAAGACATCTCGAGGTAATAATGCAATCTGGGTTATTGTTGATCGCTTGACCAAGTCTGCTCATTTCCTTGCTATACGAGATACTTTCTCTCTTGATCAACTTTCCCGTTTGTATCTTAAGGAGATAGTCAGGTTACATGGAGTTCCTCTCTCCATTGTATCGGATCGTGATCCCAGGTTTACTTCTAACTTTTGGAAAGGCCTTCAGAATTCGTTGGGTACTGAATTAAATTTTAGTACAGATTTTCATCCTCAATCAGATGGGCAGTCAGAATGAACAATTCAGACATTGGAGGATATGCTACGAGCTTGTTCTATGGATTATCAGGGAAGTTGGGACCAACATCTTTCTTTGGTTGAGTTTTCATATAATAACAGTTTTCATTCTAGTATACAGATGGAACAATTTCAGTCATTATATGGGAAGCGGTGTCGAACTACAGCTTTCTGGGATGAAGTGGGTGAAAGGAAGCTGATGGGACCAGAATTGGTAGAAGAGATGGCAGAAGGAGTTCAGCTGATTCAGAAACACATGAGAACAGCTCAGAGCAGGCAGAAGAGTTATGCGGATAACCGGAGGAAGGATCTATCTTTCGAGGTAGGTGATCATGTTTTTCTCAAGGTTTCTCCTTGGAAAAGTGTGATGAGATTTGGTAAGAAAGGAAAGTTGAGTCCAAGGTTTGTTGGACCATATGAAATTCTGGAAAGAGTTGGATCAATTGCATACCGAGTGGCTTTACCTCCGAGTATCTCTCAGGTACACAATGTTTTTCACGTTTCGATGTTAAGAAAGTATATGCCAGATCCATCTCATGTTTTGAGTCCAGAGGTAGTTCAGCTGGAAGAGAACCTATCTTATGAGGAACAACCAGTCCAGATTCTTGACCACAGGGAGCAAGTGTTACGGAATAAAGTGATTCACCAGGTAAAGGTTTTGTGGAAGACCCACATGATTGAAGAGGCAACATGGGAATCTGAAAATGCTATGAGGGTTAAATACCCCCACTTATTTTGATAAGTGAATAAAATTGCGAGGACGCAATTCCCAAAAGGGGGGAAGGATGTAACATCCCAGGTAATTAAAGAATAAATAATTTTCATATTTATTAATATTTACGAATTAAATATTAATTCTATTTTAAAGGGGTTGCTATGTTCGATAGCGTACCCGATACGCAACGAGGAGTTTCTTTGAAACTTACGTAGCACACTAGTAATAAAATAATATTATATTAAATGTTAGTTAACATGTAGCCGTTGTATTGGCAGGAATGGATAGAAATAACTAAAATATGATTATATATGTTTTTAAGTGTTTTTATATTTACCCAATAAAAGATAAAGGCTTAAAATACGGAAAGAGTTCAATTTTAGGCATTTATACTCTAATTTTCACTAAAGGTTCACTTATCACCTTTTAATGGTGAACCGTCATTAAATATAGTTTTGATCACTCTTATACATTATTTTGGACCAAATAAAACTCTTATTATGAATCGGGACATCAAATTTTACTTTGTGGAAATTTTCGGTACCTTTCTGATAAAGTTCATTTTTTTTATGAATAGTGTAAAATGTTGCATTTTAATTCAAAACCTCTTTTTGATCTAATTTATTAATATGATTAGATTTTCTTTTGAATAGGTTTTAAAGTGAAATTAGAAAATATTTTTACCAGTTAATCCAATGGTGTTCATTGGAATCAATTTCACTTTGAAATTGGACTTAAACTGGTGTCAATCTTTTGATACTTATTGTTTTGTAAAAACACGCTATTTGCTCTGGCAGCGGGAAATAATTATTAAATTAATTAATGTGAATTATATGATTTGAATTTTGTAAAATAGACTTCATTTTTGAGTTCGTAATATCAAATATAGCTTAGGGTGAATTTTTGGTAATTTTCTGAAAAACTTCAATTTTTGATGAATAGTGAAACCACTAAGTGGTAATCAAGCAAACTGATTTTTCGGTTAAATGAAATTTTACCACTAATGTGTGTTGAATTTTGAAAATCCGACATACATGGTTGTCATTAAGAAGTAAAATGTGGTTCAATGAGATTAAAATATTTTTTTGGTGAATAGTAACTTATTAAGTTTTTAATCGCGATTAGTGGTAATTAGGGTAGTTTAAGGTATAAATAATACTTTAATAATATGAAATGACCTAGACACATGTCCCAACCCCATTGGTTGTGTCATGGCCGACCAAGACAAGCCATGGCCTAACTTGGGGACCCCATGGATCCACTTTTGTTGGGAAGTAACATAAATTACTTTTTATTTAATGTTAAAGTGAAAATGACACTAACATAAATTGTTTTACTAAAACAATTTTTAAGTGGGGTTATACAAGTCCAAATTTCGATTATAAATAGTCATTGGAAAGATAAAAAAATTTACTATATCATAGTATTTTTTTTATAATTTTTAGACATTAAATAAATTAAAGTATTTATGACAAAATAATGATGCAGCGATGACATCATTATTTGGCGATTTAAATAAAACAGAAAGATAATGTAAAATCTACAACCTACACATGGCCAAGACCAATTGGATGAGTGGATTTCGAAGCCTTATCACCTTATCCACGAATTATATCAATGTGGGACCTTTTAAAACCGAAACACATTTTCAAATTAAGTTATATTTCTTTACTTTCCAAAAGTGCCCCTCCTCTCCTCTTATAAAAGGCCCCCACCTCTACCTCATCTCACACACTCTTTAAGCCTTTGGCTCGACCAACCCCTGCCCATTTTCTCTCTCCACATCCCTCTACTCATCATAGAGGATTCCCTTTGGGCAGAATCCTTTCAAAGGAAGCCTTTAGGCTCAAATCAAAAGGAGTTACACTTTTTTAAGGTAATTGTTTCTCTCATGTTCATTTGTTTTATTTTGCTTCTCCAACCCCCTAAACTCTTTTTATTTACTTCTTTGGTAACAACACCAGTATCTTCAATATACTAGGATGTTGTTATAAGATTTATTTGAGCTACACTCTCACACAACTACATCAAATGGTTAAAGAACATACGGTTTCCGTGGATGGCGAAATTCTGCCTCCCGAAACGATGATTGTTCAATACTCATTTAACACCTTCAAAGGTGGCCATTATGATGTCACTATTTTTATATATGATATATAATATGTTTATGTTTTCCTTATGCTTCTTTTGTTTTCATTTTGGTCATACCTTTATGGTTTCCATTATGGGTAAACACGATATCTTCATTTTAGGAAGTGCGGACTACCGCCCCCTCAAAGTGATGTGATTCGTTAATGCCATATGTGGGACGTGTAAAGGATGGATTTAAAGTTATTATATATGATGTTATACTGGAATTATAATATACCTACATATCATTATTATTTATTTCCATTAATGTATGAGATAGAAATGAAGGTAGCGTTCATGCGTACGTACGGACTACCGTCTCCATGAACGGTGCATTTCATTTCTTATCCCCAAATGTAATTTATTATTAAAAGTACATGTATATAATGGATATATATAATTAATGATATATATAAATGATGAATATAATTCTGGAATTAAAATATACATACCTCTCATTTAGTTTTAATTCCATTAATATGACAAAGAAATGAAAGTAGCGTTCATGCGTACGTACGGCTTACCGTCTCCATGAACGGTGCATTTCATTTCTTACCTCTAAAGGTGATGTAATATTATAAATGAATGTATGTACTGGATATATATGACATAAATGATATCTACATCATGAATACCATTCTGGATATAATGAACCTTTGACCAAATTAACAACATGTAAGTGTAAGAGGTCTATTTTTGACTTAAGAACCAAATACCGACAAAATGAACATTATTAACTTAACTGATTACATGATGTTCATAACATGGTATAAAAGTAATAATGAACTTGAAAAAGATTCATAATCAAGTAGAGATTAACTCAAGTTTATTATTCAGGAGATTAAAGAACGGTCGGGTCAAGTCAGATATGAGGTATGGGAACTTCTTAACCCAATTTCCATTCTTTTGGTTAATCTCCTACTTTCAAATTATGTCATTATGTTATTATGTCGTATCTTGTATTTGTACTTTATTTATGTGTACTTATAGTGAATACACATAATGTATCTATTTTATTTAAAAATGATCATTGTATGGGACTTCGTCTCAATCTCCTTTCATTGAGGCATATCTTATTTTATACACAACTTTCTTTTATACGGTGTATAAACCCCTTTGACTTTTACATTTATTCAAAAGGAATCTTTTTTATACGAAGCGTTTACTAAACGACAAAAGGGAATATTTTTGTCGTACGTATGCGGCGACAACGACTTCTCCGCCGTCGTGACCGTTATTTGAGTTTCGGCTTCTTCTACAAGCCATTCCTTCTTTTTAAAAGAAAAATAAATACCATGTTTTACTTTTCTTTTATTTTGGTATTGAAAATGGTTTTCATAATATTTTTATATCAATGTGTGGTATTGATATCTTGTGATTGAATGGTGGAAATTTTATGTTTCCTTTATGCATGTTTTATGTGATACGATTATGTTGAGGTTCTTGGGCATTATTATGAAGAACGGGTGGTTCCGTGATAAACTAAGGGCGGGTGAGCCCGTTATAGCTCTCCAATGCATTGGGTAACGCGAAGGAGTGAAACATTAAGGTTTCTCCGAAGAGATTTTCAGGGAATATACTGTGATGGGTATTCCAAACGTAACCAAGAGGGTTACTCCCTACGTAAGAATGTTATGAATGCCTCAAGTTACCTTTATGTCTTATGGTTTCTATGAATTATTCATGATTTTATGAGGCGTGTTAAAGTGCCTATGTTTTATGGGTAAAGTATGATTTCATTCTTATGTACATATGAACTCATGTTTCCTTTCCATGTTTTTTATAACCCATAATGAGTTTTTATGCTCATCCCAAGTTTTTGAAATGTTTTTCACAGGTCAAGGGAAAGGTACATGATAAGATGATAGGGTCAAGGATGTGTCAAAAATAATCCATGTTTTAATTCAAATGTGTTTCAATTGATGGGAATGAGGAATACTATCTTTATGTAACCACTTTGTTTATATGTGGAATGTAATGCAAGTTTTATGATCTAATTCTCTAAAACTCTAAACCCGAAAAGATCCTCAATGTGTAATCTTGTAATAACTCAAGATTAAGTTAGGTTTAAGGCTGGGGCCTTATAGATATTGGGTACATGAATATATACTATATGAGCACACATAATATGTTGTTGAGGGAGAATCCATAAGATATTATTGTGGTTATTCTACATTAGGAATATATCATTGGTCTAATTTTGGTTGTTATATTGCTTATTTTTTATTCCTTCCATATACTTGTGACATATTGAGACTAATGGTTGTAATTCGATTTTGAGTGAGAATATGTGTTTTTATAATATGGTTGTTTATTGTGTATGTTGATATAATTCCCCACCACAGGCCACACAACAATTCCCATACATCTATTTCCACATGTTCCCAAGTGCACCTACCCATATTCCATAGGTTTCTAACTAGTGGAAAGGCCTTAAATAAATTTAACAGGGTGACTATTCCCTCAAATAATAGTCATATAATAGTGGAAAATAACTAAACAAACATCCATGGAAAACAATAAATTATGCAATATCAAATAAATATAGGGCTATAACCAATTCCATAAAGAATTCATATAGTCATATATCATTGATCTCCTACTAAGCTGATCCCAAATAAAAAATAACCAAAAATAAAATTCTTGTACATTGACCCTACTTCCATCACTAGGCCTCAACACAAACTATTTGTATATACACCTCAAATATGTCAGCATTACATATTACACATCCTATGTTAATCCTAAAAGTAAAATAAGGTCTCCATGTGCAATGAGGTACTTGTAAAGGGTGTGAGAAATACATCTCAGTAGGGTATCTCCAAGTTCCCCTTGTATATAAAGTCATATACATATATGAACAAGTAATAAAATAAATAAATCACACAATTTCCTTAGAAAATGTGTTCTAATAAAGCCACCCTGACTCCTTGAGAAAAGGGTCACTGTGTGATAACCAAACCACCAAGACACCTGACCATAACTACTTTTATGATATGCCTAAATCCTCACATCACCTTGCCTCATGTCATCTCACCCATAACCACATCCCATCCCATACCCAAAGACTTATAGTATGATGTCATCCAATTATTGACCACCACTCCCTCATTAGAAAAGTAACACATATAAAGCTTGAACTCTACTTTCTCACTCATGGTAGGATCCATCAGTCATCTCTTAAATCACATCATGCCTTTAACGGGTAGTGCACTACCATGACCCAAGCCCCACATAGAAATTTCATATCCATTCATTAACACATTTCTTCCCATGAAATATTTTTTCATTAGAGCCTTATCACTCAATAATAAAGACTATTATATACCCAATACTTTATCAATCAATGTATAGCTCATCCTTATGAACATGACCCAAGACTCTCAAAGTGAGGCCCCAAGTCAACCAACTACCCATCCCTCTCATCCAAGGAGGTGACATCAAGTATTCAATCCTATGACTTCTCACTTAAGATAAGGACCCAGGACTTAGGATTCCACTCCCCCTTTGGGTCCATCAATTTTCACTAGCATAATAATAGGCATGAAAAATACACAGGGAATATAACCTATCACATGTGATCACCAGCTATATACATCCAAGACTAGTCTGTAACTTTCCATCACCCCATTATCATATATCATCCCACCCACTAAGTCATCCACTAGGGTCTAGATGACTTATCCTAGTCCATGATAATTGATACCATCTCATGTCTATCACCCGTCGGTGACACCACAACCCATAATATTATCCTGACCCTATCTCGGTCAAGAGAGGTACAAATCCTAACAAAAATTCTCTAATCCCCTATAGAAACTGCATTCCAATTCCAAAATAAAATCCCATGACCCTCACTAAGTCCCATTTAACATTTCATAAGGTTGATATATCTATTAAACTCATAGAGAACCCATATTTGTCACACCTCCTCCATTATGGGATGATTTTTCCAGCTCACTACACTCAACAAGAGCCACTCCACCATCAAAAGGGTTTCACTCACCAAGGATGAGATGTATAGACATCCCAAATATTTCTAATAGCACGAATCCTGTCACATATACTCGGCTAGACCTATAAAGCACAAACTAGTCTATATATATCTCACCACCCATATCATGACCTCCTATAGGTCTCTTTTTAGCTCAAACAACACCCTTACAATTTGGATACATAGTCATCGAGTGATCTTAAACCACTCAAGAGATAAAGAGAACTTAACCGAGTATAGAAGGTTAAATTCCACCCTATTTTTCTCTCATAATCCCTATTCTCTCTATCCTAACCCTTGATAATGTATGTATAAGGAAAATCATACATAAACACACATATAGATTTTTATTAAAGGGAGTACCTACCTTTTTCAAGGAGTTACCACCAAAGATAAGCTCCACCATGCCTCAAGAAATCCTATCGAAGACTAATTCAGGATCATACCACCACCTAAAATCTTACCTTATATCATAGGATACAAATAATTAATTATAAATAATTATTTAAATTAAACTAATCCATCATAATCACCAAATAACTCACAGAGAACCATCACACCAATGAAACCTTGACCAAACACACTTATAGGGTTTTCAACACACCCTCAACACTATACTAACTAAAATCCCGATCACATGATGCCTAATAATTTGATAAATTAATTTTATTTAATAATAAAACATTAAAAATTCATTCATGTGAAATATCCCACTGAAACAACACATGATGGCATAAAAAGTCATAATGTGATGCCCTCTATCATGGTTTCATGAAATACCCATTAATTTCGGTTGATTCCACCATGATCTAGTGGAATCAACACTGAATCCCTAAATAAAATTGACCAAAACATGAGTAGATCGAAATGTGAATTTAAGAATATAATAGAAACATAAAAACATACCCAAGATCACCACTAAAACACATCTTGAATCATCATGTTTCAAGTGAGATCAAAATAGTTAAAACGAGGGTAAAATCATCCAAGAATGGACTCCTACTAACCCCCAAAAATCTATATGGAAGGTCCCCAACCCAACAAAAGACTAAAATTCCCCCACTAAAAAACAACTCATTCCCCATTTTCTATCCATGGGGACTCAATGTTCAATAGATGGCCCACCGGATGGCTGGTACTCACACACTGGTTAGACAATGAGACCAATAAGTACCCTAGTCAATGGGATATCCCATCATCTGGCTTAAGACATATATAATTTTTTATCGTCCCCTAACCTCCCATCCTTCCACCAATGCTTCGTTGATTTCCTATTTCACACATAAAACCTAAATCCCCATCCAATAACCTAATTTATTGACTTTAAAAATCTTGATACCTAGGTTTGAGTCATAATTATTGAAATTAATTCTTCAAAAAATAGAAATTCTAATTCACTCTAAATATGAATGACCTAAAAATTACAGGTCATTATAAATTCCTCACTATAATTCTTAACATACTTGAAAATATTTTTTGATCCTAGAACCATGTCTCTTGACCTACCTCAGTTGTAAGTTAACCAAGAACTCACTAGATACTATGATGGAATGCTCAACAACACTTTCACGGTGTAACAAAAACACCATTTATTCTATTAACTAGAAGCTGGTCCACCCACTCACTACCAACATGAACACTGATATAGTTCTCACTACTCCTATATATGAAAACACACCTCATTATCTTTGTCCATCTCATCCTAAATCTCATGGTTCTTATCACCATAAGACTCCACTCATAATTACTAAATTAAAGTTATGGTGCTATCCATTATAGGAATGGTCTATCAAATCACACTTTTGATGGTCCAGTGATCCACCAACTATATTCTAAACCATTTTATTAATATGGTTTGCACCTCACCACATTTGATTATATGCCAAATAGATATTCAAACCTCATCTATTTGAATTCATCATAAACTAATTGGTTGCATCTGCTAATGCGCCACCAAAATAACGCTTATCTCCAACTCTATGTTTTCACTCATGACCCCCACATGTAGGCTCCCACTCATTCACCAATTCATGGCCCTGGTCTCCTTTACATTCTATTAATTTATATCCCAATAGACACCATCCTGATTTTTCATCACATGATTTATCCCCAGAATCATGAAATGTATCCGGATCACGCTTGAAACATGTAAGAAAACATGATTCACCCCCTAAATCATGTTGTGAGTCATAGATCATCCCATTAATCATTCTTAGCCCACAATATAACTCACAATATAAATTATCATCCTAACTCTCAGTGTAATTCCTTTGTTGGTTCACCACCAACCACACCAGCCTTCATGATCTCACCCCAAGAACCAACACACCTCTGATCCAACATACTCTCAGATCATGAAAATAACTCTTGTCTCAATTCCAATGCATTGACTCAAACCAAAAAAACATCATAATCTTGAATATGATATTTTATATGTTACTATATATTATTAAATCTTAACTCACACTAGTACATCATTGTCACCCTGACATCCACTAACTGATCTCATTGTATTCATGACCCTTATGACTTGATGATCATTCACACATGATCAATATGATTCTCCCAAACATAATAGTATCATTATCATCACTCATTGAAGAAATAAAATTCACATTTTTAATTCTCACTCTTCATCCATCACTGAACAAAGTGATTGGGCATGGTCATTTAACTCATACTTGAGAGTTAGCATGAAACACCAACTACCTCTGTCCATTCTAAATCACTGGTAATAAAATTATCCAATAGAAAATGATGTACTCCCCACTATTTAGATTCTCATATAATACATCTTCAGAATAGATCCAAATAGGTCCAACATCACATGCATGTCACTCCTCTCCAGTCATTTTCACCTTCATCAACCTCTGAAACCACACCTTTATGATGGTCCATGTCAAATATTTCTATTGTAAAAATAATAACATGGTACCCCAATCTATCATTGATTCCATACCTTCATATAGAGGGACCTCTTCCATCCTAATCCAACTCCCAAGGCCATAGAGTCCATGATTATCTCATCCAAAACCCCAGTCACTTCATTCATAGGGTTTCCCCAAACACATACCACCACTACACTAGTGCTATAGTGCCACTTGATTTCTTCCTCAACCCAAATGGTTCTAAATAGACCCACACATAGATTATTTACCAATTTATGACTGAAATAGGCACTTTTGTTACCCAGTATGCACTTTCCCTAACACAATAAGATTTTTCCCAAAAAGTCTCACTAAAGACCGCTTTTTTCCTCAAGTAGAGTGGTCAACTGAAAACCCACTCATAGGTCCTCACCCATTATCCACCTTGACCTAAAAACCCAAAAATATATATTCTCCTATTCAACCTGATCACACAACCAAAATCACACTTCCATGAGTCACATCCCATTTAACCCAGGCTTACATGCCTAACTCTATGACCATGCTCCACAAGCTGGTCATTCTTACCCAACCAGAGCATCCCTAGAACTCCTCTTCAAAATTGAGACATATCACTCATTATAGGATCTATCACACAACTACATGCCACCCAAGCACCATTTAAAATGCATGATCATCCTAATATACTCTCAACACACCACCAAATGTGAATCCGGAGAAACACAAAGTTATGTGTCCAATGGATCCTATACTCGAACCTCAACCCTGATACCATAAATTCTTCAAGTGCCATACATACCCAAACCCAATGCATTTCTCATTCATTTCTCCACAAACCATCAGGGTTTACATAGATTCACCCATTTTGATTAAATATAATTCAACATATAATCTTTGAGAAAAAACCATATAGGTTATTGTTTACACTATAAGTAACTGAATCCATTTCCAACCCACTAGGGTTATAAATCCTTAAATAAATCATCTCCCATACTTAGATTATTCCTTAGTAATTACATGTATATACCAAACCAGTTAAGGTTATATTAGCAAGGAATCCAAAGCCATATCAATCCATTAAGGGTCTCCACGCATCCCTTGATGAAGGGGCTAAATTCCCCCCACCAAAGAACATCATGCACCATGATCTGAATGGACTACCATTAGAAGAAATTATAGTTTATATTAGTTAATTATAATTCCATCCAAAGTTATATAGGAAAACACTATATAAGTTTATTATTTACACATAATCAGTTGAACCTATCATTAAAAAATCCAAAAACATACAAGAAGGAAATTCCATGTGACAATACATGCCCAACCATATGCATGTTCGTGGCCTATTCCGAATGTTTCAAGAGACAAAAACCATAAATAAAATCTCCAGTAAACATATCACATTTTATAAAAATATAATCCATAGTAGTGTAAATAAATAATAACTATTCCATAACCCTAGTAACTAGGTATTCCCACTAAAAAGTTGTTCATGAATCCCAAGTATATGGTCCAAAAAAACTCTAAAACATTTCTATACAACCTATCTACCAACTCCCAAAATACAAAAAAAAATAAGTCTATAATACCATTTTTTAATTCCCCACCCCGGGCCACTCGATAGTTCCTGGACTGGGGTCTCTATGTGGCCTCAATCATGCCTCCTCATATTTCAGAGGCCATTAAATAGATATGAGGGATTAATATATATAATGAGGATACTCTTCCATTAGAAAATATTCTTACAATAGTGGAAAATAACTAAAAATCATCCATCGAAAACATTATAGTATCCAATTTAAATAAACATAGTTTTATTATATATTCCTTGAAAAACTCATACAGTTGCACATAATTGATTCCCCACTGGGATGATATGAAATAAAAAATAAAACAAAACTAAAATGCACACACATTGTCCCCATTTTCATCTTAGATCCACAACCCACCCCTTTACCACATATAATCAAGCTACATAAACTTGATCCACTAAAAAATACCATTCTTAACCTGAATGTAATAAAAAATATGTATGTACACCAAGGTTATTTTGTATGGATTGAAAAATATATCTCATTGGGGTCCCGCCATGTGTCCCTAGTATACACCATCATATATGTCTATTCATGAGGAATAAAATAAATATATCACACACGTTCCATGGAAGATGTGTACTAAAAAGGCCACCATAACACCTTCCCATACATACTTTAGTGCCATACTAGAATCAATATGTCACCTCACAACATTCCACCACACTCATAAAAAAAATCCTTGCCAATACTTTAAGAATTAGGGAAGGGCTTCATCCATGTATTAACCAGTACTCCTTTTCTATTAAGGTCACATGTTCAAAGCTCAACCTCTACCATCTCACTCACAGTATGGTCAATCAGTCATATATTTCATCACATCATGATCCAACCCTCTTGTGTGTGGTCTAATTTAAAGCCCCAGACCTTATGGTATGGTCTTATCCATTAATAAACTCATGCATTCTCACACAATATGAGGTCATCCAAGCCTTCTCACTCATGGATAAGGCCCCTTTTTCAATTAATTCTTTATCACTCAAGGTATGCCAAACCTCATGAACATGACACAAGAAACTCTAGTAAAGGCCCCAAGATAAGAAAACAACCCATACCTCTCATACAAGGAGGTCACATCAAGTATACTATACGAATACTTCTCACCAAGGTAAGGTAACATGCCTCAGGATCCCACTCCCCCTTTGAGTTTTTCAGTTATCCTAAGCACAAGCACAAGAATAAGAATATACATGGATCACAAAACCCATCTTATGATATAACCAACTCTGAAAATCTATTCTTGACCCTCATATAGCCTCCACCTCATTATTATATATCATCTCACCCATTAGGGTATCCAATAGGGTTTATAGGGCCCATCTCAGTTTCTAGTCACTGATGTCATCTTACATATCTCACCCATCAGTGATACCATAACTCATAGGCCCATCCCTACCCTAAACTCATTATGTGAGGTCAAAATCCCAACCAAACCTCCCTAATATCCCTTTGAAACCATGTTTTATGTCCTCAATCAATTCCCATGACCCCCCCCATTAGCTTTCATCTTACATATATTAAGGGAGATGTATCCATGCCAGTCAAAGGAAACACCTGTTTTTTATAACACATACCTTTCTAAAAATCATTTCCTTCTCACTACACTCAAAAAAATATATTCCACCCATAGAAGTTTATCACTCACCAAGGCTGGGATGTATAGTTTCCCCACATATTTCCACTAAGATGAAGCCTCTCGCATATGATTTACGAGAACAATGAAGAATGAATTAGGCTAATCGCATCTCATTTATCATCCCATAACCTCCTAAATTTATTTTACCATCTCAACCAAGTCCTTTGACATTTTTAAAATAGTCATTAGGTGATCCTAAACCACTCGAGTTCTAAATATAACTTAATCGAGCATAGAAGGATGAACACTTACCTATTTAACTCTTTTATTCTCTATCAACTCTACATGAACCCATTAACATTCATGTAGAGGACAATTCAGTCATAAAAACACATATAGATTTGTATTAAAGGGATAAATTACCACTATAAAGGATTTTCCACCCAATAAAATCTATTCCAAGCCTTGGATGATCCTATCCAAGCCTCATCCAGACTCATGCCTCTACTCGAGCTCTTTCCTCGTATCAAAGAACATGGATAATTAATTATAATTAATTATAATTAATTATTTTAATTAAAACAATATATAATAATAACTGAGAAACTCATAGATAAACTATTCATCACTATAAACTTATCCAATAATACCTAGCAGGTCCATATCACACATCTAACATCATCCCAACTAAAATCCTTATCACATAACACTTGTTCATTCATTGAATTAATTTAATTTTATCCAAAAAGATTAAAAAATTCACAACAATGATATATCTAAACAAAATAGCATGTGATAACCTAAAGGTATCATCTCAGGATTCCCACTAGCTAAATATCATCCATTTCAATTGATTCTACCATACTGTAGTAGAATCGACACTAAATCCATAAACAAGATTGAATAACATTAAAGGGAAAAGAAAGGTACATTCAAGAATATAACTAGAATGAACCAACATACCTAATATTACTAATAAAATTATTTCATAATCACCCATATTCAAGGGGTGTCAAAGGGGAGAAATGGAGGTAGAAAATCATCCAAGAATAGCCTCCTCCTGACCTCTAAACCCCTCAAATCCAAAAGTCCCCCAACCTGAAAAAAGTATAATGACCTTGGATTTCCATACATAAATATTAAATATTTATAAATGAAAATTCAATACATTTCATAAATACATTCTCAAGTATCATAATGTTTTAGTGTCTTTGGATACTAGAAACATAATATTCTTACTTCATGAAAGTTATTCAATATATCCCACAAATATCTCCCCACTTGGTACTCTTTATATAAATACACTACTTAAAACCATTCTTCATGACTGGGGGAAGGGAACATAAGAATGGTTGATCTCATATGATCAGTAAGGGTAAGAAAGGGATTTATCAATCGATGATCATACACAATCATAAGATAATAATAATGGTGTGAGATCATGAATATAGATTAATGATTTTATACCCAACTCTATTGAAGATAATAAACATGATCATTATATAAATATTACTAATTCATAAGTCATAAATCATAAAATAATCAAAGTACATAATCCATGAAAGCATAACATTAGCATAAGACATAGATTTTTGTCATACACACAATAATCGAAAATCATTTCCTAACAGTCAAGGCTCATTACCAATGTTATTGTAGTGAATTGGGTTTACTCTCCAAACCATCATAGTAGTCACGATTCACTCCCAAGACTATCATAGTGGATAGAGTCTCTTACTGAATTGAGTTCACTCTCTATTCTAGTATTATTTATCTAATGAGGTATCCATCATTACCTAATGAATTGGAGGTAAATATAGGTCCCACCCA
Source organism: Viscum album (assembly GCA_963277665.1). Classification (NCBI taxonomy): domain Eukaryota; kingdom Viridiplantae; phylum Streptophyta; class Magnoliopsida; order Santalales; family Viscaceae; genus Viscum; species Viscum album. Next base: position 1,899,733,789 of record OY728132.1, on the reverse strand, counting down.
TCTTGGTTTATAATATAACCACCCATCTTTGATTGTAACTTAACCCCCATCAATGGTTATAACATAACCACCATCCTTGGATATAACATAACCATCATCATTGGTTATAATGTAACCATTATCCATGGTTATAACATAACTGCAATCCTTGGTTATAACATAACCATTATCCTTATTTATAATTTAACAACTATCCTTAGTTTATAATGGAACCACCCATAGCATAATAAAAATAATATATATTTGTGCCACGTGATCATAAAACAGTCATCATATTAGAACCCATGAAAAGAAATGGGTTTTATAAACAATTCGTTATAACATAAAATGTGGAAAAGAAATAGGTTTCAAAAACATTTCATAATTTTCATCATAGAATAACCTATGGAAAATAAATAGGTTTCATTAACATTTCATCATTTCATCATATCATAACATGTGGAAACTAAATGGGTTTCATAAATATTTACTCATCTCATCATAGAATAATCTGTGGAAGAGAAATGGGTTTAATAAAAATAATTTCATGAGAATCATAAGCCATATAGATAAATGATAAAGATGGATGTTGGGGTTGTATCATATAGAAAAATAAACCACGTAATCTAGCATCAAATCCCAGGTTTGAGTCCTAATATTAGAAAATTTTAGGGGGATTTCCATTCCGTGTGGGATGGCCAATTCTGGAAGCCCTGGCGTGCAGTAGGATGGGTGCTGGTAGGGTTATCAGTCTCCTCAGTGTGTTGATGGTAGGTTGATTGTAGGTCTTTGGTAGTTCTCAGTCATCAGTGCAATGTAGAAGGCGGTGGGTCCTTTGGAAGTAACAAACATCTTGGCTGGCATGGTCGATGTCGTGCCTTGGTCGAGGTTGGTTTCCATGATAGCAAGGGGAAGATTGGTCATGGCATCAATAGTGGGATCATGGATGACATCTAATGGGTGTAGGTGGTATAAGGAATGAAAAAACATGTATCAGTAGTCGAAAAAATAGATTAAATTAAAATTTTAAGTGGATTGATATCCTACAATGTAGATCTAGATGTGGGATTCATAGCAGTATAACCCTGCTTCATAGGGATACTAGATCAAAAGAATGAGAAGGTATGGAATCTTCCACCAGTACCAGGAACTATTATTTGTATGGAGAAATTCTATCTATGTATACTTTCATGTTTGGATTCTAGTTATAATGTAAAAATATTCTAAGGAGGGTTTATATTTATGGTGTCAATCTTTTGGGCCCTCAAAGTGTCATGTAAGTTTATCTTCAACCCAATTAAAAAGGGGATTATCCAAAAAATAATAAAAATGTATAACCTTCAACATTTTAGGAAAACGATAAGGATGGTATAATTGGATTATCTCCCCACTAAAGCTTATGTATCATTAAATTATGTCATATTATTTGGAAAATTATTTTAAAGGATCACATGGAACATTTCTTAAGGAAAATAACCATTTCAATTTGAAAATAAATTTTTTAAATTAAAAGTTAATTAAAAATTGAGAAATTAATTTTCATTAAAAATTATAAAGGAATCATTAAAACATTTAGTGGTTATGATGATATAAAATATTTTTCACGTCATTCATGTTAAAGAAAATATCACTTTCACATTTTTATAAGAAAGGTCCAAAAGATTCCATGTTCGGAAAACAATAGAAAGATTAATTTTAAATATTTTTTTGAAAATACAATCATGGGTAAAAATTAGTTTAAACAATCATAGTAAAACATTCTTGAAAACAAATTTTTAAAACATGGATTTGGAAGAAAAATGATTTTTGTATGAAGAGATAAATAATGTTTGTTTTTTTGAAAAAATATTCTCTTAGTATTGTTTGCTCATAAGGAAATAAAAATTTAAGTAAAACATGTTTTATACATAAATAACCATATGATAATAAAATTTAGGAATTTATTTATAGTTATATCATAATATTTTATGATCTAAAGAATAATCATAAATAATTCTAATAAACAATGTTATTGTAACATAAAACTATTACCACTTTGATAACTTTTGAATCATAATCCCCATGAAAGATAAAAAAATTAGATAGATATTTATATCCCCATAATATTCATAATAATAATCATAAAATATATTCATGGTTATTATATACACCACATAAAATAAATATGTGGTGAATATGGCATGTGTCTCACATAAACAAAAATGAGACGAAAATCCATTACTGTTTTTGTAACTTATGAATAGTAAGACCCATGGAAGAATAAATTAAAATGAAAAATGAACAATCATTACAATAAAAAAATTAATTATAAAATGTGTCAATGGGGAATTATATTCACCATACAAAAGAAATTAGTAGTGAATATGGAATGTGTCTCCGTGAAATAAAAGAGAGACTAGAAATACCTTACCTGAAGTCATAAAATACTTCGTACATTTGAAAGCCATATAAAATAAATATATAATTATTGTAAATATATAAAATAACCATTATCATATTTATCATACCATATATTATTTACTTATAACCTTTTATCACGTATTTATTAAAAAAAAATTGACAAAATCACTGTTTTGGATTACAATTCTTCGTCTTTTATGTATTTTTTGGTTTGGATGTTTTGATCCTCATAATTTTATTATGGTTAAATTATCTCAATAATTTTAAAAATTATATAAATATCACATATATTTATTATATACATATTTATAGTCATCTTTAAAAGTTATAGATAGAAAAACAGATTACACTATTCTAGGAGATGGTAAGTCGTACGTATGCATGAATGCAGTTTCTATTTAATCAAAGGATGAAATGAAAGAAAGGTAAATAATATATTAAATTTAAAGAATAATTTTTATTCCATATATATAACATAATTTCATTAAATTTTTTCATATTATCTTCCATGTAAAGCATAAGTGATGAAAGAACCACATCGCTTTGTGAAGCAGTGGTCTTCCGTACACACAAGCGATGTTATTGTATTTATGAATAATAATAATTAAGAATTTATATGTTATATTATACCAATATAAGTATAATTATTTCATAAATATAATATAAATATTTTAAATATGTCATTATATCCAACCATTATAGGTAGTGATGGAAAAAAATTATATCGGTTTGTAAAGCGGTAGTCCTCCATTTACATAATCAAAGATTTCATTTCCCACTTGATGGAAGTGGAGATAGATGCAGGACATGAAAATAACATAATAAAAAATAATTATATGTTATATATTTATGTTAAAATATGATAATGTTTATATAATATTTTACATTTTTATTGGAAGAAATAAAATAAAAACGTGTTGTTAAGGATCATACCTCTTCTTTAGAGAACCCATTTATGTTTACACATAAAGCCATCTTAGGAGGGGATAAATAAAACTAAGGCCATTAGGATGTTTGGAATAAATTATGAAATATATTTTGGTATTTATTTTTCAAACCAAAGGGTTTTATATCTGTGAATAGGGGAGGATAGGGGTGTCCTTTTATAAGATTGGGAGAGGACACATGGAATTTTTGAAATGAATAATGTGTACCCACATTTTTCAAATGAAAAAGGATCAAATTTTGATCATTATAGAAACTTATATGTTATAAGGTATAAATATTTATATAAAATAGTATTTTTAAATGTTTTAGGTCATTTTACTCCTTATATTTTTAGTTTAATCCCCCGGTAAACCCCTTTAAACTTAACCGTGGTAATTAATTTATACTATTTATACTATTCATTTTGACCAAAAATTAAACTCAGCCTATTATATAATATTAATTTTCCTGATAAAAAATATTTAATCCCTTTTTCCAAATTCCATTTACAAAATTAGAAAATTTTAATTTAAAATTAAACCCACAAACACGATGAAAAAACAATTTTCCTAAGAGAAAATTTTCATAAGTATATAATGTTTTAATATCAAAAGTCGATATGAATTTGATTACAATGAAATTAATTAGTTTAATAATAATATAATTTATCTAATTTTACTTTTAAAACATTTTAAAACTATATTAAAATTTTTAAATTCTTTAAACAAATAGAAAGTTTCTAAAAAATTAGTATTTTCACTATTCACTAAAAATTAATCTTCTTGGAAAATTATCAAAAATTCAAACTAAGTAAATTTTTAAATGATGATTAAAAAAATGAAGTTAATTCCTTCAAATGAATTTTATAAAAGGATAAAATTTTAGTTTTATTATTTTTTCACAAAAATAAATAAAAATAATTTTTTGAGAAAAATGTATTTTCAAAGCATATAGAGACTTCATAGAAAATTTAGTAATTTTAATCAAAATATTTTATTTATATAAAAAATTTATAAATATTTTAAAATTTTGTTTATTCATGTTTATATCTAAAATTTTAACTTGTATATTATAGTGATAGTTTTAAAATAATAATATTAATAACATATCATGGTTCATTAAAACACGGAGTTTCATGTGACACAATCCATCATAGAAATTAAATTTATTTGAAAAAATATATTTCATAAAATATTGTGGTGTTAATAAAATACTAAATAAACCCCATTAAAAAATACCATCTCAGTCCGCCACCAGTGATCCAGTATCCCGTGTCAGATCAGTTAGCCTAGGTTGTGCACTGAGCCACTAGCCAGCCAATTGGCTAGCCGGTGGTGGTTCACTGGATAACTGATGAATGCTGTAATTTGTTAGCATTCCCCAGCCACCTTACCTTCCACTTAGTATTCCTTAAACCCTAGGTCACCCACCAAACCTCAAACCCCATCTAATAACTTTATGGATGTTAAAAATCTCAGTACCAAATTCTGAGCCCTGGTTTTTAAAACATGTCATCCACCAAACGAAAATTCAAATTCATTATCCAAATTAATGACCTGAAAATTTTTATGTTTTTACAGTGGATATAACCTTTTTTGATATTTTTGGGCTTTAATATGTTTTTTCCATCCTTTTATTAGTGATAAGTGTTTTTTTGGTTACTTTATTTGTGAACTCTAATAAGTTAGTGTGGTTTTACTGGGTGATTGATGTTTGACCCTCCCTAAGTGAGAGTGGATAATCTTGGTACTTGATTTAACAGCTCAACTAAGTGAGAGGGTCTAGTCTGGGTACTTAATATGTGACCTACCATGAGGAACGAGGTCTATTATAGGCACTTTATACAATACTTGGTATATAAATTGAAATCATACCATGAGTAAGAAGTTTCTGGTCATGTTTTGAATCTATAGTGGTGTGATATGAATCTCTTCCTTGTAGAATTGGGAAAGTAAGGTTGGGTCAAGTTTTATAGTTTTCTAGTTAAAACATGATGACAAAACTATTATAATTGTGTGTGAATTTATATTATTTTTACCACTCGGTGTGTTGCATGAGCATGAATTTCACTCCTTATATGTGTATTTTATATTCATTGTCTTGATCAAAATAAAACACAATATTGTTGGGGAGAGTAGATTAATCCTACTATGACATTGGAATCACCTCTTACCCATGTACCTGGAATGGTCTTTGATATATCTTCAAGTTTCCTTTCAATCATAGGTAATTCTAGGATATGGACACAAGGTTCTTATTTAGTAGTCTATAGAGTCTGATGATTTGGTAGGGATAATTATGTGAATTTGGGTGGAGGCCATGTTGTTTAAATTAAATTTTGTGTTATACTTATATCTAATAGTTAATTGTTGTTGTATTTATATTATGATGCATGGTATACCATGTTTTTATACTATTTTTTCTTTTTAATGGTTTATTCTTCATGTATATAGTTTTACTAATTTATATTCTAGATGGTAGGGGTCCTCTTGGATCCCTTTTATGCTTATAAAATTTTTAGATATTTTTTATATGGATAGGTCATTCCAAATTCTCAATATATTTGAGCATGACCGTCGGTCTTTAGTTTTATTGGAATTATCATACAAAAACTTATATAGAACCTCACATTTAGTCGAGAATCGATTGCATATGGGGAGGTTCAATTTAGGTCTTGTAGTATCCCTACTCAGGCTATGTTTAGGTGACTCATATTAGGGAATTAAAATGTTTATATTCCTATAAATCTAGTTCTAAATATTTTTATTAATCTTTCATTAATACAAACTATTAAAACCTTTTATCTAGTAACCTATATCTAGTTTTTATTTTTTTACATTATTATTGAATACAAGGGATCAATTTACATAGGATCAAAAGGTTTAGTAATCTTAGTAGACTAGAAACATACATGATCCTTACATTACATTTGAAATATAATAATAAAACATAAAAATTAAATGAAAATTTATTATTCCCCAGATAATATACTTAAATAATTCCTATTATTTTTATTGGTATATTGGGGAAAATAGAAATGAAATAAAATGGTGATCTTAGATGTTCAGTAAAGGGTTGTGTAAAGTGAAAGTTAACATGGAATGAAAATAAATAATATGATGTAAATAAATAATCAAATAGATGATATATGAGAAAAAAATCCATGGAATACATAAAAAAGGAAATAAATTACTATATGTAATAAAAAATTAATTCATAATGTTTCAATTCATAATTTATGATATCTTAATCATAACATCAATCCCTTGTCCAAGACATAATAATTATACTATCATAACCTTTTTCTAAGATAACATATATAATAGGGAAGGCATACACTAAATACACCAAATTATTTTGTCCCATGAATCCTATTGATGCATTGAGGAGCTATATAATATTGGGTCGAACCCATCACTTAATAAGTCTAATTCATGAATCATATGAAATAGTTTTGCTAAGATAAGTGTATATGAATGATTCCTTTGAAAAATATGAAATACACCAAACTATTTCTCTTCAATTACTTATTGTTTTCTTTATAATAGAAATGTATATTATATATTTTTTATTTTTTTAGAATATAATCATATAGGGTTCAAGATTATAAAAGTGGCCTATATTTTTATGTGTCTTGTGGCGCCAACTTCTACTGTTATTATTAATTTATTTTTATATTTTTTTGTTCTAATACTATGTTTTCTAATATTTTAATGAAATAATAAAATGTTCAGTGTGAAATAGTTATTTGATGAATTTTTTATTTATAATAGTAGATTCTTGAGTCTTATAATAACATAATTTAAGTCAAATTATAAATGATCACAATATGAGAATCATGTTATAAAACCAATGAAATGATAAAATAAACACACATAAGATAATAATATTCCTTAAACATGAAAAGACATAGGTCTCTAACCTAAGGTCATATAGAGGGGAAACCAAGGATATCGCTTATGGGAAACCTTCTAGCCCACAGTAAAACTTGTAGACTCAAACATTTATATACTCTTATAAATATCCAGTGTTTTTATTTCATTCCAACACTAAGATAAAGAACAAGGCTCTCACATATAGACACTATAGATGAATTAAGAAGCTTTCACATCTCTATATGGAGAAATAGGAAATAAGTTATCAAATCCTAACCCTTAAGGGGACACAAGTCGCTATCACTTCCCAACATAAAGGGTGTATCATGAGCTATTACATCCCCAAATTCCATATTATAAGTAAAAATTCAATGAAATATTCATTAAATAATAATAAAAAATTGTAAAATGTCCTTTAGAAATCCTTTTCAACTATAATATATTGACGAATAGTTTTATTAAACATTTTTTATATTTTGAATTAAATTTGAATTAAAATTATTTATAAAATGATGAAATCCCTTTTATCAATTTAAACGTTAACCAAACATTCTTTATAAACTCATTTATACCAAAATAACTTCTTATGAAATTTTTATAAATAACTTATGTGCATAAAAACTGGATTTGGAATCATAAAACTAACATATACTTGAATTTACCTAATATATAATTCATTTAATCCATAGAAACCCCAAATAATAATTGAAACTCACTCAAATTCACTTGAAATAGTTAATAATTTGAAATAAATCATACATAGAAAAATTAATCACCATGATATTTTCAAATAAAAGGATATTAGATAGAGACACCTACCTTAAAAATAATGGAACCTCTTTACCATTAATAAATAGTGATGAATTAGGGTTATAAAAATCCCTATATCCTTTTATAACCAAAATCATAGAAAAAATCATTGAATTTTCTTATCATGGAAATACCTCTAATATTTAATGTACCCTAGTTGAGGAAAGGGTGATAATGTGATGCGGAAAGGAATGAGAGTATAAAGGAGGGAAAAATAAGAAGGAAAACCTACTGGAATCTCATTATGTAGTATTCTCTCTTGAGTAACAAAGAGATAATAAATAAGGGGGGCTCCTTACCCTTTTTTCCATGCCCCATTGGAAAAGATTATGGGGATATTTGTCTTATCTTATTGTATATAAAGTATACTTATAATAATAATATTAGTAATTTTATAATTAAAATATAATATAAAAATATTAAAAATAATAATAGATCACTATTATAATATAATTAAAATAAATAATAACTACATTTATAAAAATATATAACCGTAGAAATATTAATGAAATGTCTTAAAAATATCACATAAATAGATAATGAAGGTTATTTTCAGTTTGGGACACAAAAAAATATATTTTTGATTGAACTAATAAGGATTTATGACTAGATTGCATAGTTACATAAACTATGATCTTTCTGTGTGATACTAGTTGTCTCGCCCTATAAATGTTGCATGGTAAACTTTCAAAGTTACTCACAATTGTTATTCATAAAATTTTTCTAAAAAATACCAAATTAATACTTTTAAAATTATAAAAATCATTATTATAATAAATTTTTATCAAAAATTAAAAATGGGGGTGTTACATAACATGCATAAAAAGTTGGTATATTAAAAAAATCTTAATGGATTCATATTGTTTATTCTATAATATTATATCATTAGAAGGTTTATAAGCATTAAAGGGTTAAATTTTGTGTGGTTAGATGAATCTTAGTGAATGAAAAATCTCAATGCCCTCTATGAGATTAGTTATACCATGGTGATTTTTACTATGAGGAGAGACATGAGTGTGTGATATTTTCAATGATGTATCATCTTCAAAAAACCATTTTAAATATTTATCCATTATGCGTTCGATTATATATGTAAGGTAGAATGATATTCAAGCCATTATGCTCACTAGTATCCAATTCAGGACACTTGAATGCATAACTAAAATGAAGATATGATGATGGAAAAGGCTATTATATAAGTCTGTGTGTATTAATTACATTTATATATTATTCATGGAGCCCCTTAATTATTTTTTTGAATCCATCAATATCTCTGTGTATGATTAAGTAAAACTAGGAACTATATGTGGATATTCTAAACCATGAGTCATTTTGTAGATCGATTTTTCTAGAACAAACCAGAAACGAGAACAAATCCATTTTGGAATTTATTGTGAAAGTTTTTATATATTATAGTTTTGTTTATTATAATTTAAATAGTTATGTTGATTCTGGTAGCTTCCATCGATCTTAACATTTTTAGGGAACACAAACTATGTCATGTTTATATGTTCACCACACTGTAACTAGACAAGATATGGTTGAATTTTTAATTCAAAATAGACATGAATATTGGGATATAAATTTGAATATTTCATAGATATTAGAGGTTGAGGGGTGATCTGGACTTCACCATGGGCATTTCAAGGCATGTACATGCCATACAGACTAAATTTCTTAGAAAATAAGGATTTTAGTTTGAATCCAAATCTAAGATATATGTAGGGATATTTAAAGGTATAACTATATATTTTTAGAAATATTGGTAAACATTTAAATTTTTAGGACACTTGGGATGGACATGGATATTTTATATAGTGAGTTTTTCTTCCAATGGTCAATAAAATTGTTAGAGACTTGGACATTCATAAAAACCTGCATTAGCATTTCTAGAAATAAATGAGTGGCATTGCTAAATCTAGAAAATAAAGGGTTTAAATGAAACATATTAGTTTTAGAGGAAAAATGAGATTCAATGAAAGAGTGTTATTGATACATCTGATTTGTGGAATAAGAGGATTATTAAATAGAGAGTTCTATTGATATATTATATTCTACGAAAAGTAGGTGGAGTGTATAAAAGATAATTCTAGTATAGAATTAATCATAATCTAGAGAAGTTTTTCACTAATGAAATTGTGTGGAAAGTAAAGACACAACTCTCTCTTTAAAGATTTATTCTCTACTACTATTTTATGAGAAGGGAGAGCAATGTAGTGGATCTTATCAGAGCGTCTAACCTATTGTTGAATATGTGTGTCAATCACACTTTCATTAGTGATACAAAAGATATCAGAATGTCTATAAATTGTTCAATACATTCTTGAATAAATACATGGAGTGAAGGGAAACGAAATTATTCATTGGGAGAGTAGGGAACAATCCTTATACATTTTAATTGCATTTATCCATTTCAAGGAGTCACCATGACTAAATATAGTGTCTAATGAAAAATAATTGATAGTGTATTTTATTAATATAACAACTTTACAAGTGTATGCTCCTTGGTCCTAGCCCAATGTAGGTAAAAAAGGTAAAATCATTTGTTTCCATTCTCTTTTAAATTTATGTCTAGATTTAAATAACAATGATATTTAGGGTGAATGATATATTGAATGTGTTATTTCTAATGATAGAACAAGATTTGAAAATAAGTGATGGTTAAGTATTTATATTTAAAGAAATATTCATCTAGTCAGTACCCTGATTCACCCCCCCCCCACACACTCTCAAGGTGCCTTAAGACGTTTATCATAACCCTATAGTCCCAAAAAATGATAATTCTCCATAGTTTCATATCTATGAGAAATATGAAATGATGTTAAATCCTTGTATAATTATTTTAGTAATAATATATGGTGGTTTTTTTAGAAAACCATAATAAATATTATATAAAAGTTTTATAAAACAAAATCATATATTATATATAAATTATGGTTTTATAAAAAATCATTATATACAATTTAAAGAATTATTGTGATATAGTTTTAGAATTATATAATATATTTTATACAACTAACATGCCAAAAAAATATATGAGATTTTTAAAAAAACATCATATATTTTGCCAAACCCTACATTTCCTTGGAAAAATTGAGGGTTTTATAAAAAACATTAAATAATATGTGTGAGTGTGTGTATATCATATAATATAGTTTATTAAAACTCATAATATATTTTTTAAAACCCACATAATCATGTTCTTATTTATGATGGTTTTCATAAAAAACATCATATAAAAGTAATTATATCTTATAAATTATGTAATAGTTCATTTCATTCGTTATTTTTTATGCTAATGTTTATGCATTTAGATCCTCAAAATATAGTTGTTGATATTTCTATACATTGTATGATGTAGTGTCAATAGGAATGTATTACTCCTTTGTCATTGTAGATATGTGATTATACTATTTTTTATAGAGTGTAAACATTTTAGTCATGAAGTAATGGTTTATAAACTATAAACATTCTATCAATATTAGGGTGGTTTTATAATTAAAACAATATTAATATTTATTTGAAATATATATATGTGTCATAAAATCATTATATTATCAACAAAAAATAGGACATATATTAAATTTAGATGTTGAACCAATAATAATATTTGTTTTATTTAGTAGAATGTTAGTAAAATGAGACCTCAATTATTGTTTTGTCTAGGTAGTTTTCCCAAGATCATCCTCATGGACATTTTTGTAAACCACATCAATAGAAAGATACCCTTAACACCATTATCAATTTTTAAAGGAATTACATTCGACTTCTCCTTTATGAATAAATTATAATGTTCCCCAATATTAACTATAAATAAAAATTGTTTTATATTATTTTTTAAAAATAGATTTCAATGAATTCTACCATGTTGGTTATAATTAAATAAATGTGTAAAAATATTTATGAAATAGTATTTTTCTACCAATGTGGTAATGGTTCAAATTTGGTGATTGGGATTTTAAAAATGAAAAAAATATGATTATTGATTAATTTTTTGTAATTTATTTTTATCCACTTATCTAAAATTATAACAAGGGTTTGAATAATTTTATACAAGTTCATAATGTTAGTAATTAGAACATATCAATTATAAATTTATTATCTTAATAAAAATTTTAAAAATATATATTGATCTACACAAAACCATATTAAATTAAAGCAATCAGCTTATATATAATCTATTAAGTATTACTGGGTTAATAAAATAAATATTGACTCATTAGTAAAGTTAGGTTTTATCATTTAATTAAAAACATATGATATAAAATTTTCAAGCACTATATGTACCAAAATAAATATAAATAAGAGAAATAGTCACAAATTAAAAAAAGAATTATTAATCATAAAATAAAAAGAGAAAAATGATTATAGAAAAATCAATGATCAAAAATAAATTTTTTTAAATAAGGTCAAGGAATATAAGAAAATTCACCAATAAAAAAATAAATATTCATCCATTAACTTGTACGGAACTGAGATTTTTCATTCTAAACTCTTTGTGTATTTTTTTTTAAAAAATAAGCTCTTGTTATTGAGTTGTTTCGATAATTTTAGTATCAGAGAGCCTCATTATTGATATATTAAAAACAATATATTATTTTTAGTCCTTTCATGTGTGGTTTTGGTAAATTTATTATCCCTCTTAAACAAGGATTCATGCATGAATTGTTTCACTAATGTTGAGCTCAAAACATCAGGCTTACCCTAAGATAGAAATATTTTTTGTTCACATTAGTGAGCTCTTGGACTATCACTATTTTAGGTATTTTTAATTAAATACCACAAAACAAGTTTTCCCTCAATTTAATCCATGTTATTATCCTTAATAGTTATTTTTAAATAATCACTAATTAACGGAGTATGACTAAATGAGAGGGAGATCAGTGGTGAATTCATTCTTTAAGGATATTTCTAATAGATATGGTGCTTGTGAAATATTCACCAATTATTGATCTTGATGAGATGAAGGGATCATTATTTTAAATTATTCTTATTTATTTATTTATATTTTTTAGTGATATTAAATTATTGAACCCCATACTTGATTCATGATCTTTATACCATAGATTTTTATGGTATAATTCTTTCCGTAATTTATACATGGGTTTTATCTAATAAATTAGTGAAATGGAAGATTGAAATTGGGTGTCTGATCCAAGTCTAGTGACAGCCCCCCCCCCCCCCCCCACACACCAACCCCAACCAACTATAATATCACATGCCTCTTGGAATAACATGAAACTGTTGACCATGGATAATTTTTTTTCACATTAAATCCAATATCTCAATATTTAACCCCTCTCTCTCTCCCCTCCCTCCCTCTCTCACATATACTCTCCCCCATTCCTCCCCCTCCCTCTCTCCCTCTCTATTGATCAGGTTCAAGGATTCATGGTCTTGGGATCGAGGGGTGGATCTAGATAGGTTGTGACTTAACAATATTTGTATGATGGTACGATGGTAGTGGTTCATGGAATGGGTGAGGCGGTAGGGGATGGATGAGCATGTTGGTCATACATGAAAAGTTGTCCTGGAAAGGAAGAAATGGCCTTCCGGATACTATGACATGTGAAATCACAACTATTGGGTGACTAGGAAACTACCCCAAACTATTTAATCTTCTTTGATAAAATGACCACCTTCCCACCATGTAGCATGTGAGGTTATGTAATCCTATGGGTCTACCCACTAGTGGGATAACCAAGCCTAGATCTTGGATGGGTTAGGTGGTGTTGGCTATGAAACCATATATATGATCCTTATGATATCAATGAGATGGGGGTGAATCAATGATCTTTATTCTTGTAAATTTTCATTGAAAATAACATTTTCCACCACTTAAGATGAGTGATGTTGTTATTCTTACAAACTCTCAAAAACACACCAACATAAGGAGATAAATTATTTACAAGGTTTACCTCTAAACATATGAAGTATAGTCCTTGGTGTGATATATATTCCTCCAATATTACACTACACTAGAATCATTATATAGGTAAAAATAAGCATATTATAACCTTGAAACTCATTTTTTCATGTCTCTCGACTATGCTTCGGTGCATCCCACACACAACTTCATTCCACACTTTACAAAGATTTTAAATTTTTGTAACAACCAATATGTCTTTAAAAGAATAATTTTATAGAGTCATAGAGTGTGTTGAGTACTTATTCCTCTTCTTTTTTTCACAGAATTAAGACACTAAATCTTTTTCATGTATTGTAATACATATAATTACAATTATTTATATCTTTATCGTGAATGAGTTTCTTCAAAATATATGGTATCAGCGAATTATTCTTTCTCTCCCCCTTCTATGAACTTTATGTCCAATTATCCTAACCTTTTTTAAAATCATTTTGATTATATTCTATATGATCATTCATAGGTTTGTCTATCTACATTTCTTTTTTCCCTTATTATCCATTGAATATTTAATCATGAATTATCATGTGAATAATATAAAATAATACCCTACTTATTTTTGACCTATGTCCTATATTAATATAATTATAGAATATTTTAATTTGAATTTAAATTCCATAATGACTTGGAATTCAAAATATCGCATTGAACATTCTTTATAATTACTCATCACTGAAAGTAGACGAGTAGAAATAATGTATCCTTCTTAATTCACTTATTTTCATTTATAAAACTTTCATGAAATATTTTTCATCAAATTATACCCTTGTATACATTAGTTTCAAAAACATGTGATTATAAAATATATCCTCTTATAGCATGAAATATTCTAATAACATCCTAAATTAAAACTCCTTATTGTGATATTTATTTTGAAGAAGAAAAACATACATGATATCACCTAATTTAAAATACAAAATAACAACATGAATCACAACATTTAATTGTGATGTTTATGAAGATAAAATCACCATGTATCATCAAATTTAATTGCATTCTTTAGAATATTAAATTTTGGAAACTCAAATTTATGTCTTCATTATTTTAAAATTTTCACCAAGGCATGATTTTTACGCAGAGGTTGATGGTTTTTACATAGATCTATGTGTATGGAGATGATTTTTACATTTTGGACGAAATTATTCTTGTGAAAAAAATGATGAACATGTTATAAAAATTTTAAAAATAAACATTACTATATAATTGTTATATAATATAAGGATGGTGTTTATATAAGGTCAGATGATTTATATGAATTACATATATCCATGATTATAAATCCATTCCTTTTCCAGTTATCACACTCCTACACAAGATTACGGTTACAGAGATTTGGAGATGATGATTATAAAGACCTGACATTTTTATTAGAAAATATCATGAATTAGTCATTAACATCTAGATTAATTCTAATATATTCCAAAACTAATTCCAAATAACATCAAACACTCTAAAATGTTTGAATAAACTTCACCAAAAATGAATTCCCAATCATCACATCAGTTTTAACATGATTTATTTATTGAAATAAAAATGAAAACAAAACAATAATATCCACTTAAGCCTTCTTCAAAAAATTATATATATAATTTCAATGTTCTAAATTAACTCATTCTATGTAAAATCATAACATATATATATTGGGTTTTTAACAAACTCACCCAAAAACATCTTTTTCACAAACTTTTCCTCAACTTAAGACTTACCCTAAAAAATATCACCCTTTAGATTTTTTTTCAACCAAGGAACCTAAATCACCATAAAACTCTAAATTATTATAAATAATTCATCACTAAATAATTATAATCTTAGTTGATTAAAGTTAGTGTAAGAAAAAATAATTTTGAACAATAATATCATTTTTCCCATAAAAATAATGATATATATTATCTCATTAAACCTGATTAACTAGATTATCCTTGATGAAATGATACCAATTGAGAATAAATATGAAATTTAAAATTTAATTAAATAATAATTCATTATAACACATTAGAATCAAATATTCTTAAATCAAAAATTCATCATCGCATGAAATTTATCGTTGACTTGGCTGATATGTATAAGGAACTTATTAAATAAAAAATTCCTACATGAATTTTAAAAAAACTATTAAATTTTTTTAACACATGAAACATGTGGAATTAATGGATTGCCCCTTTTAAATACTCTTTCTAAATATATCCCCACTAATAGATAACTACCCCTCAAGGTAAAACATATTAATGGATTCTTCCAATAAATTATATTCTACCCCATTAAAAAACATATGAGGAAACATATAAAGGAACATTTGTATTTTCATTTATTTTGAACCTTCTTTGAAAAAAAAAATTAAAATACAAGATGTGAGATGGGACAAAAACACCATACCTCATCCTTAAGATTGGTGATGTTCAACTCCCAACATCGTCCTCATAATCTAAAATGCTTCTTTAGAATATGTATTTGTGAACACATCATCCATATTCTACTTTTTAGAAAAAAAATACAATTTTAGTCAATTTATCTTGAAAAAATTCGTCATAAAGTGATATTTGATATAAATTTTATTACATATTGAATTTTGAATATGAATCTTTGAAAAATTTATATCACTTTGATTATCACAACCCAATAGATGTGGCAACCTCAATTCAAATATATTTTCTTATAACTATGTTCACATCTATTTTAATTGAGTTATAGATTTGGTGTCAACTATATAATCAGATTTATAAGTATTTGGAATAATATAATTCTACTTATTTATGTTTTAAAAAACACAACTCTTTCCAAGGAAAAAAATATGAGAAAATTTGTACCTCCTCTCATCAACACAACCTACCCAACATATATCTATGTATCTAGACTGATTAAGCACACCATTGATGTTATATTTAATTATAAAACCAACTATAGCATTAATATACCTCATAATCCTCTTTTAAAAACTAAAATGGGACTCTATAGGGGAGATTTTATACATGGAAAAGAGGGTAACAGCAAACACCATGCATGGTCTTAAAGCTATCAATTATAATAGTTGTCTAATTGGCTTTATGAACTCCCTTAAATCAAATTATTTTCCCTATTTATATTTTTAAAACTTTTTTTCAATAAAATTTGTGTGGAAAATGATTTTAAATCCTCCATGAAAAACCTTTTCAAAATTTACATAGCATACTTCTTGTGAGAAACAAAAATGTGATCTTTCTCTTGATAAATTTTCTAGCCAAGAAAATACAATATTTCTATGAACATTGACATTTCAAATGGTTTCTTCCCCTCCTTGAGAAACATATCACAAAAATATTCAACATTTAAAAATAATATGATATCATCTACATAAACAATAATAATCAGTGATGCCACTTTTTCTATTTTAATATAGAGGTAGAGGACCAATATTAAAGATCTAAAATTGAACATCTTCAAGAAGGTTTCCGTCTTATAGTACCAATATATTAGGGATGTTTTAGATCATATAAATCTGAATTTAACCTATAAATATAATTATCATAATTTCTAAGTTCGAAACAAAAAAGATTCTCAATATGTGCCTCTACTTCAAACTCTCTATTGAAGAAGGTATACCTGACTTAAATTTTAAAAATATTATATTTTATTTTTTCACGCAATATAAAGAAATATTATAATAGTCTCATGACTTAGAACTAGTGAAATTACACTCCTTCAACTTTTGAATGACCATTATACACTAATTTTGATATATTTCTAACCAATTCACATATTCCATTCAATTTTTTTAGAATTACCACTTTTTCTTGATGAAATTCATCTATTTTGGATTGGGTACTAACTCCCAAGTATCATTATTTTTAATTTGGTCTTATTTTTCATTCATATATTCAACCCACCCTTTATGTTTCAAATATTATCTAGAATCTTTAAGTTCAACATCAGAAAACAATGAAGTCGGAGTTGAAGTCCTTAAGTTTCTCTTAGTTTATTTCTATTAATTTTGATTTATAATAGTGTTTTTGAGGTAAACATACCTTCTTAGTCATGTATGAGATGCATGAAAATATTCTTCATCAGTAACAATGGTTAAACCCACTTCTCTAACTTATTAAACATAAAAAATTTTATCGTTTTTTAAAATTTATTCATCATATTTTACATATAAACACCATAATCACTTTTGGAACTTGCTACATTATGTAAAAAATCCTTCTTTTAATGTTTCATGATCCTCACATCAATAGTAACAATAACCCTTCCAATTTCATTAAGTATAAATGTTAACCTCTAACATTTGGAGGATATCCTAGGAATATCCTATCAACTCCTTGATTTTTAAACTTCCTAATACTTTCACCTTTTAACTTGATAAAATAAGGGCTTCCAAGTGCATAAAAATACTAAACATGGAGCCTTATTATAATACAAATTATAAGGGTACATATTATAAGGGGACATAACTAAATTTTTTCTATGTAAACAATGGTTTTGAATATAAACTATTGCACTAATATATTGCCTCTAAAAATATCGAGATGTGTTATGCTCAACTAATATTATCTGATCCATTTTAAAAAATATATAGTTTATAATATTTATCCAAAAAAATTGTGTGTATGATTCATTGAGTTTATATCATATTCCATACTTCTCTAGATAATCTTAAAACATCCCATTTTTTAACTCGGTTTTGTTTTCTATTCAGACCTTCACGAGAGAAAAACCACACTCATTTTCCATATTCTTTTAAAAAAATTTAAAGATTATTAAGGCCTAAAATGTGTGTTTCATAAACATAATACAATAATTGTGATTTAATTCATCGATAAAATAAATAAATTACTTATCTATATTGGTTTATTTATTCCTCATGGGCTAACACACATATGAATGAATGAGCTCTAAAGGTTGAGTTGATTGAATATTTACCATGTTTCATATGATTTTACAATATTCACCATTTGTAATGTTTTTAACATCCAATATCATTCACTTTTCAATAAATTAACCTCATGAACATTTCGTCCTTGGGTGATCATGCTCATCTTATTTTGGTAAACATAGCCAAGCCTTCAATTACATATTTCATTCTCTTCTTTCTTTCTTAGATAATATGAATTTCCAACATCACCAACTTGATGTAAATTCCATTTTCTAAACTATAATCTTGTTAAAACTATATTATCTTCAAGCATATTGACCAAGAACCCATAATTTCTAAAAAAACAAAATTTACTTCATAAAAATCTATGAAACACTTAATATAGTGTGATTCAATACATCAATAAATAAACTATTTTTAGATTTAAGTTTTTCATTATCAGTCATTATTGAACAAACTCATTAACCTTTAGTGACCCATAATTTACAAAGATAATTAGGCCTCAATTAATCTTTTAAATATCATTTATTAATTTTAAATATCCTATAATGTGAGAGGAATATCCACTATCCAGGATCCATGGACTTTCCTCTTTTAAATCTTTGAGTGAAGCTTCCACAAGAAAATATTTATCATTAAATTTGTTCTTATTATCATTAAGATTTTTATATAAAACTAATATTTTTTATGATGGTAATATAATGATACATTCATTTACATGGTGACTGAGTTGGACATATCTTTCATGGTCTTCCTCAAGTGTTTCAACCCTATTTTGCGAAATCTATCCAGAATTTATCAATTGTTTATATTCTTTCCTCCTTTTAAGGAATTGAAACCCCTTAAAACCATGACTCCCAAATATAATATACATGTTATCTGATTTTTAATTGAAAGAAATTATCTTTATTGTATTTCCAAAGACTTTATGGTACCCGTAGAATCTATAGAAACCATATTTTTATTTGTATATAGGAAGTTGTGTATAATATGGTACATATATTTCTTCAAACATTAATTCAGTAATATTCATTATTTTTTTGGAAAAAAAATTATTTTTAAGTCCTTTCATCTTATTATTCATATTATAATTCATCCTAGCCTCTTCAAAGTCACTATTTATAACATTTTTTACTTTAAATTGGAATACTTAAATTTCCCAAATTTTTGAGTATCACTAGATTTTACTATAAATTTTGGCTTAATGAATTGATTATTATTATTTTAATATTATATAGGATTTTTAGACTTATTTAATTCTTTTTAGGATGATTTTTTTGGTTCTCTTAAGACTCACCATTCATTGAACATTCTTTTACTTCTAAAATAGAGTTAAAAATTATATTTAGAGTTATTCAATTATTTTTCAGTTGTAATCAAATTATTTTGAATAAGTTCAATATATTTTTCTTTATCCTTAAATATTTATTTTAAATTTATTTTAAGAGCCTTTTCATTATTAATAATATTATTTAATTCATTAGTCTCTTTTATAAATTTGGATCTTTCTTCTGTAAAAATATATTCTTTATTACTGGATGATTGACTATCCATCTTCAACATTCTAATTTCATTATCTAATTTAGAGATATTTGAGGGGCACTCGTTCAATTGTTTCTTTATCATGAACTATATCTTAGTATCTTATTCTTTAATTTAATAAAAAAAATTAATCACCTATATATTTTACATCATTTAATTTATGAATGAATAGTTTTTTAATATCTTCATCACTAGATGATCCAAATATATCTTCAACCCTACCACCATCACTTTCATTAGGTAATAATTTGATCATATAAAATTTTGTACACATATAACACTTATATTTTGAGAAATCCTTTTTTTCTTTCTTATTATTGAATATTTTAGGATTTTTCTCTTCTTATTCAAAAATATATTCTTCAACTTTTGATTTCAGGAAGTTTACTTTGAAATTCCTAATATCTCCACAACTAAAACACTTTAAATGGATATTTATCTTGTACATTACTTTCCCTCTTATAATTTTTTATGATATAAGGTATATTAATTTATAAAAAATTTCTTCTAAATATTTTTCAGAATCTGAACTTCAAGATTCTTCTTTAATGATTAGGTTATTCTTCAATTTCTAAGGGTTTGAGGCTTTAGAATCAATTTCATTTTCATACTTTACATTATTCTTGATAATTTTATCTTTCATAATTTCATAAGATATAAAAATATTATGTAATTTAATGGTATGTATTTCACCAAGATCTCTATCTTCTAAAGAAAATACATTCACAACAAACTTTTTAAAAAAGATACATAAGATATTATATAAAAGAATATTTACTTCCAAATTCTCACCAAATCCAATAATCATGCTCACAACATCATTTACTACTGTGAAAAAGATATAAATAGTCTCATAATCATGAATCCAAATATCATCATACTTTAATTTGAAAATTTACATCTTTTCTCACTTCATGTTGTTATTCTCGTCCCAAATATTCTAAAGTTTATCTTAAATTCTTTTGTCTATTTTTATTACTTTAACTTTTAGAAAATAAATTTTTTAAAGAGAACCTAAAATAAAATTATTTAGCATGACCATCATTCTATATATTCTTCTTTCCTTCCACTGTTATGGAATCATGTTTGGAACATGAGGGAAATCTATAAATTTGGAATTCCAGTACATCATAAATAATAGATAAAAAATATGAAAATATTTTATCCATATATATATAATAACCTTTTCCATTTAATTTGTTAATCCAATTTCTATTCATTGAATTCAAATTAATTTTATAATATAAAAGAAATTAGTGACCACTTCTTCTTCCTAAGAGAGAATCCAAACTCCAATCCTTAATAAATGAATCACAAATGAAGGGAATCACACACTGATACCACTTGTGAAACCACCTATGGGATCTTTGGTAGATCACTAAGGCTGAATTTGTTATATTTATTTTTATAGGTAAAATTCAAAATAACATTTTCCACTAATTAATATGAGTTATTTTTATATTCATACACATTCTTAAACACATACTTACATGAAGAGTATAGTGATTTATAAGGTTTACCTATAAATGTGAGAAAGTTGGTCTTTATTGTGATATAGATTCCTCTAAGATCACAATTCCAAATAGAATTATCCTATAGGTATAAATGAGGATGGTATAACCGTGAAAACCATGTTTTCATGTATCTTGACTTTGATTTGGGGAATCCTGCACACAATTTCAATCCTCAATCAACAATGATATTGAATTTTGGTGAAAATAAATATATCTTCCTCCAATAGAAAACTATTAAGTTGTAGAGTTTGTTGGTTTCTTCTTCCTCATCTATTATTTTATAATATCAAGACACCACTTCAATTTTCATGAAACGGCTATTATCTATATCTTTATTATGAATTATTTTATTCAAAATATATGGACAAAACAAATTATTTTATCTCTCTCCATTCAATTAACTTCTTGTCTAGTTATATTAATCTTATTTAAAAGGTTATTGATAATATTCGGTAGGATCGTTCATAGGTTCGTCACTCATTATTTCATTTTCCTTCTTCTTCATTGAACATTCAATCACAAAATACCACAAGCATAATATTCAAGAACATACCCCTTCTTTTCTGGTATCCTTAATATGATAATACAGTTATGAAATATTTTAATTTGAATTTAAATTCCATGTAGACTAGGTATTGAAAAGATCCCATGGATAATTCTTTATAACTACTCATAACTGGAATTAGACATACAAAAATTTCATGGCCTACTTCCACCACCTATTTCCATTTATAAAAACTTCCTAAAATTTCATTCATCATATATCATCCTTATATATAGGATATTTGTGCATTTCATGATGCAACCATAGATCCTCTTATGTTGTGAAATCCTAAAATTTCAACCGAGATCAGGATTTTTTATTATGATATATATTTTTATGAAGAACATGTTACTTGGAATTTCCTAATACAAAATCCCAAAAAAGAAAAAAAATACCAAAATTTAATTATTATGTTTATGAATATTATATCACCTTAAATCTATATATAAAATTATATTCTTCAGAATATTAAATTCTCAAAACCTTAATTTCAGTCTGCAATTTTTTTTTTGAATTTTCACTATGTCATGATGTTTGCGCATAGGCAGATGATGTTTACATAGATTGATGTGTATAGAGACAATGATTATTTAGTGTCGAAAATTATTATTACATTGGAAAAATTATGAATATCATGGAAAAATTCCTGAATACACAATACTAGATGAGGCCTATACAGGACCAGGATGATGTTTATGTGGGTTCAAATAATGTTTATAGGGTATCTAAATCCATTCTTATACAGCCATACCTTTTCCATTTTACACATAGAAAAAAAATTGATGCAAATGAAGATATGGAGATGATGCTTATGTATGCCAAACATAATTATTAAATTGCTTTCATGACTAACTCATTTACTTTAAGATTAATTCTAAACTCTTCCATGAAATATTTCAAGCAACTTCAAATGCTCTAAAGTGGTGGAATCAACTTCACCTCAAAATAAATCTCCAAGAAACACTTAAGTTTGAAAATGATTTATGTGCTGAAAAAATATAACACAACCATCATATCCACTTTAACATTATTCAAAAACTTCTCAAGATAATTTCCACATTCTATATGAACTCCTTTAATGTCAAATCACAACATCTTGATCTAAGTTCATTAAAAAACCATAACATCCCAAGTAATGATAGAATAAGTATTTTTTATATTTATTGATATTTATGAATTATATAGTAAATTTACATTGATATTTATTCTATATACTGTAGCATACCTGAAATGCAACAATGATTTTCTCTGAATTCTCGCATTGAACGCAAGACTAAGTTATACCGAACAATAATATATTATTAATACTATTATTTTAGAAGGTAGTCATCGCCTAGTCATTATATGGGAGGGTATTAATGGTGATAATTATATTATTTTTACACATGTATATATAATGTTTTGAAATTTATCAAATATATTTTAATGGAATAAGATAAGAATAAATTCAGTTTTACACTTAAAAGCTCAATTTTTTCTAAAAAGAAATTTTATCGCCTTTTAATGGCGTACCTATTTGAAATATAATTTTTAAAACATTTCTAATTTTTATATAAAAAAATAAACTTCAATTTTGAATGAAAAATATCCAAATTTACTTTGGGTGTATTTTTAGTATTTTTTCGAGTACTTTCATATTTTTACGAATAGTAAATAATACTGAATTTTAGTTCAAAACTGCATTTTTGTACAATTTATTTATATAGTTCCATAATTTTTTAATTTTTTTTAAAGTATAATTATTTAATTTTTATATAATTTAAACCGATTTAGGTCATTGGAAAAAAATCACAATGAATTTAGATATAAAAACATAGAAAATTTTAGAACTTTTACATTAAAAACCAGCATTGTTGTCTTATCTGTGAGATACATTTAATATTAATTTGTGCCACTTATATGATTTAAATTTAAAAAAATAGATTAAATATTTTGAATCATAATAATTTATAATTTCTAATAATATCATCTTATTTTTTTATAAAACAAATTCGTGAATGTTATTAAAATTAATTACACCAATTAATGTAAAATTGTGTTTACATAGTAGTAAAACTTTAATCTTAAGTGTCCAAATGACCTATACACTTTTACAAACCCCATTTTAAATAAATTATTTGACCATATCTTCAATTTTATCTAATTGGGACTATTATTGGATTCGAATTATGTAATGGAGACGTCTCAATAGTGTTTACCTTTTTATATTTATAAGAATGTCACTCCCCCTCCACTATAAAAAGTCACTCACCCTTCCCATTTTTTCACACCTATCAAGAGCATTTTTCTCATCCAAACCCTGAAAAAATGTTATCCCAGCATCCATCCCCTCACCCTAGAGTCCTCACATTGGTCATAAATCCAACCAAGGAATCCCTTTAGTGCAAACCAAATGGAGTTACCCGAAAAAGAGGTAACACTCTTCAGTATCCATTTATGTTTTATTTATTTATCCACCCCTTAATTTCTTATTATTAAATTATTATATAATAACCTAATTATATTAAATATACTAGTATTTTTTAATGTTAAATGTTTTAACTACACCTACACACACTTCCATCAAACAAGTAATGAACTTACCATTCATGTATAGCGAACTACCGCCTCGCGAAATGATGTTGTTCATTTTTTACTTTACCACATATAGTGGTTCTGAATTATTATGGAAACTCTACTTTTATATTATATATAAGATATTTATTCTATTTTCATACTTCTGTAATTTTTATATAACACATACCTTCATGATTTCCATTTTATATAAATATGATAATGTCGTTTTTAGACATGTGGACTACCACCTCCTCAAAGAGATGTAATATATCCACACATTACATTGAATTTATTGAGGATGGTTTTAATTAAAATATGATACATAAATAAAATATATATTATATTAATGTCATAATTACCTTTATTTAGATATAATGTATCATTTTCTTCATTACACTTTCACACACTCAAAAACATGATAACTTAATTCGTGGATGTGTGGACTATTTCCTCCTTGATGCGATCTGTTTCCTTTTAATCACAATAATTATATATATAAGTATATATGAATAAAAAAAATACGTTAATTAATTTATAATTTTCATTCTGTAATGATAAATGTTACTTACCTTCATTCCACAACGATCATTGAAAAATGGGAACGTTACTCATGTGTATATACAGCCCACCGTCTTTATGATTGTAACGTTGGTTCATTTTTTATATCCATATTTAATGATTGGTTTTAAAATTATAATTTATGTATAAATATGATAATTATTTAATTATTATTACTCTAGATATATTTATATAATGACATTCTTGACCATATTCAACCAACCTTAGAGGTTTTTTACACATGAACCATAGTTATTCAAAACACTAGATATAAACTTAGTTGTTTAAGGAGCGGTACACAGTATTGTAAAAATTGAAATAAAATTAACAATAAAATTTTAAAAATATATTAATAAATTAAATAATTAACATAATTTTATTATTCATGGTGATAAATACACATCTGACAAGTCAGACCCATGGTAAGGGACTTCGTCTTAATCTCCTTTCATTGAGGTATTTCTTGATGATGTACACCATTATTATTTTATAAGGTGTATATTCATCCCATTTGAAATTATATATCAATATTTTATCTATTATCATGTTATTTATTATTTTTTAAAATTTTATTCATTTATTTTTCTTATGATTTAAATGTTCAATGTGGTATGGGATGCTTTTATTGTTTAGAGATTTAATCATTTTCTCTATGTCAATATTCTTGATATTATTTTATATATTTATTTATTTGGTTATAAAAGGATTATAATGTAAATTTAATATATTTTTTGAATTTCATTCAGTGTTTTTTAAAATGAATCATTTGAGATGTCTTAAAAGAAATGTTTTAACAAATGAAAAATGAAATATCATTTTTTTAAAGTACGATGATAATAACCTTTCATGTCATTATGAATTTTATTTTATTTCTAGATTAATTTTCAATATTACATGTTTTATTAAATTAAAAACCCTATTTACTTTTATTTGGTTATTTTGTTATTGAAAATTGTTTTTAAAATAAAATGGTGTCGTTGTTATTGTAATGGGTTTTGAAAATGGATTGATTATTTCAATATCTTGAAATTTTTTACTGTGATTGGAAATTAAATTTTATGAGTGAACTGTTAAAAATTGAAATCCTTCATGTATTATAATTATATAATGGTAGTTAGTCATTTTATTGGTAGTTCTATGATAAAACAATGACTGGTGACTCTGTGATAAACCAACGATGGGTGGGTCAGTGATAGCCCTTCAATGTATTGGGTTTGTAAGTTGATCGTATGGCTATTCCAGTTATAAGAGTGAAATGTATAGAAGTCACCTATATGGTTCTTCCATTTATAATAGTGTCAAGTATAATGATGTCCCAAAATAATTTTATGTATTTTTTATGATTTCTAGGGGCTTTATCGTAATTTTATGTTTTTTAAAAAGAGTAATAAATGATATTATTTTCAAAGTAAAGTATTTACTACTTATTAAGGGTGAAATTTATTACATTATGATTATGTTTTCATGGGTTTTAATGTTTATTAATGAACTAATATTTTACTTCTTTTTATATCTCTTACTGAGGTTTTTTACATTTTTACCACATTTTTTAATGTTTCCATGGGTCTTAAGAATGAGTAAGGCATTAGAAGAATTCATATTGATAGTAATGAAGAGTTTTCATAAAACAGATCATGCTTTATTTATAAAAAATTTTATGGGAAAAATGGATATTGTTTGGAAGTGTCCACATTGTATTTTATTCTTTTTATGTATATGTTATGGCATTAATCTCTAAAACTATAAACCAAAAAATATACTCATTGTGAAATAAAGTAAAATTAATGACTTAACTCAATATTATTTAATGTTTTAAGGTCAGGTTCTTATAGTTGGTATTAGATGAATGTTTTAGATAACTTTATAGGTTAGGATAGTGTTAAGAGTATTCCCTTAGAATATTTTACTTTATGGTTCAGTTAGAATGATATAGAATTAAAAAATTACCAATTTTCATCATATAAAGTATGATTGTTCAGAATGGTTTTCCACAAAGGAATCAAAAAAGTTTTTGTGGTAAGGAATCAAGTGGAAAATATCCTACTGAATCAGCATCCCAGGATGGTTAGAATTGGAATAGATCAGTTTTTTGTAGTTATGGATTGATTGACTCAGGAAAAAAAATGTGGTGGTTTCTATGCAAGAGAGAACCCAGATCTATCATAGAGTAACAAGATGATAGTGGATAATTTCATGAAAAACGCCCCCATCATTCATAGGATCATCTAAAATCATGAAATGTGAAGGATTGATTAAATCCTTAGAAAAGATATTTGATATCATGGGTTTTTAGGATCACCAAAAGGTAATTATTTCAATTTATCATTTTGAATGTGAAGTCAACCAGTGGTGGTCAATGGTTAAAAATATCATGCAAAGTGAATAGATTTATTCCATGGAATGAGATGAATTTAAGAATATTTTCCTTGAGAAATATTTTTTTAAGGATATTCGACTTAGGATGGAAAAAATCTTATAATTGAGACAAAAAGATGAATATTTGTTTGATGCAATTGAATAAAACATCAATCGATTGGTGAGTTACTTCCATTTTTTTTTTGATATATTTATAGTCTGATGAATCTGATTTACTCAAGATTAAAGACAATATATAAAAGGTAATTAGCTTCTCATGAGGTCAAAAACTATGAGAAACTTTTTCAATGTGCTGATAAGGTAGATATGAAGTTTTTATAAAATCATGTATCCCTTAAATATAAGACACAGAAGAGGATTACTTAGCAGGAAATGAGAAATAATTCGTCAAATAAACATGGAGTTAAGAGAACCCAATTCTCATCTTGTGAGACATGTGGTAAAAATAATCCTAGTGAATTTATATCAAAGTCTGTTAAGTGCTTCTTATGTGGTATTTTTGGTCATGTAGATCATGACTGTAAGGGACTTAATCAGGAAGGAAATGAAATACAATGGTAAGATGTTTTATTTTAAATAAGTTAGGGAAATCTATCAATGTGTGACCAAAGTTGATTATCTAGGGTATAAACTAGCAAGATTGGAAGCAAAAAGGGTGTGGAAAAAATTGTTTCTACTATTGAAGTTAATTTTGGGTAATCAAATGAAGTGGTGACAGGTATGTTATTGGTTTACTCAAAATATGACAGTACTCTATTTGATTTTGGGTCTTTTTATTCATTCATTTCTACGAAATTTGATAGAAAATTGAGAAGATCGCCTCATGAAATTAAGTTATAAATTTTGGTAAAAACATTAGGTGGGAGTATTAGAGAAGCCAAGATTTATAGGAATCCGCTTATTTTCATTAGTGGGATGGCATTTCATTCAAATATTTTTTAACTTCCTATAGTGGAGTTTGATATCATTTTGATTCTGGATTAGATTTTATTTTATCATTCCAAAATAGATTGCAAATTAAATAGAGTTTTATTAAATGATTTCATATATTTGATAACATACCAAGAAGAAGAAAAATTAATTAAATATGGTAGTGAAATTTGTCTATATTATGTTTTTGAAAAGAAATAAATAGTTTTGATTAGTGACATTCTAGTAGTGAATGAATTTATCAATGTTTTTCTAAGGATTTTCCCAGTGTTATTCCTGACAGAGAAGTAGAAATTACTACTAATTTACTGCCTAATGCTAAGCCTTCTTCTAAAGACACTTATAAAATGTCTCAATTAGATATTTTGGAATGGAAAAAAATAGTTCAAATATTTTATTGATAAAATTTTCATCTTACCTAACACTACTAAATAAATGATCTATATCCACAGATCTATAGCCATGATTTAAATGATCTGTGTCTATAGGAAACAAATAGACACACTCAAATATATGGGCATAGAAATAGATAATCTGAATATTATATCAATAGGGATTTCCTATCCCACACAAAACCCTCTCCCTCCAACAACTTCTCTCTCCTGTATTGCAATTCCTCTTCCTTCACTATCCTCATTGTTCCTCCTTCCCTTGGGATTCCTCCTCCCCTCGTGATTCCTCCTCCCCCTTAAGCTCTGACGCAGCGAGCAAACCTCCCCACCATCTTTGACGCCGCTCTGACACCTCCCTGCCAACATAGATTCAGCACTACTATCCCACCTTCCTGCTGACACGACCTACCCACCACCATGTGGTCACCTTAACTCCCTACTAACACTACTTCGAGGCTTCCTCCCCACCTCCTCCTCTGGAGAACCTCCTAAGCGGCGATTTGAGGTAGGAATATTCATCTATTACCTTCATTATTACTCTTATTTTATCCTCTCTAATGTTAATGGTTACCATTAAGGTTTTCAGTGTCGATTCCACCATAAGATGATCGAATTTACAAGGAATCTTGGTTCTTTACAATTTCTTAGAGATTAGATGTCTCGTGATGAAGAACGCATGCCATAACTCATCATTTTGCAGATTGTATGAGGCCTAATGTATTTGTTTAGAATTTTCATTTAAATTGATTTGATTTTCCTAGTAATCAAGTGTATCTTGTTAGGTATTTTTCCCAAATAAATTTCATGGGTATATTTTGGGCTACATTTAGGTAGTTGGTTGTGGTTTCAGAATGTGGAATCATGTCAATAATATTTTAGGCATTTATTCCTATTTTGTTGTTTTTAAATAATTAATTATAAATTTTTATAGTCAATTTTTTCTATTTCATGGCATGAGATAGGTTCCGGGGATGTTGTTCTTTCATAGTTTCAGGTTTCCAGCATTAATATTTTCATCATAAGGTAGGTTGGGAGTTCTATATTTTTTATATTTCCTTAATCGAATGTTTTTTATTAATTTCTTTAGTTATTAAATGACTATTGGTTTTCTGGGATCCCCTTGAAAACCTTTGTGCGTCATCTTTGAGAAGTGAGGATCTCGGGTGTCTCATAGAGGGGTTTTGTTCATAAAACCTCTCTCTTGGATTTTGATTCAAGAGAAAACCTCACATACTCTTAGGTGATGCATAAGGGTAGGAAATGGGAGAAACATGGATATACTTCCTTCATTGGGATTTGAGTTTGGACCTATAAGTGTTCTATCCATGGTGCATTCTATGAGGGGTGTAGTGTTAGTACCCTCAAGTAGTTAGAGGCCTTTTTTGAGATTCTTTGTTTTAGCCTAGGTTATATGGAAGGTTCCCATGAATTTTTTGGATCTAGAACCCTCAATGTGAGTAGTGTATAGAGAGGTTTTCCATGAAAGTTTTGGTTTGAGAGTTTGTCAAATGGAGGTGTGGTGAAAGATCTATATGGGGGTTGTACATTTTTTGGAAAAATTTCCACAAGTGATGCCAATGGGATTATTTTGATATTTCTAGGAACATTCCTTGGTTAGTCCAAGGGTTATAGATTTAGGTGTTTTTATATCTCTCAAAAGGTAGGAAAAAGTATTATTTTGGATGTTTCATGGATTTTTGGACCAAGTTTTTGGGGGTTGAGTTGTTGAAGTTTTGGAACTTATTTTTGGAGTTTTAATCCAATCGGAACCTTTAGGTTGGGCCAACACCACAGGGTGTTGGTTAAGGTTCGGTGTCATTGAGATTAGGTTTGGGATGGGTCTGAGGAAACCTTGAGGACTTTCTTATGGGTGTGGTGTTTCTTGATGATTCTTTTTTGGGTGAGTTGATGATTGTGGATGGGTTAGTTTTTAGAGTCTCTATATGAGGTTTCCCTATCTAGATTGGATCATGATTTCATATACATGATCTATGGGACCATGGGTTCCCCATGTTTTATTAACCCTAAGAGGGTCAATGCTTATTTAATAATTGGTGTATTTGGGTGTTACCTTAGAACCTATAGTTTGGAAATGTGATCCAATTGTGGATATTTTTGTAATGTTTTGTTCATGAATTTTATTGAATAGTGTTTTATACCTTATACCAAACATGTTTGAGGAAGTTCCTTGCTTGGGTATTAGAAATAGGATGATAACTTTGGGATATTACTGGATCTGGATTTGGCCCTGAGATTGATATAATGTTTTCTTTTATTACCTTGATGGTTGTGTTAGATAGGTTCTATGGAGCTAATGGGTGATCTGAATTAGTGTACCCCCTAGTTTAGAGTTACAAAATGGTTATATGGTCAGTGGGAATGGATTTTTAGAACTCATTGATAGTGGTCCTAGATGCTGAGCACTCCCATCATGAAATATTCTTCTCCTCCATATATTTTAAGTTTCAAACTTATCCACTTATGAGAGAAGGATAGAATCACAGGATATTCTTGGAAAATTGACTTGACATATTCAACTATAAGTCTATGTGGAAAAAACCTTTATAGAAACAACAGTTTAAAAACAAGTGATCAATGTAGTACATAAATCATTGAGCATGTGATTCCAATATAAAAATTAATATTGGGGTTGTTCAACATAACCTTAATGACCAATTAGAATTAGGCTGTCCAGATTTTTAGATTTCATATATTTTGTCATTATTGAAAATGTTAATTTATGATTTTCACCCCTTGAGGTACGGTCTCACTTTCTTCATCATGGAAAATATAACTTCAATGGTATTCTAGGAAGGATACTTCATTATTTTTATACCCAAATAATACAACAGTCATGCATCTTCTCAATTGTTTCCATTAATTTCCTATATGAAATTATACATAAAATTAATTGGAATAAAAAGGTTATACCTTTCTAGTAGTTTTTTCAGGCTGTAATTTTTTTTACTAAGAAATTTCCTACTTCTAATATAACTATATTTATTCCTCATAGGTATTCTCCACCTTTTTTCATCCCAATTTTAGTGAAATGAAATGTTGTACCATTACTCAAAATATTTATACCCAAAACTTCTACAACAAAATTAATATCACATAAAACTGGATGTTCTTTTATATTGTTTATTTTGTTTATAAAATTCTACTTGTTTTCCAAGAATCATCTCATTATTTATTTTCCCATTTCCTTGGGGTTTTCCCATTATCAGTACATCCATAGGAGGAAACTTTTTAAACTATTCATCATCCTAAAAATATTCAAATTATGTTTCATAATATTTATAATGAAAGGAAATACATTTAGTATCACATGATAATCTAGAAAAATCTTGTACCTTTTTCATGGGGTTTGTTTTCTCATCATCCTTGGATGGTTCATTTTATATCCACCTCATTTTCATAGGCTTATATCGTTTTCTTTAATGTCTTTCCATTTTTAAGATACCTAGATTGTTCTTAATGAAATTCATTTTATTGAGCACACAATTTTGTATTACGATATTCGGGTATCCTATCTTATTATACACATTTCATCTTGGAAATTTTTATCTCTTCTATGAGATCATTATAATTTACATTTACACTTCTTTTCTTCTTTTCCAATAGTTTTACTTTATTATAATATATGGAATTATTGTCAATGTAAGAAATAAAATACTCTCTTAGAATATATTCTGTATAACCATCCCCTTATTCTTTTTCTTAACTACTTGTAATGTATATTCATCTATTAACCTTATAGGTATATATGTATATTAATGTAAAATTCTATTTTCTTAGTTTTTCATGGATGTGCTTATGTTTTTTGATTTTTTCTGCAATTATTTAAGAAAGTTGGGGGGTTGGTACAGGGGGATGATGCAAGGGGGAGGGGTGATGGTGCTAGGGGGTGGGGTGTTGGTGCAAGGGATGGGGGATATGTTGCAGGGGGGTGTGTGGTGGGGGGATGGTGGTTGGGTGGTGTGGTGGGGGGAATTTTGGTTGGTGGTGGGTCCTGGTGCAGGTGGAGGGGGCTGATGTTGGGATGGTGGGGGTGGGCAGGCTTGTGGGGGTGGGTGGGCTAGTGGGGTGGGCAGGTGGGGTGGGTGGGCAGGTGGGGTGGGCTGGTGGGGGTGGCTGGGGGTGGGGGTGGCTGGTGCGGGGGGGCAGGTGTGGGGGGTGTTTGGCATTCATATACAATATTATTTTTGTCACTTGATGCTACTCATGTGATAGAGTGATATCGATTTAAAGTGATGGGGTGTTGGTGGGGTTATATTGATTGGATTGTTCATGTAGAGTGATATTCTATATCTTTAAGGATTATTTTTATATTTGATGTAATCACACTAATAGATTGTTGGTGGAAAATATCAATATTTTATTCTTGTATATTAGTAGAATTAAATATCTAAGAGTTCATATATTTTATAATAGGAGAATTATTTTCTTTGTTTGTGGTGGTAGATAGATTATAAGAGAATTATAACAGTTTATCCAGCCACATAATCCTTATAGTACTGCATCTTGATTCATTTATGGTCTACCCAATTTTCTAATATTATTTTTCTAATATATTTTTCATACATCTAACCATACTAATTATTTTTATGGTATCTTTTAATTCTTATAAGGTGTATGTCTATATTTGAACATCATGTTACAATAGTGGAGTTGTAAAATTCATGAGTTCGATTATCTAGACTAGATGGAACCCCTATGAAATGCATTTTGTACTTTATAGTTCATTCATTTACATTAAAAATTTTCCATCATCACTTGTTCTATTATTGCCTTTATCACTAATCATGTTCCCCACACTTCAATTTTTAGGTTCAATTAATGATGATTCATCATATAACTGGCATTTTTTTGAAGTCTCTTGGGACTTGTTCCTATGTGTTGCGGCAACCTTCACTGAAGGCGAAGTGGTTAGGGCCGATTTGGTTTTATTCCAACGATTTAAGATGAGTTTTTCCTTTATTATTTTATGACTCTTAGTTTATAATTGGGGGTTTTTTAATTTTAGATCTCTTGGTAATTTTATTATAGTGTGTTGATCATCCTTGAAGAAGTTTCGTGTCACTGGAGTCAAAGGAGACTCACCACATATGAATAGGTAATCATGTATATAATAAGTTCTCCTGTTATATGTATATACACCCATGGAAACGTGATTACATATAAGGGGATAGGTGTGACTATGTATATATATATATATATGGAAAATTCATATGTGTGTGGGTTATAACGGGCTTATGCATGTGGGAATATATATAATGATCCACTTGTACGTGCTCAAGGCCATGTGGACACGTGCATAAGGGTTAGGGAATCATTATGTATATGAAAAGGTGCATATTCTCAGAGGATGGATGGAGAATCTTAGATTTGTCGCTGATAAAATTGTCAAGCACTATGTTTGACTTGACCCCTTTGAGGTGGGGTCCCTCTTTTAGCCCCTTTAATTCAAGAATGTTTTAAATTGCATTTATTTTCCTTCATAATTATTCATTTTTATATTAAATTTCAATTCTTGATCAAGTTTTAGTTATGATAATTATTTCATTTGATAAATAATTCATGGTTTTGTAATAAAACCTTTCCAATGGAGGAACTCTATCTGCAAAAACTAACAATGGTAGTTTATGCTTATATAGTTTTCTTGACATTATTGCATTGATGTTTTCCACTTTTGAAATGTCTTAAGGGAAATTGGTAAATGTAAAATTATAAGCAAACACGTCCTAAGTGTTTCAATTAAATGATATGTTTGAAAAATAAAGAGGTTTATTAATGATCATGTTATTTAGTATTGGGATGTACATATCAATCTAAATATTATTTGTTCATTGTTGGTTATGTATTCATGTATCATTTATCATGTACAGTTGACACACATATCACATATATATATGAAGTCATTATATATAATTATTTCCACAATTTTCTTATAGGTGTGTTTTTATGATGGGGTCGGTTTTATCCACCACCATCGATGATACTGAGTTCAACATCAGATTTGGGTAAGGTATATTCTGTTTTTATTCTTTGGACCAATTTTAATTAGGGAATTTGTGATTTTTGGGTTACATATATTTTTACAGTTCATTTTAGATTTCTTTGAGGTGGATTCGAGTCTTCATTGATGAAGGCTTACATGTGTATGAATAGTTAGGCCTATACATATATAAGTTCCCCCTTTATATATATTCACTCATGGAAGAATGAATATATATATTGGGGACAGGTGTGATTATATATAGATATGAAATATGCATACATGTGTAAGTGTAAAGGGGTATATACAAGTATAAACATATATCTAAGGACCCCCTTGTGCATATTTGGCCATGTAAATGTGTACATAGGGTATAGGTTTCCATATAAATGTGAAGTTGCATATGTGTGAAAGAAAAAAAAGGAAGATTCAAGTAGCCATCATCAAAAGAAAACATGCCTTAAGGTTGAGGTAGGTCCCTCTCCTAGCCTCTTTAATTGAAGAATATTTTAAATTGAATTTAGTTTCCTTATTAATTCTTGATTTTTATATTAAATTGAAATTTTTGAATAAGTGTTAGTTAAGATAATTGTTTTTTTATAAACAAGTCATGGTTTTGTAATAAAACCTCTCCAATAGAGTTGTGCTGTCTGTGAAAACTCACAGTTTTATACCTTTCTTGACATTATTGCATTGATTTTTTCCTTATCTATTATTTCATTATTAGTAATAAATCACACATCGTACTTGACCCTTTTTATAGCCCTGTATGGGGCACTCTTATTATTAAAACAGTTTTTTGATCCAAAACACCCTTTACGTGTCGTTAGACTTTTAAGATGGAATTGACCATGTAGGCAAGTGATATAATGACCAAGACACCTCTATGTTAAGAGTATGATTTGGATGGAATGAGTTTTCATGGAGGAAATTCTTTCATTGAGTGTTTATCTTGAGAGGACCTAGTTAGATTAAAATGAATAGTTATTCTTGTATTAAGTGACATGTCTTTGACTGTTTTTCTATGTTTTTTCTTGCATTAAGTGGTTGTAGTGGAATGAAATGTGAAGGGTGGCACGGGGGGTGCATGGGGTGGGTAGGGGGTGTGGGGCGGGCAGGGGGTGGGAAGGGGGTGGGAAGGGGGTGTGTTGGGGATGGAGTTGGGGGCAGGGGGTGTGCTAGGGGTAGGGGGAGGGGTGTGTTAGGGGTTTGTAGGGGGTGTGCAGGGGGTGCATGGGGTGGGAAGAGTGGGTGTGGAGGGGTGGGAAGGGGATGTGTGTAGGGGGTTTCCCTATTTTTATTAAAATGGTTGTTTGATCCAAAACACCCTTTAAGGACCATTAGACTTTTAAGATGTAATTTCTAAACTAGGCAAGTGCTGAAATGATGAAGTCACGACAAAGTGACCCCCCTTTGATCTTATAAATGGAATTTCTATGTTTAAATTAATTAAATGAGTTAAATTGAACAGAACATGGTTAACTTGGCACATGATTGGTAATGAATAATGTTGTGAATTGTGTAATGTTTACACCTCCTTTCTAAAGTTTAATTAGATGTCATGAAATAAATAGAGTGGCTTATTCGTGGTGATTTGCAATCCACTTTTGAAATTTGGGGGTGCAGTGGGGGTTTGTAAGGGGTGTGTGTAGGTGTGCATGGGGGTGTACAAGGGGGTGTGTAGGTGTGAAAATGGGTTCAAGGGGGGGTTCAAGGTCTATGTAGGGGGGGTGCAAGGGGGGTTGTGCAGGGGGGTGCAAGGGGGGATGTGTGGGGGTGTCTGTCTAGGGGGAGGGGTCTATCTAGGGGTGTCTAGGAGGGAGGGGTGTCTGTTCAGGGGGGAGGGGTCTATCTATAGGGGTTTCTAGGAGGGAGTGGGTGTCCAAGAGGGGGATTCTGTCTCGGAGGGGGTGTAGTGGGGGTTTCCAGTAGGGGTGGTGCAAGGGGGTCCATCAGGGGTGCTGTAAGGGGGTCCAGAAGGGGTGGTTCAAGGGGTGTGCAAGGGGGTGTGCAAGGGGACATGGGTGTGAAGGGGGGGGGGGTGTCTAGTAGTGGCGGTACAAGGGGTGTCCAGCAAGTGTGGTGTATGGGGTGTGTAGCGGGTGTGCATGTGTGCAAGGGGGTGTGTGTAACGGAATATGGGTGTAGGGGGTGGAAGGGAGCTGTATAGGGGGTCCAGAAGGGGTGGTTCAAGGGGTGTGCAAGGGGGTGTGCAAGGGGACATGGGTGTGATGGGGGGGGTGTCTAGTAGTGGCGGTACAAGGGGTGTCCAGCAAGTGTGGTGTAAGGGGTGTGTAGCGGGTGTGCATGTGTGCAAGGGGGTGTGTGTAACGGAATATGGGTGTAGGGGGTGGAAGGGAGCTGTATAGGGGGTGCAAGGGGGCTATGTATAGGGTGACTAGGAGGGTGGTTATTACCATATTACCTTATGGTTTGATCCAACAATTTTATTTTGTTGCTTCCCACTTTGTTCTTTGGGTGTCATATGGGGTATTTATTTATGCATACCTACATGGGAATTTCCTATACATTTATTGTCTTTTAAAGATGGTAGAATGATTGGATTTGAATTTATTGGACCTGGTATTAATGAAGATTAGCAGTTCATAGTGGTGTTGAACATGTTAGGTGGTCAGATCTTGGTAACCTGAGCCAATCTCTACCCTTCTATTTCCTTTATAGTTGTTGTTAGGTTCAGGCTTCTGTTTCCTTTATGTTAGGGAAATTATTTTCCCCTTAAACTTTTGTATTACCTTTCTATTCATTGATTTAATTTATATAGGATTTTTCATATGAGTATTACTATATAGATGGGGTGTAGTTGTGGGGGGGAAGAGGGGGTGAAAGTGGGGGGTGGGGGTGCAGGTGGGGGTGTGGGTGAAGTTTGGGGGTAGTTGGGGTTAAGGGGGCAGGGGGAAAAGTGCAGTGGGTAAGTGGTGGGGATGGGGGAGGGGTGTCTAGGAGGGGGTGTCAGGTGGTGGGGGAGGGGGTTTTCCAGGAAGGGGTGTCTAGGGGGTGGGGGAGGTGTTTCCAGGGGGGTGTCCATGAGGGTGGTTAAGGGGGATGGGGGGCTAGGGGAGGGGGTTGTATTGGGGGGTCCCAGAGGGGGGGTTAAGGGGGCAGGGGGGGCTGTCCAGGAGGGGGTTAGGATGGATATGGGGATAGGGCGTTTGGGGGTGCAGGATGAGGGGGGTCCAAGAGAGGGGGTCTAGGGGGTGGGGTAGGGGTTTCCAGGGGGAGGGGTGTCCATGAGGGGGTTAAGGGGGCTAGGGGCTAGGGTAGGGGGTTGTCCAGGGGGGGTCCGAGAGGGGGGTTAAGGGGGAAGGGGCTATCCAGAAGGGGTGTGTTCATGAGGGGGGGTTAAGGGGAATAGGGGGACAGGGGGTGTAGGGGGAGGGGGGCTATCCAGGAGGGGGTGTCAGGGGTGAAGGGGGGTGGGGGTAGAGTGTAGGGGTTAGGGAGAGGGGAAGGGGTGTGGGGTGTAGGGGGAGGGTATTCTCTAGGAGGGGTTCGAGGGCTATCTAGGGGGTGTCTATGGGGTGTCCAAGGGGGGTCCAGGGGTGTCTAGGGGGAGGTATGTCCTAGGGGGGAGGGGTGTCTAAGAGTGAGGTTAAGGGGGCTGGGGGAAGGGGGAAGGAGGGTAGGGGGAGGGGGTTGTCCAGTAGAGGGGGTAAAGGGGATGGGGGTATTGTGCAAAGGTGTGGGGTGCAGGGGGTTGGGAGGGGGGTTATCCGAGAGTCTGTGTCTAGGGGGTAGGGAGGGGGTTTGTCTAGAAGGGGGTCCATGGGGTTTCTTGGTAGAGGGGTGTCTATGGGGGAGGGGTGTCCAGGAGGGGGTTAATGGGGTGTAGGGGGCAAGGGGTGTAGGGGGGATGTCCAAGAGGGGGTGAAGCGGCTGGGGGCTGTGTGTAGGTTGTGTGGGGGTGAAGTGAGGGGGCTTTCTAAGAGGGGGTGTCAAGGGGGCAGGGAGGGGTCTATCTAAAAGGGGGTTGGGGCTATCTAGGGGGTGTCCAAGGGATCCAGGGGGGTGTCCCGGGGGGGTGTCTAGGGGGTGTCCAGGGGGAGGGGGTGTCCAAGGGGGGTGTCCAGTGGGGGGTGTCCAGTGGGGGGTTTTCATGGGGTGTATAAGGAAGAGGGGTGACTAGGTGGTGTCTACGAGGGGGTGTTTAGGGGGTTTCCATGGGGGAGGGGGTGTCCAGGGGGAGCAAGGGTGTCTATCCAGGGGGAGAGTGGGGGTGTGCAAGGGGGAGGGGGTGTTCTGGGGGGGGGGTCTATCCAGGGGGGAGGGAGGGGCTACAGGGGGAGTGGGGGGTTGTGGGGGTGTTTTATTTATGAAATTGGAGGGCCTATATCCATTTTTTTAAACTGTTGCTATAGGCCTTGTGTGGATTAAGGTTCTGCCACGATTTCAATTGTGGTTATAGAACTTTACCCATGGTTTGAACCATAGATATGGGTCTATAGAAATTGTTTGAAACGTTGGCTATAGGACATGCCCTATAGCCACGCCAATACTATCCACAGTCCATGTAACCATGGCTATAACTTATAGCCACAGTTTTTGGGATTATAGCTACGGTTTCAAATCATAGTTATAGCCTTAATTTCTAGAAGTTTATAAATTCACCATGGGGTTCCCCTATTTTATTTGTGAAAAATAATTATGGTTCCATGAGGCTTTGAAATGGTTATAGAGACTTGAATAACATCATTGTTAAAAACAAGTATCTTTTTCCTCATATCTGTGATTTTTTTAATTAGCTCCAAAGAGCTTAGTGTTTTTTGAAGATTGATCTGAGGTCTGGGTACCGTCAGTTAAAGGTGAACAATGATGACATTACTAAGACAACATTTTAGATGATATATGGGCATTATGAGTTTGTATTTATGCCCTTTGGGTTATCTAATGCACCAACTATATTTATGATTCTTTTGAATAGAGTCTTCCATCAATGTTTGGATCAGTTTGTGGTTGTGTTTATAGATGATATTTTGGTATATTCTGAAATCCATGAGGAACATTAAAGGCACTTAAGGATTGTTTTTAAAAACCATAAAATAAAAGAAACTATATGGAAAGTTTATTAAGAGTGAATTTTTGTTGCAAAAAAAATATTTCCTTGGACATATTTTTTCTAAAGATGTAATAAATTTTTACCCTTTTAAAAAAATTGACAAAGAGTAGAAAAGACCAACCAATGTCACTGAGATTCATATTTTATTGTATTAGTGGGTTATTAATGTTAGTTTATTGAAAACCATGCTCAGATATCTATCCCAAAAACTATGTTAACATTGAAGGGAGTTAGGTTTATCGGGATAGAATAATGTAATGTTTGTTTTCAAGAACTGTTAAGAAGATTGGTCAATGCTCCAGTTTTGTCCTTAGCTTCTAGAAATTGTGAATTAGTTATCTACATTGATGGTTTATTGAGAGTAATTAGTTATGTATTGGTGTATAATGATAAGGTAATTGAGTATGCTTCACATCAGTTGAAAACTCATGAGTTAAATTACACTACAGATTATTTTGGATTTAAATTTTATTGTTTTGAATTAAAACTTTAGAGGCATCATTTTTATGTAGTGAAGTGTTAGATATATACTAATCAGAAAAGTTTGAAGTATATATTCACTTTTAAATATTTGAACATGATACAAATAAGATGGTATTAACTGATAAAGGATTATGATTACACGATTCATTATCATCCTAGAAAAGAAAACAAAGTGTCCAATGATTTGAGTCAAAAAAGTAATGCTACATTAACCATGTTATGATTAGAAAATGACCATTTGGTTAATGATTTATTGAATTTTTTCATAGAAGTTATAGACGTAAGGAAATACTCTCTTTTATTTCAGGTTTCACTATAGTCGACTTGGTCAGAAATAATTAACAGTGATCAGAACGTGGATCAATATTTTCAAGAAAATGTTGAATTCATTAAGAATGGTAAGTTTCTTGATTTTAATATTGATGAAGAAGGTGTTTATGTTTTGGAAAAATATTATATATTCCTTATGATTAATAGTTAAGGAAATAGTTATTGAATAAATCTCTTAGTTCTCTATTTCCTATTCATCTGGGCTACACTAATATGTTCAGAGTCCTTTAGAAGTATTACTGGTGGGATAGAATGAAAATAGATATTTCTGAATTTATAGTGAAGTTTTTGACTTTTCAAAAGGGTAAAGGATAGTGAAATTAACCAAAGGGGATGTTTTATCCTTTTCTCGTGCTAGAGTGGAAGTGGGAAAATATATTAATGAATTTTCTGGTAGTATTTCCAAATACATATCAACGTTATAATTTGATTTAGGTTGTTGTTTGATTAACTAAATTTGCACATTTTCTTCCCATTTGAGATATAATGTTTTTGGATAAAAAATTTTACTGTATCTAAAAGATATTTTAAGATTATATGGATTCCCTATATCGATTTTATCATACCATGATCCCAAGTTCACATCAACGTTTTGTAAAGGGCGTCAAAATTTTTTGGGTACTAAATTAAATTTAATTATAGATTTTCATCATCAATCTAATAGAAAGTCTGAACGGATTATTCTGACCTCGGAAGATATGCCTTATTCTTGATCAATAGATTACCAAGGAAGTTGGGATCGACATATTTCTTTGTTTTGAGTTTTGTTATAATAACATCTTTTATTACAGTATTCTTATGGAACCTCTTAAGGAATTATATGGAAAGCGTTGTCGAACATAGGTTTTTTGGGATGATGTAGGAGAAAGGAAGTTGGTGGGACTGGATTTGGTAGAGAAAATGGAAAATAAATTTC
Organism: Viscum album; assembly: GCA_963277665.1. NCBI lineage: Eukaryota > Viridiplantae > Streptophyta > Magnoliopsida > Santalales > Viscaceae > Viscum > Viscum album. The sequence goes on along the minus strand of OY728132.1, from coordinate 1,899,691,813 downwards.
ATTTGATTCAGTGACACATGAAGAAATATAAGAGTAGGAAAAGTTTTATGCAGATAACTGGATAAAATATATTTATTTTAGGGTAGGTGATCATATAATTCTCAAAGTTTCTACATGGAAAAGTTTGATGTGTTTTTGGAATAAAGGGAAGTTGATTCCATGGTCTATTAAACCGTGTGAAATCCTAGAGAAATTTGGATTAGTTTCCTAATTATTGGACTTTCCTCCAATTTTATTCCAATTACACAACATATTTTACATATTAGTGTTAAGGATGTATGTACCGGATTCATCTCATGTTTTAAGCCCTGAAGTAGTTCAGCTATAAGAGAATCTTTCTTATGAGGAATAACTAGTTCAGGTACTTGAACGCAAAGAGAAAGTGTTACAGAAAAGGGTAATTTACTATGTCAAGGTTTTATGGAAAAACCATATGGTTGAATAGAAAATATGGGAATATAAAAATTCTATTATGGAAAAATATCCCCACTTAATTTTTAAGTGAATAGAATTTTGAGGATGTTATTTCCAAATGGGGCAAGGATGTAACATCCCAGGTAATGATAAAATAAGTAATTTTCAAATTTATTAATATTTATGAATTATATAGTAATTTTACCTTAAAAGATACATTTTATCTAATAGTATACTTGAAACGCAACAATGAGTCTCTCTGAAATACTGTGTTGCATGCAAGACCGAGTTTTACCAAATAATAATATATTGTAAATACAATTATTTTAAAAGGTAGTTATCACCTAGTGGTTATATAGACGGGTATGAATGGTATTAAATATATTAGTTTTACACATTTTTATACAATTTTTTTAATTTTATCAAATAGATTTTATAGACATAAGATAAGAATAAATTCATTTTTATGTTTAAAATGTTAATTTTTTCTAAAAATCAATTTTATCACCTTTTAATGGCGCATCTATTTTAAATATAATTTTTTAAACTTTTATATTTTTTATATGAATAAATAAACATTATTATTTAAATAAAAATATAAAAATTTAGTTATGGTATATTTTTTTATTTTTCTAAGTACTTTCATATTTTGATGAATAGTAAATAATACTGAATTTTAGTTCAAAACTATATTTTCATCCAATTTACTTATATGTTTAAATAATATTTTTAATTAGTTTTAAAATATGATTAGATAATTTTTATATCATTAAAACCAATTTAGGTCATTTTAAAAAAAATATCACATTGAATTTAGAAATAAAATTATAGTATACTTTTGAACTTTTACATTAAAAAATCATGCATTTTCATCCAGTATATGAGATTAATTTTAATGTAATTTTCTCCACTTCTGTGATTTTAATTTGAAAAAATAGATTCTATATTTTCAATCATCAAATTTTATAATTTCTAATAAGTTAAACTTAGTTTTTGACCAAATATATTAGTGAATGTGATTAAAATTAATTACAATGATTAATGTAAAATTGTGGTTACTTAGTGGTTAAAATTTAATCTTAAGAGTCCAAATAACCTAGAAACTTGTCCAAAAACCATTTTATGGAAATTATTTGAATATATACCCTCTTTTATAGGATCCATTATTGGATTCAAATGATGTATGTCAGAACTCTCATTAGTGTTTCATTTTTTATATTTACAATAATGTCACTCCCCCTCCACTATAAAAAGGCACTCACCCTTACCATTTATTAACACCTATAAATCTCATTTGTATCATCCAAAAACTGGAAAAATAACCTCCCAAAATACCTCCCCTAAACTAAGAGTCCTCACATTATTCATAAATCCAATCAAGGAATCCCTTCTGTGAAAACTAAAATAAGTTACCTGAAAAAGAGGTAACATTCTTCAACATTTATTTATGTTTTATTTATTTCTACAACAGTTAATTTATTAGTATTAAATTATTATGTAATAAAAGTAGTATATTAAAAATACTGAGATGTTTTTTTATGTTTTAGACCTAAAAAATAGAGAGTTCCATCAAATAGGTAATGAACATACCATTCATGTACGGCAAACTACCACCTCCCAAAATGATGTCATTCGTTTTTCCATTAATGCCTCTCATTGTTGGGAATTATGATGCACAATATATTTTTATATGATATTTATTATATTTATTTTTTCTTTATTCTTATTTAATTGTTATATAAAACACACCATCATTCTTTTCAATTTTGGTAAATATGATGACTACATTTGTAGACGTGTGGACTGCTGCCTCCACAAAGCGATGTGATACATTCAAACATTACATTAAATGTATTAAAGAAGGGTTTAATTAAAAATATGGGAAATTCATAACATCTATATGATATTAATTACAAAATTAATTTTTGGGAAATAAAATGTATCATTTTTTTATTAACCTTTCACATGCTGAAAAAGTGATAATGTCATTTATGGACGTGTGGAATATCGCCTCCTCGATGCGATGTGATTCATTTGACATAAAAATAATTATATATATAAGTATATATGATTAAATAATAGTATATTTAAGATATAATTTTTATTATTTAAATATAAATTTTAATTTCCTTCTTTCTATAATGATCATTAAAAAATGAGAACGTTATTGATGCGTATGTATGGCCTACCGTCTCAATGATTGTAATGTTGGTTCATTTTTTATACTCATATTTTATGATTAGTTATAAAATTATAATTTATGTATAAATATTATAATTATTTCATGATTATTATTTTGGATATGTTTATATAATGACCTTTTTTTCCATAGTCAACCAACCTTAGTCATTTTTGACACAAGAACCGAATTTGTTTAAAACAACTGGTTTAACATAATTGTTTAAATAGTTGTATAAAACAATAAAATAAGTGAAATAAAAATAATAATAAACTTTAAAAAAAATTTAATCAACTAAAAAATTAACATAATTTTATTATTTATGAAGATAAATACATATGTGACAAGTCGGACCTAGGTAAGGGATTTCGTCTCAATCTCCATTAATTGAGGAATTTCTTAATGACGTACACCTTTATTATTTTATAATGGGTGTATATAACTCCATTCAAATTCTATACCAATATTTTATATTATAATGTTATTGATTTTTAAAATTTAATTCTTTTATGGTACTTATGATTTAAATGTTCAAAGTTGTATGGGATGCTTTGAATGTTTAAATATTTAATCATTTCATCCATTACAATATACTTGATATTATTTTACATATTTATTTATATTATTATAAAATTATTATCAAGGAAATTTTAAATATTTTTTGAATTTTATTCAAAGGTTTTCAAATGGAATATTTTTACGTGTCTGAAAATGTATGTTTTGGAAAATGACTAATGAAATGTCTTATTTTTAAACTACATTGATAATGAACTTTTATATCCTCATGACTTTTATTTTATTTATAGATTCCATTTCAAGGTTACATGTTTTATTAAATGAAAAACCCTATTTCCTTTTATTTTGTTATTTTGGTATTGGAAATTATTTTTAGATAAAATGGCGTTTTTGTTATTGGAAATGGGGTTTGAAAAAGGATTGATTATTTCAATATCATAAAATGTATTCTTGTGATTGAAAATTAGTTTTTATGAGTGAAATATTGAAAATTTTAATACTTCATGCATTATGATTATATAATGGTATTTGGTCATTTGACAGGTGGTTCAATGAAAAACCAATGATGGGTGGTTCTATGATAAACCAACAATGGGTGGTTCCATGATATCCCTCCAATGCATAGGGTATAGAATTCAATAACATTGTTATTCAAGTTATGATAGTGACATATATAGTAGTAAACCTTATGGTTATTCCATTTATAAGAGAGACAAGTATAATGAGTTTCCAAGATACATTTATGAATTTTCTATTATTTTTATGGGTTTTATGGTAATATTTTAATTACAAAAAAAGATAAGAAATGATATTATTTCCAAATAAAGTTTTTACTACTTATTATGGATGAAAAGTATTACTTTATGATAAATTTTTCATTGGTATTAATTTTTATTACTGGACTAATAGATTCCTTATTTTTATATCCCATACTTATATTTTTATTCTCACCCCATGTTTTTAAATGTTTCCACATTACATAAAGATGAGGAAGGGATTGGTGGAATTTGTGTTAATATTAATGAAGAGTCTTCATAAAAGATATCATGCTTTATTTTAAATGTTTTAGATTATGGTAAAAAGAAATACTATTTAGAAGTATCCATTTTGTAATTTATGGTTTTTTTATACATATGTTATGGCATAATTATCTAAAACTCTAAACCTAAAAATATCTTTAATGTGAAATAATGTAAAATTATTAACTTAACTCAAGATTATGTATTGTTTTAAGGTCGTTTCCTTATAATTGGTATCAAAGGAATGTTTTGGACAACTTTTTAGGTTAATATAGAGTTAATATCATTCCCATAGAATATTTTACTATATAATTAAGTTATAATGATATATAATTTATATATTACCATTTTACTTCATCTAAATTATGCTTGTTTAGAATGGTTTACCACAAAAGAAAACAAGGAATCTATAGTGGGAAGGCACTAAGAGGAAAATATCCTTCTAAATCAGAATCCCAAGATGGTTGGAATTAGAAGTGAGTAGTTTGTTTTAGTGATAGATCAGTTGACTCGGGCTATAAATGGTGGTGGTGTCCATATAAGATAGAAAACAGATCTACCATAGATGAATATGATAATAGTGGTTCGTTTTATGAGACAATATACCTTATCATTTATAGGATCATCGGACCACATGCTAGGTGAAGGATAGATTAAATCCCTAGAAAAGATAATCTATGTCAGGGGTTATTTAGATCACAAAAAGTTAACTCTTTCAATTTATTATTTTGAAGGTGAATTTGACCAGATTTGGTCAATGGTTAAAAATATTAGGGAAAGTGAAGAGATTTATTCCATGGAATGGGATGAATTTAATAATATTTTACTTGAAAATATTTTCCTAATTCTATTTGAATTAGGATAGAAAAAAAATTCTTCAATTGAGACAAAAGGATGAATATTTGGCGATAACATATAATGAAAACATCAATCGATTTGTAAGGTATGACCCAAATTTTATCTGAGATTTTGATAGTAAGATAAATCAATTTCACTCCAGAATAAATCCAATATGTAGAAAGTAATTGTATTCTCATGAGTTCAATAGATATTATAATATTTTTTGATATGATGAGAAGGAAGAGATGGAGTTTGTTGATGATCATGTGTCCCATAAAAATAAGCAAAATAAGAGGTCCATTTTTTAGGAAATGGGAAATCATTCATCAAAGAAGCATGGAGGTAAGAAAACCCCATTCCCATCTTATGAGAAGTTTGTAAAAGTAATCATGGAGAGTGTCTTTCAAAGTATATTAAGTGCTTCTAATGTGGTATGTTTGTTCATATGGATCATTAATGAAATGAGAATGATCATGAAATCAATGAAAATACATAAGTAAGATGTTGTAGATTCAATGTGTTAGTACATTATTCCAATGTGTATCCAAATTTGATTATCTAGGGTGGAAACCAGGAAGATCAAAAGAAAAAAAGTGTGTGTAAAAATATTTCTGTACTACTTTAGTTGATGTTGGTACATCAAATGAAGTGGTGATAGATATGTTACTGGTTTATTCAAATTATTCCAATACTCTATTTGATTTTGGATCTTTACATTCTTTAATTTTTGAGAAATTTTCTAGAAAATTGGGAATACCACCTCATGAAAGTAAGTAATGACATTTAGTAAAAAATATATGTGGGAATATTAGAGAAACAGAGATTTATAGGAATCTACCTATAATCATTAGTGGGATTGTATTTCATATAAATCTTTTCAAACTTCCCATAGTTTATTTTGATATCATTTCCGGTATGGATTTTCTTTAAGATTATCTTGAAAAAATAAATTGAAAATGTAAGAAAGTATTATTAAATGATATCATACATTTTATAACATACTAAGAAGTTGGTAAATTTATTAAATATGACAGTGAAATTTACCTAGATTCTTTTTAAAAGAAAGAAATTATTCTGATTAGTGACATCCCAATTGTGAATGATTTTATGGATGTCTTCCTAGATGATTTTCTTAGTTTTTTTCTGATCAGGAAGTTGAACTTACTGTTGATTTAGTGAAATTGTTAATATTATTTCTAAAACCCTTGTATAATATCTCAAGTAAAACTTTTTGAATTGAAAAACTGGTTACAATAATTTCTTCATAAAGGTTTCATTCGACCTAGAACCTTACCATGGTGTGCCCTTATTTTATTTTTGAAAAATAAATATGGTTTCATGAGACATGTAATTGATTATAGAGCCTTGAATAACATCAATGTTAATAACAAGTATCCTTTTCCTCATATCAAGGATTTGTTTGATAAGCTTTGGGGATTTTATTATTTTTCAAATATTGAACTGATGTTCGGGTACCATCATCTGAAGGTGAAGTAGGATAAAATTCTAAAGATAGCACTTCGGACGAGATATGGGCATTATGAGTATGTAGTTATTCTCTTTGGGTTATCTAACAAACCTTCTATATTGATGAATCTTATGAATAGATTCTTCTATCATTTTTTAGATCAATTTCTAGTTATTTTTATAGATTATATTTTGAAATATTCTATAATACATGAGTAACATGAAAGGCACTTAAGGATTGTTTTGCAAACCTTAAAAAAAAATATGGAAAGTTTAGTAAGACTTAATTTTGGTTGAAAAAAATTTCATTCCTTGTAAATATTGTTTCTAAATGTTAAATAACTATCGTCCTTGATAAAAAAAAGTTTAGAAAGAGTTTATAAGACCTACCAATGTCATTGGGATTCATAGTTTTCTTGGATTAAAGGGTTATTACCATCAATTTTCAAAAAACAATTCTCGGTTATTTATCCCAATAACTAAGTTAAGATGAAAGGGAGTCAATTTTATCATTAAAGAATAATGTAATGGAAGTTTTTAGGAACTGAAAAGAAGATTGTTCAATGAAACTATTTTGGCCTTTCCTTATAGAAATGGTGAATTCACTATCTATAGTAATGATTCATTAAAAGGACTTGGTTGTGTCCTGATGCCGAATTAAAAATAAATTTATTATGCCTTGCATCAGTTGAAAAATCATGAGTTAAATTACCCTACACATGATTTGAAATTATGTATTTTTTTGTATTAAATATTTAGCGGAATAATTTGTATAAAGTGAAGTATGAAATATATCCTGATCAAAAACATTTAAATTATATATTTACTGAGAAAGAGTTGAACATGATACAAGAAATATGGGTGGAATTGAGAAAGGATTATGATGGCATGATTTATTATCATCATGGAAAAGAAAATAAATTGTTTGATACTTTGAGTCAATAATATACTACTACATTAACCTTTTTATGATTGAAACAAGACCCTTTAGTTAAGGATTTGATGAATTTGGGCCTAGAAGTTGTGTGTGAAGGGATATAATCTCTTTTGATTCAGGTTTCAGTGTAGTCGAATTTTTCATAAAGAATTAATAGGGCTCAAAAGGTGGATCAGTCTTTATAAGAAAAGGTAGAATCAATTAAAAATGGTAGGTTAAGTGATTTTAATATTTATTAATAAGGTATTTTATTATTTGAAAAAAGATTATATGTGCCTTATTATTCACAGTTGAGGAAAGAGTTGTTGACTGAAGTTCATTCTCCATTTTCTATTCATTTGAGCTACACTAAGATGTTTATAGACCATAAAATTTATTACTGGTGGGATAGAATGAAATGAGGTCTTGGTGAATTTATGGTGAATTATTTGACATGTCAATAGGTTAAAGAAGAGTCATAGTAACCAAAGGGAGTGCTACAACATTTTTCAGTGTTGGTTTGGAAATGGGAAAATATATCAATGGATTTAATGGTAGCATTTCCAAAGTGTTATCAAGGTAATAATGTGATTTGGGACATTATAGACCAATTAACTAAATCTAGGAATTTTCTTCCTATTCAAGATACGATGTATTTAGATCGAATTTCTCAATTGTATCTACAAGATATTGTTTGGTCACATAGAGTGACTATATCCATTGTATCATACGGTGATCTAAGGTTCACATCCAATTTTTAGAAGGGACTTCATATTTTTTTGGGAACTAAATTAAATTTTAGTATATCTTTTCATCTTCAATCTTATGGTCAGTCTGACTGGACGATTCAAAATTTTTTAGATATTATTTGTACTTTCTCAATGTATTATCAAGAAAGTGGGGATCAACATATTGTTTTGGTTGATTTTTCCCACAGTAACATTTTTAGTTCCAGTATTCAGATGGCACCTTTCGGGGCATTATATGGATAGAGGTGTCGAACACCAGATTTTTGGGATGATGTAGGAGAAAGGAAGTTTATGGGATTGGAGTTAGTAGATGAAATGAAATATAAAGTTCAGTTGATTTAGTGACATGTGACAAAATTTCATATCATACAGAATAGTTATGTAGAAACTAGATAAATGAACTTTATTTCAAGGTAAGTGATCATGTCTTTCTCAATGCTTCTCCATGGAAATGTGTGATTTGTTTTGGTAAGAAAGGGAAGTTGGGTCCATAGTTCACTGGACTGTATGAAATCCTTGTAAAAGTTGGATCAGTTTCCTACTGAGTGGACTTACTTTGAATTCTATCCCAGGTACACAACATATTTCATGTTTCAATGTTAATAAAGTATGTACCATATTCATATCACTTATTGAGCCCTGAAGTAGTTCAGTTGGAAGATAATATTTCTTATGAGGAAGAGGCAGTTCAGTTTCTTGATCACAGAGAGTATGTTTTGAAGAATAAGGTAATTTACCATGATAAGGTTTTATGGAAAATCGTATGGTTGACAAGAAAACAAGGGAATCTAAAAATTTTATGAGGTAAAAATATCTCCACTTATTTGATAAGTGAATAAAGTTGCAAGATTGTTATCTCCAAATGGGGGAAAGGATGTAACATCCCAGGTAATGATAGAATAATTCTTTTTCATATTTACTAATATTTATGGATGAGATAGTAATTTTACCTTAAAATTAGAACTTCATCCAATAGAATTCCCAACATGCAACAATTAGTTTCTCTGAAATCTTGTGTTTCACACAAGACTATGTTGTATTAAACAATAATATACTACTAATACTATTATATTAAAAGGTACTTATCACCTAGTCGTTATATAGGTGGGTATAAATGGTATTAATTTTATTATGTTAACACATTTTTATAATTTTTTTTTGAAATTTATCAAATAGATTTTATAGCCATAAGATAAGAATAAATTTAGTTTTATGCTAAAAAGCTCAATTTTTTCTAAAAAGCAATTTTATCACTTTTTAATGGGGAAACTATATTATATATAATTCATAAAAAAATTATAATTTTTAGATGAAAATAAAACTTTAGTTTTGAAATATAAATATCAAAATTTACTTTGGGTGTATTTTTTGTATTTTTTTTCAGTACATTCATATTTTGATGAATAATAAATAGTACTGAATTTTAGTTCAAAACTGTATTTTCATCAAACCTATTTATATATATAAATGATGTTTTTAATTGGTATTAAATTATAATTATATCATTTTTATATAATTTAAACCAATTTATATCATTTTAAAAAAATCACATTTAATTTAGATATAAAAACATAGCAAACATTAAATCATTTACATTAAAAAAATATTCTTTGTCGTCCTGTTTGTGGGATTAATTTTAAATTAATTTATGCCACTTATGTTATTGGAATTGGAAAAAATGGATCCCAAATTTGGAATTTAAATAATTTAAAATTCCTAATAAGGTCAAATTAGTTTTTTACAAAAAATATTAGTGAATGTTATTTAAATTAATTACAGCGATTAATGTAAAATTGTGTTTACATAGTGGTTAAACTTTAATCATAAGAGTCAAAATGACCATGAAACTTGAAAAAAACCATTTTATTAACATTAATTGACCAAATATCCTCTGTTATATAATTTTTACTATTATCTGAGTCACTTTATCTAAGATTTACCTCTCAATGGAATTTACCTTTATATATTTACAAGAATGTCTCTCCCCCATCACTTAAAAAAGAACTCACCTTTACCATTTATTCAAACCTCTAAAGCCAGTTTAGATCATAAAAAACTTCCCCAAATAAGCTAACAACATCCCTACCCCATCACTAGATTCTTCTATTTAGTCATAAATCCAACCAAGGAAAATTTTTGGTGCAAACCCAAAGAAGTTACTTGAAAAAAAGGTAACATTATTCAACATCCATTATTTATTTATTTATTTATACTCACATTCATTTATTATTATTACATGATTATATTATAAATTAATTATATTAAATATACTTATATGTTTTATTTATAGTTTTATACCTACACCTTTACACACTTCCATCAAATGGGTAATGAACTTACCATTCGTGTATAATGAACTACCGCCTCGTGAAACAACGTCGTTTGTTTTTCCTTTACCACATCTCATGGTTGGGAATTATGAGAGAAACTCTTTTTTTATTATATATATTATATTTATGTTTTATTAATAATTATTTAATTTTTATATGACACATAACATCATGTTTTCTATTTTTTGTAAATACAATAACATTGTTTGTGGACGTGTGGACTACTGCCTCCTCAAAGATATGTGATACATTCACACATTACATGGAATGTATTAAGGAAGGGTTTAATTAATAATATGTAACATATATAAAATATATATTATATTCATGAAATAATTACCTTCCTTGAAATATAATTTATAATTTTCTATATTACCCTTTCACACATTGAAAAGGTGATAATGTCATTCATGGATGTGTGGACTATCACTTCCTGAATGCGATGTGATTACTTTTACATTAAAATAATTATATATATAAATATATATATTATTAAATAAAATGTTATGTATTATATAATGGTAATTATTTAATTATAAATTTTACATACCCTATTTCAATAATGATCATTGAAAAATGGGAATGTTACTCATGCGTACGTACGATCTACCGTCTCTATGATTGTAATGTTGGTTCATTTTTCAAAACCATATTTCAGGATTAGTTTTAAAAGTATAAATTATTTATAAATATGATAATTATTTCATGATTATTATTTTTGTATATGTTTATATAACTGCATCATTGATCGTAGTCAACCAAACTTAGTTGTTTTTGACACATGAGATGAATTTGTTCCAAACACCCGATGTAAACTTATTTATTTACGTATTTGTATAAAGAATTGTTATAAGTTAAATAGAATTAATAAAAAATTTGAAAATTTTTATAAATAAATTAAATAATTAACATAATTTTATTATTCAAGAAGATAAATACACATGTGACAAGTCAGACCCAAGTTAAGGTATTTTGTCTCAATCTTCTTTCTTTGAGGAATTTCTTAATGATACAAACCTTTATTAATTTATAATGTTTATATACAGACCATTTGACATTCTATATCCATATTTTATCTATTCTCATTTTATTTATTTATTTATTATTTTTTATGCTTTTATGGGACTTATGATTTAAATGTTCAAAGTGGTATGTAACGCTTTGAATGATTTAAGATTTAACCCTTTCCTCTTTAAATGTTCTTGATATTATTTCAGATATTAATTTATATGTTTATAAAATTATTATAAAGAACATTATATATTTATTATGAGTTTAATTCAAAGGTTTTCAAAAGGAAACTTTTTAAGTTTCTTAAAAGTAATGTTTTGACAAATGATAAATTAAATGTCCTATTTTTAAAGTACGGTGATACTGACCTTTCATGTCATTGTGTATTTTATTTGATTTCTAGTTTCCTTTTCAAGAATGAATGTTTTATTAAATTAAAATACCGTATTTCCTTTTATTTAGTTATTTTGGTATTGAAAATGTTTCTCATAGAAAATGGTGTTTTTATTGGAAATTTGTTTTGAAATTGGATTGATTATTTCAATATATTGAAATGTTTTCTTGTGATTTAAAATGAAATTATATGAGTGAAATATTGAAAATTGAAATCCTTCATGTATTATTATTATGTAATGGTACTTGGACATTTGATGGGTTGTTTTGTGATAAACCAGTGATGGGGTGTTCCATGATAAACCAATGATGGGTGGGTCCATGATATACCTCCAATGTATTGGTTATAGAAGATGGTGGTATGGATATTCTTGTTGTAAGAGTGAAATGTCTAGAAATTGACCGTATGGTTATTCCATTTATATGACTGAAAATTATAATTATGTCCCAAGATACCTTTATGTATTTTTATTCTTTCTATAGGTTTTATGTAATATTTTTATAATTGAAAAGGGAAATAAATGAGCTTATTTTCAAAGTAATGTATTTAATACTTATTAAGGGTAAAAATTATTACTTTATGATAAATTTTTCATGGGTTTTAATTTTTATTAATGGAGTAACTGTTTACTTATTTTTATATCCCTTATTGAGCTTCATATTCTCATCCCACATTTTTTAATGTTTCTATATTACTTAAGGATATGTAAGGTATTAGAGGAATTCATGATGATAGTCATAAAAAGTTTTCATAAAAAAGATCATGATTTATTTTAAAAGTTTCAAATTATGGAAAAATGGATATTTTTTAGAAGTGTCCACTGTATATTTTATAGTTTTAATATATATAATTTGTGGACTAATTCTCTAAAAATTTAAACTTGAAAAGATCCCCAATGTGAGATAAATTAAAATTCTTAACATAACTCAAGATTATGTTTTGTTTTATGTCTAGGTCCTTATACAAACTCACTAAAAAATAATCATATCAAAAAAATTCTCAACATAATACTCAGACTCAATATAGTCCATACACCTAGGTCCATGGCTCAGTATGTTGAGTGGGGCATCGATTTAGGTTATGTTCACTCATCTTCATCTAGACAATAGGTGTATCGTGATGTGTACAGGTTCTACATTCTCACTATTCTCAATTAATATAGGGAAAAATTCACCTAAATAGGAATTATCCCCCTCCACTAGCATGCCACATGGAATTCATGGGTCTTCCACATGGTCTTCATTCACTTGTGAATTGGGTTTTTGTATAATATTTACTATTTATTGCTTTTGGGTAAGAAAGTAGCCTATACTAATAAAATTTTCCATTTAAATAAAAATAGTGATGTTTGTTTTTCTATTAGTGGCCATTATAAATTTTATATGGGATGATTCTGGATTATCTCCATAGTGTTGACATTGGGGTTCTAGCACGGTGAGTGTAGAATACTTTGGGATTTATTGCTCCTCCAATTTCATGTTGTTGGTAGGTCGCAAGTCCCATGTAGGGTTATAGAGTTTATTACACCCCCATATTCTCAATTTGGATTCATATAAAATTAAATCATAGTGCCATTTATCTATTTCCATTGATAAATTTAGAGTACTCTACAATTTTTATAGTGTTAGGTACTTCCCTGATCAACGTATCATGATTTAATGAGAATTGTTTCCTCTATAAAAGTAGTTAGGTACTTCCTCAATTAACCTATAGTACTCAATGTGTAATGGGTCCTCCATTTTGGTTCAATACTCCCTATACCAACACTTACCATGGTGATGTGTTGGTCCCCCACTACAGTTGATGATATGATACAGGTCAGTGAGCTAGGTATCTTGATATCTAGGTCTCTCAATGTGATTGATCCTTTCTTATAGAAAGGATATAAAGAGTGGTACTTGGTGTCTCATGTTCTCAATATGGAATGCATATATGGTTTTTTAGTTATATTTAATATTGTGGGATATCTTTTACCATTATGGTTTCTATTTGGTTAGGCCTTTAATTATTCATCTTTTGGTTTTCAGGTTGTCCTACTCATTATTTTTATACTTTCCCTTTCATGGTAGTTTATCTTACATGTGTCAGGTCTTATAAAGATGACAGAAAATCCGTTGGTGTAAATGAAATATATAGTTTTGATGGAGAGGGATATTAGTAGTACCTATAATTGATGGTCATGGAAAAAGTATTATTTGAATAATGGTTCATGAAAAGTCGTTACCTTCTTCCATTGTTTTAGGTTGGTTTATCCTTGGATGTTGAGAATGCATTATCCCCCACCCCCCACACTTTATATTTCTACTCAGTGTTAGTTATATGATCCAAGCCTATTAGAGGTGGGGTTTTAGTGGTATACATAAGTTAATTCTAGTCCATGTGTGGCCCTAGTGGGTCAAGTCATCTCAATATGATTTTTTATTATATATTTTAACAAATTAATAAAAAAATTAAATTAACATAACCAACCCAAATATGGGTTTGTGTTTTGTAATATAACTTGAGGATTTTTTTATATAAATTTAAAATCATTCCATCACATTCCAAAATAATAAAAATTTGTTAAATATTTTTATAATTATTTTTTTCAATTAAAGGGAAAAATCACACTATGCCTCAATAAATATTTATATACTTTTTTTAATTGGTTAAGTTTTGTTAAGAACGGCCAAACCCACTAAAACCAAACCAACAAAAAAATAAAATTATTTAATAATCATTAACCGTTTTTAATCAAATCACTAACTTAACCCAACTTTTAACCATTCAGGTTATTTTTGTTTGGTCAGTTTGGATTGATTTTGTTTAACCAGTACAGTACTAAATGTTAATATTGTCCATTGTCTTCTCAAGTTAACCCATATTTTTCTAAAAATTCATTTGATATTTTTTTTCTAAATCCCTCTCCATTTTTTTGAATTGATTATAAATCATAAAAAATTATGTTATAAATATGTATATTTTAAATCATTTTTGGAAGAATTTAAATATTTTGTGGGATTTTTCTACGTGGGATGCCCAACCATTTCATGAATTGAATAAATTTCTCATAAATAATGTTTTTATATAAGTGTTTTTATTATATTTTGATCTTCCTAATATTATATTATTTAAATATTTATATTTATACTTTTTTAATCTATTTTTAATTTTAAAGTGTTCTTCAAATCCATATGATCATATACATCTATACAACTTCTTTTATTGGATTTCTTTGTTAACTATGTGTGAAGTTTTATGTAGATTTTTATTCTTAGAATTTTTATTAATTTTATTTACATACATTTTTTAAGATGATATTATTTAAATATTCTCAAAAAATATATAATATCGTATGATTTGAAGTGAAGAGACCATAGAACAATAGGTTTTATTGGAATACACATTAGAAGGTTAGCCTAGAGGGTTTCAAGATGGCAGTCAACCCACATTTATAAAACACCTAAATGAATATAATTTTTCATAAACAATTTGGTTTAAAATTTTAAACAACACACTACCTTCATATGTGGGGTATAATATAATATTATTTTAGATAATTCACTCTCTATCATCAAATCCCTCGTCCTAATGACTCGTTATCATCCTCTTGTGTTTTGAAAGAGATATTACCTAAATAATTAATACATAATATGTGTTTAAGGCTATATAATAGTGTGTAATATAATGATGTCATATCATACAGTATCCATGTCATAAAAAGAATTATATTTTTCTTTTGGTATATCATTTAATATGATATGGAGATAATATATATCCTTTTCCTGAGAAAATCATATTATATGATATTACATATTGTATAGAATTTTGAATCATAATGTATGATATATATTATGATTTATGAAGTAGATTAACATTATAAAATTATGAAATATTCATTGAATAGATATCATTATCCAATAATGTTATATTTTATGAATTATTTGGAAGAATAATTTTTTTTGAAGGTTATAAGTGTCAAAACTGAAAGGCATCACTTGAACATTAAGAATCTTTTGTGTAAATTCCTTAAAGGACTAGAAAGTGTCCCATATCCTTTATATGGATGTAGTCACCATGACAATGGAATGTGAGATTCTTGAGAAATCCTTATACTAATACTATATTTCCTTGTCATCTCTCTTTATCTTTCACCATTTTTTCATCGAGGGGTACCATCATACTATGGGATTAAAAGAGATTCCCACCAAAAAATTTGGTGATTCAGTAAATACATGGATACACCATAGAGGAGGAAGTATGTTGGATATGTCTCAGTTATATTCATTATGCATATGAATGAGAACAATAGTGGTATACATCTACAATGTAGGGTGCACAATATTCATTTAATTTCTATTTCTACATGGTTTTAATTTTGTGCATGGTGATCTTGGTTTTAGGTTTTTGTATGTCTTCCACTATATTGAATGAGTTTTATTAAATTATCATAAAACCATTAGTGTTATCATAGATTCACCATGCATCCTAATTTATGAAATCATGTTTGAAAATGAAGAGTTTTTATGCCATTTTTGATGTCGTATTTGATATCCTTGAATACTATATAGGAAATTAACTGTAATTATCTATATGACATAGGATGTCATAATATATGAATTAATCTCCATATAAAATATGATATATCATATCATAAAACACATCAAACTCCTTTACTTTTTATCATGCATTCATGTATGATATAAGGTAATCATATCCTGTGATAATTCCAACTTGCATAACTCAAAACAAAGCCCCATATCACTAAGGTGTTATTGTTGTATATTGTAAATGGTGACTTTCTAGGAACCAAAGGGTTAATGTTATGAATTACATTTTACTAATGAATGTCGTAATCTATTATTTTCATATTATCATAGGGATAATTATATGCAAGACACTACAACTTATCACAAGCTGAATTATCCATAATCAGATAGAATTGATATTTCAGAAGATGTTTTTTGCCACATGACCTATCAATTGTCTATTAAAATATAGAAGTTATTATAAAATAGGATATATATAAATATATAGAAAATTTTATATTTTATATTTTATAATTATGAAATGTATTTTATAATTTATAATTTTTTTTTAAAATTATGGAAAATGGTAATTTTGGAAATTTATTTAATTTATAAATATTTTAATTATTTATTTATTTATAAAATGTAAATAATTAATTAATTAAATGATTATGAAATATTTATTTAATAAATATCCATAATAATACAATTTAGTATTATATTCGTTTTATTTATATGGTATGACATATAATTTCGGTATAAAATGATATATGGAAATTATAAGAGTAATTTGTAAAGTGTTTATAAATTAATAAAATCTGGGAAAATATAATTGAGATGATAATTAATATTATGAATTGTTTAAAATACTTAATTTCCAATGTTAAAAATTATAATTAATTATTTTTAGAAATTATTTAAACCATATATAAATTTATTTTGATAATTTATATTATCATTGTTGAAATAATATTAAATATGTGATATTTATATTATGTCAATTATTATCATAAATAAATTGAAATATAATGTATTTATATTTAATTTAATATAATATATTTAAAATAAATTACATATAAAAATAATATGAATTAGTTCATATAAGGAAGAAAGTGTTCATATTTATTTACTTATGGAATATTAATAATGCAAGGCTAAATTATAAAGTATTTATAATTATATTTATTTATGAATTTTTTATCAATTGTTTATCTCGTGTTTAGATATATGAATTATTCACTTATTTAGTCTATTACCCCACTTTATTCATGAATATAATTTTTTATTACGAGTAGATGTACGTTTTAGTGAAAAATGTTAAATTAATTTTATAAATTGTCAGATATGTGTGTAAGAAGTTGCATGCTAGGTATAATAATTGATTTAGTTTTCTAATACACTTAATTTTGCTCATCTATGTTATGAGATTTAATTTAAAGGTTTATTATAGTTTATACACATAAAGTATTTTAATTATGGTTGAATTAAGGTCTCTCTTGAGTAAAGTTTCATTAGATAGTGGGACTTTGGGTTAGACTTCTCATTAACCTGCAAGCTTATGTCTTGTCTATAAAATGGGGGTTGGTAATCTTCCACTCCAAGCTTACACATTTAGGAATTTTTGATTTTATATGACTATATTTCTTTATATGAACTTTTTTCATTTACCATATGCATGAGATGCATTTGGATGTGTATAAATATGGTTGGATTTTAGTTTTGGTTAGTAATAGATTCTATGATTTGTGTAAAGATTTGTGCATTAAAATGGTTTAAAAATATTGATTTGGTGGAAGAAATATGAATTCAAACCAAATCGTTAAAATTATGTATACATGTTAAGGTAATACATGAGATAATATGGTGAGATCAAATCCCCAATAAAATACTAAACATTAGGTTACTTCTAAAGTGAACACTTATCAAGTCCTAAATCATCCAACCAAACAGGTTCATGATAAAGCTGGGTTCCCAAGGATTATATTGTGTAAGGAAATCAATTAATAGGTTACCTAACTTGATTAGGTTCTTTTTTATACATTTTATTTGGGTTACAAGTATCTAGGAAACCCTTTGGAAGGATACCAGAGAAATATTATTGTGTTATCCACGAGATTGATTGGACAAAGAGTTAATTTCTCATCTATTCAAGAGTTATATCTGATATAATTAACATGATTGTCTATATATATAGTTAAGTGGTGAGATAAATTTTCAAATATCCAAATTATTATAGAATATAAATCATGTCAAACTAATTGGTATGATATATTTTAAAAGGGTACTTCATTTTAGTGACAACACAATTAATAAATGTAATTTTTAAATAAAATTAAAATAAGGTAATCATATAATAAAAGCTTGTATTATAGATATAATGGGATCATAAATCTCATGTATTACTTTGAGATCAATCATTTAAAGTGAGAATATTAATGTATAAAACTTCTTATATCGATAGCATTAGAATCATCCTGAAAAAATATAGGAATTATGTGTGTCAATAAAGTATCATCCTCAGTAATCAAATTAGAACTTTTATAACAAGTTAATATTGATGCTTATGAGAAGCATTGGAAAAGTAACTTGAGGTTTGAAAGGAATTATTTGAAATATTATCAATGGAACTATTATCTACAATCATATATTAAATATCAATGGATATGGTAATTACATGGAGAGACTGAATATATCCTTGAAGTCTTGTTCTAGAGATTGAGTTTAGTTTATATTTTTTTGTTGGTATGGTTCTAGAAATATGAATGAGTTCAATAAAATTTTACCAAGTTTATTCAAAGTATTAAAGATAAATGATTTTAATATTTGATTTTAATGATATTTTACTATCTTATAAGTATAGGAGGTTCTAGATTAGATTTTTATAAAGAAATATCAGTCTTCTCACATATTTAACCTTGAATTTTAAAAACTAAAGGATTTGAAAAGAATATAATTATTTTCACCATATATAATTTTCTAGGATACTTAAATGGGTTTGAAAACTCCATGGAGTGTCAATGTTTGGTATTGGTGTCATAGATATCAATTATTTAATTTTTATGGTTATATTATACCAAATGTATATTTTGAAAGTGTTTTCCAAATAAAGGATTTAAAAATCATAGAATGAATTGAAAAATCATGTAGTTGGAAACTAAATGATAAGAAAAGTGTTTTTGAATCTGGTATTTGAATGAAAAGAAATGTATCAATATCATATGTTTCTAAATAAATGATATGTATGTTCATATTATTTATCTTATATTTTAAGATATTTTTTTGTTAATAAATATTTTTTATGAACAATATCATATAATGATTTTGATACACATGGTTTATGATTCATATGATTTTATAACATGTTTTAAAATGATACAAGTATTAATGTTTATTTATTTGTGATAAAAGATTTTATTCAATATATTTTCTAAAATATGAGTGATATGATCCCACCACCCCTTTGTGGAATATTTTAAAATAATCCACTATTTAAAATAATTATTCAAACACATATAATACTATATAAGATCTGGATAGTAATGGATTACTTTTTAAAAATTATGTCTAGAGAAAATAAGTGTTATTTACTAACACAAAGTATTTTGTGTATATTTATATAATATTATAAAGTGAATATTATTTATTAGAGGCTATTAGTAGTATATATTTATATAAATAAGTCCAAATACAATAAATAAATGATTATTATAGTAAAAATTAAAAGTAAATTTCAATTAATATCATAAAACATTTTCGGGTATGGTAGTAAAGAGAAATGTAAAGAGTTATATTTAGTTACCATAACAAAGTGAAAATCACATTATATCCTAAAGTATTTAGGAATTGTAGGTAAAGATAAAATAATGAAAAAGTTACATTAGTTACCAAAATGGTCTCAAGGAAGAACTTTTATGGAATATTTCCATGAAAGATAATGGTGTTGAACAATGAAAGGGTTCTAATTAGACAAGTAAATTTATTAAAATAATAACATTTTAGGTTGTATTGTTAATAAGTTTAAACACTGTATTAAATGAGTTAAACATTAAGAATATGATTCATAGGTGTCACCATTATTCAAATTGGATTTATGTATATATGTTACTAAATAGTTTATTGAGAGGGTTTTATCAAATGGCCACATAGAGATGTGATGGGTTTAACAAAACTTGGAGATTGAGGAAAACATAAGGCCTCTCTAGTAATCATTCATATGTGATGTTATTAGGTGAGTGCTTAAGTATGGTTATTGATAGTATTATTATAATAGTTTAACAATATAAAATGTATCATGTTATAAAAATTTTTTCTCCACTTTAGAAATCTTTCACATTGGATGTGTATATTATGTTAATTTAAATGATAATTAACCTCTCAAAGTACGACATTGAGTTATCCTCAACCTATGTTCATAAAGTATTTTTATAGGATAGAGTTAAATTTTATGGTTTGTGTGGGTATGATTTTATATAGAGATACTAAATATGCTCATGAGGCCCAAAATGGGTTTTGTGTGCTGGATGTTACAACAAGTATATCCCATGGAATGTCATACACTATGTATTTGGTATACTAGGGGTGAATGTTTAACATTTTTATTTCATCATACCTAATGATAGTGAGATACTGAGAATGAGGACCTATGCACATTGATACATTTATTATGAAAGTCTTATGGATTAGCTAATCCATGGATGAATGGGTATATTGGTAATTATTTCATTGGGTGGATCTTAACTAGGATGAGATTTATCATATAATATGATGAGTATGATATTCGGTCCCTCAATTAAGATAGTCTTAAGGAGTGTGTGTCCATGATTAAAGAATAAATTTTATGATCTTATCTATCAGATGAGGGGGATGTGATTTGCACATCTATAAGGGTGAATGACATGTGAGGTATTCATCCACCAATTTATTCTATAATTGGATAATTGAGTATGTAAGAGTATATATAATGGATTTAAATACTCTATGTCCCATTTTTTATTCAATGTTTTAGAAAAAGTAATCATATGAAAATTCATTCTTGTATAATGTACAGTAAGTGGAAAAATTTATAGAGATACATGTGTTTGATGGAGATCATGAAAGATCCCTCTGCATATTGAATAACATTGATGCTTTATTAGAGGGTTATCTTTGATTGTATTTAAGAATCTAGAAATTCATATTTTCTTTAAATACTAAAAATTCATATGGGGTCACACATTGTGGTTTACTAATTAAGGATTGATGTAAAAATGTTTTAGAGTTTATCTAAAAGTAATTTTGAATGGATATACATAAGGTGTGACATATGATGTGATACATGGTGAAATTAATGATATATTTCCAAAATTGATTTTATAACATCTAAAAGGGGTTTTGGATATATTTTATTTCACAAGTTATTATATATGATTAAATATATGGTGATATGTCATAAAGTCTATGAGGATTTAATTTATGTGGGATATTAAAGGGGGTATTCCATAAATCCTTTATACATAGAATGTATTTAAGGCTATATCATAGTGTATGATATGATGTTTTAATATGGTATGAAATTCATGGTACAAAAGAAATTTTTTATGTCTTTTACTATATCTCTTAATACAATATGGTGATATCATATAGCCTCTTCATAAGCCAATCATAATGTAGGATAGTCTATATCACAATGCAATATAAATAACAATGTTTGATTCATATTATGATTAATGAAGAATCAAAACATTATAGAATTTCATAATTTTTCATTCACATCTATCATTATTCAGTAACTTTTTATTTGATAAAATGTTGAGAAGAATTCAAATCATCCAAAAGTTACGAGGGGTTTAACCAAAGGGAATTACTTAACCATTAATAAATGTTCGATTAAATTATCATAATAAATTGAGAGTATCCCAAGACCTATATAAGATTCCATCCACTAAGATAATATGATGTTTAATCAATGAAAACAGACATAGTAATACTCTCTTCCCTTGGAAGCTCTCATTCTCGAAAACCCTTTTCTATGGAGAGGTAGTAGCATACCATAGTATTTCTAGAGAGTAACACCTAATTGTTGAGTGATTCAATCAATAAATGGAGACACCATAGAGTATGAAGACTATTTGATGATTCCCATGGATCTTCCTGAATCATATAAATGATTAAAATATTAGTGTCCATATACAGTGTGTGGTATATAATATTCTTCATTTTTTTATATGTGGTTTTGGTTCTATTCATGGTGTTCCTGGTTTTATTTTTCTTTATTACTAATGAAATATTTAAAATGTATAATTAAATCCTTTCAAATCATTAATATTTTCATGTGATTTCTCTATTTCCATTCCCCTCACATAACATTTTTAGCTCACAAAAAACTATTTGATATTGACTCTTTAGTATTTAATATTTTTTCATTATTATTACCCTTCAAAAGGTCCACATCCTATGATAATTTTCAATGGGGGTGATTTTTCTACAACACTGAGGGTTTTGTCACTTGTTATAGCTTCCCTATTGAATAATTCAAGGATAAATTTCACCTTACATCACCAATATCATACATGTCACCCTCCTCGACCCCTCATGGAATAATCTCTCTAGGTTCTCCCATGAGACCTTTTTTCAATAATTAACTACATTAATATTAGATTATATTTAGTTTTTAAAATATGTAATTTTATTTTATATAAATAGGGGAGGAAAAGGGATTGTATTATTGGAGTACCACATTGAAAAATGGGATAGAATTAGGGAAAATTATAAAGGGGATACTTTATCATTATTTTAAAATTATAAAATATGGGATTAGAATCCAATGATGATGGTCCACCAAACTAACCATGCACACACACAGAAGCAATCATACTATGTTTGTTCTTATTGAACCTAAATGTGTATATCTAGTGGGTTAACACCATTCACTGTAAGGGTATGATTTAGACCATAGGTATAATCAGTTATGATCCAATAGACACATATATTCATTGGGTGGGTTCTATCAAGGATACTTATTCTATTTAGTGGGATTTAATTGGAATAATTACATTAAAATATGAAATGAATTTGTATAATAGGTATTTATTTTTTATAAAAGGGTAACATAGATTATATAACGGGTAAGTTCTATAACTATAAAATGGATAATCCATGGGATGGGAATTTTTTTAATTCTCAATCCACAATATTCTAAATTTCATCTCTTTATCTTCTATAAGCATCAAATGTACATGTTGGTGTGCAACAAAAAACTCATTCATTAATCTCAAGTTTCTAAAAAAATTAAAGGTTTCTCTCTATGAATTACTAGTGTTGAGTAATAATAATTAATTGTATCCTAATGAGTATTATCTCACTACCCATATTACTACAAAATTAGTGGTCTAAATATACTTTTAAAGAGAGTGTCATAATAAAATTCATTGGTCATCTCCATATAATATCATGCAATTTCATTTACTCATTCCATCATTATCCACTAATATCCTATTAATTTTAAGAGTAGATACTTTCAAAATTGATATGGAAGGGATTAATAACATGATAAAGGTGAATATATTAAATGTAAAAAATTTCATAAGGTTGAGAATAGAGATTTACATACTCCTAGAAACCCTCGAAGTGGTGCATGTTTTTTTACTCACAATCCTACCATTTCTTAAAATGAGACACTCTAAGTTTCAAGAATAAGTAAAAAATGGGAGAATGATTGTCTCATATTTCAATTACACGTACTCAACTTACTGGACAATGATATCATTGAAAGAAGTCAACACCTTGGGATGTCAATAAAGATTAGGGACTCATTGGAGAAAAATTATATCACTAAGGATATATAATTTGATTCCCCTATGTCACTATGGTATTAATTTTATGTTGTTTTATGTGATTTATTGGAATTCTAGGTTTCCGTGGAGTTTTTTCCTGAAACTTATAAATTATTTGGATTTTCTTATAGCATGTGGTTAAGACACATGACATGGGTTAAATCACATGAATATTAATGGTTTTACGAAATACTTACCTGGAATAAATTTTAAATGTGCATGATTTGGGTTTCACAATTAGAACATGGTTGAGTGCAAACTTTGTTAGTCATAGGATAACTCTTGTGGGACCTCTGGTGAGTCTAGGTGAGGGAACACAACTTGTACATGGTCTGGTATACCATGTAACAAGCATGTAAATCACCTTTGTACCTTGATAGCTCCATCTATAATGGTTGCAACATGGTTTTTAAAGATTGTATAGGTTCCCATGTAAATTGTGTGAGTGGGTTTTTTATGGGAAGTTATTTTGTCATGGTTGTTGCATGGTTTTTAAAGTCATGCGAAATAACTGGGTGACCTACCCAAGTTCATTAAAGGTGGAATTTTCACTTTATCGCTTACTTGAATTAAAACATAGGTCCTTCCTTTTAATCCCCCTCTCATTAAAATAGACTAGGTACACTCCCATGGGATTATCCTCCCTCCTCTTATTTTTGTAGATTTCTACCCCATATTCAACTGGGTTTCTCCTTGGTAAGTCCTTTTAAACCTGTTCCACTTTTTATTCCTTCTCTTTCCCTTGATTGTTATTATTTAAAAGAACCATAATTCAAATTTGGGTTAATTATAGGGTTAGGATTAGTCCAAATCATGGGTATTTTATCATGTAGTGGTTGTATAGGTCATGTCTAGGCTTGTGGGGGTATTTTCCACCATATGCAATGAATTCCAGCTTATTCACCATTGAACTACGATAGGTCTTTATTTTTTTCACTTTATATTACATGAATATAAATTATTATTGATTTTAAAATGAATATTTATTAAATAAATTCCTATATGTGGGACCCATGATGATCAAAACTTTTTTTGAAGTTCAATTTGATGAATGGAATGGAATGTGATTCAATCAAAAGTGTTTGTAAAAAAATATCAATTAGCTTTTCAAATCATGTGTGTGGTTTATAAAAGTGGATCTTACTGTCAACATAGATTTATAATTTTTCATTTGGTATTTAAATGATTTAAAATCTATTTTTTAGTGTTTAAAAGGGTTTCAAAAATTTTAACATGAGTTTTTGATTAAAAATGGGTGTGTTAACCATTGTGTGTTATATTTGAATACCTTTTACAAACTTGGTTGATTTTTAAATATAAGGTTTGAGGTGTTTAAAGATTTTGAGATAATAAATATGGGTCGTTTTTTTTAAGTGGTGTTTTATCTCATTTGAAATATGTTTTGAAACTTTTTGGTGGCATTGAATGTTCTCAATGGTGATTTAAAGGGAAGTGTAATTCAACACTTTAGTTTCATAGGTGTATTTTTAAAATTTTTATCAAGAGTAAATTTAGAAAACTTTAGAAA
This sequence comes from Viscum album, assembly GCA_963277665.1. NCBI lineage: Eukaryota > Viridiplantae > Streptophyta > Magnoliopsida > Santalales > Viscaceae > Viscum > Viscum album. The sequence goes on along the minus strand of OY728132.1, from coordinate 1,899,666,131 downwards.
ATGGTGTGTTGGTATTGGTATTCCATGCTTTTTTTGTAAAAAACCCATTTGGAATTTTATGAGAAATGAGTTTTCATAACTGGTGTGAAAACCTATTTGATCCCTATGTAATTCTTGCATTCCCATGGTTTCTTATGATCCCATGATGGGATGTTTATTATCAATGCATTTTTATATGATCCTTATGTTTTTATGTGTATGGGGTTACTTATTTTGAGGGTTTAAAAAGTTGAGGACTTATTTATTTCAAATTATTTATATTTGACATATGGAATCATTGATTGTGATCACCATTTTTTACTATTTATGGGATTCCTAGGGATATAGTAGATGACATGTGTGAGGGAAACCCCTAGTAGAGAGAGTGGGTCAACTAGGGAGTGTTTCATGGATACTCTTAGATGGTTATATCATAAGGAGTGATAGTAATTTATTATAGCAATATTGTTTTGACCCATTGTGGATAAGGGGCTCTAGAGACATTTATTTTTGGTTGTTTTGATGGTAATACTGGGCATATTGATAGGTTTAGTAGTGGTAACCTAGGTTTTTTAATCCAATTCAAATTCTTTATTACTATAGCCCAGGGATGATTCCCAAGGCACTAAGATCTTTTTTAGTATAATTTTAGGGGATTTAGTTTTTTTTTATTTAATCTTCTACTTATTAGATTATTTCATGGAACCTATGTTCTTATTGTTTATTTATCCTTATTGTGTAACTTGACAGTGTGGTGTATGACTTTGTGATTCCTTCTTTGTTTTCATGTGGTTTACATTTAAAATGTTTTTAAAATGGATTGTGAAATGTTTTAATGGAAGGAAATAGAATGTGTTATTCTAAATTGATTTCAAACAATTCTTAAAATGGCTTTGAAATATGTGTTCTTTAAAATGTAGAATGATTATTTCCAAATATTTTTGGAGCAGTTTTAATGGAAAAATGTAGGAGTATTGTTTTGAATATCTGAGTGTGTGTGGGTTTTTAAAATGGTTTTTTAGCCCATCATGCCCAGTTTAATTGGAAATGGGTATTCAATGTTGTTTTGGAAAATTTTATGGAAATTGGAGACCTCTTTTGAGTTTGAAAATTTTTATTTTAAAATGGGGAGGTTTATGAAGTAGTTTTTGGGTGGGTATTTAAATTTAATTTTTTCCATGGGGTTTTCACTAAGTAAAAATGTTTTACAAGTGATTGTTTTCATTTAATGAAAAACCTATAAAAATTGTTTTACCACACTTTTTATGTGTTGTTGATTATTTTTGTAAATCTTTATGAAAAATAGGATTTAAAATGAAATAGACTGAATAGATTTGGTAGGTGGACTGAGATGTTTATCTAATGACTAATTTTTACAAGTTTGGTTCCATTCACTTTTATTACCCATATGAGGGTGATGTCCGGTTGATTTGTTATTTTGGGTCACTTAGAGGCTCATTGGATATGGTTTGGGTATTTATTTTTAGCTTTGGGTTTTGGATTTGGTCATTAACCTATCATATCTTATGCTTTAGCTTTATGTATTTTTTCTTATATAGTTCTTTTATTCATATATCAGTTGTGTCCCTTTTATTGTCTTTTCAACCATTTATATATCCTGTTTAGTTTTTTTTATTTCACTTTTTCCACTACTTATTTATTATATTGTATGTGGGAGAAATTGTTCCCAAGGTATGTTCCATGATACCCAAGCATTAGTTTCTAGCCAGTGGGGATTATGAATTCTTTTCAGGCCTTATCGTAGATAGGGTTGTGTGTTGGGTTAGATTTAACCCTGATTCAATTTGATATAAAATGGTATTAGAGTATTAGGTTCTCAGTGGGGTTAGGTTTTGTAAGTTCTATCTTGTAATTTGGGATGTTTGTGGTGTTGAGATATGGATGTAAAGACTTAGTAGGTTGGTTTGGGGAGAGTGACATGCAATCTTTCTCTCTCTAAGGCTATAGATTCCATGGTTAGTCAGGATTTTTGTTTTGTTTCTAGTTTTCTACTTGCTATAATTTTTGGATTGTGGTTTAATGCCTTTGGTGGTTGTGTTTTTGTAACGTCCTGACTCGGAAGCCACTAAACCGGTGCTCTAAGAAGGTTCACCACAAGGCCTCAAGCAAGCCTCCCCATTCTCCAAAGGCTACCGACTACCAGAAAGGGCCTAGAATGTGATAGTGGGGAGACTATACCCTCATAATAGAGTAAGAAAACTTTGGAAATAACTGAGTATCATACATTGAAGAAAGTAAAAAAAGTATGGAATCAATAAACAACTGAAATAGAACTATATAAAATAGTAAAATATTGTAAAATCCCGAACAGCTATGCAGTACAATACAACACTAGTCACCCACTAGGCCAAAAAATAGATACAAGTACAAAAGAAACTAAAATTAAAAGTACATGGCTCAACTATAAACTCTAATCCAACCCACATACCGAATCTCCATACATTGTCGAACTGCAGTTGCCCGATCATTATAACCACTTGAGAAGCTCTACTATATCATGCAACACTGGGCCTCATCTTTATACACCATGAAACTCATGCTCAACATAAAAATCATATATAAGGTCTACACATAAACCAAGGTTCACATGCAGGGGTGAGAAATAATCTCAGTAGGGCACCCTGAAAAGAAACCTATAACTGTGCTACTAAAAGTGTATGCAACAGAAACGTGCTCAGCCTAACTGAAACACACAACAAAAATATGTATACCAAATGTGCAACCACAGTCAAACCTAGGTTCTTTAATCTCTGCCAACTAGGAAAGTGCCACAATGGATACCCATATCTATATACATATACATGTATAGTCCCATACCTATACACATATACATAAATATGAATATTCATGAGTATGTGAATCAAATAACAAGAAACCACATCGGCAGCTAATCCATGGGTCCATAATCCTGATCGCATGGAAATCCTATGCAAGGTAATTGAGTTATACATTGTGCTACTCAAGTTGTGTATCATTAAGTTGATCTATGGGTCTGTAATCCCATCAACCTGTGCCTACTTCATCCATCACCATAATTACATCTCTGATAAAGCTACGTCATCATAGGGGATACTCGTCCTACACCTAGGTTCACCCGTACTCACCTTCAATCACTAACTATGATACCATATATCAATAGTCAATCCGGTAAGGAAGGATACCATATACTGATGGTCAGTCCTGTAAAAGGTCACTGGTCGGAAAACATGGAGCATAAGCCCATGAATCCAACCAAGACTCAGAAAACATTGTCCGTAGGCATATTAGTCAATCAGGGTCGAGCCCAGTATATCATCATTTCAAAATGTCTCGAGATAAAAAATGGGATATAAGAATTTCAGCATGTTTTAAGGCCAATCCTGGTGTATAATCATTTCATCATGTATCAGGGCCAATCTGGGTGTATAATCATTTCAAAATGTATCATGGCCAAGGCCGGTGTATAAGAATTTCAGCACATATCAAAATACAGATCTCAGGAGAGCATGTCTGGACATCCCAACAAACAATAGACATGCCTCGCATCAGGCTCATCATCCACCAACCTGGAATCACCTCTAGTGAACATCGCTGCATCAGTAATAAACAAGTGAAACATAAAAAAGAGTGATGGTGGCCCGAATGCCCAAACCAACACTACGGCCACAGCCCCATGGGATTACTAGTTACGCAGAGGTTCTAGGTGACACCTAAACACCATCTCTACCCAAACCTGACGTATAAATCAGGGTTGGTCAAACCATTGCACCCATTGGGTCCCTCAAGTCAAACACTGAGGAGTCATCCCACTTGAGACCCTCTAGGTAAACACGAGTGAAGGAATCGTACATGGGATCCTTAGAAAAAATCAAGGAAAGAATCATAAACATGATCCTCAAATGAAGAACAATAGATGAATCCTATAATAGTGATCCTATAAAAGGAATTAGGAAATATATCCTTCAAGGGAGTCCCTAGGTCAGCAAATAAGCAAAGGCATCCCTCAGGGAATCCTTGGAAGCATCTAGTCACACGACCTCGTAGTCCAAAATGGCACATCTCACAGGGGGTCATCCTCAAAAATAATAGGTCTTCGTAGATACCTCATATCTCATCTCAGATCAAAGGTCTCAACTAAGTTGGTCCAAACACCCAACCTATCATCCACGCCATGTCTCACCCTCAGGTGACAACTGAACTCGATAACTGGAGGAATAACCTCTCCATTTAGATAAAAAAACCCAAAACACAATTTATATGAATTATAAATGTCAATAGGATTCCACCATTTCTATCTACATGTAAAAATTTTTAGAATGGACTACTCACACGCCCAATTATGACTTCTAGGGCACAAAATACCCCAAACTACTAAGTTGGAAAAGTACATGGCCAGAACACATGGGGTTTTCCTGTGTAGTAGTACATGAAGTGTACTTCAGAGTACACAGTGTTTACACTTATATATACCCCTGTATTTGTACATATACATGGTCATAACACATGGGGTCTTCCTATGTAAAAGTACATGGTGTGTACTTCATAGTACACGGCGTGTACTGCTTAAAAACCAAAAACTCGTGTTCTCTCTCACACAGTTGGACACACGGCCATGCCACCACACAGAATGTACTAAGAGTACCTGGAATGTACATAGGAAAACTTCTTCTTCCCTAAAATGGAATAACACATGGCATATTCTCCTATAATACACACTGTGTAACTTGGGATTCTGACGGGAAAACCCTCAAAATGCTCGAAACACCCGTTTTCACCTCCAAAACAGTAGATCAAGCCTTAAGAGGCCACAAGAAATCATAAATAGGATTTAAAAACATATAAAACACGTTTAAAGGTGATATATAGTGTGAAATTAAATTTCCATACCTTCAGGCGGAACCCACCTAAGCTTCGATTGATTTCACCGTCAACGGATGTCGCACGTCGAGAGCTTCAAAACGGTACCCTCTTGACTTACATATCCCTCTCCTTATAAATATCCATTTTATCCCATAGAAAATGCTCGAGTATGATCCACACATGGAGCGTGTGAAAGAAGGAGTGGGAAGGAAGAGATAATAAAAAAGAGAAAAGAAGAAAAGAAAAGAAAGAAAAAGGGGCTTGGGCCGGCCCCAGTGCTCGACTCAAGTTTATGCCTCACCAAGGATAAACTATCCATTCTAGACTCAACAGCATAAAAATAATCTGAATAAGATTCTTTATTTAAAATTTATCACCAAATGAACTTAAGCGTATAATTTAATATTTAATTTAATAGTATTAAATATTAAATATTCCCCTAAAATTCGAACATCTCAGATTTCCATCAAACTTATATCCTAGGGTAAACACTTTATTATGGGACAAATTGAGTGGTAATTAAAAAATATTTGAGGTCATCTGGTAGGGTAAAAATACCATTTTACCCCTCATGAGCATCCAACATTAAAAATATAAATTTTTGCTCAAAACGACCGTCCATAAAAACATGAGTTCATAAGTTTTTGATCTTCAATGACATAGCTTGAGTTATCTTGGGGGATCGTGATGGGTGTTTGAGATGGGGATGGTAAAGGTGATCTAAGAGTGAGGTTGGATTATAGGGATTAAAAAACTATACATAAACCAAACACTTTATGATTTATACATTGTAGGGACCAATGAACGGTTGTTATGCGACCATCAACCATGTGGCTAAGTCAGGTATGGCTCTACATCCTTATTGATTTTTCTATTTAGATCCCTTAACACATGGATTTCATGGACTGTGATGGAAATGGGAAAAGAGTTATGGTGGTTATTATTATATTTTGGAATCATTATATTTACTTTTTGGTTTGATGCTTTTATTATGCAATGATTTATGTCATTTTTCATGTGATGTGAAATCGGTTTTGTGTGTGTGAAAAATGGATTTCACAAGAAAAATGTTTTCAATTTTAAAATGAGGTTTTAGATATTATATGTAAAATTATCTTTGTTTCATGAAATTTTTTAAAATGGTTGATTTCATTTTGAAATTTGGAAAGTGTTATTATGTGTGATTGATTTTTTAATCGAGTTTGCATGATGTTTTGAATGGTTGGTTTCCTATTTTAAGAAAAACCAATGACTTAAAAATTGGATTTAATGTCTTGTTTTGGATTTTAACCTCGTAATGTGTTTAATGATAGTAAATGATTTGAAATTGTTTCAAATGGAAGGTTTTTGTTTTTTTATGAATCTAGGATGGTGTTTTGGATTAAAAAAAGTTGGTGTTTATTTTAAAATTGTTTTTGGATACATTTTAAGATAATCAAGTCGAGATAGGGATAGAGATTTGAAATTTTAAAAAGATTTACGTTTTTCTAGTGAATGAGAACCCAATTTTGATGGTGAATTGGTTATCAAAATGGGATTTTCTTACCCCTTTCTATGGTTTCATGGTTTTTAAAGAGGTGTTTTAAAAAAACTTCTAATGTTTTAGTAAAACATATAATGTTATTTATTCCTCATGTGATTTTAGGAATTATTGTTATTATTTTGGGGATATGACTGGGTAGAGCTCATTTCTTACATTTTTTAGTTTAAGACTCCAAGAAAGGTCTATTGTTGAAGTAGATTGTTCATTTTGGGGGTCTTTCCTCCTTTGGGTTTTAACATTTCCCAAGATCCAAATGGAGTGTCAGGTGTTTCCTTCTTCTCATAGTAGTGTTTCTTAAAGTTATTAAAGGTATTGTTGGTTAGTGGAGTTTTATTGGAAGTTGTATATGGCTAGTGGATTAGGATGTGATCCTCAATTTTATGGTCAGACCAGTGAGGTTCAGTTTTTCTTGGAGACTCTTACATAGGACCATGTTTGGGTTATTTGTTTGATAGAGATTGAGTATGTTTGAGATTGGGGAGTGGGAATTATTTGGTGTAACTTCTATGGATTGATTACGTCTCTTTTAGATGAAAATATGTTTTGGGGAATTGATATTGTTGATCTTGGAGCAGTTTTAGCTTGAGGAAATTTTGGCCTGGTTTTTTTTGGGTTTCTTCTTTGGTTGCGTTGTATAAGTGATGGTTCTTTGGGTAATGTTTATGCCCTGTTTCATTATGGTTTTTATTATTTCCCTTGTATATTTTAGACTATATGTTTGTTTTTTTGCTAGTTTGGACAATGGAAGAACCTTGGGTGCATGCATGGATGCTTGGGGGCATATTTTCGTTCCTGGTTAGACTTTGGATGTTGTAAAGCTCATTTTCTATTGGAATCATCATGGGATGTAATTCCTTATATTTGGATCTATTGATCCTCATGTTTCGAATGTGACCCTAGAGTTAGAGTCATGTCATTTCATGAAAAGGAATGTCTCCAATTAGAGTACTCCTTGGTTTTAAGATACCATGGGTTTGATAATCTAGTTTTATGGTCCTTTGATATGTTTCAATTTTTAGTTCATTCCTTTTGGAGATTTAAGGATTGTGTTTTGTGGTTGGATTTTTCTGATGGATTTTTTTAATTTCCCTTTTAATATTTTGGTAATGTAGTTTTGTGGTTATTTCCCTCTTGTTATGATGGAAAAATGAAATAGATTTTTGCACCATATTGTATTAATTCTAAATAGTGGGGAGACTTATGATTAGTATTCATATGTTTATATATTCTCCTTGATCGGTTATAGGATGGATTCTACCTGTGGTTGTTTCTTGTTTTTTAAGGATTCACCCACTTGTTGTGGATCTCTTTTTTTCCTTAAGATCTTGTTTTGGAATCTATTTTTTCATTGACCCATACTTGGACCTAAGATTTTCATGGGGTAGAGAGTAGCATAATAGAGATAATTGTGACACTATAATTTAATTGTGGTGTTGATTTAATTTTATTTTATGTGATTGAGGTGAATTATATGTTTTTAGGGAGATTGGGCCTAAAACATGGGAAAACATGGAGTTTTGGTCTAGTGTAAGGTTAAGGTGTTTAAATTGTGGTAAACCATGAAAATATCCTTATGTGGTTCCAAGAAACCCTTACATGTGGTTCATGTTGAACATGAATGTTTTGGATTGCATGGGTAGTGCATAGTTAAGTCCAATTCATGTAAGGAGAAATCATTTTGGACCTCTAGTGAGTCTTTATGAGGGAACACATCTTGCACATAGTTTGTTAAACGATGAAACAATAATTTGAATCACCTATATAACATTAAATTTCATTTGGAATGGTTGGTTCATGGTTTTTCCAAACCATTTGGGGTCCTGGGTGAACTGTTCGAGTGGGTTTTAGTTGGAAAATGGATTGCATAAATTTGGAACACATTTTAGGAAATCATTCATCCAAACTATGTGGCCTACCCTAGTTCATTAAAACTGTAATTTCTACTTTTCCCTTGATAGAATTAAATACTTTATCCCTCATTTCTCTCCCCTTTCATTCGAATGGACTAGGTTCACACCCATGGGATTCTCCTCCCACCTCTTCTTTTTGTGGATTTCTACCTCTGATTCAAGTGAGTTTATCCTTGGTAAATCCCTCTATACCTCTTCCTATTTTTCATTCCTTATCATTCCCTTGATTTTCATTCTTCCCAAGAACCCTAATAGTGACATGGGTTAATTTTAGGGTTGGTATTGGTCCTAATCATGGGGATTTTCTCATTTAGGGGCTGTACAAGGAACGTATTGGATTATGGGAGTGTTTTATGTCATAGGCGATGACTTTTGGCTTGTTCACTATTAAATCATGTTAGGTGATTCTTTATTATCACTTTTTATTACATGATTTTGGATTGTTGTTGATTTGAAAATGATTCTTTATTAAATATATGCCTACACATGTAACCCATGAGGGACCAAAGTTGTTTTCAAGTTGATTTTACTCTTAGCATGGAATGGGATTCCATGTCAAATGTTCGTAAAAATTCCCAAGCATCTTTTAAAATCTTGTGAGTGGTTTTTAAAAGCAGATAGTGATTCTATCTTATATTTATAATTAGGAATTTAGAATTTAAATGATTTTCAAAAAAAATTGTTTGATTGATTTAAATGGGTTCAAAATATTTGACATGGTATTTTTATTTAAAAAGGGGTGTGGTAACCCTTTTGTGTTATATTGGAATCTTTTTTACAACCTTGGTTTATTTTTAAATCCAAATTTTGAGGTTTTTAATGATTTTGAGTTAATAAAAATTTGTTGTTTGGTTTCAAAGGGGTGTGTTATCCCATGTGAAATATGTTTTTAAACACGTTTTTTGCTTTGATTGTTTTAAAATGTGATTTAAATGGAAGGTTTATTTCACACTTTAGTTTAAAATGTGTTTTGATAAAATTGGTCTCAATAGTACATTGATATGACCTTTGAAAATTGTGTCTAGGGTTGAGTATTCCAGTCTTTTTTTGAAAAAGTTATGTTTGAAATTTTTTGAGAAATGAGTGTTCAAAAATGGAGTGAAACCCTCTTTGAGACCCGAGTGATTCTTGTATGCTCGTGGTGGATTGTGATCCTATGAGGGTATGTTTATTATCAATGCATTCATATATATTTATTATGTGATGTGTATAAAGATTATTCTTGTGTGGGAATCAGGAGGTGACACATGAGTTTTTCAAATGTTGTATATTTAATTTATGGGATCATTGATTGTTCTCACCTCCATTTCAATCATCATGGGAGTCTTGGGGATATATTAGATGAACTATTTGAGGGATACCCCTAATATAGATAGTGGTTTGACTAAGTAATGTTTCCTAGTTACTCTGAGATGGTTATACCAGAAGGGGTAGTGGGCCTTTATGCTAGAAATATTCTTTTGATCTCTTGGTGGATAAGGGGCTCTATATACATTTATTGATGGTTAGTTTGACAGGTTTATCAAGGATATTGATAGGTTCAGTAGTTTTGGCCTAGGTTCCTTATCACCAATTCAGGTCCTCTATTACTAGATCCAAGGGATGATGCCCATGACACTAGGATCCTTTTTTGGATCATTTTATAATATTTTTATTTAGTTTCAATTGAATCCATTGCTTCTTGGATTATTTATTTGAACCTATATTCTTGTTATTTATTTATCCATATTATGTGACTTGACATAGTGGTGTCTGAATATGTGTTTTATTCCTTCTTTTTGTGTGGTTTACTTTTCAAATGTTTTAAAAATGGATTGTGAAAGGTTTCATAGGGTAAAAATAGTGAATATGATTCTAAATTTCTTTTAAACAATTTTTGAAATGGGTATGAAATATGTTTTCTTTAAAATATATAATGTTGTTATCCAAAGAGTTTTGGAGTGGTTTTAATAGAAAATTATATATGTATTAATTTTAAAACTTTGAGTGTATGTGGGTTTTAAAACCATGTTTTAGGTATTCATTCCTATATAAATTGGAAATGGTTTTTCAATGATGTTTTAGAAATCCTTATGAAAATTGGAGACCGATTTTAAGTTTAGAAAATTTTATTTCAAAAAAATGTGTTTTATGATGTTTTTTTAGTGGGGCTTCGAAATGGTGGTTTTCCAAGGTTCTTTGTATAGGTAAGAATTTTTTTCCAGTATACTAATTTCATTTAATGAAAAACCTATAAAAATAGTGTAAACATGATTTTGATGTGTTGTTTCTTCATTTTGTAAATACTAATAAAAATATTTTTTTTCCTACTATATTTAAAATAATAATTATTAGGATTGAATATGAAAGTGACTTCATTGATTTTAAGGGTGAAACTTACTACGTTGTTTATCTCATGCCAACTTTTTACAGGTCTAAGTATGTTTTCTTTTATCTACCACCTAAGATAGCTTTCTAGTTTTTAGGTGATTGTGGGTCATGTGGCGGATCATTATAGATGGTTTAGGGATTTCTTTTCATCTTTGGGATTTGTAGTTGTTCACATACATGTTGTATCTTCTACTTAGACATTATGTATTTTTTCTTTCATTGTTCCTTTATTTATATATCAGTTTTAATCCTTTTTTTGGTTTTTTAACTATGTGTATCTCATGTTTTGTTAGTTTATTTATCTTGTTTCTTCTAAATATTTATATTGTTATATGAGGGTTAAATTGTTCCCATGGTATGTTATGATATTTCTAGACACTAGTTTCTAGACCATGGGGATCAGTAATGCCCTTTAGGCCTTATGGAAGACTGGTTTGAGTGTCGGGTTAGATGACACCCTGGGTAGGTTAACTATACAAACAATAAAAATTTCTTAGTAAGATAATTTATTTCATTCAGGATGTTAGATAAAATTCAATCATATATCTATATTTGGATATTCAATTTATTTTACAATATCTAAATAAAAAACTTGATTTAAAATTATTTTATCATAGTTGTGTCAATCATAGATAAATTCACTTATTTTTGGAAGAATGTTATCCATTCTCAAAATCATAAAATATAAGATATTTCCCACAAGTATTTACTTAAATATCTTCAAGTAGAGGAGGAATATAAAAAATAAGAGGATGTAATCATACATAGGGATGATAAATCTATTAACCTCATAGAAGAGAGCATTATCTCATGAGAGTTTTCAAAGGGGCATAAATGTCTAAATCATCCTTCAATGTGGAAGGTGCAATAGAAGAAGAAGAAAGGGGAAAGTTTCTTTTTTGGAAGATCAATACACTTTAAACAAAAATTTCTTCTCTATAAAAATAATTATGAAAACAAAACTCTTTAGGAGTATTTATTCACCATTATCTCTTCATGGAAGATCAATTCTAGTGAGACATTAAATGTGGAAATAATAAATCACTCATCAAGAAGGAGAAATATATCGGTGATGTGATTCCATTGTACATGGGGAACACTGCAAGCATAAACTTATAAAGGGCGTATCCTAGTGGTCTTGGGTGGTGCACCAGTATTAAAGAGACCTAAGTTCAAATCTGGGTGGATGTGATTTACAAAGTGTTTCAATGGGGGTAATGTAACACTATAGTAGCGATGAGTACTATAGTAGTTACTATAACAACAAGGGATAGTGTAGTGGGAACTGTAGTAGCTGGTTACTATAGTAGGAGAAAGACTATAGTAGTAGTACTATTCCCCAAAAAATGGACATTTGGTCAATTAAATTGGGCCATTGGGCCATAAGGCCTCAGTTCCATCAAATGTTAGTCCTTCGGTTTATTAAAAATTTTAACGGGATAACTATGGAGTGGTTCAAACCTTGTAGGGGGTGCTCTCTATCCTTCCTAGCCCATGGGTATGTGAGTTGTTTTTTTTTCTTGTTACCATAAATACATTAAATAAATTATATGTATATGATTTTTATTGATATTTGGTTTCGAAATATTAATGAATAATCATGGTTTTAAACATTAATTTTATAAAAGAAACTTTTAATTATCCAAGTGTGGGATCCTTTTTAGAATAAATAGTTTATATAAAATAATTTAAATTAAATATAAATTATATTTTTTCTTATTTATTATAGTCTTTTGATTTATGGAATAATAATCATGATAAATAAATATTTAAAAAATGCATGACATGATAAAAATAGAATTATTATCTAGAAAGAATAAAAATAATCATAAATGTTTTACATTTATGAACAATAAAATAGTTAGGAAACTATTTCCTACTATATAAAGGAAAATTAATTTTTTATAATTAATACATATAAATGTATGTTATTTGTGTTATATGTGAACCATAGGCAATAAAAATTAATTTGTATCTTTCATTAATGATTTTTCCATATTTTTTAATCATTACATTTTACATAATAATAATGAAGTTATAGATAAATTTATTATTTTGAAAAATTAATTTTAAAAAATTGTATGGTCTTATAATTAATAGCCTTAGATTTGATATACGAGGAGAATATTATAATATTTCATTTTTTAAATGAAATGGAATCATAAATGAAGTGATATCTCCATGTACACCCAAATAAAATGGGGGATATGTGAGAATGAATATAACATTAATGGAAGTGGACAATTCCATGATATCTATCTCAGGTGTCTCATAAAGTTTTTAGGTGTAGAAAATTTTAAACATGTAACACATTTTAAAAAGGGATCCAAAGAAATTAAGGGTTATGATTCCATAAAAATTATGGAATCATAATAAATGAAAACTTAATTATTTAATGGTTTAATGTTTCAACATAGTTTTAAGTGTATACAAACCTAAAATGGAAAATTTTTGTAAAAGAAATTTTGATTGCATATTTTTAGGATGTGTTAAGAATTATAAGGAATAAATAATCGTGGTTATAGATTTTAATTATGTAGTAATTGTTTACAACATTATTGAATCAATATAGTTTTCCTTTAATGAATCTAGGTTTTCTTTTTTTTTATCTTAGAAATTTAAAATTAGGGAATCATATTCAATTAAGTCGTTATCTCAAGAAGATGTGGTTGAAGTTTTTTATAAAAGTAAATATCCTCAAAGACCCAAAATATATGGATTGAATTTATATATTTATTTTATAGAAGGAACTAATGATAATACTATTATAAAAACTCCATTTTTGTTAAATATATAAACTGAGTCCAAAATATACAATGAAAATAGGTTATCTTCAAAAGAATCTATTTTTGGAATTAATATATAAAATGTGAAAATGATTATATAACCAATAAAAACTTTAATATTAGTTGTTATTTCACAAGTATCACAACTGATAGGTTTTAATGTGAATTTGAAAGAAAAATCAATTCCGATAAATTTGAGAATTATAAAATTTAGATTCAAGGAAATGGATATTACACCAATGAAAGGAATCAATTATTTTTATACTTATAATCTTGTTTGTAGGTTTTATTTAATTAGAATCCTTTCCACCTTTACTTCTATATCTTCTTTGGAAATTCACTAAATGTAATTTAAAAAATATTTTTAAATGTTTAATTAGTTAAGGAGATATATATAGAACATCTAAAGGGATAAATAGTGTCTATAGAAGAATAGAAGGTTTTAAAATTAGTATGATCCATATACGGTTCAAAACATGCTCCCAAATAATTGAATGGGAAATTTAATAGAGTAATTTTTTTCAAATGTGTTTACAGATAAACAAGTTAAAAAAATTTATAGTAGGTTCCATAATTTTAACACCCTCGGTTTCAGGTACATTAGACTTTTATTATATATTTTGAAGTTATATAATAGTTGGGTCGAATTTTGGGAGTTTCTGGGTGGTTTTGGAGTGTTTTGTAATGGTATTTATGGGTGAAATGTTTGAGCATGGTTAGTATAAATGTTGTAACTTCTCTAGGAAACCATGAAAGAGATTTCATAAGTCACTAGGCAATTGAATGATTGGCGTATGGTTTTCCCAAACTATGTGGGTGCCAAGAGAAACCGTGTGTGGGGAGGTAGTGGGAAACATCATAGTTGGTGCATGGCTTTTCAAACCGTGTGAGTCAACCATGTAAGAGGTTAGTTTAGAGATAGTAGCATGTACACAGTTATCGCAAGGTTTACCAAACTATTTATCCTAACCATGCACCATGCATTTATTGTCTTGAAAATTAGATTTTTGCTCAGTTAGTTTCCAAAAACCCTCATTTGTTTTTATCCTCTCATAGGATATCAACCTCATATTTTTTTCTAGGTGTTATTTTTTTTTACTTTTTATTCAGAATTGAGTTTTGATGAATCAATGTGTGTTGGATCTTTGGAATCTATTGTATGTATTCATTTACTCACTTTATCCTTATATCTCCACATATTCTCTCAACTGGAACGTTAGATCTAATATGTTATGGATATATCAATGATCCATGATGTGTTTTGATGTGATCTTTATTGGATCTATATAATGAAAGATCTTTTGGGTCTATATCGATAGGTTTCTTTATGTCGTTCTTTATTTTCATTATCCTTTGAGAGGTAGTTGGTGTATCTATCTTCTCTACTTGTTCTGGAACATAATGGCTTTGTTTTATTAGAATGTTTTTCTTAGATTTTCAAAAGAATTGTTGAATTATTTCTTGAAATAATCCATTTTGGTTTATGATTTGACAATTTGGGAATTTGAATGGATTTTGGAAACCCCCTTGTTTTATAATTTTAAATTATAGTATTAAAATTATAGTTTTGGTTTAATGCAAGAAATATATTCGATGTAATGTTTCAAAGGAATGAAATTTTTTTATGATGAATGTTTGATATGAGAACCCGACATACATGGTGGGTGTGTTTTTCTTGGGATGGAGCACTGTCTTGAAGTACCACCATCAACTTGGGTCAGAGCATGGTCAAGAAGCACCATCGTCAATGTGGGTCACCAAGCAATGGCTTGGTGACAGGATGACTCGACACTCATGATTATAGGGTGGTCCATGGAATTCATGCGTGTGTGTGTGTGTGTAAACAAGGTATGGTCATTCCAAGTGGTGTGAAATGGTAAAAAATTATTTTTTTTAATGTTTTCTAACATAGAACTCATTTATGGATTTGCAAAAAACTGTTTATCTGCTTCTCATATGTATTATATAAAATGTGATAACTTATTCTTATCTTAATTGCATGTGTTGGTTAGTCTTCGGGGATTACCTATTGAGTGTTATACTCGTCATATTATTGGAAAATTTGGTATATTTGTAGATTTTGTTTACCAGAACAAAGTGAAGGGAAATGTGGCCTACTTCTCTTGTGATGCAATATGATATAGTGGGTAAAGGCATGTGGAGTTGGATCTTTGATCTAGTTTGGGTGGTTCTTGGGATGATTACAATTTTATTTCATAAAGTCGTGTCATATGTCAAACTTTTTTAGTTGATGTATCTTGTTTCTCTTTCTACTCTGATGTTGGTTTTATTTTGAGTCTTATGTTAAAAAGTTTTCTTATCATGAATCATATAAATTTTGTCTCTCTTTTCATTATTTTATATTTGGTTGTGTTTTTTATTCATAGAAAATCATCCCCTAATATTTTACTATGACCTGTTATTTATTTCTATCCTTTGGTATATTGAGGATGTCACTTGAGGTTAGTAGAACCTTCGACCTGACCCAAGCCAATGGGTTGGGTGGGGATTTTACAATAATAATCATGGTGGTGTTTTCTATTTATAAGTTGATAACAAGTTCATTTTTGGAAATAATATGAATCAATTAAATGAGGCTAAGCCTTTTTTAACTAGAAACTTTGATATGGAATCCTTGGGTGAATAAAATTTTATATTGGGAATTAAAATATATATAAATAATGAATAGATATCCACTAAATCATATTAATGGCCATTTTGATCAATTGAAGGGATCCCAATGGTTATCTAAAATTGATCTAGAGTCAAGGTATCACCAACATCGATTTATAAAATATGATATTTTGAAGACATCTTTTAGGATTCATTATGATCATTATGAATATGTGTTTATGCCCTTTGGACTTACAAATTCACCAACAGTTTCCATGGAATTGATGAATCATGTCTTGCAACAGAATCTATAATCTTTCATTGTGGAATTTATGGATAACATTCCGGTGTATTCTCAAACTCAGAATGAATATGAATAACATTTAGAAATTTGTGTGGAGCATTTTTCTAGAGCACTGATTGTATGAAATATTCTCTAAATTTGAATTATGGATAAAATAATTTCACTTCCTTGTCTATGTAATTTTTTTTGAAAGAAATATCTGTAGATCCTACAAAGATTTAAGTTATAGTCACTTTGTAACTATTGAAGAACACTTTAATGATACATAGATTTTTTGGTCTTGAAAAGTTTCTGTCATCACTATGTTTTGGACTCCTGTGACTAGCATCTCCTATGACCACACTCACGATAAATGGAAATCTATTCCATTGGGGTGAGGATTTCCAACAATTTGTTTTAGAGATTAAATCAAGCACCACTTCTGTGCCAATTCTTATTTTTCCAAAACCTAGGAAGGGATATGTGGTTTTTTATGTCGCATCTAGATCTGGACTCAGATATGTACTCATACAAGGAGATCATGTGGTAGATTATGATTCACGATAGTTGTAGATTGATAAAAAGAATTGTCCAACCCATGATTTTTAAATTGTTGCAGTAGTCTATGCTTCGAAAATATGGTGTTATTATCTCTTTGGGGAAAATTTCACTATGTTTTAGGAACATAAATGTTTGAAACACATATTTTCACAAATGGATTTAAACCTGCTACAAATACAATGGATGGAATACCTCCAATTTTTTGACTTTGACTTTGTTTATACACCATGGAAATGGAATTTTTTAACAGATGCTTTGAGCTGAAAGGCATACAGTTAATTTTCCAAAGAATCTTGCGATTACTGTATGTTTATGGCTATGATAATAGATATGGACTTGGACTATGATGAGAATAATTAAGTATAAAAAATTTATCTGGTGACCCAGATTCTTGACTTTTTTGAATGAGTCAAGGATGCTTAAATATTGGATATTGATTACATTTTAGAGAAATCTAAACACAATGATGGGGATACCATTCATGGATGGAAAAAATATAGGAAATAGATGTTTCTTTTTCTTGATTGAATATTTATTCTACTATATTGTTAGGAAAAAACTCCTTTATGCTTATCACAACTCAAAATAGATTTTTCATCTTGGAATTCGGAAGATGTATAAGGTCTTCAGAACTCATTTCTAGTGGGATGACATGAAAAGAAAAGTGATGTAATATGTCTCAATATGCCTTACTTTTCAGTAAGTCAAGGCCGAGTACCAATGACTAGTTGCTATGTTGAAATCTTTACCTGTCCCTGTTTTGAAATGGGAGCATATAACTAAGTATTTGGTTTCAATTCTACCAAGAATGATTCGGAAACATGATTTCATATGGGTGATTAGGGATCATCTCAAAAATTTATCTCACTCCATCCCTATTCATGAATCCAATGCAGTGGATGAATTGTCATAACACTATATTTGGGATGTTTTTATGCTGCATGGAATACTAGATTCAATCATCTTAAACTGAGATCCTTATTTTATATCTTAGATTTAGTGATCTTTAAAAGAATATTCTGCTTCATAGTTAACCATGACCACAACCTATCATCCTTAAATGGATGGACAGTCGGAATGAATGATCAAAATATTAGAAGATTTTCATTAAGATTATGTTATTTATATCGGAGTCTCATGAGAGGATCCTATACAATTAGTGGAGTTATTGTATAATAACATTTATTAGGAATCGATACATATAGATCATTTTGTGGAATTGTATGGTTATCCTTATTGGTCTCTTCTTTGTTGGGTAGAAACTAGAGAATCACCATTGTTGGGATCTAGTCTTATTTAGGATATGACTATGAAAATTTAGATAATCGGGAAAAGGATGGTGATGAATTAAAATCATGAAAAATACTTCGCGAATCATCATCATCGACCGTTATCATTTTATGTGGGAGATCATGTGTTCTTGAAATTACCTCCAAGATTAGGGAATTGAAGTTTGGTTATGTAAGTAAAATTATATCCTTGGTACATGGAACCTTTTAAAATACTAGAAGGTATTTGTAATATTACTGATCAGTTGTCTTTACCACCATGATTTAACTCCATACACAATGTATTTCATGTATCTAAATTGAAGAAGTACTAGACATATCCTAACCAGGTGATTTGATGGGACGACATTGATCTTGCAAAAGATGCCACTATGATGAACATGTCGATACATATTCATAATATGTAATAAAAGTGTTTTGGAGAAAGAGTATCATTTTGGTGCATGTTTTATGGAAACGTGGTAAAATTCAGGAAGAGACATGGGAACAAGAACACTTCATACATGAGCAATGGCCCAAAATTTTCCAAAGCATAAAAAATAACCATCTTTCTAGGGGAAAAAAACCTAATGGTGGGGAAAATTTCAGACACCTAATTTTAGGTACATTTCCCTTTTTTTATTTATTTTGAAATTATATAATACTTGGATTGAGTTTTGGGAGTTTCTAGATGGTTTTGGAGTGTTTTGTAGGGGTTTTAAGGGTCCAAAGTTTGAGCTATATTAGGAAAAAAAATGTGAAACATCTCCAGGAAACAGTGTAAGAGATTTTAGGATTGAATGGGAAAGTGAATGATTGGTTCATGGTTTGGTAAAATCGTGCAGGTTCCAAGAGAAAAAGAGCTAGTGGAAGTAATGGGAAAAGGCACAGTTGGTGCATGATTTGTCAAACCATGTGAGCCAACTATATTGGGGGTTGTTTGGAGACAATAGAATGCACACGGTTAGTGCATGATTTCTTGAATTGTGTGTCCTAACCACGCACCATGCATTTATTGTTCCAAAAATTAGAGTTTAACACATTATTTTTGCCTAAAACCCTTATTTTTCTTCTCCTATATTAGACTCGCAAACTCTTCTCCTTCTCTGAGTGGTCATTGTGTTTCCCTTTGATTAAAAAGTTGATTCTGAAGAATCAATGTGTGTTGGTTCTCCAAAATCAATATAAATCTTCTATTTTCTCTATTTCTCCTTAAAACTCATCATATTCTCTCACTTCGAGCATTTGATCTAATCCATTATGGATATATCTATGATCTATGATGTGTTTTTATGATATCTTTATTGAATTTATTGAATGAAAAAAAACGAATCCATAGGTTTCGTTATGTTTTTCTTTTTTATCATCATCTATTGAGAGGTAGGTGGCTTATCTCTCATCTCTACTTGTTTTAAAACATGATGGTTTGGTTTTATTTGAATGTTTTTCTTGGATTTGCGAATAAAATATTGAATGATTTCTTGAAAGTTCCAATTTTTTGTTAATGATTTTAGAACATGAGAATTTGAATAGCTTTTGGAAAACACCTTGTTTAATAATTTTAAATTATGGTTTTAAAATTATGGTTTTGTTTTAATGAAAACAAGATGTTTTATGTAATGTTTTAAATAGAGGACATGTTTTATGAGGAATGTTTGATATGAGAACTTGGCATACATGGTTAGTGTGTGTTCATTTGGATGGAACATAGTCACGAAGTACCACTATCAATATGGGTCACCAAGTGATGGCCTGATGACAGGGTGACTTACCACTCACGAGTATTGGGAGGTCCATGGAATGAATATGTGTGTGTGTGTACATGAAAATAGGATATGGTCATTCTAATTGGTAATAAATGTTAAAAAAATATTTTTTTAAATTTTTTTCTTACATGAAACTCCTTTATGGAATTGTATAAAACTATTTATCTACTTCTAATCTTTTCATATATAAAATATGAAAACTTGTTCTTGTCCTACAGGAATATGTTTGGAAGTCTCTAGGTATTATCTACTGAATGTTATACTCACCCCCTGCTTGTCCACATTGGTGAGTTTATGGATGTTGTTTATCGGGTCACAGGGAAGGGAAAGGTGACATACTTCTCTTTCGATGAATTGTGATATAATGGGCGGATTTGTTGCTTAGAGCTACTTCAAGTGATACATGGGATGATGGAACTTTGGTTTCATAGAGTCGTTTTGTATTTCAGAATTTTTTGGTTGATGTATCCTGTATTTGATTCTACTCTAATGTTGGTATTATTTTGAGTCTTATCTTAAAACAATTTCCTTATCATGTATTATATATCTTTTTTTAATCTTTCATTATGTTATGTATGGGTATGTTTTTTCTTTAGGTAAAATCACCCCCCCAATATTTTTCTAAACCCTTGACATTTATTTCAAACATTTGGTGTATTGGGGATGTCACCTTAGGTCAGAAGCACCTCCAACTCGACACAATCCAACTGGTTTGGTAGAGATGTTACAATAATAATCATAGTGGTTTTTTTATTTATTGGTTGATAAAAAGTTATTTTGAAATGGTATTAATCATGTAAATGAGGCTAAGTCTGTTTTAACTAGAAACTTTGATATGAAAGCCTTGACAAAAGATAAAATTATATTGGGAATTAAAAATTTTATAAATAAAAATTGTATTTTAGTTTCTCAATATTGTTACATTGAAAATACTTTAACGATATTTGAACATTTTGATTGTTCATCAGTTTCAACCCTTTATGCTTTTTGGAGTAATGTGCAATCAAATCTTGTTTTGGGTGGTTTCTCAACTAGAATATGAAAGGTTTATTAGGTGTCGTGAGTATACTTTAACTAGTAAAAGACTTCATATTACATATACTATTGTAAAATTAAGAGGTATGGAAGTAATTTAGGTTGTTCTTAGTGGGATGTAGTTAAATGGGTTCTTAGATATCAAAAGGGTATTGTGGATTGCAGTGTATACTATAGTAGAAACCTAAGTGTGTTGGAAGGTTTTTTTATGCAACTAAGATTACTAATCTTATGGATCACTCTTTTAGATTTATTGAGTTTTTACACTTGTTGGTGGAGATATCTCTTGGGTATTGTAGAAATGTGCATGTATAATAGAGTATAAAATAGATTCCGAGTTTGTTTCATTATCAGCTACTGGAAAAGAAGTGGAATAGATTAAATCCATTTTATTAGATCTACAATTGTGGAGTATGTTCTTCATATACATCATTCTAGTCAAACAACACTATCTAGGGAATATAGCAATACTTATAATAAAAAATTGATACATGTTGGTCTCACGGAATAATATGTGAGCTAATAAAAGATGTTATCATAACTATGGAATTTCCTAGATTAATCCATTATTGGGAAGATCCACTATAAAAAGGACTTATATAAGTGAGTTACTGTAAAAAAAATATTTGGGATTGGATTAAATTTTTTGTTAATGAGTCACTAATGATGAGACTCGACTTAACAAGTGATAATTTTTCATGCCTATGTGTAAAATAAGAAAATTTATTATATATGTAAGGGAAACACCAAAAGTATATTACAACCTAGGAGAATGGTATTTTTCCCCCTGAGGAAATGAGGGTTAGTAAAAACTCTTAATAAACCAAGGGCATTAAAGAAATATTGAATTATTGGAACACTTTTTGGTTTACTTATGTAAATGTAGGATCAGGGTCACTCCAAAGAGATTATGAATTTAGCTCTTAAAAATTCATGAAATGATAATAGACACATGTTTATAGTAGTTTCTATGATTAAATAAAAAAACTACAGAATTCAAGGATACTTTTATTAAATAATTCTAGTTGATAACAAAAGATACATATTTAAGGCAATATCCACATGTTACTCTATTTAAATTTTTTTCTATATAATATAAAGGTTTAAATAAAAAGGATATCATAATTTATAAATGTTTTTACAGAAGAATAAATATTTCTAAATGGTTCAGGATGGTTATATTTTATTTGTTTTTAGAATTTGTTATTTTTTTAAAATTAATGTTGACCAAGGGGTTTGAGGATTGGAATAACATATTGAAAATTGGGAGTCGTAAAACCTTATAAAATGGATTACTTTATTAGTATTGAAATATGACATTTTTCTGTATTTAAATCCTTTATTAATGGTGCATTGAACTATCTACACACACAAAAACAATTGCATTATGATGGTGCACTTTGCTCCCAAATAGGCATGTCCATTGGGTTAACCTAGTTCTCTATATAGGTATGATTAGGATTGTAAAATTTATCAATAATGATATAATAGACACAAATTTTCACTAGGTTTATGCAATCTTAGTCACGTATTTGATCAAGTCTGATATGATGGAAAATATTAAATCTTGATAAGTTATGCCTTTTCAGAACATCTATCTTATCTAATCTAAAATGGAGCATAGATTATCTAAAGGGGTTCTTTCATGAATATAATGTGGAGGATCAATGGGAAGGAAATTGATTCAATTACAAATCTACTTCATTCTATATTATTTATGTCATCTATAAGCATCAATGAGACTTTTTTGTGCAAAGTAAAAAAACAATATAATTACTCTCTTGTTTCCAAAGGTTCTTCAAGGGTTACTCTCCAATGCATACTAGTGTTGATAAGCCAATGTGTTGTCCTGAATATGATTAATATAGAACCCATAGTTTACCTATTTATTGGGTGATATTTTTTCTTAAGTTGGGTGAAATTGTAATGTGCATCAGTAGTCTCCATCTATGATCATCCGATTCAAGTTATTTATTCCATAATTATCTAGACACATCATAACATTAAATGTCCATGATCTCTATTTCAACAATATTTTCACATATCCATTGAATGTATTGGTTTATTATACAACATTATTAAATGGAAAAAATGATTATCCTTCTTCTAGGATGCAATAAATCTGATGTAATTCATTTTTAATAATAATATCTTTATTGGATATATTCCCTTTAAGTTATGATGTTAATGTCTCAATAACAAGGTTTTGGATGTTTCCATAAATGGGTTTACCTAGGTGATACCTCTTCCTAGCTTCTCAAAATTATAGTTCCTCAAAATAAATTCCAACAAGTTCTTTTGGACAATACTAAGTGACATCTATTATATTTAAACCCTGCAAGAAGTGAACATGGATTCTAATTAATTACATGGACTAATCAATGTTTTATTGGTAATCTCACAAGCTAAAGCATCCTTAACCTTGAAAATAATGGATTGATAGGTGGGATCCTTAAGGACAAGGGTAGGCTATCCAACATATAAAAATGACTATTTCTATAAATTAACTAAATGGTATAATTTCATTTTTAATAAACTACACGAATATTGAAGAAGTTAATCTTTTGTTCAATCAAATTTAGGGTGATACATTGAATCTAAATTTCTCAAAATTTATACAACTAAGGATAATTGAACTTGGATTAAATACCTTTAATTATGAGTATCCCATGATCGTTTATTCTTAAAAGTATCTAAGAACCATCATACTCTCTACCAATAAACTACATGTAGAATTATCACCTAGATCTCAGAACATATAGTCCCTGGCCTTCCTTTCACTATATAACATCGCATTTATTAACATATCCAAGGGAATCAAAAAACTAATGGGTTACAGGAACCATTTATTCCATATTCATTGTGTGATATTTATGGGTGAATTCATCCTAAATAATATCAAAACAAACTTTCTCACGCTACCAAAATATATATAGTTTATCTTCGAGGTAAAATAATTTCTTATGAATTATTTCCAAAAATTTAAGCATGTTTATAAATGTTTATTCTATCTTTTAAGATGATAATAAATAGGGATGTGTATTATTAGGTTAGATAGGGAATTTTCCCATGACCTTACATAATGACTATTCCAAAAACTAAGACACTAAAGAGATCCTAGAATCAATATCTTAGAATCAATCTCTATACTCTAATAAATGATGCTCAACATTCCCACAATTATTTAATATGATCAAGCCTTGAAAATACTTATCTTTTTCACTTTTTTTATCATTGACCCTAATGGATATAAATACAAACAACTCCCAAAGCTCTAATTTTTAATAATCATGTCAAAAAAAATTTCACTTTGATAGGTCTCCTTGTAATATCTTTTTTCTAAGGTATAACCAATGGCTAAATCATGGGTATAATGACCATTAATAGTGGATTCAAGATTATATTTCCCAACTGCCTATCCTAGAATGATTGAATTTTCAATGAACCTTATGACTATAATGATTCTAGAATCACTTACTACTCTAAATTTCTTCTCGTTACTAGATGTTTGTTTTAATGATCTTGATGGGATTGCACCCATGAACACATAAATTTTGGGATTTCATATTTCTATGTATATGAAGAATAAAGGTTTGTATGTCCCACCACTTCAATATCCATGTCATAATGCCTACCAACCCATGGTATGCCTCTGGGCCTTCGGGTCATGTATTGCGGGTCAGGTCGGGCCTTGTACCTAGGGCCTACAGGTCATGTATGGGTTCCCCTTCAACCCTTAAAACGGGGATTATCCATAATTCAATAAAATAAAGGAAGTCCTTTGGGCCCTTCGGGCATAGGTTAATTATTTATAAATTATTTTAAAAAAATTATTACAACACACGAAAAGAAAGAAAATGATTTGAGAACTCGACCACGGGACCACCGCCCCAAACCCCCTTCCACCACAACCTCCTATGTGAGGCAAAATGTGGGATCATTTCTTGATTTATGTGTCATATTTGCTCAAAGGTCATGGTAATCTTCTGAAGCCATGCTAATCTTCTATGTATCATTTGAATTTTATTAATTATCTATAATTGAAAAAAAAATTAGTTACAATTGTATTTTTGAACCGGCTCTTCAAGACCTATCCCTTGTATGGTGGTAACTACTGACTCCACTTAAATCATCACGATATGATTCAGTCATTGATTCTTCATATAAAGAAGGATCGAGAAGTTTATTTTTACTTATCATGTTTACTAGTATCTATAATTAAACGCTCATAGGATAGGTTGTTTTATATGTAATATGGACATAATATTTCTTCTTGCCTATACCACACTCATTAAATGTTACATCATAGATGATGATATATTTTTTATATCCATGTTTATTTATCTAGGGATTCTAACCATTTTCACACTCCATGCAAGTATTGAAGATACACTTAATAGATCATGGATATTATTTTCAGATTGAGAATGTATATATAGAATGTACCCAATAACATTATATAATAATTGGTTTTGAGCTTTATTAGAATAAAATTTATTTGGAATTGTAGTTTTTGAAGGGAACTATTAACAACGTCAACAATCACAGTCTCCCATAATGATTTTTTCAATCCTAAAAAACATGCTTCCATTATCAAAGCTAGATATTTCATTTGAGACGCATATTTAACATTCATGTAACCCACCACAACACTTTACGAAATTAACTAAATTCGATAGAAGATTACTTTCACCAGTTGCCTATCCTCAGTCTTAAACTTCAAATTAGAATGAATCTATACAATATATTTTAAATTCATAAATTTTTTACCAATATTACATCTTTTCTTATGTTTATACGGCGCTATAATTTTCTTGAGTATTCGTAAATAAATGTGAGAAACTAATAACCGTTATTGTCGGATGTTTCAATAGAAGGTGTCCATAAAACCAACACTCATAGACTTCTTGAATTTATCATCCTAAAAAAAATAGAATAATTACTAAAAAAAATCTCTTTGAAAGAAATTTTTAGAGTTAAATCCGAGAAAATATACCCAAATCCCCTATGCCACATTAGGTTTTGGTATTTATCTATACCATAAGAGGTTATTTTATAACAAATATGTGGTTTCCCATTAAAACCATATAGCCCATTAGTGTGAGATACTTCCACAATAGCCAGAACCTCAAACCATATTTATATAATCAGCCTCTAACCTGGATTCTTTGGTTAAGAGGATAATTGTATAATCATTGGTGACATCAAATAACCATAAAAAATGAAGCAATTTGAGTAATCATGGAAAAAGAAGCTGAATACACGCAATAGTGGTACTTGATCGAATTTGTAAGCAAACACGTCATGCACAATATGAAAGAAAATAATAGTGGGGAAATATAAATATCTGACATCAACTAAAACCATTGTATCAATGTCCACATGTAGAGGGTGAGTATATAAACATACCAAGTAATAAATCTCCAACTGGGTTCTATATAGAAACCATGAAAAAATCATATTGAATGAAATGAAAATAATAATATATTTGGAAAAAAAGTTATTATAGATTGAGTTAAAATACATTAATAATTAATGTATTGACATAAATTAATGAGGGTTTTATTAGAAATCATCACACATTATTTTTTTATAAAACCAACCAACACTTTGAAAATCATAATAAATTCTGTAATTTTAAAAACAAAATATCCCAATGCTTTGATATTAAACCATCATAATAATCCCATATAAAACATTATTCACAGAACATGTAATTTAGGATTAAAGGGGAAATAAATAAATGTAAAATGGTCATCTTCTCACCGATAACAAAAATGACCTGCCAAATGTTATCGGTCATTAATACCTAATAAAGCAAAAATGTAACATTTTATAATTTTTTTTAAAGGAATAAAGGGGTTCTATCAAGCTTAGAGTATTGAAATACTCACCCAAAAACCCATGTTGTGACAATCATCCTCCAATTATGTGCATTGGAGTAGCACAGAAACCCAATACCTTTCTATACGAAAAAAAACTCTAAAATCGAATGTTTTATAGTTCCATGGTGAAACCCCCAAAATGGAATCCATAATAAAATAAAATAAAAAATCATTAAAGAGGGGAGAGGGAAGGACAATGAAGAGGAAGAGGGCTTGCCCTTTTCGGCTTCCTTTCTCCATGGAAATGCATAAAGAGAATGAAGATGATGAATATGGGAGCCCACCACATCTTGATACATCCCAAGAAATATGGGATCTTCCATTCTTTTTCACCTTCAATACTTTAACAATAACAATACCTATAATAATAATATTAATAATAACAATAATATATAAAAAGCATCCCAAACTACCCAGTTTAAATATCCAGACCCTCATAAAACACAATTTTATTAAATTCAATAACAACAATAAAATAAATAATAACTATATTAATAATATTAATATCTATTTTAATAATATGAATCTCAATTTTATCTAGTTAAAATAGACATGTATTTCATTAAATATTTAAAACCATTTTTAAAGACTTCTAAGATCCCAAAAAAAATAAAAATACACAACCCAAATGATATGAGAATAAAATTCAAATATTGAGAGGCCTTTTAAATGATGCATGGCTATTGTACATGGTTAATAGACCTATCACCAAACTATAAATTCAGTATTGGGTTATGAAATCAATGCACAATGTTTTCTTTCATTATTTATGTAAATGTGTTGGGAGACTATGCATCCTAAAAAAATCTTTCTTTCATTCAAATATTAAAAGAATAATTTATTTAAAGCATTTATGAAAATGTGTATGTTACATGTAAGGGAAAAACTCATAATAAATCCAATAACAAACTTATATTATGAATAGCTCGACCCAAAAGATCTAGGATTGGAGAAAGAGCCCGGTTGGGGAAGATTGAATTGAAATAAAAATAACATAAAAAGATATAATAAAAGTTTAATTAAACATTAAACATTATAATGAAATTTAATTTCCAACAATGAAAACAAAATTTCACATACATAATTGCAAAAAAATACAATAAATTTTAACTCTTATTATTAATTAAGTATTATTGACAATAATATATGTGTGAGTGTAATATTTTTCGGTCAAAAAAATTTAGCATAAAAATTATACAACAGATTTATTTATTGGTAACAGTATTTCCAAAAGTTATCTTTCTATTAATAATAGTATTAATAATGTCAATTAATATGACCAAATAAAAAATAATCAAACCGCTGCTTTTATTAATTCATTTTAAAAAACAATAAAAAAATGACATGCATCACTTTAAGGTGTATAACAGAGAAGGGAAACACATTAGAACAATACCGTTACCATGACACTTTAGTACATCTGTGAACAGAAAAAAATAAACTCCCAAATCACAATAATTTAGTAAAAAAATACATGACCCCAACCCAAAAACAATATAAAATTTTAAACCACTCAACATATATTTTATATACTACTACATTCAATTGTTGTTGGTCCCCCAACATGGAATTTATAGGGTTCATGAGGAGGCAGATACTCAAGGTATAAAAAGGATTTATGGTGGGGAGGATGACATAGCAGTTCAATATATGGTTAATCTGCACAACCAAGGGTTACACATGTATGGAGATCATTGGTTCAATAGGGTTTAGGTACATGACTATAATTTTTATACATGTTATCATTCATAAAGTATTCTTTCTAATGTTGTAGGCCAGTAGTTGTAGGGGGTATAACATTGCTCCTAAGCCTAGTGGCGGTAAAACAAAAGTGTAAATTATCCTCCAGAAAAAATGTTATTATAAAATATTTTTATAATTTGCTAAGAATTTTAAAAAAATGAAAAAAAATCAATTTTTTTTAAAAATATTCAAACAAAAACTATTATTTATTCCATTTGATGAGTTTTATAGACAATTTTGACTAATTATTGTTTAGAAGAGTAAAAATAGTTTTCAAAAATAAATTATGATTATTCTATTTTCTAAAAAACACTTGCAATTAAATTTTAAAAAACAAATGTTTTTTTTACATAAAATAACTTTTCAATACCATTCCACTTAACATCAACTAAATTCTCCCAAATCTGAAATAGTAAGAAACAAATAAGAGATATAGAAAGACATAATTACAAATCACATATGCATGGTTTATGATTATACGAATTCCAAAGAATGAGATTTTTAATGTCTAAAATTAGAAATTGTGATGAATTCCAATTTTGTATAAGGATGGGAAAAATTTTCTTATATATTGTGATTGTTATATACTATACAACTACATGAATATGTTGATGAGGAAATTTAAAACTAAAAAGAAAAATTCATAATAATAAGAATATAATAATATTTTCAACCGATAGCCATATATTTATATGAACAAGAATTCTATTGAAGGAATAATCACACTATTACAAATCATATTCTCTTCAGACCTGTTTAAACCTAGGGGATGAAATAAAGAGGCATAATATAGAGGAAACATCATGGAACTACAAAATACATCCTTAAATTTAAACACCTTTAAAATTAAGAGACTATTTTATCATTTTTCTTTATTATACCAACCAAAGATATGATTATTAAGATATCCATTTTCATTTCCATCATAATAATCTATATTAAATCTAAATACAATATTTATTTACAATTTGAGCAACTAAAAGTAAGGCTTCAAATTGTTTTGAAATGAAAAGCACTGGCCACTAATTCCACTCCTACAGAAAAACACCATCATGGCTTGAATTCCATTCTTAACAAATTTTCCCCCAAAATTAGTTTGAAATAATAAATTAAAATGATATAGCATTCTTTTTTGGGGGTGGAAGAACAATGAGACAATATTAACATCTGTCGTTCTACACACTTGGATGATGTAACTGTAACATCCCAAGTAAGTAATGAATAATAGAAATTTTTATCTATGTCTATTTATTAATTTGATAGTGTTTTAGAGGCTTAAAATGAGAATAAATCTAATCTTAAGCATGGAATACAATAATATTTTTAAAATATTGTTTTAATGCCTTTTGATCGAAAACCATTTTTAAATCAATATTTTGACAATTTTATAAGAACTATTTGTAAAAATAAACATATTCTTTATTATTTGGACATCTAAATTTAAATTGGATAATTTTTTGGTTATTTTTGGACAATGCATATTTTTTTAATGAATAGTGAAAAATTCTGCATTTTACATCAAAACTGCTTTTTTATCTAATTTATTTATATAGTTATATTATCTTTTTAATTGGTATTAAAGTGTAATTAGAATATGTTTTTAGCATTTAATCCAATGGAGGACATTATGATTAATTTTACTTTGGAATTTGGCATAAACAAGTTCCAAACATTTCATAGATATTGTTTCTAAAAAACGTGCTATTTGTTTTGACAACGGGAATAATTTTTAAATTAATTATTTCAATTTCTGTGTTTGGAATTTAGTAAAATGGATTACATATTTGGAATTATAAGGTCCAAATTATTTAATCAAGACTCTTTTTTTGTACATTATGAATAGTAACGACAGTAATTATCATTAATTATCTTGATTAATTAGTAATCGGGTAGTTAAGGATAATAAATTAATATAATAATAATAACAAATGACCACAACATGTGTCCTAATGATACTATTTGTTTCATGACCGACCATGGTATTCCTTGTACCAAACTTGGGAACCCCATGGAATCACTTTTGTGTGATAATGTCTTTTTATCTTTTTATTTTTAAAGAAAGCTAAATATAACAAAGAATGTATCACCTAAGTAAAACAGTTTTAATTTTTTCTAAAAAATTGACCTATTGGACTATAAATAGTAATTTGAAATCTAAAAATATTTCCTACATAATTGTATTTTTTTATAATTTTTATACATTAAATAAATTAAATTATATATGACATCATGATGATGCAGCAATTACCTCATTAATGAACGATTTAAATAAAATGAAAAGATAATGTAAAATCTAAGACTTATACATTTCAGACATATTGGATGTGTATATTTTGAACCCTTATCACCTTATCCTCAAAATATATCAATGTGGGACGTTTTAAATCCAAAACACATTTCAATATAAAGTAACATTTTATAACGTTCTAAGAGTTCCCCTCCTCTCCTCTTATAAAAGGCCCCCACCTCTACCTCCTTACCCACCCTTCTCAATCCATTGGCTCGACCAAGCTCTGCTCATTAAATCTCTCCACATCCCTCTCTTTATCCTAGAAGCCTTACCTTATACAGAAATCTCTTCAAGAAACCCTTTTGGTTCAAACCAAGAAGAGTTACCTGATTTAAAGGTGAAGACTTCTCTAATGTTCTTTTGTTTTATTTTTCTTCTCCAACCCCCTAAAATCTTTTTATTCTATTCTTTTGTAACAAAACCAGTATCTTCAATATACTAGGATGTTGTTATGAGAAGGATTCGAGCTACACTTACACACACCTTCATCTAATGGTTAAAGAGCATACTGTTTCCGTGGATGGAGAATTTATGCCTCACGAAACGATGATTGTTCAATATTCTTCTAACACCTTAAAAGGTGGCCATTAAGATGTCACTATATTTATATATGATATATAATATGTTTATTTTTTCCTTAGGGTTCTGTATTTTTCATTTATGGCATACCATTATGGCTTCCATTGTGGGTAAACACGAAATGTTCATTTTAGGAAGTGCGGACTACCGCCCCCTCAAAGTGATTTGATTCGTTAATGCCATATGTGGGATATATAAAAGATAGAGTTAATGATATTATATATTATATTATACTGGAATAATAATATACCTTTAAATCACTATGATTCCATTCTATAAAATACGAAATAGAAATGAAAGTAGCGTTCATGCGTACGTACAGCTTACTGTCTCCATGAACGGTGCATTTCATTTCATACCTATAAAGGTAATGTAATATTATAAATTCATGTATATACTGGATATATAATATATATATGATATCTACATCATGAATATAATTATGTATATAATGGATATTTTACCACATGAACAACTTGTAATTATAAAGTGTTTATTTTTGACTCAAGTACCACTGATCGACAAAACGACCATTATTAACTTAAATAATTACATAGTGTTCATAACATGGAAATAATTGATAATAAAGGAATAATTAACTTGAAAAAGTTTCTTAATCAAGTATAAATTAAATCAAGTTTATTACTCAGGATATTAAAGAACGATCGAGTCAAGTCCTACCCGAGGTAAGGGACTTCATCTCAAACTCCTTTCATTGAGGCATATTTTGTTTCATACACAACATTCTTTTATATGATGTATAAACCCCTTTTAATTTTATCTTTATTCAAAAGGAATCTTTTTTATATGAATCATTTTATTAAACGACAAAAGTGAATGTTTTTGTCGTACGTATGCAGCGACAATGACTTCTCCACCGCCGTGACCATTATTTGAGTTTCGGCTTCCTCTACAAACCATAACTTTTTTTAATGAAAAATAAAGACCATGTTTTACTTTTCCTTTATTTTGGTATTGAAAATGGTTTTCATAATTTTTTTATTATATCAATTTGTTGTATTGATATCTTGTGATTAAAATGTGGAAATGTTATGTTTCCTTTAAGTATGTTTTATGTGATACAATTATGTTATGGTTCTTGGGCATTGTTATGAAGACGGGTAGTTTCGTGATATAATAAGGACGGGTTAGCCTGATATAGATCTCCAATGCATTGGGTAACGTGAAGGGGTTAAACGTTAAGGATTCTCCAAAGATATTTAGGGAATATATTGTGATGGGTATTCCAAATGTAACCATGAGGGTTACTACCTACGTAAGAATGTTATGAATGCCTCAAGTTACCTTTATGTCTTATAAATTCTATGATTTATTCATGATTTGATGTGGTATGTTAAAATGATTTTGTTTTATGAGTAAAGTATGATTTCATACATGGACTAATGTTTTCATTTCGTACTTTTATATCCCTAACTAATCTTTTTATGCTCATCCCATGTTTTTGAAATGTTTTTCACAGGTCAAGGGAAAGGTACATGATGTGATGATAGGTTCAAGAAAGTGTCATGAAAGAATACATGTTTTGTTTTAAATATGTTTATGTTGATGGGAAAGAATGAATACTATTTTCTATGTAACCACTTTGTTTAAATGTGGAATGTAATGCATTATTTATGATCTAATTCTCTAAAACTCTAAACCTGAAAAGATCATCAATGTGTAATCTTGTAATATCTCAAGATTAAGTATTGTTTAAGGCTGGTTCCTTATAGTTGGTATCAAAGGTCGGTTTAGATAGCTTTAGGAGTTATAATTCTATTAAATGATTATCCAAAAATATTATTTTATGGTGAAATTGAAATGATATAGAATTTGAATATTACCATGTTGGTTCATCTAAGACATGTTTGTTCAGAATGGTTTTCCACAGAGGAAACAGGGAAGCAGTGCTAGGAAGGCATACAGAAGGAAATGGCCTTCCAAATAAGCATCCTGAGATGGTCGCAATTGGAATTGAACTGTTTTTTGCAGTAATGGCACATTTGACTCAAGCGATAAATGGTGGTGGTATCCCTGCACGAGATCAGCCAGATCAACCGCAGAGTAACATGTTAGTGGTGGAACATTTCATGAGGCAAAATCCCCCATCATTCAGAGGATCATCTAACCCTGTGCTAGCTGAAGGGTGGATTAAAGCACTGGAGAAGATTTTCGATGTCATGGGGTGTTCAAACAATCAAAATGTTAGTCTTGGTATTTACTATTTGGAGGGTGAAGCAGATCAGTGGTGGTTGATGGTTAAAAATATCATGGATACTGATGAGATTGATGCTCTCAACTAGGATGAATTAAAAGGTATGTTTCATAAAAAGTATTTTCCTAAGGCTGTTCGACTTAGGATGGAAAAAAAAAATTGGAATTGAGGCAAGAGGAAGAATCAGTGGCTGCCTATGAAGAAAGGTTCACTTGATTGGCAATGTATGCTCTAAATTTTATTTGAGACCTTGATAGTAAAATCAATCCATTTTACTCAGGATTAAAGACAAAATATCGAAGGCCATTGGCTTCTCGTGGGTTCAAAATTTATGAAAAGCTTGTTCAATGTGCTGAGAAGGTGGAAATGGATTTTTCCAATGATCAAGTGTTCTATAAAAACCAATAGAAGAAGAGACTGAGGTGGCAGGAGAAAGGGAAGAATTCTTCAAAAAGGTCTAATGGTAAGAAAACTAAGTTTCCAGTTTGTAATAAATGTGGTAAAAGGCATGCTGGGGAATGTCTTCTGAATTTTGGAAAGTGCTACCAATGCGGTAAGATGGGACATAAGGCTCGTTATTTCACAGAAAAAGATCAGGGTGATGGTAAGACCGAATTTTATTTACAGGTAGTGAAATGTTTTAAGTGTAATGAGATGGGTCACTATGTAAACAAGTGTTCGAAAAAGAGCTCGAGTGATGGTAATCAGTTAGACTACAAGCAAAAAGGGGTTGTGAAATCCTTTGTAACTACTTCAGCAGATGTCGGGCCATCAAATGAAGTGGTATCATGTACTTAGTTTTTTCAGATTATGCCATTGTGTTGTTGGATTCGGGGTCTACACATTCTTTCATCAATGAAAAATTTTCTAGTAAAATGGGAATATCATCTCAAGAAATGACTCCTAAACTTGTGGTAAAAACACCTGGGGGAAATTTTGAGGAAAAAATTATTTATAAAAATCTTCCTATCCTTATCCATGGAACGAACCTACTTGCAAACCGTATTTTTTTTTCTCTATTAGAGTTTGATGTTGTCCTGGGTATAGATTGGCTCTCTATATACCATTCTAGGATTGATTGTGGAGATAAATAAGTTTCTTTTTAGAAATACTTTCAGTTTGTGTACAAGAATGAACCCTTACTGTTGATAACATATCAGGAGGTCGAGAAACTTGTAAAATATGGAAATTAATGTTACCTTCCACATATTGTTGAAAACAAGGGAAATGATCCGATTAATGATGTGTCAGTGGTAAATGAGTATCCTGAAGTTTTTCTTGATGAGTTTCCTGGAATAATACCAGATCGAGAATTTGAATTTACAGTTGACTTAGTTCCGGGTGCTAAGCCAATTTCAAAACCCCCATATCGAATGGCTGAAATTTAACTTTTAGAGTTGAAGGATCAATTGCAAGATTTATTAGAGAAAGGATTCATTTGACCTAGCACATCACTATGGGGTGCTCTTGTTTTATTTGTTAAAAAGAAAGATGGTTCAATGAGACTTTTCATTAATTATAGAGCCTTGAATAACATCACTGTTAATAACAGATAACCTTTGCCTCATATCGATGATTTGTTTGATCAGCTCAAGGGAGCTCAGTATTTTTCAAAGATTGACCTGATATCAGGGTACCATCAGTTGAAGGTAAAGGAAGCTGATATTCCGAAGACCATGTTTCATACAAGATATGGCCATTATAAACTTGTAGTTATGCCTTTTGTGGTAACCAATGCTCCTACTATATTCATGGACCTTATGAATAAATTTTTTCATGAGTTCTTGGATAAGTTTGTGGTTTTTTTCATTGATGATATTTTTGTGTTTTCTAAAAGTAAAGAGGAGCATAAAAGACATTTCAGGGTTATTTTGCACACCGTAAAATGATAAGAAATTTTATGGGAAATTCAGTAAGTGTGAGTTTTGGTTACAAAAAATTTCTTTCCTTGGTCTCACTTTTTCTAAAGATTGGATAACTATTGATCCTGAAAAAACAAAGTTTGTTGAAGAATGGCCAAGAACCACAAATGTAACTGAGATTCGTAGCTTCCTTGGTTTGTTAGGATATTACCGAAGGTTTTTTAGAAATTTTTCATAGTTATCTTGTCAAATGACTAAGATAACTCAGAAGGGTGATAAGTTTAACTATACTAAATAATGTGATGATTGTTATCAGGAATTGAAAAGAAGATTGGTGAATTCTCCCGTTTTGGCACTACCTTCCACGAATGGTGAGTTTGTTATCTATAGTGATTCTTCATTGAAAGGACTTGGTTGCGTCCTAATACAGAATGATCAGGTAATTTATTATGCTTCACGTTAGTTGAAAACTCATGAGGTAAATTACCCTACACGTGATTTGGAATTAGTTGTTGTTGTTTTTGATTTAAAAATTTGGAGGCATTATTTATATGGAGTAAGGTGTGAAATATATACCGATCAAAAAAGTTTAAAGTATATATTCACTTAGAAAGAATTGAACATGAGATAGAGAAGATGGCAGGAATTAATCAAGGATTATGATTGTAGAATTCATTACCATCTGGGAAAAGAAAATAAAGTGGTTGATGCTTTGAGTCGAAAAAGTAATGCTTCATTAACGATGTTTCATTTGGGACGTGATCCTTTGGTTATGAATTTGATGAACTTTGGAATTGAAGTTGTTGGTGCAGGATGTTCTTCTGTTTTGCTTCAGGTATCAGTGAAATATTCTCTATTATAAAGAATTAAGAAAGCACAGAAGCAAGACAACGAGTTGCAGAAAAGGGTAGAGCTGGTTTCGAAGGGTAAGTTGCCTGAATTCAACATTGATAATGATTTTCTTTTGAGATTTGGGAAGAGATTGTGTGTTCCGTGTGATTCACAGTTGAAAAGAGATTTATTATGTGAAGCTCATAGTTCTCCATTTTCAGTTAATTCGGGCAGTACTAAGAAGTATAGAGATCATCGGGAGTATTACTGGTGGGACGGAATTAAAAGAGGCAATGCTGATTTTACTGTGAAGTGTTTGACTTGTCAACAGGTTAATGCAGAGTTGAAATTACTGAAAGGGATGCTTCAGACTTTACCAGTGCCAGAGTGAAAATGGGAGAATATATCCATTGACATCGTTGTGGGATTGTCGCAGGCACCTCAAGGTAAAA
The DNA here is from genome assembly GCA_963277665.1 of Viscum album. NCBI lineage: Eukaryota > Viridiplantae > Streptophyta > Magnoliopsida > Santalales > Viscaceae > Viscum > Viscum album. The sequence continues at coordinate 1,899,629,300 of OY728132.1, read as the reverse complement.
ATGCAATCCGGGTTATTGTTTATCACATGACTAAATCTGCTCATTTCCTTGCTATACGAGATACTTTTTCCCTAGATCAACCTTTCTGTTTGTATCTTAAAGAGATATTCAGGTTACATGGAGTTCATCTCTCCATTGTATCTAACCGTGATCCAAGGTTCACTTCTAACTTTTGGAAAGGCCTTCAGAAGTCGTTGGGTACTGAATTAAATTTTAATACAACTTTTCATCCTCAATCAGATGGGAAGTCAGAACGAACAATTTAGACATTGGAGGATATGATACGTGCTTGTTTGATGGATTATCAGGGAAGTTGGGACCAACAACTTTCTTTGTTTGAGTTTTCTTATAATAACAGTTTTCATTCTAGTATACAGATGGCACCATTTGAGGCATTATATGGGAACCGGTGTCGAACTCCATCTTTCTTGGATGAAATGGGTGAAAGGAAGTTGATGGGACCAGAATTGGTAGAAGAGTTGGAAGAAAAAGTTTTGTTCATACAGAAACACATGAGAACAGATCAAAGTAGGCAGAAGAGTTATGCGTACAACAGGAGGAAGGATCCCTCTTTTGAGGTATGTGATCATGTTTTTCTCAATGTTTCACCCTGTAAAACTATGATGTGATTTTGTAAGAAAGGAAAGTTGAGTCCAAGGTTCATCGGACCATATGAAATTCTAGATATATTTGGATCAGTTTCATATCGAGTGTCTTTACCTCCGAGTTTATCTTAGGTACACAATGTTTTCCATGCTTCAATGTTAAGGAAGCACATGCGAGATCAATCTCATGTTTTGAGTCTAGAGGTAGTTCATCTGGAAGAGAATCTATCTTATGAGGAAAAACCCGTCCAGATTCTTGACCACAGGGAGCAAGTGTTGCGGAATAAGTTGATTCGTCAAGTAAAGTTTGTGTGGAAAAACCACATGAGTGAAGAGGCAACATGGGAATCTGAAAATGCAATGAGGGATAAATACCAACACTTATTCGATAAGTAAATAAATTGCGAGGACGCAATTTTTTAAAAAGTGGAAGGATGTAACATCCCAAGTAATTAATTAATAATAGATATTTTTATATATGTCTATTTATGAATTAATTAGTGTTTTAGAGGCTTAAAATGAGAATAAATCCAATCTTAAGCATGGAATACACTAATATTTTTAAAAGATTGGTTTAATGCCTTTTGATGGAAAACCATTTTAAATAAAACTTTTGACAATTTAATAATCACTATTTGTCAAAATAATCACATTCTTTATGATTGGGACTTTAAAATTTACATTGGATAGATTTTTGGTATTTTTCTGACAATGTTCATTTTTTAATGAATAGTGAAAAATACTGATTTTTACATCAAAACTGTTTGTTCATCTAATTTAATTATATAGATATATTATCTTCCTAATTGGCCTTAAAGTGTAATTAGAATATTTATTTACCATTTAATCCAATGGTGTCCATTAGGAATAATTTCACTTTGTAATTGGGCATAAACAAGTGTCAAACTTTTCATAGATATTGTTTCTAAAAAACTCGCTATTTGTTTTGACAACAGGAATATTTTTTAAATTAATTATTGCAATTTCTCTGTTTGGAATTTGGTAAAATGGATTTCATATTTGGAATCATAATTTCCAAATTATGTAATCAAGACTCTTTTGTTTTTGGACATTATGAATAGTAATGATGGTAATTATCTTTAATTATCTTTATTAATTAGTAATCGAGTAGTTAAGGATAATAAAATAATCTCATAATAATAAAAAATGACCACAACATGTGTCCTAATGCTACTGGTTGTTTCATGGACGAACATGGGATTCCTTTCGGAAAGCTTGGGGACCACATGGAGTCACTTTTTTGTGATAATGACTTTTTATCTTTTTATTTTTAAAGAAAGTTAAATATAACAAATAATTTATCACCTGAGTAAAGTATTTTTAATTATTTCTATATAAATGATATATTTGAATGTAAATATTCATTGTCAAGATAAAAAGATTTCCTACATCATATTATTTTTTATATATTTTTTAGACATTAAATAAATTAAATTATATATGACATCATGATGATGCAGCAATTACCTCATTGATGAACTATTTAAATAAAGTGAAAAGATAATGTAAAATCTAAGACTTACACTAGTCAAAGACCTATTGGATGAGTATATTTCAAACCCTTATCACCTTATCCCCTAAATATATCAATGTGGGACCTTTTAAATCTGAAACACATTTCAATATCAAGTAACATTTTGTTACTTTCCAAAAGTGCCCCCCTCTCCTCTAATAAAAGGCCCCCACCTCTACCTCTGTACCCACACTTCTCAAGACATTGGCTCGGACAAGATCTGCTCATTTTATCTCTCTGCATCCCTCTCTTCATCCTATAAGCCTTACCTTAGGCAGAAAGATCTTCAAGAATCCCTTTTGGTTCAAACCAAGAGGAGTTGCCCGATTTAAAGGTAAAGACTTCTCTAATGTTCTTTTGTTTTATTTTGATTCTCCAACCCCCTAAACTCTTTTTATTCCTTTATTTTGTATCAACACCAGTATCTTAAATATACTAGGATGTTGTTATGATAATTATTATAGCTACACTTACACACACCTTCATCTAATGGTAAAAGAGCATACTGTTTCTGTGGATGGTGAATTTATGCCTCACGAAATGATGGTTGTTCCATATTCTTCTAACACCTTCATAGGTGGCCATTAAGAAGCCAATATATTTATATATGATATATAATATTTTTATTTTTTCCTTAATATTATGTATTTTTCATTTATGGCATACCCTTATGGCTTTCATTGTGGGTAAACGCGATATCTTCATTTTAGGAAGTGCGGACTACCGCCCCCTAAAATTGATTTGATTTGTTAATGCAATATGTGGGACGTATAAAGGATGGAGTTAATTATATTAAATATTATATTATACTGGAATTATAATATACCTTTATATAATTATGATTCCATTCAATAAAATATGAAATAGAAATGAAAGTAGCATTCATGCGTACGTACGGCTTACAGTCTCCTTGAACGGTGCATTTCATTTCTTACCTCTAAATGTTATGTTATATTATAAATGCATGTATATACTGAATATATATGATATATATGATATCTAAATCATGAATATAATTATGGATATAATGGATATTTTACCACATGAACAACTTGTCATTATAAAGAGTTTATTTTTGACTCTACTACCAATAATTGACAAAACGACCATTATTAACTTCAATAATTACATAGTGTCCATAACATGGTAATAAGTAATATAAAAGGAATAATGAACTTGAAAAATGTTCTAAATCAAGTATAAATTAACTCAGGTTTATTATTCAAGAGATTAAAGAACGATCGAGTCACGTCAGACCCGAGGTAAGGGACTTTGTCTCAATCTCCTTTCATTGAGGCATATTTTGTTTTATACAAAACTTTCTCTTATACGGTGTATTAACCCCTTTGACTTTTTACTTTATTCAAAAGGAATATTTTTCATACGAAGCATTATACTAAATGACAAAAGGGAATGTTTTTGTCGTACATATGCGGCAACAACGACTTCTCCGTCGCCGTGACCATTATTTGAGTTTTGGCTTCCTCAACAAGCCATAACTTTTTTTTAAATGAAAAATAAAGACCATGTTTTAATTTTCCATGATTTTGTTATTGAAAAGGGTTTTCATAATGTTTTTATTATATCAATTTGTTGTATTGTTATCTTGGGATTGAAATGAGGAAATGTTATGTTTCCTTTATGTATATTTTATGTGATACGATTATGTTATGGTTCTTTGGAATTGTTATGAAGATGGGTGGTTTCGTGATAAACTATGGGCGGGTGAGCCCGATATATCTCTCCAATGCATTGGGTAACACAAAGTGGTTAAATGTTAAGGTTTATATAAAGAGATTTAGGGAATATATTGTGATGGTTATTTCAAACGTCACCATGAGGGTTACTCCCTACGTAAGAATGTTATGAATACCGCAAGTAACATTTATGTCTTATGATTTCTATGATTTATTCATGTTTTTATGAGGTATGTTAAAATGCATATGTTTTATGAGTAAAGTATGATTTCATACATGGACTAATGTTTTCATTTCGTACTTTTATATCGCTTACTGAGATTTTTATGCTCATCCCATGTTTTTGAAATGATTTTCACAGGTCAAGGGAAAGGTACATGATGTGATGATAGGTTCAAGGAAGTGTCATGGAAGAATCCATGTTTTGTTTTAAATATGTTTTTGTTGTTGGGAAAAAATTAATACTATATTGTATGTAACCACTCTGTTTAAATGTGGAATGTAATTCATTATTTATGATCTAATTCTCAAAAACTCTAAACCTGAAAAGATCCTCAATGTGTAATTATGTAATAACTCAAGATTAAGTAATGTTTAAGGCTGGGGCCTTATAGTAACCATACGAAATTAATCCCCTAAAATTAATATATCAAGGTTAAAAAATTATTGTTAATTACTAAGTAACGTTAAGCATATTTATCAATCCAATTATAATGTTGAAATAAAACTGACTTCTTAAATTAGAAGTGACAGTACCAACTATTTACATTATAAAAAATATAATAATTTTTTTACACATCAAACCAATGAAAATGATTTCATTGAATGGAAAAAATTGTTTCTTTCATGCAACAGATGAAAAAAACACAAAACAAGTTCATGTTAAAATAGGGTTTCTGTGGCCTACAGTCCCATGTGTGTAGGTTACAATTTCATAAGTAATATGAAAAAGTAACTACATTAAATTCATAAAAAAAAATTCATCATGCATATTAAATAATTTTATTAGTATAAATAGAAAAATTTATGCCAGAAAATATTTATACAATAAATATAATGTCTTATATATACATGGAATATATTATGATGCCAAAATATACATCAAAAATCAAAACAAATTTGAATGAAAAAACATTCATGTTGTCAAAAACCAATAAGAGAAGTTGTATTTTGAATTTTATTATGGGTATCGGTTCTATTATATATTTCTCCACATGTAAGTTATCATAGTAGTTTCAACCTATCTATTATTGAACAATGCATAATATAATGATTAAAATAACATAAATACTGATTAAAAGTGGAAATTTTGATAAAAAAATTAACGTTTCATATTCCATTGAATGCCAAAAAACACCTTCATGATAGCACTACCTATAAAAAAGATAACGACAGAAAAGGAAATGACTCAGTAGTTGGGGAGAAGGTTACTCCTTGGTAATATATAATGAAAAATCAGAGGGATTAAGGAATGTGGTGCCTCGATGGTGGCTCGGAGGGGATCAATGGTAGTTTTTAGGGGAGCAGACTCGGTGACAGTAATAGATTGGATGAGTGGGTGATATCCAGTGAAGATGTTTAAGTGAAAGAAAATCAATAAGAAGGGGAGTCAAAGGTAGATCGGGGGGGGGGGGGGGGGCGGGGTGTGTTGAATGCGAGTTTATGAGTAATGTTGGGAGGTGGATTGAGGAATTGGGGGTGCAGGAGAAGCATGGTGGTGAGGAGGGAAATTAGGGATGTGGGAATGGCGGAAACCATCAGGAGAGGAGTATCAGGAAGCAGAGGCAGTGGAGTTTGATGAGGGAGGTGAGGAGGTGGCGAAGGAAATATACCATGCGTGTACAGGGAGGCAAATTAGGGTTTGGAAAAGACAGGGTCAATTTTTCCATTTGGGATAGATTACATAAGTTACAAAATTTTTTTGATTTTATGTATTTTTTCGAATAAATTTATTAATAGATCTAGTGTAGTGACTATCTTATTATCTGTGATAGATTTAATATAATTTAATATAAAACTGATAGTTTTGAAATGATTTTTTAAAAATTATTTTAGAAGAATTAGAAACTCACTTTTAATGATCTATTTATTTCATGAATATAATATTAAAAATATAATATTTCTAATATTTTAAATATAACCGGTACCCAACCTAATCGAATCACTTACCACTATTTTTTTATTGCATTGCTTGAATCCTAAAAAACCTGGATTTCTTATCAATAATTTTATATTATTCATGTGTGTGTTCACACATTAATTTGATCAAATATTGTTAAACTATCAAGATTTTCATTCATTATATAAGAAAATTTATTTTAATTGATTTTACTAATGTTAAAAAAATTCAGTTAATAATAATAATTATTAACTGATTTATTTATTCAAATAATATTTTTCATATTAATATGAAAATGAAAAGATTTAAATATTAATAAAAGATTTTTTTTGTAATATATAATTAATATTAACACATGTATATAACGGGAAAAAGGCGGTGATATATATATGCATACAAGTATATAACCAACAGAATAATAATATGTAACTATATAATTTATAAATAACATATTATAAAACAAAAAACATATATAATATATATAAATATAACCCAAATAACATGTGATATTGAATAAGCTATAACAAAAAGTAATTTCTTATGGTGTGTTGTGTAGTACAACACACTGTGCATTATATTATCGGTGAAGTAGATTGCATGGTATGATATAATTGTAAAACACATTGTCTCATTTCAATTGATTATTTCTGATGTGGCTATCATTTTTTTTCCACACCATCATTCCATGATGTGTTTTAAGTTTTAATATGCATTGATAAATGCCAATGGAGTTTAATATTTTGGATTGTTTATAAAAATTAGAAAAGTTTTAATGTGTAGTTTAAGAAAAACATATTTGAAATGTTTAACACATGTACTCAATGAACCTTCCTTCACTTTGTGAAGGAGAGTAATATATACAAATATTAGATTTATGTAAAACTAACTTGATTCGTTGGAAATAATTTAGCCTATTGATTGTGGCTTATGTTTCGAATCCATAAAGATGGGGTTCTATACCCCCACCCATTTTAGAAAGTTTCATCCACTCATGTGGCCTTTGAGATACATGATTCAAGTATCCCCTCTAGGAGATGACTATTGGGAAATGATTATCTGGGAAATCCATCCAAATAAAGTGATCCAGGAAGAACCTTTTAGACAACGACTATAAAATTAGTCCCTGATAAGTACCATGATTCAAGAGGGCCCCTTCGGGTAATGGTGATGCAGGTAGGCCCCTCTAGACAATGTGATACAGGAAATCCCCTTCAGGTAACTAGATCATGTTAGGGTTCTTCATGAAATTATGATCCCAAAAAGCCCCCTTTGGGAAATGACATAGACACCTTCTGAGTGATGATTCACACACATCCATAAAACAACTCCTCATAGAAGACCTCTGAACACCTCTTGGAAACATCATTTAAAGAAAGTCTTACTTGATCCATTCATGTAAATAGTCAATTATCTATCATTTTATAACCCCTTTTCTTATGAGGTACTAACATGTCATGGTTAATTAGAAGTCATATAGATATCCTCAACGATTCATATGGAAAGTTGTTCACTTATAGATGAAAGAACACAATAGCCACTGGTTGTTCATAATTATCAAGAGCATGAAGGATTTGACTTGGATCTACATAGAACTGGTATTCATGTTCATTTATGTTCTTACTTTGTTTTCATCATAACCTCTCTTGAATGATTTTGGTGTTTTGGTTTTGAGTTTTTTCACTAATTTTATACATGTTTGATGTCCACAAAATCATTAATTTGTTTAAAATCCAAACCTAGAGATATTTTAATGAAATTTGAATTTTATAGAAATATTTAAAGTTTTTGAAGAACATGATATTAGAGGTCATATGAATATATCAGTGGATATGATATGGTTTTGTGTAAAGTGGTGATGATCTGATTGTCAAATCAATATCTATATCATTGGATCAACATATCATTGGGTGAGATGTTATATGTTTCATTATGCATCATTGGTTTTTGAAAACAGAGTATCGTATTATCTGATGTGATATTTGATATTTAATGGGGTAGCATTGTAAATTTCTTCAGATTTATGATACTGATGCACATAGATTTCAAATGTTTTTTTAATAATTTTCTAATTTAGTTTTATTTATTTTTAACTTCATTTAGTGTTTTTAGCTTCTTTTTATAGTTTTTCAATATTTTAGTTATTTTTATAATTTTTAGTTGGTTATATATCAATATTAGTATTTTGGTATTTTTATTAGTTCATATTAAGTTCATATATTATATTTAACACTATATTATTATTATTAGTTTCACTACTATTAGTTTTATTATCAGTTTATTAATATTTATTAGTATATATATTAAATGTCTATTTTAGTATTCTATTTTATTGTCTTATATATTTTTAGAATTAGTAAACGTAGTATCTTTATTATTATATTATTATTTTTATTAAATTAATATTTAATAGTAGTGATATTATTATCATATTTTTATTTAATTAAATGTGCATAAATAAATATATGTGTGTGTGTATATTTACATATATAAATTCTCTTATAATTATTTTTGCTTATATTTAATTAGTTTAATATTTATTTATTTATTTCTAATTCTACTATCATCATTGTCACCACCACCACCACCACCACCACCAGCATCAACATCATCATTTTTAAAATTTAACATTTAGATAGTAATTTTATTTTTAATTATCAATTTTGAGTTTGTGTTTTTAATATTTGCAGATAGGCACACAAGTGATTTTCTTATTATTCTGGATAAAAAATCATCATTGAGTTACCCTCCCCTCTTCTCTACAAGAGAGCCAAACCTCAAAACCCTAGCACCCCAGCAGCCTTCTCCTCACCATCTCCTGTGTACCAAAGTTGAGGCGGCCACAAGACCTGCTTCTCATCAAGGGCAGTGAATGTTCCGGGCACAATGGAAGCGTGGCTGGGATGAAACCCAACTTTTATTTTTACCATGATCAATGATTATTCTTGGATCAATACGACGATGAACGCCAGTCTCCAAGAAATATAATCAATGATTTAGATAAAGAAGAAAGAGGCTCAAAACCATAGAGAGTATCTTGTATATCATATTTATAATTAATTTAATTAATTTCATAATGAATATAATACATGGATCTTCGGTATTCTCTTCATTGATGATGTTGATCATCGAAAATGACCCTTCTAGATTATCTCGTTGCGCTTGTAAGGATCCAAACTTGAATCTGTTTAGTGGTGATCCACACATACTCAGATGGCCTCTGATCAACACCGCTCGTTCTCTAAGTGCTAGTGCATCAAAGCGAGTGTCTTGCGTTGGTCGTTCTTGATTGCCTGTTCTTCGGTCTTAAAGAACATCTCTCGTTCATGAGAGGAGAAAGAAGAGGATTCGAGAGAGAAATTTTTTGACTCAACAATTCTCAATTCACCAGGCATGTAGTGTGGTGTGTGGCACAATATGCGTACTTGTCTATTTATATACCTGGAATTTCAGTTAAAATATTTAATTATACATCAACAATTAAATACATTCATGAACTTAGAGAAAACCCATGCATTTAATAATAATACCACATCATTATTTATGATGGGCCAACTTGCGCAAAATGGAATTATAAATTCCACGTCACAAAATAATAGCAGCGTTAGTATAATTTGTGCCAAATAGTAAAATAATTATTTACCATCTTGCAAATAATTATTTTACTACCGGACCGACCTTGGTCTACTCGAACTCCACTTCAATTTATTGAACAAAAAAATAAATACATAAATATTTTATTTACAAACTAGTAAATAAATATTTATTAAATGTTCAATAAAATAAGTAAATATATTTAATTTAATTTATGTGATCATTTTAAATTGAATAAAATTATTCCACGATCTTGAGAATAATATTTATTTCATAAATTAAATTCAAATAGAATTTAACCAAGACCACCAAAAACACTTAGTGTGACCCTCTAGAATTCTTTCTCATTAACATTAGGTGAGCTTGCCTAAAGTCCAAGAGTACTATCTAGAAATGGGTCAAGAAACACAAGAGAAAGAACATAAAGTCACAACAACAACATCCACATACGAACACTCACTGTGTAATATAATCCCTCTGTCGCAATATCTCATTAAGGAGGTTTCATGATTGTTTCATCAACTTTTATGCATGATACACCATTCTTTAACTAACTAAAAAAAACTCATCGTTACACCATGATCATGTAATTTCATGCGACAATTCTATTTCAATCAAAGGGTTGAGATATCAACTTCCATAAATGGAAGAGACAAATCATTCCTCAACTTATCCATTAGTAACATGTCACTCGTGACACACCCAACGTACCCTACTTCCCGCCAACTATCTACGTGACAGTTTTTGTCAGTAAATCAAAGTGCGTAAGTCGTGACATGTATTAATGATAATATTAAAGTCTAAGGATCATTACACACGCTTGCAGATAAAAATATTCTATGACACCAAAACATGCAGAATTCCTACTAGCGGGTCTTTTCTCATAATATCCTATCTTGGAGATTACCCAGTTAAAATTTCATTAGAGGAAGTCTCATCTTCTTATGAGTACTCGCACCAGATGGTATGCATGCTATGTGTCCCATCATAGCATGTCATCCAACTGCAAAACTATACTTAAGAATTTTTTTATATAATTTCAAGGATCTCATCATAGCGGGAAACTGCCATGACCTTATCAATGTAAAAAATAGTCTAGGATATTGTTACATCACAGTCATGCAAAGAAGTGAACAATATGTAATAATACATTAAATATCCATGTAATCAATGTAAAACCAATTAGTTCTAGGACACCAACTCTTACAAACTCCCACTTGGACTTGAGCCAACTTCCTACGAATTTCAGTCTACTAGACTTCACATGATGATCATGTTTCTGCTAAGACAAGGGGCCTTCCATGTTTTCTTCTATGGAAATACTACTCATTGCAACTTCACCTCTATGAGAAAAATCCATCAAGAGATGATACTTTCGAAGTACGTGCTTCGTCTGCTGATGTGTCCTTGGCTCTTTTGCGAGAGCCACCGCTGCAGTATTATCACAGTACAGTGTGATGGGATCTTTACTTCTAGGTATCACATCTAGCTCCTAGACAAAGCTTTGCATCCAAAATGCTTCTTTAGCTGGCCTTAGAAGCTATGATATACTGGGAAAATACTGTAGAATATGTGACCACACCCTTATTTGAGCTCTTCCATCTCACTGCACGTCTATTCAACGTGTAGATGTATCTCGTTTGTGACATCATGTTATCTTGATTTGTCTGGAAACTAGCATCTGCATATCCTCTAATGAAAAGTTCCTCATATCCTCCATAAAACAGGATCATATCCTTAGTAAACCTCATATAATTTAGGATAGTCCTGACTTCCATCCAATGGAGGTCACCAGGGTCAGCTTGATATCTTCCTACTGCACTCAATGCGTAGGCAACATCTAGCCTAGCACATACCATGACATACATGACTGATCCAATTGCTGATGCGTATGGATTCCTTGCCATTATCTTTCTTTCCTCATGTGTCTAAGGACACACTTTCGTGGAAAGATGAATGTCGTGTGATGTTGGCAACAATACCCTCTTGGATTGTTCCATACTGAATCTCTTCATTATCTTATCAATGTATGTACTTTTACGTAGGCGCATAAATCTCTTGGATCTATCACAATGGATATTGATCCCAAAAATATACACTTCCTCTCCAAAGTCATTCCTGGAGAAGTATTGATTCAACCTTGCCTTAACAGACTGTAAGACTGGTATCTTGTTTACAATAAGTAATACGTCATCAATATATACTATTAGGAAAACGGTTTCACTCCCACTAAACTGTTTGTAGGCATAAGGCTCACATTCATTTTTTATAAAACCAAATTCTTTTATGGCTTCATCAAAATGAATGTTCCATGACCTGAAGGTTTTCTTTAATCCATAAATGGATTTATGAAACTTTCATACCTTATTGGCATCCTTTGGAGTCAAAAACCATTCAGTTTGTGTCATGTTGAAATCTTCCTGAAGGTTCCCATTAAGGAATGTTGTTTTGACATCCATTTTCCAAATCTCATAGTCACATTAAGCCGTAATGGCAAGTAGAATTCTGATGGACTTCATCATTTCAACTGGTAATAAGGTTTCAACACAGTCAATTCCTTTATGTTGTTTAAACCATTTTGCAACTAGTCATGCATTATAGATACTGACATGTCCTTCCATGTCATGTTTCTTCTTGAATACTAATTTGTAACCAACAGGATTTACATCATCTGGAGGATCTACCAAGATCCAGACTTGGTTTTGGTACATAAAATCCATTTCAGAATTCATGGCTTCTTTCCACATTGAAACATATATGTCACTTACTGCTTCCTTGTTGGTTAGAGGATCGTTATTATCAACTAAAAACGAGTCACAATCCTCGGTAACTAGAAAAACCATACCATTATAGTTCTATAACCTCTCTTGTACTCCTTCACAATACTTGTGTCTCTGGAACATATTCTTCTTCCATGGGGCTTTGTGGAATGTGTTCCTGTACCAACTCTTGTATACCTTGAGCCTTGACTTCATCGAAGTCTATCTTGCTCCCACTATATATTTTGGAGATGTGTTTCCTCTCAATGAATATGAAATGTATTGCCACTATAACCTTTTTTTCTGAGGGGTTGTATAGGTAACATCCCCTTGTTTCCTTGGGGGTATCCTATAAAGGTACACTTTGTGCCTCAGGGTGCGAGTTTTTTACCTGAAGAGGACTTAACAAACGCTTCGCTACCCCACACATGTAAATTTGTTAACCTGGATTTTCTTTCACTCTAGAACTCGTATGGAATTCCATTTATCAATTTATTTGGTACTTGGTTTAGTATGTGCTCTGTTGTTTGTAACACATACCCCAAAAGGATAATGGAAGACATGCATGACCCATCATTGATCTCACCATGTCCAGCAATGTGTGGTTCCTCCTTTCGGTTACACCATTCCATTGAGGTGTGTAAGGATGAGTGTGTTGGGATTGGATCCCAAACTCTCGTAAGTAATCAATGAAATCATGATTAAGATATTCCCCACATCGGTCTAAGTGGAGTTTCTTAATATTCTTATCAAGCTGGTTCTCAACTTCATTCTTTTATTCCTTGAACTTATCAAAGGAATCCATCTGACTTATACCTCATTAAGTGGATATATTCATATCTACTAAAATCATCAGTAAACGTTATGAAGTATGAGTACCCACCCCTTTCTTCAACTAGAAATGGTCTACACACATCGGTATGAACAAATTCAAGAATCTCTTTAGCCCTTTCACCTTTCCCACGAAATGGTGCTTTGGTCATTTTTCATTGTAAACACGCATGAAATATTCCAAGTGGTTTTAGTTAAAAAGAATCTAAATATCCATCTTGATGTAAATTTGTCAAGTGTTTCTCATTTACATGACCTAGCTGGTGATGCCAAATTTGGTTGTGGTATGAGTCATGTGAAGTATCTGGGTCATCGATTGCAGTTACATGGTTTGTGTAATCGAACACATAAAGACCGTTGTATAAATGTGCCCTTCCAAAAAAATTCTATCTTTATAAAAGAAGAAACATTTATTTCCAAATTTGAAAACAAATACATCTATATCAAGTCTAGATACATAAATTGTGTTTTTGGTTACAGAAGGCACATAAAAACAACCCTTTAACACCAAGATCATCCCAGTTGGCAATGTGAGGTGGTAGTCCCTGACAGCTACAACTGCAAGTCTGCATTCGTTGGCTTCTCATAGATCTACCTCCCCTCAATCAATCTTCGTGAATCTACTTGGTTCCTATATTTGGATACATATGTGAGCACCAAAAACTGTATCTAATACCCAATTTGTATAAATAGATAGATTGAATTCGATTAAAAATGCACCTGAAACATCCCCTTGCTTCTTAGGATGGGTTCAATTATTCTTCCAGTGGCCCTTCTTGCCACATGCGAAACAAACAACCTCATATTCCCTTGACTCCACTTTGATCTTCTTTTTCTTGGAAGGTTATGAAGAAGCTTTGGGCCTAAAGCTCTTCGCCTTCCCTTTCCTCTTATTCACCATAAGGACAAAAGGCTTTTCGTTCTTCATATCTTTGTCCACATGGAGAAAGAGGATAAGAAGATCAGATAATGACTTCCCAATGTTGTTCATTTTGAAATTGACAACAAAGTTAGAGAATCTCCGAGGGAGTGATGCGAGAATGAGATTGGTGCCTAGTTCTTTGGGGAGTTTAATCCCTTTAACCTCCAGGCGCTCAATATAGCCAATGAGCTTCACTATATGAGGCCCAGCTGGGGCACCTTCTCCAAGCATACTCTGAAAGAGTGACTTAGAGATCTCAAACCTTTCCTGTTTTTCTCTCTCATGGTAAAGACCATGGAGGTGCTCGAGCATGCTATAAGAATCCATGTTTTCATGAGACTTCATGAGCTCACTAGACATTGATGATAACATCGAACATTGAACGTCGACCACGTCGTTCATTTGTTTCTCATAGACCAGGAAATCCTCACCACTCACCACCTTGGCAGGCCACTACGGTAAAATGACCATTTTGCGGTAGTTTATTTTTCCATTTCGCGGTGGTTTTAACTGCCTCCAAATCGATTGGCGGAGGTTTTGAAAAACTGCCGCTAAATTGTGTGTCAGGAAACTATTCACGGTGGTTTTCAAAACTGTCGTAGAACTTTTTGCGGCGGATTTTTTTTGATTTTTTTTTAATTTTTTAATTTATTAATTATTTTTTATTATTTTTTATTTTTTATTTATCATTTATTTTTTATCATTTATTTTTTATTTTTTTGTTATTTATTTATTTATTTATTTACTCATTTTTTTATTTTATTATTTATTTATTTATTTATTATTTATTTATTTATTTATTATTTATTTTATTTCGTATTTATTTATTTTATTTCCTATTTATTATTTTATTTCGTATTTATTTATTTTATATCGTATTTATTTTTTATTTCGTATTTATTTCATTTATTTTATTTATTTCATTTATTTTATTTATTTCATTTTATTTATTTATTTTATTTATTTCGTTTATTTTATTTATTTTGTTTATTTTCTTTAATTCGTTTATTTTCTTTATTATTTATGCACATGCCCATGCAATATAAAGAAATACTGCGTTTGGTGAGATTTGAACCCCTAACCTCTAGCATATTTTCCAAAGACTTTACCACTCCAGTAAGCTCGCCATGTGGTTAATAAACAGAATTTAACATACTTATATATAGTAATTGAAAAAAAATAATACATAACTAATAGATATAAACTCAATAATAATTTAACAATAAACAATAATCAATAATTAATAATCAATAATCAATAATCAATAATTAATAATTATTGATTTATCAGTTATTTATCGAGTTATTAATTTATTTATTATTATTTACTTTTTATTATATTAAATAACAAATAAATTATAATAATATTTACATATATTATAAAATTACGAAAATAATATAATAATATAATAAAATTATGAAATTAAAATAACAATACAATAAAATAATAATACAATAAATAACAAATATTAAATATTAAATAATAAATATTAAATAAAAAACAATAAACAATAAACAACAAATAATAAATAATAATAAATTACAATAAATCATAATAAATGATAATCAATAATAATAAATAATAATAAATAATAATAAACAAATAATAAATAATAAATAATAAATAATAAATATTAAACAATAATTAATAAATAATAAATAATAAACAATAAATACTAATAAATAATAAATAATAAACAATAAATAACAAATAATAAATAATAATAAACAAATAACAAATAACAAATAAATAATATTAAATAAGAAATAGTAATAAATAATAAATAATAAATAATAATAAATAATAAATAATAAACAATAAACAATAGATAATAACAAATAACAAATAATAATAAATAAATAAAACAATAAATAAATAATAAATAAATAATAAATACTAAATAAAAAAGTATTAAATAATAAATAATAAATAATAAATAATAAATAATAAACAACAAATAATAATAGATAATAATAAATATATAATAAATAAAAATAATAAATAATAATAATAATAATAAAGAATAAAGAATAAAGAATAAACAAGACTAAATAAGTAATAAATAAATAATAATACATAATACATAATACATAATACATAATACATAATATATAATATATAAATTATAATTTATAATTTATAATATATAATATATAATATATAATATATAGTATATAATAAATAAAATATTATTATTATTATTAATAAATAATATTTAATAATTAATAAATAAGAAATAAGGAATAATAATTAATAAATAATAAACATTAAACAATAAATAATAAATAATAAATAATAAATAATAAATAAAAATATATAATATATAGTATATAGTATATAGTATATAATAAATAAAATAATAATAATAATAATAATATATAATATATAATATATAATATATAATGTATAATATATAATATATAATATATAATATATAACCAGTGACAAATATTATGAATAATAATAATAAATAATATATAATATATAATATATAACCAGTGAAAAATATTATGAATAATAATAATAAATAATATATAATATATAATAAATATTAAATATTAAATAATAAATAATAAATAATAAATAATACATAATAAATAAATAATAAATAAATATAAATAAGAAATAAGAAATAACCACTAACAAATAATAGAAAATAAATAAATTATAGTATATTATCAATAATAAATAATAAATAATAAATAATAAATAATAAATGAAACACATTAAAAAGTATGAAAAGGCGTGATAAGGGATGAACAATTATGAAAACTCATGAAAATAGATGGAGAAGCATGAAGAAAGAAGCATTAGAAAGCATGAGAACGCATGAAAACTCATGAAAAATCTGGAAAACCCCTTAAGCATGCAACATAATTATCATAATAACCCACAAAAAACCATTGATAAAGATAACAAGTCATAGAATCCCAAATAAACAGTAATAAATGGAGCAAGCGTTAAAACCCGTCAAAATGGTCATAAAGTGACACAAACATTGGACTCACATGAGAGATAACTTATGATCCGAGCGTTCGTTCCAGATCTGTGACTAGTCAAATAAAATATCCTGAAAGGATCTTCAAGCTGATAGATAAAAGAGACCAAATAGACCTGCGGATCGGAAGTTACGACCATTTAAAAAAACTGACTGGGAACAAGTGCTAGAAACGAGGCATCAAAAAACATAACAAACCCGATACCCACTAAAAATGCCATAACATATGATCTAGGAGTCCATGGGGGTACCGTGACTAGTCAAACTGAAGCTTATGGAATGAACTACGATCTAGCAGGTGGAGGAGTACGAACTGACACACGAATCGAATGTTAGGTCCGTTTGAAGACAAGTTTTATGGGACACCAGTGATAGAAACGGGGTTTTAGAGTCCTTCAAAGGGGTTTTGGGGTCTAAAACCACAATATAAGTTTTCTTATATGAAATTGGTGTGTATCAATTTTTCTTGGCTTTGATTTGATATGTGGTAGATCCCAAACGGACACCCGGAGCGAAAGTTATGGTCGTTTGAAGTTGGAGAACTTTTTTCAACTTTCTTATATCTTTCATGTCTTCTACATCTTAGACTGTCTCATGGTTTTGATTAAACGTGCCTCTAGATCTCTTCATGAGCTTCGATTTGATTGGTCGTGGTGCTCTAATGGATGCCCAGATCAAAAGTTATCATCATTTTAGGTATTTCATAGTTTCTCATGTTTTTTTTTTTTTTTTTTCATTTCGTGGAGGTTTTACCCCAACCACCGCTAATCATCAAAAAATGAAAATAAAATAAAATAAAATAATTTTTTTACACATTGTGCGGCGGTTTTAAAAATCGTCATGAAACACCTGTTTTTCTGTCGTGGGCAGATCAGGTAATGCTGACTCTAGCATGTAAGACTTCCATTCATGGGCTAAGATAACCCAATGGCGTCTAAACAATTACTGTAAGTTACTACCAGTGAGGATGTTGTCTTTATCTAGAATTGATCATAGAGATAGTGTGGTTGACGAGTATGTCATTTTTATTCTATAACTAAAAGACCAGATCATTATTACTTTATTGATTATATTTTATGAGAAATAATGAATTTTATTAAGTCTCCCACTATTTTATCAAGTCCCAATGACCCTCACCATTGAACTCGGAATGTCTAGTTGTCATGACATTCTAGTGGCAAGGATCCATATTCCCCATTGCATAACCCCAACAAGGGTTGCTCAACATATTAGAAGGTATTTAGGTAGGCAAGTCTTTTCTAACTACGGGCTTGCAGTTACATGATCTATTGAGTGGACTCCCCAATCCTAAATTCATGACTTTGGATTTCCTCAACTCTTACCTCCAATATTATACCAAGTCTAGCAAGGGCTACTCCTCTTGATGTAATATGGTCAAGTCAACCCGAAACATTTCATAAGGGATTCCTGTATAAAATTAAGTGTCCCAACAAGGGTTAGTCAAACACATAGTTTTATTGAGTTTTACCCTTAATCAAGTAACAAAAGGCTTGGTCTGACATAATATTTTATTTGAGGGGTTTTTATCTCTTATGCGTGAATTGAAAATTATCATATGCTTGTAAATATTAAGTGGAACTTACTTAAGTGATTAACCATGTCTTGATAATATTTATGCATAAGTCTGGTTTATTTTAGTTTCATCTTGCATGCTTTGTTTAATTCATTAATTATGTGATCGTAACAACACATCCATAATGATAAACAATGAAAATGACAGAAATAAAGTAAAGTAACTGACATGATCATGATCTTTTCTAATGGTTATTTTAACTAGCGGTTGACGATATAACCCTAGCCTTGGGAATAAACACCTTAAACCTTTTCGGTTCATGTTTACATCTTCCACATGTCCACCTCTATATCTCCTGAGATTGGTTTTGTCTCGGCTCCAGCTAGAACTGCCTCCACTAGCTTGGGTGTTCCATCCATTAAATATGCCCTGTTTTAACTCACATGTTGGTGAGGGGTAGAAGGGGGTTTTACATAAAATAAACCTTGGGCATGTATGCCCTACATATTAATGAGGATATGTCTCGCATGCCAATAAATTTAATTCAGATAAATAAATTAAAAGAAACCATCGACATACAAAGGTCTTGGTCTAGCCCATGATCATACATACATGTAATGATATTTATGCATAAATAAAACTAGTATTCAATTCTTTAGTTGTTCTCATTTAAGATAAATCATGGTTGAATCAATTAATTATCATCTTTAATTAATCAATCATTTTTATATTAAATCCTTTTCTAAATTTCCTTGAGATTTTCATCCACTGTAATTTTAAACAAATAAATTCATTTAAAATTATCTTTGTACGTAACTTGTACCTTGGAGGAAACCCGTTTAATTCCTATTCATAACTACCCATTGAGTAGAAATGAACATTACACTTATGTTAAATTAAACACATATATATAAAACACCTATCATGTATTCTGCCTCAGCTTTATGCCCGCATGATTATACAGGTCTGAAGGGTTTGTATAATATAATAATAAATTTTAATAAATCTGCGTAATTTGGATGATCACATGATGTGTAGTTCCAACTACACGGTGCGTACTATTTTTCACCATCTATTTGAAATACACACCTGGGAAAATGGCGTGTGATTGTACTTCAGAAATCTTCGGAGTACACGGCGTGTCCAGTGGGCCACAGGTCGTGTAGTTCCTCGTTACACTGTCTCCAGTCAGGCAATCCATGTGAAGGTTCCGGGCGCAACGGAAACGCATGGGTGGATCTTCCCACTTGGATTTTTGTCATTATAAATGATCAATCCGCGATCAATATGATGTTAAACGTCAGTCTCCACGGATCGAATCACATAAAAAGAAAAAGAATATGGTTTTTCCCAAAACCACAAACAAGGATTGTTACAGGTTGATTATAGTTAATTTAGTTAATTATAATGAAATACCTTTTGGGTGTTCTTTCTTCGTTGATGTTCTCGATCACGATGTCGATGTGATCCGTCGTTGCGTCGTAGAAGCCAAGTGTAGACTCCCTCTAGAGGTGATCCACATGTGTACCTTGTATCTCCGGATTTCGCCAAAGGATTCTCCGGGTGCTAGCGTGGAGAAGCCTTTTCTTGCATTGTCTGCCTTAGATCATCTTGATCCGATGGAATAGGATCTATCTCAGTCTTGAGAGCGTTCATGGAGGAAGAGGTTCTTTCGTTTGTGAAAGAATTCTCCAAAGATATTGTGCACAACGATTCTCTTGTATAGGAAAAGAGTTGGGTTGTGAGGATATTTATAATCGAGTTTGATGTTGTAGAGTTATGACAATAAATAAACGCGCTACGCGTTTCATTTATTTCATTAACTCTTATTGAAAACCCCCATGTCAAATAATTAATTCCTTGACATGCGCTCACGCTGATTATAATAAATATCATTTAAAACAGTATTATATCCTCAAAATCCCGACTGGAAAAACTACACGGCGTGTAATAATAAACACACGGCGTGTACTTGTTTTTCATTGAAAACTACACGGCGTGTACATTAAATGTACACAACGTGTATATCTTGTTTTCATTTATTCATTTCCTTTCCAAAATAAAACTACACAGCGTGTGCATTTAATAATACACGGCGTGTACTTGTTTTATTTTATTTTTCTTTTTCTTCCATCATTTAAAACAACTTAGACTTCCTTGAATAATTATTAAACCACGTACGGGAATAATCTTTATTCAACTTGAGATACTTGGATACACTTAGTGTGTGACCCTCTAGGCCTTTTTCTCATTGGCATTAGGCGAGTTTGCCTATGGTCCAAGATTACTGTCTTGCAATGGTTCAAGGCACCCAAGAGAAAGAAGTTGACACCGCATGGACGTATCACCTCATACGAACGCTTACTGTGTAATTTAATCCCTTTTTCTCGATATCTCATCAAGCAGGTTTCATGGAAGTGTCATAAACCTATATGTTTGATATGTTGTCCTTTGACTACCTGAAATAAACTCGTCGTTTACACCATGGCCATGGAATTTAATGCGACAGTTCTATTTCAATCAAAGGGACGAGATATCAACTTCCATAAATGGAAGGGACAAATCCTTCCTCAACTTATCCATTAAAAACATGTCACTCGTGACGCACCCAATGTACCCTACTTCCCACCAACTGTCTGCATGACGGTTTTCGTCAGTAAATCTAAGTGTGCGAGTCATGACATGAGTTATTGATAATATTTCAGTCTAAGGACCATTACACACGCTCGCAGATAGCAATATCTAATGACACCAAGACATGAGGAAATTCTACTGGCGGTTCTGTTCTCATAATATCCAATCTTGGAGATTACCAATTGCGAACTCCATGAGAGAGAGTCTCATCTTCTTACGAGTACTCACACATGACGTTATGTATAGTATGTGTCTTATCATAGTATGGAATCCAACCACCGAACATTATTTAATAATATTGTTATAGCATTTCAAGGTTCTCATCATAGCGGGGATCTGCTATGACTTTATTAATGCAACAAATATTCCAAGACATTATTATTTTATAGTCATGCAGAACAATGAACAATATATAATAAGTGATCATTTATGTAATAAAAGTACAAAACAGTTGGTTCTGAGGACACCAACCCTTACAAACTCCCACATGGACTAGAGCCAACTGCCTACTACTTTTAGTCCTCTAGACCTCACATGATGATCATGTTTCTGCTGAGTCAAGGCTTTAGTCAATGGGTCCTCCACGTTGTCTTCCATGGAAATACTGCTCACTGCAACTTCACCTCTCTGAGAAAAATCCCTCAAGAGTTGATACTTCTGAATTATGTGCTTTGTCCGCTGATGTTACCTTGGCTCTTTTGCAAGTTCCACTGCTACAGTATTATCACAATAGAGTGTGATAGGATCTTTACTGCTCGATACTACATCCAGCTCTTGGATGAAGATTCACATCCATACTGCTTCTTTAGCTGCCTCAGAAGCTGTGATATACTCGGACTCTACTGTAGAATCTGCCACCACACTTTGTTTTGAGCTCTTCCAGCTCACTACACCTCCATTCAAACTGAAGATGTATCCAGTCTGTGACTTCATGTCATCTTGATCAGTCTATAAACTAGCATCTACATGTCCTATGATGATTAGTTCCTCTTCTCCTCTATAAACCAGAAACATATCTTTAGTACGCCTAAGATACTTAAGGATAGTTTTGACTGCAATCCAATGGCGGTCTCCTAGATCATCTTGATATATGCCTACCGCACTTAATGTGTAAGAAACATCTTTCCTCGTACATAGCATATCATACATGACTGACCCAATCGCAGATGCGTAAGGGATCCTTTCCATCCTCTTTGTTCCTCATGTGTCTGAGGACACATTTTCTTGGAAAGATGAATGCCATGTGACACTGGAAACAATCCACTCTTGGACTCTTCCATACTGAATCTCTTCAGTATCTTGTCATTGTATGTACTTTGACTCAGGCCCAGCATTCTCTTGGATCTATCATGATGGATCTTGATCCCAAGAATATATGCAACCTCACCCAAGTCTTTCATGGATAAGAATTTATGAAACCATGCCTTAACTGACTGTAATACAGGTACTTCGTTTCCAATTAACAATATGTCATCAACATATACTATTAGGAAAACGACTGCACTTCCACTAAACCTTTTGTAGACAAAAGGATCACATTCATTCTTAACAAAGCCAAATTCTGTAACAACTTCATCAAAAAGAATGTTCTATGACCTTGATGATTGCTTTAATCCATAAATGGATTTCTACAACTTTCATACCTTGTTGGCATCCATTGGAGTCACAAACCATTCAGGTTGTGTCATGTAGAAATCTTCCTGGAGGTTCCCATTAAGGAAATCTGTTTTGACATCCATTTGCCAAATTTCATAATCATGGTATGCAGCAATGTCCAATAGGATTCTGATTGACTTCAGCATTGCAACCGGTGAAAAGGTTTCATCATAGTCAATTCCTTGACGTTGTCTAAAACATTTTGCAACTAGTCGTGCCTTGTAGGTGCTGACTTGCCCCTCCATTTCCAGTTTCATCTTTATTACCCATTTATTACCAATAGGCTTTACATCAACTAGAGGATCTACCAAAATCCAGACTTGGTTTTGGTACATGGAATCCATTTCAGAATTCATGGCTTCCTGCCACTTGGAAAGGTCTATGCCTTCAACTGCTTCCTTGTAGGTAAGAGGATCATCATTGTCAACCAATAATGAGTCACCATCCTTGGTGACAAGAAAACCATATCGTTCTGGTTCTCTCACCTCTCTCGTGCTCCTATGTAGTTCTTGTGTCTCTGAAACAGATTTTTCTTCCACAGGGCTTTGTGGAATCCGTTCTTGTACCAACTCATGTGTATCTTGAGCCTCTACTTCATCGAAGTCTATCTCTCTCCCACTATCTCTTTTGGAGATGTGCTCCCTCTCCAGGAATATGGTGTGTCTTTCAACTGTAACCTTTTTGTCTGAGGGGTTGTATAGGTAATATCCCCTTGTTTCCTTAGGATATCCTATAAAGATACACTTTTTTCCTCGGGGTGAAATTTTGTTACCTGAAGAGGCCTTAACAAATGCTTCAATACCCCACACATGTAAATTCGATAACATGGCTTTGTGTCCACTCCATAATTCGTATGGAATAACATTTATCGATTTATTTTGTACTTGGTTTAGTATGTGCGCTACTGTTTGTAATGCATATCCCCAAAAGGATAATGGGAGACTCACATGACTCATCATTGATCTCACCATGTCCAACAAGGTTTAGTTCCTCCTTTCACTTACACCATTCCACTACGGTGTGTAAGGAGGAGTGAGTTGAGATAGAATCCCAAACTCCCGTAAGAAATCAATGAAGTCTTGATTAAGATATTATCTTCCTCTGTCTGATCGGAGTTTCTTAATATTCTTACCAAGCTGGTTCTCAACTTCATTCTTATATTCTTTGAACCGATCAAAAGAATCTGACTTATACCTCATTAAATAAATATATCCATATCTACGAAAATTATTAGTAAAAGTTATGAAGTACGAGAACCCACCCCTTGCTTCAACTGGAAATGGTCCACACACATCTGTGTGAACTAATTTTAGAAGCTCTTTAGCTCTTCCACCTTTCCCACTAAATGGGGATTTAGTCATTTTGCCTTGTAGACACGCATGACATACACCAAGTGCTTTTAGTTCAAAAGAATCTAAATACCCATATTGATGTAATTTTGTCAAACCTTTCTCATTGACATGACAAAGTCGGTGATGCCAAAGTTGGGTGTGGTATGTGTCATGGGAATTAACTTTGTTATCGATTTCCATTACAAGGTTTGTGTAGTCTAACACATAAATGTCGTTGTATAAATGTGCCCTACCAAAACAAATGTTATCTTTATAAAAGTAGAAACATTCATTTCCAAACATGAATATGAATCCACCAGTATCTAATCTGGATACTAAAATAATGTTTTTAGTAACATAAGTCACATAATAACAACCTTTCAAAACCAAGACCATCCCGGTAGGCAATGTGAGGTGGTAGTCTCCGACAGCTACAGCAGCGAGTCTGGCTCCATTGGCTGCTCGTAGATCTACCTCCCCTTGATCAATATTCCTGAATTTACTTGGTTCCTATATTTGGATAATGATGTGAGCACCACAAGTAGTATATAATACCCAATTAGTAGAAATAGATAGATTTCATTCGATAACAAACGCACCTGAAGCTTCCCCTTGCTTCATTGGCTGGGTGTAGTTTTTCTTCCAGTGGCCCTTCTTTCCACATGCGAAACAAACTGCATCATGTTACTTTGCCTCCTTTTTGATATTCCTTTTCATGGAAGGCCTTGATGAATCTTTGGGCTTAAATCTCTTCGCTTTCCATTTCCTTTTATTCACCAAAAGGACAGGAGGCTTTTCACGCTTCATCTCATTGTCCACTTGGCGAATAAGGATAAGAAGGTCAGATAGAGACTTCTCAATATTGTTCATGTTGAAATTAACAAAAAAGTTTGAGAAGCTCTGGTGCAGTGATGCAAGAATGAGATTGGTACCTAGTTCTTCAGGTAGTTTAAACCCTAGAACCTCCAGTCGCTCAATGTAGCCAATGAGCTTGACTACATGAGGCCCAGCTAGGGCACCCTCTCCAAGCTTGCTCTGAAATAGTGCCTTGGAGATCTCAAACATTTCCTATCTTTCTCTCTCCTGGTATAGACCACGGAGGTTCTCGAGCATGCTATAGGTATCCATGTCTTCATGAGACTTCATGATCTCACTAGACATCGATGATAGCATCAAACATTGAACATCGAGAGCATCGTTCAAATGTTGATAATAGACCAGGAAATCTTCATCACTCGCCCCTGGGGAAGGAGAATCATGAAGTGAGGACTCCAGCATGTAAAACATTCATTCATGGCGTAGGATAACCTGAAGGCACCTAAACCATTCCTAAAAGTTACGGAAGGTGAGGATATTGTCTTTATCCAGTATTGATCGCAGAGAAAATGTGGTTGATGAGTTTGTCATCTTGATTTTACAATTTAAAAGAGCAGATTTATTAGTACTTTCCAAATTAAATTTTTATGAGAAATAATAAATTTTATTAATTCTCCCACTATTTTATCAAGTCCCAATGGCCCTCACCATTAAACTCAGAATGTCCGGTTGCTTTGACATTCTAGTGGTAGGGATCCATATTTCCCTTCGCATAACCCCAACAAGGGTTGGTCCAGCTATTTGAAGGTATATAGGTAGGCAGGTCTTTGCCAACTGTGAGATTACAGTTCCTTGATCTGTTGAGTGGACTCCCCAATCCTGAAATCCTGACTTGTATTTCCTCAACTCTTGCCTCCAATACTACACCAAGTTTAGCAAGGGCTACTTCTCTTGATATAATATGGTTAAGTCAACCCGAAATCTTTCATAAGGGCTTAATTTATAAATGTAAGTGTCCCAACAAGGGTTGGTCAAACACATAGTTTTATTGAGCCTTTCCCTTAATCAGGTAATGGAAGGCTGGGTCTGACTTAATATGGTATTGGGGGATTTTATTCCTTTATGCATAGATTCGCATTATCACATGCTTGTTAATATTAAGTGATGCTTTCTTAAGTGATTAACCATGTTCTTATAATGTTTACACATAGTCCGGCTTTTATTTTATTCCATCTCTGCATGCTTGTTCATTTTATTAATTATGTGATCGCGACAACACATACATAATAAACAAACCATGCAATCAGAAAAAAATAGAATAAGATGGCATGATCATGAGATTCTATTTGGTTAGCTTATCTAGCGGTTTTTATAAGATAACCCTAACCTAGGGAAAACACCTTGAACCTGATGGTTCGTATTTTGCAGCTCCCACCTGTCCACCTTTGTATCTTCTTATTTCGGTTTATCCTCGGCTTCGGGATTTGAACCATCTCCTCTGGCTTGGGAGATCCTCCATTACATGGGTTTACATTAAAGAAACCATTGGCACATAGGCCCTTCATTTTATTGGAAGAAGGATCGTAATCCAAAAAATTTAAATTAAATAAATTTAAATGAAACCATACACATAAAAAGGGTCTTTGGTCTAGCTCATGATCATCCATAGTATGCAACGATATTTACACATATTTATAATTCATATTCTTTCAATCGTTCTTTTATTTAAGATAAGACATGCTCGAATTCAATTAATTATGATCTTAAAATTAATCAATTCTTTATCATAAATTCCTTTCTGAATTTCCTTGAGATTCTTCTCATCCATATTCCTTGTACGGGTCTTTGTACATTTGAGGAAACCTGGTGAAATTCCATTTCTGGAAATTACACGACATATAGTTTATAATTACACGGCGTGTATTTTTCTTTTCACCCTTTATCCAGAGTACCCGCTGGGGATTTGGTGTGTTTTCTGTAATTTGGAAATTTTAGAGTACACGGCGTGTAGATGAATCATACATGGTGTGTACATCCTTGTTACACGGTAATCGGCCTGGTCATCCCGTGTACGCGGTACATGGCTTATCTTGGTACACGGTTTCACCTGGGTGGGAACGGACTACACGGCGTGGTGTTCCAACATACACACCGTGTATTCCGGTTTCCATGCGCCGTTCTATTCTGGTCAACATGGCGTGATTAAAACGTAGGCATAATCAATTCACACGGCGTGGTTTGGAGGACTAGTTCCGGTTCGTTGAACCTAAGTACACAGCATGTAGTTTTAATTACACGTCGTGTAATCCCGTGTTGTACAGACAGAAAGAGAGGCTCCTTAGGATGAGTTTCTCGTTTTTATTTTAATCAAAATTAAAATTAAATGGTCGTTTCTGTGATATGAATCAAGAAACGAAGGAGGAAGAATAAATCTCGTTAATTCAGATTTATGGAACAATTTATTTCTAATTGAATCAAATATGAATGCGTAAATTATCAACGAAAATTAAATCACTATAATAAACGTTGTAACCTCACTATGATACCATTTGAAGGTTTCGGGCACAGCAAAAGCGCGTGGGTGGATGTGCCCACTTGGCTTTTTGTCATTAGCAATGATCAATCCAGGATCAATACAACGTTAAACGTCAGTCTCCACGGATCGAATCATAGAAAAAGACAAAAAAGATTGTTTTTCCTGGAACCACAAACAAGGATCATTACAGGATGATTATAGTTAATTTAATTAATTATAAATAAATACCTTTTCGGTGTTCTTTCTTCATTGATGTTCTCGATCACGTTGTCGATGTGATCTGTCGTTGCGTCGTAGAAGCCAAGTGTAAACTCCCTCTAGCGGTGATCCACACGTGTACCTTGTATCTCTGGACGTCTCCAAAGGATTCTCCGGGTGCTAGCGTGGAGAAGCCTTTGCTTGCGTTGTCCACCTTATATCGTCTTGATCCGATGGAAGAGGATCTATCTTTGTCTTGAGAGCGTTCTTGGAGGAAGAGGTTCTTTCGGTCTTGAAAGAATTCTCTAGAGATGTTGCGCACAACGATTCTCTTGTATAGGAAAAGAGTTGGGTTGTGAGGATATTTATAATTGAGTTTCAGGTTGTAGAGTTATGATAATAAATAAATGTGTTACGCGTTTCATTTATTTCATTAACTCTTATTGAAAACCCCCATGTCGAATAATTAATTCCTTGACATGCGCTCACACTGATTATAATAAATATCATTTAAAACAATATTATATCCTCAAAATCCCGATTGGAAAAACTACATGGCGTGTAATAATAAATACACGTTGTGTACTTGTTTTTCATTGAAAACTACACGGCGTGTACATTAAATGTAAACAATGTGTATATCTTGTTTTCATTTATTCATTTCCTTTCCAAAATAAAACTACACGGCGTGTACTTTTAATAATACACGGTGTGTACTTGTTTTATTTTATTTTTCTTTTTCTTCCATCATTTAAAACAACTTAGGCATCCTTGAATAATTATTAATCCATGTACGGGAATCATCATTATTCAACATGAGATACTTGGATACACATAGTGTGTGACCCTCTTGGCCTCTTTCTAATTGGCATTAGGCGGGCTTGCCTAAAGTCCAAGATTACTATCTAGAAATAGGTCAAGGCACCCAAGAGAAAGAAGTTGACGCCGCATTGACGTATCACCTCATACGAATTCTTACTGTGTAATTTCATCCCTTTGTCTCAATATCTCATCAAGCAGGTTTCATGGCAGTGTCATAAACCTATATGTTTGATATGTCGTTCTTTGACTACCTAAAATAAACTCGTCATTTACACCATGGCCATGGAATTTAATGCGACAGTTCTAATTCTATCAAAGGTCCGAGATATCAACTTCCATAAATGGAAGGGACAAATCCTTCCTCAACTTATCCATTAACAACATGTCACTCGTGACGCACCCAATGTACCGTACTTCCCACCAACTGTCTGTATGACAGTTTTCGTCAGTAAATATAAGTGCGCGAGTCATGACATGGGTTAATGATAATTTTTCAATCTAAGGACCCTTACACACGCTCGTAGATAGAAATATCCGATGACACCAAGACATTCATAATTAATACTGGAGGGTCTATTCTCATAATCTCCCACCATAGAGATTACCAAGTGCGAACTCCATTAGAGAGAGTCTCATCTTTTTACGAGTACTCGCACCTGACGGTCTGTATACTATGTGTCCAATCATAGTATGTTATCCAACCACAAAACTTTATTTAAGAATATTGTTATAGCATTTCAAGGTTCTCATCATAGCAGGGATCTGCTATGACCTTATTAATGCAATAAATATTCCAGGACATTATTATATTATAGTCATGCAAAACAATGAACAATATATAATAAGTGAAAATTTATGTAATAAAAGTACAAAACAGTTGGTTCTGAGGACACCAACCCTTACACCATGTACATGGTACACGGTCCAACCCTAACCCAAATACACTACAAGTCATTTCTATTGGACCACATGGCATGTAATCCGAAAACTGCATGCCACCTATTCTTGGTCACCATACAGTGTCATTTAAGACTTTAAAATACTCCAACATGTGGATTGGTTTGGAAGACCAGTTTGATGTATTGAATATTTACTACACGGCGTGTACTGCCGAATACACGCCATGTATTCTGGTGTTTTATGGCCAAGAAGCTTTATCACCTCCGGATGAGACCCTTTATTTTATTTTAATCAAAATTAAAAGAAAATACCATTTTTGTAAGGTGAACGAGAAACGAAAGAGGAGGAATATATCCTGAGATTCATATTTTCGGAACGATTAACTTGAATTGAAACAACTAAATTATTAAATGTGCAAGTCATCAACGGAATATTTAAATAATTATAAATTATGATGTAACCCCTCTGATACCACTTGAAGGTTCTAGGCGCAGTGGAAGCATGGTTGGGATGACACCCAACTTTGATTTTTACCCTGATCAATGATTATTTTGGGATCAATATGACGATGAACTCCAGTCTCCACTGGATATAATCAAATATTTAGAGAATGAAGAAAGAGGCCTGAAACCTTAGAGAGGATCTTTTACATCACGGTTATAATTAATTAATTTAATTTCATAAAGAAAATAATACCTAGAACTTGGGTATTTTCTTCGTTGATGATGTTGATATTCTGGAATGACCCTTCCAGATTATCTCATTGCGCTTGCAAGGATTCCTACTAGAATCCCTCTAGCGGTGATCCACACATGCTCTGATGACCTCCAATCAACACCGCTCGTTCTCTATGTGCTAGTACGGTGAGGTGAGTGTCTTGTGTCGGTCATTCTTGATTTCTTGTTCTTCGGTCTTGAAGAACATCTCTCATTATTGAGAGGGGAGAGAAGAGGATTCAAGAGAGAATTTTCTTTGGCTCAACAAATCTCAATTCACCAGGTGTATGGTGTGGTGTGTGGCACAATAGGTGTACTTGTCTATTTATATACATAGAATTTCAGTTTCAATATTTAATTTCATAGCAAAAATTAAATACATTCATGAACATATAGAAAACCCATGCATTTAATAATAATACCACGTCATTATTTATGGTGCGCAAGCTTGTGCAAAATGAAAATATAAATTCCACGTCACAACATAATAGCAATGTTATTTTAATTTCTGTCAACTTGTTAAATAATTATTTACCATCTTACAAATAATTATTTTACTACCATACCGACCTTGGTTCGCTCAAACTCCACATCAATTTATTGAACACTAAAATAAATAAATATATAATTTATTCTCTTAAATAATTATTTTATTTACAAAATAAAAAATAAAAATTTATTAAATGATCAATAAAATAAATAAATAATTTTTATTTAATTTATGCGATCATTTTTACATGAATAAAATTATTCCACGATCTTGAGAATAATATTTATTTCATTAATTAAATTCAAATAGAATTTAATCAAGTCCACCAAAAACACTTAGTGTGTGACCCTCTAGGATTCTTTCTCGTTGGCATTAGGCAAGCTTGCCTAAAGTCTAAGAGTACTGTCTACCAACGGGTCAAGGCACCAAGGAGAAAGAACGTAAAGGCGCAACAATGACATCCACATATGAACAATTACTATCTAATATAATCCATTTGTCGCAATATCTCATCAAGCAGGTTTCATGATTGTTTCATCAAATTTTATGCTTGATATGTCGTTCTTTGACTACCTGAAATAAACTAATCGTTATACCATGGGCATGGAATTTCGCGTGATGGTTCTATTTCAGTCAAAGGGCCATGATATCAACTTCCATAAATGGAAGGTACAAATCCTTCCCCGAATTATCTATTAACAACAGGCCACTCGTGATGCACCCAACGTACCCTACTTCTTTCTAACTGTCTTCATGATAGTTTTCGTCAGTAAATTAAAGTACATAAGTTGTGACATGTATTAATGATAATCTTAAAGTCTATGGATCATTATACATGCTTTCAGATAGAAATATCTGAGGACACCAAAACATGTAGAATTATTACTAGCAGGTATGTTCTCTTAATCTCTTATATTGGAGATTACCAAGTGAAAACTTCATGAGAGGAAGTATTATCTACTTACGAGTACTCGCACCTGACAGTCTTCATGCTATGTGTCCCATCATATCATGACATCCAACCGCAGAACTATATTTAAGTATATTGTTATAGAATTTCAAGGTTCTCATCATAGTGGGAATCTACCATGACCTTATCAATGTAACAAATAATCTACAATATTATTACATCATAGTCATGCAGAACAATGAATAATATGTAATAATAAATTAAATATCCATGTGATCAATGTAAAACCACTTGGATCTAGGACACCAACTCTTATATGCATCACCTCCCTCCTTTGATCCATCAATAGACACCTAGCACTCCTCCCATCCCTTTCCGGAAATAGATCGAGCAAACCACCAGGTAGCCACCCTTCTTCCCTACGCACAACATCAGGCAGCAACCCTCTTTTCCACCATGGGCAGCGAGTGCTTTGCGCGACAAGAGTGAACACTGATCTGGTCATTTTTTTGATAGTTCTGGTACAATTTTAATGCTTCATCCTTTTATTATCACTTGTATGTTTTTAATCATAATGTTGGCGTAGTTTTCTATGTGTGGAGGTGTTCACTGATGAATTGAATTTGATGTGTATTTCATGTTCAATTTTTTATTTTGTGGTTAATTTATCAACTGTATTTATTTTCATTTGAATTTTTATCTTCTTTAATTATATTTTTACTTAAATAATTTCTGAAATTTAAATTTACCATTTTAATTATTTGTTGGTTCGGTGATCTGAGAAGGTAAATCGTAAAGATCGATTGTATTACAAATAAGAGGTCCACTTTTGTGAGAATCGAGTTGTGTCATTTCGTCGATTGGTTCGGTATTTAAAATCATCTCTTAATTTATTAATTACATCAAAGAATGAGATATTAAATTAATTAGGAGATAAAAATAATCCTCTAAAAAATATTTTATAAATTTTTAATCGATGATAATTGAGATAGATAAATATTTGATCATAAAAGGAAATAGTTTTGCATGGCTGTGTAGTAGTTTGATTACGACGTCAACATCCCAGACACATTTTGCTGATAAACTTTCTTCAACCTTAATTTAATTGTAATTTTATTTTATTTCATTTGATTTTTAAATTTTTATTTATATATATATATATATATAATGAAATTTCCTCAGTTGATCGCTATCCTGAACATTGTCCAATGAGATAATTTTAATGAACCATATCTCTTGCTCTATGTGGTTTTACCCTACTCGCCACTTTTATAGTATCCATTTGGTTATAAAAATTTAAAAATTTGACACACTATAACACACATACCAAATTTCCAACATCATTTCTGAGTGGCACACACACATCTTGAATTAAGAAAATCTCAAGTAATCATTTCTTTAGACATTTTTCCCCAAGAAGGAGAACACTCGCAATTCAGTTCTGTCAAATGGGATAATTTTAATAAACTAGATCTCTTACTCTCTGTGGTTCGACCCTAATAATCACTTTTATAGTAGGTAGTTGGTTATAAAAAATTGTAAATTAGACACACTACGACACACAGAACAAATTCCTAACGTGATTACCGAGGAGTACACACACATCTTACTTTAAGAAAATATCATGTATACCTTGTTTTGGGAATTTTACTTCTAGATGGTGAAAAATCGTAATTTAGTTCCATAAAAAAACAATCCTTCTCTTGATCAGGAACTAGAATGAAAAGGGAAATCTACAATTGATAGCTCTTCGGAAATCAAATGCATTCACGCACTACCATAGATTGATCCTTTAACAGCGTGCAAAAATGGATTTAATAGTGCTAAAAAGCATTGTTGTCCTCAGCGTCGTTAAACATAGATGACTTTATTAGTGCTAATAATGAGTGCCTTTATCAATTCAAGAAATAGGGCTAATAAAGTCCCTACTGATGTAGTGTGCTATTAGAATTACACCACACTGCAACAATAACCTGCAACCTATATATTGAAATTTCTTAACAATTTAATTGAAATAAAAATTACATCAAAAATACCAAAAAAATATCACTATATTATATCCATTTCAAACAATGTTTTGTACAATTAAATAAACAAATAATATCATAAAAAATCAAAAACATCAATATTTTATAGTGTTTGGAACCCGAGCCTCTCTCTGAAAAGCCCGATCATGGTATCAGTTGCCAAAAAAATCGCCCCAACCTGAGAAAAAGATTACACTTGTAATTCCCTAACCCTAGTTACCCAGATCCGGTGCATTATTTTAATACATTGGCAGGATTACAAGGAATCATGTCCCGAAGGACCGATCAGTTTAGCAGTCTTGGAAAATAGATTTCATACATTAACATTACATTACCACATAAAACACAGCATAGATAGTTTTTTAAGAATGCCATTTTTCCCTTTAGCTTAACCCTGTATATCAACCATAATACACTTCTTGGAGTCCTGGGAAAATGAAACTTAAGAAAGGGGTGAGCTCAGATGCTCAGTAAGGGTAAATAATTTAGCGGAAGCTATAAAATTTTAAGGGAAGATGTGTAATAAAAACAAAAACCTTTTAATCATAATCTTGAACGTAATATGGTAAAAATAAATGAAACATTATCATATAAACATGAACATGGATATTCTACTAGTCAAATAATCACATGTAATAACTAATTTCACAATGAGGGAATGCATAATACTGGAGATCATTACCACATAGTTAAGGCCTCTTGCTAAGACTACAAATAAAATTTTTGTCAAGGCCTTGTGATAAGACACTAGTTTGTCTCATTAGACCTACCGATGCATCAAGGAGCTATATCGGGCTCCACCCGTCACTTACTAAGTCCACTGCATTCCTCATATGAAAAAGTTGAGACATAACATAAACATTCGTATTAAAACCAGCATACAAAATGTCAATACATTAACCATAAACCTTGAATGGTTTAAAAATAGAACATCCACAGTCAAACATACCGTAACTCATTCAATACAATATGGAATATTGTATGATAAATCAACCTCAATAAAAAATAATATCCAGTAAAGGATGCTGACATAGTTGAAAATGATGAGTAAAACATTTTGAGAGAAATATCCTTTTTTTTAAATCATTTAAAAGTCAAACATTTATAAATGAAGTAATCTAAGAGATATTTTTAAATCAAAGTGTCCCATATCACTTTAAAACTTTTGAAAATAATTATCATTTCAAAACATTCATGTCCGTATAAATAAATCCTTAAAATCATTTTGAAAACATGGAAATTAATTAAAAATATTTAGAATGATAAATCATTAAAACATTTAAAATTATGATCTTGAAAAATATTACCTTTATAAAATCCTTAAAATATTCATTTTGAAATCATTTTTATGAAAAATGGACATGGATGATAAAAATGTCCCAGTAAATACTTATAAATAAGCAATCTCGGATAATAATGAGATTGAGGAATTAACCCTTACCAATTTGGTAACTTACAAAACATACACCCCATGAAAGAGGAATCATACAATGAATATTTAAATACACATAAATTAAAGTTTATTACACAAACAATACAATTATTGGCATTACATACACCACACAAAAGCTAATAGTGCCAATATGGCACAAATCTCTCGGGAATAAGGAGTGAGATGAAAACCTCTTACCTTGCACTTTCCTGTAGTCGAGGGTACATTTAACCCCATGTATGAGGACTATAGTATGTTATTAAATTACACCAGAACAATATTAATATTTATGATATCATAAGTTATTAATTTATTACTTTATACTACCCATTTAATAATAATTTCTATGTTATAATAATATTTTGGGTAATAATCGCCTTCTTTATCGTACGTGTTTTAACTTGTTACTCTTGATTGTATCACTTAGATCACGATTTAAATACTTATAGAATATAAAACATTATTTATATATCATATATATTTAGAATATAAATATGTATAATAGACATATATATGGAATGGAAAACACCGTTTATGGATATGGTAGTCCGTACGTACGCATAAACGCTATTTCTGTTTTCATATAGTATTGAACGGAATTAAGTGAATAAGATATATGTAAGTACATAAATACTTATATATATATATATATATATCCAGTAGAATTATTATGTAATATATTAAATACTTATTACTAATATATATTTTTATAATCGTCGATGAATGGGGAACTCGGAAATTAATCTCATCGCGTCGTGGAGACGGTAATCTGTATGTACGCACGAGCGAAAATATCATTCTTTTGATATTAAAGTAATATATAATTGGATGGTATATAATATATACAGAATCCGTATCATGTTATATTTATTATTTACATCAAATACACATCATTATTATACCCATCCAAATAATAATGTATTGAATAACATTTACACTTTGACGTGGAGACGGTAAGCCGTATGTACGCACGTACGGTGACATGTCATTCAAAGGGTGGATAGAATAATGAATTTGGTTGTACTATAATTATAATAATATCATATTATATATAATATACTATAGTTATTATTTTAGAATGGAAACAACAAAGAAAAAGGAAGTGGAAGAAGAAAGGAACTTGAAAGAGGGTGGTGAAATCATTACCTCTTCTTCGGTTTCTTCCTTTTGATTTGATCAAAAGAGCTCCATAGGTTGGCTTTATGATAAAACTAAGGCCTCTAGGATTACGTTAGGATAGTTTATATTGTATTTGGGTAGGTTTTGTCTAATAAAAATGGCTTAGAAGGTGTGAATTAGAGTGAAATAGGGGTACACTTTTATAAGAGGGGTGAGGGGCACCTTAGGAAAAACATAAAATATTATTTTATAATAAATTTATATTCGGTTTATAATGAATCCAAATTGATTTATATCAAGGCTAAGGTGGTTATGGGTCGAAATAAACTCAACCAATAGGTCTTAGACAGGTTTGGGTCACTTTATTAACCTTGTCTTTTAGTTTTAACTCTTAGTTAATTAGTTTGACATTTACCATGCCTCTTTGTAGTTTTATATTATATGGTTAATAAACTTAATATAAACTTCCAATCGAGCCCAAGTGGTCCATTAATTATACACCTATCATGATATAAGTCTTTTGACCAAACCTTAGATTTTTATGACTATAATATCAATTAATAATATAATATTTGTTTAAAAAACTCTTTTATGTCAATTTTCACACTATTGGGTATTTTTTTTATAAATTCATAAAATCGTTAATAATTCAAAAAAAAATCATATAAACAATACTAATATGTAATATTAACCTATAAATTTATTGGATTTCATAAAAAGTCTAAAATTACATTTATTTTTGTATTTATAATATCAATTATCCTAATCTTTCATTAATACGGTAATTACTACATCGTCATTGTGTCATAAATAAATTAAATTATTTAATGTCTAAAAATTATAAATAAAATACCATTATGTATGAAATCATTTTATATTTCTAATAAATATTTATAATAGAATTTATCTTATGTTTAACCATATATTAAAAATGTTGTAGTTATTAAACTTTGATTTTAACTCTTTTAACTCTTCTTTGAATTAAATAATAATAAATGTCCTAATCTAATCGAAGAGGACCTAAATGATAATATTTTATTCATAATGTTGTTTTTGGCCAAGATAAACTTGTCCAATAGAATTTTGACATGTGTTAGGGTGATATTAATATCATTTTTACCTTTAATTACCGTATTTACTTTTAACCGTGGTAAATAAAAGTAAAAAGTTACTATTCAAAAAAATTATTTTCACCTTATTGAACCTCATTTTACTCCTTGATATTAACAATGTCTCTTGGATTTTCTAAATTCAATTCACATAAGCGGTAAAATTATGTTTTATGTGAATTTACAAATTCTCCTAGGAGGTGGGTAAAAGACGGTGAAAAGTTTAATAAAATATTTATATATCTAAAATTATTATAAACTGACTTCAATGAATTACATTGAAAATATATAGGTATTAAGTATCTATTTTGAGATAAAATAAATTTAAATAAAATAAATAATTATTTAAATAAAAATTCGGTTTTAAACTATAACTCAGTGTTTTCACTATTCATCAAAAATTAAAAGATTCAGAAAAATATAAAAACTTCCCCCTAAGTTAATTTTGATATTTCAAATTCAATAATGAATTCTATTTTACCAAATTCAAAACATAGTAGTTTCATTTATTTATTTAAAATTAATTCCCACTATCAAAACCAAAAGGCGTATTTTTAAGAAATAATAACTATCAAAAGTTTGACAATTGTTTATGTCCAATTTCAATGTGAAATTAATTCCAACGACCAACATTGAATTAAAGGGTAAAAATATAATCTAATTATTCTTCCAAAACATTAAAATGTATAATTCAACACTATAAATTATTTTGATTAAAAAAGTTGTTTTCAGTTAAAATATAGAATTTTCACTATTCACCCAAATATAAAAGTTATCATAAAAACACAAAAAAATTATTTAAACTAAATTCTCATGTCCCAATTATAAAGAAAAAGTTTATTTTGTCAAATTTAATATATATATAAGAACTAGGTTCTTATTTTTGAGGTACGAGCT
Source organism: Viscum album (assembly GCA_963277665.1). NCBI lineage: Eukaryota > Viridiplantae > Streptophyta > Magnoliopsida > Santalales > Viscaceae > Viscum > Viscum album. The sequence continues at coordinate 1,899,591,117 of OY728132.1, read as the reverse complement.
CCTTCTTTTCTCCTTTCCATAAGTGTTTTTGAGAAAATAAGGAAAATGGGGAAAAATCCTATATTTTTTGGACTACACACCGTGTAATTTTGGCCATATGGGATGAGTACATAGGGTGTGTAGCCAAGTCAGTGATGAAAGGTTTAAAAACCGACTACACACCGTGTAGTGGTACTTTACATGTCGTGTAGTCAGTCGGCAGACGAAACAATAAGGTGGTGGGAGCAGCCACCAGCTGGGCGATAGTACACACTGTGTAGTTGGGAGTATACATTGTGCACTCATGTCGATGGATGAATAATGTGGCAGTGCCTCCAGTGGACCAGTTAAATGAAAAGAGTACACACCATGTACTTGGAAGTACACGCCGTGTAGTTTGTTTTTTTGGATTAAAATTGGCAGTAGCCTCCTTATTTGGCAGAGGAGGCGTTTGGGTTCATTTTAGAGCAAGAGGTGAGGCCGGTGCTTTGGAGATCCACTGAGCACACGTCAGGAATTAGATTCTTCCACCGACGATCTCGTTTGAACCGCACTGGTAATCCCTCTTCTCCCCTTAATCCATTCTTACCAATTCTTTCCCAAGGGAAAGTTATTTACATTTGAACAGGTTTTCTTCTAACCCAGATCTACGTCATATTTGGGCATTTCTGGAATCGACGTTTGCGTATACCATTCGTGGGTTTTTATCGTAGGTGGCATGGTGTTTAACTTCCAACTGTTGTGCGTTTGTGTGTATTTTAGTGATATGTTCCCATGAATGGGGTGTCGTATGGATGAGGCCTTGTTGAGTTAAATACCTATAATTGTATAGGTAATTTAAATGTGATAATAAATTGCTGTTTGGGATCGCTACTTGGATCCAGGACCACCCCGGGGGTGCGTTCTTCTGTTTAGCCTTTTGGCCAGGATACCCGAGGGTATGCCTTTATAAAAATGATTACAGAATTTCCTTGAGAGGAATTGCATGTATATTTCTTATTTACATGTTAGGCATGGCCTGGTTACTTGTTTATCCTGAGGGCAGTGCTGTGATTAGCCTATGGGAAATTTACTACTTAGCCTGTAGGGAAATTCTTCCATGCCTGTGGGCAGTTGACTCTATGCCTATGGGTGACACCTCTTACACCTGTGGGAACAATTCGATATGCCTGTGGGATGATTTCTGTGTTTGTATTTTCTTTACCTGAAGGTAGGGGTTTACATGTCTGAGGACACTGGATGTTTTGCTTAGAATATTCACTGTGGTGATATATTAAATTGAATGTTGAAAAGACTAATAAAATGGCAATATAACTTGTAATGTTATTTACTTTTGAGTAATGATTAGTTTATTGCATTTTACTACTGCACCTTATTGTTGCATCATTTCACACAGTTGGGAACGAGCCTTTGGTGGGTGCCTACTGGGATTTATTTCTCACACCCTGTTTGGGTCATGACTTTGGCCCAAACATATTACGTTTCTGCAGGTGTGGATAAGGGCAAGGGGCCCTATACAGGTACTTGATTGTTGTTGGGAAGCAGTGGAGCATGGGACCGAGCTTGGCCCACGATGCCACTGGCTGTTCTGTTTTGCTTTCTGTACTTGTACATCAGTTGTATTGCATTGTAGTGTAACATGTTTTGGCTATTTTATAGAATATTGACATGCTGCATTTTCATATATATATGAATTCTACTTTCCTTGTTATTATCAGTTATCCATTTTTGTTATACTTATTGTTTACCGCTTCCACTTGTTGTATGCTATCTATTTATTCCGTTGCATTGCACTTTGACAAATGAGGGCATAGTTTCCCCACTATCAGACATGGGCCCTCGTTGCTTGTCGGCAACCTCTTGCGTTTGGAGAAATGCACTTGAGGTCACGTGGCGAACCGGGTTTGGGGCACCCGTTGAGTGGAACCCAGAACCGGGACGTTACAAAGTGGTATCAAAGGGTGTTATTTTCTATGACGTACTATTTGGAGACTTATTCAGGGATAGGACAAGAATGGTAGTTGGTAATGAGCTGTTCTCGGGTGTAGCTAACCCGTGTACAGGGAAAAGCCAATTTACCTCGTGTTGCAATTTTTTATTGATTTTTCAATTTTACAGTTGAAATGATTTTCACTGAAGGGTGACACACTTGTATTGTGATGTTTATATTTTATTCATGGGTTCTATTTAGTTGAAACCCGATGAGATGAGGGTATGCCATCTCATGCATAATTTAGGCACATGCTAGAAATCACATGTCATGCATAGTTTCCATGCCATGTAGGTGCATTAGAAATTACATGTTGTTGTGATAGATTTTGTGCTAGTAAAAGAATGATGTTGTGATAGCTTCTTGGATAGATACCTGTTGTTTGATAGGGAATTATTGTGTGAGCCTGTTTCTATAATGGATGCCAAACATCATTTTTTGGGGAGTATGGCCCCTCATAGACTGAAATTTGGTGGTTCATTGGATGTTAATCTTTTTATAACACATATAAGATGAAAAACATTTATTCACAGGAAGTATGGGCCCTCACAGATCAGAATTTTCCACTTAGGTGTTGTCTTTTAGTATTTTTCTGGGTTCCTGAGAAGTTTATGAGGTATACTGTCTGGAAACCCAGAAAACACGCAGTGTAGAACCTTAAACACGCCGTGTATGTCCTTATTTTTGGAAAGAAAAGAAAAATTTTGAGTACACGCCGTGTACCCTATGTACACGCCATGTAGTCTCTTCCCGTGTCATAGACCATGTGGGTGGGGACATGGGGAAGGGACGTTCTTTGTTCGAACACGTCATGTACCATAAGTACATGTCATGTAGTATTGACCTGGATTCCTCCCGTGTAACGAACAACACGGACGGGGGAGACCTTAATATATACACGTTGTGTCCACTGTGGAACATGCCGTGTAGTCTGACCTGGGATCCGGTTGTGGAACTAACAACACGGGTCAGTGTAACCCCTTCATGTAAACGCCTTGTGTATATTGAAAACGCTATGTAGTTGGAGCTGTGTATCCGGCCGTGTAACTAATAACACGGGTCGGCGAAGCTCATCTAGTACATGTCGTGTTCATTTGGAACACACTGTGTGGTCTTGGACAGTGACAGACTGTGTGGACTTAGTTGTGTGGCTGGGAAACGGGGTAGTATACATATCGCGTGTGGGTGTAACACGCCGTGTAGTATCAAGTCGATTAGTAGACCATCTCACAAATGACACGGGAAGTTTGAAAATTACACCATACACGCTGTGTAGATTACATACACGCCGTGTAGTTTTGTTTAACGGGAGCTATGTGGATTGGCTATGTAGATGGACCCGGGTAGGGGAAGAAAAGTCAGGTACACGCCATGTAGTCAGTATACACCCCGTGTAGTCTTGTTGTGTAATTTTGAATGCCTTCTTCCTCTTGTTCCCCTTTTGGGTTCTTCATTTTCAGACTGGGATAATCTAGATCTAAGGTGTGCATTTGACCTTGTGGTGTCATGCCGCTAAGACGTTCACGCGTTGTTCGCCAGGAGAGCGGCAACAATTATACTCCGGAGATGGTGGGCCATGGGCTACCAGTTGATCCTCCAGCAGAGCTAGATGTGGCGCTAGCCATTATACCAGACACAGGCATGGATGTGCTGTTCCATGAAGGCTTTATGCAGTTCATATAAACCTTTCAGAAAGCACCGCTGGCTGCCACATCTATGGCAGAGCTGACACGTATCTTCCAGCAGCAGAATCCATCTACGTTTTCAGGGGATGGCGGAGCACAGGCTGCGGAGTCTTGGATGGGGACTATGAAGACTATTTTTGAGCATCTTGAGATGCCTCCAGGGTGGAGGGTCAAGCTCATGACTTACATGCTACGTGATTCCACCAAGAGGTGGTGGGTTGTTACCACATAGACAGAGCATCACAGAGACATGGCGTGGGTAGATTTCCAGATAGCCTTCTATGACTTCTTCTTCCCAGAGATGCTGAGGGCAGATCGAGCTCAAGTGTTCATGAATCTACAGCAGGGCGCTATGTCGGTGATGGATTATTCTGCTCGCTCTACCGAGCTTCAGCATTTTTCACCCATTCTGGTGGGCGATTAGATGCTGAGAGTCAGACGCTTTGAGGATGGTCTTTGATATGACACCCGAGCACTGGTGAATGTTTTCAGGTTGCCTTCAGTACATGCTGTTGTGAACCGGGCGCTGATTATAGAGAGGAACCTGTGGGAAGCTAGTGGTGTGGGCCAGGGCGGTTCAACACCAGTTTTTGGTACTATTTCTACTGGTAAGAGGAAGAGACAGATGGACTTTTCTCAGGGTGGTAGTACCAGTTAGAAGAATGTTTTAGGTGTGCAGGTCATGTGCTACCAGTGTGGTAAGGAGGGGCACAAGCGACCTCAGTGTCCAAGAGACCCAGTGGAGTGCCGAGCTTGCGGCAGGATGGGTTATCTACAATGCTTTTGCAGGGCGTTTCCACCAGTGGCTAGTGAGAGGTGTTCTGTGCAGACTCCGCGTGCGGGGGCAGGACCAACAACTTCTTACCAGTCGGGGAACTAGAATACGTCAAGGCATGCAGGCAGAGATGGTGGCCATGGCAGTGGTATCCAGACACCAAGATCTTTGAGGCAGCAGGGCGGGACAGCTTAGGGTATCTATGCTATGTCACAGGGCCACGACACTGGGCAGGCATATGCAGTGAAACAGACCCAGTAAGAGCAGGATCCCAGACCTTCTACCATTAGACGTACTATTCTAGTAGCTTCTTTTTTATCTTTAGTACTTTTCGATACGGGTGCTAAACATTGATTTATATCTATACCCGTTGTGGAGAGCCTTGGGCTCGGTGTTTCTACTTTTTCTGATGTTATGACGTTAGACACTCCGTTGGGAACTAGAACGGCTAGTGTGAGTTAGTACAAGGAGTTCCCCTTGAGGTTTGTGGGTGTCACTTATTTTGGGACCACTATGTCTTAGAGATAATGAGCTATGATGTCATTCTAAGGATGGACTGGTTGGTTCCCTTTTGGGAATTTGTGGATTACTATCGTCTCAGGGTGAGTTTCACGTCACCAGAGAGTGGAGAGTTTCTATACAAGGGCGAATGGGATGTTCAGTCGAGTTGAGCTGGACCAGACCATCATGGGCGAGGTAGAGTCATATCCCCGATGGAAAGCTTATATCTATATGACTAGGGGACTTGTCAGAAGGATTTACCTCTAGTGGTTGATCGTTTCTGGGATGTCTTCCCGGATGACTTTTCAGGTCTTCCTCCAGAGCGTGAGGTGGATTTCTCTATTGAACATGTCCCAGGAGTAGTGCTGGTGTCCATTCCTCCTTATAGGATGGCTACACCAGAGCTATAGGAGCTCAAGAGATAGTTAGAGGAGTTACAGGAAAACGGTTTTATCCGAACCAGTACTTCTCCTTGGGGTTCTCCTATCCTTTTTATGAAAAAGGAGGACAGTACTCTCATACATTGTGTGAATTATCAGAATATGAACTAATTGATGGTTAAGAACTGATATTCTGTGATGAGTATTGATTATCTTTTTGATCAACTTCATGGAGCATGAGTGTTCTCGATGTTTGACTTGAGATCAGGATATCATCTGTTATGCGTTAGACCATCTGATATACCTCGAAAAGCTTTCAGGAGCAGGTATGGTCTATACGAGTATGCTGTTATGCCTTTCGGACTAACGAACTCACCAACAGGTATGGTCTAAGAACGTGTTTGAAATACGGAGTTTCTTAGGGTTGGCTGGTTACTACAGTCATTTTATACAAGACTTATCTTTCTTAGTAGTGCCATTGATGAGTTTGACTAAGAAGGGTGTGAAGTTCTTTTGGTTAGAATCTTGCGAGATATCCTTCCAGGAGCTGAAGGGAAAGTTGATATCAGCACTGATCCGGATATCCCCAGAGTAAGGTAAGAGCTATACAATTTACTATGATGAATCAGGTATTAGGCTAGGAGCTGTGTTGATGCAGGGCCATCAAGTAGTTTTGTACGGGTCTCGGTAGTTGAGGTCGCATGAGAGGAATTACCCGACGCATGATCTCGAGTTCGCTGCAGTTTTTCATGCATTGCGCTGTTGGAGGCATTATCTCTTGGGAGAGAATTTTGTGGTTTTAAACAACCACAAAAGTCTCAATTTTATCTTTACCCAGCGTGACATGAACCTGAGATAGAGAATATGGGTTGAATACCTTCATTCCTTCGATTTTGAGCCTGCCTATACACCTGGTAAAGGTAATGTAGTAGCTGATGCACTGAGCAGGAAGACTCAGATACAGGTAGTGCAAGAGGCCAGTGGTGAATGACAGCTTATGGCTTTGTTCTCTAAGATGCATTTGGAGGTTCATGACAGTAAGGGTCAGGCCTATCTTTCATCTTTAGTTGTGACACCTACCCTCCTGGATAGAGTGATGATGAGACAGCTATTTGATTCAGAATGCCTCGTTCTATGGGAGTCAGTGACCAGTGAGGACCCTTCTCCTAGTTGGAGGATAGACGATGATGAATTATTGTGTTTCCATTGAAGAGTGTGGGTTCCAAGGGATATTCATGAGGAGATGATGCGGGAGTTTCATGCTTCAGCTTGGGAAGTTCATACCGGGGTTACCAAGATGTACAGATACTTGACGTCAGTAATGGTGGCCGGGAATGAAGAGGGATGTAGCTGGTTTTGTTATGAGATGTTCCACCTATTAGCAGGAGAAGGCAGAGCATCAGAGTCCAGCCGGACTGTTACACCAGTTACCTATTCCAGAGTGGAAATGGGATGATGTCGTGATAGACTTCATGAGTGGGTTGCCGAGGTCACCTCAAGGCAATGTTGTTGTGTGGGTTGTTGTGGACCGACTTACAAAGGTATCTCAATTTTTTCCAATCAAGGAGACCTTCAGAGTTGACGAGCTCAGAAAGCTGTATATCTGGGAGATCGTACGTCTTCATGGGGTCCCTTGTTCTATCTTTTCAGATAGGGATGCCCATTTTACATCTCATTTCTGGCAGAGTTTTCAGAGGGCACTGGGTACACAGGTGCTTCTGAGCACAGCTTACCACCCTCAGACCGATGGTCAGTCAGAGCGTACGATACAGGTGCTTGAGTACATGTTGCGTGTGTAACACCCTGACCCCAGTTACCTAGAGTCGGTGCATTATTGTGTAACATTGGCATGATCACAAAAGATCAAGTCTCGAAAGACTGATTAGTTTAGTAGCATTAGAAACACTAAATGCATTCATAAGTCTTACATTACATCATAAAGTAAAACAAAAGTACAACAACATCTTGTCTTTATATCCCCTCATACTATCCCTTTAGGTCATTCATATTATACTTCTTCGCATCCTTGAAAAATTAAAACATTGGAAAGGGTGATCTCAGATGCTCAGTAAGGATAACAATATAGAGGAATCTTTCAAAAATAAACCTTAACATTTAAGGCAATGTATAACTAAAACAAAAGCCTTTTAAACGTGAATTTCATTATAATATGGAAAAAGTAAAATGGGATAATGCCATTTACTTATTCACATGGATATTATACTGGTCGAATAATCACATGAAATTTAAATAACCTTTTTCATAATTATGGAATGCATAATTCCAGACTATCATAACCACGTAGCCAAGTCCTCGTGCCAAGACCACAAATAAGATTTTGTCAAGGCCTCATGCCAAGACACTAGTTTGTCTCAGGTGACCTGCCGATGCATCTAGGAGCTATAGCGGGCTCCACTCGTCACTTATTAAGTTCAATGCATTCCACATATGAATAGGTTTAAACATATCATAAACCATAACATAATCATATCACATAAAACATGTATAAAGGAAACATAGGATTTCCACATTTCAATCACAATATATCAATACAACACATTTATATAATAAAAACATTATCAAAACCATTTGCAATACCAAAAAAAATGAAAATGAAAACTTTGTATTTATTTTTCATTTAAAAAAAAGTTGTGGCCTATAGAGGAAGCCAAAACTCAAATAATGGTCACGGTGGCAGAAAAGTCATTGTCGGCACATATGTACGACAATAAAAACATTCCTTTTTGTCATTTATTAAAACACTTTGTATAAAAAGATTCCATTTTAATAAACGTAAAAGTAAAAGCGGTTTATACACCGTATATAGGAATGTTGGGAATAAAACCAAATATGGCTTAATGAAAAGAGATTGAGACAAAGTCCCTTACAAATATAATTTTTTATATAAAATATATCTATTATGTGTATTCACTATAAGTACACATAAAGAATGTATAAATATAAGATAGGACATAATAATATCATGACATAATTTGAAAGTAGGAGATTAACCCAAAGAATGGAAATTAGGTTAAGAGGTTCCCTTACAAAGATCATTTTTTAAATAAAATATATCTATTATGTGTATTCATTGTAAGTACACATAAATAAAGTAAAGATAAAAAATAGGACATAATAATATCATGACATAATTTGAAAGTAGGAGATTAACCCAATGAACGAAAATTGGGTTGAGAAGTTCCCTTACCTCGTGTCCGTCTTGACTCGACCATTCATTAACCTCCTAAATAATAAACTATAGTTAATTTATAATTGATTAAGAACCTTTTTCAAGTTTTTTATTCCTTTTATATCACTTATTTCCTTGTTATTAACATTATGTAATTATTTAAGTTAATAACGGTCATTTTGTCGATCTTTGGTACTTGAGTAAAAAATAAACTTCTTATAATTACAAGTTGTTCATGTGGTGAAATATCCATTATATCCAGAATATTATTCATGATGTAGATATCATATATATCATATATATCCAGTATATACATGCATTTATAATATTAAATTACATTTAGAGGTAAGAAATGAAAGGCACCGTTCATGGAGATGGTAAGCCGTACATACGCATGAACACTACTTTCAATTCTATTTCATATTTAATGGAATGAAATTATAATTATATAAAGGTATACTATAATTCCAGTATAATATAATGTATAATACCATTTAATACATCCTTTATACATCCCACATATGGCATTAAGGATTCAAATCACTTTTAGGGGGCGGTAGTCCGCACTTCTTAAAATGAAATTATCGCGTTTACCCATAATGGAAATCCTAAAGGTATGACATAAGTGAAAAATAAAAAATCATAAGGAAAAAAAACATAATATATATCATATATAAAAATATTTTCATCATAATGACCACCATTAGAGGTGTTAAAAAAATATAGAACAATCATCGTTTTGTGAGGCAGTATTTTACCACCCACAGAAACAGTATGTTCTTTAACCATTAGAAGAAGGTATGTGTAATTGTAAATAAAATATGTATCATAAAAAATCCTAGTATATTGATTATACTGGTGTTGTTAAAAAATAAAATTATAAAAAGAGTTTAGGGGGTTGGAGAAGAAAAATAAAACAAAACAACATTAGAGAAGACATTACCTTAAAATTGGGTAAATCTATTTGATTTGAGACAAAGGATTCCTTGGGAAGACTTCTGCCCAAAGTGAGGATTCTAGGAGTAATGGAGGAATTTTGGGAGAGTATCTGAGCAGTGGTTGGCCGAGCCAAATGGCTTGAAGGTGAGAATAAGGTGGTAGAGGTGGGGGCCTTTTATAAGAGGAGAGGAGAGGCACTCTTGGAAAGTAATGAAATATTACATTATTATGAAATTCTATTCAGTTTCTAAAGGTCCCAAAATGATATATTTCTAGGATAAGGTGTTAAGGGTTCTAAATATGATCATCCAATTGGTTTTAGAAAAGTTAATTCCTTATATTTTACATTATCTTTTCATTTTATTTAAATCGTTAATTAATGAGGTGATCGCTGCATCTTTTTGGTGTCATAAATAATTTAATTTATATAATGTCTAATAATTTATAAAAAACTATAATGATGTAGTAAATCTTTTTATCTTTCCAATTAATATTTATAGTCTAACATATGACTTTTATAACCCCTTATAAAAATTGTTTTAGTAAAACAACTAATGTTTGTGACAATTTTATTTTTAGTTTAAATAAAAAGTTATTAATGTCATTTTCTTACCCAAGTGGCTCCATGGGGTCCCCAAGTTGACCCATGGATTGTCTTGGTCGGCCATGACCCATCCAATAAGTTTAAGAAAAGTGTAAAGGTATTTTCATATTTTTATAATATCATTTTTACCTTATATTTCACTAATTACCTTTAATCGCGATTAATTAAACTTAAAAGTTACTATTCACCAAAAAATTATTTTAATCACATTAAACAACATTTTACTTACTAATGAAAAACATGTATGTTGGATTTTTTAAAATCAAAACACAAAAGTGGTAATGTTTCATTTATACAAAAAATTAGATTTTTAACTATCACTTAGTGGTTTAACTATTCATCAAAAATTGATATTTTTAAGAACAATGCCAAAATTTCACCCTAAGCTATAATTGATATTACGGATTCAAAAATGATGTATATTTTACAAAATTACAAACATATAAGTTGAATTAATTAATTTTATAATTAATTCCCGCTGTCACAAAAAATAGCGTTTTTTAAGAAACAATATATATCAAAAGATTGACAATTGTTTTTATCCAATTTCAAAGTGAAATTAATTCTAATGACCACCATTGGATAAAATGGTAAAAAAATATTATAATTATACTTTATAACTACTCAATTTTATAATTTATCAATATAAATTATTTGTATTAAAAAATTTGTTTTTAAGTATTTTCTCTACTCATAGAAAATTGGAAGTTCTCAGAAAATTACAAAAAATTCAAATTAGGATAATTTCGATATTCCGAATAAAAAAATACTGTCCATTTTGAAATATAAAATTTATATAATTTCAAAAAAGTGGGTATTAATATTCATAACTGCTACTTTGATTGGTCGCGGTGTGTTAGAATCTTGAACTTGCGTACAATGCAAGCTATTGCATTATTGAAAGAGAAGTGTGTTGTGGAAGCTCAGGGTGTTATATTCTCCCCTAATTCAATAAATTGCTTCCTCGCAATTTGAAATTTTTCTTTGAAAATAAAATCTTGAAAATATAAAATACCTTTGTGGAAAACCCACATCGGAAATAAGGTTAATATAAATATAACATTAAAAGAAATAAATTGATGTACAAAGGTCACCCGAGATAGCCCATTCTAATATTCTATGAAAATATGGATATGGAGGAAAAATAAATCATCAAGGTCTGATGGAGAGTTGTAGAAAATAGGATTAGGAGAAATTTAACCACAACAAAATCACAAACTTGTGATTGGTTAAAGGGTCATTGAATCCCCAGTTGGAAAAGTTAACTGATAAACTTTTTGTTTTAAGTTATCTTTCATAAAGTTGAAATTTTTTTTAAGAGATTTACTAAGAATGTAAGGAAATATACTTACTTGACAGGTAGACTTTCATTCTTTAATAAATTTTTACCACAAACCCATCTTTCACTCCAAATGTAAACAGAACTAAAAAATATTCCATTTAACCTAATTTTATAAGGTTCCAAATATTACTATATACCATTTAGATTAGGAAAACTATATTGTAATAACTGGGGACTTCTTGTAGGCTAGTGGTAGGTAATAAAGGCATGTCGCACAATGGTTGTGGGTTCGATTCCTGCAGCTTTGTCTGACGCGACAGGTTATCCCCCAACCAGCAGGTTGTTCTTTTCCTAAAACAATAGTATTATAATATTCCAAAAATAATCATCTGAAATGTTGTAACCTTAAAAAATACTATCCAAGGTTCAACTTAATCCATTCCAACCTTTATAGCTATCCAAAATACATATGTCCAGACATTCTCTAAAAGGTCTCAAAATTCCAAAATCAATTGTAACATTAGATTCCCCAAACTAAGTAAAGTTTCTCTTATTTTCACATACTAAAAATATGATTACCTTCATCATATTAAAACCTAAATGAAAACAAAAAGTACTACAGTACACTCCTTATATATATTACATTATTCTTATAACCAGAATATAATCCTTGAGTCCAAAAGCACCAATACATTAATTATTCCACTTCAACTTTAGTAATAGAATAACATTGTCCTTGATCCCTTGGCCTTTTTTGAGGTAAGTTTCCCTGACGCTTAGGACATTCATTTAAATAATGCTCTATTTCCCTACAATTGTATCATTCAACATTGATAGCCTCTTTCATTCCCTTGCAATCACGAGCCTGGTGACCTTTTTCTCCACATTTATAAAAAACTCCCATTCATTTTAGGTGTGTACCAGGGTGATTCTTCCCACAATTATCACATAATGGAAAATACATCTTTCCCATTTTCCCTTTATCTATCTCTTGTTCCACCGTTCTCTTCTTCTCTTTCTTTACTTTGGTGTCATAACACTTAGAGAATTCTTTTTCTGTCTTGATAGCACATGAGACTATATCTTCATACGTTGAGAAAATTGTGATACTAAAGCTCGATGTAGAAATGGTTTTAACCCATCAAATAAAAGGTCAATCTTACTTCTTGGGTTACGTATATAATCTGCAACATGCCTCGCTAACCTTGTAAAGTTAGCCACATACTTTGAGACATTCTCATCCTTCTTTTATCTGAGACTCAGAAATTGACTTTACATATCTGCTCGATGGTCACGAGGGAAGTATTTTTCTATGAAAATATCTTTGAACTCCCTCCATTCCATATTTGATACTTTATCATCTTCTTTTGTGTTTTGAATCAGCGACCACCATTGATTGGCATCTTCAGTGTGGTAGTAAACTGCCATGACAACTTTCTCCCTTTCGCTACTCCCCGAGGCGTGGAATATTTCCTCTAAGGAGTTTATCCATTTCACGGCTACTAATGGATTTTTTCCCCAATTAAATATTGGTGGTTGTTGCCTCATGAAGCGGTCTAACATTGATCCTCCACGTTGCGGATTAGGGTGCTCCATACAAGTAAGGTTATCGTTCATAACCTAAGTGAGTTACCCCAGTATGGTGATAAGTTGATCAGCACCAGTTGTATCACCTGATCCACTATAATTATCTTGAGTAGGAGGGAAATCCCTACATGGAGTGTGTGAATTGATAGAGTTTCAATTCCTTCCAGTAGGCGCCATTTCTAAACAATGGCATAAATTAGATCAGTTTATGAATCAAAATACATAATTCTCTACTTGTAAAACACTTAACATAAATTGAACAGATTATGGATATAATCCATAATCATAAAAATGTTTTCTTAGAGGAAGTATATACACATAAACCCTTCATAATGGTTTGTAATGAAAATGAGATTTATCCTAAGCATATCCCCCGGGAGTGTCGTAACCAAGAGTGCAGCGAGGCCCGTTGTCGTGCACTAGTTCCGGTTCGAGTCTAGCTCAAAGCTGTGTTTTTAGGTTTTACCCCTAGGTACATCTGTGCCATAGCCTCCTCTACCTGCTCTTATCCAGATAGGGATTTATTGATCGGAAAACTCACAAAATCTCTATAATACCAAAATACTAGGATGTTCTTCTTTACTAATCCTCAATGTCTATCTTAGGGCTATGTGCTCTAATAAGAGTTTATCTAAATCTAGCTTCCAAGGTTAGTACTAAACTGCTTCTGATACCATCTGTAACGCCCAGACCCTAGTTATCCAGAGTCGGTGTATTATTTTGTAACATTGGGATGAATAAAAAGATCAAGTATCGAAAGGCCGATTAGTTTAGTAGCCTTGGAAACACTAGATACATTCATAAGTCTTACATTACATCATAAAGTAAAAAAAAATACAACAAAATCTTGTCTTCATATCCCCTCATACGATCCTTGGAGGTCATTCATAGTATACTTCTTCACATCCTGGAAAAATTAAAACATTGGAAGGGGTGAGCTTAGATACTCAGTAAGGATAACCATATAGCGGAATCTTTCATAAATAAACATTAACATTTAAGCCAATATATAACTAAAACAAAAGCCTTTTAAAATTAAATTTCAACATAATATGGAAAAAGTAAAATGAGATAATGTCATTTACTTATTCAAATGGATATTCTACTGGTCGAATAATCACCTGCAATATCAATAACCACTTTTATAATGATGGAATACATAATGCCAGACTATCATAACCATGTAGCCAAGGCCTCGTTCCAAGACGACAAATAAGATTTTGTCAAGGCCTCCTTCCAAGACACTAGTTTGTCTCATGAGACCTGCCGATGCATCGAGGATCTATAGCGGGCTCCACCCGTCACTTATTAAGTCCAATGCATTCCTCATATGAATAGATTTAAACATATCATAAACCATAACATAATTATATCACATAAAACATGCATAAAGGAACATAAAATTTCCACATTTAAATCACAAGATATCAATACAACACATTGATATAATAAAAAAATTATCAAAACCTTTTTCAATACCAAAATAAATGAAAATTAAAACTTGGTATTTATTTTTCATTTTAAAAAAATGTTATGGCCTGTAGAGGAAGCTGAAACTCAAATAATGGTCATGGCGGCAGAGAAGTCATTATCGCTGCATACATATGACAAGAAAAACATTCTTTTTTGTCATTTAGTAAAACACTTTATATTAAAATATTCCTTTTGAATAAATGTAAAAGTCAAAGGGGTTAATACACCGTATAAAGGAAAGTTGTGTATAAAACCAAATAAGCCTCAATGAAAGGAGATTGAGACGAAGTCCCATACAAAGATCATTTTTTAAATAAAATAGATCTATTATATGTATTCACTATAATTACAAATAAATAATGTATAAATACAAGATAGACATAAAAATATCATGACATAATTTGAAAGTAGGAGATTAACCCAAAGAACAGAAATTGGGTTAAGAAGTTCCCTTACAAAGATCATTTTTTAAATAAAATATATCTATTATGTGTATTCACTATAACTATGAATAAATAAATTACAAATAAAAGATAGGACATAATAATATCATGGCATAATTTGAAAATAGGATATTAACCCAAAGAACGAAATTTGGGATAAGAGGCTCCCTTACCTCGTGTCTGTCGTGAATCGACCGTTCTTTAACCTCCTGAATAATAAACTATAGCAAATTTATAATTTCGTAAGAACCTTTTTCAAGTTTATTATTCTTTTTATATCACTTATTACCATTTTATGAACATTATTTAATTATTTAAGTTAATATCGGTCATTTATTCGATCTTTGGTACTTGGGTCAAAAATAAACTTCTTATAATTACATGTTGTTCATCTGGTGAAATATCCATTATATCCAGAATTATATTCATGATGTCGATATCATATATATCATATATATCCATTATATACATGCATTTATAATATTACATTACATTTAGAGGTGAGAAATGAAATGCACCATTCATGGAGACAGTAAGCCGTATGTACGTATGAACACTACTTTCAATTCTATTTCATATTTAACAGAATGAAATTATAATTATATAAAGGTTTACTATAATTCCACTATAATATAATGTATAATACCATTTACTCCATCCTTTATACATCCCACATATGGCATTAATGATTCAAATCACTATGAGGGGGCGGTAGTCCGCACTTCTTTAAATGAAATTATCGTGTTTACCCATAATGGAAATCATAAAGGTATTCCATAAATGAAAAATAAAAAATCACAAAGAAAACAAAAACATAATATATATCATATATAAAAATAGTTTCATCATAATGGCCACCATTAGTGGTGTTAAAAGAATATTGAACAATCATCGTTTCGTGAGGCAGTATTTCACCACCCACAGAAACAGTATGTTCTTTAATCATTAGAAGAAGGTGTGTGTAAGTGTAAATCAAATACATATCATAAAAACATCCTAGTATAATTAGGATACTGTTTTTGTTACAAAATAATTGAATAAAAAGAGTTTAGGGGGATGGAGAAGAAAAATAAAACAAAACAACATTAGAAAAGACATTACCATAAAATCGGGTAAATATTTTTGATTTTAGCCAAAGGCTTCCTTGGGAAGACTTCTGCCAAAAGTGAGGATTCAAGGAGTAAGGGAGGAAAGTTGGGAGAGTATTTGGGTAGAGGTTTTCCAAGACAAAGTTCTTGAAGGTGTGATTAATGTGGTAGAGGTGGGGGCCTTTTATAAGAGGAGAGGAGGGGAACTCTTGGAAAGTAATGAAATATTACATTATTATGAAATGATTTTCGGATTCTAAAGGTCCCACAATAATATATTTAGAGTATAAGGTGATAAGGGTTCGAAATATGGTCATCCAATTGGGTTTTGACATGTTTAAGCATTATATTTTACATTATAGTTTCATTTTTTTAAATCGTTAATTAATGAGGTAATCGCTGCATCATCATGCTGTCATAAATAATTTAATTTATTTAATGTCTAAAAATTAATAAAAAAATATCATGATGTAGGAAATATTTTTTTCTTTCCAATTAATATTTATAGTCTAAAATATGACTTTTATAACCCCTTATAAATTTTTTTTTAGTAAAACAATTCATGTTTGTGACAATTTTATTTTTACTTTAAATAAAAAAGTTATTAATGTCATTTTCTTACCCAAGTGGCTACATGTGGTCCCCAAGTTGACCCATGGATTGTCTTGGTCGGCAATGACCCATCCAATAAGGGTAAGACTAGTGTAATGGTATTTTCATATTTTTATAATATCATTTTTACCTTAAATTTCACTTATTAACTTTAATGGTGATTAATTAAACTTAAAAGTTACTTTTCACCAAAATATTATTTTAATCCCATTGAACCACATTTTACTTCCTAATGACAACCATGTATGTCAGATTTTTGAAAATCAAAACACAGAAGTTGTAATGTTTCATTTAAACGAAAAATTAGTTTTTTAACTACCACTTAGTGGTTTCACTATTCATTAAAAATTGAAGTTTTTAAGAACAATGCCAAAATTTCACCCTAATCTATAATTGATATTACGAATTCAAAAATTATTTCTATTTTAAAAAATTCAAAACATATAAGTTGTATTAGTTAATTTTATTATTAATTCCCGCTTTCACAACAAATAACGTTTTTTAAGAAACAATATATATCAAAATATTGACAATTGTTTATGTCCAATTTCAAATTTAAATTAATTGTAATGACCACCATTGGATAAAATGGTAAAAAAATATTATAATTATACTTTATAACCACTCAATAGTGTAATTTATCACTATAAATTATTTTGATTAAAAAAATTGTTTCTAAGTATTTTCTCTATTCATAGAAAATTGGAAGTTCTCAGAAAATTACAAAAAATTCAACTTAGGATAATTTCGATATTCCGAATAAAAAAATGAAGTCCATTTGAAAATATAAAATTTATAAAATTTCAAAAAAGTGGGTATTACTATTCATAACTACTACTTTTATTGGTCGCGGTGTATTAGAATCTCGAACTTGCATACAACGCAAGCTACTGCATTATTGAAAGAGAAGCATATTGTGGAAGCTCGGGGTGTTACATTCTCCCCTCCTACGATAAATTGCATCCTCACAATTTAAAATTTTTATTTGAATATAAAAGCTTGAAAATATAAAATACCTTTGAGGAAAACCCACATCAGAAATAAGGTTAATGAAAATATAAAATTAAAAGAAAGAAAGTGAAGTACAAAGGTCACCCGAGATAGCCCATACAAAGATTCTATGAAAATATGGATATGGAAGAAAAACAAACTGTCAAGGTCTGATGGAGAGTTGTAGAAAATAGGATTAGGAGAAATTTAACCACATTAAAATCACAAACTTGTGATTGGTTAAAGGGTAATTGAATCCCCAGTTGTAAATTTAACTGATAAAGTTTTTGTTTTAAGTTACCTTTCATAAAGTTGAGGAATTTATTTAAGAGATTTACTAAGAATGTACGAAAATATACTTACTTGTCATGTAGACTTTCATTCTTTAATAAATTTTTACCACAAACCCATCTTTCACTCCAAATGGTAACAGAACTCAAAAATATTCTATTTATCCTAATTTTATAAGGTTACAAATATTTCCATATACCATTTAGATTAGGAAAACAATTTTGTAATAACCGGGGACTTCTTGTTTGCTAGTGGTAAGTAATAAAGGCCTATTGCACTATGGTTGTGGGTTTGATTCCTGTAGCTTTGTCTGACGCGACAGGTTACCCCCCATCCTGTTGGTTGTCCTTTTCCTAAAACTATATTATTATAACATTCCAAAAATAATCTTCTGAAATTTTTTAACCTTAAAAAATACTACCCAAGGTTCAACTTAATCCATTCCAACATTTATACTTATCCAAAATACCTTTGTCCAGACTTTCTCTAAAAGGTCTCTAAATTCCAAAATCAATTGTAACATCAGATTCTCCAAACAAAGAAATGTTTCTCTTATTTTCACATACTAAAAATATGATTACCTTCATCATATTAAAACCTTAACGAAAACAACAAGTACTGCTGTACAATCCTTATATATATCACATTATTCTTATAACCAGAATATAATCCATGAGTCCAAAAGCACCAATACATTAATTATTCCACTTCAACTTTAGTAATATTATAACATTGTCCTTGATCCCTTGGACTTTTCTGAGGTAAGTTTCCCTGATGCTTAGGACATTAATTTCCATAATGCTCTATTTCCCTACAATTGTAGCATTCAACATTGATAGCCTCTTTCTTTCCCTTGAAATCACGAGCCTGGTGACCTTTTTCTCAACATTTATAACAAACTCCCAATCCTTTTGGGCATGTACCAGGGTGATTCTTTCCACAATTATCACATAATGGAAAATACTTCTTTCCCATTTTCCCTTTTTCTGTTTCTTGTTCCACCATTCTATTCTTCTCTTTCTTTACTTTGTTGTCATAAGACTTAGAGAATTCATTTTCTGTCTTGATAGCACATGAGACTATATCTTCATACGTTGAGAAATATTGTGATACTAAATCTCGATGGAGAAATGGTTTTAACCCATAAAATAAATGGGAAATCTAACTTCTTGGGTTATGTATATAATCTGCAACATGCCTCGCTAACCTTGTAAAGTTAGCCTCATACGTTGTGACATTCTCATCCTCCTTTGTTCTCAGACTCAGAAATTGACTTTCCATATCTGCTCGATGGTCATGAGTCAAGTATTTTTCTACGAAAAGCTCTTTGAACTCCCTTCATTCCATATTTTATACTTAATTATCTTTCTTTGTGTTTTGAATCAGTGACTACCATTTATTGGCATCTCCAGTGAGGCGGTAAACTTCCATGACAACTTTTTCCCTTTTGCTACTCCTCAAGGCGTGGATTATTTTCTCTAAGGAGTTTATCCATTGCTCAGCTACTAATGGATTTGTACCACTATTAAACTTTGGTGGTTGATTCCTCATGAAGCGGTCTAACATTGATCCTCCATGTTGCGGATCAGGGTGCTCCATATGAGTAAGGTTATTGTTCATAACCTAAGTGAGTTACCCCAGTATGGTGATAAGTTGATCAGCACTAGTTGTATCACCCTATCCACTATAATTATCTTTAGTAGGAGGGAAATCCCTACATGGAGTGTGTGCATTGATAGGGTTTCTATTCCTTCCACTAGGCGCCATTTCTAAACAATGGCATAAACTAGATCAGTTTATGAATCAAAATACATAATTCCCTACATGTAAAACAATTAACATAAATTGAACAGATTATGGATATAATCCATAATCATAAAAATGTTTTCTTAGAGGAAGTATATAGTCATAAACCATTCATAATAGTTTGTTAAGAAAATAAGATTTATCCTAATCATATCCCCCGGGAGTGTCGTAAACAAAAGTGCAGCAAGGCCCGTTGTCGTGCACCAGTTCCTGTTCGAGTCTAGCTCAAAGCGGCATTTTTAGGTTTTACCCCTAGGTACATCTGTGCCATAACCGCCTCTACCTGCTCTTATCCATACAGGGATGTATTGCTCGGAAAACTCACAAAATCTCTATAATACCAAAATTCTAGTAAGTTATTCTATACTAATCCTCAAAGTCTATCTTAGGGCTATGTGCTCTAATAAGAGTTTATCTAAATCTAGATTCCACGGTTAGTACTAAACTACCTCTGATACCAACTATAACCCCCCAATGCTAGTTACCCAGATTCGGTGCATTATTGTGTAACAATGGCATGATCAAAAAGATCAAGTCTCGAAAGACCGATTAGTTTAGTAGCCTTGGAAACACTAGATACATTCATAAGTCTTACATTACATCATAAAGTAAAACAAAACTACAACAACATCATGTCTTCATATCCCCTCATACTATCCCTGTAGGTCATTCATAGTATACTTCTTCACATCCTGGAAAAATTAAAACATTGGAAGGGGTGAGCTCAGATGCTCAGTAAAGATAACAATATAGCGGAAGCTTTCATAAATAAACATTATCATTTAAGGCAATTTATAACTAAAACAAATGACTTTTAAACTTGAATTTCAACATAATATGGCAAAAGTAATATGAGATAATTCCATTTACTTATTCAAGAGGATATTCAACAAGTCGAATAATCACATGAAATATCAATAACCACTTTTATAATGATGGAATGCATAATGCCAGACTATCATAACCATGAAGCGAAGGCCTCGTGCCAAGACCACAAATAAGATTTTGTCAAGGCCTCCTGCCAAGACACTAGTTTGTCTCACGAGACCTGCCGATGCATCGAGGAGCTATAGCGGGCTCCACCCGTCACTTATTAAGTCCAATTCATTCCTTATATTAATAGGTTTAAACATATCATAAACCATAACATAATCGTATCACATAAAACATGCATAAAGGAAACATAACATTTCCACATTTCAATCACAAGATATCTATACAACACATTGATATAATAAAAACATTATCAAATCCTTTTTCAATACCAAAATAAAAGAAAACTAAAACTTGGTATTTATTTTTCATTTAAAAAAAGGTTATGGCCTGTAGAGGAAGCCGAAACTCAAATAATGGTCACTACGGCAGAGAAGTCATTATTTCCGCATACGTACGATGCAACGCCCCGACCCCAGTTACCCAGAGTCGGTGCATTATTACATAACATTGGCATGATCACAAGAAAGATCAAATCTCGAAAGACCGATTGGTTTAGTAGCCTTGGAAACACTAGATATATTTATAAGTCTTATATTACATCATAAAATGAAAAACTACTACAACTACATAATGTCTCCATAGTCCACACTATTAACCCCTCATAATATCCCTGCAGTTCATTCATAACTTACTTCTTCACATCCTGGGAAAAATAAAACATAGAAAAGGGGTGAGCTCAAATTCCCAGTAAGGATAACAATATAGCGGAAACTTTCATAAATAAAAATAAACATTTAAGGCAATGTATAAATAAAACAAAAGCCTTTCAAAATTGAACTTTCAACATAGTATGACATAAATAAAATGAAATAATTCCATTTACTTATTCACATGGATATTCTATTATCGAATAATCACATGCAAAATCAATAATCACATTTCATAATGTTGGAATGCATAATGTCAGACTATCATAACCACATATCCAAGGCCTCGTGCCAAGACTACAAATAAGATTTTGCCAAGGCCTTGTGCCAAGACACTAGTTTATCTCATGAGACCTACCGATGAAATTGTTTTATAAGATACTTACGTTTAAAATTGCTGAAATATACTCCAGTGTTTTTTTTGAAAACATTATGCAAGCTTCTGAAAAAAAAAATAATTCTGAGACTACTCGACTAATTATAGGCCATCATGGGTCCACTCCCAATCCCTTCCTATCTACCACACTCGAGAGTCGGGTTTTCTGAAATCATTTTTATGCTTGCGTTAAATACGTATACATTTGCACTGGATTTTCATATATTTGAGAGAAATATCTATTTTTTTGAAATCATTTAAAAGTCACATAATTATAAAATAAAACATTTACCTTGAAAATATTCTTATAAGATTGTAAGGAAAACTTTGAAGATTTTATA
The DNA here is from genome assembly GCA_963277665.1 of Viscum album. Lineage (NCBI taxonomy): Eukaryota > Viridiplantae > Streptophyta > Magnoliopsida > Santalales > Viscaceae > Viscum > Viscum album. Next base: position 1,899,569,142 of record OY728132.1, on the reverse strand, counting down.
ATGGTAGAAAATAACTGCACTCGCCGTATATGTTAAAAAAACATTCTTACCTTAATTCTGTCGAAAAGGTTAAAAAGGACCTTGTTTTGAAAACGACAGAAAGATTCCTCTTATAAAAAGTCAAACAAGGGTATAAATGACTTTAACCCATATTCTTGTAAATAATAAAAATGTTTTGAAATACATTTTTAATAAAACATGGATGTGGATGGTAAAGAGATCCTAGTAGTTTATTACATATAAACAACCTCGGATAATGAAGAGATTGTGAAATAACCCTTACCAATTTGGTAACTTATGAAACATACAACCCATGAAAGAGGTATCATACAATTAATATGTAAATACACATAAATTAGAGTGTATTACACAAAGAATATAATTATGGGCAGTACATACACCACACAAAAGGTAATGGTGGCAATATGGCATGAATCTCACGGGAATAAGGAGTGAGATGAAAACCCCTTACCTTGTACTTTTCCTTGGTTGGGGTAGGTTAACCTCCTGTATAATGGTGAAATAATTGTTATTAAATTATACAAGAATCATATACATTAATATGATATTATATATGATCTTTTAATATTGATTTGATAATAATATCTTAGTATTATCGTTGTTTCGGGTGTTAACTTACTTGTTTTCTTTTATATGTTTTGTTACGTAAGCCATGTTTGTAATGAATAGGATGTATATTATTCATATCCAGAATGATATCAAGTCCTTAAACATCATTTTTAAATCATCAAATGATAATTATACTTGAATGGATACGATGGAGAATGAATCTTATCGCGTTCGTGGAGACGGTAGTCCGTACGTACGCACGAGCGACAATATCATTATTTTGATATCAATATAATATATAAATGGATGTTATATCATATAAACAGAATAATTAACATGTAATATTTTTTATTTACATGAGTTTCACATCATTATTATACCCATCCAAATAATAATATATTGAATAACAATTACACCACGATGCGGAGACGGTAAGCCGTACGTACGCACGTATGGTGACATGTTATTCAACGAGTGGATAGAATACTGAATATGGTTGTACCATATTTATAATAAAATCACAGTATATTTGAGATAATGGAGTTATTATTTTAGAATGGTAACAACAAAGTAAGAATAAGTCGAAGAAGAAATGAACTTGGAAAAAGGTTGGTGAAATCATTACCTCTTCTTCGGGTTCTTCCTTTTGATTTGATCAAAAGGGCTCTTTAGTATGGCTTTCTGATCAAACTAAGGCCTCTATGTTGTAGTTAGGGAAGTTGGGAGAGTATTTGGGCATAGTTTGGCCGAACCAAAAGGCTTTGAAGGTGTGAAAAAAAGAGAAGGAGGAGTGCCCTTTTATAAAAGGGTGAGGGGCACCTTTGGAAAAGCTAGAAATATTAATTTATAATAAATTTATATTCGGTTTCTAATGGCTCTAAAGTTGATTATTAAAAGTTTAAGGTGGGGATGGGTCGAAAACAACTCAACAAATAGAATATAGACAGGTTTGGGTACTTATATTAACCTTATCTTTAAGTATTAACTCTAAGTTAATTAGTTTCACTTTTACAATGTCTCTTTGTATTGTTATATAATATGGTTAATAAACTTACTATATACATACAAGAGAACCCCAAGTGGTCCATTAATGATTCACCTATCATGATATAAGTCTCTTGGCCGAACCTTAGATTTTTAGGAATTTAATATCAATTAATAATATAATATTTGTTTTAAGAACTCTTTTATGTCAATTTTGACACTATTCAATAGTTGATTTTTTTGAAACTCATAACAGATTGATTACTTAGAACAAAGTAAATTAAATCAATACTAATATATCATATTATCCTAGAAAATTAGTTTAATTCATTAAAAGTTTCATATTATATTTATTTGGGTATTTATAATATCAATTATTTTAATTTTTCACTATTATAGTAATTAATTCATCATCACTGTGTCATAAATAAATTAAATTATTTAATGTCTAAAATTTATAAATGAACTATAAATATGTAGAAAAATCTTTTTATCTTTCTAATGAATATTTATAATCTAAAATCCAACATATATAACCCTATTTAAAAATTGGTTTTATAAAAGATATATGCTTGTGTCATTTTTGTATTCATTTTAACTTAATTAAAATAAAGTCTCCTTATCACCTACGCGTGGCACCATGGGGTCCCAAAATCGACCCAAATAGGAATATGGTCGAAAATGTATCAACCAATAATGCTAGGACACATTTTAGGGTAATTTAGTATTATTATAATATTATTTTTTAACCCTTATTTACCGGATTTACCCTTAACCATGGTAAATAAAATATTTACCGCAGTAATTATTCAAAATGTCTAAAAATAAAAGTTACCTATTTACACAATTTTAACATCCTGATTCCAAATATGGAATCCATTTTTCTAAATTCAAAACACAGAAGTGGCAGAAATTAATTTAAAATTAATTTTCGCTGTCAAAACAAAAAGCGTGTTTTTAAGAGATAATAACTATCAAAAGATTGACACTTTTTTATGTTCGGTTTAATTGTACAATTATGTAAAATGACCAAAATTATATTAAATTGTAAAAATATATTCTAAATATACATTAAAACCACTCAAATTCATAATTTATCACTATTAATTATTTTGATTAAAAAAGTTGTTTTTAATTAAAATTTAGTAATTTTCACTATTCATCAAAATATGAAAGTTATCCGAAATGTACCAAAATTTCACCTTAGGAAAATTTCGATATTCCAAATCCAAAAATGAAGTCCATTTTGAAATATAAAATATATATAATTTCAAAAATTAGGTATTACTATTCATAACGGCTAGTTTTATTGGTTGTGGTGTGTGTTAGAACTCGAAGTTGCGTACAACACACACTACTGTATTATTCAAAGGAAAGCGTACCGTGGAAGCTTGGGATGATTCATTTTAAATTTTTTTGATGTCCCCCTTTACTAAAAAAGTTTAAAATATTGTATTTATAATCCGTTCACTATTAAAAGTTGGTAAAAGTGCAATACTGAAAATGAATTTGTTCTTACATTATGTCTAAGAAACTCATAATATGGTTCTAAAATTATAAGGATTATATAAAGTTTAAAATTTAGTTAATACAATTGATAACCTCTTTTTAATGGCTTTTTTGGTAAGTAATGGTGCGCTTGAACTCGGTGTTGCGTGTCGTGCAAGTTATTGTATTATTTTAAAGAAATAACACACTATGAAATCTTGGGGTGTTACATTCGCCCCTCCTTCAATAAATTGGGTCCTCGCAATTTGAAATTGTTCTTCGAAAATAAAAGGATGAAAATAAAAAATATCTTTGTGGGAAAACCCACATCGGAAATTGGGTTACTAAAATTTAGTCTTAATATGTGGAAAAGAGAAATGAAAGGGTCACCACCAAATTATGATCTCGATTAGGAGAACATTGGTGGCAATTAGAGACATATAATTGGAGGAAAAACGTAAATATTTATAGGTAGTGATTGAGGTCATCAATCAAAAACAAGTATAAAATTAAGGTCCTTAAACTCATCAATCTACGATGATTTGAAATACCATCGGTTCAACAAAACATAGGGTATTAGGATAACACATTTTTGACGTTTCAAAATATCTTAGTTGAAATCCCACATTGAAAAATGAATTAATGAGGCCACTATTTAAAATAAAGAGTCGAAAGTATGAAGATTACCGAAAATAACACATACTAGGGTTCCATGTAGGAAAATATGGATATGGAAGAAAAGTCTAACCATCAATTATCTGATTGAGAGCGTTAGAGAACATGGCTATGAAAAGGCCAACAATCCCAAAGCCAAAAATTAGTGATGATTTAAGGTACCATCTAGGAAAACATTTTTGTTCTAAGTTTCATTTCTTAATGTTAAGGAATTTATTTATGAGATTTGCTAAGATCATAAAGAGATATACCTACTTTATAATTAGAGTTTTATCCATTAATAAATTTCTACCACAAACTCATCTTTCACTCTAAAAGATAATAGAATGTAAAAAATTCTATTTACACTATTCGTATAGGGTTCCAAAATAAACAAATTTATAATTCATCTACAATATCTTATAATAAAAACTACATTATTTAATCCAGGAAATCTCGTGGGCCAGTGGTAGGTGATACACCCTTGTCGCCCTTCGGTTGCGGGTTCAAGTCTCGCAGCCTTGCCGGACGCGACGGGTTGCCGCCCGACCTCCGGGTTGTCCTTTTATGGCAATCCAAAATAATCCCAACTAGAACTATCCAAAATACTTCTTTCTAAACTCACAGTCCAACATTTATAAGGGAGGTAAACATAATATAGATACTTTTTACCCCGTAATAGCATATTAATACCTTCATCATGTATTACCGTATTTTTTATTGATTACATTCATGCTCCCTTATTCCATATAGAATGCTGGATATACTTCATTAATCCAAAAATGTTTTAAACCCCAACAATGATTGAATATACAAATCATTAATTAGTTTCAAGATATTCAATAATATCCAATATAATTTATCCAAATCAATCAAGTATTATTCTAAAATCACTACCTCGGTATCAGAACCATATTATGGTTTATCATTCTCTCAACCATATATTTTCCAAAAAATATAACCTGCTATTGAGTCACTTTTCATTGTTCCACACAGTCTCAAGTCCATAATGAAATAGTACTGCAGTAAAATCCTTATATACTCCATAATTATTACAACAAGTACATTGTTGATACAACACTCAATTAACATAATCAACATAAGAACTCTAATCATTCCTCTTCATCTGTGGTAGTATCATAACTTGATTATTATCCAATAGAATCATTTGCGGCATAGTCTGATGACTGGGACATAGGTTTGTGTAGTGTCCAAACTCCTTGCAAATGAAGCATTGTACATTTGAAACCATTTTCTTACCCTTGCAGTCACGTACTTTGTGCCCTTTTCCCCCACACTTATAACAAACTCCCATTCCTTTCAGGCAAGTTCCAGGGTGTTTCGTTCCACAGTTACCACATATGGGAAAATTCTTCTTTTTCCTCTTCCCTTTATCCATCTTTCTCTCTTCCATCCTTTTCTTCTATTTCTTCCTTTCAAAGCCATAGGACTCAGTAAACTCTTTACTTATCTTATCAACAAATGATATTATTTCTTCATATGATGATAATACATGGGAGACTATTTCTCTTATAAATTCTAGCTTAAGACCATGAAAGATATGATCCTTCCTTCTCTTTGGATCATGTGCATTTCTGGAGTTCTCATTCCTTCTACTGGGCACCATTTCTAAACAATGGCATACACTAGATCGGTTTATGAATCAAAATACATAATCCCATACTTATAAAACACATAACATAAATTGAACTATTTATGGATATAATCCATAATCATAAAAATGTCTCCTTTTAGGATATATATACTCATAAACCCTTCATAATGGTTTGTAAAGAAAATGAGAATTATCCTAAGCATATCCCCCGGGAGTGTCGTAACCAAGAGTGCAGCAAGGCCCGTTGTCGTGCACCAGTTCCCGTTCGAGTCTAGCTCAAAGCGGTGTTTTTGTGTTTTACCCCTAGGTACATCTGTGCCAGAGCCGCCTCTACCTGCTCGTATCCAGACAGGGACGTATTTCTCGGAAAACTCACAAAATCTCTACAATACCAAAATTCTAGGAAGTTCTTCTATACTAATCCTCAAAGTTCATCTTAGGTCTACGTGCTCTTATCAGAGTTTATCTAAATCTAGCTTCCAAGGCTTGTACTAATCTCCCTCTGATACCAACTGTAACGCCCCGACCCCAGTTACCCAGAGTCGGTGCATTATTACATAACATTGGCATGATCACAAGAAATATCAAATCTCGAAAGACCGATTGGTTTAGTAGCCTTGGAAACACTAGATATATTCATAAGTCTTATATTACATCATAAAATGAAAAACTACTACAACAACATAATGTCTCCACAGTCCACACTATTAACCCCTCATAATATTACTGCAGTTCATTCATAACTTACTTCTTCACATCCTGGGAAAAATAAAACATTGAAAAGGGGTGAGCTCAAATGCCTAGTAAGGATAACAATATAGCAGAAACTTTCATAAATAAGAATAAACATTTAAGGAAATGTATATCTAAAACAAAATCCTTTCAAACATGAACTTTCAACATAGTATGGCATAAATAAAATGAAATAATTCCATTTACTTATTCACATGGATATTCTACTAATCGAATAATCACATGAAAAATCAATAACCTCTTTCATAATGTTGGAATGCATAATGCCAGTCTATCATAACCACATAGCCAAGGCCTCGTGCCAAGACTACAAATAAGATTTTTCCAAGGCCTTGTTCCAAGACACTAGTTTTTCTCATGAGACCTACCGATGAAATTGTTTTAGAAGATACTTACCTTTAAAATTACTGAAATATACTCCAGTGTTTTTTTGAAAACATTATGCAAGCTTCTGAAAACAAAATAAATAATTCTGAGACTACTCGACTAATTACAGGCCATGATGGGTCCATGCCCAATCCCTTCCTGTCTACCACACTCGAGAGTCGGGTTTTCTGAAAACATTTTTAAGCTTGCATTAAATACGTATACATTTGCACTGGATTTTCATATATTTGAGAGAAATATCTTTTTTTTTGAAATCATTTAAAAGTCACATAATTATAAAATAAAACATTTACTTTGAAAATATTCTTATAAGATTCTAAGGAAAACCTTGAAGATTTTATAACGACAGAAAATAACCGCACTCACCGTATAAGTTAAAAAAACATTCTTACCTTAATTCTGTCGAAAAGGTTAAAAAGGACCTTGTTTTGAAAACGACGGAAAGATTCCTCTTATAAAAAGTCAAACAAGGGTATAAATGACTTTAACCCATATTCTTGTAAATAATAAAAATGTTTTGAAATACATATTTAAGAAAACATGGATGTGTATGGTAAAGAGATCCCAGTAGATTATTACATATAAACAACCTCGGATAATGAAGAGATTGTGAAATAACCCTTACCAATTTGGTAACTTATGAAACATACAACCCATGAAGGAGGTATCATACAATGAATATGTAAATACACATAAATTAGACTGTATTACACAAAGAATATAATTATGGGCAGTACATACACCACACAAAAGGTAATGGTGGCAATATGGCATGAATCTCACGGGAATAAGGAGTGAGATGAAAACCCCTTACCTTGTACTTTTCCTTGGTTGGGATAGGTTAACCTCCTGTATAATGGTGAAATAATTGTTATTAAATTATAAAAGAATCATATACATTAATATGATATTATATATGATCTTTTAATATTGATTTGATAATAATATCTTAGTATTATTGTTGTTTCGGGTGTTAACTTACTTGTTTTCTTTTATATGTTTTGTTACGTAATCCATGTTTGTAATGAATAGGTTGTATATTATTCATATCCAGAATGATATCAAGTCATTAAACATCATTTTTAAATCATCAAATGATAATTATACTTGAATGGATACGATGGATATTGAATCTTATCGCGTTCGTGGAGACGGTAGTCCGTACGTACGCACGAGCGACAATATCATTCTTTTGATTTCAAGATAATATATAAATGGATGTTATATCATATATACAGAATAATTAACATGTTATATTTATTATTTACATGAGTTACACATCATTATTATACCCATCCATATAATAATATATTGAATAACAATTACTCCACGACGTGGAGACGGTAAGCCGTACGTACGCACGTATGGTGACATCTTATTCAACGGGTGGATAGAATACTGAATATGGTTGTACCATATTTATAATAACATCACAGTATATGTGATATACTGGAGTTATTATTTTAGAATGGTAACAACAAAGGAAGAAGAAGTGGAAGAAGAAATGAACTTGGAAAAAGGGCGGTGAAATCATTACCTCTTCTTCGGGTTCTTCCTTTTGATTTGATCAAAAGGGCTCCTTAGGGTGGCTTTCTGATCAAAATAATGCCTCTAGGTTGTAGTGAGGGAAGTTGGGAGAGTATTTGGGCAGCGTTTGTCCGAACTAAAGGCTTTGAAGGTGTGAATAAATGAGAAGGAGGAGTGCCCTTTTATAAGAGGGGTGAGGGGCACCTTCGGAAAAGCTAGAAATATTTATTTATAATAAATTCATATTCGGTTTCTAATGGCTCCAAAGTTGATTATTCAAATTCTAAGGTGGGTATGGGTCGAAAACAACTCAACCAATAGAATTTAGACAGGTTTGGGTACTTATATTAACCGTATCTTTATGTATTAACTCTAAGTTAATTAGTTTCACATTTACAATGTCTCTTTGTATTTTTATATAATATGGTTACTAAAATTACTATATACATCCAAGAGACCCCCAAGTGGTCCCTTAATGATGAACCTATCATGATATAAGTCTCTTGGCCGAACCTTAGATTTTTAGGAATTTAATATCAATAAATAATATAATATTTGTTTTATGAACTCTTTTATGTCAATTTTGACACTATTCAATAGTTGATTTTTTTGAAACTCATAACAGATTGATTACTTCGAAGAAAGTAAATTAAATCAATCCTAATATATCATATTATCCTATAAAATTAGTTTAATTCATTAAAAGTTTCATATTATATTTATTTCGGTATTTATAATATCAATTATTTAAATTTTTTACTATTATAGTAATTAATTCATCATCACTGTGTCATAAATAAATTAAAATATTTAATGTCTAAAAATTATAAATGAACTATCACAATTTAGGAAATATTTTTATCTTTATAATTAATATTTATAATCTAAAATCCAACTTATATAACCCTATGCTAAAATTGTTTTTCTAAAAGATATATGCTTGTGTCATTTTTGTATTCATTTTAACTTAATTAAAATAAAGTGTCCTTATCACCTACAAGTGGCACCATGGGGTCCCAAAATCGACCCAAAGATTCCTATGGTCGAACATGTATCAAACAATAATCCTAGGACACGTTTTAGGGTGATTTAGTATTATTATAATATTATTTTTAACCCTTATTTACCGGATTTACCCTTAACCATGGTAAATAAAATTTTACCGCAGTAATTATTCAAAATGTCTAAAAATAAAAGTTACCTATTAACACAATTTGAACATCCTAATTCCAAATATGGAATCCATTTTTCTAAATTCAAAACACAGAAGTGGAAGAAACTAATTTAAAATTAATTCCCGCTGTCAAAACAAAAAGCATGTTTTTAAGAGATAATAACTATCAAAAGATTGACACTTGTTTATGTTCGGTTTAATTGTACAATTATGTCCAATGACCAAAATTATATTAAATGGTAAAAATATATTCTAAATATACTTTAAAACCACTCAAAATCATAATTTATCACTATTAATTATTTTGATTAAAAAAGTTGGTTTTAATTAAAATATAGTAATTTTCACTATTCATCAAAATATGAAAGTTATCCGAAATGTACCATAATTTCACCTTAGGCAAATTTCGATATTCCAAATCCAAATATGAAGTCCATTTTGAAATATAAAATATATATAATTTCAAAAAGTAGGTATTACTATTCATAACGGCTAGTTTTATTGGTTGTGGTGTGTGTTAGAACTCGAAGTTGCGTACAACACACACTACTGTATTATTCAAAGGAAAGCGTACCGTGGAAGCTTGGGATGTTTCATTTTAAATTATTTTGATGTCCCCCTTTACTCAAAAAGTTTAAAATATTGTATTTAAAATGGGTTCACTATTAAAAGTTGGTAAAAGTGCAATACTGAAAATGAATTTGTTCTTACATTATGTCTAAGAAACTCATAATATGGATTCTAAAATTATAAGGATTATATAAAGTTTAAAATTTAGTTAATAATATTCATAACCTCTTTTGAATGGCTTGTTTGGTAAGTCATGGTGCGCTTGAACTCGGTGTTGCGTGTAGTGCAAGTTATTGTATAATTTTAAAGAAATAACACACTATGAAATCTTGGGGTTTTACATACGACAAGAAAAACATTAATTTTTTTCATTTATTAAAACAGATCGTATAAAAAGATTCCTTTTGTATAAACGTAAAAGTCAAAGGGGTTAATACACCGTATAAAAGAAAGTTATGTATAAAACCAAATATGCCTCAATGAAAGGAGATTGAGACGAAGTCCCATACAAAGATCATTTTTAAATAAAATAGGTCTGTTTTGTGTATTCACGATAAGTACAGATAAATAATGTATAAATATAAGATAGGACATAATAATATCATGACATAATTTGAAAGTAGGAGATTAACCCAAAGAACGGAAATTGGGTTAAGAAGTTCCCTTACAAAGATCATTTTTTAAATAAAATATATCTACTATGTGTATTCACTATAAGTACACATAAATAAAGTACAAATAAAAGATAGGACATAATAATATCATGACATAATTTGAAATTGGGAGATTAACCCAAAGGACGAAAATTGGGTTAAGAAGTTCCCTTACCTCGTGTTCGTCTTCACTCGACCATTCTTTAACCTCCTGAATAATAAACTATAGTTAATTTATAAATTCATAAGAACCTCTTTCAAGTTTATTATTCTTTTTATATCACTTATTACCTTGTTATGAGCATTATGTAATTATTTATGTTAATAACGTTCGTTTATTCAATCATAGGTACTTGAGTCAAAAATAAACTTCTTATAATTAAAATTTGTTCATATGGTGAAATATCCAGTATATACAGAACTATATTCATGATTTAGATATCATATATATCATATATATCCATTATATACATTCATTTATAATATTAAATAACATTTAGAGTTAAGAAATGAAATGCACCGTTCATGGAGACAGTAAGCTGTACGTACATATGAACGCTAATTTCAATTCTATTTCGTATTTAATGGAATGAAATTATAATTATTTAAATGTAAAATATAATTCCAGTATAATATAATGTATAATACAATTTAATCCATCCTTTATACATCCCACATATGGAATTAATGATTCAAATCACTTTGAGGGGGCGGTAGTCCGCACTTCCTAAAATGATATTATCGTGTTTACCCATAATGGAAATCATAAAGGTATGCCATAAATGAAAAATAAAAAATCATAAGGAAAAAAATAACATAATATATATCATATATAAAAATATTATCATCATAATGGCCACCATTAGTGGTGTTAAAAGAATATTGAACAATCATCATTTCGTGAGGCATCATTTCACCACCCACAGAAACAGTATGTTCTTTAACAATTAGAAGAAGGTGTGTGTAAGTGTAAATCAAATAAATATCATAAAAAAAATACTAGTATATTGAGGATTCTGGTTTTGTTACAAAATAAGAGAATAAAATGAGTTTATGGGGGTGGAGAAGAAAAATAAAACAAAACAACATTAGAGAAGACATTACCTTAAAATCGGGTAAATCTTTTTGATTTGAGCCAAAGGCTTACTTGGTAAGACTTCTGCCCAATGTGAGGCTTCTAGGAGTAAGGGAGGGAAGTTGGGAGAGTATTTGGGTAGATTTTGTCCAATAAAAATGGCTTGATGGTGTGAATAAGGTGGTAGAGGTGGGGGCCTTTTATAAGAGGAGAGGAGGGGCACTCTTGGAAAGTATTGAAATATAACATTATTATGAAATGATTTTCGGATTCTAAAGGTCCCACAATAATATATTTAGAGGATAAGGATATAATAGTTCGAAATATTCTCATCCAATTGGTTTTTGACATGTTTAGGGCTTATATTTTACATTATATCATCATTTTATTTAAATCGTTAATTAATGAGGTAATCGTTGGATCATCATGGTGTCATAAATAATTTAATTTATATAACGTCTAAAAATTAATAAAAAAATATCATGATGTAGGAAATCTTTTTTCCTTTCCAATTAATATTTATAGTCTAAAATATGACTTCTATAACCCATTTAAAAAATTGTTTTAGTAAAACAATTCATGTTTGTGACAATTTTATTTTTACATTAAATAAAAAGTTATTAATGTCATATTCTTACCCATGTGGCTCCATGGGGTCCCCAAGTCGACCCATGGATTGTCTTGGTCGTCCATGACCCATCCAATAATGGTAGGACAAATGTAAAGGTATTTTCATATTTTTATAATATCATTTTTACCTTAAATTTCACTAATTACCTTTAATCACGATTAATTAACCTTAAAAGTTACTATTCACCAAATAATTATTTTAATCCCATTGAACCACATTTTACTTCCTAATGACAACCATGTATGTATAATTTTTGAAAATCAGAACACAGAAGTGGTAATGTTTCATTTAAATGAAAAATAATTTTTTTAACTACCACTTAGTGGTTTCACTATTCATCAAAAATTGAAGTTTTTCAGAACAATGCCAAAATTTCACCCTAAGATATAATTGATATTAAAAATTCAAAAATTATATCTATTTTAAAAAATTAAAAACATATAAGTTTCATTAATTAATTTTATAATTAATTCCCGCTGTAACAACAAATAGCGTTTTTTAAGAAACAATATATATCAAAAGATTGACAATTGTTTATGTCCAATTTCAAAGTGAAATTAATTCTAATGGCCACCATTGGATAAAATGGTAAGAAAGTATTCTAATTATACTTTAAAACCACTCAATAGTGTAATTTATCACTATAAATTATTTTTATTAAAAATGTTGTTTTTAAGTATTTTCTCTATTCATATAAAATTGGATGTTCTCAGAAAATTACAAAAAAAATCAACATAGGATAATTTCGATATTCCGAATACAAAAATGATGTCCATTTTGAAATATAAAATTTATATAATTTCAAAAATTGGGTATTACTATTTATAACAGCTACTTTGATTGGTCGCGGTGTGTTAGAATCTCGAACTTGCATACAATGCAAGCTATTGCATTATTGAAAGAGAAGCGTATTGAGGAAGCTCGGGGTGTTACAGAGTGCATGCATCCTAGACTTTGGGGGCTCTTGGGAGAAGCATAAACCCCTAGTCATTTTTTCCTATAATAATAGTTTTCAGGAAACTATTGAGATGACACCTTATGAGGCAAAATATGGTAGGCCATGCCGATCACCCTTGTGCTGGTTAGAGGAAGGTGAGAAAGATTTACTGGGACTATGTCTCGTGCAGGAGACTTCTGATCAGGTCCAGTTGAATCAAAAGTGGATGGCTACAGCACAGTCTCATCAGAAATCTTATGCTGATCTCCGTAGATGACCCTTGAAGTTCATGGTCAGGGATCCGGTTTTCTTGCATGTTTCACCAAGGTTGGGACACATGCGGATCAAACGACAGGGTAAACTTTCAACGAGGTATGTAGGGAAATTTGAGATTGTGGAGAGAGTCGGGCCAGTTGCCTATCGGTTGTAGTTACCACATAGGTACCGAGCCATGCACGACGTCTTCCATGTATCTCAGTTGCATCACTGTCCTTCAGACCTGTCTCAGTTTTTTTAGCCCGAGGAGGTTGAGCTCGAGGTAGATGCGTCCTTTTAGGAGCATCTGATTTGTATCATTTATAGGAGCATGAATGTTCTCCAAGGCTGATCAGTTCCACTCGTACGGGTGCTATGGAATCATGGTCGAGTGTAGGATAAAACCTGGGAGCAGGAGACTGACATACGTGCTCAGTGGCCGGAGTTGTTCACGGCTTTATCTTCACCACCCTTGTAAGGGAAATTTGGGGATGTATTTCTGTAAGAGGGGATGTTTCTAAGAACTTGGTTCTTATTTTTGAGGTACGAGCTTCTTCTTTTCTCCTTTCCTTACGTGTTTTGGAGAAAATAACGAAAATTGGGAAAATCCTATATTTTTGGGACTACACACCGTGTACTTTTCCACACACCGTGTACTTTTGGCCGTGTGGGATGAGTACACAGGGCGTGTAGCCATGGAATCAATGAAAGGTGTAAAAACCGACTACACGCCATGTAGTGGTACTTTACACGCCATGAAGTCAGTCGGAAGACAAAACAGTAAGGCGGTGGGAGCAGCTGCCAGCTAGTCGACAGTACACGTCGTGTAGTCATGAATACACGCCGTGTACTCATGTCGACAGATGAATAGTGCGGTGGTGCCGCCAGGGGAACAATTAAATGAAAAGAGTACACGCCCTGTACGTGGAATTACATGTCATGCAGTTTGGTTTTTTTTTCTTAAAAAGGGCAGTAGCCTCCTCATTTGGAAGAGGAGGCATTTGGGTTCGTTTTGGATCAAGAGAGAAGGCTGGAGATTTGGAGATCCACCGAGCACACGTCGGGAATCAGATTCTTCCTCTGAAAATCTCATTGGAACCACACATGTATGCCCTCCGCTCTCATTAATTTGTTCTTACCAATTCTTTCCCGAGGGAATGTTATTTACATTTGAACGGGTTTTATTCTAACCCAGATCTACGTCATCTTTGGGCATTTCTGGAATCGACATTCGCGTATACTGTTCGTGGGTGTTTAATGTAGGCGGCTTGGTGTTTAATTTCCAAATGTTGTGCGTTTTCGTGTGTTTTTTTGATATGCACCAATGAATGGGGTGTCGTATGACTAAGGCCTTGTTGAATTAAATACCTAGAATTGTATAGATAATTTAAATGTGATAATAAACTGTTGTTTGGGATCATTGCTTGGATCCAGGACCACACAGGGGGTGTGTTCCTCTGTTTAGCTTTTTGGCCAGGATACCTGCGGGTATGTCTTTATAAAAATGATTATAGAATTTCCTTGAGAGGAATTTCAAGTGTATTGCTTGTTTACATGTTGGGAATGGTCCGGTTACTTGTTTAGCATTGGGGCAGTGTTGTGATTAGCATGTGGGCAATGTACTACTTAGCCTGTGGGAAGTTGACTCTGTGCCTGTGGATGACACCTCGTACGCCTGTGGGCAATATTCGATATGCCTGTGGTCATATTCCTGCGTTTTGATTCTCTTTACCTGAGGGTAAGGGTTTACGTGTCTGAGGAAACTGGCATTTTTTCTTAGAATATTCACTGTGGTGATATCATAAATTGAATGTTGAAAATAATAATAAAATGGAAATATAACTGGTAAAGTTAGTTACTTTTGAGTACTGCTTAGTTTATTGCTTTTTACTACTGCACCCTATTGTTGCATCTTTTCACACAGTTGGTCACGGGCCTTTAGTGGGTGGCTACTGGGACTTATTTCTCACACCATGTTTGGGTCATGTCTTCATCCCACACAGATTACATTTCTACAGGTGTGGATAAGGGCAATGGGCCCTATACAGGTACTTTATTGTTGTTGGGAAGTAGGGGAGTATGGGACTGAGCTTTGCTCGCGATGTCGATGGCTGTTCTATTTTGCTTTCTGTACTTGTACTTCAGTTGTATTATATTGCAGTGTAACATGTTTTGGCTATTTTATAGAATAGTGACATGCTGCACTTTCATATATATATGACTGTTGGTTTCCTTGTTATTATTAGTTATCCATTTATGTGATACATATTGTTTACCTCTTCCTCTTGTTGTATGCCATTTATTTGTTCCACTACATTGCACTTTGACAAATGAGGGAATAGTTTCCCCACTATTAGACATGGGCCCTCCCTGTTAGTCAGCAGCCTCTGGCATTTGGTGAAATGCGCTTGAGGTCACGTGGTGAACCGGGTTCAGGGAACCCGTTGAGTGGTACCTAGAACTGGGACGTTACAATATCAAAGCTACAAAAATTAGATTTAAAAAGGCTTCTCCATTAAAAGGTGGTAAAATTTCATTTTTTGAAAAATAATTCTTTTATCTGAAAAAAATGAATTTGTTCATAAATTATGTCTAAGAAACTCATAATATTGATTCTAATATTATAAGGATTATATAATGTTCAAAATTCAGTTAATACTATTCATAACTACTTTTGAACGACTAGTTTGGTAAGTCGTGATGCTCTTGAACTCAGTATTGTGTGTAGTACAAGTTATTGCATTACATTGAAGAAATAACATACTATGAAATCTTGGAGTGTTACACCACTTTTAAAAGAAAACAATTGTTATGTTAGTAATACTATAAAGAAATAAATTAAACATAATATGAAACAATAAATGAATAAAATGTTAATTTTAAATAAAAGGACACACATAGAGTCATACTGGTAGCACCATGCATCAGATTGAGGCGTGTTTAATTCCTACACATCAAAAATGACTTATGGATCATTTTCCTAAATTAAAAAAATAATCTGAATGTGCTTTCTCAGTTTTGAATATGTCATTTTTCTTTTTTACTAAAATTCTATTTGAAACTGAAAACACACAATTTGAGTGATATCAGTCACATCGTGTGTTAGTTTGATGCAGGAATAATTTCTACATATAAAAAATGAATTATGAATCATTTCCCTAAATTATCAAGATAATCCGAGAACGTTTGATTGGTTTTCAGTGAGTGGCACACATTTTGAACTAAAGTGTCAATTTTAGAGTGATAATGGACACCCGGAGTCATACCTGGGACACTGTGTATTATATTGAAGAGAGACTGATTCATATAAGTCACAAATGTCTTATGAATCATTTTCCAAAAGTATCAAAATAATATAAATGTGTTTGCACAATTTTTGAGAATATCACTTTTCTTTTTTACTAAAATGTGAATTTTAAATAAAAGGACACACTTAGAGTCATACTGGTCCCACCATGCACTCGATTGACGTGACACTGATTCCTACACATAAAAAATGACTTATGAATCATTTTACTAAAGTATCAAGACTATAATATCATGTTTTCTCAGTTTTTTGTCAGTGACACACATTTTGAACTAAAATATCAATTTTAGACTGATAATGGGAAAGTTGAGTTATAACGGGTACACAATGAATTAGATTGAGGTGAGACTAATTTATATACATAAAAATGGATTATAAATCATAATACTAAATTATAAAAATAATTAAAATCTGTTTTCACTGTTTTGAGTATTTCACTTATCTTTTTTATTAAAATATCAATTTTAAATAAGAAGACACACTTGGAGTCATACCAGGCACACTGTGCATCTGATTGAGGTGAAGATAATTCCTACACATCAAAAATGACTTATAGATTTTTTTCTTGAAAAATCAAAACAATCTGAATGTGTTTTCTTCGTTTTCATCTTGTCTATAACGACCCATACTTTACATACATTTTTAATACTTCAAAAATTGAAGCACACTTATTACAACATATGATAAAACTACAAAGGACCGTATAGGTATAGTGCCTTTAGAAACTAGGAAACATAAACAACTGGTTCATAAATCTTCTATAGTGTCTCCCATTTATTTCATCATATCTAGGGTCCCTTTTAACATATTCTACTTAATATCCATCTTCCTGACCTGGGGAAAAGAAAACATAAAAGGGTGAGCTCAAATGCTCAGCAAGGCAAATAAAGGAAATAAAAATCATATCATATCTTTTTGAAAATCATAACCTGCAAAAGGGATCATAATATCTTAACATGGAACAAATCATAGGAGTGAAAATGAGATCCCCATAATCATAACATAAAACTTGAAACTTTGTGGCATGCACACATAATCATGGAAAATCATTTCTTTTTAGTCATGACTCATCGCCAAGACTATCTTAGTGGACAAAGTCCCTTTCTGAACCGAGTTCACTCCTCGTTTCAGTCCTGTATCACTGAACCGAAATAACCTTCCGTTCCAGCCATGTCTATCTCATGAGATATAAAATCTTTACCCAATGCATTGGAGGGAGATATAGGTCCCACCCATCTTATAATGAATCCTTTCTTATGTGTGCCACATAATCATAAAACATACATCATCGCATAACACATGTAACAAAAATGGGATTCTTGAAACATCATGACATCATAAATCAATTCATATAAGATAAAGGAATTCATAAAAATAATTCCATCACAACATGATCAAATCAATGTAATAATAGGGATAAAAACAGAACCCTTTATTATCTTAGATGGAAAATAATTTTGAAAATCACTTGAACTCCATTCTTGAGGAAAATATCCTTTTTTATTCAAAAACATTTTTCCTTTCATAACATGTCATACAACTTTAAAATAAAAGAATTTGATTAAAAATAAACTTGAAAACTTGTAAATGAAGCTTCTTGGAAATAATGTTTTAAAAATCCATTCATGCCGTATAAGTTAAAAAAACATTCTTCGTACTTTTTCGGAAAAGTCAAAAAGTACCTCGTACGGAAAAACGACAAAAGATTCCTTTCATATTCTTTACTAAAAACTCACCTAAGGGTAAAATTGGATTTAAACTATTGCAAGTGGATGGAAACAATATTTCATATTGAGGGAACATGGATGTGGATGATAAAATACACCCCAGTAAATACTTACGAATAAACAATCTCGGATAAAAATGAGATTGTGATATTTCCCTTACCTTAGGTCGGATTAGCTTTGTACGTGTCCGAAGCTCCTATATAATGGTTTAAATAATGTTATTGACTTATTCCAGAATCAAACATATTTATATGATATCATATATGGTCATATTATTAGCTTCTTGTTAGTAATATTTCATTGTTACTTGTTACTCGGGTCTTTATAACTTTTTGTTCTTATGCGTGTTTTGTCGAATAAATTCTTATTCTTATCTTTAGGTTATAGATAATTCATTTCCAGAATGGTATTAGTGTA
This sequence comes from Viscum album, assembly GCA_963277665.1. Lineage (NCBI taxonomy): Eukaryota > Viridiplantae > Streptophyta > Magnoliopsida > Santalales > Viscaceae > Viscum > Viscum album. The sequence continues at coordinate 1,899,550,418 of OY728132.1, read as the reverse complement.
TTATATACCATATTCATTCATTCAATTCATTTATATAATCATTATGAAATGAAGATCATGTAGAACGAGTCGCATCACATCGTGGAGACGGTATTCCGTACGTACGCACGAGTGATGATATCATTCCTATGATCGTGGAATTGTATTGGAGTATATATATATTATTTCAGTATCAATATTACTTCATAATAATCATATTTAGTTACTCATTACACCATTATAACCATCCTTGTAAGGTGATGGTGGAAAATAGATTACACCACGGTGTGGAGACGGTATTCCGTACGTACGCACGCGTGGTGATTTCATTTTTCCGTAGGATGGATAGAAGGTGAAATAGGGTTGTTTCATATTTATAATAACATATCAGTATGTAAGTAATACTGATGTTATTACTTTATCATGAAACAACTAAAGAAGAAGAAGTTGAAGAAGAAAGAAATTGAAAAGATCGGTAATGGATATTACCTCTTCTTTGGAACGCCTCTTTGAATCCTCCACTTAAGGAACTAAGATTGGTCTTTGGAGAAGACCAGGACCTCTAGGATTATTCTAGGGAAGTGGAGAGGAGAAAATGGAAGGGGTTGGACGAGCTTGAGTGCTCAATTTGGTGTGAGGAGGAGGGGGAGGAGGTGCCCTTTTATAAGGGAGGAGAGGGGCACCTTAGGAATATCTCAAAATATTATTTTATATTAAAGTCAAAATCGGTTTATAATGGTTCCAAAGGGTATTATTTCGAAGCTAAAGTGGGGAAGGGTCGAAATACTATCATCCAATAGGATTTAGACAAGTTTAGGGTATTATTTTAACCTTATCAATTAGATTTAACTCTAAGTTAAATAATTTAACTTTTACCATGTCTTTTTGTTTTCTTTCACTATATGGTTAATACACTTACTATAACATGACAAACGAACCCCAAATTATTTATTATTAAAATATATATCCTTATCTAAGTCATTTGGCCGAACCTTAGATTTTTAGGAATAAAATAACAATTAATAATATAATATTTGATTTAAAAACTATTTTGTGTCAATTTTGACACTATTTGATATATGATTTTTGTGAAAGTCATAAAAGAATTATATGTTCGAACCAAGTTGATTAAATCAACATTAATATATCATAGTAACCTATTAAATTAGTTGAATTCATAAAAAGTCTCAAATTACATTTATTTTGGTGTTTATAACATCAATTATGTCAATATTTCATTAATAAGATAATTACTGCATCATCTTTGTGTCATAAATAAATTACATTATTTGATGTCTAAAAATTACAAATAAAATATCATCATGTATGAAATCTTTTTAGCTTTCTAATGAATATTTACAATTGAATTTATCTTATGTATAACCCCATATTAAAAATGATTTACTTATTAAACTTTGATTTTAACTATTTTAACCCTTCTTTAAATAAATTAATAATAAATGTCCTAATCTAATCCAAGTGGGCCTAAATGGTCATATTTTATTCCTAAGTTTGTTTTTGGTCGAATTAAACTTGTCCAATAGAATTAGGACATGTGTTAGGGTAATATTAATATCATATTTACCCTTAGTTACCCAATTTACTATTAACCGCGGGAAAAAAAAAGTAAAAAGTTACTATTCACCAAAAAATTATTTTCATCTCATTGAACCACATTTTAGTCCTTGATATTAACCGTGTCTCTCGGATTTTCGAAATTCCAATCACAGAAGCGGTAAAATTAAGTTTTATGCAAAATTCATTTTTTAACCTACCACTTAGTGGTTTCACTATTCATCAAAAATTGAAAGTTTTCAGAAAAATACCAAAATTTCACCCTAGGCTAATTTCGATATTCTGAGTCCAAAAATGAAGTCCATTTTGAAAAATAAAATTTATAAAATTCCAAAAAGTGGTTATTACTATTCATAACGGCTAGTTTTAATAGCATAATGTTGTTTAGTGAAACTCGGTATTGCGTACGACGCAAGCTATCGAGGAAGGTCGCGATTGCGTGTAAAGCAAGCCAAGCAAGTGTTGTATAGAAAAAGATTCCTTTGATGATTTATATAACATAAAAGTCTCAGGTGTTACATTCTACCCCCCTTAAAAAGAATTTCGCCCTCGAAATTCGTCACTTTGCAACAAACAGATGAGGATACTTCTCCCTCATCATATCCTCAAGCTCCCATGTAGCTTCTTCAAGTTGGTGGTTTCTCCATAAAACTTTCACCAAGCGAGTGGTCTTGTTTCGTAGGACTTTTTCGCTACGATCCAGAATCTCTATCGGCTGTTCTTCATAAGAAAGATCTTGCTCCAGCGGTACAACTTCTGAGCTGAGTACATGTGAAGGATCTGGTATGTACTTTCTCAGGAGAGATACATGGAACACATCGTGAACTTGAGAGAGATTCGTTGGAAGCGCCAATCGGTAAGCTACCTTCCCAACACGATCCAATATTTCGAAAGGACCGATATATCTAGGGCTCAACTTCCCCTTCTTTCCAAATCTCATAACCCTCTTCCAGGGAGATATTCGTAAGAACACTTTATCACCCACTTCAAACTCTAGGTCTTTTCTTCGGTTGTCGGCATAGCTTTTCTGTCGACTCTGAGCTGCTCTTATGTGTTGTTGAATAGATCTGACCTTTTCTGCCATTTCATCAACGAGATCAGGTCCTAATAGCTTTCTTTCCCCAACTTCATCCTAGCAAGTTGGAGTCCTGCATTTCTTTCCATACAGAGCTTCATAAGGAGCCATTTGAATACTGGAGTGAAATCTATTATTATAAGAAAATTCCACCAAAGGTAGGTGTTGATCCCAACCTCCTTTGAAATCCATAGAGCAAGCTCTCAACATATCTTCTAGGGTTTGAATTGTTCTCTCAGACTGACCGTCTGTCTGGGGATGATAAGCAGTGCTGAAACTCAACTCTGTATCCAGAGTATGCTGAAGACTTCGCCAGAACTTCGAGGTAAATCTCGGATCTCGATCAGATATAATAGAAAGTGGTACTCCATGCAATCTTACCACTTCCTTTACATATATCATGGCAAGCTGATCTAGAGAGAAATCCTCTCTAATAGGAATGAAGTGTGCAGACTTTGTGAGACGATCAACTATGACCCAGATAGCATTATTGCCTTTGGATGTTTTAGGAAGTCCTATGACAAAGTCCATAGTGATGTTTTCCCATTTCCATTCGGGTATGGGTAATGGTTGTAACATCCCCATAGACTTCTGTCTCTCAGCTTTAACTTGTTGACAAACCAAGCATCTAGAGACATATTCAGCAACATCTCTTTTCATGCCATCCCACCAGAAGTACTCTTTCAGGTCCCTATACATCTTCGTGCTTCCAGGATGAATAGAGAATGAAGAACTATGAGCCTCATCCAGCAGCTCTTTCTTTAATTCGGGGATGGGAGGAACACAAACCCGATTCCTGAACTTTATTATCCCATCACAATCAAGGTTGAATTCAGGAACATTTCTCACCTTCTTTTGTAACTCGACATCTTCTTTCTGTGCCTCTTTAATCTTCACATGTATAGATGGTTGAACATTCATTTGAGAAAGATAAGATTTTTCCCCTTCCATTATAATTCCAAGATCCATCCTTTGTAAATCCATAAATATTGGATCTTTTGTGATCCTCATCATGGATAAACTAGCATGGTCTTGTCGACTTAATGCATCTGCCACCTTGTTTGCTTTCCCAGGGTGGTAATGGATTGAGCAGTCATAATCCTTAATCAGCTCCAACCATCTTCTTTGACGCATATTCAACTCCTTTTGTGTGAAAATATACTTTAAACTTTTATGATCAGTATAAATATCACACCTTTCACCATAAAGGTAATGCCTCCAAATCTTTAATGCAAAGATTACCGCAGCCAACTCCAAATCATGTGTTGGGTAATTTTGTTCATGGATTTTCAACTGTCGTGAGGCATAAGCTATCACCATATCATTTTGCATAAGAACACACCCCAATACCTTCTTGGATGCATCACTGTAGATCACAAACCTTTCTCCACTACAAGGCAGTGTGAGCACAGGTGCACTGGATAACCTTCTTTTCAACTCCTTGAAATTCTCTTCACATTCCTCTGTCCAGACAAACTTAACTCCTTTCCGAGTCAACTTGGTGAGTGGATTAGATAATCGTGAAAAATCTTTTACAAAACGTCGATAATATCCAGCCAAACCAAGAAAACTTCGGATCTCAGTTACTGTTGTTGGTCTCGACCATCTTTCGATAACCTCTGTTTTTGCTGGATCCACAGATATCCCCTCTTTTGAGATTATGTGACCCAAAAATGCAACTTTTTGAAGCCAAAATTCACACTTGGTAAATTTGGCATAAAGCTTCTCCTTTCTCAGGGTCTTCAATATAATTCTCATGTGATCTTCATGTTCTTCCTTGCTCTTTGAATAGACAAGAATATCGTCTATAAAGACTACCACAAATTGATCAAGATAGTCTCTAAAGACTCTATTCATTAGATCCATGAAGATAGCAGGGGCATTAGTAAGACCAAATGGCATCACTATAAATTCATAGTGTCCATACCTTGTACGGAAAGCCGTCTTTGGTATGTCCTCCCTTTTGACCCTTAATTGATGATACCCTGAACGAAGATCAATCTTGGAAAAGTATTGAGCTCCGCGTAGTTGGTCAAATAAGTCATCAATGCGTGGGAGAGGATATTTGTTCTTGATAGTGATCTTGTTAAGTTCTCGATAATCAATGCAGAGTCTCATTGATCCATCTTTCTTCTTAACAAATAGAACAGGTGCTCCCCAAGGTGACGCACTAGGGCGTATGAATCCCTTATCAAGATTCTCTTGGAGTTGCTTCTTCAATTCCTGCAACTCAATTGGGGCCATTCTATAAGGTGTCTTTGAAATAGGCAAAGCACCCGGTATGAGTTCTATTGAAAACTCAACTTCACAATTTGGTGGAAGACCCGGTAATTCCTCCGGAAAGACATCATCAAACTCCCTTACAATGGGCATATTCTTAATCGTGAGTTTCTCACCAACCATTTGAGATAAATAACCTTCATTTAGTGGGATCAATACCCATAAGATGGAAGAAATTTCCACTGGAAGGTTATGTTCATCCTTGCATTGGTATACGATCGTAGATTGATCTGGAGTATGAAATGTGACTTCCCTTCTTTGGCAATTGATATGAGCTCCATGTAGAGAAAGCCAATCCATGCCAAGAATCACATCAAATTCCACTAAAGGAAGGATCACAAGATTTGCAGGAAGCACTTTCCCACAAACTTCGATCGGAGAAGAATTATAAACTTTTGATGCGATTGATGTGCCATTAGGTGTTGTCACAGCTAACTCAACATCTAATTGTTGAGGTAGTACGGTGATACCCTTAGAAAAGTATTCAGAAATAAAAGAGTGGGTGGATCCAGAATCAAATAAAACATTTGCTACTTTAGAGTGGATGGTAAGTGTACCTTTCACCACATCGTTATCGTACTCCACAACGCTGATAGAAATTGCATGTGACTTTCCTTTGTCTTTAGCTTTAAGAGTTTGTTGACGTCGACCATCATCATCAACCCTTGGATTTGGGCATTGATTGGCATAATGCCCCATCTCCTTGCACTTGAAACATTGAAGTGTTGTAGGTTCATTCTGTGTATCCCTTCCTTTGTCTGCGTCATTAGACATCTTCTTCCCATTATCACGGCATTCAAATGCCCGATGACCTTCCTTTCCACATTTAAAACATTTACTTGTCCCTTTAAGATAACTCCCTACATGTTTCTTTCCACACTTTGAGCATAAGGAAAATCTCATCTTCTTTTCTGTGTGCTCTTTAGATTTTTCTTTGAATTCCATCTTCCTCTTCTTATCAAACACATGTGACTGATGGGTTACTCCAATCTCCATATCGACTTTGAGAGCACATCGAACGATTTCCTCATAGCTATTGAAGTCTCTTATGGCTAACGCCCTTCGAAGACTTGGTTTTAAGCCACTAAAGAATCGATCGATCTTACTCTCAGTTTGGATAATAATACCAGAAGCGTACCTTTCCAGTCTTGTAAAATTTGCTTCATAGGTACCAACAGATTCATCATCCCTTTGCTTCAGTTCAAGAAACTCTTTCTCCATCTTTGTTCGGAGAATACGAGGGAATTACTTATTGAAAAATAAGTTCTTGAACTCGTCCCATTCCATAGACTCAATTTCATCCCTTTGCCTCGTATTCTTAACAAGATTCCACCATTGATCAGCATCTCCTTCCAAACGATACACTGCTAGGATGACTTTATCATGTTCAGAACATTGAAGAACTGAAAATATCTTTTCAGTAGTACTAATCCATTGTTCAGCAACTAATGGATCAGTAGACCCGCTGAAAGAAGGTGGACGCTGCCTCATGAAGGATTCAACATAATGTTGCTCCCTCCTTTGCTCGTTTGGAAATCCTGCATGATTCATAGCTTGAGAAAGTTGTGTGAGCATGGCTACAATATTTTGCATTCCAGCTCCCATATCGTTTGGTTGCTTAGGGGGACAATCATTGCATTGCCCATCGCATTCCGCATTAACACGGTTCCTTCGGGTTCCAGCCATTGACTAAAACCAAGAAGAATAGTGTGAGCAACACTAATTATAATAGGAAACCACATAATTCAAGAATAAAATTTTCATGCTTATGGTCTTATCCTAGGTTATTCAAGGCCATTTCTAAAACACTAAGATTGTGTACTATGCTTAGACTTATCCTTAGGGTTCTTACTAAGGCTTTCACATCCTAGTTTCCAAAGGTTGACTATACCTTTCCTCTGATACCAACTATAATGACCCATACTTTACATACATTTTTAATACTTCAAAAATTGAAGCACACTTATTACAACATATGATAAAACTACAAAGGACCGTATAGGTATAGTGCCTTTAGAAACTGGGAAACATAAACAACTGGTTCATAAATCTTCTACAGTGTCTCCCATTTATTTCATCATATCTAGGGTCCCTTTTAGCATATTCTACTTAATATCCATCTTCCTGACCTGGGGAAAAGAAAACATAAAAGGGTGAGCTCAAATGCTCAGCAAGGCAAATAAAAGAAATAAAAATCATATCATATCTTTTTGAAAATCATAACCTGCAAAAGAGATCATAATATCTTAACATGGAACAAATCATATGAGTGAAAATTAGATCCCCAAAATCATAACATAAAACTTGAAACTTTGTGGCATGCACACATAATCATGGAAAATCATTTCTTGTTAATCATGACTCATCGCCAAGACTATCTTAGTGGACAAAGTCCCTTTCTGAACCGAGTTCACTTCTCGTTTCAGTCCTGTATCACTGAACCAAAATAACCTTCCGTTCTAGCCATGTCTATCTCATGAGATATAAAATCTTTACCCAATGCATTGGAGGGAGATATAGGTCCCACCCATCTTATAATGAATCCTTTCTTATGTGTGCCACATAATCATAAAACATACATAATCGCATAACACATGTAACAAAAATGGGATTCTTGAAACATCATGACATCATAAATCAATTCATATAAGATAAAGGAATTCATAAAAAAAATTCCATCACAACATGATCAAATCAATGTAATAATAGGGATAAAAACAGAACCCTTTATTATCTTAGATGGAAAATAATTTTGAAAATCACTTGAACTCCATTCTTGAGGAAAATATCCTTTCTTCTTCAAAAACATTTTTCCTTTCATAACATGTCATACAACTTTAAAATAAAAGAAGTTGATTAAAAATAAACTTGAAAACTTGTAAAGGAAGCTTCTTGGAAATAATGTTTTAAAAATCCATTCATGCCGTATAAGTTAAAAAAAACATTCTTCGTACTTTTGTCGGAAAAGTCAAAAAGTACCTCATACGGAAAAACGACAAAATATTCCTTTCATATTCTTTACTAAAAACTCACCTAAGGGTAAAATTGGATTTAAACTATTGCAAGTGGATGGAAACAATATTTCATATTGAGGGAACATGGATGTGGATGATAAAATACACCCCAGTAAATACTTACGAATAAACAATCTCGGATAAAAATGAGATTGTGATATTTCCCTTACCTTAGGTCGGATTAGCATTGTACGTGTCCGAAGCTCCTGTATAATGGTTTAAATAATGTTATTGACTTATTCCAGAATCATACATATTTATATGATATCATATATGGTCATATTATTAGCTTCTTGTTAGTAATATTTCATTGTTACTTGTTACTCGGGTCTTTATAACTTTTTGTTCTTATTCGTGTTTTGTCGAATAAATTCTTATTCTTATCTTTAGGTTATAGATAATTCATTTCCAGAATTGTATTAGTGTATTATATACCATATTTATTCATTCAATTCATTTATATAATCATTATGAAATGAAGATCATGTAGAACGAGTCGCATCACATCGTGGAGACGGTATTCCGTACGTACGCACGAGTGATGATATCATTCCTATGATCGTGGAATTGTATTGGAGTATATATATATTATTTCAGTATCAATATTAATTCATAATAATCATATTTAGTTACTCATTACACCATTATAACCATCCTTGTAAGGTGATGGTGTAAAATAGATTACACCAAGGCGTGGAGACGGTATTCCGTACGTACGCACGCGTGGTGATTTCATTTTTCCGTAGGATGGATAGAAGGTGAAATAGGGTTGTTTCATATTTATAATAACATATCAGTATGTAAGTAATACTGATGTTATTACTTTATCATGAAACAACTAAAGAAGAGGAAGTTGAAGAAGAACGAAATTGAAAAGATCGGTAATGGATATTACCTCTTCTTTGGAACGCCTCTTTGAATCCTCCACTTAAGGAACTAAGATTGGTCTTTGGAGAAGACCAGGACCTCTAGGATTATTCTAGGGAAGTGGAGAGGAGAAAATGGCAGGGGTTGGCCGAGCTTGAGTGCTCAATTTGGTGTGAGGAGGAGGGGGAGGAGGTGCCCTTTTATAAGGGAGGAGTGGGGCACCTTAGGAATATCTCAAAATATTATTTTATATTAAAGTCAAAATCGGTTTATAATGATTCCAAAGGGTCTTATTTCGAAGATAAAGTGGGGAAGGGTCAAAATCCTATCAACCAATAGGATTTAGACAAGTTTAGGGTAATATTTTAACCTTATCAATTAGATTTAACTCTAAGTTAAATAATTTAACTTTTACCATGTCTTTTTGTTTTCTTTCACTATATGGTTAATACACTTACTATAACATGCCAAACGAACCCCAAATTGTTTATTATTAAAATATATATCCTTATCTAAGTCATTTGGCCGAACCTTAGATTTTTAGGAATAAAATAACAATTAATAATATAATATTTGATTTAAAAACTATTTTGTGTCAATTTTGACACTATTTGATATATGATTTTTGTGAAAGTCATAAAAGAATTATATGTTCGAAACAAGTTGATTAAATCAACATTAATATATCATAGTAACCTATAAAATTAGTTGAATTCATAAAAAGTCTCAAATTACATTTATTTTGGTGTTTATAACATCAATTATGTCAATATTTCATTAATAAGATAATTACTGCATCATCTTTGTGTCATATATAAATTACATTATTTGATGTCTAAAAATTACAAATAAAATATCATCATGTAGGAAATCTTTTTAGCTTTCTAATGAATATTTACAATTGAATTTATCTTATGTATAACCCCATATTAAAAATGATTTACTTATTAAACTTTGATTTTAACTATTTTAACCCTTCTTTAAATAAATTAATAATAAATGTCCTAATCTAATCCAAGTGGGCCTAAATGGTCATATTTTATTCCTAAGTTTGATTTTGGTCGCATTACACTTTCCAATAGAATTAGGACATGTGTTAGGGTAATATTAATATCATATTTACCCTTAGTTACCCTATTTACAATTAACCGCGGTAAAAAAAAGTAAAAAGTTACTATTCACCAAAAAATTATTTTCATCTCATTGAACCACATTTTAGTCCTTGATATTAACCGTGTGTCTCGGATTTTCGAAATTCCAATCACAGAAGCGGTAAAATTATGTTTTATGCAAAATTCAGTTTTTAACCTACCACTTAGTGGTTTCACTATTCATCAAAAATTGAAAGTTTTCAGAAAAATACCAAAATTTCACCCTAGGCTAATTTCGATATTCTGAGTCCAAAAATGAAGTCCATTTTGAAAAATAAAATTTATAAAATTCCAAAAAGTGGTTATTACTATTCATAACGGCTAGTTTTAATAGCATAATGTTGTTTAGTGAAACTCGGTATTGCGTACGACGCAAGCTATCGAGGAAGGTCGCGATTGCGTGTAAAGCAAGCCAAGCAAGTGTTGTATAGAAAAAGATTCCTTTGATGATTTATATAACATAAAAGTCTCGGGTGTTACATTGTCACTTGTGTTTTTAAGTAAAATGTCATTTTAAACTAGAAATATGTATTATGAGTCATATCAGTCACACCATGTATTAGATTGACAAAACACTAATTACTATATGTCAAAAATGACTTATGAATTGTTTTCCAAAATTATTAAGATAATGCAAGTGTGGTTTCTTAGTTTTCAGTGAGTGATACATGTTTTGAACTAAAATATCAATTTTAGATTGATAATGAACAATTTAAATCATACAGGGCACACCATTTATTAGATTGAGGTCAGATGATTCCTACAAATCACAAATGACATATGGATCATTTTCTTAAAGTTTCATAATAATCCCAATTCTTTTTCAGGATTTTGAGTATGTCACTTATCTTTTTTACTAAAATGTCAATTTTAAATAAAAAGACACACTTGGAGTCATAGCAGAAACACCATACGTCAGATTGAGGTGTGGCCGATTCCTACACTTAAAAAATGACTTATGGATTGTTTTCCTAAAGTATCAAAACAATCTGAATTTTTTTTCTCATTTTTGAGTATGTCACATGTATTTATTACTAAAATTTCATTTGTAATAGATAACACACACTTTGAGTGATACCAATTGTAACAGCCCAAGATTTTATAAAATATATTCTTTTTAATTTTATTAATGTCTTGTGTTGTACGTTACACCAAAAGGAGCTTGCACAACACGAATCCTTGACTTGCCTTGCATTACACACAATCGCGACCTTCCTCGATAGCATGTGTAATACGCAATACCGAGTTTCAATAAACAACGATATGCTATTAAAATATTATTAAAACTAGCCGTTATGAATAGTAATAACCACTTTTTAATATTCTGTAAATCTTATTTTTCAAAATGGACTTCATTTTTGGATTCGGAGTATCGAATTTAGCCTAAGGTGAAATTTTGGTACATTTCGGATAACTTCCATATTCTGATGAATAGTGAAAATTACTAAATTATAATTAAAAACAACTTTTTTAATCAAAATAATTAATAGAGATAAATTATTAATTTGAGTGGTTTTAAAGTATATTTAGAATATATTTTTACAATTTAATACAATGTTGGTCATTGGTTGTAATTTCACATTTAAACCAGACATAATCAAGTGTCAATCTTTTGATATATTTTGTTTCCTAAAAACACGCTATTTATTTTAACAGCGGGATTTAATTATAAAATTAATTAATGCAACATATATGTTATGAATTTGGTAAAATAGATTTAATTTTTGAATTCGGAATATGAAATATAGCTTAGGATGAAATTTTGGCATTGTTCTGAAAAACATCAATTTGTGATGAATAGTGAAACTACTAAGTGGTAGTTAAAAAAACTGAATTTTTCATAAAACTTAATTTTACCACTTCTGTGAATGGAATTTCAAAAATCCGAGAGACACGGTTAATGTCAGTAAGTAAAATGTGGTTCAATGAGATGAAAATAATTTTTGGTGAATAGTAAATTTTTACTTTTTTTACCACGGTTAATAGTAAATAGAGTAACTAAGGGTAAATATGATATCAATATTACCCTAAAACATGTCCTAATTCTATTGGACAAGTGTAATTAGACCAAAAACAAACTTAGGAATAAAATATGACCATTTAGGCCCACTTGGATTAGATTAGGACATTTATTATTAATTTATTTAAAGAAGGGTTAAAATAGTTAAAATCAAAGTTTAATAAGTAAATAATTTTTAATATGGGGTTATACATAAGATAAATTCGACTATAAATATTCATTAGAAAGATAAAAAGATTTCCTACATAATGGAATTTTATTTGTAATTTTTAGCCATTAATGAATTTAATTTATTTATGACACAATGATGATGTAGTAATTATCTTATTAATGAAATATTGACATAATTGATGTTATAAACACCAAAATAAATGTAATTTGAGACATTTTATGAATTCCACTAATTTTCTAGGTTACTATGATATATTATTGTTGATTTAATCAACTTGGATAGAACATAAAATTCTGTTATGACTTTCACAAAAATCATATATCAAATAGTGTCAAAATTGACACAAAATAGTTTTTAAATCAAATATTATATTATTAATTGTTATTTTATTCCTAAAAATCTATGGTTCGGCCAAAGGACTTAGCTAAAGATATATATATTAATAATAAACAATTTGGGGTCCGTTTGGCATTTTATAGTAAGTTTATTAACCATATAGTGAAAGAAAACAAAAAGACACGGTAAAAGTTAAATTATTTAACTTAGAGTTAAATCTAATTGATAAGGTTAAACTAATACCCTAAACTTGTCTAAATCCTATTGGATGATAGGATTTTGACCCATACCCACTTTATCTTCTAAATAAGACCCTTTGGAACCATTATAAACCGATTATGACTTTAATATAAAATAATATTTTGAGATATTCCTAAGGTGCCCCTCTCCTCCCCTATAAAAGGACACCTCCTCCCCCTCCTCCTCACACCAATTTGAGAACTCAAGCTCGGCCAACCCCTGAAAAACTACCTTATCCACATCCCTAGAATAATCCTAGAGGTCCTGGTCTTCTTCAAAGACCAATCTTAGTTCCCTAAGTGGAGGATTCAAAGAGGCGTTTCAAAGTAGAGGTAATATCCATTACCGATCTTTTCAATTTTTTTCTTCTTCAACTTATTATTCTTTAGTTGTTTCATGATAAAGTAATAACATCAGTATTACTTACATACTGATATGTTATTATAAATATGAAACAACTCTAATTAACCTTCTATCCATCCTACGGAAAAAGGAAACCACCGCGCGTGCGTACGTACGGAATACCGTGTCCACGCCGTGGTGTAATCTATTTTCCGCCACCACCTTAATTGGATGTGTATAATGGTTTAATGAGTAACTATATATGATTATTATAAAGTGATTTTGATACTGAAATAGTATACATACAATTCAACACAATTCCACGACCATGGGAACGATATCATCGCTCGTGCGTACGTACGGACTACCGTCTCCACGACGCGATGAGATTCATTCTCAATGATTAACCATTCATGAATGATTATAAAGTATATATAATAATTACTAATGAAATATATGACCTAATAATGATACTGGAATTATTTATATTTATATGTATTTCATCTACTTAATTCCATTCAATTCAATAAGAAAACGAAAATAGCGTTCATGCGTACGAACGGACTACCGTCTCCATGAACGGTGTATTTCTTTCCATTTACTGATTTATTATATATGTATATTCTGAATATATAAATATAAATCATGTTTTATATTCTGGAATTAATTAATCATGATCTAAGTAATCATATGAATAATTACAAGTTAAAAACACGAACGACAAATGAGAAGATTTTACCCAAAACGCTACTTTAGCATGAATTTACAAAAGAACGGGTAATATAAAGTCATAAGTGGATCAAATATGATATAATAACAATGAATATGATTCTGGAATAAGTCAATAACATGATTTAAATCATTATACAGGAGGTTCGGACACTTACAAAGCAAGTCGGACCTAAGGTAAGGGAAATATCACAATCTCATTTTTATCCGGGATTGTTTATTCGTAAGTATTTACTAGGGTGTATTTTATCTTCCACATACAAGTTCCCTCAATATGTAATATTGAATCCATCCACTTACAATAGTTTAAATCCAATTTTACCCTTCGGTGAGTTTTTAGTAAAGAATATGAAAGGAATCTTTTGTCGTTTTTTTTGTACGAGGTACTTTTTGACTTTTCCGACAAAGGTACGAAGAATGTTTTTTTTAACTTATACGGAATGTATGGATTTTTAAAACATTATTTCCAAGAAGCTTCCTTTACAAGTTTTCAAGTTTATTTTTGATCAAATTTCTTTTAGTTTATAATTGTATGACATGATAAGAAAAGAAAAGTGTTTTTGAAGAAGATATGATATTTTCCTCAAGAATGGAGTTCAAGTGTTTTATCAAAATTATTTTCCATCTAAGATAATAAAGGGTTCTGTTTTTATCCCTATTATTACATTGATTTGATCATGTTGTGATTGAATTATTTTTATGAATTCCTTTATCTTGCATGAATTGTTTTATGATGTCATGTTGTTTAAGAATCCCATTTTTATTACAAGGGTTACGCTATGGTGTATGGTTTATGATTATGTGGCACACATAAGAAAGGATTCATTATGAGATGGGTGGGACCTATATCTCCCTCCAATGCATTGGGTAAAGATTTTATATCTCATGAGATAGACATGGCTGGAATGGTAGGTTATACCGGTTCAGTGAAACAGGACTGAAATGAGGGTTACTCGATTCAGAAAGGGACTTTGTCCACTAAGATAGTCTTGGCAATGAGTCTTGACTAACAAGAAATGATTCTCTATGATTATGTGTGAATGCCACAAAGTTTCATGTTTTAAGTTATGATTATTGTGATTACATTTCACTACCATGGTTTATCCCATGTTATGAAATTATGATCTCTTTTGTAGGTTAAGATTTCCAAAAGTTATGTGCTTGTGTATATGATGTGATTGATATTTCTTTTTTTACCCTTACTGAGCATTTGAGCTCACCCTTTTATGTTTTCTTTTCCCCAGGATATAAAAAAGGGTTTTAGTTAAAAAAAGGGAAGATCTTTATGGGAGATATTGAAGATCTTTCACCACGATTAGACGATTATGTTCCAAGTTTCCAAAGACACTAAACTATTACGATCCTTGTGTGTGTGTTTTTGTTATGTACCATGTATTCCGAAAAAGTAATGTAATGTCCATGTACGTCAAGCTTCGGGTCTCTACAATTGGTATCAGAGGAAAGGTTTAGTCAACCTTTGGAAACTAGGATGCGAGAACTTTAGTGAGATCCCTAGAGATATTTATAAGGTATGTCCAGGGATGTCCCTAAGGATAAGTATGCGTATAGGATACAGTCCTAGAACTACGGTAACGATCATAGAATTTAACCTATGATGTTAGATATTGAGGGTACTCCACCTTTATTATGTTTTTTTCCCTAGCTTGATTTTTGCCTCTCACACTATTCTTTTTTTTGGGTTTTAGAAAATGGCTGGAAACAAGATGATTCATGATAATGGAGGATATGATGGACAATGGAATGATATTCTTCATAATGAAATGGGATTTGGATGTCCAAACATCATTATTTTGCTGAATCAGCATTCTCATAATATGATAAATAAAGTAAAATTTGGTAAGTTTCCTGACTCGGCTAATAAGAGAAACATGGAGTTTCATGATGATCATAGAGGAAAGAAAGTTCAATTTCCCCTATGTAAATCATGTGGGAAGAGGCATCAAGGAGAATGTTTCAAAGGAAATGGAAGATGATTTGGGTGTGGAAAAGAAGGACACAAAGCCAGTAAGTGCAATGGAAAAGTTTCAGTTAATACCATGGATGAGGTTAATGGTATTGCTACGACATCAACAATGGTTAAATGTTTTAAATGTGGAATGTACGGGCATTATGCAAACCAATGCCCTGAGGGAAAGTCTCATGAAGAAAATTAGTATGGTCGTATGGGTAGAATTTATGTGGATGATGATGAAGAGACTACAAATGATATGTGAGATGAAAGAATTGTTGAAGCTTGGCCAATTGTTTAAGAAGGTAGTGGAATGGTTACATGTTTATCAAGTGTAATGTTGTATTATAGAATAAAAAGACATCTAAGGATTTTTACACTGTTGTCTTTCCTTATGTTTTGAAAGTTTATGATGAATGGTATGAGTAACAATGAAAGGTTATTCAGATATTTTTTGGAAAGTGGATGATATGCGCATAATGAAGTGATAAAGAGAAAATGAAATGCTTGACAGTATTCATGAGCTCATGATTGATATAAGGACTAAGTGATATCATGGTTTGAGTATATAGAATTTTGAGGATTTTGGTATGTGGAAAGTGTTAACGTTTAACTGCATTCATGTTTTCAATAAGGTTCAATGGGTATTCAAGGGAATACATGATTGAGGCCTTTGAATGTTTGGAATGTGACCAACAAAACATATCTTATGATATATGGGGATAAACGATGGTATTAAGTCTCTGGTAATCATTTTCACTATGTTATGAGAGTGGACTGCAGTATTATGGATAAGCCTAAAGATTGGAATGGATTATGTTGGACATTAGTTAGTATTGTTTAAGGATAAAACTTTTTTGATATTGTTGATGGGATGTTATAGTAATATAGCTTTAGAAAAAGGACAACCTGCAGGACGGGCGACAGCCCATCGCGTCGGACAAGGCTGTGAGAATCGAACCCACAACCGAAGTGCGACTGGCCTTTATCGCCTACCACTGGCCTATAGGAAGTCCCGGTATAGTAGAAACTAGTTTTATTATATTAAGCAGTATGATATATGAAGTATAAGTCCATTTTAGGTACCATATATGATTAATCTCACTATAGAATGACTTATGTATATTTAATAACTTTTTTTAACCTTTTGATGGAATGACCCGTCATTCTATCACATGATCTGCTAACACTTCACGAATAAAAAAATTCAACTTCATTTATTTAAGAGATGAAGTGGAAATTGTTCAAGGCACGAACAACAGTGAGATTGTACCAAAATAAAGTAAGTATTTATTCTAATTCAAATTTTCAACTTTAGGGAAATGATCTTGAAAACCAAAAATGTTGTCCTAGTGATCTTATACCTGATGAATCAGATGGTACCTTATATCATCCCAAATCTATGGATTTGTGATTACTGGCTTTTCCATAGCCATGTTCTCTACCACTCTCCATTAGAACATGATGGTTAGATTACTCTTCCATATCCATATTTTCACCTATGTGGAAACCCAATGATTAGTTTATTTGGGTAACCGTTATGTTTCATACTTTTGTTTTTAAAGTTTGGTTTTGATATTCCTTTTTATGATGTGGGTTTCTATTAAAGGAACTTTCGAATAGTAAACCATTTTTAACCCCGACAAATTTCGAGGGCGAAATTCATTTTAAGGGGGATAGAATGTAACAGCCCAAGATTTTATAAAAAATATTCTTTTTAATTTTATTAATGTCTTGTGTTGTACGCTACACCAAAAGGATCTTGCACAACATGCATCCTTGACTTGCCTTGCATTACACGCAATCACGACCTTCCTCGATAGCGTGTGTAATACGCAATATCGAGTTTCACTAAACAACGATATGCTATTAAAAAATTATTAAAACTAGCCGTTATGAATAGTAATAACCACTTTTTAAAATTCTGTAAATCTTATTTTTCAAAATGCACTTCATTTTTGGATTCGGAAAACTTCCATATTCTGATGAACAGTGAAAATTACTAAATTAAAATTAAAAACAACTTTTTTAATCGAAATAATTAATTGAGATAAATTATTAATTTGAATGGTTTTAAAGTATATTTAAAATATATTTTTACAATTTAATACAATGTTGGTCATTGGTTGTAATTTCACATTTAAACCAGACATAATCAAGTGTCAATCTTTTGATATATTTTGTTTCCTAAAAACACGCTATTTATTTTAACAGCGGGATTTAATTATAAAATTAATTAATGCAACTTCTATGTTATGAATTTGGTAAAATAGATTTCATTTTTGAATTCGGAATATGAAATATAGCTTAGGATGAAATTTTGGCATTGTTCTGAAAAACATCAATTTTTGATGAATAGTGAAACTACTAAGTGGTAGTTAAAAAAACTGAATTTTTCATAAAACTTAATTTTACCACTTCTGTGAATGGAATTTCAAAAATCCGAGAGACACGGTTAATGTCAGTAAGTAAAATGTGGTTCAATGAGATGAAAATAATTTTTGGTGAATAGTAACTTTTTACTTTTTTTTACCACGGTTAATAGTAAATAGGGTAACTAAGGGTAAATATGATATCAATATTACTCTAACACATGTCCTAATTCTATTGGACAAGTTTAATTCGACCAAAAACAAACTTAGGAATAAAATATGACCATTTAGGCCCACTTGGATTAGATTAGGACATTTATTATTAATTTATTTAAAGAAGGGTTAAAATAGTTAAAATCAAAGGTTAATAAGTAAATCATTTTTAATATGGGGTTATACATAAGATAAATTCGACTATAAATATTCATTAGAAAGATAAAAAGATTTCCTACATAATGGTATTTTATTTGTAATTTTTAGACATTAGATAATTTAATTTATTTATGACACAATGATGATGCAGTAATTATCTTATTAATGAAATATTGACATAATTGATGTTATAAACACTGAAATAAATGTAATTTGAGACTTTTTATGAATTAAACTAATTTTATAGGTTACTATGATATATTAATGTTGATTTAATCAACTTGGTTTGAACATATAATTCTGTTATGACTTTCACAAAAATCATATATAAAATAGTGTCAAAATTGACACAAAATATTTTTTAAATCAAATATTATATTATTAATTGTTATTTTATTCTTAAAAATCTATGGTTCCGCCATAAGGCTTAGATAAGGATATATATATTAATAATAAACAATTTGGGGTTCGTTTGACATGTTATAGTAAGTGTATTAACCATATAGTGAAAGAAAACAAAAAGAAACGGTAAAAGTTAAATTATTTAACTTAGAGTTAAATCTAATTGATAAGGTTAAACTAATACCCTAAACTTGTCTAAATCCTATTGGATGATAGGATTTAGACCCATCCCCACTTTAGCTTCGAAATAAGATCCTTTGGAACCATTATAAACCGATTTTGACTTTAATATAAAATAATATTTTGAGATATTCCTAAGGTGCCCCTCTCCTCCCCTATAAATGGACAACTCCTCCCCCTCCTCCTCACACCAATTTGAGCACTAAAGCTCGGCCAACCCCTGAAAACAACCTTCTCCACATCCTTAGAATAATCCTAGAGGTCCTGGTCTTATTCAAAGACCAATCTTAGTTCCCTAAGTGGAGGATTCAAAGAGGCGTTTCAAAGCAGAGGTAATATCCATTACCGATCTTTTCAATTTCTTTCTTCTTCAACTTCTTCTTCTTTAGTTGTTTCATGATAAAGTAATAACATCAGTATTAATTACATACTGATATGTTATTATAAATATGAAACAACTCTAATTAACCTTCTATCCATCCTACGGAAAAAGGAAATCACCGCGCGTGCGTACGTACGGAATACCGTGTCCACGCCGTGGTGTAATCTATTTTCCGCCACCACCTTAATTGGATGGGTATAATGGTTTAATGAGTAACTATATATGATTATTATAAAGTGATTTTGATACTGAAATAGTATACATACACTTCAACACAATTCCACGACCATGGGAACGATATCATCGCTCGTGCGTACGTACGGACTACCGTCTCCACGACGCAATGAGATTCATTCTCAATGATTAACCATTCATGAATGATTATAAAGTATATATAATAATTACTAATGAAATATATGACCTAATAATGATACTGGAATTATTTATATTTATATGTTTTTATCTACTTAATTCCATTCAATTCAATAAGAAAACGAAAATAGCGTTCATGCGTACGTACGGACTACCGTCTCCATGAACGGTGTATTTCTTTCCATTTACTGATTTATTATATATGTATATTCTGAATATATATATATAAATCATGTTTTATATTCTGGAATTAAGTAATCATGATCTAAGTAATCATATGAATAATTACAAGTTAAAAACACGAACGACAAATGAGACGATTTTACCCAAAACGCTACTTTAGCATGAATTTACAAAAGAACGGGTAATATAAAGTCATAAGTGGATCATATATGATATAATAACAATGAATATGATTCTGGAATAAGTCAATAACATGATTTAAATCATTATACAGGAGGTTCGGACACTTACAAAGCAAGTCGGACCTAAGGTAAGGGAAATATCACAATCTCATTTTTATCCGAGATTGTTTATTCGTAAGTATTTACTGGGGTGTATTTTATCATCCACATCCATGTTCCATAAATATGTAATATTGTATCCATCCACTTACAATAGTTTAAATCCAATTTTACCCTTCGGTGAGTTTTTAGTAAAGAATATGAAAGGAATCTTTTGTCGTTTTTTTTGTACAAGGTACTTTTTGACTTTTCCGACAAAGGTACGAAGAATGTTATTTTTAACTTATACGGCATGTATGGATTTTTAAAACATTATTTCCAAGAAGCATCCTTTACAAGTTTTCAAGTTTATTTTTGATCAAATTCTTTTAGTTTATAATTGTATGACATGATAAGAAAAGAAAAGTGTTTTTGAAGAAGAAATGATATTTTCCTCAAGAATGGAGTTCAAGTGTTTTATCAAAATTATTTTACATCTAAGATAATAAAGGGTTCTATTTTTATCCCTATTATTACATTGATTTGATCATGTTTTGATTGAATTATTTTTATGAATTCCTTTATCTTATATGAATTGTTTTATGATGTCATGTTGTTTAAGAATCCCATTTTTATTACAAGGGTTACGCTATGGTGTATGGTTTATGATTATGTGGCACACATAAGAAAGGATTCATTATGAGATGGGTGGGACCTATATCTCCCTCCAATGCATTGGGTAAAGATTTTATATCTCATGAGATAGACATGGCTGGAATGGTAGGTTATACCGGTTCAGTGAAACAGGACTGAAACGAGGGTTACTCGATTCAGAAAGGGACTTTGTCCACTAAGATAGTCTTGGCAATGAGTCTTGACCAACAATAAATGATTCTCTATGATTATGTGTGAATGCCACAAAGTTTCATGTTTTAAGTTATGATTATTGTGTTACATTTCACTGCCATGATTTATCCCATGTTATGAAATTATGATCTCTTTTGCAGGATAAGATTTCCAAAATTTATGTGCTTGTGTATATGATGTGATTGATATTTCTTTTGTTTACCCTTACTGAGCATTTGAGCTCACCCTTTTATGTTTTCTTTTCCCCAAGATATAAAAAAGGGTTTTATGTAAAAAAAGGGAAGATCTTTATGGGAGATATTGAAGATCTTTCACCACGATTAGAAGATTATGTTCCAAGTTTCCAAAGACACTAAACTATTACGATCCTTGTGTGTGTGTTTTTGTTATGTACCAAGTATTCCGCAAAAGTAATCTAATGTCCATGTACGTCAAGCTTTGGGTCTCTATACCAATTACATCAAGTGTCTGTTTAGCGTGTGACTAATTCTTACACATAAAAATGACTTATGAATATTTTTCCTAAAGTATCTGGATAATATGAGAGTTTTTTCTTTGTTTTTAGTAAGTGAAACATGTTTTGAAATAAAATATCCATTTTAGACTATTAACAGACACTTTGAGTCATATGAGAGACAACGTGTATCAGATTGATGTGAAACTAATTCTTATACATCAAAAATGACATATGAATTGTTTTCATAAAATATCAAGACAATCCGAAAGTTTTTTCTTGGTTTTGAGTATGTCACTTTTCTTTTTTACAAAAATGTTAATTTTAAATAAAAAGACACACTTGGAGTCATAACAGACACACCATGCATCAGATTGAGGTGATACCAATTCCTAAACATCCTAAATTAATTATGGATTATTTTCCTAAAGTATAAAAACAATCCAAATGCGTTTTCTCATTTTTAAGTATGTCACTTGTTTGTTTTTTTACTAAAATGTCATTTTAAACTGAAAACACAAACTTTGAGTGATACCAGTCACATCGTGTGTCAGTTTCATGTGAAAATATTTTTTAAATGTAAATAATAACTGGTGAACTATTATCCAAAATTATCAATACAATACAAGTGATTTTGATTAGTTTTTAGTGATTGACACACATTTTGAACTAAAATGTTAATTTTAAATTGATAATGGATACTTTGAGTCATATCGGGCACACCATGTATCAGATTGAGGTAAATATGATTCTTATATGTCACAAATGACTTATGGATCATTTTAATATAGTATAAAAACAATCCAAATGTGTTTCCCTAGTTTTGAGTCTGTCACTTGTCTTCTCTACTAAAATTTCAATCTTAAATAAAAAAGACACACTCGGAGTCATATCGGTCTCACTGTACATCAGATTAATGTGAGACCCATTATACATGTGGAAAATTATTTATAAACTATTTTTCTAAAGTATCAAACCAATCTGAATGCGTTTTCTTGGTTTTTTATATGTCAATTTTTTTACTAAAATGTCATTTTAAATTGGAAACACACACTTTTGAGTCATTTTAGTCACATCATATATTGGATTGATGTGAGACTAATTACTACACATCAAAAATTAATTATGAATCATTTTCCTAAATCATCACTACAATATGAGTTTTTTTGATTGGTTTTTAGTTAGTGACACATGATTTGAACTAAAATACCAATTTTAAACTGATAATGGACACTTTGATTCATATCAGGCACACCGTGTATTAGATTGAGGTGATGCTAATTTCTACTTGTCAAAAATGACTTATGGAACATTTTTATAAAGTATCAAAACAATAAAAATGTGTTTGAAGTGTTTTGAGTATGTCACATTTCTATTTTACTAAAATTTAAATTTTTAATAAAAAGGAACAATTGGTTATATACAAGACACACCATGAATCAGATTAAGGTGTGTCTTATTCTTACACAAAACAAATGACTTTTGGAATTTTTTCCTAAAGTATGAAAAAATATTAATGTGTTTTCTTGGTTTTGAATATGTGATATAGGCTTTGAACTAAAATAAAACTATAAACTAAAAACATAGAGTCCAATTTATACCGATCACAATGTGTATCAGATTGAGGTGTAGCTGATTGAGTATAGGATATGTGTTTTTCTTTCAAAAATATATAAAATCTAATAAAGAGAGAATATGTTCCATTATAATGAAAGAAGAAACCCCATGCTGCCTCAACCACTTCACATTTTATTTAGCATGGGTTTTTCTCTTCCATCAAAATGGAATATGTTCTTTCTTTTCTATATTATTACAAATAGTTGAATGAAAAATAAAACTTCCCAAAAGATCTATGAAAAAAACTAAATAAGTATTAGATAAAAATGATAAAAAAAATTCCCTACAAATAATAGATAAAATGATGATAAAATTAATTAAATAAGTAGTATAAATTCACCTTTTCATGATGTTTTTATATATTCTTGAACCATTTCGTTGTTTTAATTATCCCATTTTTAGCCTTAAAGTCCAATCTCTCATGAGCATGAGAAACTTCAAAAAAACAACCCCAACCCAAAAAAATCCAACTGTATAATAAAACAATTCTTATATTATTAATACTATAAAGAAATAAATTAAACATAAATATGAAATATTACATTACAAAAATGTCAATTTTAAACAAAAACCATACAATTTGAGTCATATCGTGTACACCGTGTATCAGATTGAGTGCATGATCATAGTACATGAGTGAATCATTTTTTTTGATGAAGTCACTTCTTCATGATCTCTATGAAAATTAACATAATAAGTATCAAATAGAAATGATTAGGAAATTAACTAAAAAATAAGATAAAATGATGATAAAATCAACTATTAACGAGAAAGAAGTCACATCTTCATGACATATGTGTACATTTAGACACCAGGCATGCTACCCATTCGTTTCTAAACAAATATATTTCATCTTGTGAGTACGATGACTATTGAAAATCATGGAAGTACTAGAAAAATATAAATTCATAAAAGATTAATAAATATTTTAAATGCAATTTTAATTATCTTCAAAAATACCTCTATGAGGATGATAGTTTGTTGATGGTATATGATATATCTCTTAAATTTTCAAACATAATAACCACAATATTTTACATTTGTTTATTTCAAAAAATATAAAAAACATTGATAAAAATAAGTAATTTGTTTTGATATGTGTTTTGATAGTGAAATCTTATTATATATACCCTAGTACTTATCCACTTGTAGAAGTTGACAGGCTCCCTGTGCACATGGAAGGTCCTCATGCCATGATTTTTATGGTATTTAAACATCTCCCTATCATAAAATAATTCTCACTAAAACATAATATAAATTATATAACGTGAATTTTAGTTGTAAAAAATTGGATACAATGTTACAAATTGACAAAAGTCATCACGTGTGGTCAGTTTGTTGGGTATCCATGCAATGAATCCAGAAAATAAATCTTTATAGTATCCAAATTGACTAAAATGAGTACAAAATGATGCCTAAAAAAGAAATAATAAATTAATGGAATGAAAATATATTTTATATGATTAAATTTTAGAGTTTTACCCCTGCATCATTGGTATGAATAAGAACCTGTCATTCATAAGTTTTCTTTTAATCATTGTGTCTAGTTTTTCCACTATTTCATCAATTTTAGTTGATTCCATTTTGGTTTTGTATGTATAAGTGATGTGAGGACTAATGAGTCCATATTTATGTTCATAGTGTTTTCACTTCAAATATAATTGATATAAAATCCTGAAAAAATTATGTATTGTATTTAGTCATAATTAACACAGTCAAATAACTATTGGAAAAATAGATCTTGAAAACACACATTATTTATAAATTTAAAACTGAGACTCCAATCCATTCATAATTGAGGATTTCATTTAAATTCTAAAGATAAATAAAGTATTAAATGGCCTCTCTATACATTTTTTCTTCAAAATCAACTATGTGATTACTAAAACATTGTAACATTGTATCTACTTGAACCTTCAATTTCAGTAAATTCAGATATTCAATAGCTGGGGTAATGGTTATTTGTGAATATATTTTTTATTGTATGGATTAACCTTTAGATAGTTTTGATTTGACCTTTAGTTTCACCCCTTTACTTTGTTATACTATAATAATATTCATCAGTTTAGACCTTTTTTCATAAATTGTTAAATGTTTATCATGAAAAATAAATTATAAATGAATACCTCTTTGTCAAATTTGTTTTACAAGATCTAATAGCCATGATATAAATGTTCCAATAACTTACTCGACCATATGAATATCTGCTTCATCAAGTGGAATAGGTAGCTCAGTGCTCGGCTCATGAGTTACGCTAATCCCCACTCTCACATGACATGTTGGATGTTTTCTATTATGTAGAGTGTCTTCTTGGATATTGAACACTACAACCGTCACAACAAGGATATGTGTGAGTATTGATAGATATAAATCATAATAATTTTCACCCTATATAATATCAGTACATGAAAGGTATTAGTGTTTTCCAAATTCAAATTTCATAGAAATAATTATGAGAATATTGATTATCTCATTTAAGATATCACTTTAAAGGGGATGGATTTCCTCAATGATGGTGGGGTGGGGTGGGGAGATCTTCACACAAAGGTTGTTCTTGAGATTTTCATTCGCTTTTCTTCCCCTCATAACATTTTCTAGAAACTTATATTGCCAATTAAAAGTTTCTTCAAGGGAATATAATCATTCCTGTATCTCTTCCATTTTCTTATCATTATCACCATATTCTTTTCTTTTCACAAAATATGTTTGGTGTCTCACACTAAAACCATTAGGTATGATGTGGTCATACTGTTCTGGACACTATAAGACCACGAATAGTAGGTGTTCATCTGGTATAGGTGTTGATGATTCTTGTGTCAATGTTAGATAGAATATAAAGAAAAATAAGTAACAATTATTATGTAATAACGATTTAAAGAAAAATGATTTTTTATTATTTCATACTTACACATGTCTCCCACACTTTTTGTGTGTTTTCATATATTAAACTCTCATATTTATTTACATGTTATTCATTCCATAACACATGACATGGGATGGAAGTGTGTTTGTATTTGGATTCATCAATCAACATATAAATAGAGGAACATAATTATGATGTTTTTTATATCACATAAAAGTATTATAGTAGATTAAAAAGAAATATATTTTTTTTAAGTGAAGAATACTTCGTCCTTGATTTATGGTAGGGGTATGCTGATTTTTCTACCCATTTCTTATTTTCAACACTCATTTTATGTTTCATAAATTAAAAATTCTTAATAATATTTATTAATACACATATTTTCAAATAATGTATTACCGACCACATTGTACCTGAAAAGATATCTCCTTGTGACGACCAGTAAACACATCCCATGAATCTTGGCTTATTAGGTGTGCATACATATGTAGTGGGTGTGGGTTTATTTTCCCTTTAGTGTATTTGAGATGAAATTTTGTTAGAATTGTGAAAAATACTCTATGAGACTTTTCAAAAATAATTAATATATATTTATTTTTGGATTAATCTACTGTAAATGCACTTAGAAATGGATAATGAAGAGTAATTCAATGTTTTATTATTTTATTTTTTAGTAAAAAAAAGAAAGGCTATAATAATGCTACTCTAATATATTCCCAAATCAGTGTATTAAGCATGTACACAACATAATCACATGAATCTACATCAATTGGCACACACTTGTGAGATATGAGCCTAATAAAGCTACTGAACATGGCCTTTTGGGGTTACCAGGCTGGCCGCACACATTCTAACCAACCTTGAATTTGATGCCATTGATTTTCACCTTAATAATTTTTGCTAACACCATTATGCTACAATGATCCTATTTTTTATCGAACATCATTTCTTCACCATTTACCATTTCCTTTGGTTTAAAATTGACAAGATGATTTTTCTATAGAGTGGTATAATCGACTTGTGTATAAGATTTTTGTTCCTCTACACTATATGGAACAACAAATTGGGAAACCTATTGTTCTTTATGATTGGGAGCATCAGTACGTGCAAAAGTCATTATCAGAAGAATTGGTTTAATATTTAATTTATATTACATAAATGAATAAGTGTATAGATAATAACATGATGTAACACAATTTATATTACAAAAAATATAACCTCATTATTTTACTCTATTTTTTTTAAAGGTTGAAGAGATTTAACCCCACTTTTGAGTATCCAAACTTCTTTCATTGTGGTCTCCCATGACATATAGGACCCCTTATACATTGTAACCATTGTGAAATGATTGTGACATTCCAATATAATGGTAATACTCAATTAAATTTTCATCTGATCCTTCAGTGGTTTTGGTTGATAAAAGAATAATTGACCACTTTCAGTTTGAGCATTCCTGATCCCCACGAACTGAAAACTAGTGTCGGGTATCAACAGAGTAATAAAAAGGAATGATTTTTCCCAAGAATAAATAAACTAAATAAAGAAAATAAACAAATCGTCCCAATAGATATAACAATATCCAAACTGAACATCCTTTATACAAGAATATGAAAATACAACCAAACTATAAAAGAAGATCCAAATTGAAACCTGACAACCCAACTTCTCCATGTGACCTCGAGGGCCACTCTCTGACACCAAGAAAACCTATCTCCCATGGAGGTCATTACCAAGATGAGACCTACACCACAAGCTAAAAAAACAAGAAACTATATGTGTGAGTACTAAAACTCAGTTGGAATGCCCAACCAATCTATTCCCAATGGTCTTCCATTAAAATAAAAGGAATACCAACTTCATGATTTCAATACAATATATAAAGGTAAGATTTTCCACAATTTTTACTTTAAAACAAATCTTGTTCCATTTCCCTTTTTCATTAAAAAAACTTGTTCATATCCATTAAAGATAAATTAACATTTCCAAGGGTAAAGTAATTCTTTCATTTCAAAATGGAACAAGGGAGTATAAAACATTTTTAATTTAATTGTTTTCCATAAACCTTTGGAATAAAACTCATCACTTTCCAAGAAAGACACCACACATGAGATAACTATAATAATCACATGTAACGCCCCGACCCCAGCTACCCGGAGTCGGTGCATTACTTCGTAAGATTGGCATGATCACAAAAGATCAAGTCTTGAAAGACCGATTAGTTTAGTAGCCTTGGAAACACTAGATACATTCGTAAACGTTAAATTACATCATAAAGTGAAAAACTCCAATAACAATGTCTCCATATTCCACACTCATATCCTCTTCTGACTATCCCTGCAGGTCATTCATAAAATACTTCTTCACAGCCTATAAAATATTAAAACATTGAAAGGGGTGAGCTCAGACGCTGAGTAAGGATAACAATATTGCAGAAGCTTTAATAAATAAACATAAAAATTTAAGGCAAATTATAACTAAAACAAAATCCTTTTAAACTAGAACATCATCATAATATGGAAAAAGTAAAATGAGATAATTTCATTCACTTCTTCACATGGATATTCTACTGGTCGAATAATCACATGCAATATCAATAACCACTTTCATAATGAGGGAATGTATAATGCCAGACATTCTGAAACATTTTGTCAAGGCCTCGGCCAAGACGTCTAAAATGATTAAGGCCTCGGCCAAAACCATAAATCAATTTGGGAAAAGTCCTCTTCCAATTCCACGTCTAGTTGTCTCATGAGACCTACCGATGCATCGAGGATCTATAGCGGGCTCCACCTTTCACTTATTAAGTCCAATACATTCCTCATATGAATAGGTTTAAACATATCATAAAACATAACATAATCGTATCACATAAAACATGCATAAAGGAAACATAACATTTCCACATTTCAATCACAAGATATCAATACAACACATTGATATAATAAAAACGCTTTCAAAACCATTTTCAATACCAAAATAAAAGAAAGTTAAAACTTTGTATTTATTTTTCATTAAAAAAATGATGGCTTGTAGAGGAAGCCGAAACTCAAATAATGGTCACGATGGTGGAGAAGTCATTGTCGCCGCATAAGTACGGAACGAAAAAAATTCCCTTTTTTCGTTTAGCAAAACGCTTCGTATAAAAAAGATTCCTTTTGAATAAACGTAAAATTCAAAGGGTTTTATACACCGTATAAAAGAAAGTTGTGTATAAAACCAAATATGCCTCAATGAAAGGGGATTGAGACGAAGTCCTTAAAAAGATCATTTTTTAAATAAAATAGATCTATTATGTGCATTAACTATATGAACACATAAAGAAATTACAAATACAAAATAGGACATAATAATATCATGACGTAGTTTTAAAGTAGGAGATTAACCCAAAGAATGGAAATTAGGTTAAGAAATTCCCTTACCTCGTGTCCGACATGACTCAACCGTTCTTTAACCTCCTGAATAATAAACTAGAGTTAATATCTACATTATTAAGAACCATATTCAATTTCATTATCCTTTTAATATCACTTATTACAATGTTATGAACATTATTTAATTATTTAAGTTAATAACGGTCGTTTTGTCGATCTTTGGTACTTGAGTCAACAATAAACTTCTTATAATTACAAGTTGTTCATGTGGTGAAATATCCATTATATCAAGAATTATATTCATGATTTAGATGTCATATATATCATATATATCCAGTATATACATTCATTTATAATATTATGTAACATTTAGAGGTAAGAAATGAAATGCACCGTTCATGGAGACGGTAAGCCGTACGTACGCATGAACACTACTTTCATTTGTATTTCTTATTTAATGGAATGAAATCATAATGATATAAATGTATAATATAATTACAGTATAATATATTGTATAATACCATCTACTCCATCCTTTATATATCCCACATATGTCATTAACGATTCAAATCACTTTGAGGGGACAGTAGTCCGCACATCCTAAAATGAAATTATCGCGTTTACCCATAATGGAAATCATAAATTATGCCATAAATGAGAAATAAAGAAGCATAAGTAAAACATAAACATATTATATATCATATATAAATATAGTGACATCTTAATGGAGACCTTTGAAGGTGTTATATGAGTGTTGAACAATCATCGTTTCGTGAGGTCGAAATTCGCCATCCACAGAAACAGTATGTTCTTTAACCATTAGATGTAGGTGTGTGTAATTGTAGCTCAAAACCTTCTTATAACAACATCCCAGTATATTGAGGATACTGGTTTTGTAACAAAATAAATGAATAAAAAGAGTTTAAGAGGTTGGAGAAGCTAAATAAAACAAAACAACATTAGAGAAGACATTACCTCAAAATCGGGTAACTCTTTTTGATTTGAGCCAAAGGCTTCCTTGGGAAGCGTTCTGCCCAAAGTGAGGCTTCTAGGAGTAAGAGGGGGAAGTTGGGAGAGTATTTGGGAAGAGGTTTGTCGAGCCAAATGGCTTGAAAGTGTGAATGATGTGGTAGAGGTGGGGGCCTTTTATAAGAGAAGAGGAGGGGCACTCTTGGAATGTAAGGAAATTTTACATTATTATACAATGCTTTTCGGATTCTAAAGGTCACACACTTATATAATTAGTGGATAAGGTGATAAGGGTTAGAAATATACTCATCCAATATGTTTTTGACATGTGTAAGCCTTGGATTTTACATTATCTGTTTATTTTATTTAAATCGTTAAATAATGAGGTCATCGCTGCATCATCATGATGTCATAAATAATTTAATTTATTTAATGTCTAAAAATTATAAAAAAAATACTATGATGTAGGAAATCCTTTTAGATTTCCAATTACTATTTATAGTCAAAAATATGACTTTTATAACCCCACGAAAAAAAATTTTGTAAAACATTTCATGTTTGTGTCATTTTTTACTTTATTAAATAAAAGGTATTTATGTCATTTTCCAACTAAAGTGGTTCCATGGGGTCCCCAAGTTGACCCATGGATTGTCTTGGTCGGACATGGAACATACAATGAGGGTAGGACATGTGTCAAGCTCATCTCATATTATCAAAACATTATTTTTACCTTAAACTACACTAATTACCTCTAATCACGATTAAGAACTTAAAAGTTACTATTCACCAAAAATTATTTTAATCTCATTGAACCAAATTTTACATCTTAATGACAACCATGTGTGTCGGATTTTTGAAAATCAAATCATAGAGGTGGTAATATTTCATTTAAACAAAAAATCAGTTATTTAACTACCACTTAGTGGTTTCACTATTCATCAAAAATTGAAGTTTTTCAGAACAATGCCAAAATTTCACCCTAAGCTATAATTGATATTCCGATTTCAAAAATGATGTCTATTTTAAAAAATTCCAAAAATATAAGTTGCATTAATTTATTTTATAATTAATTCCCGCTGTCACAACAAATAGCATGTTTTTAAGAAACAATTTATATCAAAAGATTGGCAATTGTTTATGTCCAATTTCAATGTTAAATTACTTCTAATGACCACCATTGGATAAAATGGTAAAAATATATTCTAATTATACTTTAAAACCACTAAATAGTATAATTTATCACTATAAATTATTTTGATTAAAAAAGTTGTTTTTAAGTATTTTTCAATATTCATAAAAAATTAGAAGTTCTCAGAAAAATACCAAAAATTCAACATAGGCTAATTTCGATATTCCAAATCCAAAAATGAAGTCCATTTTCAAATATAAAATTTCATTAATTTTAAAAAGTGGTTATTACTATTCATATCGGCTACTATGATTAGTCGCGGTTTTTTAGAACTCGAACTTGCGTACAATACAAGCTATTGTAATATTAAAAGAGAGGCGTATCGTGGAAGCTCGGGGTGTTACATTTTCCCCTCCTTCAATAAATTGCATCCTCGCAATTTGAAATTTTTCTTGGAAAATAAAAGGTTGAAAATAGAAAATACCTTTGTGGAAAACCCACATCGGAAATAAGGTTAATAAAATTTACCCTTAATAAGAGGGAAAGGGAAATGAAAAATCACAACCAAATTATGATCTCGATAAGGAGAACATTGGTGGAAATTAGAGACATATAATTGGAGGAAAAATGTAAATATTTGTAGGGATTGATTGAGGTCATCAATCACAAACAAGTGTCAAATAGAGGGCCTCAAAGCCTTCAATCTATGTTAATTTAAAATATCATCAGTTCAAAAAGACATAAGGTATTAGGATAACACATTTTTTTTGTTTTAATATCCCTTTACTAAAGTTTAAGAATTAATTCATTCATTGAATAAGAGATAGGTATATATATATTTATGCATGACAATTAGAGTTTCAACCTTCAACTCATCTTTCACTCAAAAAGATAATAGAACTCAAAAATATTATACTTATCCTAATTGTATAAGGTTCCAAATGTTAACACATACCATTTAGATTAGTAAAATTATTTTGTAATAACCATGGAATTCCTGTAGGCTAGTGGTAGGAAATAAAGGCCTATCGCACTATGATTGTGGGTTCGATTCCTGCAGCTTTGTCCGACGTGACGGGTTATGCCCCACCCTGTAGGTTGCCCTTTTCCTAAAACTATAGTATTATAATATTCAAAAATAATCTTCATAAATTTTTTAAACTTAAACAATACTATCCAAAGATCAACTTAATCCACTCCAACCTTTATAGTTATCCAAAATACCTCTGTCCAGACATTCTCTAAAAGGTCTCTTAATTCCAAAATCAATTTATCAGATTCCCCAAACAATGTAAAGTTTCTCTTATTGTCACACACTAAAAATATAATTACCTTCATCATATTAAAACATTACTGAAATCAACAAGTACTGCAGTACAATCCTTATATATATATCACCTTATTCTAATAACCAGAATATAATCCATGAGTCCAAAAGCACCAATACATTAGTTATTTTGCTTCAACTGTAGTAACAGAATAAGATTGTCCTTCATCCCTTGGTTTTTTCTGAGTTATGTTTCCCTGACGCTTAAGACATTCACTTGCATAATTCCCCATTTCCCTACAATTGTATCATTCAAGATTGATAGCCTCTTTCTTTCCCTTACAATCACGCGCCTGGTGACCTTTTTCCCCACATTTATAACAAACTCTCATTCCTTTTGGGCAAGTACTAGGGTGATTCTTCCCACAATTATCAAATAATGGAAAATCCTTCTTACCCTTTTTCCCTTTATCTGTCTCTTGTTCCACCGTTCTCTTCTTTTCTTTCTTTACTTTGTTGTCATAAGACTTAGAGAATTCCTTTTCTGTCTTGATAGCACATGAGACAATATCTTCGTATGTTGAGAATGATTGTGATACTGAATCTTGACAGAGAAATGGTTTTAACCCATCAAAGAAACAATCAATCTTACCTCTTGGGTTATGTATATAATCTGCAGCAAACCTCACTAACCTTGTAAAGTTGGCCTCATACTTTGCGACATTCTCATCCTCCTTTTGTCTCAGACTCAAAAATTGTCTTTCCATATCTGCTCGATGGTCACAAGGATATTATTTTTCTAGGAAAAGCTCTTTCAACTCCCTCCATTCCATATTCGATATGTCATCATCTTCCTTTGTGTTTTGAATCAATGACTACCATTGATCAGCATCTCTAGTGAGGCGGTAAACTGCCATGATAACCTTCTCCCTTTCGCTAATCCCCAAGGCGTGGAATATCTTCTCTAAGGTGTTTATCCATTGCTCAGCTACTAATGGATTTGTACCCCCATTATATGTTGGTGGTTGTTGCCTCATGAAGCGGTATAACATTGATCCTCCACGTTGTGGATCAGGGTGATCCATACGAGTAAGGTTATTATTCATAACCTGAGTGAGTTGTCCCAGTATGGTAATAAGTTGATCAGCACCAGTTGTATCTCCAGCTCCAAAATAATTATCTTGAGTAGGAGGGCAATCCCTGCACGGAGTGCGTGCATTGATACGATATCCATTCCTTCCACTAGGCGCCATTTCTAAACAATGGAATAAACTATATTAGTTTACGAATCAAAATACAGAATTCCATACTTGTAAGATACTTAACATAAATTGAACTATTTATGGATATAATCCATAAAAATGTTTTCTTTGAGGAAGTATATACTCATAACCCTTCATAGTGGGTTGTAAAGAAAATGAGAATTATCCTAAGCATATACCCCGGGAGTGTCGTAACCAAGAGTGCAGCAAGGCCCGTTGTCGTGCACCAGTTCTCGTTCGAGTCTAGCTCAAAGCGGTGTTTTCGGGTTTTACCCCTAGGTACATCTATGCCAGAGCCGCCTCAACCTGCTCATATCCAGACAGGGATGTATTTCTCGGAAAACTCACAAAATCTCTACAATACCAAAATTTTTAGGAAGTTCTTCTATACTAATCCTCAAAGTTCATCTTAGGTCTACATTCTCTAATCAGAGTTTGTCTAAATCTAGCTTCCAAGGTTTGTACTAAACTTATTCTGATACCAACTGTAACGCCCCGACCATAGCTACCTAGAGTCGGTGCATTACTTCGTAACATTGGCATGATCACAAAATATCATGTCTCGAAAGACTGATTAGTTTAGTAGCCTTGGAAACACTAGATACATTCGTAAAAGTTACATTACATCATAAAGTGAAAAACTACAATAACAAAGTCTCCATAGTCCACACTCATATCCTCTTCTGACTATCCCTGCAGGTCATTCATAAAATACTTCTGCACATCCTAGAAAATATTAAAACATTGAAATGGGTGAGCTCAGATGCTCAGTAAGGATAACAATATTGCGGAAGCTTTCATAAATAAACATAAAAATTTAAGGCAAAGTATAACTAAAACAAAAGCCTTTTAAACTTAAACATCAACATAATATGGAAAAAGTAAAATGAGATAATTCCATTAACTTCTTCACATGGATATTCTACTGGTCGATTAATCACATGCAATATCAATAACCACTTTCATAATGAGGGAATGTATAATGGCAGACATTCTGAAACATTTTGTCAAGGCCTCGGCCAAGACGTCTAAAATGATTAAGGCCTCGTCCAAAACCATAAATCAAATTGGAAAAGGGCCTTGGCCAATTCCATGTCTAGTTGTCTCATGAGACCTACCGATGCATCGAGGAGCTATAGCGGGCTCCACCCATCACTTATTAAGTCCAATACATTCCTCATATGAATAGGTTTAAACATATCATAAAACATAACATAATCGTATCGCATAAAACATGCATAAAGGAAACATAACATTTCCACATTTCAATCACAAGATATCAATACAACACATTGATATAAAAAAAAACGCTTTAAAAACCATTTTCAATACCAAAATAAAATAAAGTTAAAAATTTGTATTCTTGTAGAGGAAGGAAAAACTCAAATAATGGTCACGGCGGCGGAGAAGTCGTTATCGCCGAATAAGTAAGGAAAGAAAAACATTCACTTTTTTCATTTAGAAAAACGCTTCATATAAAAAATATTCCTTTTGAATAAACGTAAAAGTCAAAGGGGTTTATACACCGTATAAAAGAAAGTTGTGTATAAAACCAAATATGCCTCAATGAAAGGGGATTGAGACGAAGTCCTTAAAAAGATAAATTTTTAAATAAAATAGATCTATTATGTGCATTAACTATATTAACACATAAAGAAAGTAAAAATACAAGATAGGACATAATAATATCATGACGTAGTTTTAAAGTAGGAGATTAACCCAAAGAATGGAAATTGGGTTAAGAAATTCCCTTACCTCGTGTCTGACTTGACTCAACCGTCCTTTAACCTCCTGAATAATAAACTAGAGTTAATATCTACATTATTAAGAACCATTTTCATCTTCATTATCCTTTTTATATCACTTATTACAATGTTATGAACATTATGTAATCATTTAAGTTAATAATGGTCGTTTTGTCGATCTTTGGTACTTGAGTCAACAATAAACATCTTATAATTACAAGTTGTTCATGTGGTGAAATATCCATTATATACATAATTATATTCATGATGTAGATTTCATATATATCATATATATCCAGTATATACATTCATTTATAATATTACGTAACATTTAGAGGTAAGAAATGAAATGCACCGTTCATGGAGACGGTAAGACGTACGTACGCATGAATGCTACTTTCATTTCTATTTCATATTTAATGGAATGAAATAATAATGATATAAATGTATAATATAATTCCAGTATAATATATTATATAATATCATTTACTTCATCCTTTATATATCCCACATATGACATTAACGATTCAAATAACTTTGAGGGGGCGGTAGTCCGCACTTCTTAAAATGAAATTATCGTGTTTACCCATAATGTAAATCGTAAAGTATGCCATAAATGAGAAATAAAGAAGCATAAGTAAAACATAAACATACTATATATCATATATAAATATAGTTACATCTTAATGGCCACCTTTGAAGGTGTTATATGAGTGTTGAACAATCATCATTTCGTGAGGCAGAAATTCTCCATCCACAGAAACAGTATGTTCTTTAACCATTAGATGTACGTGTGTGTAAGTGTATCTCGAATAATTCTTATAACAACATCCTAGTATATTGAGGATACTGGTGTTGTTACAAAAGAAATGAATAAAAAGAGTTTAATGGGTTGGATAAGCTAAATAAAACAAAACAACATTAGAGAAGACATTACCTCAAAATCGGGTAACTCTTTTTGATTTGAGCCAAAGGCTCCCTTGGGAAGAGTTCTGACCAAAGTGAGGCTTCTAGGAGTAATAGGGGGAAGTTGGGAGAGTATTTGGGCAGAGGTTGTCCAAGAAAAATGGCTTGAAAGTGTGAATGAGGTGGTAGAGGTTGGGGCCTTTTATAAGAGGAGAAGAGGGACACTCTTAGAAAGTAAGGAAATGTTACATTATTAAACAATGCTTTTCGGATTATAAAGGTCCCACATATATATAATTCGTGGCTAAGGTGATAAGGGTTCGAAATCTACTCATCCAATAGGTTTTTGACAAGTTTAAGCCTTGGATTTTACATTATCTTTTTATTTTATTTAAATCGTTAAATAATGAGGTCATCGCTGCATCATCATGATGTCATAAATAATTTAATTTATTTAATGTCTAAAAATTATAAAAAAAATACTATGATGTAGGAAATATTTTTATAATTTAAATGACTATTTATAGTCAAAAATATGACTTGTATAACCCCACATAAAAATTGTATTAGTAAAACATTTCATGTTTGTGTCATTTTTTACATTAACATTAAATAAAAGGTATTTATGTCATTTTCAAACTAAAGTGGCTCAATGGGGTCCCCAAGTTGACCCATGGATTCCCTTGGTCGGCCATGGCACATCCAATGAGGGTAGGACATGTGTCAATCTCATCTCATATTATTAAAACATTATTTTTACCTTAAACTACACTAATTACCTCTAATCGCGATTAAGAACTTAAAAGTTACTATTCACCAAAAATTATTTTAATCTCATTGAACCACATTTTACTTCTTAATGACAACCATGTATGTCAGATTTTTTAAAATCAAATCACAGAGGTGGTAATATTTCATTTAAACGAAAAATCAGTTATTTAACTACCACTTAGTGGTTTCACTATTCATCAAAAATTGAAGTTTTTCAGAACAATGCCAAAATTTCTCCCTAAGCTAAAATTGATATTACGATTTCAAAAATGATTTCTATTTTACGAAATTACAAAAATTTAAGTTTCATTAATTTATTTTATAATTAATTCCCATTGTCATAACAAATAGCGTGTTTTTAAGAAACAATTTATATCAAAAGATTGACAATTGTTTATGTCCAATTTCAATGTTAAATTAATTCTAATGACCACCATTGGATAAAATGGTAAAAAAATATTATAATTATACTTTAAAACCACTAAATAGTATAATTTATCACTACAAATTATTTTTATTAAGAAAGTTGTTTTTAAGTATTTTTCACTATTCATAAAAAATTAGTTCTCAGAAAAATACCAAAAATTCAACAGAGGATAATTTCGATATTCCGAATCCAAAAATGAAGTCCATTTTGAAATATAAAATTTCTATAATTTTAAAAAGTTGTTATTACTATTCATAACGGCTACTATGATTAGTCGCGGTGTGTTAGAACTCGAACTTGCATACAATGCAAGCTATTGCAATATTGAAAGAGAGGTGTATCGTGGAAGCTCAAGGTGTAACATAACATAATAAGGGGAATGTAAATAAGCACACAAGATTAACTAAGTATCTTAATCATTCATTATAAGTAACTAAGTTCCAATAAACTTGGGTAAACCTAATAGATCTTGAATAACAGAGAAAATACTAATATGCATTGACTCATCCCAAAAAGCATGCCTCACTCGATGTCAACA
Source organism: Viscum album (assembly GCA_963277665.1). Lineage (NCBI taxonomy): Eukaryota > Viridiplantae > Streptophyta > Magnoliopsida > Santalales > Viscaceae > Viscum > Viscum album. Next base: position 1,899,511,960 of record OY728132.1, on the reverse strand, counting down.
AAGTTTCCAAACATTCTTGGCCACACCCCACATGGTACACACTGAGGGTCCCAATCCCATAATAATAATAACAAATATCCCCATGCTATGGACCACCCACTAGTTGTTAATATTACTTGTGCATCAATTGTTCTTAGAAAATTCAATAGCTATACTAGGTTCTCCATGTTAAAATGTATAGAAACGGGTGATCTAACTGATTATAGTTGAGCATCCAATCATATACACATATATAATAACTAAATCACAAGCATCACCCAAATCACCCCAATTATTGATCTCATGCCATAAAGAAAATAGATTTCAAATGAGTCCATACCAAGGATATCTCATTATCATAATGGATCATAAGGATTCCACAGTAAGGACATCCCATACATTAAACATAGACATGGTAAGAGGATCACCCAATGGAGGTTTTTATAATAAACACTTTCAGCACTTTCACAAATGTGCCAAACGAGACTCAATAATTCTTCACACAACCATAATTTTTAGAAAAACCAAATCCAACTTTCTAAAAGGGGTGTAAACACACAATTTTACACTTCAAAATCATTTTAAAAATCTCTTTTAAACCTTCACATAAAAATATTCAATCGAAGACTTTTTTATAAATATTCTAAATGGGACATTAACCACCACCATGTGCCAAACCATTTTTTAAAATCAAAATTGACACATCATTTAAATCCAAAAAAACTTTTAAATCCCATTCAAGGTATCCAAATCATCATTTCAAACATCGTAAATATATTCACAAATCTGGAACATTCTTTAGATATCACAAAGCTCATGTAAAATCCAACCAGACATTTAATTGAACACATGGAGTTCATTATTTAACAAAAAAATCCATTTATCACTTAAAAAGGGAGAAACCACTACTTTGCACACCAAATGAGCATTCCAAAGATCACACATCATTATCTATCATATAAGGGAGGTGAAAAAAATATGAAATCTATAATTCTTAAATTAAAAAAGGAAAGTTCAAGGAAAACCTACAATAATCCACATGCTCTTCAACAATGCAAACCCGAAAATGTATCATGAGGGTTCCAAGAGACAAGATCTATTAATAGGAACCCTTAAAAACAAAAAAAAACAACATAAATCATGGGGACATGTGAACCCTGGGCCCAAGAGACCATAGGAGAAGAAAAAATCAAAAGAAAATGGAGGAAAGAGGAAGTGGGAGATGAGAGGAGAAGGATTACTTTGAAGATATAACCCAAAAAAAAGAAATATCTAGATCAACACCCAAAGAGAGGAGTTAAGGCTTGAAGAAAAATTGGGAAGCACCCTTAGGGTTTCTCAAACTAGAGAGGGAATAAAGGGGGTGTTTTGGGTTAATAATCATGAGGGAGCACACTTGAAATTTCACAAAATTTTAGATATGGGCATCTTGCACAGTTTTTTTGCATGGTTTTCCAAACCATGAATCAACCATGTGGTAGCTAATATTCAGCAGGGGATAGAATACATGGCCCGGCCACACATTTTGACTTACCGTGTGAAAACTGTGTGGTAGCTTCTGTCAAAATCCAACACCTACTACACGATTACATGGGTTGGGCCGCATGGTTTAACAAACTGTGTGCCAACCGTGTGTAGGCTACTTCCATGACCAAAAACTAATATTTTCACCAATAACTCCTGAAATAATGGAGGGAAAACCCCATGATCAAAACTGATCAAAGAAACACCTCTAAACCTAACCCCTGTCACACCCAGAACTCAATAGAAAAACTAAGATCCCAAAAGAACCAGAACAAATGACGAAAAATGAAAATACGGGTGTGAAAATTTCCTCCACCATTAACGCTTTCTACCCTTGTAAATCCACAAAATTTTCTAGTTGATCGATCAATAACTACGGAATTCAGATCTGTATAATCCAACCTCCTCAAACCAAAAACATCTAAACACAGAAAAATAGAACTTACGCCTCCTGCTCGAATCAAAACAACAAATCAGAACCACTTTCCAAAAATTGATGGGAAAAAAAATCAAGCTACAAATTCCACACTCATGCTTTGAAAATAACCATCAGGAACACTAAATATGTAATTCCCCGACCCCAGCTACCCAGAGTCGGTGCATTACTTCGTAACATTGGCATGATCACAAAAGATCAAGTCTCGAAAGACTGATTAGTTTAGTAGCCTTGGAAACACTAGATACATTCATAAGTCTTACATTACATCATAAAGTAAAACAAAACTACAACATCTTCTCTTCATATCCCCTTATATTATCCCTGCAGGTCACTCATAATATACTTCTTCACATCCTGGAAATATTAAAACATGGAAAGGGGTGAGCTCAGATGCTCAGTAAGGATAACAATATAGAGGAAGCTTTCATAAATAAACATTAACATTTAAGGCACTGTATAACTAAAACAAAAGCCTTTTAAACATGAACTTTAGCATAATATGGCAAAAGTAAAATGAAATAATGCCATTTTCTTACTCACATGGATATTCTACTAGTCGAATAATCACATGAAATATCAATAACCACTTTCATAATAATGGATTTCATAATGCCAGACTATCATAACCACGTAGCCAAGGCCTCGTGCCAAGACCACAAATAAGATTTTGTCAAGGCCTCGTGCCAAGACACTAGTTTGTCTCATGAGACCTGCTGATGCATCGAGGAGCTACAGCGGGCTCCACCCATCACTTATTATGTCCAATTCATTCCTCATATTAATAGGTTTAAACATATCATAAACCGTAACATAATCGTATCACATACAACATACATAAAGGAAACTTAAAATTTCCACATTTCAATCACAATATATCTATACAACACATTGATGTAATAAAAACACTTTCAAAAACCATTTTCAATACCAAAATTAAATAAAATTAAAACTTTGTATTTATTTTTCATTTGAAAAAGTGATGGCTTGTAGAGGAAGCCGAAACTCAAATAATGGTCACGGAGGCATAGAAGTCGTTGTTGCCACATATGTATGGGACGAAAAATATTCCCTTTTTTCATTTAGTAAAATGCTTTATGTAAAAAAGATTCCTTTTGAATAAACGTAAAATTCAAAGGGGTTTATACACCGTATAAAAGAAAGTTGTGTATAAAACCAAATATGCCTCAATGAAAGGAGATTGAGACGAAGTCCTTAAAAAGAACATTTTTAAAATAAAATAGATCTATTATGTTTATTCACTATAAGAACACATAAAGAAAGTACAAATACATGATAGGACATAATAATATCATGACATAATTTGAAAGAAGGAGATTAACCCAAAGAATGGAAATTGGGTTAAGAAATTCCCTTACCTCATGTCCAAATCACTCGACCGTTATTTGGTCTCTTGAATAATAAAATATAGTTAATATTTACTTTCTTAAGAACCTTTTTCAAGTTCATTATCCCTTTTATATCACTTATTACTATTTTACGAATATTATGTAGTCATTTAAGTTAATAAATATCGTTTTGTCGATCTCTGGTACTTGAGTCAACAATAAACTTCATATAATTACAAGTTGTTTATGTGGTGAAATATCGATTATATCCATAATTATATTCATGATGTATATATCATATAAATCATATATATCCAGTATATACATTCATTTATAATATTACATAACATTTAGATGTAAGAAACGAAATGCACAGTTCATGGAGACGGTAAGCCGTACGTACGCATGAACGCTACTTTCATTTCCATTTCATATTTAATGAAAAGAAGTTATAATTATATAAAGGTATAATATAATTCCAATATAATATAATTTATAATACCATTTACTCCATCCTTTATACATCCCATATATGGCATTAACGATTCAAATCACTTTGAGGGGGAGGTAGTCTGCACTTCCTAAAATGAAAATATCGCGTTTACCCATAATGGAAACAAGAAAGGTATGCCATAAATGAAGAATAAAGAACATTAAGTAAAACATAAACATATTATATATCATATTTAAATATAGTGACTTCTTAATGGCCACCTTTAAAGGTGTTATATGAGTGTTGAACAATCATCGTTTCGTGAAGCAGAAATTCGCCATCCACAGAAACAGTATGTTCTTTAACCATTAGATGTAGGTGTGTGTAAGTGTAGCTTGAATAATTATTATAACAACATCATAGTATATTTAGGATACTGGTTTTGTTACAAAATAAATTAATAAAAAGAGTTTAGGGGGTTGGAGAAGAAAATTAAAACAAAATAACATAGGAGAACACATTACCATAAAATCGGGTAACTCTTTTTTTTATTTGAGCCAAAGGCTTCCTTGGAAATAATTCTGACCAATTTTAGGCTTCTAGGAGTAAGGTAGGGAAGTTGTGAGAGTATTTGGGCAGAGGTTGGACGAGCCAAAAGGCTTTGAAAGTGTGAGTAAGGTGGCAGTGGTGGGGGCATTTTATAAGTAGAGAGGAGGGGCACTCTTGGAAAGTAATGAAATGATACTTTATTATATAATGATTTTAGGATTTTAAAGGTCCCAGACAAATATAATTCTAGGATAAGGTGATAAGGGTTCGAAATATTCTCATCCAATAGGCTTTGGACAAGTTTAATTCTTAGATTTTACATTATCCTTCAATTTTATTAAAATTTTTAATTAATGAGGTAATCACTGCATCATCATGGTGTCATAAATAATTTAATTTATTTAATGCCCAAAAAATAATTAAAAAAATATCATGATGTAGTAAATCGTTTTAGAGTTCTAATTAATATTTATAGTAAAAACTATGACTTGTATAACCCAATTTAAATTTTTTTTATAATAAAACAACTTATGTTTGTGACATTTTTATTTTAACATTAAATAAAAAGTTATTTATGTCATTTTCCTACCAAAGTTGCTCCATGGGGTCCCCAAGTTTACCCATGGATTTTCATGGTCGGCCATGACACATCCATTAGGTGTAGGAAATGTTTAAAGGTCATTTCATATTATTATAACATTATCTTTACCTTAAATTAAACTAATTACCTTTAATCGCGATTAATTAAACTTAAAAGTTACTATTCAAAAAAAAACATTTTAATCCCATTGAACCACATTTTACTTCCTAATGACAACCAATTATGTTGGATTTTTAAAAATCAAATCACAGAAGTGGTAATATTTCATTTAAACGAAAAATCAGTTATTTAACTACCACTTAGTGGTTTCACTATTCATCAAAAATTGAAGTTTTTCAAAACAATGCCAAAATTTCAACCTAAGCTATAGTTGATATTCCTAATTCAAAAATGATTTCTATTTTACAAAATTCCAAACATATAAGTTGCATTAATTAATTTTATAACTAATTCCTGTTTTCACAACAAATAGCATATTTTTAAGGAACAATATATATCAAAAGATTGACAATTGTTTATGTCCATTTTCAAAGTGAAATTAATTATAATGAACAAAATTTGATAAAATGGTAAAAATATATTCTAATTATACTTTAAAACCACTCAATAGTATATTTTATCAATATAAATTATTTTGATTAAAAAAGTTGTTTTTAAGTATTTTTCACCATTCATAAAAAATTGAAAGTTCTCAGAAAATTACAAAAATTTAAACTTAGGTTAACTCTGATATTCTGAATACAAAAATGAAGTCCATTTGGAGAGATAATATTTATAAAATTTCAAAAAGTATGTATTACTATTCATAACGACTATTTTTATTGGTTGCGGTGTGTTAGAACTCAATGTTGCGTACAACACACGATGCTCTATTATTCAAAGAGAGGCGTACCATGGAAGCTTGGGGTGTTACATTCTCCCCTCCTTCAATAAATTGCATCCTTGCAATTTGAAATTTTTCTTTGAAAATAATAGATTGAAAATAGAAAATACCTTTGTGAAAAACCCACATCGGAAATAAGGTTAATAAAATTTAGCCTTAATAATAGGGAAAGGGAAATGAAAAAGTCACCACCAAATTATGATCTCAATAAAGAGAACATTGGTGGAAATTAGAGACATATAATTGGAGGAAAAACGTAAATATTTGTAGGGAGCGATTGAGGTCATCAATCACAAACAAATGTAAAATTGAGGGCCTCAAAGCCTTCAATCTATGTTGATTTAAAATATTATCAGTTCAACAAGAAATAAGGTATTAGGATAACACATTTTTTTTAATTTCCCTTTAATAAAGTTTAAGAACTAACTTTTTCATAGAATAAGAGATAGGTATATATATATTTATGCTTGACAAGTAGAGTTTCAACCTTCAATGAATTTCTACCACAAACTCATCTTTCACTCTAAAAGGTAATAAAACTCAAAAATATTCTATTTATCATAATTTTATAAGGTTACAAATATTAACACATACCATTTAGATTAGCAAAACTATTTTGTAATAACTTGTGACTTCCTGTAGGCTAGTGGTAGGTAATAAAGGCATGTCGCACTATGGATGTGGGTTCAATTCCTGCAGCTTTGTCCGACGCGATGGATTATGCCCCACCCTGCAGGTTGTCATTTTCCTAAAACTATAGTATTATAACATCACAAAAATAATCTTCAGAGATATTTTAACCTTAAACAATACTATCTGAAGATCAAATTAGTCCATTCCAACCTTTATAGTTATCAAAAATACCTCACTCCAGACTTTCTCTAAAATGTCCTTAAATTCCAAAAACAATTGCAACATTAGATTCCCCAAACAAAGTAAGGTTTATCTTATTGTCACATACTGAAAATATGATTACCTTCATCATATTAAAACCTTAATGAAAACAACAAGTACTGCAGTACAATCCTTATATATATCACATTATTCTTATAACCAAAATATAATCCTTGAGTCCAAAAGCACCAATACATTAATTATTCCGCTTCAACTGTAGTCACAGCATAAGATTGGCCTTGATCCCTTGGCCTTTTCTGAGGTAAGTTTCCCTGATGATTAGGACATTCATTTGCATAATGCGCCATTTCTCTACAATTGTAGCGTTCAACATTGATAGCCTCTTTCGTTCCCTTGCAATCACGCGCCTGGTGACCTTTTTCTCCACATTTATAACAAACTATCATTCCTTTTAGGCACGTACAAGGGTGATTCTTCCCACAATTATCACATAATGGAAAATCCTTCTTTCCCCTTTTCCCATTATCCATCTCTTTTTCCACCGTTCTCTTCTTCTCTTGCTTTACTTTATTGTCATAAGACTTAGAGAATTCTATTTCTGTCTTGATAGCACACGAGACTATATCTTCGTATCATGAGAAAGATTATGATACTAAAGCTCAAAGGAAAAATGGTTTTAACCCATCAAAGAAACGATCAATCTTACTTCTTGGGTTACATATATAATCTGCAGCATTCCTTGCTAACCTTGTAAAGTTAGTCTCATACTTTGTGACATTCTCATCCTACTTCTACCTCAGACTCAGAAATTGTCTTTCCATATCTGCTCGATGGTCATGTGGAAATTATTTTTCTATGAAAATTTCCTTAAACTCCCTCCATTCCATACTTGATACTTCTTCATCTTCCTTTGTGTTTTGAATCAGCGACCACCATTTATCGGCATCTCCGGTGAGGCGGTAAACTGCCAGGATAACCTTTTCCCTTTCACTACTCCCCAAGGCGTGGAATATTTTCTCTAAGGAGTTTATCCATTGCTCATCTACTAATGGATTTGTACCCCCATTAAATGTTGGTGGATGTTGCCTCATGAAGCGGCCTAACATTGATCTTCCAAGTTGCAGATCAGGGTGCTCCATACGAGTAAAGTTATTATTCATAATCTGAGTGAGTTGTCCTAATATGGTAATAAGTTGATCAGCACCAGTTGTATCTCCAGCTCCACAATAATTATTTTGAGCAGGAGGTAAATCCCTACACAGAGTGTGTGTATTGATACGGTTTCCATTCCTTCCACTATGCACCATTTCTAAACAATGGCATAAACTAGATTAGTTTATGAATCAAAATACATAATTCCATACTTATTAAACACTTAACATAAATTGAACTATTTATGGATATAATCCATAATCATAAAAATGTTTTCTTTGAGGAAGTATTTACTCATAATCCATTCATAATGGTTTGTAAAGAAAATGATAATTATCCTAAGCATATCCCCCAGGAGTGTCGTAACCAAGAGTGCAGCAAGGCCCGTTGTCGTGCACCAGTTCCCGTTTGAGTCTATCTCAAAGCGGTGTTTTCGGGTTTTACCCCTAGGTACATCTGTGCCAGAGCCACCTCTAACTGCTCGTTTCCGGACAGGGATGTATTGCTCAGAAAACTCACAAAATCTCTATAATACCAAAATTCTCGGAAGTTCTTCTATACTAATCCTCAAAGTCTATCTTTGGGCTATGTTCTCTAATTAAAGTTTATCTAAATCTAGCTTCCAAGGTTAGTACTAAACTGCCTCGGATACCAACTGTAATGCCCCGACCCCATCTACCTAGAGTCGGTGCATTACTTCGTAACATTGGCATGATCACAAAAGATCAAGTCTCGAAAGACCGATTAGTTTAGTAGCCTTGAAACACTAGATACATTCATAAGTCTTACATTACATCATAAAGTAAATAAAACTACAACATCTTCTCTTCATATCCCCTTATATTATCCTTGAAGGTCATTCATAATATACTTCTTCACATCCTGGAAAAATTAAAACATGGAAAGGGGTGAGCTCAGATGCTCAGTAAGGATAACAATATAGCGGAAGCTTTCATAAATAAACATTAACATTTAAGGAAATGTATAACTAAAACAAAATCCTTTTAAACTTGAACATTAGCATAATATGGAAAAAGTAAAATGAAATAATGCCATTTTCTTACTCACATGGATATTCTACTAGTCGAATAATCACATGAAATATCAACAACCACTTTCATAATGATAAAATGCATAATGCCAGACTATCATAACCACGTAGCCAAGGCCTCGTGCCAAGACCACAAATAAGATTTTGTCAAGGCCTCATGCCAAGACACTAGTTTGTCTCATGAGACATGACGACGCATCGAGGAGCTATAGCGGGCTCCACCCGTCACTTATTATGTCCAATTCATTCCTCATATGAATAGGTTTAAACATATCATAAACCATAACATAATCGTATCACATACAACATGCATAAAGGAAACATAACATTTCCACATTTCAATCACAAGATATCAATACAACACATTAATGTAATAAAAACACTTTCAAAAACCATTTTCAATACCAAAATTAAATAAAATTAAAACTTTGTATTTATTTTTCATTTAAAAAAAGTCATGGCTTTTAGAGGAAGCCGAAACTCAAATAATGGTGATGGAGGCGGAGAAGTCGTTATCGTCGCATATGTATGGAGAGAAAAACATTCCATTTTTGTCATTTAGTAAAACTCTTAATATAAAAATGATTCCTTTTGAATAAATGTAAAAGTCAAAGGGGTTTATACACCGTATAAAAGAAAGTTGTGTATAAAACCAAATATGCCTCAATGAAAGGAGATTGAGACGAAGTCCTTAAAAATATAATTTCTAAAATAAAATAGATCTATTATGTTTATTCACTATAAGTACATATAATGAAATTACAAATACAATATTGAACATAATAATATCATGACATAATTTGAAAGAAGGAGATTAACCCAAAGAATGGAAATTAGGTTAAGAAATTCCCTTACCTCGTGTCCGAATTCACTCGACCGTTCTTTGATCTCTGGAATAATAGAATAGAGTTAATATTTACTTTTTTAAGAACCTTTTTCAAGTTCATTATCCCTTTTATATCACTTTTTACAATTTTACAAAAATTATGTTGTCATTTATGTTAATAACGGTCGTTTTGTCGATCTTTGGTACTTGAGTCAACAATAAACTCTTTATAATTACAAGTTGTTTATGTGGTGAAATAGCCATTATATCCATAATTATATTCATGATGTATATATAATATACATCATATATATCCATTATATACATTCATTTATATTATTACATAACATTTAGAGGTAATAAATGAAATGCACCGTTCATGAAGACGGTAAGCCATACGTACGCATTAACGCTACTTCCATTTCTTTTTCATATTTAATGGAAAGAAGTTATAATTATATAACGGTATAATATAATTCCAGTATAATATAATGTATAATACCATTTACTCCATCTTTTATACATCGCACATATGGCTTTAACGATTCAAATCACTTTGAGGGGGCGGTAGTCCGCACTTCCTAAAATGAAAATATCGCGTTTACCCATATGGAAACAAGAAAGGTATTCCATAAATGAAAAATACAGAACCTTAAGTAAAACATAAACATATTATATATCATATATAAATAGAGTGACATCTTAATGTCCACCTTTGAAGGTGTTATATGAGTGTTGAACAATCATCGTTTCGTGAGGCAGAAATTCACCATCCACAGAAACAATATGTTCTTTAACCATTAGATATAGGTGTGTGTAAGTGTAGCTCGAATAATTCTTATAACAACATCCTAGTATATTGAGGATACTGGTGTTGTTAAAAAATAAATGAATAAAAAGAGTTTATGGGTTTGGAGAAGCAAATTAATACAAAATAACATAGGAGAACACATTACCTTAAAATCGGGTAACTCTTTTTTTGATTTGAGCCAGAGGCGTCCTTGGGAAGAATTATGACCAAATGGAGGCTTATAGGAGTAAGTGAGGGAAGTTGGGAGAGTATTTTGGCAGTGGTTTGCCGAGCCAAAAGGCTTTGAAAGTGTGAGTGAGGTGGTAGTGGTGGGGGCCTTTTATAAGTGGATAGGAGGGGCACTCTTGGAAAGTAATGAAACGTTACTTTATTATATAATGATTTTCGGATTTTAAAGGTCCCAAACTTATATAATTCAAGGATAAGGTGATAAGGGTTCGAAATATTCTCATCTAATAGGCTTTTGACAAGTTTAGTGCTTAGATTTTACATTATCCTTCCATTTTATTAAAATCGTTAATTAATGAGGTAATCACTGCATCATCATGGTGTCATAAATAATTTAATTTATTTAATGTCAAAAAATTATTAAAAAACTATCATGATGTAGAAAATCTCTTTATCTTTCTAATTAATATTTATAGTAAAACATATGACTTGTATAACCCCATTTAAAAATTGTTTTAGTAAAATAACTTATGTTTCTGACATTTTTATTTTTACTTTAAATAAAAAGTTATTTATGTCATTTTCCTACCCAAGTGGCTCCATGGGGTCCCCAAGTTGACCCATGGATTTTCATGGTCGGCCATGACACATAAAATAGAGTTAAGACAACTGTAAAGGTCATTTCATATTATTATAACATTATCTTTACATTAAATTACACTAATTATCTTTAATCGCGATTAATTAAACTAAAAAGTTACTATTCACCAAAAAATTATTTTAATCCCATTGAACCACATTTTACTTTATAGTTACAACCATGTATGTCAGATTTTTTAAAATAAAATCACAGAAATGGTAATATTTCATTTAAACGAAAAAATCAGTTGTTTAACTACCACTTAGTGGTTTCACTATTCATCAAAAATTGAAGTTTTTCAGAACAATACCAAAATTTCAACCTAAGATATAATTGATATTATGAATTAAAAAATGATGTATATTTTACAAAATTCTAGAAATATAAGTTTCATTAATTAATTTTATAACTAATTCCCGCTGTCACAACAAATAGCGTGTTTTTCAGAAACAATATATATCAAAAGATTGACAATTGTTTATGTCCATTTTCAAAGTGAAATTAATTCAAATGAAAACCATTGGATAAAATGGTAATAATATATTATAATTTTACTTTAAAACCACTCAATAGTATAATTTATCACTATAAATTATTTTGATTAAAAAAGTTGTTTTTAAGTATTTTTCACTATTCATAAAAAATTGAAAGTTCTCAAAAAATTACAAAAATTTCAACTTAGGTTAACTCTGATATTCCGAATACAAAAACGAAGTCCATTTGGAGAGATAAAATTTATAAAATTTCCAAAAGTATGTATTACTATTCATAACGGCTATTTTTATTGGTCGCGGTGTGTTAGAACTCATGTTTGCGTAAAACACATGATGCTCTATTATTCAAAGAGAAGCGTACCATGGAAGCTTGGGGTGTTACAAAAAAAACCAAACATTCACCCAAACTGAAAGGTAACTCAAAAATAGATAACTTTAAATGAATCTATATGCTTCCCAATCAACACCGGGAACTACACTATATTACCAACATGTGAGGCTCAAATAGAATCCACACCATTACAAAACAACTAGAACTAATTTATCATAGAATAAATTTCAACAAGACCTACGGTGGGTCTCCCTACCATTAAGAACCAACAAGCATAAACAAACTCGAAAACTTCCCAACATGGACAAAAAACCCCCCACCAAGAGGGGAGGGGAGGGGAGGGGCCCAATGGATGGAACACAAATACCAAAACTGGAAAATAACCCATGAATCATCACCTTGATATGGCCAAAAACCAAGGACAAACCCAATTCACATGATTAGTCCATTTATGGAAAACTAATCAGAACCTTCCATCCAAGAAGGCACAATCATAGACATTACATGTGGGATAAGTCCACCACACTCTTTACAAAAATAGGGAATTCACAGCGACTGAGATACCATAATAGAAACATAGTAATTACCTCACCAAAATGGTGGATACATGAGCTGATCCAAATTCCCCACACCCTCGGGATTCCTGACCACACGCCAGATTTACTCTGAGGCCTTTGGCTGGAGCCCCGATGTTTGAAGCATCCACTGCCTCTTAGTTAGGATCTAATAATACCTAATTATAACTCCTTCTTTTGGTGACACAAGAAACCACACAGTACCAAACATAGAAATAAAATATCATGACACACCATGAAACTTACTTACCTAATGAATACACATTTACCCAAACATGGACTCGGTAGATGCACAAACCATTCTTTATCACTCTGAACAAGGAGAATAATGAACAGGGTACCCAATGAAACACACCAAACACCATCGAAAACAACTGCTACAATTGATAGAATCATCATAACAAGAAGGAACTTTAAATCAATCCCAAACATATCTCTACTCTATAAAATGGGTTGGGGACTCCTTTGAAGGGGTGGATTTAACTATTGAAACTCAAGAACAAAATCCATATGTTGATCAACTAGAAACATTTCTATCGAGGAATCACCAATAATTACACCACTAATATTCATCTAATCTATATGGGGGAGAATGGAAGGAAAAAAAATCCAAGAGCTCTATCAAAACCATCTCACTAATCTAAAATCACCTAAAAAATATGCCAACACAAAGGAAAACCAACTCAAAGATTCCCCAAAACATTTCTAGAAGCCCGCTAAACACCGCTTCAAGACCAAACTACCAAAAAGATTTCAATCTCAGAATACAACATAAACATCACCTCCAAATCACAAAAAATCACACCAAATAAACAACACTTCAAAAAAAAACCTCACAACCATTGGATAAAAAAAACACCACAATTTCTATATTAAAAACACTTTTGAAAAACAAAATGAACTTGGTGGATTTTCACATTCACCAATGGTATTCTATAGAGTCTCACTCACATGTATATTTTTGTGCCAATCCAGGCACAAATTAACTCATTCCATATCGAGCACTCATAAACCATGCCGATCCCAGGCACCCTCCACCCATATCATCATTCAACCACTTCCCACACATATTGATACATGTGAGCACTCATAGAATACAACAAAGGTAAAAACAAACCATTCTCATTTTCCAAAAAAAATATTTCAATCCAATTCAAAAATTTAAAAAACCTTTCAAAGGATCACTAACCACCAATTCAAAAACCATTTTTAGATTCCTCATTTTAATATGTTTCATTATGCTCAAAAATAAAATATCATGAATTACCATAATAAAATTAAATTCACTTCATTCAAAACATTTTCCATTAGCTCAAAAAATCACATTCCATCAAAAACCATTTGATTAAAAACCCACCCCCTTTCATTTAAAACAAATTTCCAAAACAAACATATGATTCTCAAGAAGCATTTTCTATAAATACAAGTTTTTAATATAGATATCCAATCTCATTAAATCATTTCCATTTTACCCCAAGTGGTTATTTTATAGAAATAAATTTTTCTAAAGTCTTCTATAAGGTTAATTCTATAAATCGTTCTTCCCAATTTACAAAAATTCAACCATTACCTATAAAACACCATTTTTAAAATTCCAACACATAGGTTTTAAGAAGAAATAGAATCTAATAAGACTTAAAGAAACTCATAAGGAAAACTAGTTTTGAAGGGTGAATTGGTCGTATGGTTGGAGTTTATATGCTAAACACACCACCATCACATAGATCCTTCTAGGACCATGTCCCCATCTTCACATGGCTTTCTAAGACCTACAAGATCATTGATACCATTAGGCCAACTCTAGATTCATATCCCAAACACCAAATAATCCACAAGAACCAAAAGAAAAAATACTAGAAAAATGACCTATGGCCCTCCTCCACCCTCATGACCACACCTCTCAGCGGTGACCTCTCCTCTTGGAGGCGGCCCTCCTCCACCCTTGCGACCTCTTCGCGGTCCTACTTCCCCAATGCGGCTATCCTACACATCCACCCCACCTCCCAACCAACTCATGACTGTTATAGGTAAGATCATGTCCTGCCTTATCAATTATTCATTCTCTTTATCCACCTCTAATTTCATATTTTTAGTTAGGGTTTTGATTTTTGATTCCACAAGAGTATGGTGGGATCACTTCTATATGATGGGGATTTGATGTGCAACACATAGAGAAGACATAAAAATCTTGAAATATCATTATTGAATGTAATTTGAGTTTAGGTGTACTACTAAGTGGATTCATTTATGTTTTTTCATGAATTTTTATGAATTTTTATGTTGTTTTGTGTTGATAACTTCTATTTTTTGTGTTCTTAGGTATGAGTGGGTGTCCAGAGTGGACCCCACACTTGGCTTGTTGCCTGAGTGCAGTATATTAGCTGGTGAGTTTATCATCAATTATAATGATTGTAGTTCTAATTTTAAAATGTTTCGTTGTTTGATTCATATGTATTCATGGATGATACAGGGGATAGAAGGATCATTGGTGGTTGGTAGAAGCTTTTTGAGATTGATTTATGGAAAATTAGTTAAGGTAGGTGTACTTTATATTAATAAGTGTCTTGATCATTTGGATTATATTATGTTTGTGTAATCATTAATATTATACTTTCAATGTGGATTGAACTTGTATGATATTCCCCATAAAATAGGTTGGTATTACTTTGACATAATAGTCAACAATAAACATATAACATCCTAAATGGCTCGTTGGTGGAACCATGGTTGAACAAGTGATGGTTTACCATAATATGGTTTGTTCTGGTGGTGTGAGTTTTATTTTGTAAGGTAAATGTGATTTACTTATTAAATTTTATTTAAAAAGGGAATTTTGTTAAAAGTGAAGTATTAATGGAAAATTGTGTCATAATGAAATGTTTTTAAATGATTTATCCAAATAAAGTAAGGGTTCATAAAGAGTATAAAAATGGGTTTTGTCCTAAGGTATAGCATGAGTAAATCCAACATGTACTGTGTTTTTCATGTGATTCATAATAGGGGTTTGAATTGGATTTAAAAAAATTCCACGGTGACTAGTTTTAGCACTTATTTTTGTCCAGTTTAACTTGCGAGGGTTATGATCAGTTTTCTAATTTTTTACTGCTTGTGAATTTCCCTCTTATTTATGGTATCCTTATATGTTAACTATTATTTCACAATGATGCGTGGAAGTGTAGTAACTATGAAGGAGACCCACCCTTGTTTGAATGGTTAGTTATATTTGACTGGGATTTTGATTGGGTTTCCTTTTGGTAAGGGTTTATAGGAACCTTCGGATTCCCATGATATGGGTGTGAGTTATTGTGATTGATCAATAAATAGGTGATATGTTCATTGTTTCCCTTTAAGAACATATTGAAATTTTGGATGGGTTGTATTGACACCCTAGTTTTCTTATGTGAGATCCTCATGTTTGACCTCTGTTAGGACAGAAAGGGTCTTTTGTGAGTGATACCCTAAGGGGTGGGAGGTGGGATGAATCAGGGTGCGAGACTTGTTCCAATTTCACAACTTAATCCTTAAACACTCATTATCCTAAATGATCTTGACCTCACTATTTATAGGGTCACTCTTATTTTATTCTTTTAATGATGATCTGATTGATATTTCCATTACCTTTACTTTAATCCAATTTGATAAATGATTACTTAACCTACACACACCTATTTATGTATTATAGAAAGTAAGTAAATTATTAATACAAGACATAAATAATTTAATTGGTTCACCCATACTGGGTTAATCTAAGGAGAATACAACAACACTATTCCTATGTTCCAAATTACACTAAACTGATTGTTTGGCAGTGGGTTTAGTGGATGATGTATTTCAACGCACTTCCGGGGATGGTTTGCTTTCATTTTGATGGCCCTATTTTTTAGGTTCGTCAATGTTGTCTTCGTACGGAGGTGTTGGCTGACTTATTCACTGATATGGATTCTCATTCCTCTACTCCTCTCCAAGGCGGATCTGGGGTAGGGGTGACATTGATGTTTTGGGATATTTGTTTAGGTGGCTGTTGTTTCAGGCAGAAGGACTTCGACGTCGGCATCATTCTGTTTTGACATCATCAACGTCAATGGATGTTATTGGTTCTCTGGACTTGTTTGATGCTTCTCCATTTTTACTTCATCAAATTCTGTCGTTTCTTCTATGTGTTTTTTTCCGGTTTGTTTCTCGTTCTGTGAGATTTCATTTTGCTCTTTGGTTTGGGTGACGTTTGTTGCGGACTGTGGTAGAGGCCATCGGCGGTCTACAATGGCAACAAACTAATTTTGGAGGCATTTTATTAGTTTGTATCCTCTGTAATGGTTGTCTGTTTTACGGTTGATGAAGCCAGAAAATGATTTTTTTAGTAATTATGTTTGAAGATACAGGGGTGAGGGAGCATGGTTTCTCGCCGGTGATGTCTGATGAACGTGGTGTTGGTGACGACGAGGTTTGTCACTGTCAGGGGAGTGGCTCGAGGAGGCTCGCTGATCAATGATATATGTGTCCAGACATCCCAGCAGGCATTGATTATGAATTATGAATTTTGAGTCATTGTTGTTTTTGTCTGTGGTTTTTTGAATTTGATGTTTTGATAATTTCGTGTATGTCCTTGTTCCCGCTCATCCATAAAGCAGTGTTGGAAAATCCAATAAAAATATAATTTTCAGGCAGGTAGTGGGTTTAGGATAGGGAAATCCAATCCAAGGGTCACTCCCCCTACAATGATTCATGGATAGCTCAATACCTCCCCAGTTTCACTCCCATCTCAATTATATAGGGTCTTATAACTCCTCACCCATAGGTATACTCCATCCTTCCACTCTTTTACTCACTAATAATATAGGGATAACACTTTGGAACAAATTCCACGGCAAGGCTTCACTATATCTGCAATTGTAACACCCCTAGTATAGCGTCTCTACCTTTTCAACATTACTATTACATTATTTTAAAGATAAAGAACATAATAGTATTACACATAGAGGATACAAAGGTTTAGTGTCTTGGGAAAACTAGGAATGTACATAGCAAATACAACATCGAGCATAAACATTTATTTAATTTATTCTTCTCTAGCTTCACATTGGATCTTGTCCTCTCCTTAGAACATGTATCCACTTGAAGATATACATCAAAAGGGGTGAGCTAAAACCCCAGTAAGAGGATAGATAAGATGAATACATCATGGGGTGAGCATAATCATGACATAGGCAAAATATCATGAACATGAGAGGAGTATAAATAAAATACATGAAATGTGGCAATGTATAAAAATGAAACATCATGTCTTAGTGGTTAACTACCATATATAATTGTTAACCAAGCTAGCTTCTTGATCACACATCATTTCATATTTACTCCTAAGATTCATCACTTTACCCAATGAATTGGAGAACTGTATAATTACGGGAACACCCGTCACATACAAACATTCATATTGCACTATATAATTATGGGTGCACTCGTCACATCATAAAATTATAATTATCATGCTTTCCACATGGAAAATATATCAAAAGTATAAATAACTAACCCATGTAAAATAATGGGTTACATTTCATAATAACACATTCATAAACTTTGGGTTCCCAAAAGAAATAGGGAATAACATACATGTTACAAGAACCGTCCACACTGAGAGAGAAGTAAAAGGTGTGTACTTTTGGAAAACAAATTTTGACATAAAAACCAGTGAAAACATGTATATCCTAGAAAAGTAAATAAAATGATGAAAAAAATTATCTTTACGGATTAACCATATAAAAAATGGAGTGAAAGAGGGTGAACCTGAAGGATGAAAGTTGGGTTCGAGAATTTCCTCTTACCCTGTATCCGAATGATTCCTTCTCGTTAATGACCTATATAATGAGATTATATTCATTAATTATAAATAAAGAACCTTGTGTACATTAATATGGTTAATTATGGTTTTATTAAGTGATTTTATGTTCCTTTTGATGAGTTATAGTGTTTAAAAAACATTGTTCGGGAATGTTTTTTTAAGTTTTTCTTGAGTGATTAACTTGTATTCTTAAATTGAAGATTGGGTAGAACATGGGTAAAGATAAAGAAATAATATTTCATGTAATTAATGATATTAAAATATTTTTAATGATCTTATAATTAATTATATTAGATCCATGTGTATGTATCATTAGATAATAATTAAATGATGATTGTTTGGGTTAATTTGAGAGATTTTTCGATCAAAATGAACTTGTTTTATTTTATCACTAGAAATATGGTCATAAGTTAGTTATAGAACTTCAAATAGGAGATAATAAATATAACATGTTTTGTTTCAACCATAAAAATGGTTTCATGACCAGATATTAAGGTAGAAATGGAAGAAGAAAACTTGTCGTTCTTGAAGGTGATAAATTAACACCTCACGAACAGCGTTATCCTTAATAGAATAAAACGAAGAGGGAAAGGTGGTTGGATGATATAAAATATCATTTTCATCATAAAATTCCCGTACATGTATAATACTGAAGTTAAAATACCATTTTGATGAAGATCAATGAGGAGAGATCAAGAAATGAACTTAAACTTGAAAGGAAATTAAAGGAGAAGAGGGAGAGAAATTATCTCTTAAATCTTCCTCTTGAGATCCTCCTTAAGGAAGCTATGCTTGGTCTTTTTATGTGACCAGAAGCTCCTGAACATGGGAGAGCGGCTAGGTAAGATGTTTGGGTAGAGTTTAGAGAAAGCTTGTAGATTGATAGGTGTGAGGAAATGAGGGTGTGAAGGGTTGTTTTTATAGTGGAGGGGATAGGGGTTTCCTTAATATAAAATTCATTGGTTTATTAATTTCTTCTATGATAATGAATATCGAGTCTTAAATAATAAAGAATAGTAATTTTATCATGTAATCCCGATCCAAGTGGGCTTGCATCTATAGAACATCACACATGACTCTATAATTATCTTATATAGCTTATTTTGTAAATTATGGTATTTCACTAATCATCAAAAATTCAAGTATCTCAGAAAAATCCCAAAAATTTAACCCTAATATTTTTCGACGTGTAGAAACAAAAAAATGTAATCCATTTTTCAAAAATAATTTTCTAAATATTATTATTTTAATCTTTAATTAAAATCATAATTCACTTAAAGAAACAGTTTTTCAAATTAAATCTGATTTTATAGTGCTTTCCAAAATTACGTAGGGTCTTATAAAATTATCTAAAAACTATAATACAATGATTTGAAAATTAAAGAATAAATTTTAAAAAATAATTTTTATTTTAAATTAATTAATTAATTATAATTAATTATTTATGACTTACAAAATACCAAAATGTTTACTAAGGTCAACATTTCAATTTCTAAGATGTCCAAATTTTATTTAATTATTCATGGGTAAGGTTACTCTTATGTTGGATGATTTACTATTCATAGGGGTGTGTTACTATTCATAAGGGTAGGTTATTATTCACCAAAAATTATTTTTGTTTTATTAGACTCCAAAAATCATCTTGAACACAACTGTGTATGTTAGATTCTCCAAATTTCCATTACGAAAGTGACAAACTTATGTTTAGAGGTCACTTAGCACTTAGTAGTTCATTATGTTGTGTTTTCATGTGATTTTATGACATAATTATAAGAAGGGATTTTCCATTGAAAAACTTTGGGTCTTTATATTCTTCCCCCCTTAAGAAATATTTCCCCTGAAATTTCACTTTACACAAATAGGTGAGGGTACTTCTCCTTCATCAGCTCCTCCGGTTCCCAAGTAGCTTCTTCAAACTTATGGTTCCTCCATAACACTTTAACAAGGTGGGTTGTCTTGTTGCATAGTACCTTATCTCTCCGATCCAGAATCTCTAATAGATGTTCCTCATAAAAGAGATCATCTTCCAGTTGTACCACCACTGAGTTTCGTACATGTGAGGTGTCCGGTATGTACTTCCTCTAGAGTTATACGTGAAACATATCATGAACTTGATCCATATTCAGTGGAAGTGCAAGTCGATATGTCAGGACTCCTATACGGTCAAGGATCTCAAAGGGGACAATGTAACATGGGCTTAGCTTCCATTTCTTCCCAAATCTCATGACTCTCTTCCATGGAGATATTCGTAGGAAGACTTTATATCCAATGTTGAACTCCATGTCCCTTCGACGGTTGTCAGCATAACTCTTTTTCCGACTCTGAGAAACTTTGATGTTTTTCTGGATGACTTGAACCTTCTCTGTCATCTCTTGCACAAGATCTGGTCCAAGTAGATTTCTTAATCCAACTTCATCCCAACAGGTTGCATTTATACATCACTTTCCATACATAGCTTCATATGGAGCCATCTGAATACTAGTGTGGAAGATATTGTTGTATGAGGACTCAACCAATGGGAAATGTTGATCCCATTCACTTTGAATTCTAGAGAGCAGGCTCTTAGCATATCTTCAAGTGTCTGAATATTCCTTTCATACTGGCCATCAGTTTGGGGGTGATAGGCCTTGCTGAAATTTAATTCTGTACGCAAAGCATGTTGAAAAGTTTTCCAGAATTTAGATGTGAAACATGGATCATGTTCAGAGACAATCATGAGTGGAACTCCATGCAGTCTCTCCACTTCCTTCACATATATCGTTGAAATTTGTTCAAGTGATATATCTTCTCGAATAGTGATAAAATGGGAAGTCTTAGTGAGTCGGTCAACCACAACCCATATCGCATTATTTCCCTTTGACATATTTGGGAGACCCATGACAAAGTCCATAGTAACATTTTCCCATTTCCACATGGGTATAGGCAATGACTACATCATACCCTTGGACTTTTGTCACTCATATTTAACTTACTGACATACCAAGCACCTTGATATATATTCCACAATCTCCGTCTTCATGTTATCCCACATGAAGTGTTCTTGGAGATCACAGTACATCTTGGTACTCCCATGATGGATTGGGAATGTTGAGCTATGTGCATTGTCCAATAGCTCCTTCTTTATCCCAGGTGATGAACGCACACAAATCTGTGTTCCAACCCGAATCACACCATCATCGTTGATATGGAACTCATGCATCTTCCTTTACATTACTGCATTCACCCTCTTTTGTATCTCCACATCTTCCCTTTGGGCTTCCTTAATATTCTCTTGTATGGAAGGTTGTGCAATAATTTGGGAAAGGTACGATGTATCCCCTTCCCTTATGATTTCCAAACCCATTATTTTAATATCTAAGAAGATAGGGTCTTTCTCAGTCCACAACATGGATAGAGTAGTAGGTTTTTTTATGCTTAGTGCATCAGCTACCTTGTTCACCTTTTTAGGATGATAGTGAATAGAGCAATCATAATCCTTGATTATCTCTAACCATATCCTTTGACGCATGCTAATATCCTTTTTTGTGAATATATACTTTAGGCTCTTGTGGTCGGTGTATATTTCACACTTCTTGCCATAAAGGTAGTGCCACCATATTTTCAAGGAAAAATCATGGCTTCTAGCTGTAGATCATGTGCTGAGTAGTTATGCTCATGGATCTTCAACTGTCGTGAGGCATAGGCTATCACAATATCATATTGCATGAGTACACAACCCAAGACTTTCTTTGAAGCATCACTTTATATCACAAAACATTCTCCACATTTTGGTTGTGTGAGTACAGCTGAAGTGATCAGCCTTCTATTTAGCTCCTTGAAGCTTCCCTCACATTCATCCATCCAAACAGACTTTACCCCTTCCCTTGTTAACATAGTTAGTGGGATTGACAATCGTGAGACGTTTCTCACAAAACGTCGGTAGTACCCAGCTAATCCAAGAGAACTATGGATTTCTGTGACACTTGAGGGCCTGAGCCATTCCTCAATCACCTTTGTCTTTGAAGGATCCACCGAAATTCCATCAGTTGTGATCACATGTCCCAAGAATGTGACTTGATTCATCCAAAATTCACACATGTTGAACTTGGCATACAACTTCTCCTTAATGTCTACGAAACTAGTCTTAGATGTTCTTCATGTTCCTCCTTTCTCTTGGAGTAGATGACAATATCATCAATAAACACTACCACAAATTTTTTGAGGTGGTGAATAAATACTATATTCAGAAAATCCATGAAGATTTCAGGGGAATTAGTATGTCCGAAGGGCATCACCAAAAACACATAGTGCCCATACCTTGTACGGAAGGAAGTCTTCTGAATATCTTCCTTCATAACCTTTACCTGATGATATCCAGAATGAAGATCCACCTTTGAGAAGTATTGATCTCCTCTTAACTGATCAAGCAAGTAATAAATCCTATGGAGAGGATACTTGTTCTTTATGGTGAACTTGTTGAGTTCCTGATAATCGATACACATCCGCATTGTTTCATCATTCTTCTTCACAAAGAGCACTGTCACACCCCAAGGTGATGCACTAAGGCATATGAACCCTTTGTCCAGATTCTCTTGCAACTACTTCTTTAACTCCTCCAGTTCAATAGGAGCCATCCTATAAGGAAATTTCAAGATAGGAGTATCTCCGGGTATAATATTAATTGAGAAATCTTCTTCATGATCCAGGGGAATTTTGGGTAACTCTTCAAGAAATACATCACCGTATTCCACCACGATAGGAATTTCCTCACGGTTGGCACTTTCCTTCGACTCAACTATTTGGGAGAGGTATGATTCTTCATAGGGAATCAACACCCAAAACATTGAAGGATTTTTCAAAGGAGATTCGTGATCTTCCTTGAATTTGTAGAGAAGCATGGGATGGTTCGAAATACGAAAAGATATTTCCTTTTCCCGATAGTTGATATGTGCTCTATATAACGAGAGCCAATCCATTCCCATTATAGTGTCAAATTCCACCAAGGGAAGTATTATAAGATTTTCTGGAAGAATCTTCCCACATATACCAAAAGGAGAAGAGTCAAACACTTGGGTTGCAAAGATTGTACCACTTGGTGTTTTTACAAATATCTCTACTTCAAGGTTTTGGGGATTTGATTAAATAGTTCGATCAAGCTTTCAAGATATAAAGGAATGCGTAGAATCAGAATCAAATAAGACTTTTTCCATTCTTGAGTGAATAGGAAGTGTACCTTGTATGAATTCATTATCTTGATCCACTTCCATAATAGTGATGTCATAAGCCTTCCCTTTTTCCTTTGGATTTGGTGGCTGCTGATGCTGATTACCCTCGAGAAATCGAGGTTTATTGCACCGGTTTGCATAATGCCCTTGCTCCCTACAGTTGTAGCATTGAACCATGAGTGGTTATCCCCTTTCATCGGCTACATTCTCCTTCATTTTTGTGTCTTTTTTACACTCTTGAGTATGATGTCCTTATTTACCACACTCGAAGCATTTCACCATCCCTTTGAGGCAGTTCCCTTGGTGAAAATGTCTACATTTTTGGCATGTGGGTCATTGGGTTTTCTTTCAACCTTTATCATTAGATCCACCATCTTGAAACTCCATCTTTAATTTCTTATCACCATAGTCATGGGACCATTATCCAAATTCCATATCCACTTTTAGAGCACACCGAACAACTTCATCATAACTCCTAATGTCTCGAATTTCAAGAGCCTTTCGAAGGTGTGGTTTTAATACAATAAAGAATCTATCAATTTTGTTATCATTGTTGATAAAAAAACCTAAAGCATACCTTTCAAGCCTTGTGAAATTCCCTTCATAGGTTGTGATAGATTCTCCTTCTTTTTTCATGAGCTCTATGAATTATCATTCCATATTCGTGTGAAGATTTCTTGGGAAATACTTGTTAATAAGCATTATTTTAAAGCCTTCCCATTCTATCTATTCAATTTACTCCCTTGGGTTGGTTCTCTCAATCAAATTCAACCATTGATTGGATTTTCCATCTAGATGATAAATGGATAAGGTAACCTATCCGTATCATAATAGTGAAGAATAGAAAAGATCTTCTCCATGGAGTTGACCAACTATTCCGCAACTAGTGGATCAAGAGATCCATTAAATGTCATTGGTCGTTGCTGCATAAAACATTCGATAGCTAGTTTCTCCCTCTTTGGTGAAGGAGGACGTTCCAAATTATTATGGTTATTGTTCATAACCTAAGATAATCGGGTAATAATCACCATGAAGTATTGAAATCCACCTCCCAAATCATTGGGGATATCATTCGGGAAATAATTGCATTAGCCCTCACAAGAGTTGTTGGCATGATTTCTCCTAGTTCCCACCATTTTCTAAAATAGAAAAGGTTAGAACAAAACATAAGTAAACAATTCATGAATAAAAAACTTATTTTTTTGAAAAATTTATACTAAAAGAATAACATATGGGATCCCTATGTATATACTCTTGTGTGTATAATTTTACTTAGTCTCGTGCTAGAGGTTTTCTCTAGGGTTCACTAATCCTAATTCCCAAATTAACTAAACCTTTACTCTGATACCAACTATAGCATCATTGCATTTTCCTACATTACTATTACATCATTTTAAAGATAAAGAACATAATAGTTTTAAACATAGAGGATTCAAAGGTTTAGTTGCTTGGGAAAACTAGGACCGTACATAACAATTACAACATCAAGCATAAGCATTTATTTAATTTCTTCTTCTCTCGATTCACATTGGAACTTGTCCTATCCATAGTAAATGTAGCCACCTGAGGATATAAATAAAAAGGGGTGAGATAAAAGCCAAATAAGAGGATAGATAATAAGAATATAGCATGGGGTGATCATAATAATGACATAGGCAAATAATCATGAACATGAGAGGAGTATAAATAAAATACATGAAATGTGGCAATGCATAATAATGAAACATCATGTCATAGTGGTCAACTACCACCAATACTTATGAACCAAGCTAGTATCTTATTCACACATCATTTAAAATTTAATCATGATATTCATCACTTCACCCAATTCATTGGAGCACTATATAATTCCGGGCGCACCAGTCACATTCAAACATTCATATTGCGCTATATAATTCCAGGTGCACCTGTCACATCATAACATTATCATTATCATGCATGACACATGAAAAATATATCAAAAGTAAACATAACTAACACATGGAAATGAATGGGTTACATTTCATAAGAACATATTCATAAACATTGGGTTCCCAAAAGAAAGAGGGAATAACATACATGTTACAAGAACCAACCACATTGAGAGAGAAGTAAAAGGTGTGTTATTAAAAGAGATGTTCTTCTGGAAAACATTTTGTTTGACATAAAAACCAGTGAAAAACTTGTATATCCTAGAAAAGTAAATACAATGATGAAAAAATGGTCTTTAAGGAGTAACCATATAAAAAAAATGGAGTTAAAGTGGGAGAACCCGAAGGATGAAAGTTGGGTTCAAGAATTTCCCCTTACATTGTATCTGAATGCTTCCCTCTCTTTAATGTCCTGTATAATGACATTATTTTCATTAATTGGAAGTAAATAACCTTGTGTACATTAATATGGTTCATTATGGTTTTATTACGTGATTTTATGTTCCTTTGGATGAGTTATAGAGTTTAAAAAACATTGTTCGGGAATGTTTGTTTTTATGGTTTTCTTGAGGTGTTCACTTGTATTCTTAAATTGAAGTTCGGGTAGAACATGGGTAAACATACAGAACTGATATTTCATTTTATTAATGATATTACAGGAGTTTTAATGATATTATAATTAATTATGTTAGATCCATGTGGATGTATCATTATATAACAATTAAATGATGATTGTTTGGGTTAATTTGAGCGATTTTTCGATCATAAGGAACTTGTTTTATTTTATCACAAGAAATATAGTCATAAGTTAGTTACATAAATTTAAATTGGAGATAATAAATATAAAATGTTCTGGTTAAACCCAAAAAATGGTTTCATGACTAGATCTGAAGGTAGAAATGGAAGAAGAAAACTTGCCATTCTTGAAGGTGATAAATTAACACCTCACGAACAATGTTCTCCTTAATAAAATAAAAGGAAGAGGGAAAGGGGGTTGGATGATATAATATCCCATATGCATCATATAATTAAATTACATGTATAATAATATAGTTAAAATACAATTTGGATGAAGATAGATGGGGAGAGATCAAGAAATGAACTTGAACTTGAATAGAAATTAAAGGAGAAGAGGGAGAGAAATTACCTCTTAAATATTCCTCTTGAGATCCTCCTTAAAGAAGCTAGGCTTGGTCTTTTGATGAGACCAGAAGCTCTTGAACGTTGGAGAGGGATAGGGATGATGTTTGGGTAGATTTTAGAGAAGTCTTGGAGCTTGAGAGGTGTGAGGAAATGAGGGTGTGAAGGGTGGTTTTTATAGTGGAGGGGAGAGGGGTTTCCTTAATATAAAATTAATTAGTTTATTAATTTTCCATAAGATAAAGAATAGTGAGTCTTAAATGACCAAGAATATTAATTTTATCATGTGATCTCGAACCAAGTGGGGTTACATCATCAGAACATCACACATGACTCTATAATTAGCTTATTTAGCTTATTTTATAAATTATGGTATTTCACTATTAATAAAAAATTCAAGTATCTCAGAAATATCCCAAATATTTACCCCTACCATTTTTCTATGTTTAGAAACCAAAAATGATGTCCATTTTTCAAAAGTAATTTTCTAAATATTATTTTTTTTATATTTAATTAAAATAATAATTTACTTAAAAAACAGTTTTTAAAATAAAAATCGATTTTATAGTGCTTTCAAAAATTATGTAGGGTCTTATAAAAATACCTAAAAACTATAAGACATGGATTTTACAATTAATGAATAAATTGTAAAAAATAATTTTTATTTTATATTATTTAATTAATTATAATTAATTATTTATGACTTACAAAATACCAAAACGTTTACTAAGGTCAATTTGTCACTTTCTAAGATGTCTAAATTTTATTTAATTATTCATGGGTAAGGTTAATCTTATGTTGGATGATTTACTATTCATAAGGGTCATATTACTATTCCTAAGGGTGTGTATCTACTCATAAGGGTAGGTTACTATTCACCACAAATTATTTTTGTTTTTTTAAACTCCAAAAATCATCTTAAACACAACTGTGTATGTCAGATTCTCAAAATATCCAATACAGAAGTGACAAACTTATGTTTAGAGGTCACTTATCACTTATTATTTCATTATGTTGTGTTTTCATGTGATTTTATGACATAATTATAAGAAGGAAATTTCCATTGAAAAACATTGGGTCGTTACATTCTTCCCCCTTAATAAATTTTTCCCCTAAAATTTCACTTTACGCAAACAGGTGAGGGTACTTATCCTTCATCACCTCCTCCAGTTCCCAAGTCGCTTCTTCAGACTTATGGTTCCTCCACAACACTTTGACAAGGTGGGTTTCTCTTTTGCGTAGTACCTTATCTCTCTGATCCAGAATCTCTACTAGTTGTTCCTCATAAGAGAGATCATGTTCTAGTTGTACCACATCTGAGTTTAGTACATGTGAGGGGTCCGGTATGTACTTACTCAGGAGTGATACGTGAAACACATCATAAACTAGAGCCATATTCAGTGGAAGTGCAAGTCGATAGGTCATAGCTCCTATGTGATCAAGGATCTCAAACATGCCAATGTACCTTGGGCATAGATTCCCTCACTTCCCAAATCGCATGACTCTCTTCCATGGAGATATTTGTAGGAAGACTTTATCTACAACGTCGAACTACAAGTCCCTTCGACGGTTTTCATCATAACTCTCTTGCCGACTCTAAGTGGCTTTGATGTGTTTCTAGATGACTTGAACCTTCTCTGTCATCTCTTACAAAAGATCAGGTCCCCGTAGCTTTCTTTCTTCAACTTCATCCCAATAGGTTGGAGTTCTACATTACTTTCCATACAGAGCTTCATATGGAGCTATCTGAATAATCGAGTGGAATCTATTATTGTATGAGAACTCAACCAATGGGAGATGCTGATCCTATCCACCTTTGAATTCTAGAGATCAGGCTCTTTGCTTAACATCAAGCGTCTGAATAGTTCTTTCAGATTGGCCGTCAGTTTGGGGGTGATAGGCCATGATGAAATTTAATTCAGTGCTCAAATCATGTTGAATTCTTCTACAAAATTTTGATGTGAACCTTGGATCATGGTCATAGACAATCGAGAGTGGAACTCCATGCATTCTCACCACTTCCTTCAAATATATCTTTGAATTTTGTTCAAGTGAGAGATCTTCTCGAATAGAGATAAAATGGGCAGTCTTGGTGAGTCGGTCATCCACAAACCATATCAAATTATTTCCCTTTTATGTCTTTTGGTGACCCGTGAAAAAGTCCATAGTAACATTTTCCCATTTCCACATGAGTATAGGCAATGACTGCATCATACCTTTGGACTTTTGTCACTCAGCTTTAACTTGCTGACATACCAAGCACCTTGATATATATTCTACAATATCCTTCTTCATGTCATCCCACCAGAAGTGTTCTTGGAGATCAAAGTACATCTTGGTACTCTCAGGATGGATAGAGAATGTTGAGCTATGTGGATTGTCCAATAGCTCCTTCTTTGTCCCAGGTGATGAAGGCACACAAAGCCACGTTCCAAACCAAATCACACCATCATCATCGAAATGGAACTAATGAATCTTCCCTTTCTATACTACATTCACCCTATTTTGTATCTTTACATCATCCCTTTGTTCTTCCTTAATCTTATCTTCGATGGATGGTTGCGCAATCAGTTGGGAAAGGTAGGATATATCCCCTTCCCTTATGATTTCCAAATCCATTCTTTGAATATCTAAGATGATAAGGTCTTTCTCAATCAGCGGCATGTATAGAGTAGTAGGTTCTTTTCTTCTTAGTGCATCGACTACCTTTTTCTCCTTACCATGATGATAGTGAATAGATCAATCATAATCCTTTATTAGCTCTAACGATCTCTTCTGACTCATGTTGAGATCCTTTTTTGTGAATATTTACTTTAGGCTCTTGTGGTCGGTGTATATGTCACACTTCTCGCCATAAACGTAGTGCTTCCAGATTTTTAAGGCAAAAATCACAACTTCCATCTCTAGATCATGAATAAGGTAGTTCTTCTCATCTATCTTCAATTGTCTTGAGGGATAGGCTATCACAATATCATAGTGCATGATTACACAACCCAAGACTTTCTTTGAAGCATCACTGTATACCACAAATATTTCTCCACTTTTTGGTAGTGTGAGTACAGGTGCAGTGATCAGCCTTCTATTTAGCTTCTTGAAGCTTCCCTCACATTCTCCCTTCCAGACATACTTTACCCCTTTCCTTGTTAACTTAGTTAGCAGGCTTGACAATCTTGAAAAGTTTCTCAAAAAACGTTGGTAGTACCCAGCTAATCCAAGAAAACTACGGATTTCTGTTACAATAGAGGGCATGGGCCATTCCTCAATCACCTTTGTCTTTGAAGGATCCATAGAAATTCCCTCACTTGTGATCACAGGTCCCAGGAATGTGACTTGATTCATCCAAAAGTCACACTTTCTGAATTTGGATTACAACTTCTCATTTCTTAATGTCGCGAAAACAAGTCTTATATGTTCTTCATGTTCATTATTTCTATTGGATTAGATGAGAAGATCATCAATAAAAACTACCACAAATTTGTTGAGGTAATGTCTAAATACTATATTAATCAAATACATGAAGATTTCAGGGGAATTAGTAAGTCCAAATGGCATCACCAAAAAATCATAGTGCCCATACCTTGTACAGAAGGAAGTATTCTGAATATCTTCCCTCATCACCTTTACCTAATGATATCCAGAATGATGATCCACCTTTGAGAAGTATTGAGCTGCTATTAACTGATCGAACAAGTAATAAATCATAGGGAGAGGATACTTTTTCTTTATGGTGATATTTTTGAGTTCCTGATAATCGATACATAGCCTCATTATTCCATCCTTCTTCTTTACAAAGAGCACTGGCACACCCCAAGGTGATGAACTAGGGTGTATGATCCCTTTTTCCAGATGCTCTTGCAGCTACTTCTTTAACTCCTCCAGTTCGATAGGAACCATCCTATAGGTAAACTTCGAGATAAGAGTATCTTTGGGTATGAGTTCAATTGAGAACTCTACCTCATGATTTGGGGGAATTCCCTGTAACTCTTCGATAAATACATTGCCGTATTCCCTCACGATGGGCATTTCATCAAGGTTGTCACTTTCCTTCGACTCAACCATTTGGGAGAGGTATGATTCTTCATAGGGAATCAACACCCAAACCATTTAATTATTTTTCTAAGGAGATTCATGATATTCCTTGAATTTGTAGAGGAGCATGGGATGGTTCAGAATATGAAAATATATTTCCTTTTCCCGATAGTTGATATGTGCTCTATATAACGAGAGCCAATCCATTCCCATTATAGCATCAAAATCCACCAAGGGAAGTATTACGATATTTTCTGGAAGAATCTTCCCTCATACGTCAACTGGAGAAGATTCAAACACTTGGGATTCAATGACATCACCACTTGGTGTTTTTACAGATATATCTATTTCGAGGTGTAAGGGATTTGATTCTATAGTTCTAGAGAAATTGCAAGATATAAAGGAATGCGTAAAACTAGAATAAAATAATACTTTTTCCATTATTTATTGAATAAGAAGTGTACCTTTCATGACTTCATTATCTTTCTCCACTTCCGCAGTAGTGATGGCATAAGCCTTCCCTTGTTCATTTGGCTTCGGTGGCTGCTGACGCTGATTACCCTCGAGAACTCGAGGTTTAGTGCACTGGTTTGCATAGTGCCCTAGCTCCCTACAGTTGTAGCATTGAACCATGAGTGGTTGTATCCTTTCATCGGCTACATTATCCTTCCTTTTTGTGTCTTTTCGACACTCTTGAGAATGATTTCCTTCTTTCCCACACATGAAGCATTTCACTATCCCTTTTAGGCATTTCCCATGGTGCAACTTTCCACATTTTTGGCATGTGGGTCATTGGGTTTTCTTCCCACCTTTATCATTAGATCCACCGAATTGAAACTCTATATTTTCATTCTTATCACCATAGATGTGGGACCATTCTCCAAACTCCATCTCCACTTTGAGAGCACATCGAACAACTTCTTCATAACTCCAAAAGTATCAAATTGCAAGAGCCTTTCGAAGGTGTGGTTTTAATACAATAAATAATCTATCAAATTAGCTATCATTGTTGATAACAAACCCCAAAGCGTACCTTGCTAGACTTGTGAAATTCACTTCATAGGTTGTGACAGATTCTCCTTCTTTTTTCTTGAGTTCTATGAATTCTCTCTCCTTCTTCGTGCGATGATTTCTTGGGAAATACTTGTTAAGAAACATTATCTTAAAGTCTCCCCATTCCATCTCTTAAATTTCCTCCCTTGTCTTGGTGTTCTTAATCAATTCCCACCATTGATCAGCTTCTCTATATAGATGATAAACGACTAAGGTCGCCTTCTCCATCTGAGAACAGTGAAGAACAAAAAAGATCATCTCCATGGAGTTGACCCACTCTTCTATAGCTAGTGGATTAGAATATCCATTAAACGTCGATGGTCATTTCCGCATAAAACATTCGATAGCCACTTGCTTCCTCATTGGTGAAGGAGGATGTTCCCCATTAATATGGTTATTATTCATAACCTGAGATAATTGGGTAATAATCTCAATGATTTTTTTTAACTCCATGTCCCAAATCATTGGGGATGTCATTTGGGCAATCATTGCATTGGCCCTCGTAGGAGTTGTTGGCCTGATTTATCCTGGTTACCACTATTTTATAAAATAGAAAATGTTAGAACAAAACATATGTCAATAATTCATGAATAAATAACTTATTATTTTCAATATTTATACTAAAACCAAAACATATGGATCCCTATGTATATAATCTTGTGTGAATTATTTTACTCATTATCATGCTAGAGGTTTTCTATAGGGTTCATTAATCCTAATTCCCAAATTAACTAAACCTTTCCAATGATACTAACTATAGCGCCTCTACCTTTTTCTACATTACTATTAAATCATTTTAAAGACAAATAACATAATATTATTACATATAGAGGATCTAAAGGTTATGTGTCTTGGGAAAACTAGGACTATACATAACAATTACAACATCAAGAATAAATATTTATTTAATTTCTTCTTCTCTAGCTTCACATTGGAACTTGTCCTATCCTTAGTACATATAGCCACCTGAGGATATACATAAAAAGAGGTGAGATAAAAACCCATTAAGAGGACATATAATAATAATATAGCATGGGGTGAGCATAATCATGACATAGTCAAAAGATCATGAACATGAGTGGAGCATAAATGAAAGACTTGAAATGTGGCAATGCATAAAAATGAAACATCATGCCTTAGTGGTTCACTACCACACATTCTTGTGAACCAAGATAGAATCTTTTTCAAACATAATTTCACATTTACTCATGAGATTCATCACTTTACCCAATGCATTGGAGCGCTGTATAATTCTGGGTGCACCTGTGACATTCAAACATTCATATTGCGCTATATAATTCCAGGTGCACCCGTCGCATCATAACATTCTCATTATCATGATTCCCACATAGAACATATATCAAAAGTAAACATAACTAACCCATGGAAAATAATGTGTTACATTTCATAATAATACATTAATAAACTTTGGGTTCCGAAATGAAATAGGGAATGACAAACATGTTACAATATCCGTCCACTTTGAGAGAGAAGTAAAAGGCGTGTTCTTAAAAGATGAGTTCTTTTGGAAAAAGTTTTAATTGACATTAAAAACCATTGAAAAACATGTATATCCCAAAAAAGGAAAGACAATGATGTAAAAATGATTTTTAATGAGTAACCATATAAAAAAATTGGAGTGAAAGCGGGAGAACCCAATTGATGAAAGTTGGGTTTGAGAATTTCCCCTTACCTTGTATCGGAATGCTTCCTTCTCTTTAATGTCATGGATAATGAAATTATATACATTAATTAGAAATAAAGAAACTTGGGTACATTAATATGGTTCATTATTGTTTTATTAAGTGATTTTATGTGCCTTTGGATGAGTTATAGAGTTTAAAAAACATTGTTTTGGAATGTTTGTTTTTATGGTTTTCTTGAGTGGTTCATTTGTATTCTTAAATTGAAGTTCGGGTAGAACATGGGTAAACATACAGAACTGATATTTCATTTTATTAATGATATTATAGGAATTTGAATGATATTATAATTAATTATATTATATCCACGTGGATGTATCATTATATAAGAATTAAATTATTATTGTTTGGGTTAATTTGATCGATTTTTTCTATCCTAATGAACTTTTTTAATTTTATCATTAGAAATTTGGATATAAGTAAGTTCCAAAACATTAAATAGGAGATAATACATATAAAATGTTCTGGTTCACCCATAATAATGGTTTCATGACTAGATCTTATGGTAGAAATGTAAGAAGAAAACTTGTCGTTCTTGAAGGTGATAAATTAACACCTCACGAAAAACGTTATCCTTAATAAAATAAAAGGAAGATGGAAAGGGGGTTGGATGATATAATATCCAATTTGAATCATAAAATTCCAGTACATGAATAATTATGGAGTTAAAATATCATTTGGATGAATATAGATGGGGAGAGATCAAGAAATGAACTTGAACTTGAAAGGAAATTAAAGGAGAAGAGGGAGAGAAATTACCTCTTAAATCTTCCTCTTGAGATCCTCCTTATGGAAGCTAGGATTGGTCTTTTAATAAAACCAGTAGCTCTTAAACGTGGGAGAGGGTCTAGGGAGGATGTTTTTGTAGAGTTTAGAGAAGTCTTGGAGCTTGAGAGGTGTGAGTAAATGAGGGTGTGAAGGGTAGTTTTTATAGTGGAGGGGAGAGGGGTTTCCTTTATATAAAATTAATTAGTTTATTAATTTCCCATAAGATAAGGAATAGTGAGTCTCCAATGACCAATAATAGTAATTTTATCATGTGATACCGAAACAAGTGTTCTTACATCAGCAGGACAACACTCATGACTCTATAATTAGCTTATTTAGCTTATTTTTTAAATTATGGTATTTCACTATTCATCAAAAATTCAAGTATCTCAGAAATATCCCAAAATATACCCCATCCATTTCATGATGTGTAGAAACAAAAAAAGAATTCCATTTTTCAAAAATAATTTTCTATATATTATTATTTTAATATTTAATTAAAATCATAATTTACTTAAAAAACTGTTTTTAAAATTAAAACTGATTTTATAGTGCTTTAAAAAATTTCGCAGGGTCTTATAAAATTATGTAAAACCTATAAGACATTGATTTGATAATTAATGAACACATCTTAAAAAATAATTTTTATTTTAAATTAATTAATTTTTTATAATTAATTATTTATAACTTACAAAATACAGAAACGTTTACTAAGGTCAAATTGTCACTTTCTAAGATGTATAAATTTTATTTAATTATCCATGAGTAAGGTTACTCTTATGTTTGATGATATACTATTCATAAGGGTCATATTACTATTCATAAGGGTGTGTTACTATTCGTAAGGGTAGGTTACTATTCACCGTCTTAAAAACAACCGTGTATGTTATATTCTCAAAATTCCCAATATAGAAGTGGAAAACTTTTGTTTAGAGGTCACTTAGCACTTAGTAGTTCATTATGTTGTGCTTTCATGTGATTTTATGACATAATTATAAGAAGGAAATTTCCATTGTAAAACTTTGGGTTGTTACACCCAGTTTGAGGTATGTAGCATTTTTTATGCCTTTTTATTTGTTTGAAGTAAATAGAATGAGTTGTAAAGAGGTTAGGAGAGTTTCGAATTGTTTTGAAAAAGTTTGGAGGCTTTTCTATGGGCGCACGGTCTGAGAACAGTTACGAGAAACCGTGCGGGTTCTCTAGGAAACCATGTAGGGGCAGACAATAGGATTCACACCGCCTACACATGGTTTTCCAAACCGTGTGAGGAAACTATGCAGACTCCTCTTCTCGAGATAGTGGCATGCACACAATTAGTGCACAGTTTTCCAAACCATGCAGACTAACCATGCGACCACTTAAAGGAAGGGTTTTTAAATTTGGGCTCCCTCAGGCTTAACCTATTTTACTCCAATTCTTCTCCCACTTGAGCCTCACTCAATATATTGGGTTCTCAAAGGTTTAAGGTGCTCTCACACTCGTTTTGGAAGCAAATAAAATGGTTTTCTTGGTGGATTGAAGTCATTTTTTCTAGGGTAAGTCTCTCCACTTGGTTTCTCTTTGTTTTTATCTAGGTTTTCTCTTCCCTCTCTCTTAGTTTTCTAGATCTATACTCGTTGTGTGTAGATATATGGTTTGGGTTTCCTCAGGTGTTGATTTTAAGGATTTTTTATGTTAGTAAAGGGGATCTAGAGTGGTTGCGGTGGAGTGTTCACCGGATTTGGGGTGTGATTTCATATGGGTCGATTTCGCCAGAACCCAAAAGGTATGTGGCTTCTCTCTTAACTCTAATTTTCTAGAACTTGAAGCTTGGTTACCATTAATTTATTTTGATGAGTATTAATTGTGTTTTTGATGTGTGAAATTGGTTGGAAATCCCTTAGGGATGTTTTGGGGATTTTTGGGAAAAAGAGATTTTGTGGTGAAATTCTCTTGCTATGATTTTAAAATGGTTTTCTTTATTGGATTAATTAAGATGGCTCGTGAAATGGTTATTTTTTAAGGGTTTGTTTTATTTAAATGAAAATTGGCATGTAAAATGGTTGAAGGGTGTTTTAAATAAATGTGTGATTTATTGAGGTGGATTGACATGTAATGGGAATGGTTGATTTCATATTATTGTGGCCTTGGTGGGTCATATGCTTCGTTATGAATTATTTAAAATATTGTGGGGAATTTGGTAGGATGTAATACTTTTATAAGGGTATGGTTAGTGGATGGAAGGGCCACCATCAAAGGATAAGTTGGCAGGAAGTACCACTAGTTGGAATGGGTGATAGAGTTGGACAAAAGCTCCGCCATTTTTTTTTCTGGTTGTGTATTTCATTGCAATATGGAAAATTGTCATGCTAATGTGTAAATGATGAAATGGCTTGTGTCATGTTATTTGGTATTTTATTTTTTTTCTTGTCTGGGTTTAGGTGGCTTGTTAAGGGTTGTTGTCTTATGGTAATGGTTTCACTTGTGAGTATTTTATATAAAATGATTTATATAAATTTGTTAATGGTTCATTCCTAGTGGCGTGTGTAGGAAAGTAATTTGAGGAAAACCTACTGAGTATTAGTACTCACCCCCTACTTTGGCACTTTGGTGATTTTGCAGATTTCATATTCTGAGACATAGGTAATGGTAAAGCATCTCATTACTATTGGCTCATAGTGATGCTTTTGATATGTGGTGGTTCATGGAGCATGGAGCTTGGTGTAGAGCTGTGGAGTGTGTCTTGGTTTATTTTGGGTCTCTTGTTTAGTCTTCTGCATGGTACACTGATATTGTGTTTTGTTGTATTGGTTTTTGGGTTGCATTTTGGAACACCTTGTTTGTCTTTTTGGAAATAAATGTTTTAATGTTTTATCAACATGAATCATATAGTTTTTATGTTAGTGGATTATTTTTTTTTTCTTAAGGGAAAATCGTTCCCCAATTTGTTCTCGAAGCCCTCAAAATTTATTTCCGGCCTTTAGTGCCTTGGTAATATCTCTTAAGGCCCAATAACATTCCTCTATCCTCTCAAGCCAATGAGATGAGGAAGGATGTTACAAGTGGTATCAATTTGTTTGGTCCTTGGCTTTCAATTGAGATCAGTTTCTTGATCTTTTGGCATTGATTGTTAGCCTTAGTGTTGACATTCGTTCTTGGTATATTCCTTCATTCGGTATGGTAGAAAGATGTAGGATTGTCGGAACTTGGAATGTATAGCATAAAAGGACATAGCTAACCATTTTATGATGAACTTTAAGTTACTAAGGATTTGGGTACATAAGTGTTTGGAGACACTTATAGACATTGGATATCTCATTGTTGTGGGTGTAGCCAATGAGATGAGCATGAAATGCATGGTAGAAATGAATTCCCACTAGGATGCATATCTCATTGCAGTATAACGATTTATGGTGTGATATGAAGGTGATGATTTTTAAAATCTTTATAGGGTTTCAAAATGGAAGGATTTGAAACATGTAAACTTGTGGTATTTTGAAAATGGGTTGATTTTCAAAACATGGTGGATTTTTTTTCAAAATAGAAAATCATGGGAAATGTGAACTTGTGTAAATCCAAGTTATGATAGTTTCAGTGTAATTTAACTAGAATTTGTGAATCATGTGTTGCTAAAATATAATTAATTATGGTTGATTTTGTATTTATATAAATGGAACTAGGTATGAATCGTAGAGACCAAATGGAGGAGGCTACTGAAAATGTGGTTGCACTTGAGCCCCATGTGAACCAGCGGGTAGTGTAAAGTATAGTGCAATCTTTATAAGCATTAGGAAGTGCGAATAAAGAAGATAAACCAAGCCATGTGGATCATGTGGTTATGTTTTAAAGGAATAATCCACCCATCTTTAGAGGTAATTCAGAGCCATAGAGGGCTGAAGCGTGGCTGAACAAAATGAATCAGATATTTGACTTCTTAGGAACATCGGAAGAGCTGAAAGTGAAACTAGCCATGTATATATTGGAATATCTTTCCCTTCAATGGTGGGAGTTAGCGGTCCAAGCTGGGATGGACCAAGGTATGACATGAGATAGATTGGAGTAATTGTTTAACAAACAATTCTACCCTCATGCATCCAGAATTCAGATCACAATGGATTTATTTCGTTTGAAATAGGATAAACTTTTTGTAATGGAATATGCAACAAATTTTATGAACTTAGTGATGTTTTCACCAGAGGTGGAAGGTAATACATCGTTTAAAGCTCATATCATCGAAGCTGGTTTGAGGAAGGACATTTGGTCCAAGATAACAGTACTATGTATAGATGATTATATGGAGATGGTGAATAGAGCCTCAATGGCCAAAACAGATCGCTTGGGTGTTGAAAGCATAGGAAGTGTATTAGTACCTATTGGGAATAGTGGGAACTCGAACGCTGGGTTCAAGAGGAAGAGGGGCACTTATTTCCAAGGTGGGTGTATGGATTAGAATCCAACTACAGTATTAGTGAATATTCATCCGAAGACTCAGAGTAAAACTGGATGTTTTCAGTGTGGTTCTATGATCCACATCAAGTGGGATTGTACAACACAGCCTTGAGCATGTCATAATAGTAAGAAAATCGGGCACATTTAGCAGTATTTATGGAATGCTCCAAGGTCAAGTCTCTATGAAACTCCTCAGGGGTCATAGGGGTCTTATGCCTCGATGGGATGGGGAAGCAGCATACCCCTCTCCAACAAAGTAAAGTGGGTCATGGTGATTCTCCGAATACCACGACGCCTTAGCAGGGTAATAAGGAGAAGAGTATGACAAGTAAGTAGTTGTTTGGAGCTGAGCAAGCGGTGATGGATGATCAGTCGGGACCATCCACGATGCAAGGTACAATTATTTTAAATTCAAAGTTGATGCAAGATTTGTTTGATACAGGTGATTCAAAATCCTTTCTTTATTCTTGCATCATTGATTTGTTGGGTTTACACATGGAAATGATGCCTTCTATTTTGAAACTAAAACTTCCTCTAGGTCAAAGGGAGTGTCGAGCCTTCCTATGTCAAGGCTGATGTTTAGTTGTGGATGGAATCGAATTGGTGTGGTATTTCTCAGTTCTTGATATGGATGCTTATGATATAATCATGGGAATGTGTTGGATGGGAATTTTTAGGGCCCACATTGATTTCTATGAATGAATGATTAGTTTTGTGATAGAGGATGGTGTTAGACATCTCTTTAGAGGGGAGAAGAGTGCAACGCTGGGTGCAACAGATTTCTTGGCACTGACTATTGGCACAATCTCATGTCAGTTAGTGGATTGGTCATTGGAATCAGTGTAAGGTGTTGAGAAGAGTGTCCTTATGGCAGTTGTGGATCAGTTTATGGATGTTTTTCTCAAGGAATTCTCTGGGTTTCTACCCTTGAGAGAAGTAGAGTTTATGATTGATCTCCTTCCAGGGACCGTTCCTATCTTACTTTCATCTTACCTAATGGCACCAAAAGAAATTTGGGAATTAAAGGTGCAGTTGGAAGAGTTAGAGAACCAGGGGTTCATCTAGCCCAGTATGTCTCCATGGGAATCGATGATGTTCTTTTTTAATAAGGCAGATGGAACATTGTAGCTATGCGTTGACTATTGTAGACTAAATCAAATTACAATAAAGAACCGATATGTACATCCATGTATTGATGATTTGTTTGACCAGTTGAGGGGAGGTCAGTGGTTCTCTAAGATTTAATTTCGATTAGGGTATCATCAGTTGTCGGTGTAGAAGGATGATATTCTAAAAATAGCTTTCAGAAGTAGATATGGCCATTACGAGTATGTGGTTATGCCCTTTGGTCTAACGAATTCCCCAAAGATGTTCATGGAATTAATGAATCAGATATTTTATATATATCTGGATTATTTTTTTGGTGGTATTTATTGATGATATACTAGTGTATTTGAGGACAATGGTAGATCATGAGCAACAATTGGTGATAGTGTTGGGGATCTTGAGAGATCATCGGTTGTATGCCAAATTTTAAAAGTGAATCTTTTGGATATAGGAGGTTCATTTACTTGGACATGTTATTTTTGAGACGGGTGTTTTACTTGATCTAGAAAAGAAAGAGGTTGTTATATCATGGAAACCACCAAAAAATATTTTTGATATATGGATATTCCATGGTCTAGTTGGGTATTATCGATGTTTTGTTCGTGATTTCTCATGATTGGATTTCCCAATGATAGTTTTGACAAGGAATAATATCCCATTTCAATGGAATGAATAGTGATAGAATTGTTTTGAAGAGCTAAAGGGTCACCTTACATCAGCACCAATCTTGGTTTTTCCAAAACTAGGGAAAGGGTATGTGGTGTATTGTGACGCATTGGGATCAGGGTTGGGGTGTTTTCTCATGTAGGGGGATCATTTGGTTGCATATGGATCATGAAAGTTCAGGTTTCATGAGAAGAACTACCCAACACATGATTTAGAGTTGGTGTTAGTGGTTCATGCTTTAAAATTGTGGTGACATTATCTATTTAGTGAGAAATTTATAGTGTTTACTGATCACAAGATCTTAAAGCATATTTTTTCACAAAGATAATTGAAATTGAGGAAAATGATATGGATTTAATATCTCCAGATGTTTTATTTCAACTTAACGTACACACTGGGTAAGGGAAATTCAGTTTCAGATGCATTAAGTAGGAAATCATATTCTCAAGTGGTGAAGCAGGTATCAGATGGGTGGCAGTTGATGTCAGTAACAGATGATATGTGGTGGGAATGTGAGAACTAGGGTGGAAGAGCAGTCTTCTTTCCAGTTTCATTGGTTCCTGACTTGGTTGGTTTGGTTAAAGAGGCACATACATCTGAATATGAAAGTGTGGAGATGAGGTCGAAACTCAATGGTGGGGAGACCATTAAGAGCTGGGAACTGAATGGGAATTTAGTCTTGTGTTTTTAGAATCAGATGGTGGTACCAGTGGATTGTTAGGAGAAACTTATCAGGGATTATCATCATTCTAGGTGGGATGTCCATCCTAGAATTCAAAAGATGTATAAGGTGTTGAAAGTACAATTTTTGTGGTCAGGTATGAAAAGGGATATGGCCTAGTTTTCCTCGAGATTCTCGACTTGTCAGCATGTTAAGGTAGAGCATCAGTGACCATCATGCATGTTATAGTCTTTACCTATCCCAGTGTGGATATGGGAGTAGATAGAATTTTATTTTATGATGGGTCTATCAAGAACGGTCTGGAAACA
Organism: Viscum album; assembly: GCA_963277665.1. Classification (NCBI taxonomy): domain Eukaryota; kingdom Viridiplantae; phylum Streptophyta; class Magnoliopsida; order Santalales; family Viscaceae; genus Viscum; species Viscum album. The sequence continues at coordinate 1,899,470,469 of OY728132.1, read as the reverse complement.
CGATGAAATATGGGTGATTGTGGATCACCTCACAAAGTCATCCCATTTCATCTCAATTCTTGAATCTCATATGGTGGAGGATCGGTCCAAAATCTATATCTGGGAGGTGGTATAGAGACACAATGTTCTAGTTTTGATTATATCAGATAGATATCCGAGGTTCACATATTGTTACTAGAAATTCTTACCATAATCCCTTGGAACATAGAGGACTATGATCATGACATATCATCCTCAGACGGATGGGAAATCCAAGAGGACGATACAAACCTTGGAGGATATATTAAAGTCTTATGTGATGGATTTTGGTTGTTCATGGGAGGAGTAATTACCATAGGCAGAGTCCTCCTACAATAACAGTTATTAGTATTTGATACATATGGCTTCATTTGAGGCTTTGTATGGGTGTCCTTTCCATTATCCACTGTGTTGGGTGGAAACGGTCGAGGCTTCATTGATCAGACCGAGAATTTTCTAAGAGACTATGGATAAAACCAATTTGATCAAGGATAGGATAGATATGGCTCAAATTCATCATAAATCGTATGCGGGGCATCTTCGATGACCATTTCCGTTTGAGGTGGGTGATCATGTTTTTTTTAATATCTTATAGGTTGGGACATCATTGGTTTGGGAAGCAAGGTAAATTGTCTCCGAGGTATATTGGTCTTTTTGAGATACCTGAGCAGATTGGAGATGTGACTTATCATTTGGGTTTTCCACCGTGGTTTAGTGTGGTGCACAATGTGTTTCATGTGTCGTAGTTGAAAAAGTATCATCCGGATCGTGATCATGTGATTCGTTGTGATCATGTTGAGCTTGAACCAGATGCTTCATTGGTGAACATGCCAGTGGGGATTGTGGATAGGGAAGAGAAATTATTTCATGGTAAAACCATTAGTTTAGTTCATGTTTTGTGGTAGCATGGTCAGATTCAATAGGATACTTGGGAGCAGTAGAAAGAGATTACTGAGAAATGGCCTGAGATCTTTCGGTAAAGCAATGGTTTCCTACTTTCCGAGGACGGAAAGTCCAATGGTGGGGAGAATATAAAACCCCCAGATTGAGGTATTTAGCCTTTTTTATTAATTTTTTATATGTTTAAATTACATGGAATGAGTTTTGAAGAGGTTGGGAGAGTTTGGAATGGGTTTTAATAAGTTTTTAGGCTTTTCTAAGGGCGCACGGTCAGAGCACGATTAGGGAAAACCGTGTGGGATCTCTGGGAACCATGAAGGGGGGTATAGTAGGCTTTTCATAACCTATACGCAATTTTCCAAACTATGCGAGGAAACCATACATACCCCTCCTCTCGAGACAGTGGTGTGTACATGGTTAGCACACAGTTTTCAAAACCATGCAGACTAATCGTGCGACCACTTAAAGGAAGGGTTTTTAAATTAGGGATCCCTGAGGCTTAAACTATTTCACTCCAATTCTTCTTCCACTCAAGAATCACTCAGGATTATGGGTTCTCAAATGTTGAAGGTGATCTCCCACTAGTTTTGGAAGCAAATTGAAGGGGTTTCTTGGTGGATTGAAGTCAGTTCTTATCAGGTAAGTATCTCCTCTTGGTTTCTCTTTGATTTTCTCTAGGTTTTCTCCTCCCTCTCTCTTAGTTTTCTATATCTACACCCATTTTGTTTAGATATATGGTTGGGGATTCCTCGGGTGTTTATTTTAAGTCTTGTGGATGTTAGGGAAGTAGATCTAGATCGGTTTTAGTGGTGTGTTCACCAGATTTGGGGTATGATTGCTTGTGGGTTAATTTTTCAGATCCCTAAAGCTAGGTGGCTTCTCTATCAACTCCACTTTGATATAACTTGAAGCTTGGTTACAATTAATTTATTTTTATTAATTTTAATTGTTTTTTTTGATGTGAGAAATTGGTTGGAAATCCCTTGGTGATGTTTTGGGGATTTTTGGGAAAAATAGGTTTTGTGGTGAAATACTCTTGTTGTGATTTTTAAATGGAGATTTTAAAATGGTTTTCTTTGTTGGATTAATTAATATTTCTAGTAAAATGGTTTTTCACTAAAGTGTTTGTTTTATTGAAATGGTAATTGGAGTGTAAAATGGTTTAAGGGTGTTTTCAATAAATGTATGATTTATTGAAGTGGATTGACATGTAATAGAAATAGTTGGATGCATATTGTTGCGGCCTTGGGGGGTCATATGATTTGTTATGTAATGTTTGAAATGTTGTGGGGAAGTGGGCGAGAAGTACCACTATAATATGGGGATGGTTAGTGGACAGAATTTCTACCATCAAAGGATAAGTGGGAGGGAAGTACCACTAGTTTGAATGAGTGAATGAGTTGGATGGAAGCTCCACCATTTTGGTTGCCTGGTTGTGAATTGCATTGCAAGATGTAAAATTGTCATGCTAATGTGTAAATGATGAAATGGATTGTGGAATGTTAGTTTTGATTTCCTTTGTTTTCTTGGCTTAGGTGAGGTGTCTTGGTAAGGGTTGTTAGCTTATGGTAATAGTTTCACATGTGAGTATTTAATATAAACATATTTATATAAATGTGATAATAGTTTGTTCCTATTTATGTTTGTAGGGAAGTCATTTTTGTAAAACATGCAGATTATTAGTACTCACCCCCTGCTTTGGCACTTTGGTGATTTTTCAGATGTCAAATTCTGGGACACAGGTAAAGGTAAAACATCTCATTGCTAGTGGATCAGAGTGATGCTTGGGAGATGTGGTGGTGCTAGGAGCATAGATCTTGGTTTGGAGCTATGGAGTGTGTATTATTTTATTTTGGGTCTCTTTTTTAGCCTTCCTCAAGGTACATTGATATTGGTTTTGGTTGTATTGTTTTTTGGGTTTCATTGTAGAACAACTTGGTTGCCTTTTTCATAATACATGTTTGAATGTTTTATCAACATGCATCATATAGTTTTTTTTAGTGTATTGTTTGGTTAGTTTTGTCTAAAGGGAAAATAGTCCCCCAATTTGTTCTCAAATCACTCGGCATTTATTTATAGCCTTTGGCACCTTGGGAATGTCACTTAAGGCCCAGTATAATTCCTCTATCCTCTCAAGCTAATGTGATGGTGTGGGATGTTACAACACTGCACCAAGTATGGGAAGGTTCTCATTGATGTTTAAAATACTCTTTCACACATGACATGTGAAATCTTCCATGAAAATAGTTTCACTTTCCTTAATGATATCCAATGTGTCTTTAAGGAAAAATTCATAATTTTCAAGGTCTTTAATGAGTGCCTATTCACTTTCCTCATTGTCCACTTAGTGTGAATACCCAATGACCACTTTCACACAACTTCTATTTATGTTAGTATGTAAATATAAATTTATATACAGGAACTCAACTATGCCTAGTTGTTTTTTGATAGACTATTCTTCATACAAATAAAAGGGCCACAGAAATAATATACTCATAGAACTCAGTGGTTTTCATATGTAAATTTCTCAACATAACGGCTTATATAACCCATTTGTATAACTTCCCATTTTATAAAATAAAAATGTTTGGATCTCTTAGTATCATCACAAAAAATTTCTTCTCTCTATCTATTCATTTCTATCTTCAAAGATTGTTTATTTATGGAAAAACATAACTCTTTTCATGTTGTAAAACCCTTTATTTATGTGAATATCTTTCATGAAAACTTTCTATTTCATTAGTGATTATATTTCACCAACATCATTGAATTCTCACAAATCTAAACTTATATGAGAGTTATCCTGGCTTTCACAAGAATTCTTTCTTTACTCTCTATTTTATGAAAACATTCCAAATAACTTCAATCACCTCTAAAAACCACCAGAACGACTTCTTTATGAATACTAAAAGTTCTTCATAATCCTAGAACTTTATCATAGTATATATATACCAATAATTTATTCCATGTGTTCCTTCCACACCCATTTTCATGAAATTTCCATTTCACTAATGTCAATTCATTTGTGAAACTCCACAATTATGCTATAATTCACCTAGTTTGTGTGAGAATTATTTATTTTCATTGATTTTTTGTAAAATATTTGTGAATAAATTACATCACCTTTAATAAATATAGAAAATTTTCGAAAACATTTACCATGAGGAAGGTGCAGTGGGGGTGCATGTGGGGGTTAAGGGTTGGGTGAGTGGGGGTGAAAGGCGGGTGGGGGCGAAGGGGGTAGGTGGGGGGAGTGTGCAGGGGATAATGGGGGTGGGGGTGGGGGGGGGGGTTCAAATGAGTAGGGGTGTGTGGGGGGGGAGTGTGGGTGACGGGTGGGGGGCAATGGGGGTGAAGGGGTAAGGGGATGTGGTGGTGCGGGGTGGGTGGGGGCAGTAAGGGGTGCAGGTTGGGAGGGGGGAGGGGGCAGTGGGGGTTAGGGGGGAAGGGGGGGTAGTGGAGGTGAAGGGTGGGTGGGGGTAGTGGGGGGTAGGTTGAGGGGGTGAAGGGGGAATGTGGGAGGGGGTGTATGTTTAGGGAGTAATGGATATGGGGGGTCAAAGAAGTAGGGTGGGGGAATTGGGGGTTAATGGTTGGGGGTGTAGTGGGGATTATGGGGAAGGGGGGGGGGGGGGCAGTGTGCAGCAGGAAGTGGGGGTGCATGGTGGGGTTGAAGTGTGGGTGGGGGTAGTGAGGGTGCAGAGTGGGGGTAAAGGGTGTGTGGGGTCCGTAGGGGTGTGGGGGGGGGGGGTTAGGGGGAAGTGGGGGTGCATGTGGGGGTGGGGGAAATGTACATGGGGTAGGGGGATGAAGGGGGAGGTGGGGGTAGGGGGGAGGTTAGTGGTGGTGTAGGGTGGGTTGGGGAAGTAGGGGGTGAAGGTGGGTGGGTGGGGGGGAAGTGGGGGTTAAGGGTGGGGGAAGAGGGGGTGAAAGGGTAGGTGACGTGGGCGGGGGGGGGGGGGTTAGTGTGCAGGGGCAGTGGGGTGGGGGTGGGGGGTTAAAAGGTATAGGTGGATGTGGGGGTTAAGGGTGGGGGTAAGGGCGTAAGGGGTAGGGGTACAAGGTTCAGGGGACATGGGAAATGGGGGTGCAGGTGGGTGGGGGCAGTAGGGGGTGCATGGGGCAGTGGGGGTATAGGTGGGGATGGGGGTGAATAATTTACTTCCATGACCAATACATGGAAAACTAAACAACTATAACAAATTATATAGATTGTCCTCAAGTTTCATGAAAAGTATTGAAGTGTGAAAATTCTTTTCTATAATAATTTTAATGGAATAGCTAATAATGGAATCTAGATGCTGACTTGTGTAAATATTAGATAGATTTCAAAGTTGTTATTATTAAGGTTTTAATAAGTTCAATTTCTGGAGGATTATAGACAAGAGTTAAAGAATCCATCCATAGAGTACTTAGTATATTGGTTACTAAAATTAGTTTTTAATATATCTCAAATGATGTTTTTAAATGGATAAAGTTAAAGATAAAAATTGAGGGTTATTGGAGCTCATTGAAATACTCTACTTGAGTATTTACATTTTGATAAGGTCCTTATAATTTTTTTTAAGGATTTTGGATTTATTTTAATAATTCATATAATTCTTTGAAGAAATTATGAGGTGATTTGAAAGCCTTAAGTAGGTTTATAGTGGATTTGAAGTAGATCTAGAGTCATCTGAAGAAGCATATAATATTAGGAAGAAAATCACCAAAATAAAAAATGCATGGAGTCTACATTGAGTGGAACAACTTTTGAGTCCTTGTGTGAGAAATTTAGCTGGTGTATAACATTGGAAGTTCCAACGTTTGACTTGGTGTGGCAATGCATATGAATTTTCTACTGAGCGTATGAATTTAAAAGTCCCACAGTATGAGGGAAATTGAAAAAAATGAATTTTCAATACATCATAAATTAAAGAAGGATTTTTCAACTCATATGATGAGCAAATTTGAAGAAAAATCCTTTTTTAAATATCATGTTAGTTAGTATTGGTATGCACATATCAATCTGAATATTATTTTTTCATTGTTGGTTATGGATTCATGTAATATTTATCATGTATAGTTGACACACTGATCACATATATATAAGATGTCTCCATATCTCATTTATTTTCCCACTATCTCCTTACATGTGGTTTCTTATGATGAGGCTGTTCTATCCGTCACCATCAAAGATAGCGAGTTCAACATCAAATTTGGGTAAGATTTATTCAGTTTTTATTCTTTGGCCCAATTTTAATTAGCGATTTTTGTGATTTTTGGGTTCCTTATATTTTTATAGTTTGTTTTGGATCTCATTGAGGTGGATTAGAGTTGTTGTTGATGAAGGATTACATGTGTATGAATTGGTAGGCATATATAAATATAAGTTACCCCTTTATATTTATCCCCTCATGGTAGTATGAATATATATATATATATTGGGGCTAGTTGTTCTTATATATAGATATAAAAAATGCCTACTTGTGTAAGTGTAAAGGGGTATATGCAAGTATAAACATATATCTAAGGACACCCTTGGGAATATTTGTTTATGAAAATATGTACATTTGGGCTTGGTGTCCTTGTATATATGTGAAGTTTCATATGCATGCAAGCAGAAAAAAGGAATATTTGTGTTGCGGTCATCAAATGTAGAGTTCCTTGAGATTGAGGTATATTACCTCTACCTAACCCTTTAATATGAATTCTATGCTTTCTTGATTGTTTTAAAAACTTGTTTCCATGATTCATGGATTGTTTTAAAAACCAGTTTTCTAATAACCACTATATTTTTCAAGGAAATATATATTCATGAGTTCCATGTGTATGGGATTACTAGTTTATTTAATGTCCTCTCCTATAGTCTTAAACTAGGAAAAAACCATCATATTTTCTCCTGTGAGCCTAATGTTTAGAAATGACACTAATATAAGGACAACACATATATTTATTCATGTTCTCATAGGATAATCAATTATATCTAGATCCACATTCTCTAATCCTACTATGAATACAAAATTTATAACATTCCCAATACCATCTAAGAATTTTTGCCTAACACTTAAGGATAGGTTCTCTCCCATTAGTCTAGTTCTATGATGTCAAAAGACTTTAGTGCAGGGAGTGTGTAGGGGTGCATGAGGTGTTTAGGGGGGTGTGCTGGGGGCAGGGGGATGGGGGTGTGTGGGGTTATGTTGTATGGGGTAGGGGGAAGGTACCGGGGGATCCAAAGGTTGTGCAGGGGGGGTGAAGGGGTGCATGGGGTGTGCAGGGGGTGTACGATGTGTGAAGGGGGTGGATGGGGTGTGCAGGGGTAGGGGGAGGGTGTGAACAAGGGTGTGTGAAGAAGGTGTACAAGGTGTGTAAGGGGTGCATGGGTGGGTAGGGGGTGTGCGGGGGGGGGGGTGCTAGGGGGAGGGGGTGTGTTGGGTTTTATTGCATGGTGCAGGGGCAGATGCAGGGGGTGTGAAGAGAAGGGGGAGGGGGTTGTTGGGTTATGTTTCAAGGGGAGGGGTGAGTGTGTAAGGGATGTACAGTTGGTGCATGTGGTGTGGGGGTGGGGATAAGAGGGTGTGCTGAGTTATGTTGAATGAGAAAGGGGTGTGTGCTAGGTTCTATTGCAAGGGGCAGGGATAGGGTGCATGGGGTGTGCAGGGGGTGAACACAATCCATGTTAATTTCATAAAGTGGTTTGTTTTTGGAATGATTTTATAGTTTAAATCTATATAAGTGTCAACTTTTAAATATAACTGTATCTAGGAAGGTGATTGAATCATTCAGATCATCACATATAAGGTTTAATGTTTACAGGATCATCAAAATCAAATCAATTTATTGGATCTTCACTAATTAAGGAATGGGTTCACTCACTCTTCACTATTGTGTTGATTTATTGTCTCAATAACAATATGGGTAGGGCCACACTATCTCACCACTAGTGAGTTCACTTCTTAAATCATCACTAACATGGGTTTGAGCTTACATTCATTTCAAAATTGGGTTGATTTATTTCCAAATAACAAATAAGGTCATGAGCTTATTATCTTGTCATGAGTGTGTTGCTTTATTATCTTGTAACCAATAATGTATTGATTTCACTGGCTTATGACCAATGAATTGATTTATTTTTCCATCACCAATAGTGGTATGTGTTCATTGGATCATCCCAAGTAGGTTGATTTATCATCTCATCTCCATTAAGGGTATGATTTCAGTTAAGGAATCTATTCTTGAGGATATCACATTTCAAATTCATCAAAATCATTAAATATTTAAAGGGAGTTCATTATCTTATCACCCGTGGAATCATGTTTCTACTATCTCCTAACCAACATAGGCATTTTTTTAGAAACTCAAAACTAGAGAATATATTAACTAATTGGGATATGTTTGAGTTATTATACCATTAATTAAGGATTAATGGATGGTATGAGGCACTACAGGGCTCTTATGAGGGGACGTAGGGTTGGAATGAGGTTCTATAGGGGGAAGCTGGCATGCAGCTGGTATATGAGGCTGCATGCTGGGTTTTTTTCTAGATAAAGAAGACTATAGCCACAGTTTCAAAACATGGCTATATCTGTTAGAAAAATTATCTATAGCCACAGTTCAAAATTGTGTCTATAGCTGTGGCCCTGTAGCCACGCTAATAGCAGCCATGTTTCCCCAAACCATGGCTATGGCATGAATTTCTAGTAGTAAAACAAAAAAATTTAAAATCTCATGGAAACCTGTGTAGGTTTTGGGTGTAGTGGAAGCGCGTTGGTCGGTGTACCCAAATATAATTTTAGCATCAACAATGATCAAACTGAGATTCGTCACGATAATAAATCACCAGATCTTTAGAATAGAACTAAGAATGAAAAAGAAAATAGAGGAGTCATGGAACCATATATAGGATCATCATATGTTGATTATAATTAATTTAATTAATCGACACGAATTACCTTGTTGGAATTATTTCCTCATTGATGTTTCTAGTCATGATCCAATTTTATCCGTCATTGCGTCATAGAATCCAAGTGTAGGATTCCTATTGTGGTGATCCACATGTGATCCACATATCTCTGGACAATTACAAAGGGATCTCTGGGTGCTAGAGTGGAAGAGCCTTCGCTTGCGATGTCCATATTCGATCGACATGATCTGGTGGACGAGGATCTCTCTCTCATAGCTTGAGAGCATTCATAGAAGAAAATGATTCTCTCTTGGCCTGAGATCTTTCTCTAGATCCATTGTGCACAACCACAAAAAATGGATAGGCTAATGAGAAATACATAATTGAGATTCTTAATTACATAGAATAATAAAATTAATTAATTACCTTAAAGCATTTATTCATTTAAATTAATTATTAGTAATACCCCATGTTTAATAATAAAAGTTGACTATTATTATTACCTGACATGCAACCAAAGAATTACACCTAATATTAATTAATTAAATAAATAATATCATTTCTCATAAATTCCCATAAAAAAATGTGTGTCGTGTATATTTAATATACACCAAGTGTACTTTTGTTTTTCTATTTTTCTTTATTTCATCCACCACATTTATTAGACCTTAAATAATGGATATTTATTTCTAAAATAAATATCACTGCATTTCTGTCACGACCCGTACTTGGGGCCCGTGTCGTGACTACCCCAAGCCCTCCTTCCATAGGCCAGGGGCTGGCGACTAGCACCAAAGGCATAAGTCCCGATAACTTTGAAGGCATTGCCTTTATAAAAGTAAACAAAACACCACAGAGTACAAGCAGAAGTAAAACACTTAGTACAAAAGAATGTGCTGAAAGGTAAATGGTCCAGAATACAAACCCAACTGAAAGTACAACTACAACTGAACAAAGTACAATAGAAAAATACAACAGTTGGAAGAACGGAAGCGGCTCCTGGGTCGTCCTCCTCGGATCCTACCTGTAGGGTAGGTACAGATGGCGTAGCTTCTGGATCGTCCACCACGGGTCCTACCTGAAGGGTAGATACATATATCCTCCACAACGCTCTCACCCGTCAACCTCCTTTGAGTGTCATCTCTTCGTGAAGTACACCTCCGGATACTGACTCGTCGTGTAGTCCACCTCCGGGTACCGTCCAGTCCTCGAACACTCGGCCTCCGTCAGCACTGCCCGTCGTCTGCAACCAACACAATGAGGTGCGGGCATAACCCGTGCAGGGGTGAGTATAACGATACTCAGTAGGGACCCCCGAGACTCTCAAGGTCGCACTAAAACCAACATGGTTAACCACAAAGAAGAAATCAACAAATAACCTCTACATAGGTGTATGCCCATACATATACCTAAGTTATCAAGTAACCTATCTCAATCATGAGGTAAACACAAAGGTCATGAAATCAACGGATAACCACTACCCAGATATATGCCCATCCATATACCTAAGTTATCAAGTGACCCATCTCAATCATGAGGTAAACACAAAGGTCATGAAATCAATGGATAACCACTACCCAGGTATATGCCCATACATATACCTAAGTTATCAAGTGACCTATCTCAATCATGAGGTAAACACAAAGGTCATAGACTCGGCTCAAACCAGGATTTTCATTATCGAAACCGTAACTACTGAAGAGCCCCGCCTGTAGAGTGTACAGTGGTCCAATAAAGACTCCGAGGTACTGCTCACTAACCTAAGACTGCTGAGGTACTCCTCCTGTCGAGTACTGCGGGCCAGCCACCCAAACACAGTAGTGCTTCCCGCCAGGGTTTTCCACCCAAACATAGTAGTGCACACCCCCTAGTAGCCTGTAGAGATACTCTCCAGACGAGTACCGCAGGTCTGCACTATCACACAGGTAGTGCTTCGTCCGCCATGGGTCTGCACCCAAACAAATTAGTGCTCCGTCCATTGGGCTAGTCGAGTCACTCCAAGTCGATTCGGTCAAGCAGTCGTCAGGTCTCAGTCGGCTACACGGTCTCCATACTCCGCACGCTCATCTCGGGGAGGGTCCGCTCCATGAGCTACAGGTCGATACTCCGTGTATCTCAATGTACCACGAAGAAGTATCTCAAAGGACCGCCTCGTCATAGGGGTCTCAATGCAACAGATGACACGTCAATCGGACGCCCGGTCTGCGAGTTATTGCCTTTTGGTTCCAGGAGCCCGGCTGGTTTCGTGTGCGAACCAACCGGGCCGTATCTCATCTATACCCCAAAATCTCATAGGGTATACTCATAGGGACCGTTTTTCAACGTGATCACCAATGCCGCTGACGGTTCGTTAAACGGACGTCCGGTCTGAAAGATATCAGCGTTTTCATTCTAGGGGCCCGATTGGATATTGGGTACAATCCAACTCGGCCATACTCCAATTGCATCCAAACCTCAGGCGAAGTATGCCAAAAGTTCCGCCTCATCAAGAGAAATTCAATGAGACAGACAGCGCGTCAAACGGACGCTCGGTCTGTGAGTAATTAGCTTTTTCGTTTCAGGGGCCCGGTTGGTTTTGTGAGCGAACCAACCCGACATCACTTTGATGGCATCCAAACCTCGAGCGGAGTAAGCCAAAAGTTCCGTCTCATCAAAAGGAGACCAACAAGGTCTACGGCACGCCAATTGGACGTCCGGAACTCAAGATATAAGTGTTTCCGCTCCGAGGGCCCGGTTGGTTTCGTATCCGAACCAACCCGGCCGAACCCAAAGTTCTCCGAAACCTTGAGTGTAATATAACGAAATGACCATCTCGATCTAAGGGGTGCATCACAGTAGATGGTGCATCGATCGGAGGTCTACAACTCAAGATATGGGTGAAAACCCGTGAGGGGTCCGAAAACGAGGGGTTTGGGCCCGGACCGACCCGCCCCAACCCCCCCCCCCCCCACGGGTCGGCCCGAACCGGGTCGACCCGACCCGGGTCCTGATCCGACCCAGATGGGCGTGGCCCAGCGCGGCCTGGGCGGCTCGGCACTGGTCGAGCGGTCATGGCCAAGGCCCCCCCCCCCCCCCCCCCGTGCGAGGGCCGCTTCATGTCACCGGACGCGACGTGCTGCCGCGTCACATGTTCCCTGGTCCCGCGCGGCTGCAGGACCCTCGTTCGCCGCCGTGGCTGAAGCCGTGGTGGATTCTTCCAGCGGCGTGCCGACTAGGGATTCCGCGGACCACCGGACGCGCTCCGGTGGTCCGATTCGCCTGCGGTCTTCGCCAGTGATCAACCCGGGGCCCGAACTTCGCTGCAAAGCCTTCAAAACGGCTTCACGGCCCACCTAACCATCGTCCGTCGATCTGCACTTAGACAAGAAAAAGCAGGGTCTTCAAATCGCCATTGCGGCCCCGAATCTGGTCACAGTTTCGTTCAGCCTCAACGGCGCAGCGCGACGGCGGCACGCTTCTTCTCCGCGTTCTTTCTCGTGTCTGCACGGTGCTGTTGCACTGTGCCGCCTTTGTTTGTGCCACAACGAATCAAAACAACAAAGGGGGAGGAGAGTCGGCCGTGTTCGTGCGGTCCGAACTCCTCCCGTTAAGTGGGTAACAAGCGGCCCAAAAGACGAAGAACAACAAGGAATTTTCATGAAAAAAGAGAAATCAACCCAAACAACTTTTCCCAACAACAAATTATTCCCAACCCGCAAGGAAAACATTCGCAGATCAACTAGGTAATAAGTTGATATGTGTTACCTTGTTTTCTTTAGAAAGAAAGAAATCAAGGGAATAAAATCATTCTCAAACATAATTCCCTAACTCAAGTGTTGCAGTCGAACGAGATTTGTCACGGAAAGGGACTTCACGGAAGAAGACGTCGCGGAAGGGGGATCGCCGCGTCGTGGAAGGAGCGTCGCGGAAGGGGAATCGTTGATTTCCAAGGTTTTGGCGTTCTTCGTCGAACGTCAGAGCATTCTTCGCGTTCTTCGTGTTCTTTTCATTCTTCGCATTCTTCGCGTTCTTCGCGTTCTTCGTCGAAAAAAACGTTTTCCTCCAAATCCTCTCCACACCACAAGTTCCAACAGAAAATAAAATAAGTGGTATCTTATTTTATTAACGCACATGACATGTTTGAAAAATTAAAAATAAAATAAACGATCAATTAATTCAATTAATTAATTGTAACGATTTAGCCGCCCAATTTAATGAGGCGTTTCTTAACCAGAAAAACGCACAGTTGACTTTCATTAAAGAGGGGGGGTTGCGAGTGCGTTACTTAGGAGGAATGAAACGATGGGGCTCATGCAGGCCCCACCTCACAAATATCCTACCAAGAGGGTAGTATATTTTGGGTTCCACCCTATCCGCTTAACTTATATTAAGTGGCTTTAAGTGGCTTAAAGTGAAATAAAATAAAGTTGTCGCACCACTTTATTTTATTTCGTAACCCCAAAAACTAAACACACACCCGAGAAAACGCAACTCCAGAAAAGGCGTTTCTAAGAAAATACCAGCACTGCAATTTCATCGGTGCCCTCAGAATTCGATCCCGAGCACTGGTTCAAAAGTTAGACAACCCCGCTCGTTCGTTCACTAAACGCACCCGAGCTATGCTTCGGAAAAAGATTCTGGGCACACCGGCCGTCGGAATCAGGCACCGTCAGAAACTACGTTCTAGTAAAATTCAAAGAAAATTAAGAAAAAAAAATTCCGTGAAATTTCCGGGACTTTACATTACTCCCACCTTAGGGCTTTACATCCTCGTAAAGCTTTAACACAAACTAGGGTCACAAAAGCGGTACAAAGCACGCTTTTGAGCCTTCCACTCCCATGTGCTCACCTGGAGGTTCCCATACTGCCAGTGAAAGCGCACCCGAGAAATCGACCATCCTCAAGGATCCGCTCCTGTCTATCCTTGATCCCCAATGGAACCTCTATGAAGGACACCCCATCGCCATCATCCAGCTCCCCATGGTCGATGATATGAGAAGGATCACACACGTATCTCCTCATTTGAGATACGTGGAAGTCGTCGTGCACCCAGTGCAACTGAGGTGGATGGGTTAAGCGGTAAACCACCCTGCCTACCCAGCTAAGGACCTAAGAAGGTCCGATGAACCTCGGAGATAACTTTCCCCCTTGGCCACATCTCCATAAACCTCGTTGAGGTGAGACCCGTATAAGGATGTGATCGTCATCCTCAAACTCCAGAGGTCTCCAATTCCTGTTTAGAACTGGAACTCAAAACGACTGCTGCCACGAGGGTAAGTTTGACCGACTCAAGAGTGATCGGTCGCACCCTCCTGTGCATGAGTTTATCCTGTGCTTCCTGGGGTTTCCTTTTCGTCGGCCAAGGAAAACCCATCACGACGTCGTAGTTAAACCACAACCTTTTTTCCTAATAATGTCAATTTGTGTATTAAATGTGTTTGCTCAGTCCATACTCAAACCAACGTCGTAAGGCCTCGACACCGCCACCAAGAGATTCCAACTAAAACTCTCGCCTCGAGGGTCTGACCACACTGTAGGCGTAGGTGTGATTATCGAGTCTTCTCCCAAGGTATCTCCAGACGTGAGGGTCAAGTCTATGTCTTACCGGATACTCTAGGTCTGGAACAAGATTTGTGGAAGGAAGGAATGATTCATATCGACGTCTATTACTACGGCAGCTAGTAGTAGATACAGACTATCCCTTGAATCATTCTTAGAGCCATTGGGCCACTCTCCCCGACCGCATGCAGCTACTCTCTTCCACCGCCCTCCAGCTCCCTGAGCATGGCGGGGACAACTAAGGTGGGTGGTTATAGCATGTTAAGATGTACACCACCTATTGTTGTTCTCCTAACTCTTCCTCCACGTCTGCTACATTGCAGACTCATCTCTCCTTAAAAGCTTCCTCTTCTTGAAACACTTAACACGCTCGAGTCTCTAAGACTGGTGCCGGTTTCCTGTTTCTTACTGCACTGTGCAGTCTTCATCCACTCCTGGATGATCTGAACCTTCTTTGCCTATGATCTGAAGAGCTGCTAAAATATCTCCTTTTCCGAAAAGAGAATCTCGGTCTCATCCTCTGGATGAACCACACCCATTGCCTAATACATTCAATCCTAAAATGAATGATGTATTCATTCCATGGATGATGTCGTAAGGCCTCGGCGTAACTACCAAGAGATCCAACTGTCACTCTTGCCTCCAAGGGTCGAGTCACACTGTCGGCATCAGTGCGAGGTCACTGGGTCTCCTCCAGTATAAATCTCGAAAGTGAGGGTCAAGTCAACAGTCTTAACCGGGACCACTCAGTATCAACCAAACAAAAGGACATGTAAGCAAACAAAGATAAGTGTCTTTTTACTATTGCAGATCATAGTACAAAGACACGAATACAACAGAAATATGGAACTAGAAGTACAAGGGACGTATCCACTAGTTCCGCTCATGTCCACCTGCTCCTGGAGCTCTATTGCCTTGTCCACTGCTCGGCTGTTGCTCAAGCACTCATCGCTGCTTCTTACTTGGGGGCTCCTCCAATGCATGCAGATCAAATGTACGAGGAGTAGGACAGTCACGTGCCAGGTGACCCTTCTTGCCGCATTCATAACCCTTCATGCTCCTCGTATGGCTGGCTCTGGTCCTCTTGGACCTATGCATCATCTGTCTACTACCCACAAATGACACGGCTACTGATCGAAAACCCTGCGGAAAAGGCATAATCTTCTGTACACGCTCGGGGTGTAGAGCTACTGGCACAAACTCCACACTGAAGAAGGTCTTGAAGTCTTCCCATGTGAAGGTCATCCCATCGCAAAACTGGAACAAGTGGCTCCACCACCTGCCTGCTACTACCTGAAGAAGGCTGGCAGCAAAGATCACCATGAAGTCTGCAGGCGTCCCCACTAGCCTGAAGACTCTCACCACTACCTCCAGCCAATCCTCAGCCTCCTGTAGGTCCGTCTCTCCCTGGAACCTGGGTGGCCTCTAGCACTGGAACTCATGCAACGCACTTAAGTGGCGTGCATCGCCTACTGCTGGGGCTAGTTTCATTGGTGGCCCAACGTATGGTAGTACCGTTGGTGCCTCTGCTGGTTCCTCAACTGCAAGAGGGCCATGTACCGAAGCCTCGTCGCATGGCAGGCTGTCAGTATGCACATCCCTCTGGGCTCTAGCTGGTCATCCGTGAAAAGGCATCCTGAAAGAAACAACGTGACACGGTAAAATGATTATACCTGGTGAGCTGACCTGGTTTGAGCTGTTTTAAGGGAATACCTTTTAAAGCACACAAGCAATCAGTGTTTTCGTGCACAAAGTGGGAAATCAGTTGTTAGGGTCTTGGTGTATGGATACGTCGGCCGCCTGCACCAATACTAGACTCCCTGAACTGAAAAACACACATGGTACTCTTAACACTATTGCTTTACAGAAAGAAAATATCAGAGTTATAAGTTCTGCGATAGAACCGACTCCTCTGATACCAATTTGTCACGACCTGTCCTCGGGGCCTGTGTCGTGACTACCCCAAGCCCGCCTTCCATAGGCCAGGGGCTGGGGACTAGCACCAATGGCATAAGTCCCGATAACTGGGAAGGCATTTCTTTTATAAAAGAAAAAAAACACCACAGAGTACAAGAGGAAGTAAAACACTAAGTACAAAAGAAAGTGCTGAAAGGTAAATGGGCCAGCATACAAACCCAACTGAAAGTACAACTACAACTGAGAAAAGTACAACACAAAAAGACAACAGCTGGAAGAACAAAAGCGGCTCCTGGGTCATCCTCCTCGGATCCTACATGAAGGGTAGGTACAGATGGCGCAGCTTCTGGAACGTCCACCATGGGTCCTACCAGAAGGGTAGGTACAGATAGCCTCCACAACGCTCTCGCCCATCATCCTCCTCCGAGTGTCGTCTCACCATGAAGTCCACCTCCGGATACTGACTCTTCCTGTAGTCCACCTCTGGGTACCATCCAGTCCTCGAACACTCATCCTTAATCAGCACTGCCCGTCGTTTGCAACCAACACAACGAGGTGAGGGCATAGCCCGTGCAGGGGAGAGTATAACGATACTTAGTAGGGACCCCGAGACCCTAAATATCTCAGTAAAACCAACATGGTTAACCACAAAAAATATATCTACAGATAACCTGTACTTAGGTGTATGCCCATACATATACCTAAGTTATCAAGTAACGCATCTCAATCATGAGGTAAACAGAAAGGTCATGAAATCAACGGATAACCACTACCCTGGTATATGCCCATACATATACCTAAGTTATCAAGTGACCCATTTCAATCATGAGGTAAACACAAAGGTCATGAAATCAACGGATAACCACTACCCAGGTATATTCCCATACATATACCTAAGTTATCAAGTGACTCATCTCAATCATGAGGTAAACGCAAAGGACCTAGACTTAGCTCAAACAAGGATTTTCATAATCGAAACCGTAACTGCTGAAGAGCCCTGTCTCTAGAGTGTACAGTGGTCCTGTCACGACTCCGAGTTACTGCTCACTAACCTAAGACTGCTGAGGTACGCCTCCTGTCGAGTACCACGGGCCAGCCACCCAAACACAGTAGTGCTTCCCGCTGGGGTATGGCACCCAAACACAGTAGAGCACACCCCCTAGTAGCCTGCAGAGGTACTCTCGAGAAGAGTACTATGGGTCTGCACTGTCACACAGGTAGTGCTCCGTTCTCCATGGGTCTGTACCCAAACAAAGTAGTGCTGCGTCCACTGGGCTAGTCGACTCACTCCAAGTCGAGTCGGTCAAGCTGTCGTTAGGTCTCAGCCGGCTACATGGTCTCCGTACTCCGCACGCTCATCTCAGGGAGGGTCCGATCCATGAGCTACAGGTCGATACTCCAAGTATCTCTAAGTCCAATGAAGAAGTATCTCAAAGGACCGCCTTGTCATAGGGGTCTCAACACAATAGATGACACGTCAATCGAACGCCCGGTCTGGGAGTTATTAGCCTTTCAGTCCCGGGGGCCCTGTTTGTTTCGTGTGTGAACCAACCCGGCTGTATCTCAACTGTACCCCGAACTATCATAGGGTAAACTCATAGAGACCTTTTCTCAATGTGATCACCAACGCCGCTGACGGTTCGTCAAATGGACGTTCGGTCCGAAAGATATCAGCTTTTCCGTTTCAGGGGCCTGGTTGGATTTCGGGTACAATCCAACTCGTCCATACTCCAACTGCATCCAAACCTCAGGCGAAGTATTCCAAATGTTCCGTCTCATCAAGTGGAATTCAACGAGATAGACGGCGTGTCAAACGGACGCCCGGTCTGTGAGTTATTGGCTTTTTCGTTTCTGGGGCCCAGTTGGTTTCGTGATCGAACCAAACCGACCGGACTCCGATGGCATCCAAACCTCGAGCGGAGTAAGCCAAAAGTTCTGTCTCATCAAGAGGAAACCAACAAGGTTGACGTCACATCAATCGGACGTCCGGAACTCAAGATATAAGCGTTTCTGCTCCAAGGGCCCGGTTGGTTTCGAATCCGAACCAACCCGGCCAAACCCAAAGTTCTCCGAAACCATGAGTGTAATATACCGAAACGACCGTCTCGATCCAATGGTCGCATCACCATAGATGGTGTGTCGATTGTTGGTCTACATCTCAAGATATGGGAGAAAAACGTGAGGGGTCCGAAAACAAGGGGTGTGGGCCCGGACCGACCCGACCCAACCCCCCCGGGTCAGCCCGAACCGGGTCGACCTGACCCGGGTCCGGTTCCGACCTAGATGGGCGCGGCCCGGCCCGGCTGGTGCGGCCCGGCACTGGTCGAGAGTTCGCGCCCAAGAAGCCCCCCCACCCCCCACCCCCCTGCGCGGGGGCCGCTTCATGTCACTGTACGCGGCGCGCTGCCGCATCCCATGTTCCCCGGTCCTGCGCGGCCGTGGGACCCTCGGTCTCCGTCGTGGCTGATGCCGTCGCGCACCAGCAGGGGCTTCTGCGGACCACTGGACGCGCTCCGGTGGTCCGATTCGCCTGCGGTCTTCGCCAGTGATCAACCCGGGACCCGACCTTCACTGCAAATCCTTCAAAAAGCCTTCGTGGCCTGCCTCACCATCGTCTATCGATCCGCACTTTGACAAAAAAAGAGGGGTCTTCAAATCGCCCTCGCAGCCTTGACTAAGGTCGTGGTTTTGTTCAGCCTCAACGGCGTGGAACGACGGTGCGGTGCTTCTTCACCACGTTCTTTCTCATGTCCGCATAGTGCTGTTGCACTGTGACGCCTTTGTTCGTGCCACAACGAATCAAAACAACAAAGGGGGCGGAGATTCGGCCGTGTTCGTGCAGTCTGACCTCCTCCCATTAAGTTGGTAACAAGAGGCCCAAAATAAGAAGAAAAACAATGAATTTTCACGACAAAAGAGAAATCAACCCAAACAGTTTTTCCCCGCAACAGATTACTCCCAACCCGCAAGGAAAACGTTCGCAGATCAACTAGGTTATAAGTTGATCTGTGTTTCCTTTTTTTCTTTAGAAAGGAAGAAATCAAGGGAATAAAATCATTCTCAAACATAATTCCCTACCTCAAGCGTTGTCATCGAACGAGAGTTGTCGCAGAAAGGGACGTCATGGAAGAAGACGTCGTGAAAGGGGGATCACCGCGTCGCGGAAAGAGCGTCGCGGAAGGGGCGTCATTGATTTCCGAGGGTTTAGCGTTCTTCATCGGAGGTCAGAGCGTTCTTCGCATTCTTCGCATTCTTCACATTCTTCGCATTCTTCGCGTTCTTCGTCGAAGAAGAACGTTTTCGTCTAAATCCTATCCACGCCACAAGTTCCAAATGAAAATAAAATAAGAGGTATCTTATTTTATTAACGCACATGAAACTTTTGAAAAATCAAAAGGAAAAGAAACGGTCAATTAATTCAATGAATTAATTGTAACAATTTAACTTCCCAATTTAATGAGGAGTTTCTTAACCAGAAAAATGCACGGTTGACTTTCATTAAAGAGGTGGGGTTGCGGGTGCGTTACATAGGAGGAATGAAACGGTGGTGCTTGTGTGGGCCCCACCTCAAAAATATCCTACCAAGAGGGTAGGATATTTTGGGTTCCACCCTATCCGCTTAACTTAGATTAAGTGGCTTTAAGTGGTATAAAGTGAAATAATATAATGTTGTCGCACAACTTTATTTTATTTCTTAACCCCAAAAACTAAAACCCACACCCGAGAAAATGCAACTTCGGAAAAGGGGTTTCTAAGCAAATACCAGTGCTGAGATTCCATCGGTTCCCTCGGAATTTGATCCTGAGCACCGGTTCAAAAGTTAGAAAACCCCGCTCGTTTGTTCACTGAACGCACCCGAGCTATGCTTCGGAAAAATATTCCAGGCACACCGGGCCTCGGAATCAGGCGCCATCAGAAACTGTGTTCTTGTAAAATTCCAAAGAAAATTAAGACAAAAAATTTTCCTTGAAATTTCCAGGTCTATACAATTACTCACTAATAAATATATTATTTCACCCAAAATATATTCTCTCTAATAACTTTGGTTGAAAGAAATGAGATCAGGCATCCATAAATAATTATTAAACCATAATCGAGTATAATCTTTATTCAACTTGTTAAATTAATATTTAAATGAGATACTTGGACACACATAGTTTGTAGCCCTCTATGCCTCTTTCTCAATTGCATTATATGGAGCTTGCCTAAAGTCCAAGGTTAGAATATAGCTACACCCCAAGGCACCCATAGATAAAGAAGTTAACATCACAATAACATATCACCTCCTACTAATGATTACCATGTAATATAATCCCTTTGTCTTGATATCTCGAATCAAGCGGGTTTCATGCTAGTGACGTCAACGTATCCTAGCTCACTGCGAATAGTGTGTCGTTACGGTTTTTGTCAATACATATAAGTGTGCGAGTTGTAATACCCATTAATAATAATCTTAAAGTCTAAGGACCAATACACATGTCCGTAGATAGGAACATCCAATGACACTATGAAATGTGGATTTCCTACTAGAGGGTCTCGTTCTCATAATAACCTCCTAGATATTACCAAGGGCACAGACCATGATAAGGTGCTTCCAAGTTTTATGATTCCTCACCCCTAATGGCCTGTATTATTTGTGTCCCTCAAATAACATCATCCTTCTATAGAACATATATTCAAGAACAGTGTTATGGAACTTCCAAGTTCTCATTATAGCAGGGATCCTCTATGACCCTTTAATGCAACAGCTATCCTTAGGAAATTATCAAATGCATTGTCACGCAGAAGAACAACCAAGAAGTAATAAGTTATTTATTAATGAATAAAGTACAAAGTAGTTGGTTCTGGGCCACCAACTCCAACAACCTGAGGATCAAAACGAGCAAGAGTTTATGGAATCCTTCACATTCCTACCTATCGAGTCCTAAAAGTCCTACTCCATCTACCATGATGTCCCCAAGTAAAAAAGGTCACTCTGAAAAGAAAAGTCCTCTAAAGATCCAAACTACCATGATACCATTTTTTCACAAACCAACCAAGGTCAACCCTGAACCAGTCACCCGAGCTAATCCACGACATGGCCCAAAGGGTGTTCTCGATCCCCACAGACTGACAACTAGTACCAGGAATCAATAGACTAATAAAAGGGAATAATTTAAACCAAGAATAAATAAACTAAATAGAAAAAAAAATCCAATAGAAATAAAAATATACAAACTAAAAATCCTTTATACCAGAATATGAAAATACAACCAAACTATACAATAAGACCCAAACTAAAATCAGACAACCCAACATCTCTATGTGACCCTAAGGGTCACTCTCTGCCACCAAGAACAACTATCACCCATGATGATCAAAACCAAATTGATACCAACACCATAAGATTAAAACATTAATAAACTATAGGTATGAGTATTAAAAATCAATAGTTGTGCACAAACAATCTATTCCTAGTGAACTTCCTTTAAAATAAAAGAAACAACAACTTAAAATTTTAAATACAATATATATAGGTAAGATTTTCCACAATTTATTACATTAAAAAAAGGGTCTATTTCCCTTTTTCATTCCAAAACCATGTTCTTTTACTTTATATATACATTAAAATTTCCAATGGGAAAGTGATGCTTTCATTTCAAAATAGAAAAAGAGAGTATAAAACAATTTTACATTAAAACATTTTTCTATAAACCATAGGAAGCAAACTCATCACTTCCCAAGAAAGAAACCACACATGATAGCACTACAGTAATAACATAATAAGGGTAATGGAAATAAACACACAAGAGTAACCAAGTATATCAATCATCCATCATAAGTAAATAAGAGCCAATGGACATGGGTGAACCTAAGAGCTCGTGAATAATCCAGAACATACTAATATATGTTGACTCATCCTGGAAAGCATGCCTCACTCGATGAAATCAAAGTGACCTAACACACTCAACCAAACCCCACATGGTACAAACTAAGGGGCCCAATCGCATAGTAATAACAAGAAATATCCCCATGGTATGGGCTACTAGTTAGTGCGTATTCTAACTAGTAAAAAAATCATTCTTACAAAATTCAATAGCTATACCAGGTTCTCCATGTAAAAATGTATAGAAAAGGGTGAACCAACCGATGTCATCCAATCATCAAATCAAATACACATATATAATAACTAACACACATGCATCACCCGAATCACCCCAAGAATCAATCTCATTCCATAGAACAAATTGATTTCAAAGGAGTCCATACTAAGGATATCCCATTATCATAATGGATCAAAATGATTCAATAGCGAGGAAATACCATCCATTAAACATAAACAAGGTAAGAGGATCATCCAATGGAGGTTTTTATAATAAAAACATTCACCACTTTCACAAAATTTCCAAACAGGCCTCAAGCATTCTTCAAAAAACCAACACTTTTAGAAAAACCAAACCACCTTTCTAAAAGGGGTGTAAACACACCATTTTCAAATTTAAAATCATTTTTAAAATATATTATAAACCTTCACA
This sequence comes from Viscum album, assembly GCA_963277665.1. Classification (NCBI taxonomy): domain Eukaryota; kingdom Viridiplantae; phylum Streptophyta; class Magnoliopsida; order Santalales; family Viscaceae; genus Viscum; species Viscum album. The sequence goes on along the minus strand of OY728132.1, from coordinate 1,899,447,699 downwards.
TCACATCTTCAATCCAAGACCATTTTTATAAAGATGCCAAATGACCCATTAACCACCACCACATGCTAAACCATTTTTTAAAATAAAAATACATACATGATTTAAATCCAAAACCACTTTGAAATCCCATTCCGGGAACCCAAATCATAATTTTACACATCATAAATATATTAAAGAAGACAAACCATTCATTAGATATCACAAATCATGTGTAAAAGCCAACCGAGCATTTAATCAATCACTTGGTGTGCATTATTTAACAAAACAATTCCATTTATCACTTAATAAGGGAGAAACCACTACTTTGAACACTAAAATAGAATTCCAAAGATCACAAATTATTATTTATAATATACTTGTGGTGAAAAAAACATGAAAACAATAATTATTAAATTAAAAAAGCAAGTGCAAGGAAAACATACCTCAATCCACAAGCACTTCAACAACACACACCTAAAAACACACCACAAGGGTTCCAAGATTCAATATATATCAATGTTAACCCTAAATAAACAAAAACTGTAACATAAATCATAGGGAGATGTGATCCCTAGGTCCAAGAGACCATAGGATAATAAAACCTCAAGAGAAAATAGAGGAAAGAAAAAGTGGGAGATGAGAGGAGAAGGATTACCTTGAAGATCTAACCCAAAACATGAATAAATCCCTAGATTTGTACCACAGGAGAGGATTGAAGGATTGGTGATTAAGGGGGAATCACTACTAAGGTCTCATGAACTATATAGAGAATAAAGGGGGTGTTTTGGGTTAAAATCCTGAGGGTCATGCTTGAAATTTATCAAAATTTTAGATCTTGGTGGCCTACACGGTTTGCCAAACCGTACACCAACCATGTGGTACCTACTATCCAAGAGGGGATCAACTACATGGCCAACCCACATAGTTTGACTTACCATGCACAAAACGCATCATAACTTCTATCCAAATCCAACAACATCCCCACAGTTACCTGGGTTGGGCCTCATAGTTTAAAAAACCTTGCACCAATCATGTGAATTCTACTACCAAGCCTAAAAACTAAAATTTTCACCAGTAACTCCTAAAAAAACTAAGGAAAAACCCCATGATTAAAAATGAGAAACTCCCCCCCTCAAAACTTAACCCCCATCACACCCGAAACTCAAGAGAAAAAATGAGCTCCCAAAATAACTGGAGCAGATGATGAAAAATGAAAAATTGGGTTTGACATGACATATTCTCATAACTTGGATTTTTTTCCATGGTACTACATACATGCATTGCTTCAGCCACAAGTGTAAATACACTATTTTTCATGGTACCACCTTCATCATGTTCATTTATATATAACATATAAGCATTAATTACATAACCATTATATGATAATACATGCAATCTTGGTCCCCTAGATAGACATCAATGTCTTTTAGAAATTGAATCTAGATTTTCATTTGAATCCTTAGAAATATGATCTAGAAACCATCCTATAAAATATGGATTATGTGTATTTGATATCCATATTTTATCCCTTGATGGATTTAAATGCCTAAGAATTTGTTTGCGGTTTTAAACATCTGGGACAACCTACAAAATGTTATGAAAAATTTAATGGTGGGCCTATTCATGATCTATGACACTATAATAAAGAAAACACTAACTCCAGGATACTAGAGTCGGGGTTGTTAAATTAAGTATTAGAGTAATTTTAGTAGAAACCTTGGTAATTAAATTTTAAAATTAACATAACCAATGTCAGAACTATGAAAATTTCTTATAGTATTTAAAAACATTTACCATTTGATAAATTTTTATTCTGTGGATCAATAACCATGAGGATTATGGGATAACTCATCGTCTTCCATTATTTAGTGATCAAACATAATGGAAGAAATGAAATTAATACCCACATATAATGTAGGGATTTCCCCACTGAGAAAGTTAATACAACTGGTGTTGGATCTGAGTAGATCATGACCATATTAGGATATCTTACTCAATCCATAACGAATAACCATGCTACACCTATGTTAGATCATTTCCGGAATTAGATGCCCCAATATTTTAGTGGGACTAATAATCCAGTGATTGTTGAGAAGTGCATCAAGTCCCTTGTAAAGATATTTACATCTTTGGGGTGAGATTAAAATGATATGGTAGTAATGGAATTATATTGTCTCAAGGGGTATGTTGATCAATGGTGTCCATTCGTCAAAAATAATAGGGAGGGAGATGAAATAGAACACATGGAGTGAAGATTATTTAAAGAAACATTCTTTGACAAATATTTCCCTCATTATAAATGAATTGATATAAAGAGAAAATTTCTTAGCTTAAAGAAAAAGGGAGAAGAGAGCATCACAGAGTTTGAGGTTACCATCACAAGACTATATAGGTATGAAATAGATAATATAAGTTATTCATAAAAAAATATTGATCATTTTTTTGAATGTCTTAAGCCAAATCTTAGAAGGGAACTGGAATCTCAAGCATTTTCATCATATGATGAAATAATATTATTTACCATTAAAATATAAAAGAAATTTTCTAGATCCTATATGATCAAATGGAATCAAGAGAATAATAGTTCAGATGATAACTATGAGAAAGTTAAAGCACCAAAGAAGAAAAATGGAATGAAACATCTTCAATATTGTGAGAATTGTGGGAAGAAACATCTGAGAAAATTGTTGAAGGGAACATGAGTGTGTTACAAGTGTGGAGACAAGGGTCATTTGTCCCATGAGTGAAAAAGGAAAAAAACTAATGATATCAAGTTCTATAACTAAAAATAAATGGGGCATTATTTAAATTAATGTCTCAAGCATCAGGGGAATCTACCACATAAGAGGTCAAGGGGAGACAACCAAGCTTATGCAATCACTAAAACTAAGTTAGAAGTACCCAATGAAGTGGTGGTGGGTGCATTAATCTTATATTCAAATTTATCCAATTATTTATTTGACTTTGGGCCATCACACTCTTTTATATCCTCCTAGTTTTCCAATAAAATTATACATTTCTATTTTGATTTAACAATGGAGTTTTCAGTAAAAACTCCCAAGGTATGTATCATTACAAAAAATATGTGTTGTTCAGTCCCCATTATGACACATAAATGTGCTTTAATTGTTGACCTTGTTATCATACGTATGATTTATTTTGATATAATCCTTGGTATAGACTGGCTCTCAAAATATGATTCAAAAATAAATTTCAAGTGGAAGGAAATTAAAATTTGTGAAGAAGATATATAATTAATTACCTTTATAGAAAAAGCTTCCGCACCTGATTCTTACCTAGATCCACCCTAGTAGATCTATTGAATGAAATTATTGTGGGGAGAAGAGAAAACAACATCAATTGATGGAGGCAAAAATATTCAAATTGAGTATGTACCTATTGTACATGAATACATTGATGTAGTTCCAGAGGAATTACCTAGACATCCCCCAGAGTGTGAATTTTAATTTCCCATTTATTTAATTCCTAATGCAATGTCAATATCAATGAATACCTATAGAATTGTCCCTGTGGAATTGGTAGAGTTTAATAAAAAACTAGAGGATTTGGGTAATAAGAGATTTATATACCCTAGTGTTTCATAATTGGAAGCCCCTATTCTCTTCATTAATATGAAATATGGATCCATGAGGTTGTGCATTGAATATAGGGAAATAAATTCTATTACAATAAAGAACAAGTATCCTCTACCTATCATTGATGCTTGTTTGATCAAATATATAGAGCCTAATATTTTTCAAATATTTATCTTCATTCTGGGTATCACTAATTATGAGTAAAGTAAGAATACATTCTAGAGACAACTTTTTGGATGAGGTATGAACATTACGAGTTTACAGTAATTCCATTTGGATCAAAAAATTCACCCTATGTTTTTATGGAACTAATGAACATAGTATTCAAATAATAACATGATGATTTTTTTGGTATTAATTAATGATATTATGGTGTATTATAAAAGTGATTAGGATCATGGGAATCAATTTCAGATCATTCTTAAGACTCTTATAAGGGAAGAGTTATGTGGGAAATTTATTAAGTGTGATTTGTGGATTGAAGTAGTTTTTTTTCTTTTCCATATTGTCTCTATGTATGGAATATTAGTTTATATTGAAAATAAAAAGGTAGCTAGATAATGGCCTATACAAACATACATAACCAAGTTACATAGTTTCATTGGGTTGGTAGGTTAATATTGGTGATTCATTTAAAATTTTGTCTGATTGGATAACCCATTAATCAATATTACACGTAAATCAGTTAAGTTTGTTTGGATAAAGGAATGTGAATAATGCTTTGATGAACTATATATAAGATTAGACAATGCTCCTATTTTGCATCTACCATCTAGAAGTTATGGGTTTTTCATATATAGTGATTCATCGAAGAAGGGAATCAGTTGTTTGATAATGAAAAATGATAATGTTATTTCATATGCATCAAAGCAATTGAAGACTAAAAAATAGAACTATCCAACCCATGATCTTGAACTAGAGGCTATAATCTTCGACTTGAAAATATGAATATATTATCTCTATGGTAAAATATGTGAGATATACATGGATCATAAAATACTAAAATACATCTTCTCCTAGAAATAGCTCAACATAAGACAAAGGCAATGAATCAAGATACTCAAGGATTATTATTTCTCAATACTCTACCACCTAGGGAAGGTAAAAAAGGTAGTAGATGCATTGAGTATAAAAGATCATGCAATTTTCACTCAAATGAGGATTTAAAGGGATCCATTGTTCATGGACCTAATGAATATAGATATGATAATTTATTAGTAAAACATCAATCATCTTTAAAATGATTGAAAAACCATCTTTATTAGGGATGATAAAGAATTGTCAATTTGATGATGAGGAATTTCAAAATAATATTAAAAGTGTGAAAAAAAGGAAAATTTGCATATTTTTTTTATGAAGATGATGTTCTAAAATTTGGAAAGGGAATATTCATTCCATCTATACCTGAGCTAAAAATGGAATTATTGGATGATGCTCATGGCTCAAATTTATTGATAACCCTTGTAGTACCAAGATGTATAGGGATTTTACGGAGTATTTTTGGTGGGATAATATGAAGCAGAAGCTTTATAACTATGTGTCAAGGTGTCTAGTTTGTCATCAAGTGAATAATGAGATAAAAAATCCAAGAGGCTTCATGAACCATCTTCCTATACCTATGTGAAAATGGGACGACATTACAATGCACTTTGTCATAGGACTACCGAGGACTCCTATAAGGAATGGTGCGATATGGGTTATTGTTGATTTCCTTACCAAATAAACATATATTATTTCTATAAGAGAATATTTACCTCTTGATCACTTATTAAGACTCTATATTTATAAAGTTTTAAGACATAATGATGCACTTTTATCAATTTTTTCTTATTGATATCCTCACTTTAAATCAAAATTCTGGAAAATTATCCTGAAGGATCTTAACACTAAGATTCATTTGAGAACCACCTACAATCGTCAAAATGATGGATAATATAGAAAAAAAATTAAACAATGGAAGACATGTTGATGTTATTCTCACTTAACTTTAAAGGTACATGGGATCAGTACTTACCTTTGGTAGAGTTTTCCTACAATAATAGTTTCCATTTAAGTAATCAAATGGTGCCACATAAAGCACTATATATCAAGAGATTTCATACTCTAACTTTTTAGGATGAATTTGGTGAAAGGAAAATCGTAGGACTAGAACATTTTTAAGAAACAACAACAAAGGTAAAGGATATTCAGGATCTTATCAAAGTAGCTCAAAGTAGGAAAAAAATTATGTTGATAATTAGAGGAAATATTTGAAGTTCTAAGGGAGAGATAATGTTTTCTTGAATATATATCCATGGATGGGTGTTATAAGGTTTAATGAGAAAGGTAAATTGAGTCCTAGGTACATCATAAACATTTAGTTTCTTGAAAGGGTCAGAGTTGTTGCTTATCATTTTTCAATGTCGTTGAATCTCTCAAAAGTACACGATGTGTTTCATATATATCTGCTATGGAAGTAAATGTATGACCCAAAACATGTTCTAAACATTCATGGAATAGGTTTTTCACCTGAATTTTTATATTTTGAATAACCCATTTAGATTCTTGAAACTAGAGAGTAAGTATTGATGAATCAGATGACTCATCTGGTAAAGGTACTACGGGGAAATCACAAAATGGAAGAAGCAACATCGGAACCAGTGGATTCTTTGAAGGATAACTAACCACATATTTTTAGAAGGTAACACCCACAAAATTTTGAGGATGAAATTTTTGTAGGAGGGAATAATGTAGCACCCTAAGACTTTACCATATTTTCTTTTTAGAATAAATTTAATTTTGGTGATAGCTTACAATACACACAACATCAGGTAAAAAACAATATTTAGTCACATATTGAGCATTCAATTAAATTATAAAACATATAGAGAATTTATATGTTATATATACAATAAAATATTTTTAAATCCATCCAATATATTTTATAGGCATAAGATATGAATAAACCTAATATTACACATATAAACCTATATTTTTAAAATGTTGTTTTACCACCTTTTAATGGTGAACCTATTTTAAAGATAATTTTTGACACTCTTATATATTATATTTGAAAAAATAAAATTATTATTTTAAATAGTAATATAAAAAATTATTTTTCTCTAATTTTTGGTATTTTTCTGATGAGTTTCATGTTTTGATGAATAATGATAAAATACTGCATTTTAATTGAAAAGAAATTTTTCATATAAATAATTTATAGTTTTAAATTATATTATTGATTGATTTTGAATTCTAATTAGATAATTTTTATATCATTTAATACAATTTAGGTCATTGTAATCAATTTTACACTAAATATGAATATAAAATAATTACAATCTTGTGTACATTTTCACTTTAATAACCCATTTCCTCATTCCATCAACAAGATTATTTTTAAATTAATTACTAAAAATTATATATTTAAATTTTTTAAAAATTGATTCCATATTTGGAATCATTGATTTTAAATTATGTAAATAGGTTTATTTTATTTTAGGAATATGAATAGTAAATTTAGTACTATTTTAATTACCATATTAGGGTAAATCAAGTAATTAAGGGTGAAAATAATATTATAAGTATTATAAAATTACCCTAAAACTTATCCTAATATCATTGGATGAGTTTTTTTAGACAAAATTAACCCAGAATCCAATTTTATGGCCACCTAGAGCCACTTGTATGACTTTAATAATTTTATAGTTTTTTATTCTAAGGGAAGTCCAATATGTCACACTCTTATTTAAAATAAGTATTACATTTTTTATATATGGTTATTAAGAAAATATCTTTGAATATAAATATTCATTTGAAATATATAAATTTTATATTAATCATGATAATTTATTTTTAATTTTTATAGAATAGACAATTTTATTAAAGGCTTGTATAATGATGATGTAGTAATTGTTTATTTAGTTAAAATATCAAATAAATGATATTAAAAATATTAAAATAAATATAATTCGAGATAATTAGTGTCATACAAAATTTTTTTAGATTAATTTTACATATTTGGGATATTTTAAAATATTTTTTTCGAGCATACCTTGTAGTTATGATATTTCTAAAAAGTCAAGTAGTGAATAGTGTCAAGATTGACATTGATGACATTTTTAAATGAATAATTTTTTTTAAGTGATATAAAATTCATAAAATTATAAAATTAGGAAACCTGATTCGGATAAGTCTGAAAATTTCATAAATGGTCCATTTATGGTTTTTTTATAATTTTATAGTAACTATATTAACCCTTAAAGAGTAAAAAGCAAAGTTGTCAAGGTAAGAGTTAAAGGGTTTAACTAAGGGTTAAAACCAAAAAATAAGGGTGATAATGTGACCTAAACTTGTCTAAAAATTATTGGTAGATATTATTTAGACTAATATTCATATTATATTATAAATAACACACATTGGACCCATTTTTAATTAAATATTAATTTACATTAATTTAATATTTTGAGAGTTTCCAAAAGTGCCCCTCAACTCAATTATAAAAGGACACCTCCTCCCTCACTTCCTCACACCACATTGAGCCTTATATATTGAAAAAACATACCCAAAGAAGTTAAAAAATTACATAAAATCATCCTATAATCCTATCTTTGGGTATAAATACATCCAATGAACCCTTTGGTGCATACCAAAAAGAGTTACCCAAAGAAGATACAACATCTTTCCTTAAGCTCTTTATTTTTATTTTTATTCTCCAACCCCTAAAATATAATTATTTTATTATGATATAACAAAAATAGTATCCTAAATATACTGATATTTTCTTATAATAATGTTTTTACCTACACTTACACATTCTTCCATTTAATGGGTAACAAACATTGTTTATGTGTACGACGAACTATCGCCTCACGAAACAATGATTGTTTTTTTCCTTTACCTCCTTTAATGGTTGGGGATTATGATGGAAAATATATTTATATAAGTTATAAATTATATATACTATTCTTTTATTATTCATTAATTCTTTTATATCACATACCCTTATGATTTTCATTTTGTATAAATATGATAACATCGTTTGTAGAAGTGTGGACTACCACCTCCCCAAAGCGATATGATTCATTCAAGCTATACATGGAAAATGTTAAGGATAATTTTAATAAAAATATATGATATATATGAAATATATTTGATATTTTAATTATAATATACATCATTTAATTTTCATTCTTTTAAATATGACAATGTAATGAAAGTAGCGTTCATGCATACGTATGACCTACCATCTACATGAACGATTCATTTCATTCCTATCTACACATATTGTGGATTATTATAAATACATATATAATGAATCTATATTATAATTACATCGTGTTTTACATTCTATAGATGATTAAATAATGATATAAGTAATAGGAAAAATAAATAACAATTCAATCTTACTTGAGAAACTAAGAAATTAACACCTGAAATAATGAAAATTATGAATGATTACAAACAAAAGGGTAATAAGATATTATAACAGGATAATATATGATATCATAAATATGAATATCATTCTTTATTAAGTTATTAACATTCATAAAACCATTATAAAAGAATTTAAAGGACATTCACACAAAAGGAAATGCAAGGTAAGGGTTTTCTCATCTCACTTTTTACTTCTGTGAGATATATGACTTATTCACCACTAATTTCATTGTGTGTGGTGTATTTATACTGCTAATTTTATGTATTATATCATGAATATCATTGTCATCATGGTATTAAAATGTATCAAAGTGGTAATGGACACTTTGATTTAAAAATAACTTTTTGAAATTGATTATTCGATATATAATGAATGATTTAGATGCAAGAATGGGTGGGGACCATATGTAAAAAATCCCCTTGATGCATGAGTAGTTTAATAAGATGAATAATGTGGCCAGATTAATTGGGTTTTACCCAAAATTATTAAACCATCTTGTGAAATTTTTTGATAGTAGTGGTTCATGTTCCACATACATGACATCCAATATTTAAGTGTTCCTTTCTTTCAATGTTAAATCATTATTATCCAGGATATTTTCACTAGAAAAAATACATGGATTCATTTTCTTGATTAAATGGAATGTGTTTTCAGTTATTTAGAATTCCATATTGATCATGCTCATAAATTCATTATTTCATCCGCTATAGTTATCTCTTACTGAGCACTCGATCTCACCCATATTTTGTTTTCTTTCCCCAGGTTATGAAGAAGAGAACATTGAATGAGTTTTCAAGGATTTTAGTTTAATTTCCTTGATTTTTACTATGTTTAATTACTAATGTAATACGGTTATCATTTATGTATATATTTCTTAAAGAATACTAAACAGATCAATCCTTGGTTATATGATATCTTATATCTATGACATTTTAATAAAGAAAGACACCATCTCTGGCCTACTATTGTTGGGGTTGAAACCACTAGTGTGACAAGATTTTGATAGAACAATGCTTTCAACACTAGATAGGTAGTGAGTACATAATTTAACAACTTTATCAACAATATATCAATATAAAATACAACCCTCTGGATGAATTTGATTTTTGATATACCCTTTCAAAATATTCATATATCATTCAATATGGTACATCCATCTATAATGTATAAGACTACATAATTGAATATCTATCACTAAGTGAACCATAATATCAAATAATGTTGGTCGGAAGACAATTTCCAATTCACATAATATAAATAAAATTCCCTTTTCCATATTTTTATATTTCTCTAGGTATATAAATTTTTCACATATAGTTTTGAAAAAATAGAGCTCGGTTAATTTATGATGGACATTCTAAGGAACAATGAAACGTCAAGCTATACGCATTAGATCTTTCATCAAAACATAACAGTTATGTGATATCATACCCTTTAACTTTAAATTAGTCATTGACATGATGTTATTGATATTCTATGAATACCCCTAAGGAACCATTACAACATTCAATATGTTGAAAAACTGATATCTCTTATATCTAGAAAGAGTGAAAGCAACTGGAGGAAGGAAAGACCATTTTTCACCCTTCATTAGTGCCAACTCTTCCTGTATTCCCATGTCAATCATGCCCAATCTAGACATAATCCCATCATTTGTTTACTGGGTGAATTTAGTAACATTCCAATGACACTACCACATATGTTTTTTTTTCAACATGCATAACATCAAGACAATTCCTCACACACAAAAAATTCCAGTATGGTAATTCAAAAAAAAACTGATCACTTTTTACTACCATTTTTCATATGGTTTTTCCGAAAATGATTTCCAAAAGCAGTGTACATATATTTTACTTTGTCAAATAGATGATCACCTATTAGCGGAGACAATGATGTATATACTTCTAAACTCCCAACGAAGGTTATTTTCTAATATTGGTACTTATGTCACCATGGTAGAAATCTACGACGTCCTTGAAACACAATCTCTGATGATTTTTTCAACCTAATTGATAGTGTAACATATTAAAAAATGGGACACCATTGAGTTCCTTTAATTATATATCCTGAAAATTTTCCATGAGCAGGAATGTTATTTATCATCCCATACAACTTGGATCTCAGTGTGAAATCTTTATTTATGTAAGTATCATTCAACATAACACCCAAATCCTACAATAATATCAAACATTCAATCAATACATCCAAATAAACCCCAATATCATTAACTAGTTGTTTTGGTCCTGATATAAGCATATATAACATAATGTATTTTTATTTCATGCATAACCATAATGGTAATTAATAATTTATCAACATAACTGTCCATGTTCCATGATTGCTTCTTTGAAAACCAAAAGGATTCACTCTATCAGTAGATAGTGCAAGACAATGGTTTCTGAGATCATTTACAAATTTTGGAGACTAGTGATCAATTCTCTTCCACTAACGAGAGTCTATCAGGTGATGAAGTTTTCAATATTTATTTTTTGTATCTGCATCCCATGTTAATTTCCTTATAGTCTCCTCACATCTATATAGGTTCCTAATAATTGGAATGATTGGCAATATAAAATTTTTAGGACCAAAATCATCTGTCTTGTATCAATAAACACAAAAATTTGGGAATTATTTAAGTGATTTTTGGTCCTTGTGAAGTAGTATACAATCGTTTTGATACACATTTATTCTTTCAGATATTATACCCATTGAACTTATTATTCATTTAGAATCATATGTTCGTTTGGGAAGCTCATTATCTTATTGGAGCATATCATTCAAGAGAACAAGTAGTTTAGTTAAATTGGAATCACTCTATTCATTTTTTGCATTTAAAATATATAGTTTTATCATGCCTGAAAATGCTACATATTTAGTGAAACCAGTATATAATAGTGTCTTTTTACAAATCTTTAACTTCTCAAACAATTTTGGACAATCACGAAGTTCATATTAAACTGTAATATTAATTTTCTTTAATACAATACTTATCATCATTCACACCTATAATCACATCCCCTATATATTATTCTTCATTGGATACACCTGTAATCATATCAGATGATCCCTAAAAAGTAGTGTTATCCCAGTCACTAGCTACAGTCACTTTTCCCCTATGTTTTGTCCAACATTTATAAATTTGATCTATTTCATGATATATCAAGTGTTGTTCCAACTACTCTAGACTAATTATTATTGAATAAAGATAGTGTAAACATGGATAAAGGATTTTAGAAGGGTCATATTCAAGATATTTTGCAAACTTGATGAACTCTTTCACCCCATCTTCATACACTTTTGTCATACGATTTAGATCCATCCATTTTTTATTTATATCCATTCTATTTGATTAGTTAATATTAACACTTAATAAAATAAATAAATACACAAAATATTCCATTCAAATAAGGGGAACCTGAAATTTTAATGTTTAAAATAATTTCATCATTATTTTAAGGAAATGGGTAATTGAATTTAATAAAATAATTACTCCACTAGTGGTAAGAGTTATCCTCTGAATTAATCCACAATGATTGCCAATACCTGGTATGGGATGATTACTACTCAGATTAGTTCAAGAAACTTGGGTGCATGTTTAGAAGAGATGGGGTACAAGTCTCAAGTAAAAAAATTAAAATAATAACTTTTCAAGATATGAATATGATTAAGATGATAGTTATTACTGCATTTTTTTTCTTGAGACTCATCCCCTTATAAGCTAACACCAAATTTGAGAGAAGATGTAGTTGTGGAGGAATCCCCTAATTTAAACCATGTAGGTGATGTTGGATAAAAAGTATATTTAAGAGTTTTAATGGGTTTAAACATTAATTAAACTTTTATAAGAGTGAGATGATGATGGATATCCTCTCGGTTGGATGGAGTTAGTGAAATTCCCTTTCCATGGTGTTATTATTTATCTATATAATATAGGAGGTGAGATTTTGTGTATATTGGAGGTATCTAAAATTTAATATGATCATATAAACATAGATATTACCCTTTTTCCTTACACATGTTTTCATTTATAAATATAGATGCCACTCATCCCATTGACATAACACACTACATTATAAAAAAAAACCAGTGAATCTACTCACTCTAATTTCATATCAAAAAACTCTATTTAAAAGTAAATGTGAAATTTAAAATATCATTTATATAGATCATCATTGAAATAAAACATATCATCCACATTCTGAATCACCATATAAATCCAATTTATTAACTTTAAAACCAATCATTTACCATTAAAATCACATTTAAATTATAAAAAATTGATGAAAATATGACTAATGAATGTAATAATGGAAAAAATATATATTTTTTGAAAAAACAATTATAATAGAAAATACATATATTGAATATAATAAAGGTTTCAAAACTAAAAAAATGAATTATTATATTTTTTAAAATATTTTAAACACTGAAAACACCCATCAAATTTGAAATCCATATCCATCCAAAGAAGGTAATCATATTAAAGGCTTACCACTACCATTTCAAAACCCAACAATAATCAATCATATTACTAATTATATTGGTTAGTAACTTTTCCCCAACTGAAGAACTAACATAGTTTCTCATCCCACTTGTCCTTACATTTTCATTGATTTCAACCCTTAGAAGTTAACACCAAATCAGACAGAAGATGTAGTTGTGGAGGAATCCCCTAATTTAAACCATACAGGTGATGTTGGATGAAAAGTAGGTTTAGGAGTTGCAATGGGGTTAAACATTAATTAAACTTTTGATGGTGTTATATGTATACCTAAAGTTTACATTGAATTTGCAGTCATTAAGTTCATACTCAGATTGTGAAAGAAAAGAAAACTGTTTAAATATCATATCTTTCACATCACACCTCTTAGGTCTATCAACATTTTCATGTTGTTTAACTATTTTTTTGTTATAGAACCATACCACATAGTTGGTTTGAAATCCAACTCTAGTGATATGAAAAATTACTTCTTTATGAGTAAACCATGGTCTATCGATGCAATATTAAAAGGGAATCGAATAATTTCCCACGAAGATACATTGTTGAACATGAAATCCAAAGAAAATCAAAGCTAATTTTGAAACTCATTCAACACACAATTAAAAGAATAAATACAACTCTATCCATTATAATTTAAAACATAAAATATTTTATATAATAAAATGAATATTAATTTGGCCAAATCAATTTGTTGACAAAATAATAATCAAATTAAATAATTACAAAAATATAAAAGTATAATTTTTAGAAATAAAATTTATAAAAATATAAATTTATTAAAATATTGATAAATTGAAAAAATTATGTAGGTTTAAAAGTAAAAATTATAAATGTATATATATTTATATTATTATATAAAATTATTGACGTATATAGAAGTATAAAATTATATATAATTTATAAAATAATATATATTTTAAAGAAATATATATAATATATAAATGTATATAAATATATAAAATTATATAAAAGTACATATATCTTATAAAAGTATACATAATTTATATAAGTATATAGTTTTAAAATTTTATAAAAATAAAATTTATGAAATTATAAAATTATAATAATTTATAATGAATATAACTATAATTATATATTAATTAATAAATCTAAAAAACTATAAATGTATAAATAATTAAAAAAATTATATTTAAACTATATATGTATAATATGATATAATATCAAATTTGTAAAAGAATATAAATTTATAAATGGATAAAACTATAATATTCTAAATATTTAACAAAAAATTATTATAAAATTATATTAGTATAGTGTGATATACTATAAAATTTATAAAAGTATATAAATTTAAAAACATATAAAGCTATAAAATTATTAATATTTAAAAAAAGGTTATATATAAATTATATAAATATAATAATATATAATATATAATTTATAGATATATATATAAATATAAAAAATTATATCTAGAAGTATAAATATAAAAAATTATACTGATAAAAAATTATAAATTTCTATTGATTATTATTTATTAATTTATAAAAGTAATAATTGATGTTAATAAAACTAAATTAAGACACTAATTAATATCCTAAATAACACCCATTTTTTAGTAAATAAATGCATTTGAAAACAATTAAACATTTTGATAATCATATATGGAACATCACTATGTCAATCACCAAATAATGAAAGAAGACACGACATGCATCATTTACACTCATGAACTACCCACACCTAGGCTATGCAACTAGACCTACCTTGAATGGAATTTACCCAATGACTCCCTCAAATTATTTCACACACAAACAAAAAACTAATACCATACACAATATCTATTCAAAACACGGTAACCCTAGTCATGAACCTTGGAGAAAAGAGAGATGTAGATAGTGTTTAAAGGTAGTTTGATTTCGGTTTTAGTTTTGTGTGGGTGAGTGTTAGGTTGTTGAGAAGGAGATAAATCAATGTAAAAGGATGGTGGTGGATGATATATTGATCTTATACAACATGGACGGTTGTTTTTGGGGCTATTTTTTCGGTTCACTAAGAAGAAGTGATGATGTAAAATAGTAGTGTTCAGTGAGGTGTGTATAAAAAAATGAGTGTGATAAAAGGTTCCAAAAAGATAAATATGAACACACCATAGATTTGGATAAATCAATTTATCAATAAAGTTGACCAACGATAGCAGTAGGCTCTGACAACAACAATGACAACAGTCTGGTTCCACGAAAGTATGAAGGTGCAAGTGATGACAACACTCTGTTAAGATAGAGCTAAGGTCTACCTCAACCAAAACCCTCATTCAATGCTCAAAGGAATCCAACCTGGTATCATTTTCTATCTTGATTGGAAAGCTAATTGAGGATGAAATATCAAATAGAATCGATGGATGCCATAACAACTAATTTAGGCCAAATATTTTCACCCATACCTACACATGGGTTAATTATTGGAAATTCATTGTCCAATTACCATGTAAATTTTCTCTATTTATTTTTTCATAAGTATGGACATGATAAGGTTCATTTGAGAATAATAATGGAGGGGAGGAATAATCCTTCTGTTGCTACTGGAACTAGCATGAAAAAGAATGGAGAACCAAATCTTTCTTCTGAGAAGCTAGATGATTTGGGTCAGATTGATTATAGGGGGAAATATTTTTATTGTTTTGAAAACATATATTTGGATGATGCTTCTGATTTTTCATGTACCAAGCCTCATGACTTATGCTTGATGTCATGAGAAGATATTACGGTAGGGTTGTATGACTTAGATCATCCTATTCGTTCCACCACTGATTCTGTGAATGTTGATTCTTATGATGACCAGTCTGATCATGAAACTAAAATACAGGATGCAGTGTTTTTGTAATTGTGGAAGGGGTATCTCTTGGGAATTTAAAAAAGAAAAGAAAAATCCAAGATATTGTTGGATTCTTTTAAAGTTCTTGAGATGAGAACACAGTGGGAATTGATGGTCATCACTATAGTTATCAGGACGCTATAGAACCATTGGTAGTATGTAATAATCTAACTTCGGAAGTCTTTCAAGACCATTCATCAAAGGGAATGACTATTTCAATGGATGCTGAGTTTTTCTAGTTGGTTTCTTATAGTAATCTCATACTACATGTGTCTTTGTTTGAACCCGAACATGTCTCACCTATTAATGCTCCCATTGATCTTCATATGGCTGGTTAGGAAATGTTGACTGGGTCAATGTTAGTAGAGACAAATAATTTGGTTAATGTATTCCCTTTTTATGTCATGTATCCTCCTAAAATAAAATACAATGTTTTGGAAAAATGTAGAACAGGTTTACCCATCTCAATTTACCGACCTTATAAAAACTGCTTGTGACAAGTTTGGATAGGCCTTGATTAATGAATGTGAATCAAAAAGTGAAAATAACATCAAAATTCCCTTGGTAGATTATGAGGGTGAAAGGACCCCTTAGGGTCTTAATGAATAAATGAAAAAATGGTTTGAATTGAAGCTTAATGTTACCTTCACTAAAATGGATTTGAGCATTTTTTGCTACAAGGACTACCTTATAGTCTAGAAATTAGTATCAGAAATATTAAGGATAACTACCGAGATGATACAAGGTTGGATTTTCAGGGGCTCTATTTGAAACAAATGAGTTGCATTATTCTAGAGGAATCTTCAGACTAGTCACCAGATAATGAGATTGAGTCGTCTCAAAGGATCAAATCATGGTAGAGAGGTCTACATCTAAAGGGTAGAGGTTGGCACAACATAAATTTGGGTTCTAGATGGAGTGATAATATTTTATATCTTGATTTATCTTCTTTGGGTTCCCCCACCTTTGTAACCCCACTTATGTTGTCTCTTTCTCTCTTTCTAATAAATTTCTTAGGAACAGGCTATCCCAACTCCTGAACTTTTTATGGTATATATATATATATTTATAAAATTATATTAAATATATTTATTGTAATTTTATAATTATTAAAATATATATTTAGTTATATCTAATTATAATTATAAATAAATATTTTTAAAAATATATTTATATAATTATAAATATATATTTATATAATTATAGCTCATGGTCTGCACCACTATGGTATATTTATATAATTATATATGTTTATATAAATATATAAATATATATAAATATAAATATAAATGACTATATTTATTATAATTTTATACTTATTTAAACATATATTATTATTTATAATTATAATTATAAATATATATATTTAAAAAGTATTTAAAAATAATTATAATATTTAAATAAATGTATATATAATTATAATTAAAATTATAATTATATATATATATATATATATTAGAGAAAAGTGAGTAGTTTCCCCATAGGAAAGCCTATTTTATTATTGAAAGAAAAATAAGTTACAAGAGTCGGGAGGATGAGAGTTTACAATAATCCCTTTGGAAAAGGGAAATACGCTCATTCGGGAGATCATCAGAGAAAACACAACCATCAACCGCAACTCCCTTGTTTTCAAGACCATTCTCTAAGTAGTTCGTTTCCCAATATATATGTGTAATGAAATAACATATCATTGAGAGGTTCTCCAAAAAATTAATTATATAAATTTCAAACATATTTTAAATATTAGAGCCTAATAAATAAAAACAAATAAATAGTATTCATATTAATTACAAACATATTGAAAATATTACATGTATAGTAAATAAATTTATGTATAAATAAATATTACAAAATGATTAAATATATTTTTAACATTATTAATGATCATATAATAATAAATGAATAAATTAAATTAAATAAATTGAAAAAATATTAAAAAGTGAATTCATAACATTTACATGAATTTCAAACATACATATGTAAACATACACATCTACACACACATATACATGCATACATGTATATACACACTTATACAAACGTACATACACATACATACATGAAGTTATACATATACATATATTTGAAATTACTTTATATAAATATAAATTTATATCTAAATAAATATATTCATTTATATATTTTATAATTGTTAAAATAAAATATTAATATGTTATATTTATTTTAATTACATACGCATTCTGTAATCAATGTATATAAATAAACTATTAAACATTTTGACTAATATAAATTCAATAATTTTTTTATATATAAAATTATGTATATAATTTTTTATTAAATGTTGTATAATTCATATTTATATATTACTTAAACATATATACATATTCATATACATATACATATATACTTATTGTTATATAAATCTTATTTACATATATGTATATATTCATTTATAATAACTAATAGAAAATTACCACATACCCATGGTTTACAATCATGGGTATAGACCCTAGTACTGTGGGTATAGCCTATAACCATGGTTTTAGGAACCATGTCCATGTGAGCCATCGATATAGAGCTATACCCATGGTTTTTATAGAAACCATGGGTATAGACGTAGAGTATTTTAGCATACCCACAGTTTAACCCAAACCGTGAGTATAACTTTCCCAAATAGAAAACTTATACCAATGGTTCTTCAAACTGTGGGTATAGGTAGGTCTTCCCATTTGGTAGTAGTAACAACTCTTCTAGCCCCATAGCCTATAAATAAAATAAAAAACACGGTATATAGTCAACATAATAATAATATTGTATATTTTTCATCCAACCAACTTCCAATAATAATTTTCAAGTAATTTAGTATACTATAATATATATATAAATATATATATATATATATATCCATAAAACTAATTTTTTCAAGTCATTAGACAATATCCACATGTCTCTTTTCTGCTAAGTCAAAAATGAAGGGAATCAATATCTCCCCCATTTCCAATATCCTTAGCCTCATCACCATCGACAACATCCTTATAACCAACAACATCATCTAGAGTAGGAGCATCATCATCATCATCATCATCATCATCATCATTACCACCATCATCAACTCGACCACCACTAGGACCCTCATTGGCATCACTCTATCTATCATTTAAAGAGTGCATTAATGCCATTTATGAATCAGCAATGTATAATCCTCTAATGGAAGTGATTGAATTATAATTAAAAAAGATTTCAATAAGTGATCAATGATTAGTTTACTTCTTTCATGCTTCTATAAAGCTATTTTTTGCTTCAGCTGCTTCTGCATGAGCGCTTGTAGCTCTGTGTTTTGAGTGGTTTGAGAGGAGCTATATGAGGACCAATACATAGTGGGAATGATGTCTTTCCCAGTTTGACATCATACTCTCCCCTTGTTCTCCTCACATAATACACGACCCAAATGATAATTTGGCCTAAATCTTTTATACTTTTTATCATCGAGGGCCTCCAGGGTATTCTGTTGAAAATATATAAAATATATAAAATTATTATTTTTTTATTAATATTTTAAATATAAATAAAAAAATTACAATCTTTTCTTTTATTTTTCCATTTACTTCAGTTCCATCCCTTTTTCTTCCAATATGAGAAAAATAATCTGTCTCAAGGCACAGAAAATTCCATGAACAATACCAATTGCTTCAAATGACATTGATTAGTATACACATATTCAAAATATAAATATTTAATAATCCTGAATAATAATAAAAGGTAATGACTTTTAAATTAATGAATAACTCTTAAATTTAAACATGTGATAAAAATTGATGAAAAATTCATAAATCAAGGCTAATCATAAACAATTTATAATTTTAGATACACATTGTAAACATTACATGATATTGAATATGAATTATTTATATTCATTTCATATTATATACTCAATATTATTCATTATATGGAATTTCCTATATATATATATTTGACATTTTTATTAAATATAAAGATTTTATATTTCAATTTATTATACAAACTATTTATAGAATCTAAATTTAACATAGTTAAAATATTTAATCATTGATAAAATCAAACATTAAAAATATTTTGATATGGTTTCTATAATATCAAAATAATGACCCAAATTTGAATAATTCAAATTATGTATTTATGAAAAATTCATAATATTTAAATATAAATACTTTATTTCTATGTCATAAGGAATTAAATTCGGCTAATGACCTAATGGTCATTAACCTAATTAGCCAATTGTCCAATTGGCCATTATGCCAATTTTCCAACTTTCCATTAGTCCTTTATGATAATTTACCAATTGGAAGATTGGACATTAGGCCTTTAGGAAAATTGGCCAATTGGCCATTAGGCTATTAGGCCTTGAGGCCAATTTTCCATTATGCCTTTAAAATAATTGTCAATTAGTCTATTAGGCAATTTTGAGAATTGGAAATTATGAATTTAGGCCAATTGGACATTAGGACTTTATTACAAGTTACTAATTGTTCAATAGGCCTTTAGGAAAATTGGTCATTAGTCCTTTAGTTTAATTGCACATAAGGCCTTTAGGCTAAGTGTCCATTAGGCGATTTGGACAACTGGACATTAAGACTTTCGGCCAATTGGCCATTAAACCATTAGGTGATATTTTTATAAGGCTTTTAGGCCAATTAATCTAATTTTCAAATTGAACATTAGGACTTTAGGCCAATTGTCTATTAGGTATTTAGGCCAATTATCCATTAGACCTTTAGTCCAATTTTACAGTTGTCCATTAGGCCTTTAGTCCAATTGGAAAATTATCCATTAAGACTTTAGGGAAATTTATCATTAGGACGTTAGGACAATTGGAAAATTTTCCATTAGGCCTTTAGGAAATTTTTTCATTAGTACTTTAGGCCAATTATACATCATGAATTTATGAAAATTGGCCATTAGTACATTAGGTGATTTTTCCAATTAGCCATTAGGCCTTTACTCTAATTGGCCATTAGGCCTTTATAACAATTATAGATAAGGAATTTTGTCTAATTCGGCCAATTGGATAATTGTCCATTATGAATTTAGGCCAATTAGGTGAATTGGCTAACTGGACTTTAGGATTTTATGATAATTAGGATAATTGTAAAATTATTTATTAGGGATTTAGTATAATTTTCTATTAAGAAGTAGGGACAATTTTCAATTTGTTAATTAGGAATTTAGAATAATTGGCTAATTGGCCATTATTCATTTAGTAAAATTATCCATTGGGCCTTTAATCCAATTGGTGATTAGGCCTTTAGGCCAATTACACATTAGAAGAATTTTCCATTTGGCTAAGAGGCCATTAGAAAAATTGGTCATTTGGACATTATGAAATTTGGAAAGTTGGTCATTAGGACTTTAGGCCAATTGACCAATTTTCCATTAGTACTTTAGGATAATTGGTCATTGTGCCTTTGGGATAATTGGCCATTAGGTCTTTAGGCCAACTTTTCATTAGGACTTTAGTCTAATTAACCATTAGGCCTTAAGGCCAATTAGGCCAATTGGCTATTTGGCCATTACCAATTTAGGATAACTAGTCCAATTGGCCAATTTTCTATGAGGACTTTATTCCAATTGAATAATTGATCATTAGGATTTTAGGCCAATTTTCCAATTGGACATCATTCCTTTCGGTTATTAGTCCATTGGGCCTTTAGGACAATTTTCTATTAGTCCTTTAGGCCAATTGTCCATTAGGCCTTTAGGAAATTATGCCATTAGTACTTTAGGACAATTGTCCATTATGCCTTTATGGAAGTTGACCAATTGGCTATTTTTTCCTTCAGGCCAATTGGTCATTAATTATTTTGGACAATTTTCTATTAGGCCTTTAGGCCAATTTCCCCATCGGCTATTAGGCCTTTACGCCATTTGATCATAGGTATTTTAGGCCAATTTTCCATTTGTCCTCTAGGCCAATTGGCAATTAGGAATTTAGGAAAATTAATCCAATTGGCCAATTGGCCATTAGGCCTTTAGTACAATTGTCAAATTTTCTATTAGGTCGTTAGGACATTATTCCATTAGGCCTTCAAACTAATAGGACATTAGGAATTTAGGCCAATTAGACATTAGGCCTTTAGGCTAATTAAAAAATTATCCATTAGGCAAATTGGTCAATTGGCCATTAGGACATTTTAAAAGTTTATTTTCATCCTTATATTAAAGGTATTAATGAAAATAAAAATTAAATTTCCATATTAAATTCTAACTAAGTAAAAATATAAATCTATACATTATTCCTATTCATATTAAAGTACCTAGAAATTCTAATGCTTGAGAATTTATTGTGCCATAATGTATGTAGATATTTCATTGAAAATTTATTCTTTTTTTCTCGATGCATCTTTAAAAAAAATTCACTACAATAAATAAGATTTAAATTTTATATGCAAACCATTTAAGATTGGGAATACCTTAAACTTATCACTCATCCAATATGCGATCATTATTTTGATATTGTGTTTTTGGATAAATGAGGAATATGAGAACACCCTCTAAATCAAAACCCAGTCTACTCTTCAAAACAACGTATAACTCATGTTTATATGTTTTCCATAACTCCCCAAGATCGATAAACAGTAAAACCTTAGTTGCTTCACTGTCAATAAATTGAAATTGACACTAAAAAACATGTTAACTCATATAAGTACAAAAATAAATTAGTTAAATATTTAGCAAATTTTCTTACCCATGTCTTTACCCATGATTTTTCCTTGAGGTAATTTTTGATATGTCTCCACGTGACTCGATCCACAAGAATGATATCATGGTACTTGGATAAAGTAGACATGAAACTTATACACTTCCAATCATTTTTACACATCATCTAATTTTCTTCATTATAATAAACCATAATTTGTGTTTGGCTATTCCAGGATTTCTGTATACAGGTGTGCCCACGTCACCTTTTATAAGATTCAAATAAATAAGATACAAGAAAAAAATAATAATTAAGTCACGATACAATAAAACAAATATTATATGATATAATTTGAAAAACGTAAAAAAAACATGATGAAATCTTCTCAATAGGATCCGATGGATCTTTGGGTTGTCCTAGATCAATAGCTTCTTAAGAATGTGTCTATTACAATGCATGTTCTGGGTGATCTTCATGCACTACAGCGAGAGATAAATGACGAAAATCATAAAATCATGTATAAAAATGAGGTAATAAATGTGATGTAGATATGACATGATATGGGTATCAGTTATAGGTATACATCAAAGGATATGGAAATGGTAAAGGTGGAACCATCCCAATAGCTGGTGTAATCATGGTATGGGAAGGTGAGGCAAAATGAGACAATGATGGAGGCATGCATGAGAACATCCCTAGAGGCTTAATAAAAGGATGTAAAGGTGTGGTGGATGTTATTTTCTGTAGTGGTTTAGGGTGGGAATGTGTGAGATAGGTGCTCTGCCTAGGTCTAGGAGCATCCTTTCTTGGACACATGATGATAGGATGAGGAGGAGTCAAATCTGGTGCAACTAAATATCTCTAAAAAAAATCTGATTGAGAATATGAACATCAAATTATGTGTAATACAAAAGAAAAATATTAAAATTATTATACTCAATAAGAGAAGGAGAGGAGGAAACCCATTCCCAAGAATCTGTCTATTAGTATAAAATAATCGCTTCCTTCGAACTTCTGAGGTATTTTTTCATAATCTACATAAGAATGAAATGTACATTTTTTAGAAAAAGTTTTTAAAAATAATACATAAAACTTATAAGTCAAATAATTCATAAAAAACTTCATAACATGTTTTAGTAATAATAATTTAAAACCAAGTTATACAATTAAAACAATCCATTTTAAACCTGGTTTTATGTTGAAATTAATCCAATTAAATGCCAGAAAACCAAAAAATACTGAAACATACATATCATTCCAAAATGAAACTAAATTAAAGTAATTATAGTAATACCAACATGGGAAACCCAGTTCAAGGTAAACTGAATAAACTGTGAAAAGATATAGTTTCTTATATATATTACCCACCACTACTTCAGGTTCAACATCAACTCTCACAATGGGACAATCTAAGTCATCAAATACAATATTTTTTAACAGTAATGGGGGAATAATTGGGGTCAATTTCTTCCCCAACACCATGAAAAATATTTCTTCGTATTAGTTTATTAATGACACTGTAATCAGGTCTCAGATGATCTTTCACATAAAAAACATGTTTTTCCATTGATGCCAAAATGTATGATTCATCGGTAGCCATGAATTGACTCATTCCAATAACTATGAATCCACAATAATCAATAAATTTACCATGTTTTGTCATTGAATCAAACCATTTACATTTCATCATAGTGACTCGACCTTGAGAGTAGTAAACCAATAACAATATTTTCTCAAAAAATCCATAATAATAAACATTTTCATATTGGGGATGACTATTTGATGCATTGGAATAATAGTCTGTTGTAGTAGTTAACATAATTCAATCATTTTGTGTTATCATTTTCACTACTCTATTTTTTGTAACAAATTTATACCCACTGATTATTAATGATTTTCATTCACAAACCAAAGAATTCGGACCAAAAGACAACACTATTAGTTCCTGAGAAATAAAGTCAACATGTAAACTCAATTTTTGAAGTATATATGAATAATAAAGTAAAATTAATATCGATATTTTATGTTAATTAAATTAATGGTCATACCTTTGATTTCATCCAAGAAGGAAAGTCTTAGCTATGTAAAGACTCTCTCCTTCTCAAAGGAAAAGATCAATGAACTCTACATATAATTTTTTTTATGTTCGATATATAAAATGATAATAAAAGTTTAAGGTATATGTGAAATGACATAGTATGAGATAACATATAAATATTCAAATTACTTACTTGATATAGTCATCAAACAAACCACAATTAAATAAGACTATGTGATGTTCCATATCCCACTCTTCAAGGATCAATGTAGCCAATGTATATGTCCTAGGAATTCCTCTTGTTTATGAAAGATATTGAAATGAGGTCTCAATTTCCCCATACTACTCATATTTATTTCTCATTGGCTATTTATGTATTTTGATAACATTAGACAAATACATTAAACAATAATCCATACATTCTTGATCCAAATAACCTCTCAAAATAGAACCTTAATGATGATTCTTATTTCGAATACAGGATTTCATTGTGACTATATTTATTTCAATATGATACATTAAATGAAAAAAAATGGGTCCCCCAAGAAGTGTTTTAGTAGGAAGAATAAGTGTTAAAAGCAACATGCAGGTGAAAAATGATGGAGGAATTTTTTTTTCAAACTCAAAAAAAAATTAATGGCACCTATTTTGGCATTTTTATCAAGAATAAATTAAATAAAATTTTAGAATAGAGTTATATAAAAAAATGGAACAATAGAATCACTATGACCCTTACATTATTGGATATAAAATGCTGAATTTCTATTGGAATCAATTCATGAAGAAGGATGTGATAATCATGAGTTTTTAGGGATTTTAGTTTCAAATACCTTCTATTGACTTCTTTAGATATGTTTCTGTAATATCCATCTTGAACCTTGATATTATCCAATAATTTCA
This sequence comes from Viscum album, assembly GCA_963277665.1. Taxonomy (NCBI): domain Eukaryota; kingdom Viridiplantae; phylum Streptophyta; class Magnoliopsida; order Santalales; family Viscaceae; genus Viscum; species Viscum album. The sequence continues at coordinate 1,899,421,800 of OY728132.1, read as the reverse complement.
GAAATTTATTTTTATCTAAAGGTATCATTACATAAGAAGCATAAGGAAATTTCCATTTGTTTTCACCAATACACATACGATGTAGTTCTTGTCAAATACCCCAATCCAATATGTCCTGGAAAGATCAGAAGTCATCTTTGGTCTCCCCTTGATATTTATAATAATTAGAAGAAACTTTTCACATATATTTTTCTTAATTTTAATTACATCTAAACATTGATGTAAAAAATTGGTATACCAATATGACAACTCAAAAAAGATACTTCTCTTTTTTCCAATTGTAAGTGGGTTCACTATCAAATTTTTAATCTTTTTAGATTTCATCTAATCTTTCCTAATCAAAAAATGAAATCTTTCAATTAATTAAGAACCTTAGTTCTTGAAATACATTTAGGTGGTTGTTCAGTGTTAACAGTATTATCAAAACTTTGATGATTCTTCCTATATTGATGATCCATTGGAAATAATCATCGATGCCCCTTGAAACTGATACTACGATGATATTTAATACTTTTAAATCATGTATCCTTCTTAAAAATAGGACATCATATATTTTCCTTTGTGATCCAAACATAAATCATTACATAAGTAGGGAAATAATTTATAGTCCATAGAACGGTGACACACATCTGAAATATTTTTTTGAAGAAATATAGAATTTGTGCACACCCATATCCCAATGATGCTTCAACTATATTGTTAAAGGTTTAAAGTAGATGTCTATATCATTAACAAGATCATAAGGTACTGATATTAGTATACTCAATAAAGTGAATGGTTGTTTAATACAAATACATAGAGAAAAGTTATAAACATGAATAAAAATTGGCCACGTGCTGTTGGAAGTAATCATCCGACCAAACAGATTAAACCAATCATATGGTAGACCCAACCTAAAATTACACACCACCGCTACAAAATTGGGATGTTGTGCATCAAATATCTACAATTATAATACTTCTGTAGGATGAACCAAATAATCATTAACTTTAATTATATCAACATTATTCTATCACATATTATATTAGATTTATGTAGACATGAATAGATTTTAAAGCTTGAGAACAAATGGAAAGTGCCACATGACTTTTTGTGGCACATAAGATGGTGTTCTATCTACATTTTCCTTCCATCAAGACATACCACATTTTTTATCATCATTACTGTCATCTATTTCTTCCCGAAATAAACTGAAATCTTTTGGACAAGCGTAAATTTTATTAGTAGAAAATATGAGCTGCTTAATTAACTTTTATGCCTCATAATGATTTGAGAGAATATCTATACCATCAGAATACACGTCCTTAAAAAAGGTAAGAATATAATAAATAGCAGTATTATAAATTTCATACATGGTTTCTCCATGATATAACCGCATTAAAAATTCCAAAATTTTTATTTTAGTACATTCTTTATATATAGGAGTTCTAGCATCATCCATTAATTTTTTCTCTCTCTCAAAATCATCATCTTCAGTCTATTCTGCATATGTATTGATATCATTATCTTCTTGCTCTAGAATACTATTGGTAAAAAATCCCTCAAGACGTACTCTTGGTGTTTTTGGGTGTGATTTTGTTTGTTGCAAAAGCTAGATGACTATGAATGAGTATGGTTGGTTTTTACCGAAGCATGTTTTTCAGGTGGCATAGTTTCCCAGTGTTTGCCAAATTTTTGTGCCTCAAAATCGGGACTTTTTTTTAGTTAAAAGAATATTTTCTATGTAGAATTAAATTGTTTACAAAATTTTAAGCATATTTCATTGAACACTAAGGGAGTACACAGAATGGATAAGTAATTTCAACAAAGGAATATTTCCACATAGCAGTGATATGCGGACCAAGAAGCGCAGTACACGGACTGTGTAGGAAAAAATGGTTTGTGGGAAGGAATGTGGTTTGCGAGAGGAAAGTAGTTCATGGAAGGATTTCGATATGTGGGATGGATTTTCATTTGTGGAAATGAGGCAGCGATTTGGGAAGTCGTGAAGGGTTTTGTTTGTGGAAGTGATCGGCCGCCGTGAAGGAAGAGTGGTGGTACAAAGACTACATAGGGAAAATGACTTGAGTGAGGAGTAGTCCTATTTGAAGGATGTACTACATTGAATACTTAAGTAAAATTAGTTATAGAGATTTTCAGATCTATTTTACTATATAAAGTGCTCTAATATCGTCATTACTTAGAGAATTTTCCATTAGAAAAAATCTTCGCTCCAATAAGACATTCAGATAAGTCTTAAAGAGTTCATGGGGAGTTTGTGAAGGAGAAAAGGTTCATGAGGTGGATTCCACGAAAGGGAAAGAAGTTTGTAGGAATAGTTTTTTAAGGTGTGTTTGTGGAGCATTGTATCCCATAAAGTAAGAAGGATCTGCAGAGAAGAGGTGGTCCGTGGGACATCAAACAGTCTGCATAGGAGTTGTAGTCCATAAAAGAAGAACTCATATGTGTAGTAGGGATGGTTTAAGGAATAAGGGTTGGTCCATAGAGGAAGAATCAGTCCCTAAAGGATATATGGTCTACAGAAGCATAGGCAGTCTGCAGAGGATAGGTGGTCTGTGAACCATATGTGCTACGTGGTGAAATGCAGTTCTTAGAGGAAGAATGTTGTTTGTAAAGGGACTTAAATAGTTCACAAAAGAAATTTTCACTAACAATACACAGAAAAGTGAATTTCATCTACAGGTGCAAAATGGTATTCAATAGATCATCTATCTATATTTGTGGATGCATGATTTCATGAAAATGAATGGACCTACAGGTCTATAAACTATGATTGGAACCCTTCTAAGAGCAGTAAGCGAAGGAAGAGAAAGATAGTGATTCTTTCCACTGGATGTGAGCCAGAGAAAGAAACATAGGGAGTGACCCTTATGAATGTAGTGAGAAAATCCTAAATATTATAAATTCAATGAGCCTAGGTATAGAATTAATCTAGCCCAAACCTTGTAATTTTGAAGCGAGCTTTAGTGTATTTGGTACAATTGGCACATTTCTATTGTATGATCCTTGGACATAGACTAGTGAGGGTGAACCAAGTAAAAATCATTGTGTCTCATGAATGATTTCATTTATATTCATATATTTCTTTGTGAAGAAGAGAGAATAGTGTTTTTTTAATGATGAAAAAGATCTAAAGGGGAATATGTTTTAATCTATCATACACTGATTCACCCCCTTCATAGGGTATTTCACCTAATTTGGATAATAATTAGTATCTGAGAGAAAGGTTGAAGTTTTTGGTTCACTATCATTAGAAGAAATGGAGTTTTAAATCATAAAGTGATTCCAATATTTGATGGAAACAATTATCAATTATAGAGTAATTAAATGAAACATTACTTCTGATCCTTAAGAATGGATTTATTTACAGCATCTATGCATGGAATATCCGCCAATATCGATAGTGGTGCATTATGAGAAGATGGTATAATGGAATTGGATGCTAATACTACAAGGATTTATTCTTTAGGGGGAGCCCTATACAATGCAATCTATATAAAGGTGATTTCATGTAAAACATCACATGCTTTGTGGGAAAATCTATTGAACATTTTTTAGGGTGACTCAAAAGTCAAAGAAGTAAAGCTACAGATTTTATAGAACAAATATGAGGATCTTAGAATACACCCTAACAAGTTTGTTGATACGTAATTTGATTAGGTAAATGTTTTCATGGAAGAAATTCATGGTCTCATAGAAATTATTAAATATATAAATATTTTCAAGCAAATATTGAGAAAAATTTCACCTTAGTTTAATCCAAAGGTTTCTATATTGGTAGATAAAGATCTAAAGGAGCTGACATTGAATAACTTGTATAAAACTCTTATTTCATATGAAATGATAAAAGACGATAACGATGCTATGAAATGGGGGAAGTCCAAATAAGAGACATTCAAGGCCATAAAAAAACTATCTATTGAAGATATTCAGGAGGAAGACAATATGGATGATGTCATGTCATTTCTCTCTTCAAATTTTCTAAGTGGAAGAAGAAAGTTTAATGGTAAACTTCCACTTGCAAACTTTTGATGTAGAAAGACCTGACATTTTTCAACAAAATGTCCTAATATGTTTTAATATGATGATGGAGGAAATGATGAAATTCCTCAGAAGAAGTATTTAGCTAATGTGGAAGGTAGGATAATTGTTAAGATACATTTATTCAAAAATAAGAAAATTATTTCAAAAGAATAAGAATGTTTAGAATAATCTAAGGCATTAGAGTTGGATGACGGAAAGGATCATGAAGCAAATACTATGGTGGAACTTGTGAGAAATTCCCAAACAAAGAAAGAAAGCGATAGTGATAAGGGAAAATTAGAAGGAAGAGTTGACTTGTAAGTTGAATTAGAATATTTTTTTGAAGAGATATATGGTTAGAGATCCAAAAAAAAGAAATCCAACAATGTGGTTCATGATGCCAAGATTTATATACAACAGCCGGTAGAAGATAAGTCTGAGATGAATAAAGAAGTTGAAAAACTGATGTCTTCAACACTAGAAATCTCAGAAAAGGTGGTTGACTACAAAAAAAAATTTATGAAGAGAAAAGAGAGATCAATATTTTTACCAATACTAGAAAATATAAAATCAAATGCATCGAACAACATGAAGAGGAATTTGTTAGTATGTGAAGAAAAGTTAAATATTTGGAGAAACTCCTGATTCTAATGAAGAAAAAAAAGGAATGTGAGGAAAATAAAATTATTGATTAGAATGATACAATTGGTATGGGGCTTGATCACAAAAATAAAGCAGTAATGGTTGAAGTTATACCATAAGATACCAATATGATGTTGAATATTTTTTTGGGTAATAATCAAAATTAGAAGACTCCAAGATCCTAAGGGAGAATTAGTAGTACAATATTTCCACACAGGAATGCACCTCACATTAGATGCTATTACTATGGAAAGATAGAGCACTCACAAAATGTTTGTTCCATATCAAAGAGGTATCAAAGGGAACAAGACAAATAGAGGTAGAAATATATGGCTCAATATTCCAAGTCATTATTTGATTGTCACTATTTTAGGTGTAGAGGTATAGAGCACATGGAAAGATAATGTTCATTGAAATTTCAAAGAAATGTCCCAAAGCAAAATGAATGTAGTCATAAGCAGAAGATAAAGTTATTATCAAATGAGATGAAAATGAAAAATAGATTTGTAGCTCTACAAGATGAATCTGGTCCATCGTACTTCGAGGAAGATCAAGATTATCAATCTGTACCAGGTATGAAGTCAAAAACATGGGCACAAAAGAAGAAGAGAGTTGAATAAGAAATGGTTATAGAGATTGCTTTTAAAGCATCAAATCATACTAGAATATGGATTATTAATAGTTTATTCACCTATCATATTAAATTATCATAAGATTTTGTAATTATGAGTGTATGAAGATTATTGGATCATGAAAAAACATGTTTGGGGGAAGATACACGGGGCATACAGATGTATTAATTTTTGAAGTTCAGTTACCACTTGATTATTTTCAGTCAACTCTACGACTTAGGACATTCCCTAATATTTTCAAAGAAATTATGTTTCATCAAGTAAAAAGATGGTGAATTTGTTTTGTAGGGAATGCGTATGGAAGGAAATCATTATCTTATGAGTGTAGAAGAAGATATGTACTTTCTATCCAAGAAAGATGAAAACAAGTTATGACATAAATATATTGGGAACTTAAGCCAAACATCCTTGGAAGATCTGGTGAAATATGATGCTTCTTGTGACCTCCCTAGATTTTCATGTGATCTTACTTATAAATGAAATACTTGTTAATGAGGGAAGATCATTTGAAAGACATATAAGGAAAAGATAAAAGGTCAACAAGAGTTCTTGAGCTGGTTGTGTGGACCTATTCCACCAAGATCTATTTATAGGAGGAGATGCTATGTTCTCTTCATTGAAGATTTTAGTAGAATTGTGTGGGTATAAATCATCACCCAAATGTACAAGGTGTTCGGTTGAAATACAAGATATCGATGAGAAGTTGAAAAGATACTAGGTCAGAAAATCTAGAAGATCAAAGTAGATAATGGAATAGAGTTCACAAATCGAAAAGTGGAGGATTATCTCAAGAAACAATGGATAAGGCACTAAGTTTTATTAGTAATAACTCCACATCAGAATGGAATAGTTGAGAAAATAAATTGAATTATCATCAATATGTCTAGATCAATTATCATTGAGAAAGACCTTACAGATAATTTATGGAATGAAGTTGTGATAAAATCAGTCTATACATCAAATAGAGCATTATTTTGTCCAAAATAAGAAAAGACTCTATATGAGATATGGTATTGAAAGAATCCATCATTGAAGTAATTTTGAGTCTTTAGAAGTAAGAGTTTCATTTTCAATAAGGAAAAACATAGGATGTTTTAATATCATGAAGATGAAGGGATATTTCTTGGATACTAAAAGAAGAAAATCATATAAATGATCTAATAATTGGATGGGAAATATAGTTTAAATCCTGTAACTATAGTGTAGAATGAGAATAATCATTCGAAAATACATGATCAGTCCTAGGAGGATAGTGGTGAAGAGATAAGAAGATCAGGGGGTGATCTATTTCCAGAGGCTAATTTAGAAGAAGATTCAGATAATGAAAAGGATGAACACAATTTAGTATATACACAAAGATAGAAGAGAAGGGCCAATATTTATAGACAGAACATAAGTGGTGATCAGATAGCTCCAATAACTATAGGGAGGATGAATAATCTACAACAAGCAATGTACTTATCATAGGTAGAGCCTAAATGTTTTGATGAAGTAGCTAAAGATGAGAATTGGGTTTAGGATATGAATAAAGTTGTTGACCAAATTGAGAATAACCAGACATGAGATATTGTTTCAAGGACAACATATAAGAATTCCATTTAGACAAAATGGGTATTTCACAAAAAAATGAATGAAGATGGTTCAATAATTAGAAACAAAGAATGACTAGTTTGCAAAGGGTACTCCCATATAGAGGTTATATATATAGATGAAACATTTTCACCCATTTTAAGGCTATATATAATCAAATTATTCTTGGCCATAACAGTGCAAAAAAAGTTCAATGTTTTCCAGATGGATGTCAAGTCTGAACTTCCAAATGGGGTTCTGGAAGAAGAATTTTACATTGAGTAGACATATGGTTTTCTCATTCATGAAGATGAGAATAGAGATTTTCAACTGAAGAGGGCTCTATATGGGATGAAACAAGCACCAAGAGCATGATATCCAAGACTAAAAATAGTTTTTGAAAAATCTCAATTTCCAGAGTGGCTGAGTTAATTACAATATATATGAAAAAAATGATAATAATCAAAGGATGATGGTGCTGATATATTTTTATGACATCATCTTTGGTGGATCAGATGAAGCTAAATGCAAGAAATTCAAAAAATTAATGAAAAGTGAATTTGAAATGTCAATGATCGTTGAATAGATATTTTTCCTTAGTTTACAGGTGACAAAAGGAAAGAATGACACATTAATTTCTCAATACAAATATGCTACGGAGGTTTTGAAAAAATTTGTAATAGATAATTCCAAGGATATGAAAACTCTGGTGGCTACCCGGATGAATGTTTTATGGAATGATGAAGTCAATGATGTCAATATCATAGAATACCAGAAAATCATTAGCAATTTACTATACTTGATAACAAAAATACCTAATATTTTTTTTCTGTATGACAAGAAGAATGATATAAAATAAATCCCATGGAAACTCACTTTTATTTAGTAAAAATAATACATAGATATATCACGGGAACGGTGGATTTTTTTGATGTACAATAGAAAATATCACCAAGAGTTATTATGATACACAAATCAAAATTTGGCCGGTTCAACAGATGATAGGAAATCAATGTCAGACGGTGTGTTCTATCTTTGAGGATTTTGTATTTCTTAGCTAAGCATGAAACAATATTTCATTTCATTGAGCACCACATAAGCTGAGTATATTGGGACTACTTGATCATGCACACAGTTACTGTGGATGGATAAGAATATTGATTATTTGAGAGTTGAAGTGAAGTCTCTGATAGGAATCCATTGCAAAAATTCTAGTTCTATAAATATTATAAAAAATAAAGTCTATCACTCAAGGAAAAATCACATTGAAATAAAATATCATTTTATCAAGGAGAAGGTGGAGCAAGGGCTTGTGAAGTTGTAGTATGTGACTACAGAACAACAGGTTGCAGATATTTTGACAAAGGCCTTAACCAAGGAAGCGTTTGAATGAAATCGACTGGCTCTAGGAGTTTAGTCAACTCCCTACACTTGAAAAAGTGTGGATGTGGGACCCCCTCTCCCCGATTTATGGTGTGTTTTTTCCTAATGTGATAATATGTGTTCTTTACCCAATAGCAGACCATGAAGAAGTGACCTCTGGGTTCATTAACAAAGGAGGATAAATTGGGGCTATTCAAAGGGAGAAAATTCCTTAGTCAAGACATGGGGAGAAGCTTATAGGTGGAGCAGTGATATAGGGGGAGTAATAAGATAGGGACTAGTGAAGTAGGGGAAGTTTTAAATATGATGATGCTATAAGTGATCAATCAAAGGATATATATAACGATAGAAGAGGTTTATGATTAATGCAGAAGAGTGGTTTTTGATTGGAATGAAATGATTCAATGATAAAATTTACTTTATACTCTTGTTTCTCACACTGATACTTTATCATGTGGGATTATAGTGTGTGTTGAGTAAACCCTTAATCGTGATCTTAATCATAAGAAGTGAATATTAATAGAATATGGAAGGATATTTAATGGTGTATAAAAATGTGAAGAGTTTTCAACAAAACCAAATGGGGAGATTGTTGGGAACAAATCCCTCAAGGTATCCTCTTGGTGTTCTATGAATGAGTATGGTTTGTGATTTCTGAAGTAGGTTTTTCAGGTGGTGTAGTTTCTCAGTGTTTGACAAATTTTTTCTCCTCAAATTTAGGAATTTGTTTTTGGGAAAATGATGTTTTTTTACATAGGTGTAAATAGTATGAAGGCCAAGAATCATATTTAACGGACCACTAAGGGAGTACGTGTAATGATAATGGAATTTAAACAAAGGTAGATTTCCTCATAGCAGTGCTATGCAGATCGCGAAGTGTGGTACATGAACTATGTAGGGGAAACTGGTTCATAGGAAGGCCTATAGTTCATGAGAGAAAATTATTTCATGAATGGTTTATGGCGTGAAGGTTGGATCATCGTTTGCATAAATGAGGTTGTGATTTGAGGATCTGTGAAGGGTTTAGTTTGTATAATAGATTGGCCACTATGAAGGAAGAGTGGTGGTATGTAGACTATGTAGGGAAAACGGTTCATGGGAGGAGTAGTCTGTAGTGAAGGTATACCACATAGATTGTTTAATTAAAATGGATTAGCATGATTTTTTGATCTATTTTCCTATAAAATGATTGTTAATCTCATAATTACTTAGATTTTTTTCATTATAAAACATCTTCTCTTCGGGAAGAAATTCAGCTAAGTCTGAAAGAGTTTTCAGGGAGTCTGTGAAGGGGAAGCGGTTCACGAGGTGGATTCCCCAAAAGGGGAAGGAGTTCATGGGAATTGTTCACAAAGGGGTTTTTAAGGGGAACTATAAATCGAAAAGGTACAAGGATCTGCAGAGAATAGGAAGTCTACGAGACATCAAATAGTATGGGGAGGAGAGGTAGTCCACAGAAGAAGAACTCATCCGCTAAGCAGGGACGATTCACAAAAGAAGGGTTGGTCCACAGAGGAAGAAGTAGTCAACAAAGAAGATATAGTCCATGTAAGTGGAGGCAATCCACTGAGTAGAGGTGGTCCGAGAATCATATACACTACGTGGTGTAGTGCAATTCACGAAGGGACTTAAATAGTTTGTGAAAGTAATTTTAACTAACTAATAGTAAGAGGAAAAGTGGATTTCATATATGGGTGAAAAAGGGACTTTAACATAGCATATATTTATAGTTGAAGATGCATTATTTTATGAGAATTAATTTTCCAAAAATTCCATAAACTATGAGTGGATCCCTTATAAGAGAAGTGAGCGAAGGAAGAGGAAGATGGTGATCCTATACACCGGTAGTGATCTAGAGAATGATACATAGAGAGTGACTCTTGGGAATGCAATGAGAAGACCCTAAATCTTTTAACTGTAGTGAGCCTAGGAATAGAATTGATCCATCCCAAACCATTTAATTTGGTTGTGAGCCTTAGTGGATTTTTTATAATTGGAAAATTTTCATTGTATGGTCCTTAGACGTATCCTAGTGAGGGTGAACCAAGTTAAAATCATCGTGTCTTGTGCATGATTTAATTTTTATTAATATATTTCTATGGGAAGAAGAGAGAAGAGTGTTTTTTAACAATGAAACAATATTTTAAGGGAAATTTGTTTTAATATGTCATTCCATGATTCACGCCCCTCTCAAGGTATTTAATATATTTTGTTTAACACATACTATCTCTCTCGTGATGATGCACAAATGGAAACCGATCAAATATAAAATTCTCCATACCACTTTTTCCTTTATATTAATGAATAGTAAATGATTTTCTCATCTCTCCATTTTGATTCCAAACATTATACTTTGTTTTAAATCTAGATTTTATTATATATTATCTAACTTATTCTCAAATTAACCATGGTCTTCCAACACAATTATAACATGTGAACTGTATATGACCTCCATATGAAGCATTTTTAAATGGAAAATCTAATTTTTTTTCCAATTTATCTTGAAACTAAGTTGAATCTGATTGGTATGATAAATCCAACTTCTATCCATTATATTAAAGGTAAAAAAAATTATGTTCCAATCAACAATGTAAACAATAATTACAATGACATCCAAATACAAATACAAATTATAAGTATAGTGTAGAGAAAATTAATGAAAACTAATAGGAAACAAAATTAAATACAATGAATGATGTATGTGACCATTATATAATACTATACTATCCATCCTAACAAATAATAAGGCATATCATAACAAAAAACCAAGTCATACTCATATAATTGATGCCAAAAATACAGAACACATTTAAGTATCTATGAAAACTAGCCCTCATCAATCCAACTATCATGACATTGATGACAATTTAAACCACTTGAACTATATGGTCTATATACATGCTCACTAGTTGTCACCTCTCTATAAACATCCATGATACTAGACAATGAATATAAGATATCACATGGAACTATATTTAGAGATATAGAAGTGTTAAAACAAGAAGGATTAATAACCCCCAAAGACAAGTACTTCATCTTCATAATAGACCATTTTGGGAGGCTTATGTTAAATGAACATGAGAAATCAACCCAACATGTTCATTCCCCCTAAATAGAACCACTATCTAAAATAATCAAAACTATTTAAAAAATACCTATTTTTAAAACTGTGGACCCCCTTATTCAATGAGTTTCAAAACATAATTACTGATAAATACTAAGAATTAAAACATTAAAGCGAAAACAACTTTGAAAAAAACTCAAAAACTAACCACCTTGTTTAATTAAAAAACATTCACATTTTTAAACAATTTAAAACCACCCACTAATTACCATTAACAAATAATGATTATGAAACAAACTACCATCAACAAATCTCTTATAATAATCTATTTATATTTCATTATATTTCCAACTATTTTAATATCAAAACACTCCCTACACTTAACAGGTTAAAAATAACCAGTCTTGAAATACCCTTCAAGAGGGTATAATTTCCTTTAAAAGAAAATTTTAAATAGGATTAAAACATATTTAATTGAACAAAAAACCCTAAGGAATCACATTAAATAAAAACATTTATGTCATGGAATCAAATTTTCACACAAAAAAATCCATTTTTTTTAAATAATGGCATAATCAAAACATTCCACAAAATTACTTGAGGCATTATGAGAGAAATAATACATAGCTAATATAGAAGATAAAAGAAGAAATAAAAATAAGGGAAATAAATATTAACTCTTTCGATTGGTGCAATATCGTCTGAGAAGGAGAGCGTGGGACACCCAAGAAGCCATGGAGGGTTGGGGGGGATGCCAAGCTGATGAGGGTTGGGGGACGCCAAGACAAGGAGGGAAGGGGGGGGGGGGTCGCCAAGCCGAGGAGGGGATGGGAAGTCGCTGAGGCTAGAGGGGGGGGGAGGAGAGAACTAGGGCTCAAATAAGGTGGGGAGGAGGAGCCCGAGCGAGGCCAACTATGTAAGGGGCTATACCCATGGTTTTTAAAAAACTGTGGGTATAGATCTGTTGGTTTAGAGACAGTTTCCAAAAGTGAATTTTAATTATAAATAAATATATTTATAAATATTTCTATATATTCATAAATATATTTATATGACTATATATATTTATATAATTATATATATAATTATAAATATAATTATATATATATATATTAATTTATATATAAGTATATATAATTATAAATATAATAAATTGATATTATTTAAATATATTTGTTATATTTTTATAATTATTTTAATATATAAATTTATTTATAATTATAATTATAAAAAATATTTTTATATAAATATAAATATATTTATATAATTATATATAATTATATAATTATATATAATTATATAATTATATATATTTATATATATTTATATAATTATAAATATATATATAACTATATATATATATATTAATATATAAATATATATAATTATAAATATAATAATAATATTTATCATTTAAATATATTTATTATAATTTTGTAATTATATATATATAAAGATATTTATTATACTTTTTTAATTATATATATATATATATTTATTTATAATTTTATAAATAGTTTATTAAAAATTATATATATATATTTGAATTATTAAAAAATATATAACAATATATCATATTTATTGTTGGTCAAAGTGAGTATCTCAAGAGGGTGGGGGTGAATTGAGAACCCAATAAAAATTTATATCTAAAATAGGTTGAAATAAAATCCCCAAAAAAATTAAAAATAGTCTAGCTAGTCAAAATTGCTGATTTATATAAGTTTCAATCTTTTAAAAGATTTCTCAATGATTTGTTAAGTTTCAATTAAAACAGTTTTGAGAAATAATTTAAAATTTCAAATCAATTTACTAAATCAAAACCTTATATAAACACTAATCATGACGAACTATCAAAGTAGTGGTTTTGTTTATAGCTTAAAAAAATTCAATTTTAAAGATTATATGTCACGAACCGTCCCCCGGGGCCCATGCTGTGACTACCCTAAGCACGCCTTCCATAGGCCAGGGGCTGGTGACTAGCACCAAAGGTGTAATTTCCTAAAACTGAGAAGGCATTGCCTTTAAAACCTGTAAACACTCACAACCAAGTACACAGCCAAATACCAACACAGGTGAATTATGTAACAAAAAGAGTGCTGAAAAGTAAAAGGGGCCAGAATACAAGCCCAACAGTAACAGTACAAGGAACTGGAATTACAAGTACAACTGAGGAAAAAGGGAAAATAGCTATTGGGTCATCCTTTGAGGTTCCTACTTGAAGGGTAGGTGCGGATTGCATATTCAGCACTCCTTGTCTGTTCGTCTCCTCCGTGTACCGACTCGTCGTAAGGTCCACCACCGGGTACCGTCCAGTCCTGGTACTCTCAGCCCCAGTTAGCATTGTCCATCGTCTGCATCGAACACAACAAGGTGTAGGCATATCCCATGCATGGGTGAGTATAACGATACTCAGTAGGGACCCCGAGACTCTCAAGGTCTCAAAAAATCCACCAAGGATAAATCAAATAGAACGAAATCAATAGATAACCCTACTTAGGTATATTCCCATACATATACCTAAGTTATCAAGTAATCTATCGCAAACATGAGAAAAAACACAAAGGTACTGACTCAACTCAACCCAGGATTTATTCTAGGGGTAACTCCATATTTAACCCTCAACTACTGGAGAGCTCCTCCTCTATCGAGTACAGTGGGCCTGCTGCGTCACACAGAGGCACTTCCCACTATCCTTGGATTACTGAGGTACTCCTCCTATCGAGTATTGTGGATTTGCCACATCACCAAACACACTCCCCACCGTGGGTCTGCTACGTCACCAAGTGTGCTCCCCCTTGTAGCCTGCTAAGGTACTCCTCCTGTCGAGTACCGTGGGTCTGCCATGACACTAAGGCACTGCCCACTGGGCTAGTAGAGTCACTCCGACTCAAAATGGTCAGTAGTTGTCAGGTCTCAGCCACCTACTAGGTCTCCGCACTACGTTCACTCGTCTAGGGGAGGATCCGCTCCATGAGCAACTGGTCACGACTACAACTATCATGAAGTCCCACGAAGAAGTATCTCAAAATTCCGCCACATCATAGGGGTCTCAATGCAACAAACGACACGTCAATAGGACGCCCGGTCTGTGAGTTAGTAGCCTTTTAGTCCCGGGGGCCCGGTTAGATTTGTGCATGATCCAACCTAACCGTATCTCAACTATACCCCAAACTCTAGTGGGGTATACTCTAATGGACCTTCATGCTCCAAGATTTCCAGCGTCACTAACGGTTCATCAAATAGACGTTTGGTGCCAAAGATATGGCCGAAGAAGCGTAAATGGGTCGTAATGGGCCTGGGTCCGGTCTGACCCGGTCGGACCGACTCAGCTCAGCCCAGCCCATTGGGTTTTCCCCGGCCCTTTGTCCCCTGCCCAGCAGATCTTGAGGGGCCTCGTAGAGCTGTGAGGGCATGGATCTACCGTGAGGGCGCTGACCGACCGCGGGTCGGCGCAAGGGTGGTTCGGACTAGAGGGCACCGCGTGGGTGGCTCAGCCTAGGTGTCGCGAGGGCAACTCAGCCTAGGGTGTGAGGACGGTTCGGCTTAAGGGGTCGTGGGGGCGTGGCTCGGGGCGACTTGGCCCGGGGGATGGGGTGGTGCGGTCGGGGCCAGTTCGGCCAATGGGTGGCGCGACCGGTGCCAGTTAGGCTGGTTCAGATGGAGCGAACGAGGTGGCTTGGCCAGGAGGACGGGGTGGCTAGGGGCAGGTGGCAGCATGGGGTCGGTCTGGCTGGGATGCAGCGCGACCGGGGCACGCCGTGGTTCAGATTTGGTTCGGACGGTGGTAGCGCGAGTCCGGTTTGTCCATGAGGACGAAGCACCGTGGGGGTGGCGCGTGTCGTAGAGGCCACACATGGCGGCGCCATTGCCTTCTTCACCTTCTTCACCTTCCTCCGTTTCAAAGAACACCGCAAAAAAACACAAGGGTTAGGGAGAGGATGATCCATGTTAGTTTGGCCTGCACTCTCCACATTAGAGTTGTAGCATGAGGTTCACAATAACAGAGCACATCAAACCCTCCCGCAAAGATTCTTCCCAACCCGCAAAAGAAAAAAAGGGAGTACATGGAAAGAATTATCATGCGATAAACCACCTACTTGTTCGTTGTTGGTTGATGTTGGTGCGAAAAGTCATACGTCAATTCGTTGTAGACGAACACGTCCTACGTCGGTGGAAGTTCCAGGGAAGGAAGTCGGAGTCGAGGTCTTTCTTCGTAGTTGAAGGCATTCCTCATCGGCGTTCTTCATCGGTGGAGCATTCTTTGTTGGAAGCTTTCTCCCAAGTTCCTCCTATCCCCAAATTCCTCCCAAAAATAAAATTGTGCCAAAATAATAGATTATGAAATCTATTATTTTGATGGAAGAATTCGAAAAATGATTAATTGATTAAGGGAGAGTGGGCCCAATTAAATGTGGTACGTTGGCCCAATTAAATTGTGGAGGTGTTGAAGAGGGTACCCCACATTTATTAGGGAGTTGGGGGTTTCTCCCAATTAAAGGGGGGTTTAAACTCATGTGGTCCCCACCAATATAACCTTTCATGGGAGGTTAAGGTATGGTGGTCCCCACTTCCAACTTCCACATGGAGGTTTTGTTCTGGTGGACCCCACCTCCCAACACCCACTTGGGATTTGCAAATAAAAATAAAAATGTCCACACTTTTATTTTTATTTTATTCTTACACGAAAAATCCCAAAACAATATTTCACTCTCGACCCACTATCGTCGAGGTGAAAGTCTCCTTAAGCAAATACTGGCACTGCAAGTTCAATGGTGCCCTCAGATTTCAATACCAAGAACAAGTTCAAAAGTTAGAAAAACCTACTTGCACGTTTACTGAATGTACCCCAACAAAAGTTCATAAATTCATTTCGGGAACTCTGGGCCTCGAAGTCACGTGCCGTCAATTTTTGTGGACATCTAAAATTCCAATTTAATTTTTCAAAAAAATTACATGGAAAATACAGGCCATTACATTCTCCCCACATGAGGGCTTTACGTCCCCATAAGTTATAACTCACTCTAAGGGAACTAGTGGGGGTACTGAGCACGCATCTGAGCCTCCTGCTCCCATATGCTCTCATATAGGTTCCTGTGCTGCCAGCGAACTCGCACCAAAGGTATCGACCGTCCATGAAGGACCCGGTCCTGTCGATCCTCAATCTCTACTGGAAACTTCGTAAAAGTCACCCCATCATTAACTTCCAGCTTTCCATGGTCGATGATGTGAGAAGGTTCATGCATATATCTCCTCAGCTGGGATATGTGGAAGACATTGTGCACCTTATGCAACTGAGGTGGAAGAGATAAGCAGTAAGACACCTCACCAACTCTACTGAGGACCTGAAAAGGTCTGATGATCCTCAGAGATAACATACCGCCTCGGCCAAATCTCCATAAACCTCACCAAGGTGAGACCCGTAGAAAGATGTGGTCGCCATCATTGAACTCTTGAGGTCTCCATCTCCTATAGATATATGACATCTTCCTGCTCTGTGCAGTCTTTATCCACTCTTGGATGATCTGCACCTTTTCTGTGGTAGCATGTACCATCTCTGGTCCCACTAGTGCTGACTCCCCTGAGTCAGTCCAGCACAAGGGTGATCTGCAAGGTTGCCTGTATAACACCTCAAAAGGTGCCATCCTAATGGTGGAGTTATGTATTTTGTTGTACGAAAACTCCACTAAAGGAAATTGATCCTCCCAACTACGACTAAAGTCTAGGACACAATCATGGAGCATGTCCTTGAGGGTATGAATGGTCCGCTTAGTCTGGCCATCCATCTGAGGATGGAAGGTGGTTCTCAAACGAAGCTGCATCCCAAAAGCCTCCTACAACCCATTCCATAGTTGGGTTGTAAAACATGCATCATGATTGGAGTCAATCGTCGAAGGTACACCATGTAGCCGCAAAATCTCTTGCACATAAACGTGTCCCGAGCTCTCTATTGAACCTTTCTCTCTGATTGATAGGAAGTGGGCCGACTTGGTGAGTCGGTCGACAATCACCTAGATAGAGTCATGTCCCCTGGATGTATGTGAAGTCCTATCACGAAGTCCATGGATATCCCATCCAACTTCTACTCTGGGACCTCTAAAGGCTAAACCAAGCCTGCTGGTACTTGATGCTTCGCCTTCACTTGCTGACAAGTGAGGAATCGAGAGACAAACTAGGAAACTTCTTTCTTCATTCCCAGACACTAGTGCTATCGTCAGAGGTCCTTGTACATCTTCTCCGCTCATAGATACCCCACTAGAGGGGATGTGTGGAACTCCCTCAACACTTACTCTTGAAGTGACACTCGTACCATGGTATGTCCTCTGAAAAGTTTGAACTGCTCCCCACCTTCAGAAAATACATCAGGTGCCTATCCTGTGGATATCTGAGCTCGTCGAGACTCGTAGTCAACGTCCCCACGTTGTGCCTCACTGACTCGCTGAAGAAGTGGGGGAGTGGCTGTAAGAGATTGAAGGAATGTTTCTCTATCTCTATCCACAAAGGATATCTTCAAAGCAGCCAGCTGCTATGTCGCCTCACATAGAAACTGTATACAAGACCTCCTATTGAGTGCATTTGCAACAATTTTCCCCTTCCAAGGTGTATAGACTATCTTGAAGTCATATTCCTGGAGGAACTCAAGCCAACATCGCTATCTTAGGTTTAGGTCCTTATGAGAGAATATATTCCTAAGACTCTTCTGATCAGAGTACATGGTAAAATGCTTTCCAATCAGATAGCGTCGCCACATCTTCAAGGCGAAGACCACTACTGCTAACTCCAGGTTATGGGTAGAGTAGTTTTTCTCGTGCTGTCTCAGCTGTAGAGTACCTTATTCAATCAATGATTTCTCCTGCAGAGGACACATCTGAGTCTGGTCCTTGATTTGTTGCAGTAGAGTACGTACCCAACTCCCTCCACTGGAAGCCTCAAGATGGGGGCACTTGTTAGCCTCTGCCTCAACTTCTGAAAACTCTACTGGCATCTCTCCGACTACACGAAGGGTTTCTTCTCCTTTGTTAAGGATGATAGTGGTGCTTAAAACTCTGGAGAAATCTGGTACAAATCTCCAGTAGTATCCAGCCAAACCCAGAAAACTCCATACCTCTGTCACACTCTTGGGTGGATCCCAAGCAAGTACCACCTCAATCTTCGCTGGATTTACTGCAACTCCAGCCTCTGATATGACATGTCCCATGAAGTGAACCTCTTGGATCTAGAACTGGCACTTAGAGAGCTTACCATAAAGCTGGTGCTCTCGGAGTGTGTCCAGTACAACCTGCAAATGATAGGCATGCTCCTCCTTGGTAGTCGAGTATATCAGAATGTTGTCGATGAAGACCACATCAAAGTGATCAAGGTATGTTTGAAATATCCTATTCATGAGTCCCATGAACATTACTGGAGCGTTGGTGATAACCTGATCTGAGGTCTATCTTCAAGAACCACTGTGCTCCCTTCAGCTGATCAAAGAGGTCGTGAATCCTCGGGAGTGGTTATATGCTCTTCACAGTCACCTGGTTCAGGCGTCGCTATTCAACACAAAGCCTCAAGCTCCCATCAGCCTTCTTGGAGAACAGAATCGTGGCTTCCCAAGGTGAAACACTATGCTGGATGAACCCCTTCCTCCGCATGTCCTCTAGCTGTACCCACCGCTCGCGAAGCTCTACAGGAGCCATCTAATACTCTATAGTAGATATCGGTTCCATCCCAGGGTACAAGTCAATGTAAAATTCCACCTCTCTACGAGGAGGTAGACTTTGGACATCATCAAGGAAAACATCCAGGTATTGGTCCACCACTACAGGATAACTTGGACTCTCCACATCAATAGCCCTGAGGGTAAGGATTTCCAACTGATGAGTGATCAGGTGCACTCTCATTTGGGTAAGTCTATCCTACGTTGCAAAGGCTCCCTTCTCGCTGGTTAAGGTAAACATGGTCCCATATGTGGGGACACACCGCACTTTGCGCCTAATACACTCTATCTGAGCATGGACTGCAGATAACTATTCCATACCCATGATGACATGTTAAGGTCTCGACGCTGCTACTAGGAGATCCCAGCCGAAGCTCTCGCCTCCTAGAGTAATCTCGCATTGCCGGTACAAGTGTGTAATCTTATAATCTGTTAATGTAGGAGTCTCTTGCCATAAGGATCAAGCCAACAACTCCATTGGAATCTTCGAGCTCTGAATGAGGGATGTGGCAATAAAAGAATGAATAGAACATCTGTTTATAAGTAATGAAACTATGGTGGAGTAGACACAAATCATACCTCATATCAACTCCAGAGCGTTGTGATCGTAGGCCTAAGCTACCTAGAGCTGAGCTCTCCCCTGTCCACCTGCTCCCTACGATCGGGGTGGACCTCCTGGTGGTGGTGGTAATATCTCAAATAATCACCCACCACTAGTTGCACGACCAGCTCCTCTTCCACATTCGTCTGCTCCATAAGGACCACCTCGATCAAATCTATGTCTCCGCCTGAGAGATCCTTCGATCGTCTGCTGATCATCTGAAAGATGGGTAGGACTGTCATGAGCCATGTGAACCTACCCTCCATATGCATAACACTACCCACTCTTGGCATGGTTGGCTCTGCTTCGGGTGCCCCACACAACCAATCCTGAGTGATGTGGTCGTCCACCTATAGGTCTAGTCCTCTTGGAACTTTGTGACTTCTGTCAGCTACCAGCTACAGAAGACTATGTTATGTGATTACTAGTAGTGGGTATCTCTAATGGTGACTGCTCAGTGAGGAAAATTTCCACCAAGAGGGCTCTCTCTAACACCCCTTCCTGTGTCGGGATGCAAAGTGGGATCTCCGAAGCCCTGATCTCCTGCCTAAGCCCCTACTCGAAGGTTTGGGCCCTAAAGAAAGGGTTCAAAACTATATCATTGGAGTAGTGTGAGAGGTCAGTGAACCTCGCTGAGTACTGAGCTACAGTCATTATGCCCTACTGCAGATTAAGGAGCTCCGGTATTCACACTACGCGAAGAGTTTCTGGGATAGACTCTGCCCAAAATAGGCTCTCGAAGTCTTCCCAAAGAAGTGTCACCTCATCACGAACCTAGATCATCAAGCTCCACCATCTACCCACTGATACTTATAGAAGGATGGAAGCAAGTATCACCATGAGGTCTGCTAGTGTCCCTACCAGTCGGAAGACTTTCAACATAGTTTCCAGTCAATCCTTAGCAGCATGTGGGTCCATCTCTCCCCTGAACCTAGGTGGCCTCTGTCGCTGGAACTCATGCAAAAAACTCAAGGGTCATGATCCGTCTGCTGTTAGGGCTGGTGGCATCGGTGGCCCAATGGAGAGTGGTACCACTGGTGCCTCCGCTGGAAAAGGGCCCTGCACCGAGGCCTCATTGCTCGGTAGACTATATGTGCATAAAACTCTCGAAACTCTAACCGGTTGTCTGCATGGTGGCATCCTAAAAAAACATGTGCACTACTATTAAAAGTTATTCCTGCTTAGTTGAAATAGTGAAATGACTTAATGGAAACATTTGAAAACACACACACAATTAGTGTTTTCGTGCACTGAGTCGGAAATCAGTAGTCAGGGACCTAGTGTATGGATATGTGGGCTGCCGCACCAACAATGGACTCCCTAAACTGAAAACCACACTCACTACACTTAACAATATTGATTCAAAAAAAATATTAGAGTCCAATGTTATATGGTAGAACTAAATTATCTGATACCAATTTGTCACGACCCATCCCCCGGGGCCCGTGCAGTGACTACCCCAAGCCCCCCTTACATAGGCAAGAGACTAGCGACTAGCACCAAAGGCGTAATTCCCTAAAACTGGGAAGAAATTTCCTTTAAAACCTTTAAACACTCACAACCAAGTATACAAACAAATACCAACACATGTAAACTTTGTAACAAAAAGAGTGCTGAAATGTAAAAGGGGTCAGAATACAAGCCCAACAGTAAAGGTACAAGGAATTGGAAGTACAAGTACAACTGAGGAAAAAGGAAAAAAGCTACTGGGTCATACTCCGAGGTTCCTACTTGAAGGGTAGGTATATATCACCTCCTTAGCACTCCTCATCCGTCTGTCTCCTCCATGTATTTACTCATCGTAAGGTCCACAACCGGGTACTGTCCAGTCCTGGTACTATTAGCTTCAGTCAGCGCTGTCTGTCGTCTGCATCCAACACAACAAGTTATGGGAATAACTTGTGAAAGGGTGAGTATAATGATACTCAGTAGGGATCCTAAGACCATCAAGGTATCACACAATCCACCAAGTATAAACCAAAAAGAATTAAATCAATATATTACCCTACTTAGGTATATGCCCATACATATACCTAAGTTATCAAGTAATCCATCTCAAACTTGAAGAAAAACACAATGGTACTCACTCAGCTCAAACCCGGATTCATTCTAGGAGTAGTTACATTTCAAACCCTTAGCTGCTGGAGAAATCATCCTCTATCGAGTACAGTGGGCTTGTCATGTCACCTAGAGGCACTTCCCACTATCCTTGGACTGCTGAGGTACTCCTCCTGTGGAGTACCGTGGATCTTCCACATCACCAAGCGCACTCCCCACTGTGGGTCTGCCGCGACACCAAGGCACTCTCCACTGTGGGTCTTCCGTGACACTAAGGTTCTCCCCACTAGGCTAGTAGAGTCACTCAGAGTCAAAATGGTCTGCAGTCATCAGGTCTCAACCAGCTACTAGGTCTCCGTACTACGCTCATACGTCTTGGGGAGGATCTGATCCATGAGCAACTAGTCAATTTTCCAAATATCACCAATTCCCAAGAAGAAGAATTTCAATGGTCCTCTATTCCATTGGAGAGTCAACGCAATAGACGATGCGTTAATCAGACGCCCGGTCTATGAGTTATTAGGCTTTTAGTCTTGCAAGCCTAGTTGGATTCATGCACAATCCAAACTGACCATATCTCTACTATACACCAAAATCTAGTGTGTTATAATCAAAGGGACCATCATACTCCAAGATTTCCAGCACTGCTGACGGTTCGTCAAACGGACGTCCGGTGAAAAAGATATGACTGAAGGAACGTAAATGGGTCATAATGGGCTCGGGTTTCTGTCCGACCCGGTCGGACCGACAAAGTTTCGGCTGACCTGGTTCTGGTCAACCCAACCCGTTGGACAGGCCATCCTTTTGGGTTCGGCTCGGCCCACTGGGCCCAGCCCAGTTGGCCGTGAGGGCCCATAGAGGGATGTGAGGGTGCAGAACGGCCGTGAGGGAACTGACTGGCCGCGGGTCGGCGCGAGGGCGGTTAGGCCTGAAGGGCGCCACATGGGTGGCTCGGCCCGGAGGGTGAAACTAGGGAGACTCGGACCAGGGAACGAGGCCGGTTTGGCTCAGAGGGTCGTGGGGTCACGGCTTGGCCTGGGGGATGGGGGCCTAGGTGGCGTGGTTTGGGCCAGTTTGGACGGCGGGGTGCGCGATCGGGGCTCGGAGGCCAGGAGGCCGGAGCGGCCGGGGTGGCTTAGCTGGGAGGCCGGTGTGGCCGAGGGCCGGTGGGGGTGTGGGGCCGTTTTGGCCGAGAGGTCGGAGTGTCGCGGGGGTAGCGCAGGTTGCGGAGGATGTGAGTGGCGGTGCCATTACCTTTGTCTCCTTTTTCACCTTCGTCACCTTCCTCCATTTCGAAGAACACTGAAAAAAAACACACAAGGGTTACGGAGAGGATGGGCCATGTTAGTTTGGCCCGCACTCTCTGAATTAGAGAGGTAACAAGAGGTTCACAAAAACAATGCACATCAAACCCTCTCACAAGGATTCTTCCCAACCCGCAAAATAAAATAAGGGAGTACATGGATAGAATTATCATGCAATAAACCCCCTGCTTGTTCATTGTTGGTTGATATTGGTGTGAACAAGAAGACATAGATTCGTTGTAGATGAACACTTCCTACGTCAGAGGATGTTCCGGGGAAGGAAGTAGAAGTTGAGGTCATTCATCGTAGTTGAAGGCGTTCCTCATCGGTGTTCTTCGTCGGTGGAGCGTTCTTCATTGGAAGATTTCTCCCTAGTTCCTCCTCACCCCAAATTCCACCCAAAAAGAAAAGTGTTCCAAATTAATAGATTATGAAATCTATTAGTTTTTTTTGTCAAAATTCAAAAAGTTTTAATTGATTAAGGGAGACTTGGCACAGTTAAAGGTTGTATGTTGGCACAATTAAATTTTGGAGGTGTTGAAAAGGATCCCCCCACATTTATTAGGTAGTTGAGGGTTTCTCCCAATTAAAGGGGGCTTTCAAGGGTGTTTAATCCCGGGTTGTCCCCACAACTATAACCACTCATGGGTGCTTATGGTCTGGTGTTCCCCACTTCCAAATTCCACATGGAGGTTTAGTTCTGGTGGACCCCACCTCCCAACAACCACATGAGTGTTGAAAATAAAAATAAAAATGTCTACACTTTTATTTTTATTTTATTGTTACACAAAAAACCCAAAAACTATCTTTCACTCAAAACCCACTTCTGTCGAGGTGAAAGTCTCCTTAAGAGAATACCGACACTATGAGTTCATCGGTTCCCTCATATTTTAATTCCGTGCACCGGTTCAAAAGTTAGAAAACCCACTCACATGTTTACTGAACATACCCAAACAAAAGTTCAGAAATTCATTCCGGGCACTCTGGGCCTCGGAATCACATGCCATCAATTTTCACAGACTTGTAAAATTCCCATTTGTTTAAAAAAAATTACATGGAAATTTCTGATCTTTACATTATAAATTAAACCAAACCCACAGTGTAATGAATACAATATTTTTAGTCTCAAGTTGAGACTGAATCATCTCCACTTGGAAATAACCCACTAATAAGTAGATTATATAAAATAATCTATGATCTAAAACATAGATCATGTGTAAAATAGTAAAACAACTATCCAGGTCACACAAAACCTCTTCAATAATACCTGTGGGAATAAACCAACTACAGGACACATACAGACCTCTTCCACAAAACCATGGAAAAATAGGAGTAAAG
Organism: Viscum album; assembly: GCA_963277665.1. Classification (NCBI taxonomy): domain Eukaryota; kingdom Viridiplantae; phylum Streptophyta; class Magnoliopsida; order Santalales; family Viscaceae; genus Viscum; species Viscum album. Next base: position 1,899,397,490 of record OY728132.1, on the reverse strand, counting down.
AGAGTTTGATAAGATATTTAGGATCTTCAAGATAAATCATAAGAGATAGTGTGCGTGTAATAAATTGAGTATACACACACTTCTCGTAATGTAAAGATAAATAAAAAAATAGAGAAAATAAAATATGTATAGAGATTATGTTGCTATGTCTAATATGCTATGTAGCTTGTGACTCATTGAGTGTAGTTCGAAATGAGGCTTGAGTTGATTTTATGAAATTTGTAGTAGAATAGAGTGTTGTAAACTCCTTCTATTCTAATTATAGGATTTGAATGTTCATTATGCTCTACTCTCATAGTTGTGTGTAAGAAAGATGCAACATGTAGGCACTCTTCAGTTTGTTTAAATATGGTTTATCTAACTTCATGTGTGAATGTATTTTTCTATGTATTCTCACATCTACATGTGTGTTCTGAGTCATCCACATGCGGGAATCTACTACTTTATTTATCAGTATCATGGGTGAATAATCATATGGATATCCTATAACCTCGTACTCAGGGATGACAAATAATTTAATGTATCTATATAAAATAATTAATAATAATCATTAAAATATTTCTGAGCATAAAATTTGATAATATATCTATTATAAATATTTAATTCAAAGTACACTAAAACACTGGAGGTGACTCCTTTAAAGGGTGAGACAAACTCTAGGGATGAGTCATCCAAACGGTAACTCAAGATGGATGTGAGTTAGGCCAATGGTGAGACATCTCAGTGGTAAGTAATTACAATACTTTTCAAAATTTCCATTCAGGCAGAAGGTCATCTACAATTGGGACTTCACTATGGAGTTTGGTCTTTTCAACACTTAGCCAAATTTTCATTCTGGTGGTGACTCATTTCTGACGATGAGTCATTACATACGTTTCCAATTTTTTTTATGAAGGTGACACATAGATGATGGAAGGTGTTTCCATACTTAACCAATTTTGGATCCCAGTAGTGAGTAATTCTTGGGGATGACTCATCTTCAATGGTGAGTCATTACTAGCCGAACCAGCTCCCAACCAAACCGGCTCCCGGCCGAGCCGGCCTCTCGAGCCCTCGACCGAACAGCGCCCCTGCGGCGCCCCGGTCGAACCAGCCTGCCATGCCCATCGGGTCACCCCGGCCGAGCTGACCTCCCACGCCCCTCGCGGCACCCCGTCCAAATCATCCCGCACCCTCATAGTGCCCTCCGGGCCAAACTGCCCCCGCGTAGAACTGCGGCTGGTCTGCGCCCTCTCGGCCCTCCGCGACCCCTCGTGGCGAGCTGGGCTGGGCCCATTGGGCCGTGCCAAACCCAATGGGCTGGCCCACCCAAAGGGTCGGGCGAGAGCCAACATGTCATGCCAGGTCTACCCGAACTATGTCGGGCCATGTCGATCCGACTGGGTCGGACCGGACTGGGGCCCACTATAACCCTTTACCTTCTTTTGGCAATATCTTTGGCACCGTACGTCCGTTTGATTAACTATCAGCGGCGATGGTAATCTTGGAGCATGACGATATAATTGAGTATACCCTTCCAGATTTTGAGTTATATTTGAGATACAGATAGGTTGGATCATGCGTGAATCAAACTGGGCCCCTGGGACTAAAAGGCTAATAACTCACAAACTGGGATTCTGAATGATGTGTCGTCAGTTGTGTTGAGATCCCTATTGCGTGGCGGACCTTTGGGATATTTCTTCATGGTACATAGTAGAAGTTGGAGCATCGACCAGTAGCATTTGGAGAGGATCTTCCAGACACAAGCAATCATTTTTGTGGGAACCTAGTAGTTGATTGAGACTTGAAGACTGTTGACCGATCGACTCGGAGCCACTCATATAGCCCAGTGGGGAGCGCCTGGTTGTGGAGGAAGACCCACGACAGAGGAGCTCCTGATTGTGGAAGTAGACCCATTGTACTCGAGATGAGGAGTACCTCTGTAGGCTATGAGGGGGAGGACCTGGTTGTCATGGAAGACCTATGGTGGGGAGAGCCTCTGTGTGTGGCAACAGACCCACAGTACTCAACAGGAGGAGTACCTCAGAAGTCCAAGGTTAGTGGGAAGTTCCTAGTTGTGGTGACAGGCCCACTATACTCAATATAGGAAGAGTTCTCCAGCAGCCAAGGTTTTGAAACGTTTTACCACTAGAATAAATCCTGGTTTGAATTGAGTCAGTAAATTTTGTGTTTTTACTCATTATTGAGATGGATTACTTGATAACATAGGTATATGTATGGGCATATACCTAAGTGGGGTCATCTATTGATTTCATACTTTGTGGTTTATCCTTGATGGATTTTAGGAGACCTTGAGGGTCTCGGGGTCCCTACTGAGTATCATTATACTCACCCCTGCACGGGCTATTCCCGCACCTTGTTGTATTGGATGCAGATGACAAACAGCGCTGACTGAGGCTGAGAGTGCCAGGACTGGACGGTACCCAGAGGTTGACCTTATTAAGAGTTGGTACATGGGCGAGACTAACGAGTGTGGAGTGCTGAGGAAGATATCTTTACCTACCCTTCAGGTAGGAATCCTAGAGGATGACCCAACATTTGTTTGTCCTTTCTTCAGTTGTACTTTTTCTTCCAGTTCCTTGAACTTTCCAGTTGGGCTTGTATTATGAACCCTTTTTACTTAATGTACTCACTATTTGGTTATATAGTTTACTATTTCTCATATCTTGTTGTGTGTTTTTATAGGTTATAAATGGAACACCTTCCCAGTTTTAGGGAATTACGCCTTTGGTGCTAGTTTCCAGCCCCTGGACTATGGAAGGCAGGCTTGGGGTAGTCAAAACACGAGCCCCTAGGGATGGGCCATGACAAATTGGTTTTAGAGGAGTCGGTTCAACCGAAGAAATTACAACTCTGATATTTCTTTTCTATGATGAAATAGTGTTAAGGGTAGTGAGTGTGGTTTTCAGTCGAGGGAGTCCAGGGTTGGTGCAGTGCCTGACCTATCCATACACCTGGACCCTGACTTCTGATTTCTAACTCAATACACGAAAACAATGATTGCATGTGTGTTTTAAAAAGTTTTCTTTAAGTTATCTCAACCAGTTCAGCTCACCAGGTATTACCTTTTGACCATGTCACATATGTTTCTTTCAATATGCCCCCATGCAGATGACCAGCTAGAGTCCCGATAGTTGTACGCACAGATATCCCACCAATCGATGAGGCCTCAGTGCAGGGCCTTTTTCCAGCGGAGGCACCTATGGTACCAATCCCCCATTGGGCCATCGATTCCACTATCCCCAGCCACAGTCGATACACACTGCTTGAGCACGTTTCATGAGCTCTAGTGCCAGAGGCCACCCATGTTCAGGGGACAGATAGACCTGTAGGAGGATGAGGATTGGATGGAGGCTGTGGTGAGAGTTTTTTGACTGGTAGGGACACCAACCGATTTCATGGTGATTCTTGCTCCCATCCTTCTACAAGAAGAAGAAGGAAGATGGTCGATCTTGATGCTCCAGATTCATGATGAGAAAAACTACTTTGGGCAGACTTCGAGAGCCTATTTCAGGTAGAGTTTTTTCCAAATACTCTACACACAGTGCGCATATAAGAGCTACTTCATCTTCAGCAGGGAAGCATGACTGTAGCTCAGTACTCAGTGATGTTCATAGACCTATCACACTAATCCACTGATATGGAGAGGGACCCATTCATCGGGGCCCAGACCATCGAGCTGGGACTCAGGAATGAGATCAGGGCTTTGGTGATCTCACTCAGCATCCTGACGTAGAAGGGGGTGTTAGAGAGAGCCTTCCTAGTGGAGATTTTCCTTACTGAGCAGTCTCAAGTAGCGAGACCCACCACCAGTCAACACACAGCGGAATCTTCTGTAGTTGGCAGTAGGAAAATGTCGCAAAGGTCCAAGAGGATTAGACCTACATGTGGAAGACCACATGACTCAGGATTGGTTATACCGGGCACCAGAGAGAAAGCCAGACACTCCATGAGTGGGCAATGTTACTCATGCGGTGGGCATGGTCACATGGCTCGTGACTATCTGACCTGCAATTCAGATGATCAGAAAATGGTCGAAGGACTACCTAGGCAGAGATAAATATTTGATCCAAGCAGTCCATAAGGCATAGGTAGATGTGGCAGAGGAGCTGGTCGTGTAGTTGGCAGTGGGTGATGTTTTGAGGTGTTACCACCACCACCACCATGAGGTCCACCCCGACCACAGGGAGCAGGTGGACATGGGAGATCTCAGCTCCAGGAAGCTGAGGCATATGATCATGGTGCTCTGGAGATGATTCAAGGTACGATATGTATCTACTCCACAATAGCTGCAATACTTATAGATACAAGTGTCAGTCAAAATTTCATTGCCACTACCCTCGTTCGGAACATGGAGATTCCGACGGAGCCTTTGGCTCGATCCTTATGACTAGAGATTCCTATGAGAGTAGATTCGATGGTTAAGAATTAGTTTCGGCAGTGTGACCTTACTCTAGGAGGTGAGAGCTTCCGCATGGATCTCCTAGTAGCGGCGTCGAGGCTATTCAACAACATCATGGGTATGGACTAGTTATCTACAGTCCATGCTCATATAGACTGTATTAGGAACAAAGTACGATTTGTTCGCATGGATGGGACTGGTTTTACATTCATCGAAGAGAAGGGAGCCTATGCAGAATAGAACAGACATACTCGGATGAGAGTGTAGCTGATCACACATTAGATGGCTAGCCTTACCCTTGGAGTAGTTGATGTGGAGAGTCCTATATATCCGGTAGTGGTGGACCAGTATGCGGTTGTTTTCCCTGATGATGTTCTAGGTATTGATAAAAAACTATTTTATTGAATATTTAATTGATAATAAATGATATAATTTCCTTACATTGTGTTAAATATGTCTAATTAGAAATTATTTGGGATTAGATCATTCATTTGAATATTTGATGAAAATTCCAGTTTTATCCTTTATAGTTCACTGTAGAATGTCAAAGATAAATATTTTTATAGTTATGATATGGAATTAAAATTTTGTAACAATGTTCCTAACTTAATTATCTACAAACTTTATTCAGGAAACTAGAGCTAAAGAGTGTATTTGGTTGTTGAAAATGGGTCATGAAGTCAAAGTTCGGATGGACTCGCCAGAGTGGAGGAGATTTTGTATTTCGGCCATAACTCCTTCATTGGGGCCTGGATTAAGGCCAAATTTTTAGAGGAGATAGAGTAATCATATCCTCACATATTATCCTTATATAAGGACGTCCAATTCACGCTTTTTTGCAGCTCAATGGGCGGTGCAAGTTAGAATAAAATATTTGGCCGAATTTCCACATTCACACTAGAAACAACTTGTAACCTCTCCTCCCCTACCCTCTATAAATTGGATTTTTTCTCATTTGGAGGGATTGGGACGTGCATTGGGAAATTTAGGGCAGAGTAGAAGTGGATCCACTCTAATTATCCAACCATTTAAATAAGGGTAGCTCTTGAAGCTACGATCCATTCGACGAAGCCTTCTTCTTCTCCTTCATGTAGTAATGATTTTGTTTGTGTAATAAACATCTTTTTTCTTCTTTTATTTCTTATCTTTTCTTATGTTTTGTTTAAATTTATTCGTCTCTTAATCTTAATATTTGGGATGGAATTCTTGAGTATAAGAGTTATTGGGTTATACCCATTATAAACCTTTGCACATGCAAAACGATTCTACGATGATTACGCCACCCATGGAAGAGTAGTTCTTTTTAATAATCGATCGACCTCTATCCTTCTTCATTCATTTATTTTGAATCAATGAGCTACTGTAATATAGATTTTATGATCTATTAATTGTGTTTTTAATTTTAATGAAACTAGGAAAGCAATTTAATAGTTAACACTAAACACGTAAGGTCGGGAATTGTGTGAACTGTGAGAGCGTAAACTTAACTGGTAATTCAAAACCACACGGGATCAATTTGTAGAGTTCAAATACAATCACTAAACTCAATTAATTCTCATTTCCAGAGTGGTTATGTGCCTTAATTTACCACTAACTATAATCTAATCTTAGAACATCAATCAAATCAGGGTGTTGCGATTGCATGTTCCGAAGTTAGCCTAAGGTTAAATTCACTTCATCTTTGTGGTAAAGTTAATTCTCATAGGGTTTGAGATTTAACAAATTAAGGGGTCATAAATAAGTGAATAATAATATAAATGATAATGATTAATAAATTATTGAAGAGTTAGAGTTAGATCGATTATGTCTTTTAAAATATTTTCTAAAAAAACATCTTCTTGTTGTGTCATTTTAATCGAACTTCATTTCAAAACATAAAACAAAGAAAAATAAAATCTTCTTCCAGAAAACATCATCTAGATTCATAAACTATAACCAACCTCCATCCATTCAAGTAGTGTTTTTATTATATTATATTTTATTTTTTTTAGAATACCTTTAATAAGTTGTTAAATTCACTTCGTCCTTTGAGAGATGACCTTGGTCAGCCACTATGCTCTACCTAAGAACCCCAAAATCACATCAATCATTTGAGGGCACCCACAACAGCGCTCTATCAAATTGGCACCGTTGTCGGGGAGGTAGGTGATTTATTCAAACATTTATAGGTATTTCTTGTATTTTTCATTTTATTATTTTTTTCACCTCTCTCTTTCATCTTTCCCCTTTCTCATGTTTTCATTTTTATTCATCATCTTATTTTCTTTTTGGACCATCAACTCAAACTTCTCATTTAAATTTTATTATGGTCAACTTTCTTTCTTTTCATTTTTATTTGATTTATGACACGAACTAATCCCGAAGATCTCTTAGATCTTGACCCTGAGATTGAACGCATCTTTAAGGCACGGATCAGACATTCTCAATCTACAGAAATTTTCAATATTCAACCAGTTGGTGAATTCCTCTCTTCTGGAAACAATGCAATTGGATGCAATTCAAATTAAAACATAAAAGAGGAACCAATGGCTGCAAATAATGGAAATGATCTTAATATAACCATTTGAGAATTGGCTGCACCAGATATTAACTATCAACCAAATTGTATTGCATACCCAAACCTCGAATTGGACTTTGAATTGAAATCTGGATTAATTCACCTTCTTCCCAAGTTTCATGGCTTATCTGGTGAGGATCCCAAAAAATACCTTAAGGAATTTAATGCAGTTTTCTCAACCTTAAAACCAAAAATGCTTCTGAAGATAAAATCAAATTAAGAGCATTCCCATTCTCACTTGATGGAGCTGCAAAGGATTGGATGTACTATTTACAACCTAAAGATGTAACATGTTGGAACGATTTAAAACTTCTTTTCTTGCAGAGATTTTTTCCAGCATTGAGGACCACTTACATTCAGAAGGGGATCTTGGGGATCAATAAAGCACAAGGGGATTCAATGTATGAGTATTGGGGGAGATTTAAGAAGTTGTGTGCAAGCTTCCTGCATCACCAAATCAGTGAGAAATTACTCATATAGTACTTCTATGAAGGACTCACACCCATGGAGAGGATCATGGTGGATGTTGCAGAATAAGGAGAATTGGTGGACAAGACACCAGTATATGCATGTGCATTTATCGACAAGATGGCACAAAACTCCCAACAATTTGGCGATCGAGGTACACCACATATCAGGGGAGTACATTAGGTAAGTCCTTCTTCTCTTGAAAGTCATTTGATTGACACGGTGTTGGAAGAATTGACCATTATGGTGAGGAAGATTGCTTTGGATCAAAAGACATCCTGAACCACTCCTTCAAGGCCCTGTGGCATTTTCACTGAGACAAGCCATCCAAATGACTGTTTCCCACAACTACAAGAGACAGAGGATTGTGCAGCAGTATTCCCAGGGAGACCATTTCAACAGCAACAACAATCATATCCCCAAAAGAAGTTTGATTCATTTTCTCCAACATACAACCAAGGGTGGAAGGATCAATCAGACATGAGGTATGGATCTAGACAACAACAAAGGCCACCCTTTCAACAAAACGTCCAGCAGCCTCCACCTTACCAACAGGGTTTCCAACAACCCTAAAGGAGATTTGAAACTCAAACATCAACAAGTCAGCAACAAGGGAATCTCTAACACAAGGTAGACTCTAACACTGATGATCTTTTGAAACAAATTGTTCTTAATCAATAGAACGATCAGAAGAGTCAAGGTTTGGAGATGAGAGAGTTGAATACTCAAATGATCCAGATTGTCACCGCCCTCCATGAACTTGTGAGTAAGAATTCTAGAAATCAACCTTCCCAACCCACTCCAAATCCAAAGGGGAATGTTAGTGCCATCACATTGAGAAGTGGGAAGCAAATGAACGATACATCTGGACCTACCATTCCACTGGGATTCACCTCTTCTCCAGAGAAGTTGCATTCCATACCAACTAATATGCAATCCAAGGAGAAAGATAAAGGTATGAAAAATATTGATGATGTTCCTCCTAAACCCCTTCATTTTCCAAACAGTGTTGTTCAAACCAAGAAGATAGCTGAAGAAGAAATGCAAAAGGAGGTTTTGGACACATTCAAGTGTGTGGAGATCAACATTCCTCTACTTGAAGCCATTAAGAAAATCCCAAGGTATGCCAAATTCTTAAAAGAACTCTACACCAACCGAAGAGGTCTCCAGGGAAATGAGAGGATCAACCTTGGAAGGAATGTAACAACACTCATTACACCAACTCTAGAAATGCCAACAAAGTGCAAGGATCCCGGGACATTCACCATCCCTTGTACCATAGGGGAGTTTCACTTCTCTAATGCTCTTTGTGATTTAGGAGCTTCAATAAATGTGATGACTCACTCTTTATTATCATCCTTGCATATTGGTGAGCGAAAACCGACGAGAGTAGTGGTGCAGTTGGAGAATAGAGCTATGTCATATCCAGCGGGAGTTCTTGAGGATTTACTTGTTCGGGAAAGAGACATGATCTTTACAGAAGACTTTTATGTGCTTTACATGGAGGATGATCAGGTAAGTTCTCATTCCCCCATTATCTTAGGTAGGCCCTTCCTCAAAACTGCAAAAAACTGTCATAAATATCAATGAGGGTACACTTTCCATGGATTTTGAAGATGAAGTTGTGATATTTATGGTTATGGATTCCATGAAGTACCACTCAGAGGACAATTCTACTTTTTTTATCTCCCATTTTGAACCACAAAATAAAAACTCCATAGAATTTGATTGTCCTGTGATTAGGGAGATTATGAGTATTGGTTTGAGTTTGATGTCTAAGAGCACTTCCACACATGTTGCTGCTACACAATCCTCTCTTGGATTTGATTTTGATGTAGATTCATATTCTGATTTTGATCGTGTTCACTCTGATTATGATATGGATGTTGAGTATGCTGATCGATTTGATGCTTTATTCTCTGATTTTGATGAAGTCTATTCTGATACTGATGCTCTTTGTGAGCATATTTCAGTTCCTTCAATGTCTCCATCCATACTACACCCTCCTTCATTAGAACTCAAGACATTGCCACCAAATCTGAAATACTCATACTTGTTGAGTGGTGAGAGATTACTTGTTATCATTGCTAACAATCTCCCTTTTGAACATGAATAAAAGATTTTGAATATTTTGAGGGAGAACATTAGGGCGATTGGCTGGACCTTGACTAACATATCAGGTATTAGCCCCTCCATTTGCATGCATAGGATTCTCTTGGAGGATGAGGCTAAACCGGTGAGACAACCAAAAAGGAGACACAATCCTGCCCTCCTGGAAGTAGTTAAAAAAGAAGTTGAGAAATTGATCGAGGAAGGTATAATCTTTCCCATTTCATATTCTCAGTCGGTAAGTCCTATTCAGGTTTTGCCTAAGAATAGTGGTGTTACTATTGTTAAAAACGAGAAAGATGAGTTAGTTCCAATGAGGGTGCCAAACAGTTGGCGTGTGTGTATTGATTATAGGAAACTAAATCAGTCCACTCACAAGGACCATTTCCCCCTCCCATTTATTGATCAAATACTTGAGAGACTAGTTGGGAGAACACAATATTGTTTCTTGGATGGATTTTCTAGATATTTTCAAGTTCTTATAGCTCTAGAGGATCAAGAGAAGACTACATTCACCTGTCCCTTTGGAACATTTGCCTACCGGAGGATTCCATTTGGACTTTGCAATGCCCCAGGTACCTTCCAGAGATACATGGTGAGTATTTTTTCTGATTTTATTGAGACCTTCATGGAGGTATTTATGGATGATTTTACAGTGTATGGATCATCATTTGATGAATGTCTAAAGAGTTTGGGAAAGGAATTGAATCGTTGTAATGAGAAGAATCTGGTCCTGAACATTGAAAAGTGTCATTTCATGGTAGAGCATGGCATTGTCTTAGGGAGTGTAGTGTCAAAACATGGGATAGAGGTTGATAGATCTAATATAGACATTACTTCATCCTTTCCATATCCTTCATGTGTGTGTGTGATGATAGATCTTTCCTAGGGCATGCATGATTTTATCGGTTCTTCATCAAATATTTTATTAAGATTTCTCTTCCTATGTCACGATTACTCCAAAAGGATTCTGATTTTGTGTTTGATTATTCTTGTAGGACTTCCTTTGATGAGCTAAAGAAGTGTCTGACCACTCCACTGATCATACAGCCCCCATAGTGGGAGATTCCTTTTGAGTTTATGTGTGACGCCTCCAACTTTGCAGTTGGAGCTGTCTTATCTCAGAGGGTGGAAGGACGTTCAAATGTGATTGCCTATGCATCAAGGACATTGGATTCATCCCAATCAAAATACACTACCATAGAAAAGGAGTTTATTACTGTCATATTTTTTTGGATAAATCCCGTTCACATTTATTGGGCTCTAAAGTAGCTCTTTTTTCTGACCATGCAGCTTTGAGGTACCTCCTAAAGAAGCCAGATTCAAAGCCATGACTTATCCGTTGGATGCTCCTTCTTCAAGAGTTTGACATCAAGATAAAGGACAATATGGGGTCAGAGAATTTGGTGGCAGACCACATGATTAGGCTTACTCACACACTAGAGGATGACACCTAGGATCAGGTACCACTTTGGGACACTTTCTCCGATGAGCATCTTTATTCCATCTCAGGTACGCATCCTTGGTATGCAGATTTAGTTAACTACATTGTTCCCTCTGAAATCCCTACAAATTTAGAGAAACATCAAGTCCAAAAATTAAAAAGTGTGTCTAGGTTTTATGTGTTGGATGATCCTTACCTCTGGCGCATGTGTAGTGGCCAAGTCATTAGGAGATGTGTTCTTGATCATGATTTTGAGTCTGTTTTTCATTTCGGTCATACACTTGCTTGTGGTGGACACTTTGGACCCCAACAGACTTCTAGGATGGTTTTGGACTCTGGATTATGTTGTCCTAGCTTATTCCATGATTCCCATGTGTTTTGTAAGTCATGCTCTCATTTCCAACACACTGGGAACATTTCTAAGAGACAGGAGATGCCCCAACAACCCATATTATTCTGTGAGATTTTTGATGTATGGGGCATTGATTTTATGGGCCCTTTTCCTATTTCATGTGGATTTTTGTAAATTTTGGTTTCTGTTGATTATGTGAGTAAATGGGTGGAGGCTAAGGCCACTAGGACTGATGATTCTCATGTTGTTGTGGACTTTGTCAAAGCACAGATTTTTTGCAGGTTTGGAGTACCAAAGGCTAACATCAGTGACCAAGGGACACACTTTTGCAATAGTAATTTTTCTTCCCTCATTCAAAAGTATGGGGTGACACACAAAACATCAACGTCATACAACCCCCATACAAATGGCCAGGCTGAGGTTTGAAATCTTGAGTTGAAACCAATTTTGGAGAAAACTCTATAGCCAAATCGGAAGGATTAGAGCAAGCACATGGATGATGCATTGTGGTCTTATAAGACAGCATACAAGACCCCCATTGTTATGTCCCCTTTTTGGATTGTTTTTGGGAAAGCATGTCATCTCCCAGTGGAAGTCGAGCATTGGGCATATTGGGCTATAAAGAAATGCAACATGGATTTGGCCCATGCTAGAATTCAAAGGAAGTAGCAAATTCAAGAGTTTGAGGAAATTTGATTGTCATCATATGAGAACTCAAGGCTCTACAAGGAAATATAAAAAGCAGCTCATGAAAAAATGATCCAACAACGGGAGTTTCATGTTGGAGAGAAAGTCCTTCACTACTGTTCACGACTGAAGTCGATGCCTGGTAAATTGTGTTCCAGATGGTTAGGTCCTTATATTGTGTCTAATGTTTTTTCTTATGGTGCAGTGGAGATCACACAAGAGGACATTGGATGGAGATTCATAGTAAATGGGCAACATTTGAAGAGATAAATTGAAGGACATCCTACTTATGTAGTGGATTTTATCACACTGCATGACCCCATCATCACATGATCACATCAGGCAGTTCCTAACCCTTTCACTTTTATATTATTTATCCTATTTAAAAATGCTGCATTTCATGTGCATATATCATCTCATGGGTTTACATTGAGTACAATGAAATATTTTAAGTGTGTGGGGAGGGAACCTTTTAGTTTAGTAATTTCAATTGTTTTCCATTAAAAAAACAAACCAAAAAATATTGTGTGCTTTTCAAAATTTTTGTGTTTATTTTTTTTCAATTTTCTTTTTGTTTTTTGAAATTTTTGATCTGAAATGATTCTCATCATAATTTTGAAATTCATATCATTGAGTGAAATAATTTATCCCTTGAAACTAACCTTAAATGAATGCTGAAAATGACTTTGTTTCAAGTTCAAATATTTAGTAATTTCATGGAAAGTACAACGAATTTTGAATCACATGCCACATCTCACTGTCTTTATATTTGAAATAACTTTCCTATGAGGCTTCTAAACAATTATTTTCATATTCCTTACATTCACCTCACCTCTTGTGAGAACCAAACCATGCTTGATTTAACCTAAATTTGATTTATTCCTGTCAAAACTCGAGGGTTTGAGGTACTTTTGTTTAAATGATTGAGGAATTTGTTTGGTATTAAAGCCCCTACATCAAAGAACCCTTTTTTTATAATGGCCTACCTTGAACATTTAATATTTTTAGTCTTTAGAAGCCATGCAAAACATGTTAGGTTAGCCACATTAGAAGACAATTTTCCCTATCCAACCAACTCTTGAAGTGAAATTGCATAATCTAGTTGAGCTTAAGTGTGGGGGAAGCTATGTTGTGTTCTGCTACCACATTCTGTGATACATTGGGTGAAAAATTAAATTCATAAGAGATGTGTTTGTTTCTGAAGAAAGTCATTATATTGAAATCTGTGCCTTTTCTGGAGCCTGCATGACATGTGAAGCTGTGCCTTTTCTGGAGCTTCTAATTGAGGTGGAAAGTTGTGCCTATCTGGAGATTTCAAGAAAATCATGTTTGAGAAGATTGACTATTTTTTATACTGAAATGAATAATGGTGTAAACTTTTCATTACTTTTCATGATGATGGAGCTGAATTGATACTATGGGGATTGAGGAGAAGACCATATTTAAGTGAAAATTAGATTAATGCAATTTTACTTCAAGAAGAGTCTAGCCCTCCTTATTCAGCCTCATAATTTTTCACATCTAAATCCTACCAACCGAAAGCCACCAAACAACCCTGAAAAGTCCTCATGATAAACATATGTCCTCGACTCTAATCAAGTGGCGATGTAGGAATCTATCAAGCCTATGGTGACCCGTGTATGATTTTGGATGAGAAAGACATTGCAAAAAAAATTGATATTTGAGTGATGAGAGAAAATTCAAAAGAGGTAAGTGTTTGGTTCATGGGAGGATAAATGAAGTGGAAATATATTGAATGATATTAATAGATAACTTGAAATTTGGTTTTTTATGATCCATGGTATCTTTTGATTCTTGGGGTGGAACTGATCGATCCCAATGATATGTGTTTTAAAATTGGTTTTGATTTGATATTGATGTTTACTTGATATGAGGTTTTGCTCAAGAGTGAAAAAGGTTAAGTGTGGGGGAGTTGATAAAACACTATTTTATTGAATATTTTATTTATAATAAATGATATAATTTCCTAAAATGGTGTTAAATATGTTTAATTAGAAAGTATTTGTGATTAGATCATTCATTTGAATATTTGATGAAAATTCCAGTTTTACACTTTATAGGTCACTGTAGTATTTCGAAGATAAATATTTTTATATTTATTATTTGGAATTTAAATTTTTCAAAAATGTTTCTAACTTAATTATATACAACCTTTATTTAGTACACTAGATCTAAATAGTGCATTTGGTTGTTCAAAATGGGCCATGAAATCAAGGTTGGGCTGGACTCACTAGAATGAAAGAGATTCTGTATTTCAGCCATAACTCCTTCATCTGGGCCCGGATTAAGCCCAAATTGTTAAAGGAGATATAGAACCCATATACGCAGATATTAGCCTTCTGGAAGGCTGGCCACTTCACACGTTTTGGTGGTCAAATGGGTGGTGAAAGTTCGAATAAAATATTTGGCTGAATTTCCACATTCACACTTGAAACCACTTGTAACCTCTCCTCCCCTACCCTCTATAAATTGGAGTTTTTCTCATTTGGAGGGGTTGGGACGTGAATTGGGAAGTTGAGGGCAGAGGATAAGTGGATCCACTCCAATTCTCCACCCATTTCAATAAGGGTATCTCTTGAAGCAAGGATCCCTTCGACGAAGCCTTCTTCTTCTACTTCATGTTTTAATGATTTTGTTTGTGTAATAAACTTCTTTGTTATTCTTTTATTTCTTATATTTTCTTCTGTTTTGTTTAAATTTATTCTTTTCTTAATCTTCCTATTTGAGATGGATTTATTTATTATAAGCGTTATTGGGTTAATCCCATTGTAAACATTTGCACATGCAAAACACTTCTACGATGATTACGCCACCCATGGAAGAGTAGTTCCTTTTAGTAATTGATCGACCTCTATCCTTCTTCATTAATTTATTTTGAATCAATGAGATACTATAATTCACATGTTATGATCTATTAATTTATTTTTTAATTTAAATGAAACTAATCAAGCAATTGAATTGTTAACACAAAACACGCAAGGTCAGGAATTGTGTGAACTGTGGGAGCGCAACCTTAACCGGTATTTCAAAACCCCACGGGATCAATTTGTTGAGTTCAAATACAATCCCTAAACTCAATTAATCAAAATTTCCGGAGTGGTTATGTGCCTTAATTTACCACTGACCATAATCTAATCTTAGAACATCAATCAAAGTAGGGGGTTGTGATTGCATGTTCTGAAGTTAGCCTAAGGTTAAATTCACTTCATCTTCATGGTAAAGTTAATTCTCGTAGGGTTTGGGATTTAACAAATTAATGGATCATAATTAAGTGAATATTAATTTAAATAATAATTATTAATAAATGATTGAAGAGGTAGAGTTAGATCGACTACGTCTTTTAAAATATTTTCTAAAAAAACATCTTCTTATTGTGTCATTTTAATCAAACTTCATTTCAAAACTAAAAACAAAGAAAAAAACAATCTTCTTCCAGCAAACTTCTTCTAGATTCATAAACTATAAACAACCCCCATCCTTTCAAGTATTGTTTTTATTATATTATATATTTTTTTAGAATACCATTAATAAGTTGTTAAATTCACTTCCTCCTTTGAGAGACGACCTTGGTCAGCCACTCTGCTGCACCTAAGAACCCCAAAATCACATTAATCATTTGAGGGCACCTACGATAGCGCTCTATCCGGTCTACCTCCTCACATAGAGGTGTAATTTTACATTGACTTGTACCTAGGGAGGGCACTAATATCTAACCTTCATATCGGATGGCTCCCACGGAGCTTCATGAGCTGCGGGTACAGCTGCAGGACTTGTAGGGGAAGGGATTCATCCGAACTAGTGTTTCTCCCTGGGTAGCCCCAATTCTATTTTCCAAGAATATGGATGGGAGCTTCAGGCTTTGTGTTGACTACCGGAGCATGAACCAGGTGATCGTGAAGAACAACTACCCACTTTTGAGGATTGACAACCTCTCTAATCAGATGAAGGGAGCACGATGGTTCTCGAAGATAGACCACAAATTAGGCTATCACCATCTCAGAGTAAGAGAGGGGGATGTGAAGATGATGATCTTCAGATGTTGGTACAGCCACAATGAGTTCTTGGTTATGCCATTTGGCATAACCAATGCTCCATCAATGTTCATGGGACTCATGAACAAGATCTTACATCCATACCTTATTCTCTTTATCATAGTCTTCATCGACGAGTTTCTGATCTACTTGTCTATGAAGGGGGATCATGCCTATTATTTGCAGGCAGTACTAGACACAGTCTGAGAGAACCGGCTTTCTGGTAAGCTCTTGAAGTTCCAGTTCTAGATCTGATAGGTTCACTTTCTGGGACATGTCATCTCAGAGGTTGGAGTTGCAGTGGATCCAGCATAGATTGAGGTAGTACTTTCTTGGAAGCCACAAAGGTGTGTGACAGAGGTATGGAGTTTCATGGGTTTGGCTGGTTACTACAAGATATTTGTGCCAGATTTCTCCAGAGTTTCAGCACTGCTATCATCCTTGATGAAGAAGGGGAAACCCTTCATGTGGTCAGAGGGATGCCAGTAGAACTTTCAGGAGCTGAGGAGGAGGCTAAATAGTACCCCCATCTTGAGGCTTCCAAAGGAAGGCATAGGGTACTTAGTCTACAGTGATGTATCAGGGGGCATACTCGGATGTGTCCTGATGAAGGAGTGAGCAGTGATCGCTTATGGTTCTCAGTAGCTGAGACAACATGAGAAGAACAATGCTACCCATGACCTGGAGTTAGAAGCAGTGGTCTTCTCCTTGATGATGTGGTGACACTATCTGATGGGTGAATGTTTTAATATGTACTCTGATCACAAGAGTCTCAGGTATATCTTCCCTCATAAGGACATGAACCTGAGATAGTGGAGTTGACTTGAGTTCCTCCAGCACTATGACATTGAGATAGTATATACTCCTGGTAAGGGGAACGTTGTTGCAGATGCAATTAGCAAGAGATCTGGTATACAACAGGTAGGCGAGGTGAAGGAACATCTGGATACTTTACAGATATCCATTGTGGATAGAGATGGAGCATCCTTCCTTCAGTCTCTTACTATCACACCCCCACTTCTTCAGCGAGTCAGGGAGGCACAGTATGGGGATGCTGACTGCGAGACACGGTGTGCTCAGATATCCACAGGGCAGACACCTGATGGATTTTATGATGGTGGGGAGCACATCATTCTCTTCAGAGGATGTACTATGGTACCAGTGCCACGTAAGGAGGAAGTGTTGAGAGATTTCCATACATCCCCTATAGCGGCACATCCAGGAGTGGCGATGATGTACCAGGATCTCCAATGACAACACTGGTGGCTGGGAATGAAGAAATTTGTTGCAGATTTTGTCTCTCGATTCCTCACTTCTCAACAAGTGATGGCGGAGCATCAGGTACGAGTAGGCTTGGTGCAGCCTTTAGAGGTCCTAGTGTGGAAGTGTGATGGGATATCCATGGACTTCATGATAGGACATCCTTGTACATCCAGGGGTCACGACTTGATTTGGGTGATCATTGACCAACTCAGCAAGTCGGCCTACTTACTACCAATCAGAGAGTAGGGTTTAGTAGAGAGATTAGGACGCCTCTATGTGCAGGAGATTGTGCGGCTACATGGAGTACCTTTGACGATTGTCTCCAACCGTGACACACACTTTACATCCCAGTTATGGAAGGGGTTGTAGGAAGCTTTTGGGAGATAGCTTCATTTGAGCACCGCCTTCCATCCTCAGATGGATGGTCAGACTAAGCGGACCATTCAGACCCTCGAGGACATGCTACATTCCTATGTCCTCGACTTCAGTTGTAGTTGGGAGGACCACTTACCTTTGGTGGAGTTTTCATACAACAACAGCTATCACACTGTCATAGGGATGAAACCTTTTGAGGTGTTGTACAGGCGACCTTGCATATCACCTTTGTGCTGGAATGACCCAGGGGAGTCAGCACTGGTGGGACCAGAGATCGTATGTGCTACCATAGAGAAGGTTTAGATCATCCAGGAGTTGATGAAGACTGCACAGTGTAGGAAAAAGTCATATGCTGCTAGAAGACGGAGACATCTAGAGTTTTTTGATAGTGACAACATCTTTCTTCAAGCCTCACCCCAGTGAGGTCTACGAAGATTTGGATGAGGTGACAGGTTATCTCTAAGATTCATCAGACCTTTTCAGCTCCTTAGCTGAGTTGGTGAGGTGACATACCACTTAGCTCTTCCACCTCAGTTGCATAGGGTGAATAATGTCTTCTACGTATCCTAGCTGAGTAGATACAGGCACGACCCTACCCACATCATCGACCATGGTGATCTGGACATCAACGATGGGAAGACTTTTAGAGAGGTTCCAAAAGTGATTGAGGATCGATAGGAGTGGGTCCTTCGTGGACAGTCGATACCTCTGGTGCACATTTGTTGGCAGCACGAGAACCACCAAGAGAGCACATGGGAGCGGGTGGCTCAGATGCGGGCTCAGTACCCCCACTTCTTCCCTTAGTATGAGTTATGGCTTATTGGGACGTAGAGCCATGAGTTAGGGAGAATGTAAAGACCCGAAATTTCTATGTAATTTTTTTTAATTAAATGGGAATTTTATGAGTCCACGAAAATTTATGGCGCATGATTCTGAGGCCTAGAGTGCCCAAAATCAATTTCGGAAGTTTTGTTCGGGTACGTTTAATGAATGTTCAAGCGGGATTTTTTTAATTTTGAATCAGTGCTCAGAATTAAAATCTGAGGGCACCATTGAACTCGCAGCACCGATATTTTCATAAGGAGTCTTTCACCATAACAGTAGTGGGTCGAGAATAAAAGATAGTTTTTGGGTTTTTCGTGGAAAATAATAAAATAAAATGAACTACACTTTATTTTATTTTCGAGCCACCAAGTATAACTTAGAGGTGGGGTCCACCAAAATTAAGCTCTTGGTGGGAGTTGAAGTGTGGGTACCACCCGACCATAACCTCCCATGAGAGGTTATGGTGGTGGGGCCCACCCAAACCTAACCCCCCATGAGAGGTTATGGTGGTGGGGACCACCCGGGACTAAACCCCCATTTTTTTAATTGTGGAAAACCTCTCTCAACTCCCCTCATTAATGAGGGGGATCCTCTTGACCTCCTCAACCCAATTATTTTGCCAACGCACATTCCATTAATGTGGAAATCCTCCCCATTAATTAATTGAGCACTTTAATTAATTATTTTTAAACCTTTTTGAATTTTGTGCCAAAAATTAAATAATAGATAAACTTAATCAATTATTTTTGGCTTGGAATAATCATCTTGGTGGAAGTTGGGAGGGGAGGACATAGGTAGAAAGCTCTCCAACGAAGAACTTGCTCCACGAAGAACACCGGGGAGGAGCGTCTTCGACTTCTTCCTTGGAATCACCTTGTGGAGGCAATCGACGTGGGACATCTTCGACGACTGACCTTCCCTCCTCATCATCATAATTGAACTGACACACAAGCTTGGATTGGAAGTGTGTGGCGGACGTGATGAACGATGAAAACTCCATATTCTTCCCCATGACGCCATCGATGAACAACGATCAAGGTATGGAATTTATTTGAATATGATATTATTCCTTTGATTCTTCCTTTCTAAAGAAAAGAATCGTTGTGGATGTTTTTTTCTTGTCGGTTGGGAATTGTTTTTGCCGGAATATGTGGGGTGTTGGATTGAGTTTTATTCTATCTTCTTTTCTTGTTAATTCTTTTAAATTCAAGAAAGAAATGATCCTCTTGCTACCACCCTAAACGCGGAGGGTGCGGGCCACACCAACATGGACTGACCCATCCACCATTCTTGTCTGTGATGTTCTTTAGAATGGCAACAAGGCGATGGGATGAAGAATATGACGAAGGCAATGACCGCGCTACCTGTGATCTCCGCAAACCGCGTCGTCCACTAGTCGTGCCACCCGTCGGCCAAACCAGCCTGAGTCGCGATGTTCCCCAGTTGAACCGTCCTTGGCTGCGCCGTACCCTGGCCGTGCCGCCCTCGCAGTGCCCTCAACCGGCCAAACCAGTTCTGTCACCTCATGCCGAACCGCGGTGCCCTCCTAATCACCTGAGCCTCTCGGCCGCCCGTTCCCTCCCTACTGTAGTTCCCTCCAAGACGCGGTGCCCTCCCGGCCGCCCGCACTTCCTGGCCAAACCGGCTCTTGGCCGAACCGGATCCCAGCAAAGCCAGCCTCCTAGGCCCCAGGCTGAATCGCTCCCTCGCGGCACCCCGGCCGAGCTGGCCTCCTGCGACCCTCATGACACCCCGGCCAAATTGGCCTCTCTCGCCCCTTGCGGCACCCCGGCCGACCGACCCACGCCCTCGTGGTGCCTTTTTGGCCGAACGACCCTCGCACCGAACCACGGCTGGTCCACGCCCTCACGGCCAGTCCGCACCCTCTTGGCCCTCTGCAACCCCTCGCGGCCTGCTGGGATGGGACCACAGGGCCAGCCCGAACCCAATGGGTTGGCCCGCCCAAAGGATCGGGTCAGACCAGACCCGAGCCCACTACGACCTTCTACATTTTTTGGCCATACATTTGGTACCCAATGTCTATTTGACAAACCGTCAGCGGGGCTGGTAATCCTGTAACATGAAAGTCTCTTTGAGTATACCTCACTGAAGTTTGAGGTATAGTTGAGAAACAGTCAGGTTGGATCATGCACAAATCCAACTGGGCCCTCAGGACTAAAAGGCTAATAACTCACAGATCGGGTGTACGATTGATGCGCCGTCTGTTGCATTGAGACCCTTATGGTGTGGCAGACCTTCATGATAATTCTTCATGGGACTTCATGGTGGTTGGAGTATTGACCAATAGCTTGTGGAGAGGATCTTCCGGAGATGAGAGAGCATTTTTGCAGGAACCAAGTAGCTGGCTGAGACTTGATGATTGGTGATCGATCAACTCGGAGTGACTCTTATGGACCAGTGGGGAGCACCTATTTGTGGCGGCAGACCCACAGCGGAGGAGTTCCTAGTTGTGGCGGCAAACCCTTGGTACTCGACAAGAGGATTACCTCTACAGGCAATGAGGTGGAATGCTTGGTTGTGGCAGCAGACCTATGGTGGGGAGCGCCTCTGTGTGACGAATCAGACCCACAGTACTTGACAGGAGGAGTACCTCAATAGTCCAAGGTTAGTGGGAAGCGCCTGGTTGTGGTGGAAGGCCCACTATACTCGATAGAGGAAAAGTTCTCCACCATCCGAGGGTTCAGAATGTTTCACCCCTAGAATAAATCCTAGTTTGATCTGAGTCGGTAACTTTGGTGTTTTTCCTCATGATTGAGATAGATTACTTTATAACATAGGTATATGTATGGGAATATACCTAAGTGGGGTTATCTGTTGATTTCATACTTTGTGGTTTATCCTTGATGGATTTTGTGAGACTTTGAGGTTCTTGGGGTCCCTACTGAGTATTTTTATACTCACCCCTGCACCGGCTATGCTCACACCATGTTGTGTTGGATGTAGATGACAGACAACGCTGACTGAGGCTGAGAGTGCCAGGACTAGACAATATCCAAAGGTTGACCTAATGACGTGTTGGTACACGGAGGAGACTGATGGACGTGGAGTGCTGAGGAAGATATTTGTACCTACCCTTCAGGTAGGAATCTCGGAGGACTACCCAACAAATGTTTTTCCTTTCTTCAATTGTACTTGTTCTTACAGTTCCTTGTACTTTCCAATTGGGCTTGTATTTTGTCCCCTTTTTACTTAATGTACTCACTTTTTTTTATACATTTTACTCATTCTCATATCTAGCTTTGTGTGTTTACAGGTTATAAAGGCAATGCCTTCCCAGTTTTAGGGAATTACGCCTTTGGTGCTAGTCGCTAGCCCCTGGCCTATGGAAGGTGGGCTAAGGGTAGTCACGACACGGGCCCCGGGGGATGGGTCATGACATCTAAGATAAAGAAAGGAAACATGGTATTAAAATTAATTAGTTAGGAAATAGTATCAAAGAAAAAAATAGTATCAAGGAAGGTATTTGTGGTATCAAAGGAAAATTAGACACATATTGCATCAAATAATCATTAATAAAAAAAGTAAAAAATGAATTCCATTGATATTATCCCCCTTTTGGGATTATCAAAACGTGAGAATAGAATATAAATAAAATAGGAAATGGAAGAGAAGAGAATATGATTAAAAATAGAATTCCCATTAAAAAAATCGATGTAAGTACAAAAAAATTCAAAAAAGTGTTACACAAAAAATTGTCCCATCAAATACACAAGGTCTAATCATTAACACTTCATAGGCTAGGTGGAAGGATCCAAAGGTGATTTTCCCATCCCTTTTTGTAAATCTTATGGCTCAATATCAGAACCTGATGGAGATTCAGGAATGGGTGTAGGAACACCATTTAGAACATGAGTCTCTCTAATGAAGATATGTATGAGGTAATGGATTACCTCCCTAGTAGACAAATCAAAGGGATAAAAATAATATATTAGGTGTGAAAAAGGATCATTGGTGACACCTGTCTTGAAGTACTCTAGAGAGAAAACTAGATGTATTAGATGAGCTGTAACTGGTATGGCATTCTAAGCCACTACAACAGTTCCAAACTGATGCATAAAGGGTTTCATATGTTTTATTAAATCCATGATGATGTTTCCACATCTATCTATTGCACTGAGGAAATATTTATTCTCTTAAATAAACCATTTATGAACTAGATTCATCACCTTTAATTGGTTAACTTTCTCTTTAAATGGTTGGGACCTTGGAAGAATCCTCATATTCTCAGTAAGAAACTTAAAATGATCTATCAACTCATGTTTAGTGAAAATCCTTAAAAGATAAAACGTTATGGATTTGGAAATAGTTTCTCTGTCAGCCTTAATATATTTCATATACTATATAATAATCATATGAAAATAATCATTTTTATTCTTGATTTTTATAAAAATTTCCCAAGAAATGGAAGGTTCACCACTTGAAGAAACTCTAAGATCTTCTCTTGCTACGAATCTGATAAAACCAACATAAAAAAAATATGAGGATCCCTATAAATTGAAGTAATAGAAGTAATATTTTACATCCTCTCTAGCATGGATTACATGAAATCATCAAATGAAGACCCCATATCATCCATAGATGATTTTAAGGATTCCAACGCATTTTATAACCTTTTGTTTTCTAATTCCACCTCTTAGATATGATGCATCATTTTCAAATGAATATGATATATCACTAGCTCAAACAAATACCTCGCATCCTTTTCACTTAACTTAGAGACACGAGGAACTTGATTTTTTAACAAAAGAATAAAATTATAAATAATCCTTCCTCTGAAGAATTCTAAGTCACCTTTGGTAAAAATATCCACTAAAACTGAAGGAAAGACATAATCATAAACTCTCTCTGAATCAATACTTTGCAACACACCAACATCATCAATCTAAATAACCAATGATCCCTCATGACCCCTTGCTTCTCAAAAAGAAAGTCCACCATTCTTTAGTGTATTATCAGGAAAAAGATATCATTCCCCAAACATTGGGTTAATCTAACATACATAAGTTTTTCTAAAAAATATAACACTTGGAGAACCAACAAATGCAGACACACCTATAGTACGTACAACAACAGAGGCCTCAACAGATCTATGTACTTTACCTAGTAGCTCAACAATGGTAGGCTCATACTCTATCTTATCAGAAACTAATTTGTTAGCAATAGAAACAACCTTAATCTTCTTACCATTTATGGTTCAAAAACAGTCTACTTGACACCCTATATAGGCATAAAAAAATCACCACCATTAGCAGGATCAATAAAATGAATCTCTATACATGGGGATTTATCCCCCTCAACTGATTCTTTTTTTTCTTCTCTAGCAGTGAAGTCCATATATTCAACTAGGCTGGGTCTCTCTTTAGATCCAAAAACACTTTATAATCATGGAGAAGAAAGAAGAACCTGAGGAGTCTCAACATCCTCAGCTCTGACATGACCTTCTAGACCATCAGGTTAGAATATCCATCATTATCATCTTCATCTCCATCATCGTTTCCCTATGTATTTTCATCACCATTTTAATCATCATCATCTTCTTCCTCACTATCTTCACCATTTCAATCTTTCTCAAAGGATTTGGAATTTATTTTGAACTACTCTTCACTTGACACTTCTGTTTCCCACTATTCACTACCTTCT
This sequence comes from Viscum album, assembly GCA_963277665.1. Lineage (NCBI taxonomy): Eukaryota > Viridiplantae > Streptophyta > Magnoliopsida > Santalales > Viscaceae > Viscum > Viscum album. The sequence continues at coordinate 1,899,373,295 of OY728132.1, read as the reverse complement.
TTTAAGAGTTTCTCTTTAACAGGGAGTGACCTAGGTGGAATAGGTGCAATAAAGGTAATAGGATATGAGATTTTGGATTGGTCCAGATAACTCCCTTCATTCATATCAAAATTATTATTCCTCATTACTAGACGTACCAACCTCCTCTTCCTTATTAGAATAATCCTTCACTTCATATGGTTCTAAACAAAGGTCCAAATGATCCTTCGATCTATAAGGATGGTAAAATAGATTGATGTAAACAAAAAGTATTTCAACATCATTGCTACACTGCTTCTTCCATGAATTATGACTGGTTCTCATCCTTATAAAAATAAATATTATGATGCAGAAACCTCCACAATACACTATAGATTCATCACTTTCATAAACCAAACCTTTAGATTTTATCATAGTAGAAATAAACAAGGGGTTAATTAAATAAGTGGATATTGAATATTTCTTTCAAATTTCTATCATGTGAAGCATTAGATATCTAGAAAAGTTGATCTATTCTCCCCTTTTCATCAAACACAAAAAATAAACATCCTGATACCTCATGGTGGAAAAGTCACCCTTCCTTGGTCAAACCATATTCTGAATAAACATGAATATAATTCTACATTCACTATCATGCTCTGAAGTAACTAAACTTCTTAAAATACCATCATTGGTTAACTAATCCAATTCATATTCATTGAAAAAAGTGTCACTGTCTTCTAGAATGGTGCCTTGATAGTCATTAAACACACCTTTACAAGGAACTCTTAAACATTTGGCTCACTGACTTGAAGAAAATACAACTTTACAACCATTAGTCCTAGTTCTCACCCAGTTTTCATTCTCTTTAAAAATTAACTCCACAAACTAGTAAAACTGATTTACTAAACTAGGATACAAGGACCTCTCGTTAAAAGAGAACCATTGCATCCATACCTAGTCTAGAAAAACATTAATAAATAACAACTTTATTGAAATTATCCACTCAACTTGAACTTCTTTATCAAGTACTAAAACAATCTTCACAAGTTCAAGATTCATTGGCTCAACAGTAGCATGACTATACTCCTATTTCTGCTTCTTTACAAGACACAATTCATCTGGATAAGATTCAGAATCTCAGTGAATTTTGACCATGAAGATCATATGAATGGGTTTTGGTAAAGGAGAAGGAAGTAAAAAATTCAAGAGAGAAAGGGTAACAATAAGACTTGAGAGAAAAGGAACGAGTAAGGAGTACGTTGAAACTAGAAAAATGTCTCATTATATAATATTTTAGAATTTAGAGATTCATAAAATCAAAATCAAAATAACATATAAATAAGGTAAAAATTAATTAAATAAATAATTTGTAAGAATAAATTAACAACAAATAATAAAACACAGACAAAATAATTGGAAACGGATTTAGATTTAAAATGGTAGGTAAACCCAACAGTAAGAAAATCACAACAGTGATAAAATCACAATGGTGAGTAAAAACAAAATAGTGAGTTATTCTCAATGGTGGTTAATTCTCAATGGTGATTATTTTATAACAATGGATAATTTTCAATGCTGATTCCCATACAGTTAAGCTTAACCAAATTTAATCATACCTAACTCATGTTTGATATAGTTTATCCTCTCACAATTCAAAGGATTAGTGAATATATTTAAAATCTGATGTTCTATAGTAATTTATTCATGAGTGATATCACCATTTTGAAAATTTTATATCAAAAAGTGATGTTTTACATCAATATTTTTTGTTCTATAGTGAGATATAGGGTTTTTAGAAATATTTATAGCACTTGTATTATTACAGTTTATAAGGACAGGTAAGAATTTATATCCCTAGTATAGTAATGTGTGTTTCATCCAATTTTTTTTTTGCACAACTGCTACCTATAGCTATGTACTCAGCTTCAGTAGTAGACAATGAAAAAAAATTTTGTTTCCTACTACACTAAGAAACTAGATACTTTCACAAATGATGGAATGTTTCAAATGTGATTTTTCTATCTAACTTACAACTGCCAAAATTAGCATCATAATAACTAACTATGTTTAATTATTTTCCTCTTGGAGAGAATAATCCCAAATTGGTAGTATACTTGAGGTATTTAAAAATTATTTTTTACATCAAGTAATTGTGACACTTTTGGATTTTCTTGAAAATGAGGACACATACACACACTAAAAATAATATCTAATCAGATACTTGTTAAGTAGAGAAGACTTCCAATCATACCTCTATAACTAGTTTGATACACTAATTTATCAACTTCATCAAGATCCAACTTACAGGTGGTACTCATAGGTCTATCACAACTCATAGTGCTATAAAAATTAAAATGTTATAAAATATCCTTATCATATTTACTTTGATTTAAAATAATTCCTTCTATAGTTTGAAAAATCTAAAAACCCAGAAATAATTTATGTTCTCCCATTAAATTCATTTTTCATTATTTTTGAAAAATCAGTACATAAAGAAATTTAAGAAGATCAAAAAATAATATCATCTATATAAATTTGAAAAACTAAAACATATTTTGAAATTATTTTTATAAACAAGGTAAGATTAACTGCACCTTTTTAAAATCATATTAAAATAATAATAGAGTTGATCCTATCATACCAAGATCTAGGAGATTGTTTCAAACCATATAAATATTAATTTAATTTAAAACCATGATTTTGGAAAATGAGGGTTTTAAAAACCGGGGTATTATTCAACAAAAACATCCTCAACTATATATCCATTCAAGAATTCAATCTTAACATCCATTTGATATACTTTAAAATCTAGATGTACTATATAGGAAAGCATGATTATAATCGCTTCAAGTCTGGATATAGGTAAAAAGGTATCTTTATAGTCTATACCCTCTTTTTGATAATACCCATGTGCAACTAGTCTATCCTTATTCCTGACTATAGTACCAGATTCATCAACCATGTTTCTAAACACCCATTTAGTGACTATAGTCATGGTGTCTTTGATTTTATCAATAAGTTCCCAGAATTTATTTCTTTCAAATTTATCATGTTATTCTTGCATATCCATTACCTATAATTCACCATTTATTACATCATTAATATTATTATGTTCAATCTGTGACAAGAAATATTTATGTTTAACATGGTTTCTTATAGAAGATATAATATGTGTACCTCTATCTAATTCTCCAAGAACAACATCAAAAGGATGGGTTTTGAGAGTCTTAATAGCTCTATAAAAAGAATGTCTAGTCATCTGAGATTCCTATATAGGTTTAGGTTTAGGTTTTGGAAGTTCCTGAAAACTAGATAATTTTTTAATGTAAGGTTTGGAATTTCAGTTCAAGGTGGATAAATCATCCTCAAGATTTTCTAAATGGGTTTCAAGCTCATGTGGATCTGTTTCAACAAATCTGATATGAAAAGACTCTTCCACAGTCTTGGTTCTTCTATTAAAAAATCTATAGGATTTACTGGAGGTTTATTAACTTGGGAAGATTGCCTCATCACTTTTGGATGAAAAATTGTCAAGATTATCATTACTGTTAAGAATATATACTTTGTAATAAAAAACTCTAAAGTAATTAACCTTACTATTCCTATTATTCCAAATATCATATGGGTTTTTCTTCAAGATAGGTCTAATTAAAACTTTATTAATTATATAGGAGACTGTGTTCATAGACTATGCCCAAAAGTAGATAGGTAATTCATATTAATTAATCACTATGTATTGATTTTTTATATTTCCTCTATCTATAAATCCATTTTACTGAGGGGTTCTAGGAGTAGAGAATTAATCACTATATACATTATGTGTGAAAAAGGATTCAAAGTCTTGATTTTAAAACTCACGGCAATGTTCACTTCTTAGTGTATTAATTCTAAGAACACTTAAGTTTTCTATAGATTTAGCGTACTTGATAAAATAAGATAATTATTCACTTTTACAAGTTAAAAATAATTCCTAAGTATACCTAGAAAATCCATCTACTAGTACATAGACACTGTTCTTTCCATTTAATCTAGAAACACTAGATGGTCTAAAAAAGTCCATGTGAACCAACTCAAGAGGTTGATAAGTTGAAACTTATTTATTTAATTTAAACTAAATCTTGTTCTATTTCCATTTTTTAAAGGGGTTATAGATTTTTCCATTTTGGAACTCAAGTTTGGGTATATTCCTAAATAACCCTTTCCTAGTAAGATTTTTATGTGAGTGAATGTTACAGTGGACTAGTATCCGTTTCCAAAGACAATATTCTCTATTAAAGGCACTTAAGCATGAAACATTTTGAGATATCAATGAATCAAGATTAAAAACATATACATTATTATTTCTCAAAGTAGTAAATACTAAATTATTTTTATATTTAAAAACATTACATCCATTGTTTTCAAAATTCACCTGAAAACCATCACCACATAATTGTGAGATGCTAAGAAAATTATAATTTAAACCATCAACAAAAAGTACTTTAGAAACTAAAACTGAATTATTATTACCAATCTATCTAAGTACAATGATATTTCCTTTACTATTGTCACCATAGGTGACATGACCACCATCAACCTTTATCAGGATCTTAAAACTTGAGAAGTCTCCTATCATATTCCTATAATATCCACTATTAAATTACCATATACTTATACAAGTGATCTTCAATTATATTTCCTACAAAACAAAATTAATACCAAAAATGATTTTGGTACCCAAATTTTCTTCGCCTCAGATATGTTAGTAATTATGGATTTAGAAACCCATATTTTCCTTATAGGTTTCTTGCAATCGGACTATAATATTCTTGAAATAAAAACTTGTTTAGGTCCATTAAAAAAATAACTTTTATTTGAATTACACAAGTTAGACTTAGGAACAAATGTTATCTTAACTACTCTTCTCTATCCAGGTTGATATCCTATACCTAAAACATAACTAAGAGTAATTTTTTCCTAATATTTGAGAAAGTGTTTCTCTAACATTTTTGAATATTTTTAATTATTTCTTATGTTTATCATTTGAAATTTTACTTCAGTATTTTACTTTAATAATTGATATTTTATTTCTTTTTCTATAGTGAGATTGAACTTAGTACTAGCATATAAAACATGTAGTGTCTTTATAACTTTATATTTTTTATTGATTTAATTGTATTTTTTCTCAATCATATTATAACAAAAACATTTCTTTATTAGTCATATCATTATAATATTGTTAATTTTCATAGAAATAAGAACTAAGTACAGATGATTCAATAGGTACCTTAAAAAAAATTCATAAAGAAAATGTTGGCTCTCTTAGGCTTCTCTTCATGAGCTAAGTCAGAATCATTGGATATGTCCTCACAGGTACTCTATAAGAATTTCATAGATTTCTTAATCTTTTTTATCCTTATCATAATATTTATTCTTGTATTTCAACTTAGTATTATCAATAATAACATGTCCCTTTTTCTTACACTCATAGTAGGTTATATATCTCATTTGAGTTTTCATATCCTTTAATATACTTTTTCTAGGTTTCTCTACAACCATAATTTCCTATGAAAATTGGTTTCATGAATAATTTATTATTTATGTAAAAAAATTTAAATCATCTGGCCAGATGGTCCATCTCCTCATCACTATTCGGTGGTGACTCGTCATCACTAGAATATTCATCTTGAATCTTTTTATTTTCTTTCTTTTTGGATGCATTAGACTTAAAAGCTACTGATTTTCTATTTGGTTCATCATTCTCTTCTTTATTGAATTTAATCTCTTCCTTATACATAATCAATTTCCAAATTAATTTTTTAACTACTAGTTTGCTGATATCATAGGATTCCCTTATTGATACAGATGTCCCCTCCATTTCTCTGGAAGGAATCTAAGTAGTCTCATAATATAATTATTTTCAGATACTAGATTCCCTAGGGATCTCATAGTATTAACTATCACATTTAACATGAGATACATATAAAAATTAACTCATCATGCTTCTTCTTAAAAGAATCATATTTAATATTATATGTATTAAATTTCATTTCTTTAACATTTGTTTTTCATTCATGAGATATAACAAGAGTATCCCGAATTTCAAAAGTAGTTTTTATAGAAGATATTCTATTAAAATATTCATCTTATAAGTCACAGTAAATGGAATTAATTGCATTATAGTTATTTTTATATGAAATATTAGTAGCATTATCCCAATATTTTTTTAGGATTCTTAGGTAACTTATATCTATCAACTATATCAGAACAAATTCCAAATACCATACTTTCAATATAAATTTACATATTTAACTTCCACTGAGCATAATTATTACCATTAATGAAAGGAGGTCTATTTAAAACTGAACCTTCTTATATATTATCCATTTAAAGAATTAAATTTAGAAATAACAGAAATTCACGATATTTAAAATACAACCAAAAGAACTGTTGAAAATATTTTTGAAATTTTTTAAAGCAACTCTGATACCAAATGTTGGTTAGAGTGAATGTCTCAAGAGGGGGGGTGGGTGAATTAAGTACCCAATAAATATTTATATCTAAAATAGTATTAAATAAAATGGGTCATTTAATTTAACATAACCAAGATAAAAAAATAGTAGATCGATATAAGTTTAAATCTTATAAAAGATTTATCAAAGATTTATTAAGTCTCAGTTAAAAAAATTATGAAAACTGATTTAAATTTTGAAATCAATTTACTAAATAAAAACCTTATATAAAAACTAATTAAGACTAACTATCAAAGTAGTGATTTTGTTTATAGTTTAAAACAGATTCAATTTTAAAGATTATAAATAAAAAAAACCTAGAAAAATTAATACAAGTGGTTTATTCTCAAGCCGAGACTTAAAATTCTCCACTTGTAAATCACCCATTGTGAAGAAGATTACAGGAAATAATCTACGATCCACAACATAGATCGGTTGTACAATAGTAAAACAAATGTCCAAAAAAACAAGACCTCTTCAATAATACCCTTGGGAATAAAAAAACTACAACCCTCATAGGGACATATTTCAAAACATAGTAGGAAACAAGGAGTAAATAGAGTTTGAGAATATATATATTATCTTCCAGATAAATAACAGGAGGTAGTGTGCAAGTAATAAACATAGTATACACACACTGCTCTTAATATAAATATAAATAAACAAACAGAGATAATAAAATATATAAAGAGATTATGTTGCTCTGTATGACATCATTTATAGCTTGTGACTCTTTGAGTGTAGTTCAAAATGAGGCTTGAGTCAAGTTTATAAAATTTTCAGTAGAACCGAGTTTCATAAACTCCTTCTATTCTGACTGTAGGATCTGAATGTTCATTATGATCCACTATCACAGTCATGTGTAAGTATGATGTAGCATGTAGAAACTCTTTTTGTTCTTAAAATATGTTTCATATCACTTTATATGTGCATGGATTTTTCTATGTGTTCTCACATCTATAGGTTTTTTTCGTGGTCATCCACACAAGGGAGTATAATACTATCTTTATAAGCAATATGCATGAAGAATCATATAGATATCCTGTATCCTTATACTCAGGGCTAATACATAATTTAATGGATCTTTCAAAATAATTAAGATCAAAAATTAAAATAATTTTGAGAATTAAATTAGATACTATATCCATTAGAAATATTTAATTCAAAATAAATTGAAAGGGTGGATGTGACTCCTTTGAACATTGAGAAACAATCTGGAGGTGAGTCATCCTAATGGTGACTTAGGTTGAAAGTGAGTTAGGAAAATAGTGATACATATTGATGGTAGGTAATTCCAATACATTTCCAAATTTCCATTCTGGAGTAAGGTAATCTACAACTGTGACTTCACTATAGTGCTAGGTCTTTTCGACACTTAACTGAATTTTTATTTCATAGGTGACTCATTTTTTATGGAGATTCATTCCATAATTCTAAAAATTTCTTTTTTATGGTGAAACATAGCTGATTCAAGGTGTTTACTATACTTAGCTTATTTTGGATGCTAGCGGTGAGTCATCCTTTGCAGTGACTCATCTTCAACAGTGATTCATTGCAAGTGGTGAGACATCCTTGGTGGTGAATCATCCTCAATGGTAAGTATTTCTCAAATTAAACCATATTTTCTACAATATATATTTTATTGTAAAATGTTATCATAAAACATAAATCTTTTTAATATCATAATAAAACTGATTTGGTGATCATTAAAATAAGGGTTCCAACATTTTTACAAATTAAAAACATGTTATTTTTAATTAATATATATAAATAAACATTATTTTTTGAATATAAAAATAATAAATATATATATATATTAATAATTATTTTTAAAAGGTTTTATCATCACTAAGAATAGCTCTGATAATGATCAACCTTTATAATCACTGAAAAATTCACTGATAAAGGGTACACCTTTATCAACACTGATAAAAGTTACCTTTATCTATGATTTTAACTAGCATTGATAAAGGTACTCATTTTATTAGTGCTTTATATTTAGTACTGATAAAACCAGACATTGAATATGCATCGATCTATGGTAGTGGTGGGAGTAAAGCGTTGAGACTCACATTCCAATGCTTCCTAATGGACAAGTCCACCCCCTTTTCCAAAACCATCTTAATATTCAAAGGCCTTAGACTTCAATGAGACATGAATTGCGACACAACACAGTCAGATTAATCTCATGCATAACAAGACCCCAAATTCAAGTGATGCATTTTGAACTGAAGCCATTGAAGATCAAGCTACTCCAACAACTTCTGAAATTTCACGTCTTGAGTAGCGAAGACCCTTATATGCATGTGAACATATTTTTCAAAGTGTATGACACATTTGAATACAATTGTGTGACTGATGATGGGTTGATTTTGAGACTATTTCATTTCTAATTGATTGGAAAAACTAAATACTAGTTGGAAAGGATTTACCAAAATAAAATATTCACCTCAGAGGTTCTGAGAAGTAAATTTCATGATATATATTTTTGGGAAAAAATCCATCAAGGTAACATAGCAGTGTTCATGGGTTGATTGTGTTTGTTGAAAAAGAAGGTTTCCATTGTCAGTTTTTGAGTTCCATAGATATTTTTGATAAGGTATGTTAAAAAAGATCAAATACAAAGAAATGGATACAATAGAAGCGGTACAAAAAATTGTGTACAAAAGGTTGTGCGGTTTCCCAGTGATTTACAAATTTTTGGGGTCCAAAATTTGGAGGTTGGATCAATTATCGTGAGAGTTTCATTTCCATGTAGTCCTTGTAAAAATATGGTTAAGGAATGAGTTTCTCAAAGACTGGGTTTCATAAATTCCATTTTTTGAAGGTGTGGTTCATCGTGAACAGGAATTGCGAATGCATGAAGGGTTGACAGTAATCTCCATGACTACAAGAAGTGGAGTATTGAAAATGTGTGAATGGTTGATGGTAATCTCTATGACTATGGTAATATTTATAAATAGAAAATTTCCACAATGCTTCATGAAAACAAGGATCATCAAAAAAAAGTTGGGAGAGCTTCACGAATAGGTGATGAAATAGATGGAATATTCTAGAATGAGAGGAAAATCCTACAAATAGGCCTCTACCCCATTAGAAAAGTAGATTAAGCTTTAATGAAAATTTGTTGGATTGAATTCATGAAGGGTATTGGTGAAGTTTTTTCTTGATAAATTGTTCGTGAAGTAAGAAAGTTCATGAAGGCTACTAAAGATGACAAAAGTTTATAAGCATCATAAAAGTGTTGATGTTTTCAAAGTCTATAAAAAGATAACCAAAAGTGTTGAGCTTCATAAAGGCTAAGAGATATTTGAGAAAGTGTTCTAGATTCAAAAAATGTGGTTACTTAATGAAGAATGGTTGAGATTTTTGAAAGAGGAGAGCTTTATGAAAGTTGAGGGGTTCACGAAGGTAGAATATACTTGTGAAGAATTAGTATATTTCACAAAGGTTGTGTTACCTTTGCAATGTCAATGATCATTGAAAAAGTATTAAAAAATAATTACCTAGTAAATATGTGGTAAAGTGATATTCATGAAGTGTATGAAAGTGGGACTTCAATATAAAATCTATCTAAAACTGAGGATATATTCATTATTGATAATCAAGGGACCTACATGTCCGTAAACTATGGCTGAATACCTTCTAGAGCAGTGAGAAAAGGAATAGGAAGAAGGTGATACTTTCCACCAGTAGTGAGAAACATAAAGATAGATTGAGGTAGTGACTCTTGGGAAGTAGTTAGTTATCCCTAAACATTTTGAAGGAAGTGATCCTAGGCCAAGAAGTGATCTATCCTAAACCTTATTTTGGAAGTGAGCCTTAATGGATTTATTACATTGACACATTTCTATTGTATACTCATTGTAGATAGCCCAATGAGGGTAAAACAAAAAAAATATTGTTTCTTGTGCATGATTTCATTTCTGTTCATACATTACTATGAAAAATGGATAGAAGAGTGTTTTGTTTAAAAATGAAAATATTTCTTAAGGGGAATTTGTTTTAATCTTTCATGCCTTGATTCGCCCCCCTCTTAGGTCATTTAACCTAGTTGGACTAATAGATATTACACAACCACACAATCTTTCAATAACTAAAGGTACCTTGAATCTTTTTTCCAAAATGAATAAAAATTACGAGGAGAATCTTTGGAAAGATTCATGTCCATGTTAAGGCATTGTAATCATCATGGAATGGAGTTGAAAAACTAGTTACAAGCTTTATACTGTGGAATTCAACTTGAGAGTAAGTCAATAATTAACACAGATGCCAGAAATGCATTCATGGATATGTATTTTGAAGATTTCTACACATTAATTTAAAACATGGTAGGATATAGTTATCTATGGCCTGAATATTTTTCAAGAAGAAAATAATGAGTGAATCAGGTTGATTTACATTTATAGATGTAAAATTTTAATCTCTCAACAAAAGGATTGATAACTTGTCACTGAGTCCATCTAAACAAGTTACAGTACATGTAGTTCAATCTGAGCACTACCCACTTTATTTTGGTCTACATGAATATCCCATGTGTCCATATATCAAATCTAAGAAAAATATATTAGAAGCTAACTCTTTTTTCTACAATAGAGGAAACTATGGAAAAAATTACAACAAAAATAATCAAATCAATAACTAAAATGAAGGTTGGAATAAACTAGGGGATACCCAAATAATGAACCAAAATATGGTTCTACCTGGGTTCCCTTTGCAATCTTCTTTTAGAATCACTATGCAATCACTAGAGCATAGAACACAATAGGAATTTTGACCACAATTTCCTCAACAACAAATATATAAGGAATAAAAGAAAAAATGACTTCCCCCTTCCTACAATGCAATTCCAATAATATTTGGGAGAAAATATAGAAAAATTATTTTTCCAATCAATCAAGGATTGAGTTAGAAGATATGAAAACCCAAAACATGTAGAAAACAACCCAAAACCTGTAGTAAAACACTCAAAACTTACAATAATCAATATGAAACATTGAAAATAATGTTTTTTAGTTAGATAAAAAAATGAAAGACCTATAATAGGGAACTCTATTGGGTAACACAAGAGTCAATCCAAGTGAAGAGGAAAAATCTATCACATTACACAGTGGGACACAATTGTCAGAGTGTCAAATGTATACTACTCAACCAATAGAAGAGAAACATACACCTACCCTTGGTAATGGTTATTAAACAAAAAAAATAAATTCAAGTTGAAGATAATGTGGAGGAAGATGAAAATCAGCTTTCAAAATTTAAAAGTAAAGAAAAGAAAAAGAAAACAAGGCACTCAATGAAAGTGTGAAAGATCACACACCACCTATGCCATTTATAAAAAAACCAATGTAGGGGAAGTTGGATTATCATTTATTGAAATTCATGGATATATTTAATAATCTTAAAATAAATATTTATTTTGTGGGATCCATCATACAAATGATCCACTGTGAAAAATTTATCAATGAGGTTTTTCTTAAGAAGAAAAATAGATGATGTAATAATAGTCACAATGCATGAGGAATGTTCAAAATTAATACCCAAATCCTTAACTCATAAACAAATGGACCTTGGTAGCTTTAATATTCCTTGAAATATTAGAGGATTTTATTTTGGGAGAGCTTTATACGACCTTGGATCTAGTGTAAACCACATTCCCTCTATAGTTCTTGAAGAACTAGTAATTAGAGAATTAAAACCAACTAGGGTCACCTTGATAATGGAAGACTAATCAGTAAAATATCCTTAAGTAATTATAGAGGATGTTCTCATAATGGTCAATAAATATTACTTCCATGCCGATTTAATTTTCCTTGATGTGGAAGAAGATTAGAACATATTACTCCTTTTTTGGGATATCATTATTATAATCATACAGAGAACTGGTTTATGTCCAAGAGGGAATATTAATTTCTAGAGTTGGTGAAGAAAACATAAAATTTAATGTATTGAAAGCTATGAAAAACCACTCTTTAACCGACTGTCATTTCATGGATTTTATTGAAGAATGTGATTAGTTTGTAAGGGATTCACTGAATCTCAAGGATTTACACAAGTAAAAGGATGAGTTAATTGAATCGATAGAAGAAGTATAATTCATCATAAACATAGTTGAGCCTTTGGATATATAAAAGTTCACCTCATTATCCCCATCACTTTAAAATACTCAAACACTTGAGATCAAACATCTTACACCTAACCTAAGATATAGTTAACTTGGTATATTTAAACACCTTTTTAGCCATCACAAATACTAATATTTCAAGTGAACAAGAAATTAAACTGCTCAATGTCCTTTCATAAATGAAGATAGAGACAAGATGTATTATTTCTAATTTAAAAAGTATATATCTTATCATCTGCACTCTTAGAATACATACAGAAGATAATTCAAAACCATACAGGATACCACAAAGATGCTTAACAAATCCAAAGAAAGAAGTTGTCAAGAAATAATTCATTAAACTTATTAACATTGGATTAATATTTATTATCTATGATAGTCAGTGGATCAAACCATTATAAGTGGTACCTAAAATGGCTTGGACTATAGTGGTTGAGAATGATAGAGGAGAATTGATACCCACAAGAATAGTGATTGGATAGAGAGTTTGCATCAATTATAAAAAATTGAGCGATGACACCATAATAGATCACATTCCACTACCATTTATTGATCAAATCCTTGAAATATTGATAATAAGAAATTAATATTGTGTATTGTATGGATACATAGGTTATAAACAAATTGTGATTACAATAGAGGATCAGGAGAAAAGAACATTCACTTGTACATATGGTACATTATTTTACCAATGAATTCCTTTCAGAATGTTCAATGCACTAGGAACATTTCAACAATGAATGATGAAAATATTCCAGGAAATTATTGAAGATTTCTTAGAGATATTCATGGATGAATTCTCTATTTATGGTAATTCTTTTGATGAATGTCTGGAACACTTGGATATTGTTTTGGAGAGATGTGAAGAAAAGAATTTGGTGCTCAATTAGGAAAAATATCACTTCATGGTAAAATGTGGGATAATTTTAGGTCATAATATTTCATATAAAGGAATTTTAGTTGATTCTTACTAGATCAATATAATCTCTGAGATACCCATTTCTACTTCAGTTCATTTTATTCGAGGTTTTATTGGGAATGTTGGATTATAATGAAATTTCATTAAGGATTTATCTGTTATAGCGCACCCCCTTACCACCTTTTTGGGGAAAGATATTACATTCCACTTTTGGATTGACAGTCAGGATACTTTTTAAATGTCAAGGAAATTCTTGGTTGTGGCCCTGATAATTATTTAACAAGATTTGGAGAAACTATTTGAGTTAATGTGTGATTCTAGTGATTGGGAAATTGGTGATGCATTGTGAAAAAGGAAAGAAAGGATTTTTAAACTGATCACTTATGCCACATTCACATTTAATAAGGATCAAAACAATTACACAACATTTGAAAAAGATCATCTAATAGTTTTATCTGCCTTAGATAAATTTCAATATTTCCTGCTATTCTCCAAATTCACCATGTATACAAATAACTTTTCACCATGGTATATGATGAAAAACAATGATGCCAATCCCAAACTAATTATATGGATATTGTTACTTCAAAAATTTTACATTAAAGTCAAGGACAAAAAGGGACTTGAAAATTTTATTTCTGATCATTTGTCTCTCTTAGAACATAAAATATGTAATATAATTGTGTATTTAATTAATGAAACATTTTCTGATGAACAAATCTATACCACTGAGACAATCACAACTTGGTATGAATTTTTTTGAATTACTTAGACTCATGTGTGGTACACCTAGATTTATCAAAGGAGAATAAAAAAATATTTTTGAATGAAGCACACCATTACTAATGAGTTGATCCATTACTTTTCAAGGAATGTGTAGATGGAATGATTAAAATATGAATCCTAGTATAATAATTTAATAGTATTTTGAATTTGTACCATGATATAGAAGTTGGAGGACACCATGGAATTTATCATATAATTAGCAAAGTGTTATAATGTTTTTCGTACTAGCTGACCATGAATCATGATATTTGGGAGTTCATCACATATTGTGATAAATTCAAAATGAACTAAGAGTATAAGCTGGAAGCATGATATTCCACAATAGTAAATCATGGACATTGAAATTTTTGACATATGGAGAATAAACTTCATGAGTCCTTTTACTAAATCATTTCGAAAATATTACATCCCTGTATGCATTGACTATATGTCAAAGTGGGTGGAAGGTGATGTGTTTGCAGAAAATAATTTTCAAGTTGTCATTAAAATTTTAAAGCAACACATTTTTACCTAGTTCGGGATTCCAAGGATCATCATTAGTGACCGTGGAACCCACTTCAATAAGGATCAATTTTTGAAGCCAATGAATCACCGTGGATGTCTCCACTACATGAGAATACCACACCAAACACAGAAAAATGACTAATATGAGGTTTCAAATAGAGAGATTAAGATTATTTTAGAGAAAATTGTGTGTTCATCTCAGAAATATTGGGCCATAAAACTTGAAAATGCGATATAGGTTTATAGGAATCCATTAAAATCACTTATTGGCATGTCTCTATATTGTTTGATCTTTGAAGAAACATGAAATCTTGATATAGATCTAAAACACAAAGCTTACTAACTCATGAATAAGATGAATTTTGAGTTCAAAACTACCCATGAACATAATTTTCTACAGATGAGATGAGGAGGGAAGCATATGAAAATGATTTGATCTATAAAGAGAAAAATCAAGCCTGGAATGACAAACATATCAAAAAAATTAAATTTGCATTGGGAAAAAAATTTCCACTCTTCAGATCCAGACTTTAGATCATGTTAATAAATCTCAAATCAATGTGGTCAGGTCGTTACAGTATTTTTTTATCCCAATGGTGCAGTTGAAATATCTAATGGGAAGATGCCTCTATTTAAGGTTAATGGTCAATGTATAAAGCATTATCACACTTCAGATATTCTAGGAATCACGGAAGAAGTTTAATAAACAAGAGAGGGTGTTCATCTGGATGAATACATTAAAATTAGCACTTCTTGGGAGGAAACCAATGTTTTTCTCTATTCCATTACTTTCATTTATTAGTTCTAGTTTGTTTTAGGAAATAAACCAAGAATGTGTGGATCATTTTCAGATACTCCGGAATTTTTTTACACTTGTTATTCTTCCACATATTTTCTTTCATCTATGTGATTTTTGGTGTTATAATTATGATATGATGCGAGTATGTTCTTTCCATGTGTAGATTTTACAGATACATCATTTCTGGAGCTTCATCAAATACATGAAGCCTTTCTGCGTCTATCTACACTTACACAGTTAAGTGTTTTATTATCTATCATATTTTATGCTTTTAAAAACACTATTTAAAACAACTAACTAATAAAATATAATAAAAAATTGAAAAATGAAAAAAATAACATTCCTATCATTGTTGAACACACATGAAGCTATTATATTTTTATTATAACATGGTTAGAGGCATAACAGTTGTCTCCTTGGACAGTTCAAGCACATTATTTTTGTTTGAAATGATTTCATTCATAATACCCTGATTTAAATGATTTTTTATATCAGTCCTTGCTTTGAAAATGTTTTCTAAGAACTTTTCTTGTTTTTTAATTAAAGAGATAGGAATTTTTAATGTTGTAGTGAAATAAATATTGATTTTTTTGATTTATTTATCTCTATTGACTCATTGAGGCACCCGTAAATATTTTCCATCATGTAACCCTTATAATCCAAGAAGAATACTTTTTAGGATGATTCCTTAGCTGATACAATTTCCTACCCATTTATTGACAATTTACATGATAATATTCAATCTATGTATAGGGGGGAGATTTATTCATGGAGAGGGTAGTTTGAGGGATAGTGATGAATTTGATGCACATGGATCAAAATTATTTTTTCATGATTTTATGTGTTATTTTTAATAGTATCCACATGTGTTTCATCTATTTTGATATAGGAATGTATATTCTTTTTTGTTCCAACAACGAGTACATATGTAATCATTACGCGGTAACCCTCACCTTTAAGGATACCTATAAAAGTGATGAATCATTACTCTAGGAGATATAGAGTTTTCAATATGACCTAATTTTTACTGAGATTCTACTAAGGATGAGCTACCTGTGTACCTTTTCTTAGGATATTGTCTTATATGTGTTTCTTGGGGTTTTGGTGTTGATACTCACTAGTTTTTTTTCCCATCTTATTTAAGTGAGTTTTTTTCCCAAAAACAGAAAGAAAAGAACAAAAATATGAAGAATAAGAAAAAACATTTATTATCATATGCTTGAGGACAAGCAATGTTTTAAGCGTGGGGGAGTGAGATTTTGAGGGATTCATTTGGGTTCACTCTTATCACGAATTTATTTCAAGATTCAACCCCCATTTTAACATAAATTGCCATTTTTTTATGACCCACCACCCCGCAAGATCAGATACATCTAAACCTCATATAAAGTTCATGATATTAGGGTTTTATTTTGATTTCCACTAGCAGAGATGTGATAATCATGCCAATTCTATAGTATGCATGCATGTGTATGAGGATTGATCATAGAATTGATCAAATTGTTTGAGCAATGAGAGTGATAGCGAGGTAGGTCACATGATTCAAGAGTGTAGATATTTTTTATAGAAAGAATGTGAGTGGAAGGGAAAATATTTTTGGAAATTGGTATTTTAAATGAATCATGATATTTTTTGGGTAAAAAGTATTTTTTTGAATTTGTAATTTTGATGCTTTGATTTGTACGTGGGTCCAGTTGCATATTCATTCTGATTGTTTTTTCTTTGCAGTGAATATGTTTAAGTGTGGGGGATTTTATGCACATGGATTTCGCATGAATTTTTAATAATTTTATAATTCATTTTTAATTATTTTTCTAATTTCTTTTAGTGTTTTTAACTTCTTTTTATAGATTTGTAATATTTTAGTTATTTTTATTGTTTTTAGTTAATTATATTTCAATATTAGTAATTTTTTATTTTTATTAGTTCATATTAATTTTATATATTATATTTAACACTATATTATTATTATTAGTTTTGCTAATATTAGTTTATTAATATTTATTAGTATATATATTAATTGTCTATTTTATTATTTTATTTTATTATTTTATATATTTTTAGTATTAATAAAAGTGGTATCTTTATTATTAATTTACTACTTTTATTATATTAATATTTAATAGTAGTAATATTATAATAATATTTTTATTTAATTACATGTGAATAAAAAAAATATTTATTTACCCACATAACATTTTCTTATAATTAGATTTGTTTATATTTAATTAGTTTAATATTCATTTATTTAATTTTAATTATAGTATTATTATTATTATTGTTAACAATTAACATTTAGATAATAATTTTATTTTTAAATTTGAATTTTGAGTTTGTGTTTTTTAATTTTTGCAGATAGGCATGCAAATTATTTTCTTATTCTTAAGGATAAAAAAACCTATAAAGGCATCACCCTCTTCTCTTACCTATAAGAGCACCACACCTCAATAACCTAGTAATCCAAAAGCCTTCTCCTTGCCATCTCCTATCCACCAATGTAGAGGAAATCGCCAGACCTGCTTCTCATCCAGGGTAGCACCTCCTTCCGCTGATCCATAAGCAGATGCCTCAAACACTTCCCCTCCCTTTCCTATAATAGATTGATCAGACCATCAAGAGTTCACCCATATTCCATGCGTGTATCACTTGGAAACCATCCTTCTTCCCCATTCACATCACGAGGCGGACACCCACATCCTTCCCACCATGGTGGTCTGACCCCCTGCACACCCAGCAGGGCCGAACCGTATACAATCTTCTGTGCGTCATCCCATGACACATCTCCTTCCTCCTTTACTGCGTACAACACACACCATCGTACTCCTCTTTTACAACACCTTCCTCAACCATACCCTCATCCAGGCTGCTCCACCATGCATCATACTCTTCTCCCTCTCACACCAGTGCACTAGCCCACCACCCTCTTTGCCTCCCTATCATGTACAATGAAGTAGGATATCCCAAAACATCCTCTCCTTATCTGATCCTCTATAATAGAACCATGTGGTAGAATATCACCACCGCCGATGTATCCTCCTCTGCATATAAACTCACCACAATTTCTATTTTGGTGATACTTCTCTACTGCTTCACCACTCACAGAGCATTCAATTTTCATCTAAAGATTTATCGGAGTGCTTTTCATGGTAAGATTGAACATTGATACAATTATTTTTTTAGTAGTATAGGTACAATTTTAATGCTTTATCATTTTATTATCTCTTGTATGTTTTTAGATCTGATGTCCAGGTAATTTTCTATGAGTTCGGGTACTGAGGAATTGAATTTGTTGTGTATACCATAGTGACATTTTTATTTTGTGGATAATTATTCAATTTAATTTATTTTCATTTTAATTTTTATCTACTTTAGTTATATTTTCACTAAAATAATATTTGAAATTAAAAATTTCCATTTTAATTATTAGTCAATTCGGCAAGCCAAGAAAGTAAATCATGTTGCCCGATTATAGTGAAAATAAGTTGTGCATCTTTGTGAGAAATGAGCAGTGTCATTTCACCAATTGGTTTGAAATTTAAAACAACCTCCTAATTTATTTATAACACCAAATAATTAGACCTTAAATAAATTATAAGATAAAAAATAATCCTTTAAAAAGGATTTATAAATTGTGAATCGATGATAATTAAGGGAGATAAATATTTGACCATAGAAAGAAAATAGTTTTCATGGATGCATGGTAGTTTGATTATGAAATCTGCATCCCTAACACATTTTTTTGATAAAATATCTTTTCCCTTTTTTTAATTTCAATTTTCTTATGTTTCATTTTCTTTCGTAATTTTTAATTTTATAAAAAAATAAATCCCCTCAGTTGATTGCTCTCCTGAACATTATCCAATGAGATAATTTTAGTGAACTAGATCTCGATCTTTCTAGGGTTCTCCCCTCTCTCTACTTTTATTGTATCCAATTTGTTATAATACTTTTCACATTATACGTGATTCAACGCGTATACCCAATATCATTGTAAAAATATATTGTGATATTGTTGGTCGTATCTTGACCACACCCTATTGAGACCCCTCTCTGGATTGGTACTGGGATAAGCTTTGACCCTCAAAGCTCTCCTCCAATATGCTAGGGGTCACTAACTATAACTAAGGGTATACATCTATCAAATTTAAGGCATTACCCTTTTTAAAACAATACAAAAGACTATAACATAAAATTAAAACAACTATTAACAATAAAAAATCCATGTTCAACTATATAAAAACAATGAATAATACATGACTATCATTTAGCTTAATCAGAATACATGGCTTTTAAAACATCATAAAAACAATTAAAAACCCAAAATATATAAAAAAACCTAGGAAACCCATATTTATTTTTGGTATATCAAAAAATCCACAAAAAATATTCTCTT
The DNA here is from genome assembly GCA_963277665.1 of Viscum album. NCBI lineage: Eukaryota > Viridiplantae > Streptophyta > Magnoliopsida > Santalales > Viscaceae > Viscum > Viscum album. The sequence goes on along the minus strand of OY728132.1, from coordinate 1,899,353,318 downwards.
ACTAACAATATCAGTCAACAAGTTGATGCCACCCCATAACTACACCAACCAAATTCTACAAACCTATATATAAAATTAAGTGTGAAAATATATACATACTCTATAGGCCATCCCTTAATGATGAAAAATCTATTAATTATAATGTATGTATAATAATCAATATAGTAAAATTACAACACATAATCATACCTTCACTAACCAAAACCACCCATGGTAATCTAGGTAAAACATAAACTAGTGATGTAACGCCCCGACCCCAGCTACCCAGAGTCGGTGCATTACTTCGTAACATTGGCATGATCACAAAAGATTAAGTCTCGAAAGAACAATTAGTTTAGTAGCCTTGGAAACACTATATACATTCATAAATGTTACATTACACCATAAGGTGAAAAAATACAATAACAAAGTCTCCATAGCCCATACTCATATCCTCTTCTGACTATCCCTGCAGGTCATTCATAAAATACCTCTTCACATCCGGGAAAAAATTAAAACATTGAAAGGGGTGAGCTCAGATGATGAGTATGGATAACAATATTGCGGAAGCTTTCATAAATAAACATAAACATTTAAGGCAATGTATAACTAAAACAAAAGCCTTTTAAACTTGAACATCAACATAATATAGAAAAAGTAAAATGAGATAATGCCATTTACTTCTTCACATGGATATTCTACTGGTCGAATAATCACATGAAATATCAATAACCACTTTCATAATGATGGAATGCATAATGCTAGACTATCATAACCACGTAGTCAAGGCCACGTGCCAAGACCACAAATAAGATTTTGTCAAGGCCTCGTGCCAAGAAACTAGTTTGTCTCATGAGACCTGTCGATGCATCGAGGAGCTATAGAGGGCTCCACCCGTAACTTATTAAGTCCAATGCATTACTCATATAAATAGGTTTAAACATATCATAAACCATAACATAATCGTATCACATAAAAAATGCATAATGGAAACATAAAATTTCCACATTTCAATCACAAGATATCAATACAACACATTGATATAGTAAAAACGCTTTCAAAACCATTTTCAACACCAAAATAAAATAATGTTAAAACTTTGTATTTAATTTTCATTAAAAAAATGTTATGGCTTGTAGAGGAAGCCGATACTCAAATAATGGTCACGGCGGCGGAGAAGTCATTGTCACCACATATGTACGGAAATAAAAATATTCCCTTTTTGTCATTTAGTAAAACGCTTCGTATTAAAAAGATTCCTTTTGAATAAACGTAAAAGTCAAAGGGGTTTATACACCGTATAAAAGAAAGTTATGTATAAAACCAAATATGCCTCAATGAAAGGAGATTGAGACGAAGTCCTTTATTATATGTATTCACTATAGGTACACATAAAGAATGTAAAAATACAAAATAATACATAATAATATCATGACATAATTTGAAAGTAGGAGATTAACCCAAAGAATGGAATTTGGGTTATGAAATTCCCCTACCTCGTGTCCGACTTGACTCAACCGTTCTTTATCCTCCTGAATAATATACTAGAGTTAATATCAACCTTATTAATAACAATTTTAAATTTCATTATCCTTTTTATATCACTTATTACAATGTTATGAACATTATGTAATTATTTAAGTTAATAACGGTCATTTTGTCGATCTTTGGTACTTGAGTCAACAATGAACTTCTTATAATTACAAGTTGTTCATGTGGTGAAATATCCATTATATCCAGAATTATATTCATTATTTAGATATCATATATATCCTATATATCCATTATATACATTCATTCATAATATTACGTAACATTTAGAGGTATGAAATGAAATCCACCATTCATTGAGATGGTAAGCCATACGTACGCATGAACACTACATTCATTTCTATTTAGTATTTAATGGAATGAAATCATAATGATATAAATGTATAATATATTTCCAGTATAATATATCATATAATACCATTTTATCCATCCTTTATACATCCCACATATTGTATTAACGATTCAAATCACTTTGAGGGGGCGGTAGTCCGCACTTTCTAAAATGAAAATATCGCGTTTACCCATAGTGGAAACCATAAAGGTATGCCATAAATGAAAAATAAAAAATCATAAGGAAAAATAAAACATAATATATATCATATATAAAAATATTTTCATCATAATTGCCACCATTATAAGTGTTATATGAGTGTTGAACAATCATCGTTTCGTGAGGCAAAAATTCGCCATCCACAGAAACAGTATGTTCTTTAACCATTAGATGTAGGTGTGTGTAAGTGTAGCTCTAATACTTCTTATAACAACATCCTAGTATATTGAGGATACTTGAGTTGTTACAAAATAAATAAATAAGATGTGTTTAGGGGGTTGGAGAAGAAAAATAAAACAAAACAACATTAGAGAAGACATTACCTTAAAATCGGGTAACTTTTTTTATTTGAGCCAAAGGCTTCCTTGGGAAGAGTTCTGCCCAATGTGAGGCTTCTAGGAGTAAGAGGTGGAAGATGGAAGAGTATTTGGGCAGAGGTTGGACGAGACAAATGGCTTGAAAGTGTGAATGAGGTGGTAGAGTTGGGGGCCTTTTATAAGTGGAGGGGAGGGGCACTCTTGGAAAGTACGGAAATGTTACATTATTATACAATGCTTTCGGATTCCAAAGGTCCCACACTTATATAATTCGATGATAAGGTGATAAGGGTTCGAAATATACTCATCCAATAGGTTTTTGACAGGTGTATGCCTGGGATTTTACATTATCTTTTCATTTTATTTAAATCGTTAATTAATGAGTTAATCGCTACATCATCATGGTGTCATAAATAATTTAATTTATTTAATGTCCAAAAATTATAAAAAAATTACTATGATGTAGGAAATATTTTTATCTTTCCAATTACTATTTATAGTAAAAAAATATGACTTGTACAACCCCATGTAAAAATTGTTTTAGTAAAACATTTAATGTTTGTGTCATTTTTTTACTTTAACATTAAATAAAAGGTATTTATGTCATTTTCCAACTAAAGTAGATCCATGGGTCCCCAAGTTGACCAATGGATTGTCTTGGTATGCCATGGCACATCCAATGAGGGTAGCACATGTGTCAAGCTCATCTCATATTATTAAAACATTATTTTTACCTTAAACTACACTAATTACCTCTAATCGCGATTAAGAACTTAAAAGTTACTATTCACCAAAAAATTATTTTAATCTCATTGAACCACATTTTACTACTTAATGAAAACCATGTATGTTGGATTTTTGATATTCAAAACACAGAAGTGGTAATATTTCATTTAAACGAAAAATCAGTTATTTAACTACCACTTAGTGGTTTCACTATTCATAAAAAATTGAAGTTTTTCAGAACAATGCCAAAATTTCACCCTAAGCTATAATTGATATTCCGAATTCAAAAATGATGTCTATTTTACAAAATTAAAAAAATATATTGTAACACCCCGAGCTTCCATGGTATGCTTCTCATTCAATAATGCAATAGTTTGCATTGTACGCAACATCGAGTTCTAACACACCGCGACTAATCAAAGTAGCCGTTATGAATAGTAATAACCACTTTTTAAAATTATAGAAATTTTATATTTCAAAATGGACTTCATTTTTGTATTCGTAATATCGAAATTATCCTAAGTAGAATTTTTTGTAACTTTCTGAGAACTTCCAATTTTTTATGAATAGTGAAAAATACTTAAAACAACTTTTTTAATCAAAATAATTTATTTTGAAAAATTATACTATTTAGTGGTTTTAAAGGATAAATAGAATATATTTTTACCATTTTATCAAATGGTGGTCATTAAAATTAATTTAACATTGAAATTGGACATAAACAATTGCCAATCTTTTGATATAAATTGTTTCTTAAAAACACGCTATTTGTCGTAACAACGGGAATAAATTATAAAATTAATTAATGAAACTTATATGTTTGGAATTTTGTAAAATAGACATCATTTTTGAATTCAGAATATCAATTATAGCTTAGGGTGAAATTTTGTCCTTGTTCTGAAAAACTTCAATTTTTGATGAATAGTGAAACCACTATGTGGTAGTTAAATAACTGATTTTTCGTTTAAATAAAATATTACCACTTCTGTGATTTGATTTTCAAAAATCCGACATACATGGTTGTCATTAATAAGTAAAATGTGTTTCAATGAGATTAAAATAATTTTTTTGGTGAATAGTAACTTTTAAGTTCTTATTCGCGATTAGAGGTAATTAGTGTAGTTTAAGGTAAAAACAATGTTTTAATAATATGATATGAGCTTGACACTTGTCATACTCATATTGGATGAGTCATGGCCGACCAAGACAACCCATGGGTAAACTTTGGGACCCCATGGAGCCACTTTGGTTGGAAAATGACATTAATATATATTTATTTAATGTTAAAATTAAATTGACACAAACATGAGTTGTTTTACTAAAATAGTTTTTAAGTGGGGTTACACATGTCCAAATTTTGACTATAAATATTCATTAGAAAGCTAAAAATATTTCCTAAATCATAGTAGTTTTATTATAATTTTTAGACATTAAATAAATTAAATTATTTATGACATAATTATGATGCAGCGATGACCTCATTATTTAACGATTTTAATAAAATGAAAAGATAATGTAAAATCCAATGCTTAAACTTGTCCAAAGACTATTGTATGGGTATATTTCGAACCCTTATCACCTTAGACACTAATTATATAAGTGTGGGACCATTAGAATCCGAAAATCATTGTGTAATAATGTAACATTTCAATCTTTCCAAAAGAGCCCCTCCTTCCACTTATAAAAGGCCCCCACCTCTCCCACCTCATTTACACATTCAAGCCATTTGGCTCGGCCAAACTCTGCCAAAATACTCTCCGAACTTCCACCTCTTACTCCTAGAATCCTCACTTTGGTCATAACTCTTCCCAAGGAAGCCTTTGGCTTAAATCAAAAAGAGTTACCCGATTTTGAGGTAATGTCTTCTCTAATGTTGTTTTGTTTTATTTTTCTTCTCCAACCCCCTAAACTTTTTTTATTCATTTATTTTGTAACAAAAGAAGTATCCTCAATATACTATTATGTTGTTATAATAAGGATTCGAGCTACACTTACACACACCTACATCTAATGGTTAAATAACATACGGTTTCTGTGGATGGCGAATTTCTGTCTCACGAAACGATTATTATTCAACACTCATATAACACCTTAAAAGGTGGCCATTAAGATGTAACTATATTTATATATGATATATAATGTGTTTATGTTTTAATTATTCTTCTGTATTTCTCATTTATGTCATACTTTATGATTTCCATTATGGGTAAAACGCGATAATTTCATTTTAGGAAGTGCGGACTACCGCCCCCTCAAAGTGATTTGAATCGTTAATGCCATATTTGGGATGTATAAATGATGGATTAAATGGTATTATACACTATATTATACTGGAATTATATTATACATTTATATAATTATGATTTTGTTCCATTAAATATGAAATTGAAATGAAAGTAGCGTTCATTCGTACGTACGGCTTACCGTCTCCATGAACGGTGCATTTCATTTCTTACCTCTAAATGTTACGTAATATTATAAATGAATGTATATACTGGATATATAAGATATATATGACATCTAAATCATGAATATAATTCTGGAGATAATGGATATTCTACCACATAAACAACTTGTAATTATAAGAAGTTTATTGTTGACTCAAGACCAAAGATCGACAAAACGACCATTATTAACTTAAATAATTACATAATGTTCATATCATTGTAATAAGTGATATAATAAGGATAATGAAATTTAAAATGGTTCTTAATAAGGTATATATTAACTATAGGTTATTATTCAGGAGGTTAAAGAACGGTTGAGTCAAGTCAGACACGAGGTAAGGGAACTTCTTAACCCAATTTCAATTCTTTGGGTTAATCTCCTACATTCAAATTATGTCATGATATTGTTATGTCCTATATTTTATTTTTACATTATTTATGTGTACTTATAGTGAATACACATTATAGATGTACATTATTTAAAAAATGATCTTTTTAAGGACTTCGTCTCAATCCCCTTTCATTGAGGCATATTTGGTTTTATACACAAATTTGTTTTATACGGTGTATAAACCCCTTTGACTTTTATGTTTATTAAAAAGGAATCTTTTTTATACGAAGAGTTTTGCTAAACGACAAAAGGTAATGTTTTTCTTTCCGTACTTATGCGGCGACAATGACTTCTCCGCCGCCGTGACCATTATTTGAGTTTTGGCTTCCTCTACAAGCCGTAACTTTTTTTTAATGAAAAATAAATACAAAGTTTTAACTTTCTTTTATTTTGGTATTGAAAATTGTTTTGAAAGTGTTTTTATTATATCAATGTGTTGTATTGATATCTTGTGATTGAAATGTGGAAATTTTATGTTTCCTTTATGCATGTTTTATGTGATACGATTATGTTATGGTTTATGATATGTTTAAACCTATTCATATGAGGAATGCATTGGACTTAATAAGTGACGGGTGGAGCCCGCTATAGCTCCTCGATGCATCGGCAGGTCTCATGAGACAAAATAGTGTCTTGGAACGAGGCCTTGACAAAATCTTATTTGTGGTCTTGGCACGAGGCCTTGGCTACATGGTTATGATAGTCTGTCATTATGCATTACATCATTATGAAAGTGGTTATTGATATTGCATGTGATTATTCGACCAGTAGAATATCCATGTAAAGAAGTGAATGGCATTATCTCATTTTACTTTTTCAATATTATGTTGAAGTTTAAGTTTAAAAGTCTTTTGTTTTAGTTATACATTGTCTTAAATTTTAATGTTTATTTATGAAAGCTTCCGCTATATTGTTAACCTTACTGGGCATCCGAGCTCACCCCTTTCAATGTTTTAATATTTTCCAGGATGTGAAGAAGTATTTTATGAATGACCTGCAGGGATAGTCCGAAGAGGATAGAAGTGTGGACTATGGAGACTATGTTATTATAGTTTTTCACTTTGTGATGTAATGTAACATTTATGAATGTATCTAGTGTTTCCAAGGCTACTAAACTAATCGGTCTTTCGAGACTTGATCATTTGTGATCATGCCAATGTTACGAAGTAATGCACCAGCTCTGGGTAGCTGGGGTCGGGGCATTACAGTTGGTATCAGAGTAAGTTTAGTACAAACCTTGGAAGCTAGATTTAGATAAACTCTGATTAGAGCACGTAGACCTAAGATGAACTTTGAGGATTAGTATAGAAGAACTTTCTAGAATTTTGGTATTATAGAGATTTTGTGAGTTTCCCGAGCAATACATCCCTTTCTGGATACGAGCAGGTAGGGGCGTCTCTGGCATAGATGTACCTAGGGGTAAAACCCGAAAACACCGCTTTGAGCTAGACTCGAACGGGAACTGGTGCACGACAACGGGCCTTGCTTCACTCTTTGTTACGACACTCCCGGGGGATATGCTTAGGTTAATTCTCGTTTTCTTTACAAACCACTATGAACGGTTATGAGTATATACTTCCTCAAAGAAAACCTTTTTATGATTGTGGATTATATCCATAAATAGTTCAATTTATGTTAAGTATTTTATAAGTATGGAATTATGTATTTTGATTCATAAACTAATCTAGTTTATGGAATTGTATAGAAATGGCGCCTAGTAGAAGGAATGTGAACTCCATCAATACGTATGATACAAAGAGTAAGAAGGATCATATCATTCATTGTATTAAGCCAACATTTTGAAGGGAAATATTCTCCCATGTGTTATCAACATATGAAGAAATAGTATCATGTGTTAATAAGATAAGTAGGTAATTCTCTGAGTCTTATGGAATTGAAGGGATGAAAGAGAAGAAAAGGATGGAAGAGAGAATGATGGATAAAGGGACGAGGGAAAAGAAGAATTTTCCAATATGTGATAACTGTGGGAAGAAACACCTTGGAATTTTCCTGAAGGGAATGGGAGTTTGTTATAAGTGTGGAGAAAAAGGACACCAAGTGCGTGACTGCAAGGGTAAGAAAATGGTTTCAAATGTACAATGCTTCATCTGCAAGGAGTGGGGACACTACGCAAACCAATGTTCAAATCATCAGAGTATGCCCCAAATGATGTTATTGGATAATAATGAAGTTATGATACTACCACAGATGAGGAGGAATGATTAGAGTTCTTATGTTGTTATTAAAGAATTTTGTAATTTGAGTGTTGTATCAATGATGTACTTGTTATAATAATTTTGGAGTATATAAGGATTGTACTGCAGTACTATTTCATCTAGGACTTGAGATTGTGTGGAACCAAGAAAAGTGACTCCACAGTAGGTTAAATTTTTGGAAAATATATGGTTGAGAGAAAGATAAAACATAATATGGTTCTAATACCAAGATAGTGATTTTGGAATAAGACATGATTGATTCGGAAAAATTATGTTGGATATTCTTAACATCCTTGAAACTGATTAATGATTTGTATACACTTTTGGATAGAAGGAGTATATCTAGTTTTCTATAAGGAATAAGGGATCATGAATGTAATCAATAAGGATTTATGGTAATATAGTATGTTGCAGTGTTTTAAAAGAATACATGATGAAGGTGTTCACATGTTGTTACGCAGAAAAAAAGGAGCTTCATTATGTTTACCTTCTCATAAAATCTGGACTGTGAGTTGGACAAAAGTATTTTGGATAACTATAAAGGTTGGAATGGATTATATTTTACATTGGATACTATTGTTAAGGTTATTTTTGGATATTTATAAAAAGGACAACACGCAGACCGAGTGACAACCCATCGCGTCGGACAAAGCTGCAGGAATCGAACCCACAACCACAGTATGACAAGACTTTATTTCCTACCACTAGCCTACAGGAAGTCCCTGGTTATGACAAAATAATTTTACTAATCTAAATGGTATGTGTTAACATTTTGAACCTTATACAATTAGGATAAGTATAATATTTTTGAGTTCTATTATCTTTTTGAGTGAAAGATGAGTTGAAGGTTAAAACTCTAATTATCAAGAATAAATATATATATACCTATCTCTTATTCAATGAATAAATTAATTCTTAAACTTTAGTAAAGGGATATTAAAACCAAAAAAATGTGTTATCATAATACCTTATGTCTTGTTGAACTGATGATATTTTAAATAAACATAGATTGAAGGCTTTGAGGCCCTCAATTTGACAGTTGATTGTGATTGATGACCTCAATCACTCCCTACAAATATTTACGTTTTTCCTCAAATTATATGTTTCTAATTGCCACCAATGTTCTCCTAATCGAGATCATAATTGGGTGGTGACTTTTTCATTTCCCTTTCCCACTTATTAAGGCCAAATTTTATTAATCTTATTTGTGATGTGGGTTTTCCCCAAAGGTATTTTCTCTTTTCAACCATTTATTTTCCATGAAAAATTTCAAATATCGAGGACGCAATTTATTGAAGGAGGGGAGAATGTAACACCCGGAGCTTCCATGGTACGCTTCTCATTCAAGAATGCAATAGCTTGCATTGTATGTAACTTCGAGTTCTAACACACTGTGACTAATCAAAGTAGCCGTTATGAATAGTAATTACCACTTTCTAAAATTATAGAAATTTTATATTTCAAAATGGAATTCATTTTTGTATTCGTATTATCGAAATTATCCTAAGTTGAATTTTTTGTAACTTTCTGAGAACTTCCAATTTTTTATGAATAGTGAAAAATACTTAAAAAAACTTTTTTAATAAAAATAATTTATTTTGATAAATTATAATATTTAGTGGTTTTAAAGTATAGTTATAATATATTTTTACCATTTTATCCAATGGTGGTCATTAGAATTAATTTAACATTGAAATTGGACATAAACAATTGCCAATCTTTTGATATAAATTGTTTCTTAAAAACACACTATTTGTCGTAACAGCGGGAATTAATTATAAAATTAATTAATGAAACTTATATGTTTGTAATTTTGTAAAATAGACATCATTTTTGAATTTGAAATATCAATTATAGCTTAGGGTGAAATTTTGGCCTTGTTCTGAAAAACTTCAATTTTTGATGAATAATGAAACCACTAAGTGGTAGTTAAATAACTGATTTTTCGTTTAAATGAAATATTACCACTTCTGTGATTTGATTTTCAAAAATCCGACATACATGGTTGTCATTAAGAAGTAAAATGTGGTTCAATGAGATTAAAATAAATTTTTTGGTGAATAGTAACTTTTAAGTTCTTAATCGTGATTAGAGGTAATTAGTGTAGTTTAAGGTAAAAACAATGTTTTAATAATATGATATGAGCTTTAAACTTGTCCTACTCCTATTGGATGAGTCATGGACGTCCAAGAAAACAAATGGGTCAACTTGGGGACCCCATGAAGCCACTTTGGTTGGAAAATGACATTAATATATATTTATTTAATGTTAAAATTAAATTGACACAAACATGAGTTGTTTTACTAAAACAGTTTTTAAGTGGGGTTACACAAGTCCAAATTTTGACTATAAATATTCATTATAAAGATAAAAAGATTTAATACATCATATTATTTTTTTTATAATTTTTAGACATTAAATAAATTAAATTATTTATGACATAATTATGATGCAGCGATGACCTCATTATTTAACGATTTTAATAAAATGAAAAGATAATGTAAAATCCAAGGCGTACACTTGTCCAAAGACTGTTGGATGGGTAGATTTCGAACCCTTATCACCTTAGCCACGAATTATATAAGTGTGGGACCTTTAGAATCCGAAAATCATTGTGTAATAATGTAACATTTCAATCTTTCCAAAAGAGCCCCTCCTTCCACTTATAAAAGGCCCCCACCTCTCCCACCTCATTTACACTTTCAAGCCATTTGGCTCGGCAAACCTCTGCCCAAATACTCTCCCAACTTCCCCCTCTAACTCCTAGAATCCTCACTTTATGCAGAACTCTTCCCAAGGAAGCCTTTGGCTTAAATCAAAAAGAGTTACCCGATTTTGAGGTAATATCTTCTCTAATGTTGTTTTGTTTTATTTTTCTTCTCCAACCCCCTAAACTTTTTTTATTCATTTCTTTTGTAACAAAACCAGTATCCTCAATATACTAGTATGATGTTATAAGAAGGATTCGATCTACACTTACACACACCTATATCTAATGGTTAAAGAACATACGGTTTCTGTGGATGGCGAATTTCTGCCTCACGAAACGATGATTGTTCAACACTCATATAACACCTTCAAAGGTGGCCATTAAGATGTAACTATATTTATATATGATATATAAGGTGTTTATGTTTTACTTGTGCTTCTGTATTTCTCATTTATGTCATACTTTATGATTTCCATTATGGGTAAAACGCAATAATTTCATTTTAGGAAGTGCCGACTACCGCCCCCTCAAAGTGACTTGAATCGTTAATGACATATGTGGGATGTATAAAGGATGGAGTAAATGGTATTATAAACTATATTATACTGGAATTATATTATACATTTATATCATTATGATTTCGTTCCATTAAATATGAAATTGAAATGAATGTAGCGTTCATGCGTACGTACGGCTTACCGTCTCCATGAACGGTGCATTTCATTTCTTACCTCTAAATGTTACGTAATATTATAAATGAATGTATATACTGGATATATAAGATATATATGACATATAAATCATGAATTTAATTCTGGAGATAATGGATATTCTACCACATAAACAAATTGTAATTATAAGAAGTTTATTGTTGACTCAAGACCACAGATCGACAAAACGACCGTTATTAACTTAAATAATTACATAATGTTCATATCATTGTAATAAGTGATATAATAAGGATAATGAAATTGAAAATGGTTCTTAATAAGGTATATATTAACTCTAGGTTATTATTCAGGAGTTTAAAGAACGGTTGAGTCAGGTCAGACACGAGGTAAGGGAACTTCTTAACCCAATTTCAATTCTTTGGGTTAATCTCCTACTTTCAAATTATGTCATGATATTATTATGTCATATCTTGTATTTTTACATTATTTATGTGTACTTATAGTGAATACACATTATAGATGTACTTTATTTAAAAAAATGATCTTTTTAAGGACTTCGTCTCAATCCCCTTTCATTGAGGCATATTTGGTTTTATACACAAATTTATTTTATACGGTGTATAAACCCCTTTGACTTTTACGTTTATTCAAAAGGAATCTTTTTTATATGAAGTATTTTGCTAAACGACAAAAGGGAATGTTTTTCTTTCTGTACTTATGCGGCGACAATGACTTCTTCTCCGCCTTGACCATTATTTGAGTTTTGGCTTCCTCTACAAGCCATAACTTTTTTTTAATGAAAAATAAATACAAAGTTTTAACTTTCTTTTATTTTGGTATTGAAAATTGTTTTGAAAGTGTTTTTATTATATCAATGTGTTGTATTGATATCTTGTGATTGAAATGTGGAAATTTTATGTTTCCTTTATGCATGTTTTATGTGATACGATTATGTTATGGTTTATGATATGTTTAAACCTATTCATATGAGGAATGAATTAGACTTAATAAGTGACGGGTGGAGCCCGCTATAGCTCCTCGAAGCATCGGCAGGTCTCATGAGAAAAAATAGTGTCTTGGCACGAGGCCCTGACAAAATATTATTTGTGGTCTTGGCACGAGGCCTTGGCTACATGGTTATGATAGTCTGGCATTATGCATTCCATCATTATGAAAGTGGTTATTGATATTGCATGTGATTATTCGACCAGTAGAATATCCATGTAAAGAAGTGAATGGCATTATCTCATTTTTCTTTTTCCATATAATCTTGAAGTTAAAGTTTAAAAGGCTTTTGTTTTAGTTATACATTGTCTTAAATGTTAATGTTTATTTATGAAAGCTTCGGATATATTGTTAACCTTGCTGAGCATCCGAGCTCACCCCTTTCAATGTTTTAATATTTTCCAGGATGTGAAGAAGTATTTTATGAATGACCTGCAGGGATAGTCCAAAGGGGATAGAAGTTTGGACTATGGAGACTATGTTATTATAGTTTTTCACTTTGTGATGTAATGTAACATTTATGAATGTATCTAGTGTTTCCAAGGCTACTAAACTAATCGGTCTTTCGAGACTTGATCTTTTGTGATCATGCCAATGTTACGAAGTAATGCACCGGCTCTGGGTAGCTGGGGTCGGGGCGTTACATATATGTTTCATTAATTAATTTTATAATTAACTCCCGCTGTCACAACAAATAGCGTGTTTTTAAGAAACAATATATATCAAAAGATTGACAATTGCTTATGTCCAATTTCAAAGTGAAATTAATTATAATGACCACCATTGGATAAAATGGTAAAAATATATTCTAATTATACTCTAAAACCACTCAATATTATAATTTATCACTATAAATTATTTTGATTAAAAAAGTTGTTTTTATGTATTTTTCACTATTCATAAAAAATGGAAGTTCTCAGAAAATTACAAAAAAATTAACATAGGATAATTTTGATATTACGAATACAAAAATGAAGTCCATTTTGAAATATAACATTTCTATAATTTTAAAAAGTTGTTATTACTATTCATAACGGCTATATTGATTAGTTGCGGTGTGTTAGAACTCGATGTTGCGTACAATGCAACCTATTGCATTATTGAATGAGAAGCGAATCATGGAAGCTCGGGGTGTTACATTCTCCCCTCCTTCAAAAAATTTCATCCTCGCAATTTGAAAATTTTCTTTGAAAATAAATGGTTGAAAATAGAAAATACCTTTGTGGAAAACCCACATAGGAAATAAGGTTAAAAAATATAACATTAAAAGAATGATAGAGAAGTACAAAGGTCACCCGAGATAGCCCATACTAGGATTCTATGAAAATATGGATATGGAGGAGAAACAAAATGTCAAGGTCTGATGGAGAGTTGTAGAAAACAGGATTAGGAGAAAGTTAACCATAAGAAAGTCACAAACTTGTTATGGGTTTAACGATCATTGAATCCCCAATTGGAAAAGTTAACCGGCAACATTTTGTTTTAAGTAACCTTTCATAATGTTAAGGAATTTATTTAGGAGATTTACTAAGAACGTAAGGGAATATACATACTTGTCATGTATACATTCATTCTTTAATAATGTTTTACCACAAACCAATCTTTCACTCTAAAAGGTAATAGATCTCAAAAATATTCTATTTATCCTAATTGTATAAGGTTCCAAATATTAACACATACCATTTAGATTAGTAAAACTATTTTGTAATAACCAGGGACTTCCTGTAGGATAGTGGTAGGCAATAAAGGCCTGTCGCACTATGGTTGTGGGTTCAATTCCTGTAGCTTTGTCCGACACGACGGGTTATGCCCCGCCCTATAGGTTGTCTTTTTCCTAAAACTATAGTATTATAATATTCCAAAAATAATCTTCATAAATGTTTTAACCTTAAACAATACTATCCAAAGTTCATCTTAATCCATTCCAACCTTTATAGTTATCCAAAATACCTCCGTCCAGACTTTCTCTAAAAGGATTCTAAATTCCAAAATCAATTGTAACCTCAGATTCCCCAAAAAAAGTAATGTTTCTCTTATTGTCACATACTAAAAATATGATTACCCTCATCATATTAAATCCTTAATGAAAACAACATGTACTGCAGTACAATCCTTATATATAAAAAATTATTCTTATAACCATAATATAATCCTTGAGTCCAAAAGCACCAATACATAAATTATTCAACTTCAACTGTAGTAACAGAATAAGCTTGTCCTTGATCCCTTGGACTTTTCTGAGGTATGTTTTCCAGACTCTTAGGACATTAATTTTCATAATGCCCCATTTCCCTACAATTGTATCATTCAACATTGATAGACTTTTTCTTTCCTTTGCAATCACGAGCCTGGTGACCTTTTTCTCCACATTTGTAAAAAACTCCCATTACCTTTAGGAAAGTACCAGGGTGATTCTTTCCCCAATTATCGCATAATGGAAAATCCTTCTTTCCCTTTTTCCCTTTATCCGTCTCTTGTTCGACCTTTCTCTTCTTTTCTTGCTTTGCTTTAAAGTCATGAGACTTAGAGAATTCCTTTTCCATCTTGATAGCACATGAGACAATATCTTCGTATGACGAGAAGGTTTGTGAGACTAATGCTCGACGGAGAAACGGTTTTAAAACATCAAAGAAACGATCATTCTTACTTCTTGGGTTACGTATATAATCTGTTGCATGTCTCGCTAACCATGTAATGTTAGACTCATACTTTGCGACATCCTCATCCTCCTTTTGTCTTAGACTCAGAAATTGCATTTCCATATCTGCTCGATGGTCATGTGAAAAGTATTTTTCCAAGAAAATATCTTTAAACTCCCTCCATTCCATATTTGATACCTCATCATCTTCCTTTGTGTTTTGAATCAATGACCACTATTGATCGGCATCTTCAGTGAGGCGGTAAACTGCCATGATAACCTTTTCCCTTTCACTACTCCCCAAGGCGTGGAATATTTTCTCTAAGGAGTTTATCCATTGATCAGCTACTAATGGATTTGTACCCCCATTAAATGTTGGAGGTTGTTGCCTCATGAAGCGGTCTAACATTGATCCTCCACGTTGCGGATCAGGGTGCTCCATACGAGTAACGTTATTATTCATAACCTGAGTGGGATGTCCCAGTATGGTAATAAGTTGATATGCACCAGTTGTATCTCCAGATCTACAATAATTATCTTGAGCAGGATGGCAATCCCCACACGGAGTGTGTGCATTGATACAGTTTCCATTCTTTGCACTTGGCACCATTTCTAAACAATGGCATAAACTAGATTAGTTTATGAATCAAAATACATAATTCCATACTTGTAAAATACTTATCATAAATTGAACTATTTATGGATATAATCCATAAAAATGTTTTCTTAGAGGAAGTATATACTCAAAACCCTTCATAGTAGTTTGTAAAAAAAATGAAAATTATCCTAAGCATATCCCCCGAGAGTGTCGTAACCAAGAGTGCAACAAGGCCTGTTGTCGTGCACCAGTTCCCGTTTGAGTCTAGCTCAAAGCGGTGTTTTCTGGTTATACCCCAAGGTACATCTGTGCTAGAGCCGCCTCTACCTGCTTGTATCTAGACAGGGATGTATTGCTGGGAAAACTCACAAAATATCTATAACACCAAAATTTTAGGAAGTTCCTCTATACTAATCCTTAAAGTCTATCTTCAGGCTATTTTCTCTAATCAAAGTTTATCTAAATATAGCTTCCAAGGTTACTACTAAACTGCCTCTGATACCAACTGTAACACCCCGACCCCAACTATCCAGAGTCGGTGCATTACGTCATAACATTGGCATGATCACAAAAGATCATGTCTCGAAAGACTGATTAGTTTAGTAGCCTTGGAAACACTAGATACATTCATAAATGGTACATTACATCATAAGGTGAAAAAATACAATAACAAAGTCTCCATAGCCCACACTCATATCCTCTTCTGACTATCCCTGCAGGTCATTCATAAAATACCTCTTCACATCCTGGAAAATATTAAAACATTGAAAGGGGTGAGCTCAGATGCTCTGTAAGGATATCAATATTGCGGAAGATTTCATAAATAAACATAAAAATTTAAGGCATTGTATTACTAAAACAAAAGCCTTTTAAACTTGAACATCAACATAATATGGAAAAAGTAAAATGAGATAATGCCATTTACTTCTTCACATGGATATTCTACTGGTCGAATAATCACATGAAATATCAATAACCACTTTCATAATGATGGAATGCATAATGCCAGACTATCATAACCACGTAGCCAAGGCGTCGTGCCAAGACCACAAATAAGATTTTGTCAAGGCCTCGTGCCAAGACACTAGTTTGTCTCATGAGACCTGACGATGCATCGAGGAGCTATAGCGGGCACCACCCTTCACTTATTAAGTCCAATGCATTTCTAATATAAATAGGTTTAAACATATCATAAACCATAACTTAATCGTATCACATAAAACATGCATAAAGGAAACATAACATTTCCACATTTCAACCACAAGATATCAATACAACACATTGATATAGTAAAAACGCTTTCAAAACCATTTTCAACACCAAAATAAACGAATGTTAAAACTTTGTATTTATTTTTGATTAAAAAAAGTTATGGCTTGTAGAGGAAGCCGAAACTCAAATAATTGTCACAGCGGTGGAGAAGTCGTTGTCGCCACATATGTACGGAAAGAAAAACATTCCCTTTTTGTCATTTAGTAAAACGATTCGTATTAAAAATATTCCTTTTGAATAAACGTAAAAGTCAAAGGGGTTTATACACCCTATAAAAGAAAGTTTTGTATAAAACCAAATATGCCTCAATGAAAGGAGATTGAGACAAAGTCCTTAAAAAGATCATTTTTAAAATAAAATAGATCTATTATGTGTATTCACTATAGGTGCACATAAATAATGTAAAAATAAAAAATAAGACATAATAATATCATGACATAATTTGAAAGTAGGAGATTAACCCAAAGAATGGAAGTTCGGTTAAGAAATTCCCTTACCTCGTGTCCGACTTGACTCAACCGTTCTTTAACCTCCTGAATAATAAACTAGAGTTAATATCTACCTCATTAAGAACCATTTTAAATTTCATTATCATTTTTATATCACTTATTAAAATGTTATGAACATTATGTAATTATTTAAGTTAATAACGGTCGTTTTGTGGATCTTTGGTACTTGAGTCAACAATAAACTTTTTATAATTACAAGTTGTTCATGTGGCGAAATATCCATTATATCCAGAATTATATTCATGATGTAGATATCATATATATAATATATATCCAGTATATACATTCGTTCATAATATTACGTAACATTTAGAGGTAAGAAATGCACCGTTCATGGATACGGTAAGCCGTACGTACGCATGAAAGCTACTTTCATTTCTATTTAGTATTTAATGGAATGAAATCATAATGATATAAATGTATAATAAAATTAAAGTGTAATATAGCATATAATACCATTTACTCCATCCTTTATACATCCCACATATGGTATTAACGATTCAAATCACTTTGAGGGGGCGGTAGTCCGCACTTCCTAAAATGAAAATATCTCATTTACCCATAATGGAAACCATAAAGGTATGCCATAAATGAAAAATAAAAAATCATAAGGAAAAAAACATAATATATATCATATATAAAAATAGTGTCATCATAATGGCCACCATTAGAGGTGTTATATGTGTGTTGAACAATCATCATTTCGTGAGGCAAAAATTCGCCATCCACAGAAACAGTATGTTCTTTAACAATTAGATGTAGGTGTGTGTAATTGTAGGTCGAATACTTCTTATAAAAACATCCTAGTATATTGAGGATACTTATTTTGTTACAAAAGAAATAAATAAAAAGTGTTTAGGGGGTTGGAGAAGAAAAATAAAACAAAACAACATTGGATAAGACATTACCTTAAAATCGGGTAACTCTTTTTGATTTGAGCAAAAGGCTTACTTGGGAAGAGTTATTCCCAATGTGAGGCTTCTAGGAGTAAGTGGGGTAATTTTGGAGAGTATTTGGGCAGAGGTTGGCCGATCCAAATGGCTTGAATGTGTGAATGAGGTGGTAGAGGTGGGGGCCTTTTACAAGTGGAGAGGAGGGGCACTCTTGGAATGTAAGGAAATGTTACATTATTATACTATTCTTTTCAGATTCGAAAGGTCCCACACTTATATAATTCAAGGATAAGGTGATAAGGGTTCGAAATCTACTCATCCAATAGGTTTTTTACAAGGTTAAGCCTTGGATTTTACATTATCTTTTCATTTTATTTAAATCGTTAATTAATGAGGTAATCGCTGCATCATCATGGTGTCATAAATAATTTAATTTATTTAATGTCCAAAAATTATAAAAAAATACTATGATGTAGGAAATATTTTTATCTTTCCAATAACTATTTATAGTCAAAAATATTACTTGTATCACCCCATGTAAAAATTGTTTTAGTAAAACATTTCATGTTTTTGTCATTTTTTTACTTTAACAATAAATAAAAGGTATTTATGTCATTTTCCATCTAAAGTGGCTCCATGGGGTCCCCAAGTTGACCCATGGATTGTCTTGGTCGTCCATGGAAAATCCAATGAGGGTATTACATGTGTCAAGCTCATCTCATATTATTAAAACATTATTTTTACCATTAACTACACTAATTACCTCTAATCACGATTAAGAACTTAAAAGTTACTATTCACCAAAAAAAATATTTTAATCTCATTGAACCACATTTTACTTCTTAATGGCAACCATGTATGTTGGATTTTTGAAATTCAAAACACATAAGTGGTAATATTTCATTTAAAAGAAAAATCAGTTATTTAACTACCACTTAGTGGTTTCACTATTCATCAAAAATTAAAGTTTTTCAGAACAATGCCAAAATTTCACCCTAAGCTATAATTGATATTCTGAATTCAAAAATGATGTCTATTTTACAAAATTCCAAACAAATAAGTTTCATTAATTAATTTTATAATTAATTCCCGCTGTCACAACAAATAGCGTGTTTTTAAGAAACAATATATATCAAAAGATTGACAATTGTTTATGTCCAATTTCAAAGTGAAATTTATTCTAATGACCACCATTGGATAAAATGGTAAAAATATATTCTAATTATAATCTAAAACCACTCAATAGTATAAATTATCCCTATAAATTATTTTTATTAAAAAATTTGTTTTTAATTATTTTTCCCTAATCATACAAAATGGAAGTTCTCCGAAAATTACAAAAAGTTTAACATAGGATAATTTAGATATTACGAATACAAAAATGAAGTCCATTTTGAAATATAACATTTCTAAAATTTTAAAAAATGGGTATTACTATTCATAACGGCTACTTTGATTAGTTGCAGTGTGTTAGAACTCGAAGTTGCGTATAATGCAAGCTATTGCATTATTGAATGAGAAGCGTATCATGGAAGCTCGGGGTGTTACAAGTGAATTATATTATCCTTAAACCTAATAGAATATCATACATAAGTATATTCATTACCAGTAATTTACATGTTCTAGTCCATACATTTAATTTGTCAAGATAGTCATTCCCATGAACACCAAAAGCACCACTCTTCAAATAACATGGTATACATAATACAACACATGCCATAAAAAATATTAATGTTCCCTCATTGGCAACTCCATCCAAACCAGTCACAAATAGTCCCAAAAACTCATTTCATAAAGTACATCAACCTTATTTTATCCCCCGAACCATATTAACCCCATGTACACATCATAAATGACATCAAAATTGTCCCCCCTCCTCGTGGTTATCTAACCAATATATATCCACATCCTAGCCTCACCAATAGGATGGGAGCGGACTATGTCTATTAGTTTTCCATCATTATATCCTTATCCCTTATTGTGTTCTTCACCACTCCCAAGAAATATTTCCTCAGGTGGTGGTTGTATAACGATCGATACTCTCATCACATGAAATAAAAATAGATAAAATAATTTATGATCTCAAAAAACTCAGACCTATAATCAAGTTACCAACATAAGAAATCATCATAACATATATTATGGAATCATTATCCATAATAAATCTATTCCAACATTTTCATGATCATACTACTTGTATCATCACCGTATGTCAAATCACAAAAATCATAGGGTCAGGGTACTCCTACCAATAAATTGACACTAACATCTATCTAGGTATATTCATCTAGGGAGAAAAATATGCCTTCCATTATCAAAAGTGATTCACAAAATCATCTAGATGGATTTGTCCAAAAATAAAACACTTCAGACTAATCCTCTAGAGCCACACAAGCTAATCAATGGCATGCCAGGCTAGTGTTGTATACTATTAGATATCTTATCAATGTTGTATAAAAAACTCATAGATAATCTTCTACATAAAAAGAATCAACACTCCATTTATACTACACTCTTATAAATAGAAAATGAGAATATATAAATATTGTGATGTCAACTATCATTTCATATCATAACACTTAGTCTTGGAGTCCATGTCAATTCGCATAACAGAATGATCACACATCATCACTACGTAGCGGTCAAACACATCACAATATCTGGTTCAATTTATATCAATGAGAATACTACATCATATATTCAATAGAAATAAACGTATCATGAATTTGATGGTACACATAAGCCACATTAGTCAACTCAATTTTCAAATAGTTATTTATCAGTTACAAATACAAGTCAAGGGTTCTTCATTGACCATTTTCAGGTGTAACACATTTAAATCATCATGTTATATTGAATCTATTATTGATACAAGTCATCATATGTATACCCATGATAATGGTTCCCACTAGAGTCTCATTGTGTATTGCGATCATCACAATAGTCTCTATACTACACAAGTATATACTATCGTCTAAAATTACTTTGAAGCATTTTT
This sequence comes from Viscum album, assembly GCA_963277665.1. Taxonomy (NCBI): domain Eukaryota; kingdom Viridiplantae; phylum Streptophyta; class Magnoliopsida; order Santalales; family Viscaceae; genus Viscum; species Viscum album. The sequence continues at coordinate 1,899,331,847 of OY728132.1, read as the reverse complement.
TTCATCTTTAAAGCATCAAAGAGACCAACAGAGTAAACCATTGACATTTAAATGAGAAAATGTATAAAATAGATATTTTCAAATTTTTTGTTTTTCTCTTCATTTAAAAAGTCAAGGTCAAATATTTTAGTATGTTAAAAATTCACTTAAAATGATCATTATTAACATAAAAAATATCTTCATCATGATTTAAATGGAAAAAATTGAGATAAACTATTCACTTATTGAATTTGGGTAAAAAAATTTATTATCCAATTTTGGGCTAAATACCTATTATCCTTGCACCACGTACCATACATTGTTCACATGGTCAGAATGAAGTCTTTATCTGACACATTATATATTTTGTTATACAATATAATTAATATTGTATATATAATATAATATAATATAATATAATTTAATATAATATAGTATAATATAATATAATATAATATAATATAATATAATATAATATAATATAATATAATATAATATAATATAATATAATATAATATAATATAATATAATATAATATAATATAATATAATATAATATAATATAATATAATATAATATAATATAATACAATATAATATAATATAATATGATATACTATAATATACTATAATATACTATAATATAATATAACATAACCTAATATAATATAATATAATATAATATAATATAATATAATATAATATAATATAATATAATATAATATAATATAATATAATATAAAATACTATAATATACTATAATATAATATAACATAAACTAATATAATATAATATAATATAATATAATATAATATAATATAATATAATATAATATAAACTAAAATAATATAATATAATATAATATATATCATATCATATCATATCATATCATATCATATCATATAATATAATATAATGTACTATAATATAAAATAATATAATATAGTATAATATAATATAATATATTATAATATAATATACTATAATATACTAAAATATAATATAACATAACATAATATAATATAATATAATATAATATAATATAATATAATATAATATAATATAATTTAATTTAATTTAATTTAATATCCCTAAGGATAATGTATACCCCAAATATATGGTCAATTTATTAATATGGAAGACATTGTGAAACTCAAAATATTTTTAGCTTATAGAGAAAATTTAATAAAGCCTCAATATATGTGATTGTGTGTCAATACTAGGCCTGCTTGATGAAATATTTCTCAAACATCATGCTCCCCACTCACACATGCATGAAGTTCTAAATTTTTTCTACAAATATTCAGGTAGACATACTTTATAAGGTGTAGAAAATTATAATGAGTAATTTCAAGAGTATCCCACTTATGTTGCCTAATACATCATGTAATTCTCTCACAGGATGATTTCATACCACATGTAAAACCATAAAATAAAGTGATATGAACAAGGGATATTGTTCTATGTATCTCCCTCCACTAAACCTATAGAAGGATCTTTACCATGAATCCCATAAGTGATAATTTTTTGAAGACTATAAATTAACTTCAAATATAAGGTTGGATCATGCATTATAACCACAACCTAACCACATCCAAAGAATGATTACTTTTCCTAACCCCTATATTTTCATGAATTAGTTATAATTCACATACCTTTTAGGCTTTTGTGCCATTAAATTATGTAACTTTTAATCCTTTAATGTTCATTTTAGTCTCACTTTGTGAAATTATTCATATATCCAAGGATGTTTTGTATAAGTTTAATCCAACCAATGTTTTTTTCTTACATGATCACATGCACCATTCATAATTAAAAAATTTCAATCTATATAATATTACCTTTATAGTGGTCCTATTCCTACCCTAGATCCCCAACAAATGATTATTTTCATACCATATTAATAATAATTATCTTTCATCCTAAAAAACCTATTTCATGACTCTTTCCAACCATACAGACTCATTACGTGTCATAAAAAATAATTTTGGGACATAATTATTAGTGGAACTCTTGTACCTCAATCTAGTTCATTGATGGACACCTTCTGTTGGGATACCTTGAAGAAATTCGCACTCCCTTTTTAGAGACCCACATCTTTCCAAGTTGTGAAAATAAGTGTAATATTTAATTTTCAAATTTTTGAGTGCTTATGAGGGGTGAATTGGTAATTTTTCATAATAAATGATCTCAAAAATATTTTCGAATGATTTTTTTCATATCGTTTTGGAGATTTTACCCTAGGGATATAATTTGGTGAGATTTCAAGCCGTTTTAATTTTTAAGATTCTATTTAAATTTTTTGAAATAAATATTTTATTTATGAAAAAATTGATATCGTTTTAATGGAGTCCTAGATTGTAATTTGGAATCCGTATTTGGTTCCAGAATGGGGGGTTTTACCTAGATGTGGAATAACATTTGCTCGCATTTTGGGTCATATGAAGAGGTTTAAATAGATATTAAAATTAAATTAAATTAAATTAAATTAAATTTATTTATTTTTTCTCCCCTCCCCCATATATATTCTAGTGTATGTGAGAGGGGTAAGGTTTTCTCCCTTTGTATTGCTCAATCAAACCAAAAATCAAGGAGGAAATAAAAGATAAGTGTCATTGGAGAGCTTAATCCAAGTAATATTTAGATGCAATGACCATGGAGAGAGGGTCTAAGATCGATGATTAATTGATATAAATATGAGGTAAGAAGATATTTTATGAATCCCCATTTAATTCCTTTTTTTTATTTTTCTTTATGGTTTTGGTTTTTGATTTTTCTGAAGGATGTTATAGAGTGTTTGGGGTTTGGATTATCATTATTCATGTTTTGAAAGAAATATGTAGATGATTTTTTTGTGAAATTTATGTTCTGTGGATAATAATAAGGGGTTAATGTGTTTATGCAACAAATAAGGGTGGAGAGGCCATTGTTTAAGGTTAATTGGCTCCACCCTCACATAGGGATCCTACACTATGTAAGGGTAACATGGGGTTACCTTACAAAAGACCATCAAGGTTGTGTATGAGTAACTAAGGGTTACCCCTATGCTTGTCCCTTAGGTATGAATAAGGGAAAAATGTGTTTACCATTCGATAGGGAATACCTCATGTGTATGGGTAAGGTGTTTTTATTTTTTTTAACAAAAAACGTTGTTTTATTTCATCAGAGGATTATTTTGAAGTATAAAAGGGGTTTTTAAGGAGAACAATGTAACAATAATTCCATTCATTTTAATTTTGGGATTAATTAGAAAAGAAATTACAAATTATTTTAAAGTATTAATAATTAAATTTAATTATGTAATTAATTAGAAAATAAATTGAAAATTTATTTTAAAATTAATTAACTTTCAATAAATGTGTGCAGGGCCTCGTATCATTGGATTATAGTCGTTTGGACTTAGATGAGATTAGGAAAGTGTTTTTGGGATAAAATTAAAAGTGTAATAACTCTAAATTGAGGTAGGTGGTCCCTCATACAAACCCCCTTTAGTAAATTCATCTTTCATATACATGGAATTTGTTATGTGTTCTCACAACTTGTGTGTTCTTGAACTTTAAATTAAACAAATCATTTTTGTAATTAAATGAATGGGTTTATTTATGTAAAAATGTATTTGAATGGAATTGAATAAAGTTCAAAGGATCACGATAGACCCTTGTGCACTAGTTGGATTCCATGATCACCAATGGTTAGGGGATAAAATTAAAAATACGTGCCTCATTATATAGGGACCCTCAAGGGGGGGGGGGGGTAAATTATTTTAATTATGTGAACATAGTGGGTATTAGTATAAGTATCCTTAGATCCCATGAGTATGGGTGTATAATTAATTATAAATAATAGTATCAAGTAGTCCATGTTAGAAGCTTGAGATGATTTAAAGCCTATGGGATATTTTAGTTGAGAGTGGGGAGAGGGTTCCTACCCCACTAGTGACTAAGAACTAGATTGATATTCCATGGGTAGTTTGGCTAATGGTTGGGTGAATTGTCTAACCTAATGTGATTTTAGAAGTGAGATAGTATTTATGATATTTCTATAGAGTGATAATGGTATGGATTTTTCTAGGTAGATAATAAGGCTTTGTTATGTCTATGATGATGCTAAGGCAAGTGACCCCCTCTAAGTGATATGTGTTGACCAAAGAGAGGAAAATGGGATAATAGATCCCATAAAGGGATTATTGACTGAGATGTGACCTAGGGGATTCATATATGTGCTATAATGAAATTTTATCCATATTATGCTATGTGGAGATATTCATATAGATAGTTTCATGTGTCACTTTGAAACCTGAATTGATAGTGTTAGCCAGATATAGCGGTAGTGATAATGATAATTTATGAACATGATTGGATGCCCTTGATCATGAGAGATGGGTTATAAAAATGGATAGCCTATTTTTGTTGTTGTTTTTTTGTTATTATTATTATTATGATGAGATGTTATAAAGAAGATGAAGTCCCCTAAATATGTGGTAATTTCAGCTTCCAAGGATTACCTCTTTAGGATTGGATGATGTTTGATAAATAAAGATGTTGGGGATTACCTTCATAGGATCCAAAAAATAGTTAGGATGGTATGAAAAAGATAACCTCCCTAAGACCTGATGTTATACCTTATATTGATAGGAGTGATTCCTAGGATCTAGTGTTATACCTTAAAATGTTGGGAGATATGTATAGTGATTCCTAGGATTTGATCACTTTACCTAGTGATATGGGAGATTCCTTAGTTGTTTGGTATTGGATGAAATTACTAGTTATATTATGTGATATTCCTTGTGATTATTGGGATATAGTGATTCTTGATATTTTGTTAGATTCTTGGTAATCCCTAGGATCAGATGATAAGCTTGTTGATGTTTACAAGATACCTTGGGTTCTTGGGATATTTTTTCTGAACACGATGATGTAAGAGATAAATAGAATGTCTAGGATCTAGTGTTATACCCGATACTATATGGGATTTCTAGGATATCCTAGGATACAATGTTTATGACATATGTAGGCTTGGCCATAAGGTCCATAGAGGAGAAATATATCCCCCCAAGGATATGTGATATGTTCAGAGCCACATTTCCACTGTCCCAAGTAGGTATGGTCGATCATGAGTGTTATGTTAGAATATGAGGATTGAAAAGTATTGTTCATTTTTATGTATGTACTATATTTATATATTCCTCCATGTATATCACATGAATATACACTTCATTACCAATTATTTATGGGTTTTCATTGGTTGTTCCCTACTGAGTTGTACTCACACCTTGATCTTACGGCCATATATATTAGGTTCCATAGTAGCCTTTACTGATTATAGGTTTAGGATCGGTAGTGCCCTAATATTTTATCATTCATCTAAATTGAATGTAAAAAAGTTTGGATATATCATAGGTATGGACCAGGGATGTGGTATGTCCCCTTGTATTTTATTCTTGTACTTATATTAATTATGTGATTGAATAAGTGGGAGATCAGTCATTGTGTGCTGGAATGACTGTGACTCAACACGATTGTGTGTTCAATCATGACTGTGATTCTACATGACTATATGCTTCAATATTTATTTATTATTGATTCATATTTTTATTATTTTTCATACTCTATTTCATTATTTATGGATTTCCTTCATTTAATTCCTCTGTTATTTCGCCCATTTATATAGGGGAATAGTCTTACCATGTATTACCCTAGAAACTCACAACTTGTTGGAAAACTATGGCATGCAGGGAGGCACAATTGAGGTCATGTATAAATAACAGGGTTGATTGCCGTCGAGTGGTCCAAGGTAGTATGCTATTACAAACGTTGTATTATAACATTTATGTCACTAATATCTATGAGTGTATCCATGTTTTTTTCTTCACAATTTGGAGAGATATTAGTCAAGTGACATAAGAATATGTCAAAAAATTTGATAGACCTCATATTGATGTGCCACAAACACCTTTTCCAATGGGAGTTATAGGTTACTAGGGAATGGGTTTTTTGTTCTTGGTTTTTTCTTTTATAGTTGTTTGATTTCACATAGAATGAAATACAAGGTTTTTTGAATTTATTATTTATTATGGTTTTAGATCTTGGACCCCTAGAAAAAAGACTATCTTCATGAATCTCATTTAACATGTAGGAATCCCATGACATATTCATTCTCATTTGTGATTAATATCCCTGAAAATGAGGTTTCAGTTATTGGAAGTGTCAACAATAACTTATATGGTGTTTTCCCATATAACATGTTAGTAAAATTCTACTCAGCTAAACCACATTATATTTTCTCTAATGATGATTCATGTAAATATTATGGTGATATTCTCAATATAGACGGTTATAAATTCCCTAAATGTATGGGATGTATAGAGACCCTTAGTAGGCTAGAATTGACACTTTATGCCTTCATCATGAACCACTTATGGGTGTTTAGTATGCTGGATTAGTTATTTAAAATGTCAATAAAAACTTATAGGGTGTTTTCCCATATATATTCTTAATGTCATTATAATTAATCAAACCATATGACTATGGTTATTTAACAAAAATCATTTAAGATGATATTATTATACACGTATACATATGGATAAGTACATGATCTTCATAGGGTTGGCTCTTGTATGTGGAGGCTTAGTGAGGATCAGTCTGAGATTGTGATTCTTATGGGGGTAGTCCCATATGTTGATTCTCGAAGAGAACCAATGCCTCAGTAGGCTAATGACTTGGAATGTGATGTTTGTTATGTAAATGCAAACCCTAGAGTGGGTAGTTTAGCTTGTGAATTGATTTATGATAGTGATATGGTAATAGAAAGGTGTTGTATGTGAGTAATGACGTATTTGAGATGTTAACTATGGTCTAGGTGTATCATATTATTGAGTTTGAGATATGTCTTAGGATATTAGTGAGCTAGGTATTATGGTTGGATCGTCCTATGATATATGAGGGAAACCCATGGGAGGGGTTATCCTGAGCATGTGAGTGACCTTAGAGATGGAAGCATGGGTGGATGCTTTGGATTATGAGATGTATTCACATGATATTATAACATGTATATGTTATAGTAATATGAGATATGATAGTTTTTTCATGAGTAATTAACCTTGAGTGTTAGTGATTTTGGTATCAAATTTAGGTTTTAGAGGCCAAGACTATTAAGGTGACTAAACCTATTTTTTGAGATGCACTTAGAGAGCATGATGAGAGTGTTGGTGGAAACTTCTAGTTGGGGATGTCTTAGTATGGTGGGTAATCATATAATAGAACTTATCATGGGTGAAATGCCTTGATTTTGAAGAGGATCACTCTGGGTGCTTCTAATTAGATGATTCTAATGTGATTTGAACATGGTTAGTAGTTTAGATGTGACATCCTAGGGTTATGTAGGTGGGACTCAAGGTGATTTGATTCATAGGAATAGATGAATTATGTGGTTAAATTAGGAATTAATGAATGGTATTCATAATATAATTTTACATTAAATATCTTTTAGAGATAATTTTTTAGGTGGTTAAATGATATGAAACTCATGGGAGCATGATTTAGGTTTTGAAATCGAGTGGTATGAAATAATATACTCATTGGTTTCAGATTAAATTGATATTATAATCATTAGTTTTAGATGAAATTGATTTAGATCAATTAGAGCCCTGTGTAAGAATCTGACCAATAGTTTCGATGGAAACTTTACAGGATGGGTTTCCAGGAATATTGATGTGATATAGATATGTACATGTTATGACAGGAGGAACTGATAATGGATTAGGGTACCATGGTATGATTTAACTGATTATGTGCCTTGATAGGGGTATTATAAAGTTATGTTGTTGGAATCTATTGAGGTTACACTCATAGAGTAATATAGGGGAGTTTGTATGGTGGAGAGTAAACCATTGGTCATGAAGGGTGATACCCTTTTTATGAATAAAATTTAATAGATGTCAAGGATGACATTCATGGTAATTTAGGAGAAAGTTTTAGTTAGTATTTCATGTTCTTTCTCTAGTATGAGTTGTAAGTCTTTGTATGTTCATCATGTGTGGTGATGAATAGAGTATGGAATATAGAGGCATGACCCTTGTGGGAATAGTATCATCAGTATGATAAGAATATTCATTGAAAAGTTGAGGTGGCTTTTAGATGCTGGTGAGAAGTTGAATGTGACTTTATTTGGTCCTAAGGTGAATATTATAATTCGGATTTAGATGAGGTATTGGACATATATCATTAGCTGGAATAAGTATTAAAATATTTTTAATGTAATCTGATGGTGATTCAAATTAGATATGTTATGCTGCTTGGGGTGAGAACATGAAAATTGACTTGGTTGGTTAGTGTTCCCAACAGGGAATTACATATCGAGTTGAGGTTAGACTTCAATGTCAGTGTTTGGATGATCTTGTGATTCCTTCATGGGTAAATGCATCATGATTAGGTGATTATATAGTGCATCCGTATTTTTATACAATAATTATCAATAATGACCTACCATAGGAGAATAAAATTGTATTTTCAAGTATAATTGGGTGTGGTGAGATAGAACCTGCACCAAGTGGGTCATTAGATCATTAGAAATTCATTTCAGTAGAAACTTTTTATGAAGAGGAGTGTTGTGGATCCGAATCACCATGCATGAAAATATTCTTATAATGAGAGGCACCATGAGGCTGAATTTATTGATGATACTATGGTATCATGGAGTGGTAGGTGTAGTTGAAAACCACCTCATTTTTAGTTTTTTTGGTGATTGGGAGGCTCGATTTTTGATAAATAGAGTGCCTTGTGTTTGGAGTTGTGCAATAAGAGCTCAATTGTCATTTTGAAGTAGAACATGATGAGTTCATCATGATTTTGAAACCAGGTGAGGTTATGAGTTTTACTAAATGCCACCAATACTTCTTAAGGATTAGAAGTGTTATGGTGGGTAGACTATAAAGACTTATGTCTTTCAAGGTTGTCGAAATGAGAGGAATTATGAATTTTTGAATTTATAAGTTCTCATGAAAGGATAAATGGTAATTTATCCTTTTAAGCTATCTCTAAAATATTTTGAATGATTATATTGATCATGGATTGTGGATTTTACCCTAGGGATAAATTTTTTAGATATTCTGGGATGGTTGAATTTTTTAAATTATATTTATATTTTTAAAATAAATATCAATTATTCCATTTAAATAAATTCTGATATCTTTTTAATGAAATATTAGATTGTAATTCTAACTCTATTTTTGGATTTAGTATAGAGGGTTTTACCTAGGTGAGGTATAAAATCCACTCGGGTTCTAGGTCTCTAAATCATTATTAAATATATAATAAAATAAAATAAAATAAAATAAAATAAAATAAAATAGAATTGAATTATATTTCATCCCCTCCCCCATTTAGATTCCAATGTACATGTCAGGGGGAAGGGTTCATCCCTACATTTTGTGTGGTCAAACCGATAAAGAAGGTGGAATGGTAATAACAGTCTCACACGAGAGCTTGATCAGGGTTGGATTGAGATGCAAAAATAGTGGAGTGCTGGTCCAAGATCACTGTATCAGCAGTATCAACATGTAGTAGGAATGTATTTTTATTTACAACACATCTTTTTTTAAATAATTATTTTAGTTTTCCTTCATGGTTATTTGTTTTTTAGTTTGAATTAAAGTCGTTGTAGAGAGTTTGGGGGTATGATTAATATGGATTTTGATTATTATTAGTGATTTTAATGAAATTTTCAATTGATTTTTGTATATTTTTCTTTCTTTGAAGAAAAAAAATAAAGGGTAATGTGATTGTGTAGTAAATAAGGGGATAATTTCCATTGAGTTATGGTAATAGGGGTTTCCCTTATATAGAACCCCTGCACTTTATAAGGGTAACCAAGGTTTACCCATACACAGGACCCATTGGGATGTGTATGGGTAACTAAGGGTTACCCTTATGCAATCCCCCCAAGGCTATGTAATAATAATTGGGGTTACCATTATGTAAGGAATCCCATGTATTGTGTAAAGGTAACAAGATGTTACTCTTACACGGGGCACCCCCATTCATAAGGTGAAGGGGTTTTAAAACTTATTTTAAAAGAGAGAGAGAGTTTTCCTAGTTTTAATAAATGATTACTTTGAGGTATGAAATGAGTTTTTTAGAAGAATAATTTATTATTAATTCCACTTAATTTAATTCTGGGATTATATAGGAAATAAATTTTAAATTATTTTAAATTTCTTATAAGTAATTTTAATTATGGAATTAATTATAAAGTAAATTGAAAATTTATTTTTCAATTAATTATGGTTTTATAAATGTTAATAGGGACTCATATTGGTTTATGAGGACCATTTGGACTTGGATTATCTTAGGAAAGTGTTTTTGGTCTTTGATTTAAAGGGGAATAACTTTTAATTGAGGTTGGTGGTCCCTTAAACAAACCTTATTTAGTAAATCAATATTTCATATATATGTAATATGATATGTGGTATTTCCACCTAAATGTGATTAACCGCTAAATTAAATTAACCATTTTATTAATAAAATTAATTGGTATATTTAATTAAAAAAATCCTATGATTGTAACTGAAAACATTTCCAAGGGACCTAAAAGAACCTTATGCACTAGCTATATGCCATATCTACTAATGGTGGAGGGATAAAGTTATCAACACGTTCCTAATTATACATGGACCCCAGAAGAGGATAAATTAAATGAATGATGTGAACATAGTGTACATTAGTATTGGTTCCCTAAAATCCTTTATGTAGGGATGTATGATGAATAATAAATTATAGCCTCTAGTAGGCCATGTTATAACCTTGAGATAATATAAATCATATGGGCTAGTTGAGATGAATGCGGGGTGGGGTTTCCTCCCCCACTAGTGAATGGGAATATGATAGATATGCCCTATATTTTTTGATAATAGGTTGTATGAATGGATGAATCTAAAGGTGATTTTAGAAATGTAGTGGGATTTATAACATTTCATTATAGTGATACTGATATGGTTGTTCCTAGGATTATAATAAGGACTTGTTATGTTTCTGAAGATGTTAAAGGACACGATTCCCTATGAGTGAAGAGTTTTGACCTGAGATATGAGAATGATACAATGGATCACAGAAAGTGTATCCTGTATGAGTGTGACCCAGGTGTCCATATTAGCTTCCCTAGTAAAATATCTACACTAAAACAGATGGATGGAGAGATTCATGTAGAAAATTTTAGGTGTCACTTTATAACTTGAATATATTATGTGAGATTGATATGTATGTAGTGATAGATATAAGTCGTGCACATGAGAGGCTGACCTTGATCATGTGATATGGTTTAGAAAAGTGGAAACCCATGTTTTTGGCATTATTTTTATTATTGTTATTATTATTATTATTATTTTTATTATTTTTATTACAATATTCTACTAAAAAAGATATAAGACATGATGTATGTGGTAATGGAAGTTTCTAGGTATTATATCCCTAGGATCTGATGATTTTTGGTGATTATGGAAGCTACAGATTATCTTCTTAGGATCTATATATGATTTAGGATGTAATTCCAAGGATAACCTCACTTGGACCTAGTTTTGTGCCTTACATTGAAAGAATATAATCCATGTGAATCCTAGGATCCGACATTGTACATTATAATATTGTGAGAGATACCCAGTGATTCATAGGAGTTGGTAATTGTAATTGGGGAGAGGGGAGATTCCTAGGATGCTATGTATTGGGTTGAATTACTAGTTACATCATGCAATATATATAGTGATGCCTAGGATATGGAAATACTTGAGATTTGTTTTGATTCCAAATGATACCTAGGATATATTGATGAGCCTATTGATTTTTATGAGATTCTTAGGGTTATTATGATCTATCCATTTAGCTTTATGATGTAATAAATTCCATTAATGTCTAGGATCTAGAGTATTAATTTATACCATATAGGGTACCTAGGATATCTTGGATCCTATCTTTACACCTAGCCAAGGAGTTCTCCTAAGGTCTTGTGGTTGGACATGTACCCCCCTAAGGATATGTGACATGTAAAAAGACACTAGAAAAAGTAGGTATAATCAATCTCAGGTGTCATGTTAGAACCCTTAGATCAACAATGATGGTTTATTTATGTTCAGGCAATGTATTTTTCTATTTATTCGAGTATATCTCATGCACATTCACTTCATTACTAGTTATGTATGGGTTCATATTGGTGGTTCCCTATGGAGTTTTACTCACACCAATCTTAAGAGTCCATGGTACATGGGGTACCTAATAAGATTTCACTAATCACATGTTTATGTTGTGTAAATCTCTAAGATTTTATTGTTTAGCAGGATAACTTAGACAAAGTAAATATATAGATATGACACATAATTGGGATTTATTATAGGCCCTTGTGTTTTATTCTTATACTTATCTCAATTATATTATCAAACCATAGGGTGATCAGTTGTTGTGTGCTGGCATGACCGTGAGTTTTCATTATTGTGTGTGTTTTCATGACCATGAGTTTTCATGACTGCTTGCATCCAAATTCATTTATCATTGATTCATGTTTTTTTTTCTTTTAACTATGATTAATTATTTATGGATTCCCTTTAGTTATTTTCCCCTATTATTTCTCCCTATGGTATGAAAATATAGTTTTCCAATAGTATTACTTTAGACTCCCACTACTAGTTGGAAGCCTCTACTGTACAGGAAGGCACTCTTATGGTCAAGTAGTGACTGCCAGTTTAGGAATTTTCGAGTGGTCTAGGGTGATGGGAATTTATAGCCTTGTTGTTGGTATGCACCTCTTATGGGTACAAATATAACATGGTCTTCCATCAGATAAGTTCCAACCCAAATCCCTCTTTTATAGAAATCTTCTATAAACAAAGGTGCTTTAAAGATTCAAATTAATGCAATTACCAAAAATAATGATTCAAACCACACAAACTGAAACAATCAGAGCATTATTTTTTGTATGGCCTAAAAATTCATGATAATCATCCTCCAATATGGTGTTAAATTTAATGGTTCAAAAACTAACATAGATTTAAACCATAAAAATCATTATTAATGATGATTTTTATGCTTTTCTCATAATGTTTTTAACTACATGATGTGACTTATTTCTTGGAAAAATGATACAAGGCTTGTTTATCAATGATGTGTGGAATAAATTATCATATGAATTAAAATTGTGGCACTGAAGTATGTGGGTTTTGATTTCCCATAACAAGGATATGTTGGAAGCATTCTAGAGGTTTGATCTTAGAATATTTATAACACACAATTCCACATTCTTTCCTAGATGGATTTAAATTCTAGAGTGACTTCTTATAATACTTTAATCTATATCATATACATCTTTTATAATTTATAAATATCATTTTCCCCTTGTAACAAATACGGAATGAAATATTTTTTTAGTTCATCCCTTTCATCTAAGGAAACTGTTATTTTTACTGGGAAGTATTTTAGAAATATGGTTAAATTATTAGGGATTCTTAAGATTAGATAATAATCCCCATTATGGAATGACACAACCTCTTATACTCTAAATTCCATTATATACATCCCAAAACATTATAATATACCCACCAAAAGGAATAATTAGAAGATATTGGTAGAAATGATGCAAATAAAAAATAATGAACCCAAAAATAAATCATTTACCTTTAAAAGATATTAACTGCTAAAATGTAATGGCCTTGCCTAGCTCATTCCGAATAGTAACTAGACTAGACTGCCATGTGACTTCATACATTCCTCCTCATATGTAAAATGTTTTTGATTAGTATTGGGGGTCTAATATTTTATTGTGAGGATATTATACCCCCTGAATTAGAGTGCACAATAATAATGAAATATCCAAGCATTATACACAAAAGAAATTAAACTAAATTAGAAATAAAAAAATTAAATGTGGATATACAAATATATAGGACCGATCAAACAATAGGCCGATCACATAAATAGGTACACAAGAAATAAAATGCAAGTGAGGCCCTACGATATCACCAAGCCTTACCATATCCCATCTCCTATCCTAATCATGCTTCTCCAACTTGAATAAATAAATCCAGCCCTGAGACCTACCCATATTAACAACCAAGTGAGAATCTACTTTGGTACCCACATACAATGGAGGCCTAAGAAGGGTGTAAGTACATAACTTGGTAGGTAACCACAAACATGGTCCTATAAATATCCAACAATGTAGTGATATATGCATGTGACATGCTCAGTAGGAAACTAGTAAACAAAATATAAGTAATAATTAAATAAATAAAACCACCATTGATCCCCAGGTATGAAACTCCAATCAATTATACCTTCTTTGACCAGTAACAGAATGTATTCAAGCATGATAATTACCTCAGGGGAACATCTTTCCACACTCTAGGGATCCCACACTCATGCCTCCACCATATTTATTAGAGAACCCTGGGGAATCACCAAACATCCCTTATCCTCAACCCCACAGGTTGAACCCCAATGTTGTATCAGAGTGTTCGTTACTATTAGGATGATGTCTGATTCTGAGTAGGTGGAAGGCCTTATGAAATCCTATATTTTCAGGTTTGACTTATTTTTAGGTGACTTGGAAAATCAAATAGAATAACCTCCCAGACCCCATAGTCACTCACTCGGGAAACCACATCTCACAAATCTTTAGTTGGAGTGAACTGTTATATCTTACCAATCCTAGGAGTATCATAGGCATCAATCAAGGGGATATAATAGTCACCATAAACATGTAAAATATCTGTTCTCGAGGATATACACCCACCCAACACCTTATACCTCTATTTAAATCCTGTGAGTCCCAGAAATTTTAAATAGTCTAATGGTATAGACATTCACATCCTAGTAACCCTATAAATTCTCTATGGAACCACAACAATAAATTAATCCCATGAATCTTGGGATTACATTATATATGCTATCTCATAGATCTGATGATGGATCCTTGGTACCACATATATGAATCAATGATTTGATCCATCATATACACTAGATTCTAGTCAAACTAGGCATTCACCCCAATATATATTATGATATTTGATTACATGAATTTTGATCATCCTAGGACCTCATAATCATCCAAAAGTTATTACTAATAATCCTAGGAAATCACAATAGATCCATTTCCAATGTTTGATTCTTCGGAATCCTTGTTAATCACTTATCATATCCAAAAATAAAATAAATCATAACAAGGGATGGAAAAATTCTCACACCTAAAATTTTGATCACAACCTCACAGGGATTAAACATTGATAGGGTTTTAGTGTTACACCTACAATCATCTCTTCCCAAAAATATGCACCTACTCACGGTTAGTCTATCAATAAGGCACCCACTCAGGTCCCCTAGGTCAGTATGTAAGTAGAGGAATCCCTACTAGGATACTCAGTCAACAATAGTCTCTAGGGTCAACACTAAATTATTAGAGGATATCTTATCCCTTGATATCATCAAAGTTATCATACGATCGCATAGTCCTCATGGAAACACCTTATAATACATTGTATCATGGGATGTCCTATGAACCATCTCAATATCGAATTCATTGAAGTCCATTTTCTCACCCAAAAATGATCACATCCCATTATTTCTACAATCATTCCACTTAGGCTAAATACATATAAAAATGAATGTACCACTTTCCCAATTTATATTCAATAAGATCAATGGATCTATGATGTTACATGAGTCCTCACATAGTCCACTCAATCCATTCATCTCATGTAATTCGCAAGACCCCCTCATAGAGGTGTCTGAGGATCCTAGGAAAGGGCCATCAAAACACACTCATTCTAGTCATACCCATCAATAAGACCAGTAAAAACATGAAATCACATTGGTAGTCATAATCATCTAAATTGGTGGTCAGGAAAAATAGTTACTGCTCAAGGATCGGTGGTGGCCCAGGTCGCTCAATCAGTCGAGGTAATTCATTTTAAATTAATAATTTATCAAATTTAGAAAATGAAATTATTTAACATAATATTAAAACTCTCCCAATTTCATAGACGCATGTCACATATACCATAAAAAATTTCAAGAATCCATAGGGTGAGTATTGGGGAAAACCTACCTTATTATGAAGGCCTTTTCATTTTTTTTTTCATAGCATGGAATCTCGATGCCTGACCTTGACCAAGCTCAAATCAACTCAAATAGCCACTACCTAAATTCTTGAGCACCCACATCACACAAAGTAATAAAAATTAAATAACTATAACCAATTTTAATTAATTAACAATTGATATAAAAATTATCATAATCATTGAAAACACATCGAGTTCTCCCACTGTACTAGAAACACATCCCATGACACTAAGAGGGTCCCAAACACACCTAAAAAATCATCCCAACCTAAATACTCATCACATAGCATCAAATAAACTATTTTTTAATTTAAATTAATTAAAAAACCATAAATAAATTCATCAAATAACGTAACTTGGATTAATTGATGAACAACGATACCCATACATTATCTTGAGATGTCCTCTATGAGGGATGGGAAAAATCCCCATCGAAAACAAACTATTCCACCAACTCTTAGTGGAATCATATATAAAACCAAAACCTGAAGAAATGAAAATTAGAAATAAGGAATGTTAGGACCAACCAAGATAAATAGATTGTGAAATTTACCTTCGATCATCAAGAGAAACCACCAAAAAACATCCTCTTAAAGGAGTTGAAGAAGGGAACCAAGAGGGATAGGACTCATTTCTATATGAGATAAAACAAGGAGAAGGAGATGGATTACTCTTATTAATATTAAGGGAGAAAAAATAGTCATCCCCTCCTTAAAATCCACACTAGTTGTTTGGTGGATATTGAAAGTAGCACCTACTACTGGCAGACACCACTGACGAGATAGTGATTTTCTATAGTTTTGACTACAGTAGCCACACCATCCTCACCTGAGGCTTCCCTGAGCCCTAAAAATTCTTATTGAGCCTCATTCAATGTCTAAAATAACTCTCTTGATATTTTCTAACTATTTGAATTAGATTATGTATCATTGTTCTCAAAATTACCCACCCATCAAACTTAAAAATTCAAACTATTACTGAAATTAGAACACACTTATAGAAATGGTGTATTAAAAAATCCAAAACATAATATTTATCATCCTATAGAATTATCATAAAGTATTATATTATCAATCTGGATCTATTCAAGTCATAGATTTCGAGACAAATTGCTACATTTATTCCTTGAATTCCTAAAAATCTTCTCAAGTGTAACTCCAAACATTTAACACAAAGTCACCCCATCCAGATCCAATACTCATACATGACATCAAAACACTAATATGGTGATATAGAGAATTTAACCATCCCATGACACCCATGTGTCGATGCTCAATTTATTATCTAGACCATGGGTCTCCCCACCATATGACTTAGATCACAAGATCAATTCTGAACCACAATGCCTCCCACCATTGGAATTTTCCAACCGAGCACATTCTCAATGAACCAGAAACCCATTTATTATGGTTCTTGACACACATTAATTTAACACATGTGAGAAACTTGGTCAAAAACTTCAAGTAACTCTCATTTTACACTTTCCTGATAAAAAATTCATGCATGCACCATCTAAGAATAACACAAGCACACCGAATTTTCCTAAAAAATCCCCATACAATGCTTGAAACACACCCATACTATAAAAAATGCACATGATGTGTTTTTTATCCCACCATATCTAATTTAACATAAATCTACTGGCCATACTTTTTTTGACCAACCCATCTCAGGGACACTTGACACTATTCATTGATATATTTCTAAATTTTCTTATTGTGATGCCTTTATCCAAAGAGGAATCTTATGGTTGTTTGAATACACCCATCAAATTCCATATATGAATTATAGTGAAACTCCATGGTTGAATCCTTAACCAATAAAAAAATATATCGTGCTTTTCTATAACCTGAGAACTGACGTACCTCAAACCCAATCATATTTAAACCATCTAAGTTCATCTCAAGCCCAAGGCTAACATTCTGACTCTATCCAATATCATACCCAAAACTATACCTGAAATTCACGGATGAATCTTGGTGTATTCATGTCTATTTTTCACTAGAATAAATATTCCATAATGGCCGTCTATCGACCATTCACAAGAATATATGATACCACTCGTGTGAGGGTTGTATCACTATGACTGACATCACACTACCCACCGTAGGAGTGACCTTATCATCCCATCACTAGATCAAATTCCTAGTCATCATGGCCCATGGACCATCCATCATAAAAAATTGTAGATATACATGTAAAAACCCATTCATTCCCAGTATCCAACTTGAAACATTACTCATCACCCATTCTTGAACCATGGGAATGTTATTAATGAATCCTACTAAAATTTAAACCATAACGAGGGTCACCAACCTCATCCATCCATTGGAACAATTCCCAAGACATAGCTTCTACTACATCACTCCTTGAGCACAAACTAAATGTTTTATTTTAATAGACACATTCCACTACTCCCATGGCTCTATCAATCTATATGTAAACATTTAATTCTTCCATATAGGTCCAATTCAAATTAGTCTGACTTCCACACCAGATGTAGTCAAGGTGTCAAATCTCTTCATAGGAAAACCTTCATCTGTATCATAATCCCTAAGCAACTAGTACCATGAGAAAATTCTTAAAATCTATTAGTTCTCAATGAATAATATCCACTCGTCATTCCTAACTTTTCAGGTGCTACGTGTGACCAATGGAGGCTACCCAATCTTATCTAGACTTAAAAAACATACATCCGGATATCATCTAATCTCCAAGAACAATGATATTAGGACCCTGTTAATCATATGAACTTCCACTAACCAATGTCATCCCAAAACCACAACGCCTACCCATAGTCCCACCACACTCCATAAAAAACATATGAAATCAATGTGGTTAAGGAATTCTTACAGCACTTTCAGTGCCCCGTGTTTCACAATCCAAAACATCCCTGATTCTTCACCCATAAGGGCCTGATATTTCCAACCCCTATCACTCAACATACTGACCATGTAAAATAAAATAAGGAACCACCATGTGTAAAACATAAAAATTATAATACCTCAAGCATACTTTCTCATAGATCAAAGGACCTACCCATGATTCCTATCCCTAAAGGACTTACAAGCTTGGGATATGGGAGGGAAACCAATCAAACTACTCAATCCCTACACTCATCTTACAACTATTATGATCCACACATTAAGGACACCATGTCCTTTCACCTAGCCCAAGGGTCACTCTACACATATATTCTACAACTCATTGGAATCACTTCCCTATTACCATCTCCAAATCACATGATATCTCACATTCCAACACACCAACTCATGGGTCTTATATACACTTGAATCAGACACCTCATGATAATTTTTTATCCTACCAGGCCACTAATTCTTACTGATCATTCACCAATAAGGCTGATCCCTCAAGAATCCAAACTTATCCATGGTCATATATATAATGAAATCATCCTAGAAAATTTGTACCAAATAAAAATAAACACGATTATTGGTTAGATATAATTACATTCAAATACATATGATAAAACACCATATAGTTTGTTACTGAAACTTCAAATAACCGAACATATAATGAAAGAACCCATAAGTGGTACAAACATAAGTCATCAAGTGCATGTACTGACCTAATCCTAGGGAACCCACCCTATCTAATCATCCTCACACCAGACTACTCCCTAGAGGATCTAGTCACATCACATTAATAGACTCATTCAATTGGAATCATTGTATGATAATCTATATCTAGTGAGCTATTGTCTCACTCTTTGGTTAAGTAGAGTTTCATTACAAGAGATATGGGGAAATTCCATCTAGGTTGTTACTAAAACATTATGTAACTAAACCCCAATATTAACAACCCATAAGGGGTTCAAGGCCAAGGCATCTCATTCCTATACCGAACCACTAGGATCACTGCCCCACTATGCACATGAAACTGCATCATTATCCTCATCATAAAGAACCTCATCATAGATCCAAATGAACTACCATCAAAGAGAGGTATATACATGCCGGTCCAACTAAGTAGAATTTCACTAAGAGATTATATGGGAAAATAAGATATATCTTGTCACGAAAACATTAAAAACCTAGGACTCAACTTATGCGACATAAATCTCACACTAGAATTCTTATATGTAATGTAAATACCTATGTTCCAATAATGTTGCATGACATGCATCTTGTCACTATGATCCCAGAGTCAAATCCCTAATTAATCTCTTTTTGATAGGCCAAGATAAAAAATTACATAATAAACCATAAATCCAAATACAATGCACATCACCTGAGGTGAAATCATATACAAAACCATAGAATCATATACCAATAACATCAATACCACATCAATCCCATCCCTAACAACATAGAGTTACTACCGAATTAGGAGTTCCTGATTCATCATCCCATTATCCATCATAGGCTCAGACACATTACTATATCTCCTGGATATGATATACCAAATAGTAATAAAAAATAAAAATAATTGTTGATACCATTTTAATATTACATGGAACAGCTCACTATGAATAATAATTGGACTTAAACACCAAATAACCTCAATCATACCTCCTCAAATGCTAGAGGCTACTGAATAGATGTGGGGGTCTATGATGGTATTGGGAGAAGAGTATAACCTCTGAATCAGAGTTCACAATAACAATAAAATAACCAATTATTATACACAATATAATGTAAACTAAACATGTAATAAAAAATGGAATGATGATATACAAACAAAAAAGATCAATTACCCACTGGGATGATAACATAAATAGGAACAAAAGAAAAAGAAAATACATTAGAGGACCTATGACATCAATGAGCCATACCACATCCCAGCCTCTTATCCTAATTGAGTTACTTCAACTAACACATATAATATCAGGCATCATCCCTACTTGTACCTGAAACTAAGTGAGTGTTTTCTTGGGTAATCATTTGAAATAATGGCTTGAATAGGGTGTGAGTACATAAATTAGTTGGTAAACACCATTATGGTCCGACACATAACAAAAAATGTAGTGATACATGCATGTGACTTGCTCAGCAGGAAACAATAAACAAACTACATGTAAAAAATAAATAAATAAAACCATAAATAGTCCTCCGGCCTATGACCCCAATCAACTATACTGGCTTCAGACAATACTGGAAAGCCTCAAATCATTATCATGACCTCATAGGTATCTTTTTACAAACATTATGGATCCCATTCTTACACATCCACAATAATGAGTAGTGAACCCTAGGTCGGCACCCGACATTCATCATCCTCAATCCCTCAGGACAAACCCCATGGTATTATCCGGGTGTTCTTTACTATTAAGTTGAAATTTGATTCCTAGAAGGGGGAAGGCCCTTGGTAATCCTATATATCCAATAATTTATGATTCATGGGAGACTCAGTCAATCAAATGGCGTACCCTCCAAGATCTTGTGACTGGTCACCCGAGCATCCATATCTCATGGATCCTTATCCGAACCAAACTTATATGTCCACCAGATCCTAAGGGTTATCCTAGGAATTAATTGAGGGGATCCAATAGTCACACTTGAAATATCCAACATCCATACTGAGGTATATACACATAGACCTAACACATCATACCACTATTAAAATCATAGAAGTCCTATGCATTCTTAATTGTCTAATGGTATCACCATTTTAATAAAGAGATCCTTAGGCATTCATTGTGGTCCCACAATAACAATGGAATCTCAGGTATCATGGACATTCCTGTACGCATGTTATCTCGTAGCTTAAATGCTAGATCCAATGTAAAACTACTGATAATCCATGACTTCATCAAACATATACATCAGATACTAGTAAAACTAGGAATCCACCCCTAATATATATCATGAGACTTAATACTAGGAATTTAAAGCATTATTGGGTCTCACCCTCATCCAAAAATGATTCATCATCATCTCAGACAATCAAAATAGGGAAAATACCAAATACTAATTTCCAAGTGTCTTGGGAAATCACATATCATATCCAAAAGTAAAATAAATCATAATAAGCAATAGATGAAATCTCATGCCCAAACTGTTCATGATAGCCATTCAAGGATTGAAAATTATTTCAAGTTCTAGGGTGACACTGACAACAATATCTACCCTACCATATGCACCCGCTCAGGGTTGGCCTTTTAGTGGGGCACCCACTCATGTTCCCCAAATTAGTATATAAGTAGAGTAATCTCTCATAAAATCTTCAATCACCAATAGTTTTTATGGTCAATATCCACTACTTATAGGACATCACATGCCTTGAACTTGTCAAAGTTATCATACAACCTGATATGCTTAAATGGTAAGCATTATATGCTGCCATCATGTGATATAGACCATGTCCCATCTCAATATCCATGTTATTTATGGTAGTTCACTTTTCCAAACCTAATCCCAACCTGTTCTTCTTATATTTTTCCACCCATTCTAAATACTTCTTATAATGGAAGGATCACCCGCCCATGTTTTGTTCAACAATATTAACAAATATAAGGTGTTACATGTGTCCTTACATGGTTGGATCATGCCCTAAATTTCAAGTCCTTCCCTAAACCCACCTCTTGGAGGTGTATGAGGCATCTAGGAAAGGGATAATAAAGCACACTCATTCTATTAACACACCTAAAGAGGTCCTTTGTGGCCCGTGGAACTCCCTCAATCAATAGAATTCATTTTAAAATAAGCTTTTTATAAAAATTTAAAAATGATAATTATTTTATCATAAGCAGGACAAATTCATATGTGGTGATGATACATGTTACATGAACCATAAAAATGTAATAAGACACTGGGTGAGTAACAAGGATGACCTACCTCATTCGGAATCCCTATTCACTATTCTACATAGTTGGAAGACTAACAACTCGGCCTCACTGAAGCTCGGTTTAGCTCAAAAAAACAATACCCACATTCCTGGGAACCTACCTGTAACACCCCAGGTAAATAAATAATATGACATTTTCATATTTATCCATATTTGTGAATAAATTATTACTATGACTTTAAAGGGGATGTTATGCTCGATGGTGTACCCAACACACAACAACGAGTTTCTTGGAAATCTTACATTGCACTCTAATAATAAAATAATATTATTTTAAATGGCAGTTAACATGTAGCCATTGTATTGGCGGGAATGGATAAAAATAACTAAAATATTATTATATATGTTTTTAAATGTTTTTACATTTATCCAATAAAAGATAAAGGCTTAAAATACGGAAAGAATTCAATTTTAGGCGTATATGCCCTAGTTTTCACTAAAGGATCACTTATCGACTTTTGATGGAGAACCATCATTAAATATAGTTTTGTTCACCCTTATAAATTCTATTAGACCAAATAAAACTCTTCTTAAGAATTGGGATATCAAAATTTACTTTGTGTAAATTTTTGGTATCTTTCCGATAAAGTTCATTTTTTAATGAATAGTGTAAAATGTCGTATTTTAATTCAAAACCTCTTTTTAATATAATTTATTTAAATGATTTGATAATCATTTTAATTGTTTTTAAAGTTAAATTAGAATATATTTTTACCATTAAATCCAATAGTGGTCGTTGGAATTAATTTCACCTTGAAATCGGACTTAAACTAGTGTCAATCTTTTGATACTTATTGTCTCATAAAAACACGCTATTTGTCATGACAGCGGGAATTAATTATTAAATTAATTAATGTGACTTATATGTTTTGAATTTTGTAAAATACACTTCATTTTTTAATTCTGAATATCAAATATAGCTTAGGGTGAATTTTTGGAATTTTCTGAAAAACTTCAATTTTTGATGAATAGTGAAACCACTAAGTGGTACTTATAAAAACTGATTTTCCGTTTAAATGAAATTTTACCACCTTTGTGTTTTGAATTTCAAAAATCCTACATAAATGGTTTTCATTAAGAAGTAAAATGTGGTTCAATGGGATTAAAATAATTTTTTGGTGAATAGTAACTTATTAAGTTTTTAATCGCGATTAGAGGTAATTAGTGTAGTTTAAGGTAAAAATAATGTTTTAATAATATGGAATGAACTTGACACATGTCCTAACCTCATTGGATGTTTCATGTCCGACCAGGAAAATCCATGGGTCAACTTGGGGACCCCATGGAGCCATTTTGGTTGGGAAATGACATAAATAATGTTTTATTTAATGTTAAGGTAAAAATGACATAGACATGAGATGTTTTAGTAAAACAATATATACTTGGGGTTATACAAGTCAGAATTTTGACTATAAATATTCATTGGAACGATAATACGATTTCATAAATCATAGTATTTTTTTATAATTTTTAGACGTTAAATAAATTAAATTATTTATGACATCATGATGATGCAACGATGACCTCATTATTTAACGATTTAAATAAAATCGAATGATAATGTAATATATAAGACCTACACATGTCCAAAACCTATTGTATGAGTATATTTAGAACCCTTATCACCTTATCCTAGAAATACATCAATTTGGGTACTCTTAAATCCGAATACCATTTTAAAATAAAGTGACTTTTCTTCACTTTCCAAGAGTGCCCCTCCTCTCCTCTTATAAAAGGCCCCCACCTCAACCTCCTTACCCACACTCCCAAAGCCTTTGGGTCGGCCAACCCCTGCCAATTTTGCCTCTCCACTTCCCTATATTACTCCTTTAAGCCTCACATTGTGAAGAAGTCTTCCCAAGGAAGCCTTTGAGCTCAAACCAATGGGAGTTACCCGATTTTAAGGTAATGTCTTCTTTTGAGTCCTTTTGTTTTATTTTGCTTCTCCAACCCCCTAAACTCTTTTTATTATTTTCTTTTGTAAAAAATCCAGTATCCTAAATATACTAGGATGTTGTTATAATAAAGATTTGAGCTACACTTACACAAACCTACATCTAATGGCTAACGAACATATTGTTTCCGTGGATGACGAATTTATGCCTCCCGAAACGATGATTGTTCAACATTCTTCTAACACCATAAAAGGTGGCCATTAAGATGACACTATATTTATATATGATATATAATATGTTTATGTTTTACTTAAACTTCTGTATTTTTCATTTGTGGCTTACTTTTATGGCTTCCATTATGGGTATAAGCGATATCTTCATTTTAGGAAGTGCGGACTACCGCCCCCTCAAAGTGATGTGATTCGTTAATGCCATACGTGGGACGTATAAAGGATGGATTTAATGTTATTATATATGATGTTATACTGGAATTGTTATATACCTCTATATAATTATTATTTCTTTCCATTAAATAATGAGAGAGAAATGAAAGTAGCGTTCATGCGTACGTACGGCTTACCGTCTCCATGAACGGTGCATTTTATTTCTTATCCCCAAATGTAATGTACTATTATAAGTACATGTATGTAATGTATATATATGATGAATGATACATATAAATGATGAATATAGTTTTGTAATTAAAATATAAATATCTCTCATTTAGTTTTAATTCCATTAATATGACAAAGAAATGAAAGTAGCGTTCATGCGTACGTACGACTTACCGTCTCCATGGACGGTGCATTTCATTTCTTACCTCTAAATGATTATGTGATATTATAAATATATGTATATTTAAGATATATATGATATATATTATATCCAAATCAGGAATGTCATTCGGGATATAAAGAACCTTCGACCACACGAAAAACATGTAATTGTAAGAAGTCCACTTTCGACTTAAGAACCAAATATCGACAAAACAATCATTATTAACTAAAATGATTACATAATGTTTATAACATGTTAATAACTGATATAAAAGGAATAATTAACTTGGAAAAGGTTCTTAATAAAGTAGAAATTAACTCAAGTTTATTATTCAGGACGTTAAAAAACGATCAAGTCAAGTCGGACCCGAGGTAAGGGATCCTACTCCTCTCTTTCTTTTTAAGTACACTCTTTTATGTCATTCCTTATAAGCTCGTATTTCTTGTGATTGGGATGTTCTTTTACATTACTCTTACTGTATTTTTTATTTTCATATGATGAGAGACCCTATTCTCTCTCATCAATCCATTTTGGATGTTTTGAGTGGCGCCGTTAGGCTGCCGAATTTTCATAAGAGATCTAACCTCTCTCTCTTTCTCTTTAAGTACTCTCCTTTATGTCACTTCTTTTAAGCTGCTCTTTTTTTATGATGGGGGATGTTATTTCATATTCCTCTTGCTATACATTTTATTTTAATGTGATGAGATACCGTATTTGATCTCATCAATCCATTTTTAGAGGTTTTAAGTGGCGCCATTAGGCTGCCAAGTTTTCATAAGGGATTTTTCATCTCACTTTTATTCCCATGAGATTTATGCTACATTTGACACAATTTCCTTTTATTGGTGTAGGTACTGACCATTATTTTACTCATTGGGTAATATACTTTCTTTTATGAGTATTTACATAAATGTTGTATTGTCTTTCTTTCACGAGGTGTATGTTTCGAAAGATACCTATGTCGGTAAGGGAACCTTTCACCCTCCTCTTTTTAAAAGACTTCTTTTGTTGGGTATTTTAATTTACATATTGGTATGTTGGGATATGTTCTCATATATCCTTAATGATGTAAATTTTATGTCCAAGTGATGAGATACACTTTTTATCTCTCATCAACTCATTTTTATGTGATGCCGTTAGGCTGTCAAGGGAACTTCTTAACCCAATTTCGATTTCTTTGGGTTCAACATGTAGTTATTGAATATGTAATCCTTTGAATAAGTGTGAATGAACTTTGATTATTTTACACTTAATATCCACATATATTTGATGTATTCGTTTTTCACACATAATTATGTAATTGATTTATCCTTAAACCAAGGATACCGTCTTTGTATGGGACTTCATCTCAATCTCCTTTCATTGAGGAATATTGTGTTTTATACACAACCTTCTTTTATACGGTGTATAAACCCCTTTGACTTTTATGTTTATTCAAAAGGAATATTTTTTATACAAAGCATTTACTAAACGACAAAAGGGAATGTTTTTGTCGTACGTATGCAGCGACAACGACTTCTCCGCCGCCGTGACCATTATTTTAATTTCAGCTTCCTCTACAAGCCATACCTTTTTTTAAAAGAAAAATAAATACTATGTTCTACTTTTATTTTATTTTGGTATTGAAAATGGTTTTCATAATATTTTTATATCAATCTGTGGTATTGATATCTTGTGATTGAAAGGTGTAAATGTTATGTTTTCTTTATGCATGTTTTATGTGATACAATTATGTTGAGGTTCTTGGGAATTATTATGAAGATGGGTGGTTCCGGGATAGACTAAGGGTTGGTGAGACTGATATAGCTCTCCAATGCATTGGGTAACGTGAAGGATTGAAATGTTAAGGTTTCTCCGAAGAGATTTAGGTAATATACTGTGATGGGTATTCCAAAACGTAACCAAGAGGGTTACTCCCTACGTAAGAATGTTATGAATGCCTCAATTTACCTTTTTTGTCTGATGATTTCTATGATTTATTCATGATTTTATGAGTTATGTTAAAGTGCTTATTTTTTATGGGTAAAGTATGATTTCATTCTTATGTATACATGTACTCATGTTTCCTTTCCATATTTTTATATCCCTTAATGATCTTTTTATGCTCATCCCAAGTTTTTGAAATGTTTTTCACAGGTCAAGGGAAGGGTACATGATGTGATGATAGTGTCAAGGATGTGTCAAGAAAGAATACATGTTTTATTTTAAATATGTTTCCATTGATGGGAAAAATGAATACTGCC
Organism: Viscum album; assembly: GCA_963277665.1. NCBI lineage: Eukaryota > Viridiplantae > Streptophyta > Magnoliopsida > Santalales > Viscaceae > Viscum > Viscum album. The sequence continues at coordinate 1,899,304,055 of OY728132.1, read as the reverse complement.
TTTTATGTAACCAGTTGATTAAATGTGGAATGTAATGAATGTTTCATGATCTAATTCTCTAAAACTCTAAACCTGAAAAGATCCCCAATGTGTAATCTTGTAATAACTCAAGATTAAGTAAGGATTAAGGCTGGGGCCTTATAGTTGGTATCAGAGGTCGGTTTAGATAACTTTAGAGGTTAGGGTATTCTCTAAGCACAAGTGACATTACCATAATGGTTTGGATTTCAGAAAGAGTCCTAGTTTTAGATAAAGTGAATGAGTAAGTGTATCTTAGTGTTTATCTTCCTCATTAGTACATGATGGTTATGTTGATATACTCACACTGACCTTTTCAGTTTTAGTAAATGGATGGTTCTAGCAGGCACCAAAGTGACAATGGGTTTGAAGGAAACTGTGGTGGTTCTCTGATTAAAAGACTGGATGAGATGGGGGATTCAATGAGGAATCTCATGGTTGTTATAAACCAACTATCAAGGAGTCATGATCAACCACTTCAACCGTGGTGAGTTCTCTAATGCATCATATATGAGATGGCCAACTCGATGTGGAAATTTAGGTAATAATTATTAAGGTAACCATTAGGGTATATATGATCCTTTATTTTTAGGTAATTATGGGTTACTCTATGATATGATGGAAAATGAACGGAATGAGATAAACTTGAGGTTAAAATATGTTATGATCAATTTTGAAGATTTTATCTCGTTTTGGGGGATGTTTTAAGAATTACATAGTTTTGGAAAAAGGACAACACGCAGACCATGTGACAACCCGTCGCGTCGGACAAAGCTGCGGGAATCGAACCCACAACCAAAGTACGACTGATATTTATCGCCTACCACTGGACTACGTGAAGTCCCTGGTTAGTTTGACTGATTATTTTTAGTTATATGATTTTTTGAATTAAGAGTATGTTGATTTTGGGTTATTTATGAAAATTATTAACCTATAATGGAGGATATGTGATTAGGTTAATTACTTTTCAATACGAGACTTTAGGAGCAATTGATGTTGTTTGGAGATAAATGTTACGATTTAACTTGGAAGACTATGTGACTATATCCTTCAAATATTTGGGTTTCAATCTTAGTTTGGTTTACTTTGAGGAATTTTATGGACAAATTGTTTATAGAATGGTCCTTGTTGAACTTTGGGTTTTGTTGGACAAATTTTGGAGATTAAGAATAGATTTTCTTTTTATAAAGGGTTATCCTTTTCTGGATTATCTGATCTTGTACTAACCTTTTTGGTTTTGGTTTTGGTTAAAGTATAAAGACATGGGAAGTATATACATCTCTTTTGTGGAATAGTTTACTCTCTAGAAGTTGATTATAGTACTGTTAATGCAAACAAGTCTCCCTAAATACTCGTCTTTTGGAAAAAATATGAGTTTGATTGAGGAATCTAGTAAAAGTTGAAAGTCAACATGATAAGTGATTATGTTTCCTTATGATTAAATTTCATCAATAAAAAGTAACTTAAAACAAAAATGTTGTCTATTAAATTTTCCTACTAGGGAATCGAATACCGTTTAACCCATCACAAGTTTGTGATTTTCTTATGGTTAACTTCCTCCTAGACATGTTCACTATCACTCTCCGTCAAGAACATTACCCTTTTCTTTTTCTTCCATTTCCATGTTTTTCTACAAGGAATCCTAGTATGGGTTAACTCTAGTGACCTCTATACTTATCTTCCTTTATTCTAATGTGATTGTTTTACTGACTCTTGTCCTGATGTGGGACTTTCAAGGATGTTTCCAAACTCAATTTTTAAAATTGCAAGGACACAATTTCCAAAAGGGTGGAAGGATGTAACACCCCAGGTAAATAAAGAATATGAAATTTTCATATTTATCCCTATTTTTGAATAAAATATTAATATGACTTTAAAGGGGATGATATGCTCGATGGCGTACCCAACACGCAACAACGAGTTTCTTGGGAATCTTACGTTGCACTCTAATAATAAAATAATATTATTTTAAATGGAAGTTAACATGTAGCCGTTGTATTGGCGTGAATGGATAGAAATAAGTAAAATATGATTATATATGTTTTTCAATGTTTTTACATTTATCCAATAAAATATAAAGGCTTAAAATACAGAAAGAATTCAATTTTAGGCGTATATGCCCTAGTTTTCACTAAAGGTTCACTTATCAACTTTTCATGGCGAACCGTCATTAAATATATTTTTGTTCACCCTTATACATTCTATTAGACCAAATAAAACTCTTATTAAGAATTGGGACATCAAAATTTACTTTGTGTAAATTTTTGGTATCTTTCCGATAAAGTTAATTTTTTTAATGAATAGTGTAAAATGTCGTATTTTAATTCAAATCCTCTTTTTAATATAATTTATTTATATGATTATATTATCATTTTAATTGTTTTAAAAGTGAAATTAGAATATATTTTTACCATTAAATCCAATAGTGGTCATTGGAATTAATTTCACCTTGAAATCGGACTTAAACTAGTGTCAATATTTTGATACTTATTATTTCATAAAAACACGCTATTTGTCATGACAACGGGAATTAATTATTAAATTAATTAATTTGACTTATATGTTCTGAATTTTTTAAAATAGACTTCATTTTTGAATTCTGAATATCAAATATAGCTTAGGGTGAAGTTTTGGTAATTTTCTGAAAAACATTAATTTTTGATGAATAGTGAAACCACTAAGTGGTACTTATAAAAACTGATTTTCCGTTTAAATGAAATTTAGCCACCTTTTTGTTTTGAATTTAAAAAATCCAAAATACATGGTTGTCATTAAGAAGTAAAATTTGGTTCAATGGGATTAAAATAATTTTTTGGTGAATAGTAACTTATTAAGTTTTTAATCGCGATTAGAGGTAATTAGGTAGTTTAAGGTAAAAATAATGTTTTAATAATATGGAATGAACATGACACATGTCCTAACCTCATTTGATGTGTCATGGACGAAGGAGACAAGCCAGGGGTCAACTTGGGGACCCCATGGATCATTTTGTTTGGGAAATGACATAAATAACTTTTTATTTAATGTTAAGGTAAAAAATGACACACACATGAAATGTTTTACTAAAACTATTTTTACATGGGGTTATGCAAGTCAGAATTTTGACTATAAATATTCATTGGAAAGATAATAAGATTTCATAAATCATAGTATTTTTTTATAATTTTTAGACGTTATATAAATTAAATTATTTATGACATCATGATGATGCAACGATGACCTCATTATTTAACAATTTAAATAAAATGGAATGATAATGTAATATATAAGACCTAAAAATGTCCAACACCTATTGGATTAGTGGATTTAGAACCATTATCACCTTATCCTTGAAATTAATCAATGTGGGACCTCTTAAATCCGAATACCAATTTGAAATAAAGTGACGTTTCTTCACTTTCCAAGAGTGCCCCTCCTCTCCTCTTATAAAAGGCCCCTACCTCAACCTCCTTACCCACACTCCCAAAGCCTTTGGCTCGGCCAAACCCTGCCCATTTTGTCTTTCCACTTCCCTATCATACTCCCTTAATCCTCACTTTGGGAAGAAGTCTTCCCAAGGAAGCCTTTGAGCTCAAACCAAAGGGAGTTACCCGATTTTAAGGTAATTTCTTCTTTTGAGTCCTTTTGTTTTATTTTTCTTCTCCAACCCCCTAAACTCTTTTTATTATTTTCTATTGTAAAAAATCCAGTATCCACAACATACTAGTATGTTTTTATAATAAGTATTAGAGCTACACTTACACACACCTACATCTAATGGTTAACGAACATACAGTTTCCGTGGATGGCGAATTTATGCCTCCCGAAAGGATGATTGTTCAACATTCTTTTAACATATTCAAAGGTGGCCATTAAGATGTCACTATATTTATATATGATATATAATATGTTTATTTTTTACTTAATCTTATGTATTTTTCATTTGTGACTTTTTTTTATGGCTTCCATTATGGGTATAAGCGATATCATCATTTTAGGAAGTGCGGACTACCTCCCCCTCAAAGTGATGTGATTCGTTAATGCCATACGTGGGACGTATAAAGGATGGATTTAATGATATTATATATGATGTTATACTGGAATTATTATATACCTCTATATAATTAATATTTATTTCACTTAAAGTATGAGATAGAAATGAAAGTAGCGTTCATGCGTACGTACGGCTTACCGTCTCCATGAACGGTGCATTTGATTTCTTATCCCCAAATGTAATGTACTATTATAAGTACATGTATATAATGGATATATATGATGAATGATACATCTAAATTATTAATAAAATTCTGGAATTGAAATATAAATACCTCTCATTTAGTTTTAATTCCATTAATATGACAAAGAAATGAATGTAGCGTTCATGCGTACGTACGGCTTACCGTCTCCATGAACGATGCATTTCATTTCTTACCTCTAAATGATTATGTGATATTATAAATACATGTATATTCTAGATATATATGATATATATGATATCCAAATCAGGAATGTCATTCGGGATATAAAGAACCTTTGACCACACGAACAACATGTAATTGTAAGAAGTCCACTTTCGACTTAAGAACCAAATATCGACAAAACAAACATTATTATCTTAAATGATTACATAATGTTTATAACATGTCAATAATTGATATAAAAGGAATAATGAACTTGGAAAAGGTTCTGAAGAAAGTATAAATTAACTCAAGTTTATTATTCAGGACGTTAAAGAACAATCGAGTCAAGTCGGACCCGAGGTAAGGGATCCTACTCCTCTCTTTCTTTTTAAGTACACTCTTTTATGTCATTTCTTATAAGCTAGTATTTCTTGTGATTGGGATGTTATTTTATATTAATATTACTTTAATTTTTATGTTCATATGATGAGAGACCCTATTCTTTCTCATCAATCCATTTTGGAAGTTTTGAGTGGCGCCGTTAGGCTGGCGAATTTTCGTAAGAGATCTAACCTCTCTCTTTCTCTTTAAGTACTCTCCTTTATGTCACTTATTTTAAGCTCCTATTTTTTATGATGGGGGATGTACTTTTATATTCCTCTTGCTGTACATTTTATTTTAATGTGATGAGATACCCTATTTGATCTCATCAAACCATTTTTAGTGGTTTTAAGTGGCGCCATTAGGCTGCCGGGTTTTCATAAGGGATTTTTCATCTCACTTTTATTCCCGTGAGATTTATGCTACATTTGCCACAATTTCCTTTGAGTGGTGAATGTACTGACCATTATTTTACTCATTGTGTAATATAATTTCTTTTATGAGTATTTACATCAATTTTGTATTGTCCTTCTTTAATGAGGTGTATGTTTAGAAAGATACCCATGTCGGTAAGGGAACCTTTCACCCTCCTCTTTTTAAAAGACATCTTTTGTTGGGTATTTCAATTTACATATTTTTTATGTTGGGATATGTTCTCATATACCCTTAATAATGTAAATTTTCTGTCCAAGTGATGAGATACACTTTTTATCTCTCATCAACTCATTTTGATGTGACGCTGTTAGGCTGTCAAGGGAACTTCTTAACCCAATTTCGATTTCATTGGTTTCAACATGTGGTTATGGAATATGTCATCCTTTGAATATGTGTGAATGACCTTTGATTATTTTACACATAATATCCACTTATATTTGGTGTATTCGTTTGTCACACATAATTATGTAATTGATTTATCCTTAAACCAAGGATACCGTCTTTGTATGGGACTTCGTCTCAATTTCCTTTCATTGAGGCATATTTTGTTTTATACACAACCTTATTTTATACGGTGTATAAACCCCATTGACTTTTAAGTTTATTCAAAAGGAATATTTTTTATACGAAGCGTTTACTAAATGACAAAAGGGAATGTTTTTGTCGTACGTATGCAGCGACAACGACTTCTCCACCGCCGTGACCATTATTTTAGTTTCGGCTTCCTCTACAAGCCATACTTTTTTTTAAAAGAATAATAAATACTATGTTCTACTTTTATTTTATTTTGGTATTGAAAATGGTTTTCATAATATTTTTATATCAATGTGTGGTATTGATATCTTGTGATTGAAAGGTGTAAATTTTATGTTTTCTTTATGAATTTTTTATGTGATACGATTATGTTGAGGTTCTTGGGCATTATTATGAAGATGAGTGGTTCCGGGATAGACTAAGGGCGGGTGAGCCCGATATACCTCTCTAATGCATTGGGTAACGTGTAGTATTGAAACGTTAAGGTTTCTCCAACGAGATTTATGGAATATGCTGTGATGGGTATTCTAAAACGTAACCAAGAGGGTTACTCCCTACGTAAGAATGTTATGAATGCCTCAATTTACCTTTTATGTCTTATGATTTCTATGATTTATTCATGATTTTATGAGGTATGTTAAAGTGATTATGTTTAATGGGTAAAGTATGATTTCATTCTTATGTATACATGTACTCATGTTTCCATTCCATATTTTTATATCCCTTACTGAGCTTTTTATGCTCATCCCAAGTTTTTGAAATGTTTTTTACAGGTCAAGGGAAGGGTACATGATGTGATGATAGTGTCAAGGATGTGTCAAGAAAGAATCCATTTTTATTTTAAATATGTTTCCATTGATGGTAAGAATGAATACTGTCTTTTATGTAACCACTTTGTTTAAATGTGGAATGTAATGAAAGTTTCATGGTCTAATTCTCTAAAACTCTAAACCTGAAAAGATCCTCAATATGTAATCTTGTAATAACACAAGATTAAGTAAGGTTTAAGGCTGGCGCCTTATACTACCTTACAATAATAAATGACAATTAATTAACTAAAATAAATATAATTTAATTTAAAATTGATCTAAAAATTTTCATGATCATCAAAAACTCAACAGGCTCTCCAACTATACTAGAATCACATCCCACGACACCTGTTTGTTCCCTAACACACCTTCAACATCATCTCGGGCTAAATCCCCACCACAAAATGTAAAATAAAATAATATTAATTTATTTTAATCCAAAAACCATAATTAAATTCACTAGACAACATACCTTGGTTTAATAAATGTACTACAATACTTAGATATCATCTCAGGATATCCTCTATGAGGGCTGAGCATAATCCGCATCGAAAATGGATGATTCCACCATGTCCCAATATAATAATCTCCCAACCCTAAATAGGTATAAAATTGAATTATAAAGTGGTATGGATTGGACTAACCAAGATTAATAAAATGTTAAACATACATTCGATCATCGAGAGAAACAAAAAAACTTCCTCTTGAAGGAGCTTTAAGAGGGTAACCAAGGGGCACAAGACCCCATACTGTGTGAGCTCAAATTAGGGGAAGGATAGGTCTACCCCCACTTAAAATTAAAGGGGGGAAATATTATTTTCACCTTTTGAAATCCTCATCAACCAGCTGGTGGATTCTATAGTTTTGGCTGCAATAACCACCACTGCCTCTTATGAGGCTTCCCTAATCCCTAAGGATGCCACCTAAGCCCCATTCAATGTATGAAACATATTTGTGTCTTTAAAACTCCCATAATTCCATATTTAATCATATTTATTAAAATTAACCGTCCACCAAACTAAAAAATCGGAACTTCTCTTGAAATTTGGACACCCAAACAAACATGGGGTATTACATAATGCATCTTTACTTATGATACCATAATAAAAAGATTCTTATTAGAAAATATTTTGGAATATAAATTTTTGATTTAGTTTATGGATGAGAAAGTTTCATAATACCTAACTAGTTTGCGGAGACCCAATAATATCTTAGATTTCTATACCTTTGAAAAAACCTATTTCATTCATATGAAATTATGGTGATATTTTATCTTAATCCACATTATGTTTGAGGAACTGATGCCCACTCTTCCTAAAAAAATATCTACATCACTAGATGGTGGATTAATTGGTATCATATTAATTTCATGGTCATATGATTCCAACCCTTATAAAAGTTCAAAGAACCATAATGGGTTGAATGCATAAAGGATAATGGCTTACCTAAAAGTGGGTATGGGGAAGGAAACCCCCATAATGACCTCAAAACTCTATATAATTCTCTCCCCATAGTGACACAAATCTTCCTTAATCTTCTTGGAGAAAGTTGATAAGTATTTTTTACATCCATGTTTTTAACCATGAGTTATCAAGATGGACTTGTGAACATCATTAATTTCACCATCATCACACAACTCTATATTCCCAAAAAATTATTATATAATACCTTAATTATGAAATATAATTCCGAGAACCAAGTAGGAGGTCCAACCGGTGGAAACCTACTTTCATCACTCAATAAATGGTTGGTTTTCCTTCCATTTATAAGTTCCATGAGGTTTACCACCAAATCTCGATGGTGACTTTGGGAGTGTTTAAGGTTATGCTATATTGTAATCCCTAAATATCATTTGTTTGTTAATTTACTACAAAAATTAATGGAATTACTCTTTTTACTGATTATAATAACCAAAGTGGTCCTCCTCATGAAAACGAATATGACTTATATAGAGGTTATCCCCATAAATACATCCACAACATCCATTATAGAGATCCTCTTCAAAATAACATGATCGATAATCATGGAGGCACTTACAAAAATGATGTTTTCAATTGAATTGGAGGTCCTCCCCTTGAACAGAATGATGGAAACCATATAATTCCTCCTTATGGTAATGAAACAACAAACTGTCATGGATATCCTTCTAATGATGAAGAATATAACTACCCTAGAATTCCTTAACATAATGAAGAATCTAACCACTATAGAGGTCCCCCCTATGATGAATAATCTAAAAAATATGGATGTCCTCCCAAGGATAATGATGAAGATCCCTAGTTGGGTATTTATCCATTATATTTATAGATTTTACTTTGATTTATAGAGTTTATCTTACTATAAGAAGGGATGCTTATCATTCCCATGGCCCTTATCAAGTATATTTGAATGATAATTCAATTATAGTATTATACTATATGTTTCTTAAGCTCAAAGTGTTAATTATGGAGTCTTGAATTTGCCAATTCTAAAAAGAATACCCTTTTATGAAGAAATTACGCTAAATTTAGTTATTCTTACCACAAATTTCAATATTTAACAATGAAACCTTGTTTTAAATAGTGGTAATATTGAGAAAATTATATTCATAAATACCTATACTAAAACATTTAAATTTGGGTGAAATTGAAGATTCTTGAAAGGTCCACCCCTCTTAATAATGAATCTATAAAACATCCTATTACAAATAAAAAAATGGAGGATCCTTCATCTTGAAATAAAGATAACTTTAATGACATGTTAGAGTAACGTACTAGTGAAAAAATACTATTTATATACTACCCTCTCTCCATTAATCAATATATCATTCCAATTAATGTTGATGAGGCACACATAATATTCTTCAATCAGTATTTTCAGATGGCATTCAACTACTTTAATTATTGATTTATATCGTATTTTGGGTACACCATCCATATCAAGATACTTGAAAAATGATGTCGGTATGTTAACCTCATTACACCTCCCAAAACATGAAACCATAAATCAAATAGGATATATGAATGCATCAAATAAACATTCATGGATATTCATTGGGAAATTATATAAATCAATTAATAAAATTCAAATCATGTATACATTAGAGTTTGGTGGAATTATATTGCACTACATTTCCCTTCCCTAATCCACCATTGGAAAAATTAAAATAATCAAATCATGGGTCCTTCCTCAAAACCATAAATTAAGCCCATATGAAGTATTTTTACCATTACTGGTGAAATAAAACAGATGAATGATAACACTACTTAGTTCTCCCAACATGACCACCTTATCACTAGATCTCCAAAGAGATGAGGTTGATAAAGTTGACCCATTGATGAACATATCCATAAGGCTGTTACAACATTAAATGAGGGACCGATCCTAACAATATTAAAATATATTGATAAAATGAAAACCCTTGTGAAAACTATTGTAGAAAATATTGTTAAAAGATAAACCAAATTTAGTGCACATAAGAATATCAGATAAGGAGGAAAAAGGTATGTGGATGTAACTGCATGATCACAGGGTAAACCATAGCCCATAGGGTGAGGTTATTTATACTCTAACTATTATCTCATATTTATTTATATAAGTATAAGGTTACCATGATCATCACTGTGTTTTCTTTGAGGATTTAGGTGTTCACATGGTTGGGGGTAGCTCCACTAGAAGTAAATCAACTATTCTATTTTATCCACATTTGATGGTAGTTAGAGGGAACTAACTTAAGATAACTCTCCATGAGAAATCATTTTCGTCATCTTATAAAGTGTTTAAATTAAATAATTTACAAAACTTTAAGTGACTTCAAGTGAAATTCCCCTCAATAAACCAACCTTTAGAGCCCATTAAGATGATTTAATTGATGGTTTTTATAAATCTGATGATTCCATGAATTTCACATATATAGATTACTACCTAGTTACCAAATGACTCTCTATAGTGAGCATGATTTCCTCTAGTACTAATAAAAGTTTATAACATGGTATTGATGGTAATATAGACAATGATTGAGCATATTTAGAAAACATCACTCATACTAAGGTGTATGAAGAAGGATGATATATGAAGCATCAATTATAGAACCAATCACTACGATTCCCACCCAAATTTACATTGTTATATACCTATCAAGGAATTGATAAATGAAGAGTAATTGCTACATATTATAAATAATAAACATTTGAAGTTGTCAAAACCATCTAGGTCGATGAACATATTTTCTTGTTTAAAAAAAAGTTAGAGAAGCATTAAAAAATTAATATTGAGTTTAATTGGGGAAATATAACCATTAAGGATGAATCTCAAGCCAAATCATTAGATTCAAAAGTTAAACCTACATGGAAATAAATTTATCTTGAACCATCAAGGTACATTCAAGTTTTCTAGTTAATCCATGAAAATATCCATCCATCCATCTAATATATTTTCTGGTGAATAATCAATATTTTCCCTTTTTGATTCATTATTTATCCCAAACTCAATAGATTAATTAAGTTTAGATTACAACATAGGGAATGAAAAATGGTTTTTTAGATATCTCTATACACTTAATTAGTAGAATAAAAAAAACCTACATATAATATCTACATGTATAATAATAAATTAAATTAATTGAAAAACTATAAAACAAAGTGTACCTCACTATCGATGAAGAATCATTTATAATAATGAGTTTGATCAAGATCCCTTATATAAAGAAAATAATTTCCTACATATAAAGGTATTAACCATCCATTCTAATAATTGTACACATTGAAAGTACAACTTCTCCTTAATATTACAAAAAATAATCAATTTTCTTATTTATTATTAATTTTATTTAAATTAATACATTGTATATGTGATTTACAACCCAAAATCCTCATAAAATACAAATGGGATTCCTATTAGTCCATATTTCACAGAGTTTCTTTATGAATTTTTTAGATGGGATTTTGTTAAGAAGAAAAACACGATTTTCTAAATAATATCCCCATAATGATATAATTAGATCACACTAATTCATTATTGATTGAACCATATCCAAAAAGAAACAATTCCTCCTCTTAGACACTCCATTCAACTATGTTGTTCCAAAATGAGTGAGCTATGAAATAATTATATGATCTATCATAAGGTCATTAAATTTTAAGGTTAATAATTTACCACCCCAATGTGACCAGAGAATCTTAATACTTTTAACTAGTTGATTCTGTACTGTAATTTTGAATTCATTAGACATTCCATAGGCTAAAAACATGTGTATCATAAGAAACACATAACTATACTCTGTAAAGTCATAAATAAATGTTACAAATCACCCATTCATATTAATTTATCATTTACTTATTGATATATATACATTACATTGTATTATATTTAGTATTCTACTATACCTCTCACCTTTTCAAATAAAAGGTTTTTGGTCATTTTGACCAATAAATTCTTTCTCATTTATCTAATGATTAAAAATTAAATGAATATAAAAACTATATATATGATGTCTTTAGATATATTTATTATTTATATTCTCCCAGACACAATTACAAATATAATTGGTTTTAGAATCAATTTTCAGATTATTATCGTGAATATAATAGAATAGATTATCCAGGTCCTTAAATTATAAAACATCCATCATATTCCCAATGTCGTAAAAAAGATTTTTTATGTATATACAATAAATCTTGTCCATAATCATGATTTAAAATATGTTATATTATAAAAAAATATAGAAATCATATTTTTATTTTTGGATGAGACATTGTAACAGATATACAATTCGTGAATAAATCCACTAGGTAGAATTAGATCAAAAGTGTAAACTTCAAATATGAAAAATCATTCACCATTGATAATATGAATAATTATACTCCTTCTATAGATTATCTCCTATTAAAAAGGTAGGGTTTACCTTAAAAAAATATAATACATACTCAATATCCAATAATCATGAGTTAGAATAAGGGAATTTGATTTTTATAACATTCACATCTATATTCCTATAATGATTATAATGGATAAAATTTATCAACCTTAAAAACCATTATATTATGTTGTAGTTCCAACGAATATGATATCTTAAAATTATTTTCATGATACATGCCATTATCTATAACAGGATATATCTTTGGATGAGTATCATTTTTTTCATTTCAATAAGGAACCTTATTGAATTTACTCCCACTAAAAATAACGACCCATACATCATATCCATTTAGCGGCATAATTTCTATATTTTATTAAATATTTAGTCACTTTGTGTTTTCTCTAAAAAATAAGATATTTAGGTAGGTCATTATTTTAATTATATTATATTTTTTCTCTTGAATGGTTTGGTGGATAAATCCTCACTCAATTCACCTTATGAATTATCCAAACTGCATTCCTCAAGGCTTTTAATGCTATTAAGTCTAGCCAAAACTAAAGAATATAATTGAATATTAGTTCATAATCCTAATTTTTTACCCATAATTAGTATGAATTACACAAGATAATCCATGGAAACCCAAGTTTAGCATTTCATTTCCTTTTATATGACTGATTTATTGAAATGTGTTCACATTAGATATAATATAAAACATAATATTTCCATTTTTATTAGTCTAACCATTTTCATAATCATCTTGTGCGTATAATATTTATCTATTTTATCCAATTTAATATTTACCTCTCATGTTATCTCTATATGTATGTATACGTATACTGATTTAGATTTTGAATCTTACTCCTTCAACTATATTAATATGTTCAATAAATATTAATGTACGAAACTTTATAAAACTCAAAATTGTGTTATATACTTAATAATAAAATCCAATTATATATATATATATATATCAAAATTCACCCTATGCATAATGTATATGAAAACCTTTCTTATATATTTATATAATCATATTGTACCAAAATCCCCACAATATCATGTTGGGATGGTCAACAGCCAACCCCCACTTTTCTAGAAAAAAGCATTAACTCAAAGAAAAGTGAAAATTTTGACACAAAATCCCACTATACATTGATCAATACTCAAGTGGGAATTAAATTCCAAGATGAATCTAACAGCTAATATATATAAACTATAACCAACCTTTTTTATTAAACTCATAACTAAAATAATAATCATAGTCTTGGTTGAACTAATTTTTTTTTCAGACATAGAATGTAAATCATATATTCATGGAATAATAAATAAAATATGTCGTTTAAATGATTTAAAATAAATTATAAAGTTTTTAAAATATAAAAAATTTATATACAAAAATATTAAATAAGGATTTCTTAAATAAATGAATAATTAAAATATTTAATATAATAGATAATAACATTAAACAATTATTATAAATAAACAACTTTTTATGTGGAACAATGGAAATAAAATCTAGTTCAATCCTTTTATACTAGTAATGGTGATGTTTTTTTTGAAAAGTATTTTTTATTTTTTGTTAACAATAGACATAAACCATGTTATATTTTTCTACCTATGAAATTTTGAATTTTGAACTACTCAAAGATCCCTTCTTGAACACCAATATAGTGCACACGAATAAGGAATTTTCATTTTAGGTTCATATAATAAACCATGGATAGTTGAAATTTTCAATGTCATGGGTTTTCTACATTTAAATCTCATCTTCATAAAATGAGACCATTTTGGTCAAGAAATCATGAATTTTAAATGACAAAAAAATGATTCTTAGTTTTATTATAAGTGAAACACAATATTTTGTTTTCAAAAATAGACCATTTGTATAAAATTTATATAAATAATGATTTTATTTTATATATTATGTTAGTTTTTTCTAAAAAACGTTTTAGCCCTTGATTTGGTTTTATAAAAATTGGCATGGTTTTTGAAAAATTAAAAAAAATTCATTTTTCATATCATCATCTTGTCAATTCATTATTGAAATATGTTTTGATACTATTGAATTGTTTTTTGGAAGATCTTTATTTCTATAAGTAATGGAAGAAAAAATAAAAATACACACAAGATCCATTGAGGGAGGAATCAATAAAATGAAATGAAAACCTATAAAATATAGTGTATCTAACAATGCAAGAAGAATACTTTACAATAATGACTTTAATAAATATTCTTCAGTGGTAAATAAAATTTTACTACCTCAAAATATATCCACTGGTATAGAAATCCATTAAATGATTTGACATGACCTCTTCTACAAAAAAGGTGTACTAGAACCTCTTCTTATAAGTTAAACAAATATAAGATCACGAGTGAAAATTCAAATTTATGAGTATTCACCAGGTCTATTCAATGAGGTCCATGAAATCCATTTATATAACTCTCTTATTGAATGAATAATTCTATTATAGTTTTAACATTTCATAAGTTATATAATGGGAAACCCATTGGATTATTTTTTCTTTCTCTTTATTATAACTCCGCCATTTATTTAGTGTCTGGTAAAAGTCATTTTTTGTATTCACTTAACCCTCACATCATGAAATTATATTTCATATAAAAAATAAAAACATGATTATGACCTCCAAGACCTAGACGCCACTTTATAGGTGCCCCGATCCCAGTGGGCCACATGACCTCAAGTTCATCTCCCCGAATACCAGAGGTTTCCGACTAACAACAAGGTCCTTAGGTGTGTATGTGGGGAGACTATTCTCTCATTACCAAATTGTAGTGCAGTGGGTGGATGTAAACATATGTAAATAGATAAAGTAAAATATATAAATAGGATTCACAATAGAAAATAAATACAAAAGTAATAATATATGAAATAACTAGAATATCATTCAGCAACTGATGATATGTCATGTACTTGAAAGATGGAAAAAATGGATACAAACAACATGTATAACATGTTCCAGAAATCATAAAGGAAATAAAATATTATCTCAATCATCCCGAGTTCCAACTGAGTCATCTGATATCAATATCCATGCTAAACATTAAGAAATCAAGTGTTAGATGACATATGCTTCCCTTGGTCAACACATGCAACCGTGTAGTCTTCCATGGATACCAAACGGTGCCTTGAGAGGGTCTGAGGTAAACATCAGTGGGACACCACCAATGTTTTCTATAACTATAAGCTTGTGTAATGGAAATGTAACATAGTGAAATAATTCATATTTAATGTAAATTAGTAAAATGTAACTGAATAACCAAGTACCTACTTCACCCCTCAACTAGTGTCTGATCATAACAAGCCCATTTATTTTATCAATTACCAGTTTATATTAATAGGTCACGTGAGGAATGTCTAGCACTAACATAGTCTCATGATGGTGTAGATAGTGAAAGTTACAAGGTAATGACCATGCCAACTTAAACTTCAAGGGTCGCAAACTCAGTAGTAACTGTATCTTGACAAGGGTAAGAGTGTAATCCAAAGAGCATATCCAAGGAGTTCCCTAATAAGGTGCCTTATGAATCCATGGTGATCATCCAAGGTAAGATAGGGATAATCAGAGATAGAGCCCAATGGGATGTGACCATGTCACATACTTGTCAATGATAGATCCAACGAGTGTATCCAAAGAATCCTGTAATAATATGGAGTGATTCTACGATGTCATACTGGGCATCCAAGAATAGAAAATGATTGGGATCTAGGTGGTTCTCAACCTAATAAAGCCTTATCCTTGAATCATAGTGGGGTTCCTGAGTGCTTATGGAATTCCCTAAACATAATCCAAGGTGAGATCGAGTTAGTAAATTCCTATTTGATTATGAATTCATGTAATATTTCATTCAGTTTGAGCCTTTCCTTTCATTAGTGTGATAAGGTCAAGTATCATGAAATATTTTTATCAATTGATTTTGTTCAAGCCTTGCCTTTAATTAGTGTGATAAGTCCAAGTAGTATGAAACCATTCATTTAATCCACCCAAGGAATATTCCATAATTTAAGGTCCATTCCTCTAACATTCATTAATGTGGTAAGGGATGATACAGATATGCAGCCAATAAATCATTCACATTTAATTATCAATTTGAAGCACTTACCTTAGGTGGGTCAAGTGGTACACATACATGGTACTTTCCATTATGTAATTTTCAATATAAATCAAGCAATTTAAAATAGAAAAGAATACCCTTAGAGTGTTCAATCTATGTAACACTTGAACGGTAGCGTAAATATTTCAAAACACAAAACCACAATTATGGCATAAAATTAGACATGGAAAGGATGGAGTTGTGGTCATAACCACCAAAAACTAATCACATATTTGGAAAGAGGATAACTATATGATTCTAATGATTATAAACATGGAATATAAATTCTATAAACAACACCCAATGTAATCAGTGGTCCCCACATAACTAATCCAAAATCAATGAACTTTAGGGATAAGTTATATACCATCCACCTTATGTTTTTACAAATATCCTCCTCTGGTATTGGACCTTGATTTGGCTTGAATTAGAGTAGATATAAGAAAAAGAGAAAAATTATCATATCCTGACATCTCGGTCGAGAGAAAAAGAGAAGGAGAATGACTTAAGAGGACTCAAGTACCTACCGTTACGTATCCAATGTGGCGAACTAAAGATCGATCGATTGCTGGATGAATGAGATCTCTTGATTCCAAGGTTATATCTTCAAAAATATCCAAATTGAGAGTGAAATTGGTTAATCTTGCATAAAATTGGATTAGGGAAGAAAGAGGGAGCTTAATTAGGTCATTAAGTAAAAACTAGAATTTTACCTAAAATTTAACCTATGTAGGGTTTGTCTACATGATTTGACAAACTGTGCACAAAACATGAACAAGTACATAGGAAAAAGGGGTTCTCGTATGGTTAGACCACACGACTATGTGCAAATAGTGTGAGGTGGCTCTGTAAAAAAACCCAATCTGCATGGTTTTCCAAACCATGTGGAATTCTTGCATGGATTACTCTAAATCATGTGCAAAGCATGTTTTTTCCAAAAGGATGGGTTTTGGGCTTCGAAATTTCCCCATACACCCCTGAGACATTTTCTATCCCCTTAGGAATCCATATTAGGTCCAAAGTAAATATTTAGACAGAAATTTAAAGGATCCATACCTGTGTGAAAAAATAGATTCATATAGTATTACCCCTTTAAAAGATCTTGTCTCCTAGTTCTCCTTACAACGGGGGAGAAACATTTATTGGGAACAACTTTTGCCATTGGGCATATACGTCAGCCTCCCTCTCCTAAGTCTCATCATTTACTCGGTTGTTCTGCCATAACAACCATACTAGAGGGACATGTCTACCTCGTAGAGCCTTTGTACTCCGGTCGATGATACGTATCGGATACTCCTAAAAGGTAGAATTAGTATCTAAATAAAATTCCTTAGGATCAAAAGTATGAGATGGGTTAGCATGATATTGGTGAAATTGTGAAACATGAAAGACGTTGTGCATGGCACAATACCTCTAAGGTAGTAGTAACCAATAGGCTACTGGCCTGAGTCCCTCTAGAATCTCGAATGACCCTACGTAACGAGGTGAAAAATTTCCCTACTTTTGTAATTATTTATTCCCTAGCTTAGGAAATACCTGAAGAAAAACAATATCCCTGACCTCGAACTCAAGAGGTCATCATGACAATTGTAATATGATTTCTGTCTAGACTGGGCAGTTTTTATAAAATTTATGATCAGCTAAACTTGCTCTGAAGTCTCCTAAACGAGATGAGGACCAAATAGGGCTACCTCACCTTCCTCTATCCACCATAAGGTTGAATGTAATGGACTACCATATAAGGCCTCAATATGATCCATCTTAATTGTCACCTAAAAGATATTATTATAGGTGAAATATATGAGAGTGATATGCTTCTCCCAAGAACATCTGAAATCAAGGACACATGCTCGGAGCATATCCTCAAGAACCTGTATTGTCTATTATGGTTTTCCATCCATATAAGGGTGGAATGTTGTGATTAGAAACACTTATGTTCCCATAGCCTTTTTTAATCTCAACTAGAACCATGATGTGAAATGATCATCCCTATCTGAAACAATAGTACATGGAACCCCATGTAGTCGTATGATCTCATAGACATATAGTCTTCTCATCTCATCAACATAGAAAGTCTCCCAAATTGGAATGAAGTGGGGTGATTTTATTAGTTGTTCAGTGACTACCCTGATAGAATTTCTACCCATTGATAACCTAGGTAAGCCAAAAATGAAATCTATAGAAACATCTTCCCATTTCTATTCTGGGACTGGAAGTGGTTATAACAAGACTACAGGTCTTTGGTGCTCCTCCTTCACCTACTAACAGGTATACCACCTATTGATAAAGTTTTCTATCTGACATTGCATCGTAGACCACCAATATTGGCATCACATATCTTGATACATCTTTGAGATTCCTAGATGAACTTCCCACTGAGAACCATGGGAATCATTCATTAACTCCTCCCTCATATCTATAGAAACCTGGATATGTCCATGTAGACGCAGGACGTCATGCCTATCCATAGAATAATCAAGAGGCAGGTTATCTTCTGATATACTCTCACAGAGAAGCAAACCCTCAGGATCTAAAGACTACATACTCTTCACCTTCTTAAGGAAGGAAGAGGTAACTATCATGGCTGAGATGTAAGAACTATCTTGAATTTCATGAAACTCCAGAGTAATCTTAGATAATTGGGCAATTAACTTCCCTTTATCACTGGATTCCCATACGTCATGTGCTTGAGTTTTTCGACATAGTGCATCTGCAACCACATTGCCTTTCCCAGAAATATAGGCAAGACAAAAATCAAAGGATTATAGATATTAGACCCATCTCCGCTATCTAAGGATAAAGACGTGATGAGAAAATATATATTTGAGGATCATGTGGTCTTTTTAAACCACAAATCACTCACCCAAAAGATAGTGTATCCAACAACATAAGGCATGGACAACTACTACTAGATCAAGGTCGTGCATCAGGTAACTTCTATCACAAGGCCGTAACTTTTGAGATTCGTACACAATGACTTTTTGTTCCTACATCAACACTACTCATAGTACAATGCCTGATGCATCACAGAAGACAGTATAACCTATACCTGGATTGGGAGGAATTAGAATAGGTGCCGATAAAATCCTCTATTTTAGATCCTGAAAAGATTTCTCACATGATTTTGACCATGTTAACTTGACACCCTTATTTATAAAACCAGTAAGAGGTAAAGTAAGGTGAGGAAATTCTAGTATGAAATGCCTATAATATCTAGACATCCCCAAGAAACATTTTATATCAGACACATTATTTGATTCTCCTAGGAAACTATAGCACTAACCTTTTATAGGTCGATTGATACTTCTGATTCTGAGATAATATGACCCAAGAAGTGGACATTGTTGATCTAGAAGTGGCACTTATAAATCTTGGCATAAATTTGATGCTCTCTCAATGTACATAGAATGATATCAATATGTTTTTCATGGTCACTAAGATTTAGAGAATACACCATGATGTCATCCACAAAGACCATGAGAAAAAAGTCCAAATAGGGGTGGAAAACCCTATTCATCAAATCTATGAAAACAACAGGCGCATTCCTAAGACCGAACGACATAACAAGGTAATCATATGGATCATACCTACTACAGAAAGTTGTTTGGGGTATGTCTGATTGTTTGAATCGCACATAATGATAACCCAATATTTGGTCGATCTTAGAGAAGAAATTTTCTCCGCAGAGCTGGTCCAAGAGATCATATATTTGAGGAATTGGATACCGATTTTTGATCGCAACCTGCTAAAACCTTCTTTAATCCGCGTACTGACATCAGGTTCCATCCTCCTTCTTGGAGAAAATCACTAGAGGACCCCAAGAGGATTTACTAGTCCATATAAAACCTTTGGAATCTAAATCCTCTAACTACTAGTTGAGCTTCTGAAACTCTATAGGTGCCATCCTATAAGGAGGAATGGACACTTGAGATGCTTCTGAAACAAGATTGATTATGAAAACTCCCTCTCTCTCAAGAGGTAATCTAGGAATATTTTCAGAAAAAAAAACATCCTTGAAATGATCCACTACTAGAGGGAAATTACCTTGATGTAAAGCATGATCCTCAATGACGAGATTTCAAATCTAGGCGGTCACTCCACCAAGCCAATGATGCTCTGGTACATCTCTTCTAGCCTGGCCATCCCACTAACCATTATATATGTAACTGATTCCCTCTAGTTATGTAAAAGATACCCAGTGATGATAAAATTCTAGAAAAGCATGATAGTGAACTAAATAGTCAATTCCATGAATGACATTGAATCCTGTCATATCAAGAACAAAGAGGTTCTATAGGAAAGGGTAACTTCCTACCTTAAGGGGGACAATCCTTACACTAGCATATTCCCTCTGTTCATACCCCTAATGGCTTATGTAGGGTCATTACACTAAAGTGATACGATATATATAGTCTGATACTCTACACAATAGATACAAAGATAAATGATTTTGAAGAACCTATGTCAAATAAATAATGTACTATAGTATAGGATTCTAGAATAGTAACTCGTACAATAGATGGTTCTGTAGCCTGATCCTCAGGTATTGGCTGTAGTGCATTCAACTGACCTGATCCATGGTCCCATGCAACAGATAGACTACCATGATCAAAACTGCTCTGTTGGCGTTGCTGGTGATCTAGGGTCTGACTACCACAACCACGACCTCCTCCTTGGCCAGACCTATTAGTATTCCAACGCCCTACCTAACACGACATAAAATAACTCACTCATGAAGGTGGAGCTAGTGCATATTATTTTCCACTCGAAGTAGGTGGAAAGGTCTTACATAATCGCAGAAGATGCCCCATACGACCAAAAGCCTGACACTGCATTGGGTCTCTTTCACACTAAGGCTTTGAATGTCCCCATTTTCTACTCTAATGACACACCCAAGAGTCATCGAAACGAGCACTCTGGTTGTCACTACCCTGATGATAAACTTTAAGGGAACATTTCCTGCCACCAGATGAACTATTGGCCTAAAACGAAACTAATCCTCTATGCCTGGTACTATTTTCATCCCTCATGTAATGGTCAATTATAAGAGCATAATTGACTATCTTAGAAAATTAATGAGGCGAAAGAAATTGACTTGTATATGGATGGAATACTAGATCCCACCATCTAAACATCTATCACATGAAATATCATCTCTAGATAGGAGCAATGCAAAGACCCGTAACTCTGTGAAACACACTGAATATTCCATAACTGACATAGAACCCTTCTTGAGATGTATGAACTCTCTGTCTCGTCTAGCTCTCAGTGTTTAAAGAAATAACCGACCATAGAAGGCAGTATAGAAATTAGCCCAGAACATGACCTGACGAAGACCAGACTAGGTAATCACATCCCACAAATGCTTGGCTGAATCCTGAAGCATGTATCTGGAAATCTTGACCCTATGATCTGGATGCATCTCTTGATGCTCAAAGATAGATAGGGTGGCATCTATCCAAGACTCAACAACCTACAGACTACCATCCCCTAAAAAGGTAGGAGGATTTCTTTGCTGGAACTCATGAGTCGGATCAACTGTCATGGGAGAAATCCATGGAGAACCATTCATGGACTGCATCAGACATAGAAAACTATCACAATCTGGGGCATCATTTCCCAAATCTGGTACATAAGTAAGTACATCAATTTGAACTTTTAGAGGTAGGATTGGCGGATCAGGGCCCACTATGTTTGGAGCATGATCATTACTACCTTCCTGGAAAATGAAATGAGGACATCTTGGTGGAATTGGTCTAAAAATTCCAAATACACACCTCAGAACAAGATTAGAAGCATTGGATAGCACTAATAGTAGAATCCGAACATAAGTTAAATATCTACCCAGGGAATACTACCCCAAACTACCTACTTAAATAACCATGTATCAGTAATTTCTCAAGTATAATTTTCATGTCAATTTTCAATTAATTTATAGGTTCACTCCTTTACCTTTAATAAAATGACAAGGTGGGATATGTATGTGTAACAAATTCATTTTAGATTTCATGATTCACGTTATAATGGATATCTATTTTTGATGAATCAGTGACCATACACCTATCAAAAGAAATGACACCCTTTTATTTATAGCACAATGGCTCGACTCGGTAAATTACTCATCCCAACCCATGATGGCCCATACACCTTATGAATTGAGATAAGCAATCACTCAATCGTAACCAAAAGTAATACAAGTACAATTTTTTTTTACAAAATCACTCAAAAATAACAAGCATATCAAGCAATTTAAAGAAGTAAAATGAAATTATATATCATGGAAATATGTATGACATGTAAATTCTAGGTGCCTATAATGATGCATGTAGCAATGCTCATTGACCACATATCATCAAGCTAAGAATGAAATAAATCCTCAATCAGAGTAATAATCAACAACACCACACAACATGTGCATCACCCAACAGTGAAATAATATCAACTACAATAGGAAAAACAAAACAAAAATTACATTTTGGGTCACATGGATTTTACCCTGAACATGGGTTCGCAACACACAAGCATGACTTATGACTAAGTCCCAAGCATTCTTAATCTCCAAATACATTGTCTATAAAAGCTAAGGAATGAAAAGAAAAATACAATGATACCACTTTGTGACATCCCACACCCAGATACTACTTGATAGGTACCCCAAGACCGGTGGTCCACATGGCCTCAAGGGCATCTCTCCAAATGCTAGAGGCTACTGTCTAGCAGCAAGGGCCTAGGGTGTGTCTGCAGGGAGACTGTGCCCTCATTACCAAAGTGTAACACATTTTATGGATGTAAACATAGGTAAATAGTGGAAGAAATATACGTAAACAGAAGGCACAATGGAAAAATAAGGACAACAATATCAATAACTAAAACAACTATAATAGAATTCACCAACTGATGATATGTCATGTATTAGAAAGTTGGAAACCATGGATACAAACAAGAGGTCTAACATGTTCCACAAAGAATAAAGGAAATAAAAGACTATCCCAAGTGGTACGCATACATGGTACATTCCATTATGTAATTCAAAATAAAAATCAATCCATTTAATATAGAAAATCATTCCCTTAGAGTTGTACAGTCATGGCACACTCGAATGGTGGTGTAAACGTATCAAAACACTAAACCACAATTATGGAATACCCTTCAACATGGAAAGGATAGAGTTGTGGTCATAACAAAAAACAGTTAATCACATATTTGAAAAGAGGATAACCATATGATTCTAATGATTATAAACATGGAATATAAATTCCATAAATGACACATGATGAAATCAGTGGGCCCCACACAATAAATCAACAGTCAATGAACTTTAGGGATGAGTTATAGACTACCCACCTTAGTGTTGTATGACTCTACTCCTCTGGTATTGGCCCTTGATTTGGCTCGAATCAAAGTAGATATAAGAAAAAGATAAAAATTATCATACCCCAATATCTCAGTTGAGAGAAAAAGAGAAGGGGAACGACTTAAGATGATACGATTACTTATTGTTGCACATATAACGTGAAAAAAAGAAGCTTGATCATCTTCTAGATGAAGGAGACTTCTTGATTCCATGGTTAGATCTTAAAAAATATCCTAATTGATAGAGAAATAGGATAATCCCACATAAACTAGTATTAGGGGAGATGAAGAGAGCATAATTAGATAATTAATAGAAAAACTAGATTTTTACCAAAAATTTAGCCTATGCACAGTTTGTCCACACAGTTTGACAAACTGTGTGCAAACCAGGCATGGGTACTTGGGAAAAAGGGGCATTCGCACGGTTAGGCTTCATAGCCAAGCACCAACCGTGCGAGGTGGCTATGTCCGAAAAAACACAATCCACAAGGTCTTCCAAACCATGTGGAATTCCTACACGGTTTACTCTAAACCATGTTCCATGCCTGTTTTTTCCAAAAGAATGGGTTCTGGACTCCAAACTTGCCCCGACACCCCTGAGACCCTTTTTAACCCCTTAGACATCCATATTTGGTCGAAATTAAAGATTTAGACTGAAATTCAAAGGATCCACACTCGAGTGAAAAACAAAATTCATAAAATGATAATAATTATTAAACCATTAGATAAATGATATCTTATATCGGTCATAATAAACACTATGGTTCAAAAAACATGACTTAAGAAAAAACATGGTGCAGTGGCTCTCACCGCATTATGGTTTATTCATTAGTTCAAATTTATAAAAATAACATCATAGGATGAGGCAATCAATATAGTTACTACTAAACTAGAGTTAATCAAATATAATATTGTGTTAGTAAAACTAAAGGGGAATCCATATCCTAAGTTGGTAAAATTGACCCCAATATCATTAAATTTTGGTAATAACATATTCTCATCCTTCAATGGATTGGAAGAATCTCTGATGTATTGCACTCATTTTCTTCCTGATGTGGAAAATACTACGGGCCTTTGAAAAATAGAAGTTAATTAGGATCACATATTTTATAAAATTCTTGTAATTCATTATATTCATTGGGTATAATTACTTAGAATCCAGGTCTATCACTAGTTGGGAGAATATTTTTAAAAAATTCTGTTTCTAGTTCATCTCAACACTAAGTAAAATGATAAATTGCATCAAATATAACTATATGAAAGGAGGTAATAATAGTGTCGATAATTTTATTTCTTTGTGGATGTTTTTTACATAATACTTGGAGATATAACTTCCGCAAGAGAAGTTACTTGAGATTTTTTGAGTAAACTTATAAGACAAGTAAAATACTATGATAATCCTACAGAATTACCCTAGTAGGGTTTAGGAGTTCATTAAAAGGGAATAAAATATAGAGGATTATATTCATCAGTACCTAAAAAAGATTTATCAATAAAACTTATCACAAACAATAAGGCTTAAAAAATTATATTTAGCCACCATCACCCTCAAAAAATTGAAACTGATGTCTCCAACATAAAAAACAATTATGTTCTAGATAGATCCACATTAAATACCCTAGTAATAATAATATATATTGCTAAGACATGTTCATAGAGTATAGGTGTCATAAATTTGAGATAAGGAGAAATAAATTCTTCTTTTTATATATTGAAATATTCCTTAGAGAATAACATGATTTAATTTATAGTGATATAGAGGTCTAATGAGGTAGGGATTAGTGATCATCACACATATTATTAATACTAACAAATTCCATTCCACAAGGTCTAAGAATATTTTTTCCTTAAATATTTTATATAATGAATTATTGATGGAGGCCATATAATGTTTAACAATCCAACAAAACAAGTAACCTAATTTTCATCCCACTTTCCTAATGAAGGTAAAAAAAATGAATGCTGAAAAAATGTATAAATTTTTTATTACTAGATATAATAGAAATAAATTAATCTTGTACATTAAATATTCAATGAATGAATGAATCATCCATTTGCAACACCAATTACCCCTACATCCCTCTCAACAAAATACTCTAGTTCCAAGCCTTTCAAATGACACTATGATTAATGTCAATGTAAAAAGGTCTAGGAAGAGGAGAATAAACAAACAACTAAACAAGTCTATACTGTTATATAATTTGTTCCCCAATAATTGGGAGTCTGGGAACAAACCAAAAAAAAAATTACGCCTCCTATGATAAAGAGTCTTTGGTCACTCTTATGAATGACATTTAACTAATTTATGGTTGTATTGATTAAGAGTTTTATAAACCAGGATCTCCCAATAATTATTATTTATTTTTCAAGTTTAAATGAATATACACTTTAGGTACAACCATAGTTTAGGGATCCATACTTGGAGATATCATACATTCCACTAAAATTAAAAATGTTAACTTTACGATCTCAATAGGATTGATAGTCTAACCTAGGACCCTACAAAGCAT
Organism: Viscum album; assembly: GCA_963277665.1. Lineage (NCBI taxonomy): Eukaryota > Viridiplantae > Streptophyta > Magnoliopsida > Santalales > Viscaceae > Viscum > Viscum album. The sequence goes on along the minus strand of OY728132.1, from coordinate 1,899,277,690 downwards.
ACACTACTCTAATTTGATCGGCGGATCAAATAGAATTAGTATGGTAAAAATTTTAGTCCCATGATTTAGTAAGACCTAATTTTCTTATCCCACTAACAATAGGGTTATTTACATTCATAACTCTAGAGGTATCATCATTATAGTTACCTTATCACTATATGCCTCAAGCCTAATAAAAAATATATGGATGGAGACTTGGACCTATAACATAGAAATATGACATGATGAATCACATTTTTATTTTTCTTTAATGAATTTTAATCTAAGAATCCATTTATATATAAAAAGATATCAAACAATCCATCACTGAAGTGTTATAAAATCCCTATGAGTTCAAGATAGAAGTGGTCATTTTTAAGGCATATAATGTTAAAAATGAATTCACCGAAATCCACCAAATCACAAACGTAATGAAATAAGACTATGAAACAATCATAAAAGGGACCTTCATATCCCTATATATTCTAAAAAACTAAAATAAATTAATTCCATTAGTCCCCGTTGAATAATGTTTATAGGATTAACCGCATTCTATCTCAAACCCTTTATTATTTTGGATGAAAGAAAGTTAATATGGTTTATTATAGACTGAAAATTTAGGGTTATGATAAGAATGAACATAATTCCATAGGGAAGAACATGTTTAAAATTTAATTTTTATATTTTTTACATTACACTAAGTTCATGATTGTTTATTGAGACACTTACTTTTAGGACTTTTCTAGAAGCTCGTGGTTTCATTTGTATATGTCATTACCACATTCAAATCAATAATTCATGAGGTATGTAATAAATTTTAAGCTTTTAACACCATTAGATTTTAAAATAATAAAATTATGTTCGATATCATATTCAACATGCAACACATAACTTAAACGACCCATGATATATATTACTGTTATAACCTAGTCATTAAATTGATGTGTATGAATAGTATAAACTTATTTATAAAATATATAAATGTATATATATAAATATAATACTCAATATAAATTATTGATAAATTTTTAGTAAATAATCAACAAATTTTTAGTAAAGTGGTTTTAGTCTTCAGTAATATATTTTCATTATAAATAATTTTTAATGCTTTTCCGGAAAAAATAATAAAACAATTATTTAAAAATTTTATAAAATTTATTTTATATAATTAAATTCATTTTTTTATATCAATATAAAAATTTACTTTGGGTAAAATTTTGGTAATTTTTGGAAAATATTTATTTTTCAATGAATAGTGAAAAAATACCGATTTTTGTAAAAAGTATTTTATTTTCAATAAATTATTTAATTTAAAAGTCCCAATATTTTTTGAATATGTTTTAAATTAACCTAATTATTATTTAGCTATATTTAATTAACTTAATTACTTTTTAATATAATTTATCTTGGATTTTAGTATAAGAACATTTTTGGTTTTAAAAGTTGTTTTTTCTAAAAAATGTTTTAAAATGAATAATGTTTCTCCTTTTTAATTAATTAAATTAATACCTAATGGGGAATATTTTAAATGAAAAATATAGAATATATATGAGTAAATATTAATTTATTTTAATAGAATTATTATTATTACTAATTGAGTTAATATAGAATCATATTTTTCTAAACAAATACTCTTCTTAAAAACCCATTATCTCAACACGTTTGCGGGATTAATATTAAATTAAATTTTCTCACTTATGTGAATTTAATATAGAAAAATGTATTCCATATATAGAATCATAATAATTTATAATTTATAATAATTATAAGTTATTCTTTGACCAAAATGAATACTGAATATAGTAAAAAATTCATTACCACAATTAAGGTAAAAATGAGTTTACTTAGGGGTTAAACTAGAATGATAACAGTGAAAATGACTTACAATATTATATTAATTTAATGGAATAAATTTATTTTTATCTTTTACATAACATTATTTGATATATGGTAATTTTTTATCACTTTCCTTTGAATATGACCCATATAATAATTTAAGTAGAGGAAAAGAAAAAAAATATTTTTCATTGTTTTAATATATATAATGATTTGGGATAGAGAGAAAAAAAAACATTGGTGTGGTTATACATGTTTTTTTGAAATATAAATGAATTTTTATTATCATAATAATTTATCTTTAATTCTTAGAAATGAGTTACTTACTTAAAATACTTAAGAAATTCCAATGTAGTAATTATTTAGTTAATAATTAACAAAAATAAATGATACTAAAAATATTAAAAGTTAATTAAATTGAATAAATTATTGTGTTAATTATTTTTGTAGATGAATATATCATGTTACATAGGTTTGAACATCATATATTATAATTCCATAATTTTATTGATATTTTTAAATTCAATTTGACATTAATGTTATTTTATGACAAATTATATTTTATTAAATGATGTAAAATTACTTAAAAACATATATTATGGTAATAAAATTTTAGATGAAAATAAATATCAACTCTTTTTCATATATTCACCAATTTTTCTATTATAATGACTATAATGACCACTAAATAATATAATCTTTGTTAGCGCAGTTAAGGTTAAGACAATGGGTTTTGCACGATCATGCACTTATGTTAAAATAACGTATCAACAAACATAATATTTTTGTTTGATAAATTGGATTTAATATTTAGAATAATTTGGTCTAAAATATTCAATAATTCTCATTTTAATTTATTCTTAAAGGATAAATTACCAAGGTTAGAAAACTAGTTATCTTAGTGAAAAACCAAAAATGGTAAAAATAATGAAAATTATAAGTTAAGAAAAAAAGGTTTAAAAAATATGTTTAATTATTCAGTGGATGTTTTATATACCATATAATCCATAAAAACATTTAATTATCAATTATTGAGCCACTTTAGGTAATATTGACCTCCCAATAGTGAATACGTTTGAGTATTTACAAGACGGTCACTCCTCTTCAACTATAAAAAGGCTCTCACTCCATTCACTTATTCACACCTTACAAGCCATTTGGAGCGTCCAAAACCTACCAAAATCACCACAAAATTCCCTCCCATCATCCTATAATCCTTATTTTGGGTATAAATTCAACCTTTCAAGGATTTATTGCTAACCTAAGGGGGATACCTGAATAAGAGGTAACATTCTTCAATGAGCATCATTATTTTACTTACTTATCCAACTCCTTTAATTCTTATTATACCATGAGGATATAATAAAATCAATAAATTAAATATACTAATATGTTTTTATGTTAATTTTAGGTCCTAAAACCACACAAACTTCTATGAAATGGGTTACAGAATCATCATTCTTGTGTACGGCGGACAACTGCCTCTAGAAATGGTATCATTTTTTTCCATTACCACCTTTCAAGGTTGGGTATGATGATGAAAAAAAGGGTTATATATTATATTTATAATATAATTTTACCAATGGAGTCCTTATATCATATATAACCTTTTAAATTCCATTCCATAAGGGAAACAATAATGTCGCTCGTGTGTACGGTGGATTACCGCCTCATGAAGCGATGTGATTCGTTTTTCACTAACACGTTATATAGAAGGTAATAAGGGTAAAGATAATAAATTAATGTGATATAAATGAAATATTTATGATATTAATGACATATTTATCATTTCCTAAATATAATATATCATTTTCCTTTTACCATTTCACTAACATAAAAAAGGATTACATCATTCATGGACGTGTGGACTACTACCTCCACAAAGCATTGTGACTCGGTTTATTATCTCCACATCACAAGAATGAAATATATAAGTATATATAATTAAATAATAAGGTATTTATGATATTATGATAAATATATGAAGATAAATTTTACTTATCTTCTTTCCATAATGATCATTGAAAAATAGAAATGTTACTAATGCATACGTATGACCTATCGTCTCCATGATTGTAACATTATTTCATTTTTCATAACCATATTTTATGTATGGTTATAAATGTATAAATGATGTATAAATATGATAATTATGTACTGATTATTATTATGGATATGTTTAAATAATTACCTCCTTGACCATAGTCAACCAACCAATGTCATCTTTGACACATAAGTCGAATACGGTAATAACATCCGACTTAAACTTAGTTAATTAAGTAAATATATATAACGTGTTTATAACTTCAATAAAATAAAATATATACTCGAAAAAGGTTCTCAAGAAATTAAATAATTAATGATTTTTATTATTAAGGAAGATAAAGACACACATGATGAATCAGACTCACTACAAAAATGCTAATTAACAACGTTTTTTTGCATTAGTAGGCTTATTCAAAACAAGATCATTGCTAATTAGAATTTTTTTATAGTGAGTCTGATTCATCCTGTGTGTATTTATCTTTTTAAATAATAAAATTCTGTTAATTTTTTACTTGTTTGAGAACCCTTTTCATGTTTCTGTCATGATTATTATTATGAAGATGTATAAATAATATCCTCCTTGACCATAGTCAACCTACCAAATGTTTATATAATTGTTTTTTTCAAATATATAATTTTTTTATAAATAAAAAAATAAACACACACACACACACCCCTCCTATTCCCTCTCCTCATCCTGCATAGGAGTACCCCACACTCCCTCCCATATTCCCTCCTATTGCTACTACTGCATGACCCTCATTCCCTCCCATACCCTCTATCTCATCCAACGCACCAATTCAGGCTTTTTCAATGACCCAACACTCCATCCCACTCCCTCCCTCTATGACTAATCATTTAGCAATGATTTACGGTGACACACCATGAAAAATAGGTGATATGGCATTTGAAATCTCCACTATAGCTCATCCGGTGAGCACAGATCACCGCACGTGTGTAGGGTCCAGCATGGTCGCCTGCTGAAAATTTTCAGAGGATGGAATCAAACACAACACCTCGCCAACTTGAAACAATAATAACTGACTGAATCATGTGTTACACATTTTATTATTTAACTATTTTATGTTATATATATATAGATTTATGTATTTAATATATATATATATGTGTGTGTGTGTGTGTGTTTATATTTCATATTTTATGTTTTATATTTTATGTATATATATATGTTTATATTATATATATATATATATATATATGTATGTTTATATATTATATTATATATGGGTATTACATATATATATGTTTATATTATTTATATATATATATGTTTATATATATATATTATATGTTTATGTATATATTTATATGTTTATATATATATATGTGTGTGTGTGTGTGTGTGTGTATGTGTTTGTATATATATATAATTATATATATATATATATGTTGGAACCCTCATGTATTAATCATGTTTTAATGGTCACAAATCTCATTAATTATCACAAATCTATTTAACAATAACAAATATCTTTAACAATCACAAATCTCTTTTACAATCACAAATATCATTAATTATCACAAATCTCTTTAACAATCCCAAATCTCATTAATGATCACATATCTTATCCAATCATGTGTATTTATGTTTCAAATTCACTCATGATTTATAATGGTTACACTCAATCCAATTTATGCATATTTTTGTTTAAGTATGAATACAATTATTTTCCTGAGTACAAGACACTGTGAGTCAAACACCGTGAGCCAGGAATTGTGAGCAAGACACCATGAAACCTGACACCGTGAAGCCTGACACTGTGAAGCCAGACACCGTAAAGATCACACACTGTAACGCAAGACACCGTGAAGACAAGACACTATGATCGAGTCACCGTGACCGAGACACCGTGGCCAATACACCGTGAAGACAAGACACCGTGACACTCAGACCGTGACTCTTAGACACCATGACACTCAGACCATGACACCCAGACACTGTTTTCTCAACTTACTGTGACACCATTTCTTAAACTATTTTGTCGTCTTTAAATTTAATGTTTAACGGTCATATTTGATTCCTTTAATGCACTGACATAATTAATGTTTCTTTGTAGACATAGTACGAGGTACGAGGCACGAAACATATGGATCATGTCGACTAAATCTCATGCATTTGAAGATAAATAGTAGGGAGTTCCCAAAGACAATAGCACATGATACTGAACAAAAAACAAGCGTGTGAGCACGACCAGAAAGAATACTTTTGCAAGATTTTCAAAGAAAGCATTTTCACATGCATGATATACGACTCTTCTGAAGAACATAAAAAGTACACTAGAATCCAGAGAATATCTTCACACTGTCAATGCTTGTGGAGAACAAGAGCTGAATCGCGACACCCTGTTTTTCAAGACAAAAAAATAGAGAAGGACCTAAAAGCACTTATTCTATATCGAAGGAGTCCAGAGCTGCAATTCAAATCACTAGAGCATTATAAACTCATATCTACTATCTCTTATTGATTCTTTTACTTAACTTTGGAGAAGTGTGTGTACTTTGTATAATCCACACCCACACTGACTCATGTGCTAAACTGAAAGATTTATAAATCCTCACACCAATCCCTCTATTTATTTTTACCCACAACAACTGTGGAAGGGGTCCCTGTGTGGCATGGTTATTATTTTTGTTTACCCATGAAAACTATGGATGAGGTCCTTGTGTGACCTGGATAGTCTATGTACTATTGTTAACCTCGATCTAGGGTGTGGATCAAAGTTTTTTTATATAAACTGCTTGGTGGCCGGTGATCACCAAGTGGAGTGGATTAGGTCTCGTCTTGAGACTTAACCACTTGTTTTATATCTGCTGTGCCATTTAAATTTAGTCTTCTCTGTTTTACTCTTTTATTTCATAACCTAGAAAACTCTAATTTCATTTTGATAGTTATTCTTGGAAAGAAGTTACAACTAATTTGTCTTAGTAGAATAACGTCAAAAGTAATATTAATAATTGATATTAAGATTACTAAGAACTAATCAATCTTCTAAGATGTTGTTTAAATAGTCATTCTCTTAGAACAATATAACCTAGATTAGCTGGGTTGTATCTATTATTGGGCAAAACCATTTCATTTAAAATAAAATTTTTTTGTAACAAAATTTGTTATAGTCACTCATATCACCCCTCCCCTCTTGAGTGAACTAATCTGACATAAATTTGGTATCAGATGTTTCTTTATTAGTTCTATATGTAATCTTACTCAACTGTGATTATAGTTGTACTTTAAATTTCTATAAATTTATGTTATTTCGAAATTTCTAGATCTTTTAAGGAAATTTTTTAATATGGATAATAGATTGGAAGGTGCTGCAACCAAAATACCACCATTCTATAATGGATCCAACTATGCTCAATGGAAAATTAAAATGAAAATGCATCTAGAGTGTATGAGCATTGAAATTTGGTTATCCATTATAGATGAATACAAACTTCCTGTGACTGATAGAAATACATGGGATGATCCTACCAAAAATTCTTATAATAACAATTGCAAAGTCATGAATGCTTTATAATGTTCCTTAGGAGATAAAGAATTTAATAGGATTTCCGCTTGTAAAACTACCCATGAAATTTAGGATACCTTGTCTGTCTCATATGAAGGCACGTCTATTGTAAAGGAAATAAGACTTAATACTTATAATACAAAATATTATAATTTCAAGATGAAACCTGATGAGCCTATTTCTGACATGTATCTTAGGTTCAATATGATTCTCAACACAATGATTTCTCTTGGAAGAGAAGTCACTGCCAAAGAACAGATCATGAGAATCCTTAGATGTCTACCTGATAGATGGAGGGGAAACTCTGTCTCAATCAGAGAATCACATGATATCAGAAAGCTACATATAAAATAACTCATTGGGAAACTGATGATGTATGAGGAAGATATGAAAGTTAACAAATAAGAAGAGGATGAACCAAAGAGAAAATCTGTAGCATTTAAGACCACCTTCTCAAAGCACAAAGACAAAGGGAAACTGGAAGCTCCTATAAAAATTTCCACTACTGAACAATCATCACCTGACAGTGATGAGAAGATGCCTTAACTAGCCAGAAGATTCAAGAGTTTTTACAAAAAGAAGAACTTTTTCAGAAAGCCTAACTTCAAGGGAAAGTATGATCAAAAAGGGAACTAGAAAAAGGACTGGAAAAGAAATGACAAAACTGATGAAATTGTATTCTATGAATGTCAGCACCAAGGACATATAAAGGCTGACTGTCCCAAGCTCAAATATAAGAAGAAGTATTAGGATAAGGACAAGATGTATAAAAAGGAAATGAAAGCAACATGGAGTGCCTATGAGGATAGTTCTAGAAACTCAGAGACATCACATGATGAACAAGCTAACAAATCTAATATGTGTTTTATGAAAAACACATCTGTGGTAACACTGAACTCTTCTATTCATAATTCATACTATTCTGAAGAGGAAAGTGTCTTTGAAAATATGACTAATGAAGAAATGTTTTAATATTGAAACATGATTGAAGATACATGCAATGAATTAAAAGATTAATATCAATCATTGAAGAAACAACATACTCTCACTGCAAATGTTAAATATGAAATTACTACTGAAAAAGAGAAAAATGCTCAACTACTCAAAGAAAAAAATGAATTAAAAATGTCTAATGAACAATTAAATCATGAATTAGAAAAGATTACTAATGGAAAAAATACCCTTTCCCAAATGATAGGAAAAAAATTGCCCCTAAATACAATACTGTCATTGGTTATCTACCTGGTAAAGAAACCTTGGTAGAACGAATTTTATTTCCAAGTCTAGGAAATATAATTTTGTTCCTAGTTCTAGATACAACTCATCTAACTCGAGTCATGATACATACTATACAATTTCATGTTTTTGTGGACCGAATATAGTTTATTTTTCAAACACTTTACATAATGCTTATAGGAAACCTATGAGACAAATATGGGTTCATAAAGCACTTATTACTAATGAAACTGGACCCAAACAAGTTTGGGTACCACAATCTGTCTTTACTTGATCATGTTATAGGAATGCAGCATAAAGTGCTCCTGAAAGAATCTATGGTACTCAGATAGTGGGTGTTCAAGGAACAGGACAGGAGACTACTCATGCTTCAAGAATATGAAAAAAGTAGATGGAGGATATGTCACATTTGGTGACAATTCCAAAGGAATGATATTTGTCTTAGGCCATATTGGTAACTCTGATTCGATTTTAATTTTTTAGTACGGTTTGTTAATAGCTTAAAATATAATCTTCTTAGTATCTCATAATTATTTGATGATGAATATCATGGTAAATTTGAAAATGATTCCTGTAATGTCTATAATTCTATAGATGAATTAGTATTTTCTGTATCAAGGAATGAGAACATTTATTCTGTTAGTTTAGATTCCTTAGCCTCTCAGAATGTTTCATGCTTAAATTTATTTCATAAAGAATCTTGGATATGGCATAGGAGACTAGGACACTGTATTGTTCACTCCCTTAGAAAGCTAACTAGAAAATGCCAAGTTAAATACTTACCCAAACTTGAGTTTCCAAATGACAAAGTGTGTAATCCTTGTCAAAATGGAAAACAACACAAAATATATTTCAAATCAAAGAAATATGTTTCTACTCCTCAACCTCTCAAATTGGTTCACATGGATTTGTTTGGATGATCTAGAGTGTCTAGTTTTAATGGGAATCACTATGTTTATGTTCTAGTAGATGATTTCTCTAGATATACCTGGACCTTTTTCATGGCTCACAAATGTGAAGCATTTTCCTATTTTACTAAGTACTCCAAGTCTGTAGAAATCATTAGTGGCCTTAAAATTAAATCTTTATGAAGTGATCATGGCCTTGAGTTTGAAAATCAAGAGTTTGAATCCTTTTTCTCACAAAATGGTTATAGTCACAATTTCACTGCCCCTAAAACACCTCAGCAAAATGGTGTTGTAGAAAGAAGAAATAGAACCTTGAAAGAAATTTCTAGAACAATGATTAGTGAATATGACTTACTTATTTACTTTTGGGATGAAGTTATTAATACAACATGCTGCATAATCAATAGATAGTTGATTAGACCAATTCTCAAAAATACCCCGTATGAACTCTAGAAAAATGGGAAGCCTATGGCTAATTACATTAGAGTTTTTGGTTACAAAGCCTTTATTCTAAACACTAAGGATAATCTTGACAAATTTGCATCCAAAAGTGATGAAGGAATTTTCCTAGGTTACTCAATATTAATTAAAGATTATAGAGTATTCAATAAGAGAACTAAATATGTGTAAGAATTTGTTCATTTCAAGTTTGACGAAATAGATCCACATGAGCCTAGAACCATCCTAGAAAATCTGGAGGATGATGGTTTTCTATGTTTTACTTTACTGTTTAATGATTACAGTTTCTCAGTTATTGTCTCTCATGTGTATGGTCTAACTTTTAGCACTTTTTAATTATGGTCTGACATTTACTGTCTCACCGTAATGCACACTAAAAAGTTCACTCACTCTATCACAGTGACATTCACTCACTGTCGCATCGTGACAACCAATCACTATCTCACCATAACAGCCATTCACTGTCTCACTATGAAAATTATTTATGATATTCGTTAAACCCTTATCGCAGTAAGTGTTATTTCACCTATTTTACTTTTCCGCATTTTTATTTTTTGTGATGTTTGACATTCCAAAATGATAAAATAAAGAGTTTCACTTGGTTCTTCACCCGAAAATTTCCCAACTCACTCGTCTCGAACCCTCTCAACCTTGAAACCTTTTCTCTCTCTATTTCTTGATATTTGGTGAATTCCAAGAATGAAGCAGCCGTCTTCATGCACACCTGAGAAGCACAACTCGAAGAAAAAGAAGATAAAACCCATGATGACACCCGAAGGGCCTCTGAATCTGAACCTGGTAAATCTAAGTGTTGTTCCTGAGAAAGAAATTTTCCCTGAATGGCTTTTGTCTTGATAATCTCTAGTCCTAAAAGTGTTAAGAGAAAAAAGCTGGTTAGAATGGTTCTCAAAAGAGAATAGAACCATTTATCTGAGGTTAGTTGCTCAGTTATATCAGTACACACAATTTTCTTTTGACTCCGGTGAAAGCTTTGTTTTTAGGAGCTGGATTAATGGCCAAAGATGTTCCTTCTCATAAAGGTTATGGGCTGAATTCCTTAGGATGCCTCACGAAGGAATTTGTTATGATTATCAGAGAGAAACCCAACCTATAACTAATTTATTTCACCTCGAAGATGCTCTGAAAACCCAATTGGGAATGGCACCAAGAGAAGGGACATAGTTTCTGAACTTGATGGGTGGAACAAGGATATTGTTTATGTTTGTTCAAAATTTGGTAAGTCCGAGGAAAGGTGACTTTTCTGTATTAAGGTACCAAGATGCGTTCATGATTTATCTTATGAATAATGGATACAAAATCAACCTATTAAAGTACATCATTAACCATGTGTGTGAATCGATCATGGTTACATCCAAATCCACCTCTCTATTCTACTCTCAGCTGATTTCAGCCATGCTTGTTGCCAAAGGAGTAGTTGGAAACAATGAAAAAGTGCTTGTGGATTGCGAGTACTGTCTCTCTAAACCCATCATCAAAATAATGAAAATATACTAGAATCTTTGGATAAAGGAGTGGGTGGAAGACAATTATAATATTTATGAGAGGTTTAATCTTGTGGATAATCCATTAAGGCCGAAGGACATTGCTGATCCTAGTTTGGAACCAGATGAACATGGTGAGTATTTAGAAGAAGAGGAAGAAGAAGCTGAAGTACCTCATATGGAAGAAATTATTGTTGAGGAAGAAAGACCTATTATTCCTCCTGTTGTTCTTGAAGAAGAACCTCCTACCACTAGAGATGATCTCAATCTGGAAATCTAATCCGAGGATGAAAGAGAATCAGTTTTCACAGAATCTCAGAAGCAATCCATGGAAGATGCTATTGTAGAAGAGCTCCCTACTATGCAAGGAAAAAATCTACAACCACTCCATGTTATTTAAGAAGCAAATCTCGAAGAACTCCCAGATGAAAAACCTATTCCTGAGATAATACCCTCTGCTGAAGAGAGGATGGAGATAGCCTTTCAGTTGGCTAGACCAGAGATGTTTGAGGAACTTAGCGATGAACCTATAGATTTTGAATTATCTCCTAACCTCTGAATCCTAAAAAGGAAGAATTTCTTGAGGGGGAGGAAACCCAAAATCTTGAGACTGATGAAGCATCACATCTAGCTAATTCTAGTCTTGTGGACACTCAGTAAAAATTCCCTAGCTTTTATGATGTGAGTGAATCTCAGCATGTTACTGCCACTCGGCTTGATCTTTCCTCATTGTTTCAGTTAAATTCAGTTTCTATCCTTGTCCTTGAGAAGGAACCAGAACCTGAACCTACCCCAGTACCAATTCCTTCACCAGAACCTTCACCTGAACCTACACCTGAACCTCTACCTGCATAGCTGTCCTTTGTCATCAAGGATGATTTGATAGATTTTAGAGATACTATCTTGTGTGGAGTTGAGAAGTTTTTGAATTCCCAACCTAATTTTGTGACACATCTAAGTGAGAGAGATGCCTCACTACTTTTGGAGAAGATTATTTGACAGATCCAACCCAAAATGCTCCATAAAATTCAAGAAGTTTGAGTTGAAAATAAATTGCTCAGTAGTGAAGTCTAAACCCTGAAAAGCATGGTTAAAGATATGTATAAAGAACTGCATTCTAGATCAAAACCTGCTGCAACCTATCTAGAACCTTTTGTGTCTAAAATCTCTCAAGATTTTGTGTCTCAGATTCACCCTTAACTGTTATTCATTGAAGATAAGATTACAGAAAGGCACAAACAGTTGTTGAAGGAAATCAGAGAGCTTGTGGTGAACCTAAATAAACTCACTAATGAATACACGGGCTGTCTTCAAAAGGTACTGAATTAGCTCAAGTCTCTAACCACGGCCGTAAAAGCTTGGCATACCTCTGGTGAATCCTCTACACCTTCCTTGGATAGTTCTTTGCTCAGATCTATAGTCCAAGAAGAGCTTCAGACTGCTTTGAGTGGCTTTAATATGACTTCTTTATCTCAGTTTTTCAAGAACAGTGATAGAGTTCTTGACCTTGTGCAAGTCCATTCCAAGATTTCCAATGATGCCCAATAGAAGATTAATAAGAAAGTGGATTTCTATTTCAACTACATTTTCTCCAAGACTGATATGACTAACCACTTCAAATACCTTGTAGAGAATATGATAATCCCTCATGTAACCCAACCATTTAAAAATAAAGTCCAAAAGATAACCGAGTTTACCATATTGTTGGAAAAGTTCATGGAAAACAAATATGACTTTGAAAAGGCCATGAAATATGGTGGAGAAATCATTATAGACTTCATCAAACTTCTGAGACCATTTCTCCATGTCTAGAGTACAACAATTGTTGCTCTAGTGGCTGCTCCTCTCAGACATGGACTACCTACTTTTACCACTGCCTTACCCTCAACTACCATGTCTGTTGGCCAAGATCTTAGTTAGATCAGGCCTGTCATTCTTGACTAGAAACTGCCAAGATATTCCACTGCTCCTACATTGACACCCTCAGTCTTCAAAGGTCTCCATTTACCTTCTCTATATACCACCTCTCTACCTTCTTCTACATCAACCACTACCCATATGGCTTCCTCTTCTGCTGTTGATAAAGGAAAAGAGAAGGCCAATCCCTGAAGAAGCCCAGTGATTACTAATTTTTGATAGAGATGTCATTCATTTTTGTATTTCTACTTTCTGATTTACGACACTCTGCTTATTATTAATGGAATGTGCACTGGTTTCCCTCTCTTATTTCAACTTTTTGATAATCCCAATAGGGGGATAAGTTATATGTTTCTCTATATATTATTTTCCATATCGCTGCATCTAATTTCCATGTTAACTGTGAGTGATTTGTGATCATCAAAAAGTGGGAGATTGTTGGACCCCTCATCTATTAATCATGTTTTAATAATCACAAATCTCATTATTTATCACAAATCTCTGTAACAATCAAAAATCTCTTTAACAATCACAAATCTCTTTAACAATCACAGATCTCATTAATTATCACAAATCTCTTTAACAATCCCAAATATCAATAATGATCACACATCTTATTCAATCATGTGTATTTATGTTTCAAATTCACTCATTCTTTATAATGGTTATGCCCAATCCAATTTATGCATATTTTTGTTTAAGTCTGAATACTGTTATTTTCCTAAGTACAAGACACCGTGAGTCAGACACCGTGAGCAAGGAACCATGACAAAGACATCGTGAAGCCTGAAATCATGAAGCATGACACCGTGAATCCAGACACAATTAGTCAGACACCGTAAAGATCACACACCATAATCCAAGACACCGTGAAGACAAGACATTGTGACTGCGACACTAAGACCGAGACACCGTGACCAATACACCGTGAAGACAAGACACCATGACACTCAGACCATGACTCTCAGACACCATGACACTCAGACCATGAAACTCTAACACTGTGAAGGTGACACAATTTTCTCAACTTACTGTGACACTGTTTCTTAAAATATTTTGTCATCTTTCAATTTAATGTTTAACGGTCATATTTGATGCCTTTAATGCACTGAAATAATTAATGTTTCTTTGTAGGAATACTACGAGGTACGAGGCACGAAACACATGGAACCTGTTGGCTAAATCTCATGCACTCAAAGATAAAGAGTAGAGAGTTCCCAATGACAATAGCACGCGATACTGAACAAAAAACTAGCGTGTGAGCATGACCACAAAGAACAATTTTACAAGATTTTCAAAGAAAGCATTTTCACATGCATGCAATCTGACTCTGCTAAAGAACATATGAAGTACACTCGAATCTAGAGAACATCTTCACACTGTCAAAGTTCGTGGGGAACACAAGCTGAATCGCGACACTCTATTTTTCAAGACAAAAACCCAAGAAAGACTCAAAAGCACTTCTGCTAAATCAAAGTAGTCCAGAGCTGCAATTCAAATCACTAGATAATTATAAAATCATATCTACTCTCTCTTAGTGATTATTTTACTTACCTTTTGACTAGTGTGTGTACCTGTATATTCCACACACACACTGACTCCTGTACTAAACTGAAAGATTTCTAAATCCTTACATCAAACTCTCTATTTCTTTTTACCCATGACAACTATGGAAGAGGTCACTGTGTGGCCTGGTTATTGTTTTTGTTTACTCACGAAGACTACGGAAGAGGTCCCTGTGTGACCTGGACAGTCTGTGTATTGTTGTTAACCCCAATTAAGGGTGTGGATCAAAGTTTATTTATATAAACTGCTTGGTGGTAGGTGATCACCAAGTGGAGTGGATTAGGTCTCAGATTGAGACTAAACCACTTGTTTTATATCCGTTGTGCCATTTAAATTTAGTCTTCTCTGTTTTACTGCCTTATTGCATAATCCAGAAAACTCTAATTTCAATTTGATAGTTATTCTTGGAGAGAATTTATAATTTATATTTCTTAGTAGGATAACTTCAAATGTAATATTAATAATACATATTAAGATTACTGAGAACTAATCAATCTTCTAAGAAGTTGTTTAAATAGTCAAACTCTTATAACAATATAACCTTGTTTAGGTGGGTTGTATCTATTATATAGGAAAACCATTTCTTTTAAAATAATATTTTTTAGTAACAGGAATTTTTATAGTCACTCAATTCACCCCTCCCCTATTGAGTGAACTACTCCGACCAACAATATATATATCTTATTTTCCATGTTTTAAAACACTAGTAAAAATGTTACTAAAATAGCCACGTTTTTTTAAAAATGTGACCAAATTTAAAATATATGTTTATATTAAATATATATGTTTAAGTTTTATATTTAATATATATCTTTATATTTTATGTTCATATTATATATATATGTTTATATTATATAAATATATATGTATATATTATACATATAAATATATTATATCTTCATATTAATATATATATATATGTTTATATATATGGATGTTTATAAATATATTTTTATGTATAAATATATATAATTATTAATAAATAAATAAATATAAATATGTAATTAGTCATGTTTTAAAACACTTGTAAAAATGTCACTATAATAGCCACGTTTTCATAAAAATGCAGCTAATTATATATATATATATATGTATATATATGTATATATTTAAGTATATATGTGTGTGTTTGTTTATATATATATATATATATTTATAGATATGATTATATATATGTGCATGTGTTTATATATATTAATATATATATATATATATCTAAATATATGTGTTTGTGTTTATATATGTTTATATATATGTATGAGTATTTAAAAAATTAATATTATATATATAATTTTATATATCAATATACATATATTAATATATATATATATATATGTGTGTGTCTGTGTTTATATTCCATATTCCATATTCCATATTTTATGTTTATATATATATGTTTATATTATATTTTTTATATATATACATTTATAAGTTCATATTATATTTATATACATGTTTATATTGTGTATATATATATTTATATATCTATATGTTTATATGTTTATATTTTATATATCTATGTTTATATTATATATATACATGTTTATATATATGTTTTATAAATGTATATGTTTATATGTATATATGTTTATATATATGTGTGTGTTTGTGGATAAATATATATGTGTATGTATACATTTATATAATTAGCCACATTTTAAAACACTAGTAAAAATGTTACTAAAATAGTCATATTTTCTTAAAAACGTGACTACATTTTAAATATATATGTGTTATATGTATATATATGTGTGTGTGTGTGTTTATATATATATATGTTTGTGTTTATATGTGTGTGTGTGTCTATATATATATATATATTTAGTGACGTTTTCAGGAAAAACTGCTAAATTAACGACATTTTCATAAAGTAATGCTAATTTAGTGACATTTTTCACAAAAATTCACTAAATTAGAGATGTTTTTTAGAGAATTTTGATAATTTAGCGACATTTTTAAGGAAGCTTCTCTAATTTTGTGATGTTTTTTAGAAAACATCGCTAAATTAGAGACATTTTTATATAAAGTGTCACTAATTTTGTGATGTTTTTCACAAAACATTACTAGATTTAAAAATTAGCGACATTTTTCAAAAACATACTGAAAAAAACTTCATTAAATTATAGTTTTTTTGTAGTGTTAAGGTAAGGGAATTCATCTTAATTTCCTTTTATTGATGTATATTTTGATTTTATGCACCTTCATTCTTTTATATGGTATATATATAGCCCCTTTGACATGTTATGTCATGGATTTACCTATTATCATGATATTTATTGTTTTTTTAATATTATTATTTCATGGAGCCTATATTTGATGTGTTTCCGAAGTGATAACAAACATTTCTTTTTAAAACCCCATCTTTTAAAGTTTTTCCTTCCAACTCTTTCTCTTCCATGTCCAAGTTTTTAAAATAATTTTATTAATATTTTTATATGGGCATAAATGTTTTATAAAGTAAATTTTATCTTGTTTTTTACTTTATTTCAAAGGTTGTCAAAATGAATATTTTTTATAAGTTTTATATAGAACATTTGATAAATGAAAAAAGGAATGTTCCTCATAGTGATAATAAATTTTCCACCACCGTGACCATTATATTATTTATATATTCCTTTATAAGCTTTCATGTTTCTACAAATAAAAACCCTCTTTCCTTTTTTGGGTGTTTTGGTATTAAAAATGGGGTTTTAAAAGAAAATAGTATTTTTTATCTATAAGTGTTTTTCATGTGAGTTTTAATGAGTTTTTCAAATGGTTTTTATTGATGAAAGTGTTTTATTACTGATATAGTACTTGAAAATTATATGAAACAAGTGATCTCAATACATCTTAGGTGAAGGGTTGAGCCCCATTATAGCTCACTTGTGAGCCCGATACACCTTATATGAAGGGTTGAGCCCAATTATAGATCAGGATAAAAAATGATCCCAATAAAGCTTATATAAATGGTGAGCCTCATTATATCTCTACAATGAATTTGTTTATGATTATATTATAAATCAAACATATAATTATTTCAATTGAAATGGATTTGAAAGGTTTTTATGAATATAATGGTCTAAGTCACCAAAAAGATGTTTTAATTTCTTACTATGGGTTTTAAATGATTTCTTTGAACAAAACATGTGTTTGTTTTCTTGTGAAATAGTTGTATTTCTTTCACTCAAAGAAAATTGATGTAAAGGTAAATATTTCATGGGTTTTAATGTTTTTACAGAACTAACACTTTCTTTTTATATTCTATATTATGATTTTGTGCTTATTATAAGTTTTTAATTTTTTTTAAAATGTTTTGAGGATGAAAAATTGAATGGAAGAAGTCAAGTTGTAAGAAGTGGTGATTTTTTTGTAAAAAAAATCATGATTTATATTAAAATTTATATATTATGGAAAAATGGATACTAATGGGAAGTATCCACTTTGGTTTTCATGGTTTTTTTATGTGTGAGTTATGGCCTAATTCTAAAAAAAACTAAACCTAAAAAGATCCTAAAATAAAAGAGATTGATATCTTGACTTAAAACATAGTATTATGTAATGATTAGTGTTTAGTCTATATATTTGGTATCAAAGGGAGGTTTAAACAACTTTATAGTTTAGAATAGTGTTAATAGCATACCCTTATAATATTTTACTTTATGGTTAAGTTAAAAAATATATATAATTTTAATATTTCCATATTTATTCATCTAAACTATTTCTATATTGAATGGTTTTCTATAGAGTAAACATGAAAGATATTGTGTGAAGACACTAGGATTAAAATATCCTTCCAAATTTGCATCCTGAGATGGTTGGAATTTGAATAGAATATTTTTTATAGTGATTGATCAGTTTACACAAGATATACATGGTGGTGGTATCCATGATAAATAAAAACTCAATATACCATGATAGAATATGTATATAGTAGAGCACTTAATGAGGAAACATCCCCCATCATTCAATGGATCATCTGACTCAATGGTAGCTGAAGGGTGGATAAATTCCCTTGAGAATATTTTTGAAGTCATGATATGTTTATAAAATCCAAATTTAACTCATTACATCTATCATTTTTAAGGTGGATCTGATCAATATTGGTCTTTGGATAAGAATACTAGAGATAAATATGATCTTGATTCTATAAAATGGGACACATTTAAAAAATATGTTCGTTGATAAATATTTCACTAAGGGTGTTTGGATTAGGATGGAAAAAAATTCCTATAATTGAGGTAAATAGTTGAAGATTTTGTGGCTTCATATGAAACAAACTTCACAAGATTATCCAGGTACGTTCCCAAATTTATTCAAGACATTGACAGTGAAATTTATAATTTCACATAGGATTAAATCCATGATTATGAAGGGAATTAGCCACAAGATATTTTAAAATTTATGAGAAAGTTGTACTTGTGCTGAGAAATTTAAGATGGGTTTTCCCTACAGTTATGTGTCACTAGATGATAAGAGTAAGAAATGAACAAGGTTGTAGGAAATGGAGAGACAACCAACTAAGAATTCTAGAGGTAATCCCAGAACACGTTCCAAGTTTAGTAAAATATATTTTGGGAAATGTATGTTAGGATTTGGAAAGTTTTATCAGTGTGGTAAGTTTGTTCACAAGGTTTGTGAATGAAAATAAATGAGTCTTAAAGAATCAAAGAATAAGATGAAAGATAGGTAGTCGACAGTGATTTGTTTCAGTTGAAATGAGTTTGGAAATTATGATAATGTGTATATTATGTAACTTAATCAGGGTAGAAATCAACATGGTCAGAATAAAAAAGGGGCGGGAAAATAATTTGCTACTTATACAGTTGATGTTGGGCTATATTGTGAAGTGGTGATAGCTCCAGTGAGCTCGGTATTTTTCAAAGTCTGATAATAATCTCAATGTATTATGAACCCTCTTTTTATATTCTATGTAATAGAAATACTTTGAGAGACATTTATTGATTTTTTATTGATATCTGATGTATATGTTTTAGGGTAAAATCTATTTAAGGAATAATGACTTCAAATTTATTATTCATAGGTTTAAAGGTATTGATAACCATTAGAGTTTATATGATTTATGACGATTAAGGCTATTTTTAAGGATGTTCATCATATTTTTGAGAATTTTATAAGAATGAAATTTTATGAAAAATGATAGCTTAAAGATTGGGAGACAACCCATCACAACCGGAATGGTCACGGGCCTTAAACCCACAACCCAAGGTCGATAAGGGTGAAATGACTCTCACTTACCTACATGATATACTGGTTAATATGTAATAACTTTTAGTCAAAAGGTTTGAAAAATAAATATTAATGATGAACCAGTTTTTCTACTTTTGATGTTTAGAGATTGATTTATTATATTGGATAACTTATGATAACTATATTTTTTTGGAAAATGGTTAAATATAAAAGCAAATACTTGTCAATATTTTATGTATCTTTTCATCCATTAAAATTTAATTTTAATTCTTTAGGAATAAAAAATTTATTTTTGGATATTCATTCCCTAGAGTAAGGGATGAATTGAAAATTGATAGAAGCACAACCGATGGATGAAATTGATATTGTGAAATAGAAACATATCACCTAATTATATTTACTTATATTTTCATATAGTAAAATAATTCCTCAACTTTTGAAAAAGGATATTGAAACAAAAATGATGTCATATTAGCTTAATATATAATGAATCAGATGGTCTTTTTGATCATCACATATTTATGGTTTTGTGGCTCTTAAATTTTCATTTATCATTCACTTGATTATGATCAATATGCTCAATAAATATATATAATTATTTATGTTTTTCTTCCATTACCACATATGTTCTCATATTTTGAAACCCATTTATGTGTCATTCAATATACCCTTTGTGATTCCCTTTCTCTCTTATTAAGAGAATGTTTTATTAACCCTTTTTACAATGTGGGTTTACAACAAAAGTATTTGAAAATATAAAAACATGGATTAATGAGATAAATTAAAATTATAGAGGATGAAATTTACTAAAGGATAAGGGGATATATAACACCCTGATATTTTAAAATAAGAAAATTATATTTAATAGCATATTCAATACGCAACAATGCACTTAAATGACCCATGATAGACATTACCGTTATAACATAACCATTAAATAAGTGGGTATGAGTATTATCAACCAATTTATAAAATATATAAGTGCATAAATATTAATTTCTTAATAAATATAAATTATTGATAATTTTTTAGTAAATAATCAATTAATTTTTAGTAATGTGATTTTATTCTTCAAAAATATGTTTTCTTCAAAAATGATTTTTAATACCTTTCATGAACAAAATATTATAATAAATTTTTTGGAAATTTAATAAAATGTATTTTATAAAATTAGCTTCCTTTTTGAAAAAAATTATATCAATGTTTACTTCGGTAAAACGTTTGGTACTTTTTAAAAAATATTGATTTTTTAGTGAATAGTGAAAAATTCCAATTTTTTAAAAAAGTATTTTCTTTTCAATAAATTATAAAATTTAAAATTCCCAATCTTGTTTTAATATGTTTTAAAGTAACATAATTATTATTTAGTTATATTTAATTCACTAAATTAATTTTTAATCATCTTTATATTGGTTATGAGTATAAGTTTTTTTGGGTTTAAAAATGAGTTTTTCTGAAAACTGTTTTAAAATGAATAATGTTTCTCCTTTTTAATTAATTGAAATAATAACTATTGAAAAATTATTTAAATGAAATGTATATAATATATATCATTAAATATTAATTTAGTTTCATGAAATTATTATTTTTAGTCATTGAGTTAATATAGAGTAATCTTTTTCTAAAAAAATCCTTCTTGTAAAAACCCACTATCTCACAGTGTATGTAAGATTAATATTAAATTAGAATTTTACACTTATATGAATTAAATAAGGAAAAATGGATTACATATTATAAATAATTATAATTTATAATATATAATAAGTGTAACTTTATTTTTGACCAAAATTAATAGTGAATGTCATAAAAAATTATTTACCGCTATTAAGGTAAAAATGAGTTTACTATGGGGTTAAACTAGAACGATAAGAGTGAATATGACCTAAAATATTATCTTAATTTTTTTAATTAATTTATTTCTAAATTGGACATAAAATTATATTAAATATGGAAATTTATTACCACTTTAATTTGAATATGACCCATATAATTAGTTAAGTAAAGAAAATGACAAAAATATACTTTTCTTAATTTTAATATCTATAATGCTTTGGGATAGAAAACAAAAAAAACATTGGTTCAGTCATACATGTTATTTTGAAATATAAATGATATTTTATCATCATTATAATTTATATTTAATTAATATAGATGAATTACTTACTTAAAATACTTAATAAAAGCCAACGTAATATTTTTATATTAGTAATTAACTAAGATAAAGGATACTAAAAATATTAAAAGTTCTGTAAATTGAATGAATTATTGTTTTAAATTATTATATATATATTAATATATCATGTTAAGCTAGTTTTAGTATAATATATTCCAATTCCATAATTTTATTGATATTCTGAAATTCAATTTAATTGAATAATTTCAATATTTACATTAATGTTATTTTATGATAAATTATATTTTAGTAAATGATATAAAATTTCTAAAAATACTATATTATTCCAAGTTATTTTTACATTAAAATAAATATAAACTATCTTCCATTAATTTACCAATTTTTATTTTATAATTACTATAATAACCACAAAATAATAAAAATTCTTTTAGCGCATTGAAGGTTTAAAAAGTGTTTTTTGTACGATCATGCACTTGTGTTAAAATAAATTATCGACACACATAGGTTATTTAATTTATAAATTTTATTTAATATTTATAATAAGTGGGTAATAAATTATATAATATGTCTCAATTTAATTTATTCTTAAATGTTAAATTACTTAGGTTAGAATACTTATTACTGCGGTGAACAAAAAAAATTGTAAAAATAAGAAAACATAGAAGTTAAAGAAAAAAATATATAAAACATGTGTATAATTATGTGTTAGAGGTTTTTATAGACCATATAATCCCTAAAATCATTAATTATCAATTTTTTATCCACTTTAGATAATATTTACCTCCCAATAGTGAATACATTTGAGTATGTACAATAATAACACTCCTTTTCAGCTATAAAAGGCACTCACTCCCCTCACATATCTAAACCTATAATTCTATTTGTATCATCCAAAACCTACTAAATTAAATATAAAAATTACCTCCAATCATTCTATAAGACTTTTTTGGGTAGAAATCTATCCCTTCATGGATTTAGAGCAAACATAAAGAGGACATCTGAAGAAGAGGTAATGTTTTTCAATGAGCATCTTTATTTTAATTATTTATCTACCTCATAAAATTATTATTATAACATGATGATAGAATAACATCAGTATATTTAATATATTTAGATATTGTTATGTTATGGGAATGACCTAAAACCACACACACATCCATCAAATGGGTTACGAAATCATCATTTGTGTGTACTGCGGACTACCGCCTCACGAAATGATGCCATTTGTTTTTCCATTACCACCTTTCATGGTTGGGTATTCTGATGGATATGATATTTATATATGTTATTTATAGCATAATAAAACATATAAAATCTTTATATGATATATACCCTTTTATATTCCATTCATTATGGGATATAATAATATAGCTCATGTGTACGACGGACTACCGCCTCACGAAGTGATGTGATTCATTTTTCATTAACACATTCCACGGAAGGTAATAAAGGTAAATATAATAAATATATGTGAGAAAAATGAAATATTTATGATATTAATTAAATATTTATCATTATTTGTAGATAATATATAATTTTACTTTTACCTTTTTTTGGGAAGAAATCTCTCAAGGTAACATTGCAGTATTTTTTTGTGGTGATTGTGTTTGTTGAAAAAGCAGGTTTTCATGGATATTTTCCAAGTTCACAAGAAGTTGTTGACAATCCTTGTTGACAAAGAACAATGACAAAGGAATGGATGATCTGGAGGCGGTATAAAAGAACAGTACAAGGTGGCACCGTTTCCCAGTGTTTGCCAAATTTTTGGGGTCCAAAATTTGGAATTTGGTGAGCATCGCGAAAAGTGGATTTCCATGAAGATCATATTTTTATATGGAAAAGGAAAGAGTTTCGCGAAGATGGGATGTGTGGATTGGATTTTGCGAAGGATAGAAAAATGGAGGTGGTGATGCTTCGCGATTATGTCAAAGCTTCGCGAACGACAGAGTTGAACCGCATCGCGGCGGTGAAGGTCTTTGCGAGGGAGCTTCGCGGCAAAGGCACGAAGGAAATTTGATAGTGATCCTTCGCGATTACGACGAGCTCTGCGAATGGATAATTACCACGGTGCTTCGCGATTTGGACAGAATCTCAGTGGAAACTTATGAGCTTCGCGATTGGAGATGACGTGGCGTTGACTTCGCGCAGAAAGTTCGAGGGTCGGTGGAATCGCCTATAAATAGAGGTCGACCCCCTTGAGAGAAGAAGAGAGAATTTGAAGAGAAAATACATTGCTCTCGGTTCGCAGATGTGGTTCGCGAAGGTAGTGTGCTTCGCGAAAGGGGAGCTTCGTGGTGGCTATTCTAGCTCCGCAAAAGGCGTGTGCCCCGCGTTGGCTCAGTGAGCTTCGCAGAGAGGAAGGAGCTCCGCGACGGCCTAAGCATTGTGAAGGTCTGTGCATCGCGAGAGTGCTTCACGATAGAGCTTCGCAAAAAGGTAGGAGATCCGTGAAGGCTTGTTTGAGCTTCACGAAATTGGGAGCCTAGTGAAGTAGGGTGCTCTGCGAAGGCGTTTCAAAAAGAATTTCCCAGTGGTTAAGAGGAAAATTGGTATTAATCAGTGGATGAAAGTTGGACTTCAATAGAGCATCTATCAATAGTTGAAGATGCACTATTTCATGAAAATGAAGAGACCTACAGGTCTATAAACTATGAGTGGATTCCCTTCCAACTGCAGTGAGCATAAGAAGAGGAAGAAGGTGATCCTCTCCACCGGCAGTTATCCAGAGAGAGAGAAATAGGGATTGACCCTTGGTAAAGTAGTGAGCTGACCCTAAACCTTGTGAAGGTAGTGAGCCTGGGAATAGAAGTGCTCTATCCCAAATTTTGTATCCACATCTTATGAAGACTAGTGGGATTTGGTACACATGACAACTTTTTGGGGTATGCTCCTTGGACGTAGCCAAGTGATGGTTAACCAAGTAAAAATCTTCGTGTCTGCCTGCTTACTTCCCTGCATTGCATTTGAAGCATCATCATCAGACAAAGAAGAAAATAAGTGATCATAATAAAGACACAAGTGCAAACAAAGTGACCCTTGTAATAAAGAGGTCAAGATCCAGTGGGGCAGGATGAATTTTGAAAAAGAATATCCATACCCTGATTCACCCCCCTCTCAGGGTATATAGGCCCCTATTGGTCCTAAAAATTGGTATCAAAGGGATAGGTTTATTTTATCAGATTTGTTTTCTTCGACTTGGTTTAGTCGATCTGTGTGTTTGAAGATATTGTTTTCTCTTATCACAATCTGCCATGGGAAAAGGAAAAGAATCAAAGAAGAATCAGAAGTCTAGTAATTTCTCTTAGTGTGGAAGTGTTTTTGGAAAAAGTGTGATTCAACTAAAAGAATCTAATAGCTTACTGAAGGAAGGTATGGATGAATCAGATAAGGAAAAGATTTATTCACTCAATCATGATGTTGGAATGAGTGAAGCACATGAGCATCAGAGTGATACTGAAACAGAAGAAGAAATTGAAGGAAGAATAGATATGCGAGCTGAGTTAGAGGATTCTCTTGAGGAGATAGATGTTTGGAGAGCTAAAACAAAGAAATATAACAAAGTTGTTCACAATGCCAAACTCTATATGCAGAAGCAGGAAAAAGAGAATTCTGAGTTGATGGAAGAAATTGAGAAACTCAAGTTATCAACACGAGAGAACTCAGAATCAGTTAGTGAGTATAAGCATAAGATTGAAGAATAGAAAATGGAGACCAATGTCTTGAAGAGAAAAGTGAAAGATCAATTTAAGTGCATCGAAGAACCTGATATTCCAAGTTATGTTGGAAACACCGATGAAATTAAGTCTAAAGACATTTGGATCCAAGCACTGGTAATTGAGGTCAACAAGCTAAGAGGATTAAATCAAAGGCTCATTGAAGTGGTAACTGACCTAAAGGAGAAGAATGATTCTCAGGGTGAGGAAATACAAAATATGGCTAAAATAAAAGGAAAAAAAGGTTGGTGATTATGAAGAGAGTCAAAAGTAAGATGAAGTTCAGAATCTAAAAGCTAGAAATGTTGATCTTGCTGCACAGCTATCTGAGCTAGTTCAGAAGAATCAAAGACTTCAACAAGACATTGCATGTTGTTCTGATTCTGTTGTTCAATAAAAATTGAATGTAAAGGAGCAGAGTGACATGGTGGATAAGCTGACACGTGAGTTGGAAGATTAGATGAGTAGAGGGATTCTTCTCAAGGGCGAACTTGATGTCCAACTTGAATCAAGGGACATGAAGATTCAAAAGTTGGAAGAAGAGCTAGAACCAGTAAAGACGAAATTGGAAAAAACCAATACTAAAGGAATTCCAAAAATGAAGGATGCCTTACACTTGCTATTCGATCATCCTTGGACAAGTGATGATAAAATGAAGAACAATATGCTATTTCTGAAGAGAAACAATAGAAAATTTTCTCAGCTCAAAGACCATAAAGTTTCAGAAAAAGATGGTATTGGATATTATAAATCACCTCCCATGCATGATAAGAAGAGATCCATGAATAACTTCAGAAATTGATGAAATCATGTAGGTACTAGAGATAGGCCTAAGTGGATAGCTACAAGAAGAAGTGATGACATGTGCTATTTCTGCGGGATTCATGGCCACACATCAAGATTTTGTTCAGAGGCTCTGGAATACATTTCAGGCTGTGAAAACAGAATCTGTAAAAAATCTGAGAATATGAAGAATAATCATGAGAAATCTGAGAGAAGAGTCTCTCAGAGGAAATCACTTATTAGATGCTATTGCTGTGGAAGAATGGGACATATCATGAGTATGTTTCAGGAAGCTGAGGAGCACAATGTCAGAAGAAGAACTCAAGATGCATCAACACATCGACAGAGAAATGATGAAATGAGGTATGCCTTTGATGTAAAATGTTTTATATGTTATGATTATGGGAATTTGCAAGACAATGTAGCAAGAAGAAAGCAGGAAAGGAAAAGGATCTCGAAAAGAGATTCTCAACTCTAGGTGTGCATGATAAAGAATTATGCACTGGAAGAAAAAGTGAACAGCTCTCATGGAGAGAATGTGAACAAACCCGGAAGATTAAGGGGAGATATACTTCAACTATGAGTAAGAAAATGCACATTAAGTAGAGGACTCACCACCTGTGAAAGAGAGTGTGGTTACTCAAACATATGATAAATTAAAGATAAAAAAGATTACATTGAAAAATATGCATGTCAAGTTACTCAACGAGAAGTGGAGGAAAGAGAACAATCCTTGCAATGACGAAAGAGGCAAGGGAAGATGGAACAAAAAGAGATTCCTACTCAGAGAAAGAATCAGGGGAAGTGGAATTTTGGTGGAACATCAAAGACGGAAATGTGCACTCGTGGGTTTAAACCCCAAATGGTGAGAAAGGCCAAGCCTGCAGAATCCACATATCAGAGAAAGTATCACCATGCGGGTAATGAATGCTTAATCATATGGCAAGAGCAGTTGAAGTTGGCTAGGCAGCTAGAAGAAGCCAGGAAGGAGTGTGATTCTCTACATAAAAGAATCAAAGGGTTGACCCATCAGGATCAACCACAATCCTTATCTTCAAGAGTCCAGAAGAATTACACTCTCTTCCTATGTATATAAATACTATTAACTGATGATTCATGTGTTTCAGGTTTTAGGGAGATACGATCCAAGGGGAAGTGGCATCTAAGGATGCGAAATGGAGATGTGATATGCTCTACAGTTTCGATTGATTCAAATCAGGTACCAGAGTTGAACAAGAAAGGGAGCAAAAGAGCACAATAGAATGTGATTGTGTTAATAACATTATCTCATGTTTCCTACACTGAGTTTAAACTCAGAAGTCTTAGAGATTTTGTTAATGGCTCATCTCTGAGTGGAATATGAGAAAAAATGATGCAGGAGGAAAAGACTAGTTATGGGTCTAAACTGTTAGGCCTAACAACTGGAAGAGTTTCATAGCACAGGGGCAGCATTATATATCATAATCAGATGCATGATCTCAATATTATATGAAGAATGAATGTTTATGCTCATGATGAAAAATTGGTGGAAAAGCAGCAACACACAGGTTTTCATGATTATCTATTTTGTTCCAACAATGTGGTATCCACTGACTACTTTCAAGATACCAAGAAGCTGCGGGAGAAAATCAAAGGTGTGACAACAAAAATATGAGAGAATATGTTCAAAGAAATGACGTCATTGAACAATGACAAAGAGAAAAGTAACTGAAAGTAATGAAGCCACTGAAAAATGAGTCAGTGAACAGTTTCCTGGAAAAAGTGTTGAGGAAGAAAGCAACATAGAGGGAGAAGTAGTGGCTGATGCCGATTCAGAAGAAGACACTAATGATGAACATGAAAGTGTCAAGTATGTGTCTACAAGGAAGCCAAAGAGTTGAGCAGAAACTGATAGATAGAATATCATTAGTGATTAGTGAGCTCCAGTTCAGACAAGAAGAATAAAATCACTACAGAAGACATCCTTACTATTA
Organism: Viscum album; assembly: GCA_963277665.1. NCBI lineage: Eukaryota > Viridiplantae > Streptophyta > Magnoliopsida > Santalales > Viscaceae > Viscum > Viscum album. Next base: position 1,899,248,918 of record OY728132.1, on the reverse strand, counting down.
CAGGTTGAGCCGAAATGTGTTGTTGATGTAGCTGAAGATGAAAACTAGGTTCAGGCTATGAATAAAGAGATTGATCAGATTGAGAAGAACCAGACATGGGAGATTGTTTCGAGGCCATCAGACAAAAATGTCATTGGGACTAAATGGGTCTATCAAAACAAGATGAATGAAGATTGTATAGTGATTCAGAAAAAATCACGGCTAGTCTGCAAGGGATACTCCCAGATTGAGTGTTTAGATATTGATGATACATTTGCACCGGTTGAAAGGGTAGAGACAATCAGATTATTCCTAGCCATTTTAGTGCAAAGAAAGTTCAAAGTGTTTCAGATGGATGTCAGGACTGCATTTCTAAATGGGTATCTGGAAGAAGAGGTGTACATTGAGCAGCTAGATGGTTTTCTCATTCTTGAGGATGAGAACAAAGTTTTCAGGCTGATGAAGGCGTTATACTGGCTGAAACAAGCACCAAGAGCATGGTACTAAAGGTTATATCAGTATTTTAAGAAGATTTGTTTTCAGCGTGGGGGATTTGATTACAATATTTATTTCAACAACAACAGTAATCAAAGGATGATGAGGCTGGTCAAGGAAGAAGACATAATATTTGGAAGATCAGATGAAGCATAGTGGATACAATCTTCTGAATTCATGAAGCACAAGTTCTAAATGTCTATGATTAGTGAGCTGATGTTTTTCCTTGGTTTACAAGTTACACAAGGCAGGAATGAAACATTCATTTCTCAATCCAAATATGAAAAGGATGTTTCGAAATGATATTTGGAATTTAAGGTTCGATGGAGAAGACGTCTCTGGTTTCTACCTGGATGAAATCATCAAAAGATGATAGTGGCTGGGTTGTTAATTTCACTAAAAATAGGCAGATTATCAGAAGTTTGCTGTAATTGACCGCAACAAAGCCTGAAATTGTATTCTCCACATGCCAAGTAGCGAGATATCAGAGTAATCCCAAGGAATGCCACATGCATGAATTGAAAAGAATACTTCGGTATATCAAGGGCACGGCGGATTTTGGCTTGACATGTAATGGAAAATCTCAGTCGGAATTATTGGGATATACTGATGTAGACTGATCCGGTTCAGTAGATGATAGAAAATCAACGTCAAGAGGTGCATTCTATCTTGGTGGATTGTGTATTTCTTGGCTAAGCAAGAAGAAAGATTGCATTTCATTGAGTACCGCAGAAGCTGAGTATATTGCGGCCACTCAAGCGTGCACACTGTTATTATGGATGAAGAAACAACATGACGATATGGGAGTTGAAGTGAAGTCTCCGATCAGAATCCATTGTGATAACTCGAGTGCTATAAATCTCAGCAAAAATCCCATCCATCACTCAAGGACAAAGCACATTGTGATCAAATATCATATTATGAAGGAGAAAGTGGAGAAAGGTCTTGTGAAGTTGGAGTATGTACCTACAAAGCTACAGGTTGCAGACATTCTGGCAAAGGCCTTACCCAATGAAGTATTTGGAAGGCATCGACTGGCTCTGAGAGTTTAGTCGATTCCCCGTACTTGAAATAGTGTGGATGTGGGATACCCCACCCCTCTCCCCGAGGTATGATGTGTTTTCCCAAATGTGCTGATGTGTTCTCTACTCTGTTACAGACTGCAAAGGATTGACCTTTGGGTTCATTGACAAATGGGGAGAAAATAGTGATTGTTGAAGGGGGAGACAGTGTGGAAATTTGATAAATCATGATTGATATGGGGAGAAGATGATAGGTGGAGCAGCCAAAAATGGGGAGCAATGAGAAAGGGGAAGATTTTTAAATCTAATGATGCTAGATGTGATCGATCAAAGCATAGATATCACGACAGCTGAGGATCGTTAAAAAAGAAGAACAGTGGCGTTGGAATGGTGATAGAAGGTTTCCAGCCATCATCAATTGGTATCAGTTTGGTTCAACAATTGGTATCAGTTTATGAATTGGTATCAGGTTGGAATCGAAAATTGGTGTTTGACATTAAGTTATTCATTGATGAAATTGTCATACTACTCTTGTTTCTCATGCCGAGCATTGCTCATGTGGGCTTAGAGTACACGTTAAGTGATTCCTTGAATGCTGTCATAATCGCAAGAGGCGAATGGTGGTCGCGGCTAGAAGAAGACTAAGTGGGGTATCAAAGTGCATAAAATCCTTCTGTGCAGAGTTGTAAAGAGTTGTCAACAAACCCAAAGGGGGAGATTTTTGGGAAAAAATCCCTCAAGGTAACATTGCAGTTTTTTTGGGTTGATTTTGTTTTTTGACAAAGCAGTTTATCATGGATATTTGTCGAGTTCCCAAGAAGTTGTTGACAATCCTTGTTGACAAAGAACGATGACAAAGGAAAGGACGATCTGGAGGCGGTACAAAAGAGTAGTACAAGGTGGCGCCATTTCCCAGTGTTTGCCAAATTTTTGGGGTCCAAAATTTGGAATTTTGTGAGCATCGCGAAATGTTGATTTCCATGAAGATCATATTTTTATATGGCAAATGAATGAGTTTCGCGAAGATGGGATGTATGGATTGGATTTTGTGAAGGCCAGAAAAATGGAGGTAGTGATGCTTCGCGATTACGTCAAAGATTCGCGAACGGCAGAGTTAAAGCGCATCGCCGCAGTGAAGGGCTTTGCGAGGGAGCTTTGTGGTGAAGGCGCGAAGGAATGTTGACGGTGATCCTTCGCGATTACGATGTGCTCCGTGAATGGAAAATTTTCACGATGCTTCACGATTTGGACAGAATCTCGGCAGAAACTTCGAAGCTTCACGATTGGAGATGACGTGGCGTTGACTTTGCGTGGAATGTTTGAGGGTCGGTGGAATCACCTATAAATAGAGGTCGACCCCCTTGAGAGAAGAAGAGATAATTTACAGAGAAAATACATTGCTCTCGGTTCGCAGAGGTGGTTCACAAAGGCAGTGTGCTTCGCGAAAGGGGAGGTTCGCGGCAGCTATTCTAGATCCGCGAAAGGAGTGTGCCCTGTGTTGGCTCAGTGAGCTTCGTGGAGAGGTAGGAGCTCCGCAACGGCCTAAGCATTGCGATGGTCTGTGCATCTCGAGAGTGCTTCACGATAGAGGTTCGCGAAAAGGCAGAAGCTTCGCGAAGGCTTGTTTGAGCTTTGTGAAATTGGGAGCCTAGCGAAGTAGGGTGCTTTGCGAAGGAGTTTCCAAAGGAATTGCCCAGTGGTTAAGAGGCAAAGTGGTATTTATCAGTGGATGAAAGTTGGACTTTAATAGAGAATCTATCAACAGTTGAAGATGCATTATTTCATGCAAATAAAGAGACCAACAATTCTATAAACTGTGAGTGGATTCCCTTCCAAGTGCAGTGAGAATAGGAAGATGAAGAAGGTGATCCTCTCCACCGGAAGTGAGCCAGAGAGAGAGAAATAGGGAGTGACCCTTGGGAAAGTAGTGAGCTGACCCTAAACCTTATGAAGGCAGTGAGCCTGGGAATAAAAGTTCTTTATCCCAAATTTTGTATCCACATCATATGAAGACTAGTGGGATTTGGTACGCATGACAACTTGTCGGCGTATGCTCCTTGGACGTATCCTAGTGATAGTGAACCAAGTAAAAAGCTTTGTGTCTACCTACTTACTTCCCTGCATTGCATTTGAGGAATCATCATCAGACAAAGAAGAAAATAAGTGATCATAATAAACACACAAGTGCAATCAAAGTGACCCTTTTAATAAAGAGGTCAAGATCCAGTGGGGCCGTAAGAATTTTGAAAAAGAATATCCATACCCCGATTCACCCCCCCCCCCCCCCTCTCAGGGTATATAGGTCCCTATTGGTCCTAACTCCTTTTCACTCACTAAAGAAATGATAATGAAGTTAAGGGATGTTTGGACTACCATCTTCTTGAAGTGATGTGATTACTTTTTTCATTTATACATCACAAGAATGAAATGTATAAGTATATATAATTAAATAATATGGTGTTTATTATATTAAAATAATTCTATATAGATATATTTTTCATACCTTCTATCGATAATTATCATTTAAAATGGAAACATTACTCATGAATCTATATGGCCTACCTTCTGCATGATCGTACCATTATTTCATTTTTAATATACAAATTTAGTGATTGTATTTAAAATTATAATTGATGTATAAATACGACGAATCATTTTTTCCCATTTTCTAGAAGTCGGTTTAAGAGGTCCTGGTACCCCAACAAAACAACCGCAAACAAGCCAGACACCATAAACCAAAAGGACTTACACATCATAATAACCAGATTCATCTACGAATCCCAAGCATGAGTCTTCTTTTCTAGTAGCTGATCCCCAATCTGGATACCTCCAAAAACTTCCACATTGAACCTGACTCCTAAGCTGGTCAAGAACAGATTGGTTTGGATACTCCTTTGTGATCACACTCCCCTTTTAAAGGCCACAGTCACCTCATTGTTCCACTTTGCTGAAGATCGAGTCTGCATCTGTCTTGGAAGAAATGAATAGTCCTTCCTTGGTCTTCGTCTTGGGGTAACAGACAAAGGCCCTTCATCTGCAACCAAAATCTTATTCCCACTTTTAACAATATCACTAAATGAAAGGCCTATTGGACTACTCACATTCTTTTTCCCATCCCCATAATTCTCCCTTCCAAATCTGATTCGCTCCCTCAAAGCAGTATCACCAAACTCCGAGTTCCTCTCCTGTCTTTGGGCTGGAGTTTTACACTCCATCAACATAAGGCGCCTATCCTCAGTAGAATCACTTTCAACAATGGATTCAACATTATTTCCCAGCCTCTAGTCTGGACTCTACACCACATGACAACTCCTTAACCCATTATGATTGTTATCCACCATCTTGGTACCTGCTTCATGGACCAACCATCTAGCCTGTTGATCCTCTCCGGGCTCATCAACAACTAAAATTGGCTCAAGCATCTAACATTCAATCCCCTATTCTTCCAAGGTCTCCGCACCATCCTCACCTCCTACCACAACACCCTCCTCCAAACCCACAGCCAATAGGTCTTCAGAGAGTCCCTCGAACCAGTTACTCAAAGAAATAAATGGATTCCTCATAGGATGTAGGTTTTTAACAGCCATAACACTGGATGTGGTGATTTTCTCCACAATACTGACTTCTCTTCCGTCCCCACTCTGTGCTGAAATTAGCCCAACCATGGTAGCATCAGGGACTCCCAAGCCCTTCCTTAATCTTTTGAAAACCTTAGACTCCAGTGGATTAACCTAGTTTGACTTAACACCGGCTGCCTCAGTGATCTGGTTTTACTCAAAAGACACATTATGGGACCTCAATGGATTGGAAGTCCCAGCAGCACCAGACCAACGAGGATCCTTTTCTTCGCCAGCGAGTTCCATAGTACTCTAGATTGGACCCACCATGACGCCACTTCTTGCACCATACTTGGTGCTCACAGAAACAGAATTCCCATTACCACGAGCATGTGACATCTGTGAACTCCGTTCACGTTGGCAAACCTCGACCGAATGCCCAAATCACTTGCAAAAGCCGCAAAACTCAGTCCAATTCTCGTAAACAACTCTTTTTTTGCATTGGTATTCCTCACCGATTGAGTAAATGTATCTAATTTTTTGTTAAGTGAAAATAAGTAATAATCAACTAGAAAAATATTCTCAATAAATTAAATAATTATCATAAGTTTATTATTTAGGATGATAAAGACACACATGATGAATCAATCTCAAGGAAATGGACTTCATCTTAATTTTCTTTTATTGAGGTATATTTTGATGTTATGCACGTTTACTCTTTTCTATGGTGTATATTAAGACCCTTGTACAAGTTATATCATTAATTTATCTATTATAATGATATTTAATGTTTTATTTTTTTATTATTTCATGGGGATTATGATTTATGTTTTTCTTAGCGATAAGGGTCTTTTCTTAAAAAAATCATCTTTTAATGATTTTACCTGCATCTCTGTATCCTCCATGTACATATTTTTAAAATGATTTTCTTAATTTTTTATATGGACATAAAGAAATAATAAATTAAATTTTATCTCAATTCTTAATATATTTCAAAGGTTTTCAAAATGAATATTTTTTGACTTGTTTTATACAGAACATTTTGAAAAATGACAAAAAGAAATGTTCCACATGACGATAATGACTTTTACACCATCATGAACATTATTTGATATATATATTCCTTTTAAATATTTCATGTATATTAAAATGAAAAAAATATTTTAATTTTTTTGTGTTTTGTTATTGAAAATGTTTTTTCAATGAAAAGTGTGTTTTGGTATTGAAAATGGGGTTTTAAAAGAAAAGTGTATTTTTATCTGAAAGTGTTTTTGATATGAGTTTGAAAGAATTTTTCAAATGGTTTTCTGATGGAATATTTTTATTAATGATATGGTACTTTAGAATTACATGAAATGGGTAAGACTGATATATCTTATACAAAGGGTGGATCCCTATTATAGAACATGGGTGAGCCCGATACAACTTATACAAAGGGTTAGACCCTATTATTTCTCATGAGAAATGGATAAGACTGATAAAGATTATATGAATGGTGATCCCAATTATAGCTCTCAAATCCATTGGGTATGAATATATTGGAATTTGGCCATATGGTTATTCTAATTTAAATTTTTCTCAAACGGTTTTTTGAATATTACTATATAACTCATCAAAAATGAGTTTTAATTGCTTGTTATGGGTTTTAAAGGATTTATTTGTGAAAAACAAGTGTGTCTTTATTGTGAAATTGTTTTATTTATTTTTCTCAAAGTACATTAATGTAAAAGTAAACATTTCATGGGTTTTTAATTTTTTAACAAAATAATGATTTCCTTTCTTTTTATATCCCATACTAAGAAATTTTATTTATCCTATGTTTTTAAATGTTTTTCACAATGTTTATGGATGGGTATGGAAAAGGAATAAGTCCAGTAGAAAGAAATTGAGATTTTACATGAATATAAATCCTGATTTATTTTAAAAGATTTATATTATGGAAAAATGGATAATAATCGGATGTGTCCACCTTTCATTTAATGGTTTTGTTATGTATGAGTTATGGCCTGATTCTCTTAAACTATGAACCTGAAAAGATCCTAAAATGTAAGAGAATGAATTATTATCTTAAAAATCAATATTATGTAATATTTAAGGATGGTTCCTTATAGTTGGTATCAATGGTAGGTTTAAACAAATTTAAAGTCTAGCATAATGTTAATATCATACCATTAGAAGATTTTACTTTATGGTTAAGTTGAAATGATAAATAATTTTAATATTTCCATGTCTCTTCATCTAAACTTTTTCTACTTAAAATGTTTTTTCACATCGGAAATACAAAATATGTAGTGGGAAGTAACAAATGGGAAAAAATCCTTCGAAATTATCATCCCATGATAGTTGTAATTAGAACAAAACATTTTCTTATAGCCATGGATCAGTTGACATAAATTATTAACGGAGGTTGTATCCATGCCAGAGAAGAACAATATCTAACAAGAAAAAATATGTATATAGGGGAGAATTTCATGAGGTAACACACTCCCATTATTCAATGTACCATCTAACCCAATGGTAGATAAAGGATACATCAATTCCCTAGAGAAGATATTTTAAGTCATGGGATATTTGGAACATCAAAAGATAAATCTTTCCATATATCATTTTGAAAGTGAAGCTAATTGATGGTGGTTTATGATTTAAAATACCAGAGATAAATATTTTCTTGATGATATGGAATGAGACACATTTAAGAATATTTTTCTTGAGAAATATTTCCCTAAGGCTGTTCAGATTAGCATGGAAGAATAATTCCATGAATTAAAGAAGAAATATGACGATTCAATGGATTCATATGAATCAAACATCACAATATTAGCTAGGTACGTGTGAGACTTAATTCATGAAATTAATAGTAAAATAAATAGATTTTACATATGATTAAAACCATAATTAAGAATAGAACCATAATTATGAGAATTTTTTTGTTATGAGAATTTTTTTGTTCTGCTAAGAAAGTCGAGATGGAGTTTTCTAATAGTTATGTGCCATGAGATGATAATTGTACGAAATGGTCTTGGTGGTAGGAAATAGAGAAGAAAACAAGTAATGCTTTTAGAGGTAAGACCATAAATTGTTCAAAGTTCGGTAAAATACATTTCAAGGAATTCATTTTATGATCTGGGAAGTGTTACCATTGTGGAAAGTTTGGTCACAAGGTTAGTGACTACAACAAAAAGAGTCCTGAACAATACAATAATGACATGAAACATATGCATTCAATAGTGATATTTTTTAGTTTCAAAGAGTTGGGACATTATGATTATGTGTGTCTGAAGTAACTTACTCATGGTGGAGGTCTTCGGTTTGAAACTTACTAGAGGTAGGGGAGCACACGAGAGGGTGAGATTATCTAAAGCACTCATAAATGGGGTAGGTATGGGATAATAAAGGTGGGGGTGGGAAGTAATGATAACAATAGGCAGGACATGAAATTGTTTTATCCACATTATCAGAAGAGAATTTATCTACATTTAATTCAATATTTTTAAAGGGGGCCTTTAACAGTGCTAAAAAAGCAATGATAAAGATGTCTTTTACCAACGATAATAAAGAAATTATAAAGGAACCCTTTATTATTGATAAAAATTAGTGATATAGACCCCCTTATTTAGTGTTTTTTTAAAATATTGTTAAAGGGGACCTTTATTAATGACTTTTACAAGCACTATTAATGCCAAACCTTTTACATTGATCACATTATCAGCACTTCTATTGTGCCGATAAATCCCTTTTACATGCACTATTTAAGGACCTATTTTCAGCAGTGTAGTTTAAGGTAATAGAGCTTAAACCATGAATGAAAATAGTTTTAAAAGTCATAATTATTTAACTCGAGTGGGGATCATTCCCCAAAGGTACTTATAATGCTGTAGGGTTCAAAATCGAAAGGATTTGTGTGCCTAGGAGGCCCTGAAACAGGAAAAAGAATCTAAGGTGAGTCACACATAGTTTACGGTCATGATTCTTGTACTATGGGTTGTATGTATCAATGAAATGAGTTTGGAATAAGGGAAATGTAACTTGATGTGGATAAGGATCCTATGGACCATCCCTAAGATAACTCCCACATAGTTTAAGGTTATTATTCTTAGACTTGGGGCTCCTAGTTTAAGTTTATATAGTTTTTACTAATGGGTGAATGTCTCAAAATGACATGTGTAGCATGATAGAGTGGAAGCCCCGTGTAAATTGGAGGCCAAGGAGGACCGATACCACATTGAACATTCCCAGGGTGACTGTCACAGAGTTTAAACTCACAATTCGTGGACTTGGGCCCATATTTTAAGTTCATAGAGTTCAAACCAAGGGGGGGGGGGACTCACATATCTCAACATTGTTCAAAGGAATTATCTCTTTAATCCTAATCCCATGTGAGCCACGCTTGATGCGAGAAAGAAGGATTGGTATGAAAATCCTGTTTTTTATAGGGGAGAAGACAACTAGGGGAAACATGACCAAATTAAGGCATTCCCATAAGTAAATACCATATATTTAAAGACTTGGATATTAAAAGGGAAATGAAATAAGGTAGGGAAACAACTATTGACCTTATTTGAGACATAGGTTGTATACCCTCACCAGTCAAGGATGGGGAGAACAAAATTGGGAGTGACCGTTGACTGAGTTTGAAACACAAGAGCTTCCATTTACTACTAAGGATCCTTTGAAGTGTGAGACCATGATTCTAGGTGATCCATATTAGACAAACACCATATCCATTAGGGAGCCTTTTCATATGATGAAGATTATGATTGTCCAAATTAAATAAAGTAAGGATCAGGAAAGTGGTAGTGGGGAGTGCCCCAAAGGGAATGTTGAGTGACTTGGGAGCTATTCCACCATGTGCTCAAATGAGTTGTATAATAATGTTAGTAAGTGAGGTTCATTCCTAGACCAGGGGGACCCTTAAATGAGTTAATGATAGGGATGGACCCATGATATGAGATCTGGGAATCACTATGTATCCTGTGGGAATAGGAATCAAGACATACACAATTCTTGAAATCAGTGTGGTATAAGACCAATGCAAGATAGGATAGTTTCCCCTCTATAAAAGACATAAAATCATCTTATACTAGTCATATAGTTCATACTATTTTCATTTAATTGGATAAGACTATAGTTCAATGTCGTGGAATGAAAATGTTTTTTTAGTCATCCCATATTTTTCATATGAGGCATCCTGATTTTATAGTGGGTATGGATATATTTTAACATCATATAACAGGGATATTGGTTTTTATTCATGCCATATTTTTTATATGAGGAATCACACTCTTATATAGGTTAATGTTATAGTTTAAATTCATGTGTTAAAGAAATTGGTTTTTGGAAATCCAATATTTTTAATATGAGGCATCCATGTTTTTTATAGGGAAAGGCTACAATTTAACATCTTATGGTAAGGAATTTTTTTTTGGTCATTCCATAATTGTCATATGAGGATTAATAGTTTTATATGGGTTAAGACTAAAATTTAACTTCAGGTGATTAGGATTTTTGGAATTATATTTTAGATTCAAAAAACATGGAAAACGGATGATACTAGTTTAAGGTCATGAAGCTCAAACCAATGGTTGTGTGTGTCTTAAAGAGGCCTGCGTGGAAAAGAAGTGTACTAAATTGACCTGAAAGGAGGGCCAATGATAACCCTTGCCACAAAAACTACTAAGATGACCTACATAGAAGTTGATATCATGTTTTTGAGGAAGGAAAGACCCTAAAATGAGTCTATGATGGGGATGGACCAATGATATGAGATTTGGGCGTCACTATGTATCCCATGGGAATGGGAATCAAGCCACATGTATTTGTAGAACATGGACTGGTAGGAGTCCACCAATGGTAAGGTGGTGTCCTATCTGGAAAGGAAACTACATCATCTATTATTTTTAATACAAGTCATCCTATGTTCATTGCATAGGGTAAATCTATATTTTATCATAGTGTTCTAAGAATGTTCATTTTTTCATCTAATATTTTCATATTGGGCATATTGGGTGTAAACAGGGTAAGGCTATAGTTTAATATCTTATGTTTAGGACATGTGCATGGATTATACAATAATATTTCCATTTTTTCCTTCCTAGTGTGAGGATATGAGGGCATCTAGATTCACTGGTGATCCGATGAATATTATTGGGGATTATACCTAAAAAGGAGGCCCATAAGAAAATTTATAAGAAATATTACCATAGGTAATTGGTGTTTTTATGATGAATTCATGGATGGACCTGAATATAGGATTTTTATGTGTCATTACATATCCTATGAGAATGGTAATCAAGACATATGCAGTTCGAGAATGTGTCATGGTAGAAGACCATAACCGAAAGTAGGAGGGACGATCCTATCCAATGGAAATGCGACATATGTTTTATAGATTAAACATCATATTCAAGGATTATAGAAATTTATTTTAAGGTCATATAGCTAGGACCAAGAGGAATTTGGAAAATAGTTTAAATTCATTATGCTGGGATTGGAGAATGTTTGTTTTAAGGATGTTTTCATGGAATAAAAGAGGTAAAACCTAACATGATATGAGGGTGAGGCAATCCCATGTTCCAAATAAATATCCTAAAATAAAATTCACATAGTTTAAGGTTGTAATTTTTTTTACTACAAGTGGGGTGAAATGAATAATTGTTGGTGAATGTAATTCTCCCCCCTAGGGGGAGGGTTTGTGATGAATTATCAGTTGGGTACAAAGACAAGGGGTCTAGGTGTCACTATGTATCCCATGGAAATGAGAATCAAGCTACACATAGTTATGGAATATAGTGTGATATGATAATGATGCTAGAACTTGGGGGATATCCTCTTCAAAGATGGAATTGAGGAATCATACATTTGTTGTGGGAAATCCCAGGTCTATGTCACGGGGTAATGCTACAATTTATTATCATGTGCTAAGGACATTTTTTATGGACATACCATGTTTTTCGTTTGAGGCATCCCGGTTTGATACATGTTAAGGATATAGATTAAAATCATTTACTAAGGATATTGTTTTTTTGTCTCACACTTGGTATGTGAGGCATCATGTGTTTATCGCATGGGGTAAGTCTTCAATTTAATGCCATGTGTTGAGGATTTTGGGATATATAGTTTAAAGGCATACAAATTGAACTATAGAGATTTCAAATAGTTTAAGGCCAAAATTATTGGACCAAAGGGGTTGTAAATAGTTTAAGGTCATAATTATTTTACCATAATGGGTTGATGTTAATTTATGGTCATAGATCTCAGATCCTAGATGTTGTATTTTAAGGTCACATAGCTCTGAACATGGTTTCTACAGTATACGGTCACATGGATTTGACCCTAGTCTTCACACAAATTACTACATAGGCAACTTGAATTTAGGGGGAGGCATGATACTCTCTATATCAATGGTGATTAAACAATATTCTCTATTAGAGTAGAACTTATAGATAAATTATGGTCCTTCCGATTTGGAATCCAACTCCAGAGTTTTTTTTTCTATCATAGAAGTTCTGAGAGCCAGTACCATGCCACTCTAGTGGAAGGATTGGAGGTGAACCTTGTTTTTTATAAATCTTGCCATCCTATTATGGTTCCTTAAGTTATGAAATGCCTGAATCCTACTAACCTCGAGGGAATATAACTTAGATAAATATAATTCTATGATTATTTTTGTAATATATTGGTCATAATAATCCGTTCTAAGGGAGGGTATCTGAATCTCAATGGGTAAGAATTACTATGTTCCCTACACTAGGGAGTTTGGGTTTCCTGGGGGGAATTTTGAGTTATTTCATGATTGACGCAAAGGGAATTAGGTTGATTGTCAAGAAAACTATTTTTTATGGCCCACTATTTTTTTGAAGATGTTAGAGAAGATCTTGTTGATTTACTCAGTCTTCCCATTATCTTGAGCATGGTAGTAGGAAGTATGGTTGGGCCATATGTTATACTTGGTGTACAATTTCATTATCTAAAAATATTATAGTTTTTTTGTTGCTTGTGAGAATAGTGTAAGGAACCTAAAGCTGATGGATGATATGGGAGATTATAAACTAAATCATGGACTGATTTTTGACTTCATCAAGGGGAATCACTTCTTACCATTTAGAAAATATGTTTGTTGCAGTAAAAATGTACTTGAACTGCCATGTTTTCATAGGTGGGTATGTTCCCACAACATCAATTCCATATACTGTAAATGGAAAATATTATTCATTAGTGTTGAGAATCTCCGACAGTCGATGCACAAGGTTATCATGGATCTGACATGCAAGACACCTATTGGTGAACACAATGTTGTCGTGGACCATAGAGGGCCAAATGTAAATTGACCTTCAAATTTGGTGGGTGAGATTCAATTATTTTTGATAGGTGCTACATGATTCGATATGCACCTCTTTCATGAACTGGGGTATCTTATCTCCTTGCATAAAAAGGATAATTCCATAAAAACCATCCTTTTAGAGGGTTTTCTCATGTTTAGGCCCACTTTATTGAGTAAAATAAGTTTCACACCAGTATATTTTATCACACTCAGCTCAATATAGTGGTAGAATTTCATACTGCAAATACTCAACAAAGAGAGTTATCCAATTAGGTGTTTGCTCGACTATTAAAAAATTTTAGGGCCCTAACATAGAAATAAAGGAATGTAGATGATATAACTATTGGATTCTATCATCTAAGGTGGAGGGGGTGATAACCCTCTTCTATTACACATGAATGGACACATCATCTTGGTCAGGTTCTATGGGGGATTTGACTAAAATTTACAAAGTATTAGCTCAAACACTCTACAACTAAGGAATATGGACCACCTTTGGCTGGGAAGGGAACCATGACATCATCTAATAGGTGTATCCTAGTAGGGGAAAAGATCATTATTTTTTACTATGTTTTAACTCTTGACCTATTTGATGACTAGATTAGAGTCTCCCTTCAAATTTAAATTGGGGACATCAATTTAAAGGGCACCTCAAGACTAGTAATGAGAGCCTAATATTTTGCCTCATTGTCAGTGAAAACTTATGACAATAGGAATGAGTATGGTAATATTTCCTATGTTGGGTTGATGAAGACAATCCCTATGCCTACCCTATTGAGCTTGGGTTCATTGAGCCTTCTACTGATTAAACTCTGTGAAGAACCATTGAAATTAATCCACCAATATGGCACAAACCTAGTCCATTGAGAGAATAGATTCATCTAGAAAATCAACATCCAAGGGTAGTTCTTTAGGCACTGGATGTATGGCCATGGAGTATTATAGTGCAATACCTTTGACTAACATTAGAGGGAAAAACATTATGTCAAACATTTTAATGATTTCCACCCAGTTATTTAATATTTCCATTAGTATGCGGTGATTGAGGATGTACTTTTGAGGGTATACTTGAGAGACCAACTGTATCTCCTGGTGCTAAAAATAATTTTTTAAATTCTATAATACAAATACCAATGTGAGTAAACTATTCTTTATTGGGGGTGGGGGATCTGGTCTCCATTTTGAGGATCATCCATATGAGATCATATAGGTTTTTACCTTCCCTTGTTGTTTTTATAGGTTGGAAGAGTGCTGAGGGACAATTCCCAAGTGATCACATGAAGTACCTAACGATTTCTTAATGTAGGTGGAATAAGAAGGATAGGATATAGTATTCACTAATTAATATACTCTGAGGAAGTCTCGAAATAAATATCTCATTGGTAAATGGTTCCTTTTTTCATGACCCTAAAAAAGGGGTTACACTTGTTGTTTGGATTTGCAATAAATAAGCGTATGTAGGCTAAGTGTTATTGGAGGCCTCGTAAATACCAAAAAAAATTTTGGGAGAATTTTTTTGTTATCCTTGATTTTCTCAACGTTAATCTCAATACCTCCATATCTTAGGAAATATTTGAGAAATATTATAGAGGTTACCCCAAATTCCCACTTCAGGGTGTTCATTATTGAGTGTCTGGAGAAAAGGAAGCTGAGCACTTTCACAAGATCCTGGAGATGGTCCAGATGCTATTGGGATTTAACCACTAGATTATCCATGTAACACTCCACCAATATCCTGATGATTTAGTTAAATATGTTGTGCATGGCCCACTGTAAAGTGTCTTCAACATTTTTTAAGCCGAAAGGAATCACATGGTAACATAACGTTCCTTGGGGTTCCCTAAAGGTGGTGGACTCTTCATCCTCAAGGTCCATACATATATGATTATACCTAGAGTATACATCCCTGAATGAGAGGGACTAGAACCCTTTCATACCATTAATAAATAGCTCTGTCATTGGAAGGGGAAAATCATCATTAAGATATTGGTGGTTGAGGTCTTGAAAGTCGATGCAGACTCTGATCTACCCACTATTCTTCCAGATTAAGACAATTTTGGATAGCCACCTCGGGTACTAGACCTAACTAAAAAAAGTTGAATTTAATTATCTTGTCAACCTCAACCTTGACTATAGAACCTTGGAGTGGTTCTTCTTTCTGGGAGGCTGTTTGAACTCATGATGACCCACTGGGAGGCCAAGGCGATGAATGACAATCTGGGAGTCTATCCATATCATATCATCATAGCTCCAGGAGAATATGTTGTGCTGCTATTTTAGGATGGTCACATACTACTGTTATTTTTATAAGGACATAGCTGCACTGATCAATATTTTACTTAGATATTCCTCAGTACCAAGGTTCACCTAGGTTAGCTCATCAATAGTGGTGGAGACACCCTCTTCAAATACAACAGGGGCATTTTCCAAATCATCTTCATCGTATAAGATAGGGGGATAAAAGGGAGGAGGATACTCTTTTGGGATACACTATAACAAAATAATTCTTTAACAGCATTATCCTTTTTCAATTCTAGTAAAAATTACTGATAATGGTTTCCTTTATCAGTGCTAAAAAAGCACCGATAAAGGGTAACCTTTATCATCGCTTTTATATTGTGTTGACAAAAGGTACCCTTTATCAGGGATTTATTTTCAGCACTGATAAAGGGTATCCTTTATCATTTATTTTTTAACACTGATAAGGTTCTAGAATAACATTAAATAATTAAACTAAATTTTTTTAAAATATTAACAATTTTGTTATTTAAATAATTATGGATAAAATGAATAAAATGAATATACATATATATAAATTATAAATATTAATAAATTATATATATTAAACATATAGATAATTAAAATTAATAAAATAAAATAATTAAACAAATAAAAAATAAATATGAGTAAATCAAAAAAAAAAGTATTAAACTTTTTATAAATTAAATAAATATTGATAAAAATGAACAAATTTAATATACATATATATAGATTTTTAATATTAATAAATAGTATATATTAAATAAAAATATATAAAATGAATAAATTTATATAATTTATCAAAAAAATTTACGAATGAATAAATTCTAATAATTAAACAGATAATTAAAATAAAAAATGAATAAATTACAAAATTATTAAAAAAATTATTAATGAAAAAAATATTAATAAAAATGATTAAGTTTAATATATATATATATATATATTAATTATAAATAGTAATAAATAATATATATTAAATATACATATATAGAAAATGAATAAAATGTAATAATTATAAACCTATTAATGTCTTATTCATTATAAATGTTTGATTTTTCAATTTAACATATATAAAAAATATGTTACATTGAATTCACATACATATACATAATTAATGAATTTTTATATACAATGGACACACATAAATATTTACACAATTAATGAAAGCTTATATAGAAACACATACACCTAATATTTATGTAATTTATACAAGTTTCAGTATATATTAGAATTTCATTATTACATGATACATTTAATATATTATGTTTTTAAATGGTCAATATTATTTCTTAATTTTTTAATATTATTATAGTTATGTATTATTTATTCATTTATATTTTTTTATTTTCTATTTTTTTTGAATATAATTAATTTCTATTATTTATTTATATATATTTATTTACTATGTTTTAGTATTTTCAATATAAATTCATCTTTACTTCAATATATATTCATATTTTCATAATAATTTATATTTAATTAATAAAATGTATTCTTTTTTTTCATCATTTCTAATGTGTACTAATTTTTAATTATTTAATTTAACTCATTTTTAAAATTCATGTATTTAAGATTATATATTCATTAATAATATTAAAAATATTTTTGTAAATAAATATTTATAAATGAATAAATTTATAAATTTATATTTTCTATATTCAAATATTTATAGACTTATAAATATTATAAATAATTAAATATTATAAAAAGATTTATATAATTATAAATAAATAAATAAATATATTTAAATAATTATAAAATTATAATAAATTTATTTCAATAATTAATATAATATATTAATATTAATATTAATATTTATATTAATATTAATATTGATATTATATATATAAGTTGAGGCTGAAGCCTAAGTTTATTTAGGGAAAGAGGCTACGTTATAGGGAAATGTAGGCAACATACAGTGCAGGGATTTACTCTACAATACTTGAACTCGAGACCTCACTAAGATTCACAGAGGCAACTACCACTGAGCTGCACCCTGTGGGCTATATATATATAATTATATAAATATATATAGTTATATAAATATATAAATAGTATTTTAAAAAAGTATTCATATATTTATAAATAAATAATTTTATATTTAAATAATTATAAAAGTATAATAAATATATTTAAATAGTGAATACATTTACTATATTTATATTTATATTATATATATATATAGAATATAAATATTTATAATATTATAAATATTTTTATAATTATAAAATTAAAATAAATATTTTTGAATGATAAATATATTTACTATATTTAAATCTATATATATTTATTATATATAAATATATATAATTTTATTAATATTTATAATGATATAAATATATTTATTAGTATATATAAATAATCACAAATATATTTGTAAATGTATAAATAAAAAATATAATTTTTATAAAAAATATATATGTAATTATAAATAAATATTAATATAATTAAATAATTATAATATAATATTAAACAAATATATAATTATATAAATATATTTACAAATTTTTATATTTGTAATTGTAATTATAAATATGTTATCAACAATAATGTATTATCATTGATAAAGATTCATTTTACCATTGTTAAAAAGGTACTAATAAAAGTCTTAGCGTTGATAAAGATGGATTTTATCAACACTTTTTTTGGCATTGATAAAGCTTGATCATTATTAGTGCTAAAAAAGTGCTGATAATAGTGTCCTGATCCATTTAAAATAACCCAATCCCTGACTGATTCCACCACATTTTTCAAGATCTTGCAAAACTCCCAGGATGTTATCACTCCTCCTCTACATTCTTTTAGACGAATTAAGGCTAGAATCCAAGGTATGTTATTTTCTTCTTTTCCTATCTCATTGATTGCTTTTTTGGGTTTCACAATTTTTGTTTTTTCACTATTGTCAACAATAACGAAACCTAATTTTTCACTGGACAACAATGATTCCTTATGCTTCTTAACTTTGGTATGTTCTTTAATGAGTTCCAAACCTTTCCATAGAGGGATTCCCATTTCTCATAGTCGAATTGGAAGTCCAATATAGAAACCAATACAATATGATCCATTAACACCACCCATTTTGACTTCACATGACCTTTATTCAGTCTGATTTACCTTTACACAACATCATCCTTGTTTACTTAGCTTAGTTTTTTTGGATAATTTTTATCCTCAAAGGAAATTAGTTTGGTTTATTAGCTTACACTATTCCCATGTTCCTTCTAGTATAACCATTGAACTATGTGTGGTGTTTTAGCGATTTACTAATTTCATATATGGTACAGAGCTGTCTTTTGATTTCCATTAAATATTCATGCACTATATTACCACCTATATCACTCTTTAACCAATTCATTGTTTCCTTATGAATTCTAATCTGGTCCTTCAAACAATATATTTTATATATGGGAAGTTGTATATTTTATACACTATGTCATTTATTATCTGATCTCTAACGTGACTCTGTAATTAATTTCATATCCCAAAACACATGGTACCATTATCTAAATTCCATATGTACATTAAGAGTGTTTTATAATACATCATCAAAATATCCAATGTCTTGGATAACTAGAGATTCATATAAATATGGTTTAAAAAAAGAAACTATATATTTTTCAAACAAGGTTGATAATAATGTTAGAGGTGTACCATGAATGATTTATGAATTTTACCTTTTATATTACAATATATTTATTCTCCTTATTTACATGAATTGAAAATTCTCTCTTTATCATGGTCTAATGAGTAGAGGGAAAATATTTATTAAGATATTTTTTTAAATTAATTTAGCTATATCAATTAAACTTCATCCATTAGCATTATACTCTTAATAAATAAAAATAATTAATATTATTATTCAAATAAATGGTATAAAATTATAATAACATTCTCATAATATAATTAATAAATCATGAAAATCATCATATTCATTGAGTTAATATTCTGAACCATAATAAATTGATATATGGATCTACTAAATAAAATTATTTGTTTTCAATGAGGATTTAAATTTAAAATTTTTTATTATTTGGTGAATTTTTATATTTTTAATTATTTGGGTTATTTTTTATTATATGAGATATTTTAATTACTAAAATTTGTTTTGAAACTCAATTATTTACTACTTTATAAATTTATTTAGTAAATAAATGAATTTCACATTACATGTGTTGTTTGGATAATTTATCCTCATTCCAACCATTTTGAAAAATAAAAAATAATATATCACAACATAAGTGGTAAATATTTATATCTAAAATTGAAATTTTTACCATTTTATTATATTACATATGTGATATTTAATATTTATGATATTTTTAGTAATGTTTTTTAGTGGCGTTAAGTTTTATAAATTACTCCAAATTAGGTGAAATGATTGATATATTTATTTATTTATGTAAACTATTGTTGATGGGTGATTTTTATAAGTATATTACATGAGTAATTTTGTGCTTATGGATGTGGAAAATATTATATAAATTATAGGATTTATAATTTTATTAGTAAATTACATCATTAGGGGACCTATTAATAGACTTATTTCATATTTGGAATGATAAGCCAAACAAATTTAATTTGAAATTTAGTAACTATTTAAATGAAAAAATTTATAGGAAATATAATGTTGTATCTATTTTTTTGATACACTATACTATTTTTAATAGATTATCACATTTTCTTTATATTATCTAATTGAGGATTTGAAATAATCATGATATTATGGTAGTTAATTTTGATTCTCATATTTGTATAGTATTTTAATCAATTTTCTATATATGTTGTTCTAGAATGGGTGCATCATTTATCGGAATTCAAGATAATGATTATGAAGTTAGATCACATATACGTTATTATGAATTTGACATTGATGATAAATATATTCAGATTGAATTAATGGGATCAATAAGAATTTATAAATGGTTGATTATTTTGGGGGATGCTGAATTGGTTCAAAACTATTATGAAAATTAATTTAAATTTTAATAAATATTATTTAATAAAATTATTTTCATTTAATCATAGTGGATTAATGATGGAAATTGATATTATGATATTTTATTTTTGGAAATATTTCTATAATAGGGAATATGATGATATTCTTGATACATTAAAAATATAAGTTAATATAGACATGTTAGTGATTCATGGAGGGCTAGTGTGAGGGTGATGTGAAATTTGTGTTATTGTTTATTCTTATTTATGGTTTTTCAGAATTTAGGTTTAACTAATTTATTGTGCACCCATTGTGTTGTTATTTCCTAAGGGAACTAATTATGGTAATACTTAGCCATATTTCAAATGCACTTCCTAAGAAAAATTTATATGTTATACCGATTTCATGATTTGGATGTAATAAGTACATGTGGTGGTTATCCCTAAGGGATAGTCTGGGATTCCAGGGGTCTAAGTTCGAATATCATGGTACATATGATGTGGTTATTTTAATAGGAAGATAAATAATTTTTTATCATCCTACGATTCAAATGTTAACCTATTATTAGTGAAATGATTTCAATGACAGTGAACAACCATGGTATAAACTTATGGTATGATTTTTATAATTCACTGGAATGAAATATAATCAGTACATTTGATTATCATGGTATCCTGGATAGTATACAATTACATGAATTACATGTGCATGTTGGGTGTTACTACTTTAAACATATACCCAAATATATTCTTTTTTGTATATCTTAGGGGACCCATTATTATTAACTTGTTAATTTTTATACTTACACCCTACACATGAACCTTAGTGGATATAGATATCTTATATTTGAGATAAAAGTGAGGGAAAATAATTATTAACATAGATTAAATGTTTGAATATTCATGATGATAAAGTCTTCTACACATGGTGATGTTACCAATATTGAGGAATAATAGACAGTTGATGATGAAACTACAAATTTATTAATAGATCAACAACATATTGATAAAAAAACAAAGATGCAGAATCACATTGTTGAATAAAATTATCATGTCAGGACGTCAGGGTATAAAATTTTAGTTTGGTTGGAATAAAGGTGGCCAAACTATTGACCCCAACATGCCTATTTTCATTAGTTATCTTAGGGTCACAATGAAGATGAATGTGCTGATTGATATTGATTCCTAGTGCCACATCCAACCTATAATGATGGAAATCCAATAGAAATATAGAATAGTAATTTTATGATACACATTCTCTATTTTACTGAAAAATTATATAATGAAACATTGATTTAATTTTCATTATTCTTTACATATTTCATTTATTTTAGAATATTTTCATATGATATTTCCCTTAATGGTCACTTGGAAATCCCATACAGGCTTCCAGACTCTTCTTATGATGTCACATCTTAGGGATGTTGATGGGTAAGTAAGGACCTACTCACTAGTTATTTTTTTCACACATTATAATGCAAGAAATGTGGAATTCTTTCATCAATATTCATAATGATAAATCATTCTAGGTTCATTTTAGTTGATGATATATTATTTGACATTATTTATTATATCCAATTTGATTCAATTTTATTAATTTATGAAACGTTAAAAATGTTCTGAAAAAAATAATATGAATCAAAACTAATGTACCCCTATCACAAAGCAAGGATGTGGTAAGAATAACTAGAGAAGAAATTTCTATATATTTTAAATCAACAATATAAGTTTTATTTGATACGAAAAAACATATATTCCTTTGTTTATATTCATATTTATGAATCAAAATCTGAATCAATTTCTGTCCCACACCATGTGCTATGGAAGGAGGCTCATGTAAATAAAGAGGGTAAACTAGTTGATGAAAACACAAAAAATAGTATAGGAAACATGTGTAAGTATGACATAATTTTAAATATTTATGATTTATTATAGTATTAAATAAAAATTTATATTTATTTTCATATTTTTTATACGGTTTAGACACAAGAATCGATAACAACCGTATTGAAAGAAAAGATACTTTTTGTAGCCATGAAGCAACCAAAAAAATATGGCCACGTTAGAGGATTAGGTTTTGGAGGGTCTCCAAAAATAAATTATGAGAAGAAAAAACAAAATTAGGATACATATAATATGGTGATACAATTGTAGACACAAATAGACTTACAATAAGATATTATTCTTCGGTCGGTTTTGGAAGTGCAATGTATAATATAGGATTAAAGTGAACTGGTAGTGGAACAAAGATCTGCACCTGAACCAAATGACCCCACTAGAATTGAATCTATTCATTCCCCAAAACTGCATACCGTACTCATGTTAATCAATTTTATAATTATTCTTTCTCATAAAAGTGAATCATTAAACTTACAATAATTTTATATTACTAAAATTCTATAGGGTATATTTGTATGTGATTTGTATCCGTCAACACCCACACATCACCTCATTGGAAGGGGTACATTTTATAATATTCCAAGAGACAAGATGAACAATAAATAACACCCAAAATATCACATTAGAGTGGGGGTGGAGGGAGATCATGATCAAACTACTGAGTTTATTGTTCAACTTGATGATCTAAATATTACAACGATCAATGATATTATTGGAACATTCCTCGCATGGTCATCTAATCTTATAAAAATACATGAGGTATTTATTTAACAAATTTAATCATATAAAAAACCAAAAATAGTTGATGAAAAACACTATTAAGTGAGGTATTCTATTACATATGGATTAAGTGATAGGGAAAATTTTTTTTAGTTCAATACAATCTTGTGATTCAACAAAGAAATCAAAACGACATTCTAAGAGTAAATTATCCCCACCAGATCTAGAGAAACATTTATTACCCTTAAAAATATGTGTTGTGACCACATTTAAATATGGATGTACGTATTAAATTCCATATGAAAAATAAATATATGTAACCTTTATGAAAAATGTAATTGGTCTTGAGACTATAAATTATATTTTCAAGCATGAATGTAAGGGTGTCTAAGTTCTGAATACATACAAAAGGTACATTTTCATAATATATCAACCCAAATAGTGAGATAATATGTTTATTAATGTTAATAAATACTTATATTTTCTACAGGAATTTATATTAGTTATATATTAAGGTAAAACTATGAAAATCAGGATTTGGATTCATTAATCCATGTATCATTTCTATAGAAAAACTTACTTTGGATAAGGAATAAACTGAGAAGGAATAAGATGACGTACTCAAAGCATATACTAAAATATATTAGACAACCTGGTATTTTTGATTCCTACAATGTAGAGTTAAAACTCTATAATCTAATCACATAAAATATATTTTTAATTTTTTCATTACTTATTTGTTTTTATTTTTTTAAACTGCAATATATACTGATTGTAATCATTCTAGATAACCCAAATATTTTTTTTGATCGAATGCATGGATATCCAACAAACCGACTGTGCATGATGTGTATTTTAAATTTCTAATACACTTAAATACAAATTTTATAGATGAAATTCAAATTATATGTTTTATTATGTGTTTTGACAAGAATTTTTTATGATAGGGAAGTCACTTAATATAAGCTAAATCAGGGAATGAAGTCGGTGTCTGAATAGATAAAACAACTTTATTACTAAAAAATCGAAAAATAAGGTATATATAGAAATATTTAACTATAAAACATATTTAAAATTAATTTACTTATTTTTTTCAATGTTTGTGTAGTGTATGAAGAATGATAATGACATTAATTGTGGATATTATGTTTGAAAATTTATGAGAGAGATCATTAATAATGAAATTACCAACATCCCCCAACAAGTAATTATTGAAGGTAATTACAAATTCCTTAAATATATTTCTTAATAATTTGGTTTTCTTTATTTTATTATTACTAACAAGATTTCTTAAAACCATCATACTCAATAGAAGAAGTAAATTTTTTAGAGATGAGTGGGCAGTGTACATGTTTTTAGAATGTTTTCTGATAAAACAATATGTGATTCACTACTATGTTTGTGATCTAGTATGATATATTTCTTTTGAAATATATCTTGGGAGTGAAAAATTTATTTTAAAATGCTTATATATTATTTTTTAACTATTTCTCAAGGATAAGTATAGTGGAGGAAATCAATTATTTTTGAAGAACATACCAATAAATAATAAAATTACTAGTAAATAGAAGAGGGAGAGGCATTAGAAGAGGTATAGGTGGAGGTAGAGCCAAATTTAGAAACCAAGGTGGAGGAGGAGGCAGAGGAGGAGAATGAGGTTGAGACTGAGGTGGAGTATGAAACCATGCACAAGATTGAAAACAATAAAATATTTTAGAAAAGAAGTAGAATGAGGATCATACCAAAGTTGTGTTTTGGAAAATTTGTTGAAAAGTTCACAAAAAACTTTTTACTTAATATAAGAGCCATTATGAAAGTTCTTCATGTGGCTTATTGATTTTTATTCACAACTTGTTTAAGTGATTTTATATAGGAATTTAATTAGAGTAATTTTTTTCATTAACAAATCAAACACCACTTAATTTTTAAAAATGATAATCGTAGACTACAATTTATATACTATCAAATATTACTATAGTATGAAAGAAATCCCTCAACAAGAAAAAAATTAATAAAAAATATAAATGTATTTTTTACCCATGACTTCTATACACTATAAAGAAAGGGTTTTAGTAGTGGATCCAATAGTCACTTGAGAGTCATACAACACCATTCCGCTCATCAAACATGTATAAAATCTAAAAAAAATGTTTGAATATATATGTTTTTAATCAACCACAAAATCTAGAAGGTGTATGAGATAACTATTATAGGATAATCAACATTTAGATATGGAGGTCATTGAGGAGGGATGATGTCAACAGAAACATTAAATCAAATAAAATTAAACCACCATATGAAAAAATCCAAGAAAATTAATAACCTATTTCAAATGAAATCATGAAGCACAAAAAATCTATGAGAACAGCCCTTTGAAAAATAAGATATTATCTTGATCTAAAAACATTAAAAAATTATGAAATACAAAATTTCATCGACTGGATCAAGAATTTTCAGAAAAGTACAATACAATGGTTTCAATTTTGTGGGTGGTGGAATTATTTGATCTATTCAATAATGAATTAAATGCATGATATAATATTAAAAATTATTCAAAAATCTATAAAAGTTACATTCTTTAAGTAGAATGATCCATGTTCATAAGCCCAATAATAAAAAAATCATCATCATTTTCAATAAAAAATACATGAGAACAGGTTAAAGTGTAAAATAGATTTTATTATATTCCATAAAAACTCATATTAAAATATTTATTTTAGTTAAATTAATGAATTATAATAGGTTTAAACTAATGATTAATTTTTTTAGGAATAAATACTTTTTTCAATAAGGACAATTCAATCTTATACTATGATCAAACACATAACAAGGATGATTCACTCTTGATGATGAAAATTTATTTTTATTTTCCAATAAATTAAAAATTTTAGGTTACCAAAATACACTATTGTAAGATGATCCAGAGTGTTGAATATATTTTAAGATAAAAATATATAATGGAATCAAACAAACCTAAATGATATACACAATGTACCCGGTATGACTAAAATTGCATGGTTTCAGTTTAAAATTTACATTTTATTAATGTATTGTTTCATATTTATGTTTAATCTATTTCATTATAGTATTACTAACATAATTTTTCTTTTATTATATATGTGGATTACTTTTCTTGAGTTGGGGTGGGTTGCTCAAAGTTGCTCATGATTGTGGGAGATTATACTTTGAGGATGCAACTGAGATAATAATATGGAAATGGGTCAGCAATATATACAACTAGCATGTAAAGGTGAATTCATACTACTTATTTAGTTAATTTTTTTTTGCATTTTATCTATTATTTTTATATAAATTTCCGTATCATTTTGATCCAATATTTTTATACAAATAACTTTTAGGAAGTCATATTTTTCCTCCAATCAGCTATAATAAGCCAGAAAAGAGAGAACATGGTGCTTTAGGATGAGGCATTTTAGGTAGAATGGGGTTTCTTCTTCTATAAAAATGGAATATTAATTTCATTTATATATTGGTTCAGATGGTTGAAAGAAAAATACACATCACATACTCAATCATACATAAATCAATCTGATTCACGGTGTGACCGGTGTTAATTGAACGATATTTTTTGGTTTATAGTTTACATTTTAGTTTAAAACACACATCACATACTCAAAATTGATAAAACACAATAATATTATTTTGATACTTTAGGAAAAAAATCCTAATTCATTTGTGATGTGTAGGAATATACCACACCTCAATCCAATATAAGATGTGATAAGTATGACTCAAACAGTCCGTTATCAGTTTACAATTGACATTTAAGTTCATAAAACATCACTCACTTAAAACTAATTTTTTTAATTATTGTCTTCATAATTTTAGAAAACAATTCATAAGTCATTTTTGACATGTAGGTCTCATGGAAAGCTGGCACACGATGTGATCGATATGAGTCAAAGTGCATGTTTCCAGTTTAATATGAAATTTTAATAAAGAACACAAGTGACATGATCAAAACTGAGAAAACACATTCATATTTTTTTGATACTTTACTAAAAGAATCCATAAGTGATTTTTATGTGTATGACTTATCTAAAACTCAATATTATGCATGGTGTGACTGATATGACTAAAATTACATCTTTTTTATTAAAGATGATAGTAATTTTACTAAAAAAGAAAACAGACATACTCACAACCGATAAAAAGAATTTTGATTGTTTTTAAAAATTAAAAAATGGTCTATAATTCATTTTTGAGGTGTAGAAATCAGCATCATCTCAATTCGATACATTATGTGCATAATATGACTCAAAGTGTCCAGTATGAGTTTAAAATTTACATTTCAATAAAAAAATGTTCCACTCACTGAAAATTGAGAAAACATGCTTGTATTTTCTTAATGATTTAGTGAAACAATTCATAATTCATCTTTGTAGTTTAGGAATCAGTGTCACATTAAAACCCACACATGACGTGATCAGTGTGACTCAAGGTGTCCTTTTTTAGTTTAAAATGACGTTTTAATAAAAAACAGAAGTGGCATACTCTATACTAAGAAAATACATTTGGATTTTTTTTATATTTTAGTAAAATGATCCATAAGTCATTTTGGATGTGTTTAAATCATCCACACCTCAATCAGACACAAGGTGTGACTGGAATGGCTCCAAGTGCATCTTTTTATTTAAAATTGACATTAATTTTAGTAAAAAATACAACTGACGTACTCAAAAAAAAGAAAACACATTTGGATTATTTTTATACTTTAGTAACAATGATCTATAATTTATTTTTTATGTTTAATAATCATCCACACCTCAATCCAATACAAGATTTCACTAGTATGAATCAAAGTGTCCATTATCAATTTAGAAGTGACATTTTAGTTAAAAAAGTGTAACTTACTAAAAACTAAACAATCACATTTGGATTGTATTGATATTTTAGGAAAATAATTCCCAATTCATTATTTATATATAGGAATAAATATCATTTCAAATCCACACCTAATGTGACTGATATGAGTCAAAGTGCGTGTCTCTAGTTTAAAATGACATTTTAGTAAGAAACACAAGTAGCGTACCCAAAATCGAGGAAAATTATTCATATTGATTTTATTTTTTCGGATAATGATCCATAATTCATTTTGGATGTGTATAAATAATTCAAATATAAATCCAATGCATGGTGTGACCAGTATGACTCAAAGTGAAAATTTTAAATATATAAGTGTCATATTAGTTTAAAACACACATCACATATCCAAAACTGAGCAAACGAGCATATATTGTTTTTTAATCATTCTATATGATATTACTTAATTAATTTACTTATCATTTTTATTTAATAATTATTTAGTCAATTATCATAGCGATAATTCATGAGGATGAATAATAAATGGTGTGATGTGCAATAATCAATTGCAACTCAATCTGATTCACAATGTTCTTGGTATGAATCAAAGATTAGTTTAAAACTAACACTTTCTATTTAATTTATTTCTTGATATTTTTACTGACATAAGAATTTTTTTCTTATATAGGTGTGTTATTTTTCTTGAGAAGGGTTGTTTTTTCTTTCATACATGTGTGTTTTTTTCTCTATAAATTTTTTTATTGTATTTGTGTTATAAATTTTATTTCATCGAAATTCTGTATTTATATCTCAATTTTATAGTTTTTTGTATTATAGTGTGATATTAGAACACTCAATAGTATTCTCTATTTCTGGGTTATAGTGTGTTGTAACATTGCACTATGGTATTCCCCTTTATCAGTGCATTTAGTAGCACCGATAAAGGGTCCCTTTATTGGTGAATTTTGTAGTACTGATACATGATACCTTTATCAACGTATTTATTAACAATGATAATGGATTTTTTATTAGTTCTTGTAGATGCACTTATAAAGGGTCCCTTAATCAACACTAAAAAAATCATTGATAAATAGTGTGGTTTATCATCGCTTCTAAAAGCACAGATAAAGGGGTTCCTTATCAGTACTTTTTTTGGCACTCATAATGAACACTTTATCAACATTTTTCTAGCACTAATAAAAGCCTAGGGATTTTAACCATGTTGTGTTAGTCTATTTTTTTAATTGACGATTAAGGCCTATTCTAACACTATTAAAGACCACTATTATATTAGTTCTATCTAACCCATGGGGAGAACTAGTTCCTACTCTAGAGGATATGAAATCCTTGATGAGGGGTTTCTATTATATAAGGATTTTGGTGACAAAAGTTTTTAAGAAAATTCCATTTGGTTTTCGGCTATGAGGTGCACTCTTGATATTAAAGGAATAGTGATGTGCCAGCCTCCATCGAGTAAGAATTACTTGGTGGAACATACAGGAATGTCATGGATCTATGGACATGGGGAAATCATCTCAATACTTCATAGGAGTGGGGTCTTCTGGTGTCTATCAAGACTATCTTCTATTGGAGTATTATGAACTCTATGAGCACTCCTTTTTCTTGGTGATGAAGAAACAATCCCCTTAGATCTGGAATCATTGTCCATAACTGATGAATTGGGAGAATAAAAATTTCATTAAACTATACCCATGGATCGACTGCAGTGGTTGTTAGATCGTTAGGGGCATCGATGTTCTCAACCCTGTCGGTATAGACATGATTTACTCTCTTTTCATAGTAACCAACATCCAAATAGTGGGCCTCATTGGAGTCAAAGGGTGATGCATCACCATGGAGAATCCCTACATAAACATATATGTAATATTTAAGGCACTGATGGTATGAATAGGGGATTGTTACATGCAAAAAAATCTTGGTCCTTCCAAACAACACAGTGTAGGTAGTATCTCGTGATACTATAAAAAATTCACTGCTTGATTTCATACCACCAAATTTATTCTTCATCTAAATTTTTCAATGCATATTCTACTCAATCTTACCATATCCATGATTTTTATGTTATAGAGAGTCATATATTCTTCTATAAATCCCATCATATTAAGTGTTCAAGTTGGAATAAGGTTGATCCTAGATCTAGTATCCACTAGGAAGTGATGGATTTATACACCATTGACCTAAATTAGGATATAAAGTTGTATGTGCACCTGAATGGTGGCACCCTTATTGTAACAGCCCGAGATTTTATGAAAAATATTATTTTTAATTTTATTAATGTATTGTGTTGTACGCTACACCAAAAGGAGCTTTCACAACACGCATCCTTGACTTTCCTTCCATTTCACGCAATCACGACCTTCCACGATAGCATGTGTTGTACGCAATACCAAGTTTCGCTAAACAACGATATGCTATTAAGATATTATTAAAACTATCCGTTATGAATAGTAATAACCACTTTTTAAATTTTAGAAATTTTATCTTTCAAAATGGATTTCATTTTTGGATTCGGAGTATCGAATTTAGCCTAAGGTGAAATTTTGGTACTTTTCGGATAACTTTCATATTCTGATGAATAGTGAAAATTACTAAATTATAATTAAAAACAACTTTTTTAATCGAAATAATTAATAGAGATAAATTATTAATTTGAGTGGTTTTAAAGTATATTTAGAATATATTTTTACAATTTAATACAATGTTGGTCATTGGTTGTAATTTCACATTTAAACCAGACATAATCAAGTGTCAATCTTTTGATATATTTTGTTTCCTAAAAACACGCTATTTATTTTAACAGTGGGATTTAATTATAAAATTAATTAATGCAACTTCTATGTTATGAATTTGGAAAAATAGATTTCATTTTTGAATTTGGAATATGAAATATAGCTTAGGATGAAATTTTGGCATTGTTCTGAAAAACATCAATTTTTGATGAATAGTGAAACTACTAAGTGGTAGTTAAAAAAAACTGAATTTTTCATAAAACTTAATTTTACCGCTTCTGTGAATGGAATTTCAAAAATCTGAGAGACACGGTTGATGTCAGTAAGTAAAATGGGGTTCAATGAGATGAAATCAATTTTTGGTGAATAGTAACTTTTTACTTTTTTTTACCACGGTTAATAGTAAATAGGGTAACTGAGGGTAAATATGATATTAATATTACGCTAACACATGTCTTAATTCTATTGGATAAGTGTAATTCGACCAAAAACAACCTTATGAATATAATATGATAATTTAGGTCCACTTGGATTAGATTATGACATTTAATATTATTTTATTTAATGAATCGTTAAAATAGTTAAAATCAAAGTTTAATAGCTAAAACATTTTTAATATGGGGTTATACATAAGATAAATTCGACTATAAATATAAATTAGAAATCTAAAAAGATTCCCTACATTATAATATTTTATTTATAATTTTTAGACTTTAAATAAATTAATTTATTTAGGACACAACGATGATGCAGTAATTACCCTTTTAAGGAAATATTAACATAATTGATGTTATAAATGCTCAAATGAATGTAATTTGAGACTTTTTATGAATTCCACTAATTTTCTAGGTTACTATTATATATTAGTGTTGATTTAATCAACTTGGTTCGAACATATAATTCTGTTATGACTTTCAGAAAAATCATATATCAAATAGTGTCAAAATTGACACAAAATAGTTTTTAAATCAAATATTATATTATTAATTGTCATTTTATTCCTAAAAATCTAAGGTTCTGCCAAATTACTTAGATAAGGATATATATATTAATAATAAACAATTTGGGGTTCATTTGGCATGTTATAGTAAGTGTATTAACCATATAGTGAATGAAAACAAAAAGACATGGTAAAAGTTAAATTATTTAACTTAGAGTTAAATCTAATTGATAAGGTTAAAATAATACCCTAAACTTGTCTAAATCCTATTGGTTGATAGGATTTCAACCCATCCCCACTTTATCTTCGAAATAAGACCCTTTGAAACCATTATAAACCGATTTTGACTTTAATATAAAATAATATTTTGAGATATTCCTAAGGTGCCCCTCTCCTCCCTTATAAAAGGACACCTCCTCCCCCTCCTCCTCACACCAATTTGAGCACTCAAGCTCGGACAACCCCTGCCAAAATCTCTTCTCCACTTTCCTAGAATAATCCTAGAGGTCCTGGTCTTCTTCAAAGACCAATCTTAGTTCCCTAAGAGGAGGATTAAAAGAGGCGTTTCAAAGAAGAGGTAATATCCATTACCGATCTTTTCAATTTCTTTCTTCTTCAACTTCTTCTTCTTTAGTTGTTTCATGACAAAGTAATAACATCAGTATTACTTACATACTGATATGTTATTATAAATATTAAACAACCCTAATTCACCTTCTATCCATCCCACAGAAAAATGAAATCACCGCGCGTGCGTACGTACGGAATACCGTCTCCACGCCGTGGTGTAATCTATTTTCCACCATCACTTTACAAGGATGGGTATAATGGTGTAATGAGTATCTATTTATGATTATTATAAAGTAATATTGATACTGAAATAATATATAAATACTCCAATACAATTCCACGATCATAGGAACGATATCATCACTCGTGCGTACGTACAGAATACCGTCTCCACGATGTGATGCGACTCGTTCTACATGATCATCATTAAATAGTAATTATATAAATGAATTAGATGAATAAATATGATATATGTTACACTAATACCATTTTGGATATAAGGTATCTATAACCTTAAAATAAGAATAAGAATTTATTCGGCGAAACACGCATAAGAACAAAAGGCAATAAAGACCCGAGTAACAAGTAACAATGAAATATTACTAACAAGAAGCTAAGAATATGAACATATATGATATCATATCAATATGTATGATTCTGGAATAAGTCAATAACATTATTTAAACCATTATACAGGAGCTTCGGACACGTACAAAGCAAATCAGATCTAAGGTAAGGGAAATATCACAATCTCATTTTTATCCGAGATTGTTTATTCGTAAGTATTTACTGGGGTGTATTTTATCATCCACATCCATGTTCCCTCAATATGTAATATTATTTACATCCTTCTACAACAGTTTATATCCAATTTTACCCTTCGGTATGTTTTTTTGTAAAAGATATGAAAGGAATATTTTGTCGTTTTTTTGTACGAGGTACTTTTTGACTTTTCCGACAAAAGTACGAAGAATGTTTTTTTTAACTTATACGGCATGAAGGGATTTTTAAAACATTATTTCCAAGAAACTTCCTTTACAAGTTTTCAAGTTTATTTTTAATCAACTTCTTTTATTTTAAAGTTGTATGACATGTAAAGAAAGGAAAAGTGTTTTTGAAGTAGAAAGGATATTTTCCTCAAGAATGGAGTTCAAGTATTTTATCAAAATTATTTTCCATCTAAGATAATAAAAGGGTTCTGTTTTTATCCCTATTTATAAATTGGTTTGATTATGTTGTGATGGAAATATTTTTATGAATTCCTTTATCTTATATGAATTGTTTTATGATGTCATGTTGTTTAAGAATCCCATTTTTATTACATGGGTTATGCTATGATGTATGGTTTATGATTATGTGGCACACATAAGAAAGGATTCATTATAAGATGGGTGGGACCTATATCTCCCTCCAATGCATTGGGGAAAGATTTTATATCTCATGAGATAGACATGGCTGGAACGGAAGGTTATTTCGGTTCAGTGATACATGACTGAAACGAGGAGTGAACTCGGTTCAGAAAGGGACTTTGTCCACTAAGATAGTCTTGGCAATGAGTCATGACTAACAAGAAATGATTTTCCATGATTATGTGTGCATGCCACAAAGTTTCAAGTTTTATGTTCTGATTATGGGGATCTCATTTTCACTTCTATGATTTATTCCATGTTAAGATATTATGATCTCTTTTGCAGGTTTTGATTTTCAAAAAGATATGATATGATTTTTATTTCCTTTATTTGCCCTTGCTGAGCATTTGAGCTCACCCTTTTATGTTTTCTTTTCCCCAGGTCAGGAAGATGGATATTATGTAGAATATGTTAAAAGGGACCCTAGATATGATGAAATAAATGGGAGACACTGTAGAAGATTTATGAACCAGTTGTTTATGTTTCCTAGTTTCTAAAGACACTATACCCATACGGTCCTTTGTGGTTTTGTCATATGTTGTAATAAGTGTGCTTCAATTTTGAAGTATTAACAATGTATGTAAAGTATGGGTCGTTATACTTATATCCTACATAAAATGATATGATGGATCAATATTCCTTATGTTTTTCCTTCTCTCATTAGTTGGCCTCATCGATGACTACCTCATCCTCAACCTGAAGGGGAATTTTCAAGGCTTCAGGAAGGCTCTTACACATTTCCTTTAACAAGTGGATTTCTTCAAGGATTGAGATACTAGAGTTATATTAATAAGGTGATTAATCAAATGATACTTTCATGCTAAGGTAATATTTCTTCCTACATAGGGTCGTTATATATTAGGGGTACAAAAAATGTCATTAGATGAAGCGCTGGGGAATGGATAGTATCAGTGATATTCTAATTTTAGTTAGATAGTTCACTATGAATAACTGATGGTTGGGTACAAATCAACTAAGGTACGACCATAGATGTATGTATATTATGGCATCATGCTCATGGATGACCCATGTGGTCAACCAATACAGACAGTTAGGGAGGAATTTCTGATAGAGATACTTGGGAATAATGCACTTGTTGATCCCTATGAAAGGACAAATATCTGGTTAAAGAAAAAAATGAACCATGTGGTTTGAAATGATGACATGATAATTCCTTCTACTAGGACGTCATCTACCTCCCCTTGAAAGGTGTGGCCAGAGGAAACCAAGGTGTCTTCATGACATTCCTCATTAATGGGATATGTGAAGCAGTTCATTAGTTCAACAGAATTCATGGAGGTTTATTCTTGATTTTCATTAGCATAATAGTTTAGTGTTTGATATACCCTGGTAGTATATCCTTACTCAGGAGGCATAAAGTCACCAATGGTACGAGATGTCTTCAGCACCAGCAAAGGACTCTGATTTCCCTTATTCTACCAATGTCTATTCTTCCAAGACTTTGGAGGATGCAAAGAAGATGTTCAAAAAATATTCAAAGGAGGTTCTGTAACCATAGGTGGTTTTGTCTTTCTCAATTTGGCATGAATGATTCCATGGTCATGAGAAACTACCTTATGATCCAAAAAATTAGTGTACTTTTTTTCCCACTGTCAGAAGTCTGTTACCACTCACTTGAGCCTTCACTGTCACTATAAGGGATAGGGGAGACATGTTTCATCTTTTCTGAGATGTTTCCCAATCTGAATATACCATGATATAATTTTTCCTAGGGAAAATTAATAAAGGAAATTAATTGTTTGATGATGTGTCCGAGGATTCTGTGATATGGGTAGTGATTGGTGCAGCTAGGGAGTTAGACCTCTTAGGGTCTCCTATATTTTGGAAACTCTAGGATTACCTTTTATAGGGGACATATGAATTATACTTGGACATGGGAATACTATAAGGATTAAGTCTTGTTTTTTCTTTCTATGAAAGGAATCTTGGGATCTTGCCTTTGATGGTGGACTGGGGCCACAATTTATCAAAGATACAACTGTGCTTGGTGAGGCTATGCCTAGTGGGGCTGCAAAGGGTAATGATTATCTATAAAATGGGCTAATAGTTCTCCTATATTAGGAACCTGTACATGAATAATATAATATGTATTTACTTTTATGACCCTTATCACAAGAGATAGAAGAGGAAATGGGTATGACTATTTTCTGGTGCACTAAAAGGATCCTTCCCGATGATGATATTTTTCAGAGAACTCTCAAAATCCTCCTAGGTAGTTCAGAGAGATGATATTATGGAAAAAATCATTTATTATACGATCCATGAACATCATAGGAAAATATTCCATGGTATGAAACATGTCAAGAGAATATGTGAGTCCCTTGCATTGGGAGATGAAGTCTTTGACTCACTAATTGGGACTCTGTTTTCATTTGAATAGGTCAGCGAGGATTTTTTTTCTTTAAGTGGAGCTGAATTAGTAGATGAATTATCTATGAAGGTCCTCTTAACTAGAAATGGTCCCTGTGTGAAGATTACTATACTAGATGAACACATGTCATTCAAAAATCTATACAAAACATCAGATCTTGGCAGCTTCTGGCTGTTCTAGAGTCCCCAACACAAGAACACACCTAGAGGTGAAATGAGACAAGTGATATAGTGGATCACCAATCAAATTAAATAAGGTGAATCTGGGATTAACAAATTCTAGGGGTGCTCTATCATGGCCCAGCCATGCTAGGTATGACTTTCCTTTAGATAGAATTGCCACCTGCCAAGTTTTTAGAGCCTCAAGATGAGATAATTGAGAAACAATCACATTATCTTGGTGATGATTTGTGACCACCAATGCATTGATAGGACCACTAACATGGGGAGAAGCATGTAATTTATCTTGAGGTAGTTAATCATACTTCTCAGGTAGTGTGGGAGACTCATATCTTAGTCATTTTCTAAAACCACAAAATTTTTTCATGACCAGGTACACAGAGAAACCAATTTCAAATTGAGTAACCTATCCAAGGAGGACTGGGTGCCCCACTAGAAGAGAGATAGGGAATATTATGATGTTTTCATGGCCTGAGAACTACTCTAAAATAAGCTCAGAGTGATATTTTAATATTAATCAAGCTCTAGAAGTAATGAGACTATACTAGGGTCTGACTCAACTTTTGGAACAACCTTGATTGGGTTGGAAGGATTAGCTTATCCCTTTCCTTTGAAGACTTATCAATGAGAAGATAGAAAAAAATCAATTATTTGAATTCTCAAGGCCCGGTTCCTATCGCTGCTGATGAGTACATATGTAAGGACCCGACCCCAGTTGCCTAAAGCCGATGACTTATTTGATTACATTGGAAAACAAATAAGGAATATGAATCCCAAAGGACCAAGTAGTTTAGTATTATTGGAATCAAGATACATACTTATGTTCATCATTACAACTTGAAATTAAAAACAACATAGAAACTCCATAGACAACTTCCATAACTCCTAGGTTATTTCAGCATGTCATTCATAATAGAATTCTTCTTACCCTTAGAAAATGAATCATAATAAAGGAGTGATCTCAAATGCTCAGTAAGAGTAATCAATATAGCGGAAGATAATATAAACATTAGACATGGTAAATAATTGAAAACACATTCCTTTAATAATAAACTTGAACACATTATGGCAGGAATATGAACTGAGTAAATAATGCCATAATAAAACATAATCACGAGTATTCTACTAATCGAATAACCACATAAAATATCAACATATGAACTCATAATGATGGAATTCATAATTCCAGACATTCTGAAACATTTTTTCAAGGCCTCGGCTAAGACGTCTAATGATTATGGCTTCGGCCAAAATCCATATCACATTTGGAAAGGCCTCGACCAATTCCACATCTTGTTGTCTCATGAGACCTAACGATGCAAAGAGGGGATATAGTAGGCCCCAACCATCACATAATAAGTCCAATGCATTCTTCATATGAGTGGAGATAAACATAAACAACATATACATTCATATTTATTCTATCTTATGAAATGTAACTATCTCTCCCCAATCATTAAACATAAAACACTAACCATCCCGAGTAATATGGTGAATGGTTTTAGGATAGATCATCCACAATAGAGTTAGTCATAGAAAATTAAATAAAATATGGTATATTAATTCATAAATTATTAAACCCAATAATACCATGTAATCAACAAGAGTGTTGAATTAGATGAAATCACTCTTATAAAATCTTTAAGCAATTCTGGAGATAAATACTCTTTTCTTTTGAAAAGAAGAGTTTTTTTGTAAAAATAGTTGTATAAAACTACAAGTGATGTATGATAGTATTTTAATAATAAAATGAGTGATTTTATAAAGATAATGGTTTCCAAAAATAGATTATAGAGTTCCCTTGAAAATAGGTAAGAATTTGAGAAATTTCTTTGAACGTAGATTGTATTTCGGAAAAACTTTTGAAAGTTCCTTTTAAAACATGTAACTATCCATAAAATAAGGATGTATTGTGGTTTGTAAGCATATATATGATACTCACACAGAACATATGATGAGTATATAACAATACATAAGAATTACATCGAGGTAATTAGACAATAAAAGTAACCCGAAAGAAAATGGATGTTCGGGTGAAAAACCCTTACATTAACTCCGAACATGTTCCTCTCTTGTAATTAAGATCCTGGAATATAAAATTATACATATTAATAACTTATTTCAGAACCTATTATACATTTATTTTGTTTATCATAATTATGGTTAGTTCATTTATATCTTTATTGATTATTTATTGTATTGACTTTCATCATTCCGGAGTGTTCGTTTCTCTTATTTTCATATTCTGTTCACTTGTTTTTATGTAAAGAAGTGGAATGGATGTAAATATCCCAAATTGAAATTATATATTATTTATGAAAATAAATAGGTGTTATTTTTCATTTATATAACTTGGTTGTATGGAATGAGGTTGAATTATCATATAGAACTTTAATGATAATTGTTTCGGTTAATTTGTGGGTTTTGATTACAACAAACTCATTTTTCATTATAACCTATACCATTTGAACAAAGGGATTACATAATCTTAAATAAGTTATATTATATATAATAATTTGGTTCAACTATAACATGAATGGTTTCATGACCATAATTTAGAATGATAAAAGAAATCGAATGTCCATCATCCTTGAATATGTAAAATTGACACATCTCGGATGGTGTTCTTACTATTATTATAAAAGAAGGTAAAAAGGGGAAGATGATGATAACTTATTCCTCTATAATGATAACATTCCAGTACATATAAGGTACTGGATACATCACAAAAATGCATAAAGAGAAGTAATAGAAAAATAAAACAAATGAACTTGAAAGGAAAGACCAAGAACTGAAAAGAGGAATTTACCTCTTGAACCAAACTTCCTTGAGAACCTCCTTAAGGGAGAGGTTTTGGTCTTTTAATGAGAAAATAGCTTTTTGGACGTGGTAGAGGAGGTTTGGAGGGTATTTGGACAGAATTTTGAGAAGGAACAAGGTTTGAGAGGAGTGATTGGAGTAGGGGGTGAAAGGAGGTTTTTATAGTGGAGGAGAGAGAGAATTTCTCAATATAAAACTCATTAATTCATTATTTTTCCTCAAGAAAAGGAATAGTGAGTATTACATTACCAAGAATAGTAATTTTATCATGTGATCCCGAACCAAGTGGACTTACATCATCAGAAAATTACACATGACTCTATAATTAGTGTATTTATCTTAATTTTCCAATTTATGATATGTCACTATTCATAAAAAATTGAAGTATTTCAGAAAAATCCCAAAATTTTACCCCAACCATTGTTCGATGTGCAGAATCCAAAAACGAATTCCATTATTCAAAAATAATTTTCTAAAAAATATTAATTTAATATTTCATTAAAATCATAATTTATTATCAAAAACCAGTTTTAAAACATTCATTAACTTATTCTAAAATATAGGTATATCATACTTTAAACTTGAATATTATTTATACATTATCATAGGTAAGGTTACTACTCATTAGGGTATATCACTCTTCAAAAGGGTATGTTACTATTCATAAGGGTAGGTTACTATTCATGAAAAATTAGGTTTTTCTTATTGGACTCTAAATAACATACTGATCGTGACTGTGTATGTCAGATTTTTGAAATTCACATCACAGAAGTGACAGACTAATGTTTTAAGGTTCCCATAGCACTTAGTAGTTAATGTTATTATGACATATTTATAAGAAAGTAATTTCCTTTTAAAAAATATTGGGTCGTTGCATTCTCCCCTCACAAAAATTTCACCTTCGAAATTTCATTTACAATCTAGGCTAAGAACAGTTGGGGGTACTTCTCCTTCATTGATTCCTCCAGTTCCCAAGTTGGCTCTTCATAGTTATGGTTTCTCAATAGTACCTTGAATAGATGAGTAGTCTTGTTGCGTAGAACTTTTTCTCTACGCTCCAAAATTTTCACCGGATGCTCCTCATAGGAAAGATCATCATCTAACTGTACCACCTTTGAAGAGAGTACATGTGAAGGGTCTGATATGTACTTCCTTAAGAGGGATACATGAAAGACATCATGTACCTTCGACAAGGTTGGTGGAAGTTCCAGTCGATATGCCACAACTCTTACTTGATCAAGGATCTCGAAGGGGCCGATATACCTGGGACTAAGCTTTACTTTGTTCCCAAACCACATGACCTTCTTCCATAAAGACATGCGTAGAAATACCAGGTCTCCTACTTTGAACTCTAGGTCTCGTCGACGATTATCCGCATAAATCTTCTATAGACTTTGTGCTACCTTGATATGATGTTGAATGGGTTTCACCTTCTCTGCCATTTCCTCAACCAATTCAGGTCCTAGTAGCTTTCACTCACCAACTTCATCCCAACACGCCGACGTTCTACATGTTTTCCCATAAAGGGCTTCATATGGTGCCATACGGATGCTCAAGTAGAAACTACTGTTGTAGGAGAATTCAAATAGTGGAAGATGTTGGTCCCATCCTCCTTTGAATTCCATAGAACATTCCCTCAACATGACTTCCAGTGTCTGAATAGTCTGCTCGGATTGGCCACCAGTTTGAGGAGGATATTCCATACTGAAGTTTAGTTTTGTGCTTAAAATCGTGTTGGAGACTTTTCCAGAACATCAAGGTGAATCTAGGATCACAGTCGGATACAATAGAGAGTGGTACTCCATGCATCCTTACCACTACTTTGATGTAAATCCATGCAAGTTGATCCAAGGACATGTCCTCTCATATCTATATGAAGTGAGATGTCTTTGTAAGACGATCCATAATGACCCATATAGCATTGTTTCCTCTAGATGTCCTTGGGAGTTCAGTGACAAAGTCCATGGTAATGTTTTCCCACGTCCATGATGGTATGGGTAGTGGTTGCATCATCCGCTTAGACTTTTTCCTCTCGGCCTTCACTTGTTGACTTACTAGGAACTTTGACATATATTCAGAAATCTCCCTTTTCATATTGTCCTAACAAAATCACTCTTAGAGATCTCGATACATCTTTGTGATACCAGGATATATAGATAAATTAGAGTGATGAGCATTATCCAATAGTTCTCTCTTTAGCTCCGGAATAGTATGAACACAAAGCCTGTTCCTGAATTTCAAAATGCCATCTTCATATGAGAAGCTAGTCACCTTCCCATCATTTATTGCTTTAATGTTCTTTTGAAACTCCTCATCAGCAGCCTGAGAACTTTTTATTCTCTCTAGTAAAGAAGGTTGGGAAACCATTTGAAAAATTAGTGATGTGATACCTTCCTTAATAATTCCCATATCAATCTTTACTAGGTCCATGAACATAGGATCCCTTTAAACTATCATCTAGTTCATAATTCTATGGAATTTTCTATTCAATACATCTGTTTCCTTATTTTCTTCCCCACGGTGGTAGTGTATTGTGGAATTGTAATCATTGAGTATCTCAATCCACCTCCTTTGTCTCATGTTGAGATCTTTCTATGAGAATATATATTTCAAACTCTTATGATATGTATATATCTCACATTTTTCTCTATAGAGGTAATGTCTCTAAATCCTCAGAGAAAATATTACCGCTGATAACTCAAGATCATGGGTTGGATAGCTTTGTTCATGAATTTTGAGTTTCCTATATGCATAGGAAATCACTCGATCATTCTGCATAAGGACACAACCATGTCCTTTCTTTGAAACATCACTATAGATAACAAACCCATCATTCCCTGATGGTAGGGTTAGGATCAGATCATTCACTAACCTCCTCTCAAATTCTTCAAAACACTCTTCATATTCCTTGGTCCATACGAACTTAACCCCTTCTCGTGTGATCTTGGTCATTGGTTTGGCTAAACGGGTGAAGTTTGGAATGAAACACCGATAATAACCTGTTAAACAAATAAAACTATGTACCTTTGTTACATTCGTTGGAGTAGAAAATTCTTGCACAACCTTTGTCTTTGTTGGATCTATAGATATTCCATCCTTAGGGATAGTGTGGCCCAGAAAGGAAACTGATTGGAGCCAAAAATTACACTTTCTGAACTTCCCATATAATTCGTTTCTTCTAAGAGTCTTCAAAATAGTGCACAAGTGATTTTCATGTTCTTCATAGCATCTAAAGTAGACCAGGATATCATCAATAAACACCACCACAATGTCATCAAGATATTCCTTGAAGACTCTGTTAATTAGATCCATGA
Source organism: Viscum album (assembly GCA_963277665.1). Classification (NCBI taxonomy): domain Eukaryota; kingdom Viridiplantae; phylum Streptophyta; class Magnoliopsida; order Santalales; family Viscaceae; genus Viscum; species Viscum album. Next base: position 1,899,206,531 of record OY728132.1, on the reverse strand, counting down.
AAATAGATGGTTCATTAGTTAGTCCAAAAGGAATTACTGTAAACTCATAATTCCCATATCTAGTCTGGAATGCTCTTTTTGGAATGTCTTCCTTTCTCACAAGTAATTGATGATATCAAAATCGAGATCAATATTTGAAAATTATTGGGCTCCATCATGTTGATCAAATAAATCATCAATTCGTTGTAGAGGATACTTATTCTTTATTGTAATATCATTGATTTCCCTGTAATCAATACGCAGCCTCATGGATCCATCTTTTTTCTTAACAAAGAGGACAGGGGCTCCCCATGGAGAAACACTAGGTTGAATAAACCCTTTATTACTCAATTTTTCTAGTTGCTTATTTAGTTCCACTAACTCCACAGTGTCCATTATATATGGGGTATTTGATATGGGTCTTGAACCAAGAATTATGACAATAGAAAACTCAATTTCCCACTCTAGAGGGTGTCCAGGTAAATCTTCTTGAAAGATATAGATATACTCTTGCACAATAGGTACATCTTCTATTTGAACATTATTTTCCCCACCCATAGTTATTTCATTCTGTTCCACCTCAATAATTGAATTTAGTTGAGCTACTGTGTGTGGATCTGGATAAGAATCAGGTGGTGACGTTTCTGCTCTAAAGATAAGGTACTCCTTTTCATCATCGAAGATTGTAACCTCTTTCTTCGTACAATAAATTTTCGCATCATGGTCTGAAAGCCAATCCATATGGAGGATTATATCAAACTCAATCATGGGTATAACAGTAATATCCATAGATAAGGAAAATTTATATACCCTAATGTGAACTGATTCACAAAACCTTGTTGCAATGAAGCTTCCCTTAAGAGTTTTGACAGACAACTCCCTTGTTAAATCAAATTTGAAATATCTAATTTCCATATCAAACTGAGAAGATATGAAACAATGTGATGATCCAAAATCAAATAAATCATTGTATATGCTTGATGAAACAATCAAAGTATCTTCCACTATGTCATGTAGAACTTCAACCTCTGTAGTTGTGATCACATATTCTTTCCCTTTCTCCCCTGGTCTCTTATGTTTCATATTTCCTTGATTTTTTGGACAATCATTAGCATATTTACCCATCTCGTGACAATTATAGAATCAAACGTCATTGGATTCCTTCTTTCCTTTGTAATCACCAGTAATATGGCCTTTCTGACCTCATTTGTAGCATATTCCTTTTCCTTTTAAGCACGCACTGGGGTGTTTCCTTCCACAATAGTCACATGGTGGAAATTCCACCCTTCCCTTCTTCCCTGTTTCCTTATTTCCTTTCCCAGGGTTTTCACCAGCCCTATTCATTTCATGATTTCTCTTAAAGTCATAAGACTTAGAGAATTCTTTTTCGGTTTTAATAGCACATGAAACTATGTCCTCATATGCTGAAATTTTTTGAGAGACCAATGCCCATAGGAGGAATGGATTTAGGCCATCAAATAATTGATCGATTTTTCTCATTGGTTTTCTTATGTAGTCCACAGTAAGTCCTTCCAGCCTTGTAACATTGGATTCATACTTGGCAACATTTTCATCCTCCTTTCGCCTCAGATTCAAGAATTTCCACTTCATATCTTCTCTTTTTCATGAGGGAAATATTTTTTATGAATATTTCCTTAAAATCCCTCCATTCCATCTCTTTTATTTCTTTCTCCTCCTTTGTGTTTTGCATTATTGACCACCACTGGTCTGCATCTCCTGAAAGATGATATACATCTGTGACAACCTTCTCTCTCTCTTTACATCCCAAAGAGATAAATATCTTCTTGAGGGAACATATCCACTAATCTGCTACAAAAGGGTTTGTAGTTCCATTGAACGATGTAGGATGTTGTCGTATAAAGCAATCTAGCATAGCTCCTCCACGTGGTGGATCCAGATGCTCTATAAAAGTAAGGTTATTATTCATAACCTGAGTAAATTATTCCAGTATAGTTATTATTTGCTCAACACCAGTCAAAGCACCAGAGCCAACATCATTATCTTGCGTCGGAGGAAAATCCCTACAAGGGACACGTGTGTTCGTGCGGTTTCCATTCCTTCCACTTGGATCCATCTATAGATAATGGCATACACTATATTATGTTATGAATCATAATTTATAATCTTAACTGAACAAAATACTTATAGAAAAATTGATATCCTACGAATGGCTAATCCCATATTCACAAATATGGTTTCTTTGAGGAATATTTTACATTACAATCCTTAATAATGGATTGTAATGAAAATGTGAATTATCCTAAGAATATCCCCCAAGAGTTTCATAACCAAGAGTGCCTCAAGGATCGTTGTTGTGCACCGGTTCCCGTCCGAGTCTAGCTCAATGCAGTGTTTTCAGGTTTTACCCCTAGATACATCTGTGCCAGAGCCACCTCTACCTGCTCGTATCCAGTCAGGGATGTATTTCTTTAAAGATCAACATAATCTATTCCTTACCAAAATACCAGGACATTATTGTATGTATATCCTCAAAGACTAACTTAGGGACTCCTCCCTAATTCTATGTTTTCTAAATATAGTTTCCAAGTATTCTACTAAACTTCCTCTCATACCAACTGTATGGACCCAACCCCAATTTCCTGGAGCCGGTGCCTTATTTGATTACATTGGCATACAAACAAGGAATATAAATCCCAAAGGACCGAGAAGTTTAGTATTATTGGAAATAAGATACATACATAAGTTCATCATTTCAACATGAAATGAAAAACAACATAGAAACTCCTTAGACAACTTCCATTACTCCTAGGTTATTTCATCATGTCATTCATAATAGAAATCTTTTTTCCCTGAGAAAATAAAATATAATAATGGGGTGAGATCAAATGCTCAATAATACAAAGAAAGACAGCGGAAGATAATATAAACATTAGAAATGGTAAATAATTGAAAACACATTCCTTTAATAATAAACATGAACACATTATGGCAGGAATATGAACTGAGTAAATAATGCCATAATAAAACATAATCATGGGTATTCTACTAGTCGAATAACCACATGAAATATCAATAGCTAAAATCATTATGATGGAATTCATAATGTTGTACATTATGAAACATTTTTTCAAGGCCTCTCCCAAGACGTCTAATGATGAAGGCCTCGACTGAAATCCATAACACATTGGGAAAGGGCTCGGCCAATTCCTCATCTAGTTGTCTCATGAGACCTACCGATGCTTCAAGGGTCTTTAACAGGCCCCACCCATCACATAATAGGTCCAATTAATTCCTCATATGAGTGTTGATAAACATAAAGAACAAATACATTAATATTGAAACTATCTTATGAAATGTAACTATCTCTCCCCAATAATTAAACATAAAACACTAACCATTCCGAGTAATTTGGTGAATGGTTTTAGGATATATCATCCACAATTGAGTTATTCATAAACCATTAAATCAAATATGGTAGATGAAATCATAAATTAATAATCCCAATAATACCACGTAATCAACAAGAGTGCTGAATTAGATGAAAACACTCTTATAAAATCATTAAGCAATTCTAGAGATAAATACTCTTTTATTTTGAAAAGAATAGTTCTTTTGGAAAAATATATTTATAAAACTAGAATTAATGTAAGATAGTATTTTCATAATATAATGAGTTATTTTATAAATATAATGGTTTCCTAAAATAGATTATAGAGTGCCCTTGAAAATAGGTAAGAATTTGAGAAATTCCCTTGAACCGAGCTTGTATTTTGGAAACAATTTTGAAAGTTCCTTTTAAAACATGTAACTATCCATAAAATAAGGGAGTATTATAGTTTTTAAGAACATATATGATACTCAAATAGAAAATATGATGATTTCATAACAATACATAAGAATTACATTGAGGTAATTAGACAATAAAAGTAACCCGAATGAAAATGGATGTTCGGGTGAAAAACCCTTACCTTAACCCCAAACGTGTTCCTCTCTTGTACATAAGTTCATAGAATATGAAATTATAATTATTAATAACTTATTTCAGAACCCATTATAAATGTATTTATTTTATCATAATTCTGGTTAGTTCATTTATGTCATTATTGATTAGTTATTGTATTGACTTTCATCGTTTCAGTGTGTTTGTTTCTCTTATTTTCATATTCGGTTCACTTGTTTTTATGTAATGAAGTGGAATGGATGTAAATATATAGAATTGAAATTATATATTATTTATGAACATAAATAGGTGTTATTTTTCATTTATATAACTTGGTTACATGGAACGAGGATGAATTATCATATAGAACTCTAATGATGATTGTTTTGATTACAACAAACTCATTTTTCATTATAACCTAATACCATTTGAACAAAGGGATTACAGAATATTTAATAGGTTATATTATATATAATAATCTGGTTCAATCATAAGAAGAATGGTTTCATTACCTTAATTTAGAATGATAAAATAAATCGAAAGTCCATCGTCCTTGAATGTGTAAAACTGACACATCTTGGATGATGTTCTTGCTACTAGTATAAAAGAAGGTAAAAAGGGGAAGATGATGATAAATTATTCCCCAATAATGAGAAAATTCTAGTACATAAAAGGTACTGGATTCATAAATTTTTTTGGATAAATAGAGGTAATAAAAAAAGAAAACAAATGAACTTCAAAGGAAAGACAATGAATTGAAAAGAGGAATTTACCTCTTTAACCAAACTTCCTTGATAAACTCCTTAAGGGAGAGGTTTTGGTATTTTAATGAGACCAAAGCATTCTGGACGTGGGAGAGGATGTTGGGAGGGTATCTGGATAGAATTTGGAGAAGGCACAAGTCTTGAGAGGAGTTATTGGAATAGGGGGTGAGAGGAGGTTTTTATAGTGGATGAGAGAGGGGTTTTCTTAATATAAAACTCATTAATTTATTATTTCTCCTCAAGACAAGGAATAGTGAGTATTACATGAACAATAATAGTAATTTTATCATGTTACCCCAAACCAATTGGGGTTACATCTGCATAACCTCACACATGACCCTATAATTAGTGTATTTATCTTAATTTTGCAATTTATGATATGTCACTATTCATAAAAAATTCAAGTATTTCAGAAAAATAAAAAAAAAATTACCCCACCCATTTTTCAACATGTAGAATCCAAAAATGAAGTCCATTTTTCAAAAATAAGTTTCTAAATATTATTAATTTTATATTTAATTAAAATAATAATTTATTATCAAAAAAATAGTTTTAAAACATTCATTAACTTATTCTCAAATATAGGTATATCATACATTCAACTTGAAGATTATTTATACATTATAATAGGTAAGGTTACTATTCATTAGGGTATATCACTATTCATAAGGGTATTTTACAATTCATAAGGGTAGACTACTATTCACTAAAAATTAAGTTTTTGCTTATTGAACTCTAAATAACTTACTGATCGCAACTGTGTATGTAGGATTTTTTAAATTCACATCACAAAAGTGGAAAAATTATATTTTAAGGGCCGCATAGCAATTAATAGTTAATGTTATTATGACATATTTATAAGAAAGTAATTTCTTTTAAAAAAAATTAGGTCGTTACAACATACACCGGTTTTCGGGTCTGTTAATTGTTGCATCATCCTTTGAAGCAGTTTTTCTCTATTGTGCCCCACATCAATTGTTATAGTTCTTTGATCCTATGGAGGGTCCATTGTGGCCACATTAACCATGGATATGGTTAGGGAGAAACCTTCACTATTAGTAGGCTATCTGGATCAACAATACCTTCATTTTCATAGGAACATGCTAAAATAGAGGGAAACATACTGCCCGTAGCCTCTGATATGCACAAGTAGAGATGCCTTGTTCATGAAATGGTGGAAAAAAGTGAGGATCTTAACACAATTTTACTATAGATTCTAGTGGTAGACATATGATTCAATATTCATAGATATTAGGAGAACTATGATCTCAACCCTCTTTCACTATTGGTGAACTACATTGAGGTGCTCGTGGAGCCTTGGGTAGGCTGGATGATGGTATTGATGGTGATGAAACATTGCCTATATATTCAAGTGAAAAAATACATAGTCCTTAGTGAGGGACTGTGGGATGATAAATATAGGGATACATGTGTCCGAAACATGATTGATAGTTGGTCTATGTCTAGAAGTTCCCACAAATCATCTTGTTCCCAACTAGGGGGATGGTCCTTCGCCTAGTCAGCCCAAGACTCAATTTCAATAGGTTGAGATAAGGGTGGAGGCATAGACACATACTAAATTTTCTACTAAATTTTTGGTAGAGGGGGAACCTCCAGGATCAAATATCCACTACATGTTGGAATGTCTCTCAGAGGTGGATCCATCTTCAAGATCATATCCATGTAGGATGGGGTGTTTACCACTTCCTCATGCATGAGTGTGAAAACATTCATTTAGGGATTAGTGAAGTGATCACTATCACCTAAATGTGTAAAATCGTATCCTAACATCTCTCCAACTTCATGTGTGGAGGTGGAGAGGAGGGGAACTAATAGTGAGAGAGATTTTTTCATTGCAAGTCCTTTCAAAGAGGACATAATGTCCTCCACCTAAGGGTATATCCAAAGGGATTTGGGAAACTTATGGAATTCAACATCTACTATTTTAAGCATTGGTCAATTTTCTTCTACACCTAGCTCTAGCAGTGGGGGTGAAGGTTCTCTCATCGAGTCATCCATCACTTTGGAGTCTCAGAGTTCGATGGTGGTGTGACTCTTCCCATATTCATTCATTTAACATCCTTGGGTTTCTCCAAGAGTAATCTATTGAGAGTATCTTGGGTTCCACCCCCCATGTTAATTGTGACACATGCCATGGGAGTAAACCCCATAGAAGGTGTTTTACCTCATACCCCAAGATTCTTCTTCATATAAATGCATGTTTTGAGCATAGGGAGGACATCCCACTATAAGAAAATCACCTCATAGTGGCGGTAGTTTAAACTGCCACTATTTGATTTTGCAACGGTTTCATAAAGCCACAACTAAATTTGGTGTAGGCAACCAATATTGGGTGGTTTTTTCAATCTAGCGGCAGTTTTCATTATGTGTTGTAGAAAAAAATTTTGTGGTAGTTTTTTGAGGTTTTAGCGACAGTTTCCTTGGAAAAATTTTAACTTTTTTAGCAGTAGTTTTAACTACCTCAAAAAAAACCAAAATTCCCCACAAAAAATGCCACTAAAACCAAAAAACTGATGCTAAAATACATGCACTATATAATTTAGTGGCGATTTAAAAAACATCCAAAAATAGGCTACCACATTTTAGTGGAGATTTTAACTATTGATAAAAATTCTCCATTAACTTAACGACAGATTAAACTACCATTAAATGTATATTTAAAAATAAAAAACTCCTGCTTGTTCTGCATCCCAAGTACCAGTAGCCTAAAAAAACCATGTGCATAGTTTATATAATAGAATAATATAATCCATATAACAGTATTCGGAAATAAACCATCTAAAATTTTAATATACACATCCTAACATAACTAAAAAAAATATATTTGGTGACTACTCTGTTCCACACATGATACATAAACAAAATATGTTTGGTGACTACTCTGTTCTATACATGATACATAAACAAATAATCTATTTTCATATTTTTCCAACATATCAAAAAATCCAATAATCATTGTCTGATGATGAATAAAACTCCTCACCCTCTCCACCTTCATCTCTATTCCTGGTACCAGAACCTATAAGACAATTATATTGAAAATTAAATACTATTGTATATTTATATTTAAACATAAAACCAATAAATATTTGTAAACTAAATGATTTTGAATTTTTGTTATTTACCTGTGCACCACCACCAATCATTCGTGCAATATTACTTGGGACATATCCGATCATCTTAAGATATAAATCAATAAACGCTTTATGCAAAGAGGATATATGAGTCCCATGATCCTCAATTTTGTTTTTCATTAAAAAAATATCTCTGAGCATATCAGGATAGAGAGTGTCTAAAACTAGGAGTATATGTATCATCAATCTCCGATGTTATACCAAAGATGTTAGATGGTATGGGTCCCATAAGCATTCAATGCACTCGCCCAGGATGCTCCTTCCCAAGAACTTGACCAACTAGGTCTGTCTGGGAGACTGAGTAGGACTGCGCGAGATTGACATCCCATAGTTCTTTAATTTTTACCTATAAATAAAATATCAATCATATTATAATCAATATATACTAACATAGTTACAAATGAAAATAAGTTATTAGAATGAAAAATGAATTCATACCCTATCTTCTTTGCAGACTCATTAACAAATCTTTGATCAGATATTTTATGAACATCTAACCACAGTTTTATTTGGGATGCTGGGTTCCCTAAACTCTTTGAATGCATTACGAAAAGATAAATCCATAATTATAATATATTAAATAGATAATACTTTATTATAAATATTTAATATAATTAAATGATTACCATAACCGATCAGCTTTTAGAAAAAATATTTGACCCCGTAGTGTGAGGGATGATTTTCTTAGACCAACTTGATGTCTTCTTAATTGAATGATCCTGAAATAAATTAAATTTCATTTAATAGTAATAAATGAAATGTATTATCATTTTAATATAAATTTATAAATGTAAAATGACATTAATATAATAATATATATTTAAATAGCATCTACTTCTCATCACGATGTCTGTGAAGAAAAACATTTCATTGCTATTTGGGTACCCCATTGGGTACCTTGTCATACATATGTTGGGAATTAAATAAAGTATCATTGACATCACCCCACAATCTTTATTTAAAGACATTCCATTTCTTGCCCAGATTTTTCAATGTGCACTTTCATGCTAGCACATCAGAAATCGTAAAGTGTAAAAAAAATATGTATACAAAAATTCTTTTTGAAAATATTATAATTTAATAACATAATGAAATGGAATTACACCATAATTTATTAAAATTACCTTTATTTTTGAATCAAACAAATAATTTTTCCATGTTGAAGGAATATGCCTCCAATCATGATAAGTAATAGGAAGGGAAACTGGCTCTGCAGCCTGATGACACAAAATCTGGCCAAGAATTCTTAAGACATCATCTATAGGGACCCAATAGGAATCAAATAGGACAACTATATTCTCTTCGGTTAGATTCCACACATCTTAACTTTTTGTATTTTCTCCACAATTTCGTTGTTTCCATATTTTATTAATAAAAAATTCATATAAAAAAGTGCAATAAATTTATTCATATTAAAATATGTACCTATAACCATCACACTCCACAATCCCAATGAAGAACTAGATGTGGCACCCCAATCTATCACTACTGAGGTTCCTGAAGGGGAAGGCATCACCTGATCTACTGAAGGGATGATCACTGAGGGTGTGAGAGATGGTGTAGGGGGGAAAATGGATGGTGTCTTACATTCTATAGAGAGGGATATAGATGGATCATCATCTGTTGGTGTGTTCAATGAAAAAATGTGACACTTACTCCTTGGAATTAATGTCATTTAATCAAATAAAATGAAGTTCATAAAATATATTTCAAAAAATTTATGCAGGAAAATAAAATGAAAAATGATAACATATGCACAATACTAACAAACAAAAAATACATAACAATCATAATTAATGACATCACAAATAACATAAGTGGTTGATAATTGAATGGATAACTATACATAAAATAATTTTCCCCTTGAATCATTCCCGTTTCCACCTCCATTACTTCATCCAGTTCATCCACCCTTACAAGACTAATATTTTCAATATCATGATGAAAAATAAGTCTACTTCTTGCTGTGGATGAGATTCAATGTCAAAGGTAAAATATTCCACTTCATCTCCCATATCATACAAATCTATTTGTTTTATGTGAGAAACTACACTCCACCCTTCATCCAAAACATCTTCCACATAATATACCATATTTAATTACAATGATAAGATATACATATCTTGTAGTTCATGGTAACCAACATCCATCAAGTGAGAGAATTTCACAGTAGTAAATTGCATGGAATCTCTTTTAACACTTCTAATAATATGAAACCAATTGCACTTGAATAAAACAACTGAGAAATGCCCGTGGTAGTTTAATTCGATAATATCAGTCAACATTCCATAGTATTTCACTTCATAAAATGTAAATATACTAGTATTCTGTGTTTTCAAACCCACTTCTTGATTGAATATATGAAATATGATGTTATTCACATTGTAAATGTTAAAAATTATAGCTTGTTTCATAGGACCTCGAGCAAGAAAATTCAAATCTTCTAATAACTCTAATCATGTATTATTATTCACGATCTAAAAAAAGAAATGTATATTATATTTATGAATTATTTGTGTCAACCTAATATCCATATTTATTTCAATATTTATGATCATACATGCCGTGCAAACCATTCTATAATATCTTTATTAATAGATTTTGTTATATCATTATCATTTATTGTTCATCCTATCATTAGTCTCTTTTTTTGTATTCTCAACTCTTAAATAAATGGATCTGCAATTTGACTATTCAGAAGCACATATCTATGTGCCAGTAATAGTTCCATTTCTATTAGTGTAACATTTGAGGCCCTCCTAACTGATTGGCCAATAGCAGGAAATATTTTTGATTTCCCATGTATTTGAGATTCAGTCAATGTGTCATCATCATTTTGAACTCGATTTAATCTTGTCTCATTATCATCCAAGTATCCAGAACAAATATTAAGACACTCCTCTATCTAATAGCCTTCAGAAATAGAGCCTTCCAGTTGAGATTTATTTCTTATGTATGATTTCAAATTCCCAAAATATCTATGAAATAAAAAAACATAATTATGTATTTAATTAATTTCTAATAATTTTTTAATTAACTGAAATACATATAAATAAAGTACCTCTCAATTGGATACATCCATCGATAATGTATGGGGCCTCCTAATTTAGTTTCCTCAACCAAATTCACTAATAAATGGAACATGATAGTAAAAAATGACGAAAGAAAGATCATATCCATTCCACAAAGTGTCAATACATATATCTTCTAAATGTTTTAAAGCTCAAATGAATGTAGATATTGCTCACATAGTTGTCTGAAAATTGTACAGAATTGGAGTACAATATAAGTAACCTTTTCAGGTAATAATGTAAGAAATCCCAATGGTAGTAACTACATAACAAAATATGTGAATTGTGACTTTTATAACCATATAACCTATGATTTTTTAAGTCAACACACCTTGAGATGTTACTTGAATACCCATTAGACACCTTCAAATGTTTTAAAATTTTAAGGAATGTATATTTATCCCTATTTTTCATTTCAAAAATTTCAAGGGCATAATTTTCATTCTCATATGTCCAGAGATCATGCTTTATGTTAACAAATTTTAATTCTTTATGAGCATTGGGGTGATCCTTAAACATTCCATTCCCATTAAGTAATGTGAAGATCAAATTGTCACAAACATTATTTTCCATATGAATCATATTGTTGGGAAAAAATCCCTCAAGGTATCATTGAAGAATTTTTGAGGTGATTCTATTTGTTGACAAAGTGGATATCTATGTTGTGATTGTTGACAAAGAAAACCATGACATACAAACTGGTTGAGAAAATGGATTTCTTTGTGGCATTTAGAGTTCAAGAGATGTGGTTAATGATCCATGTTTGATTCAAGAACATCGAAAATGAAATGGATGATCTGAAGGTGGTTCAAAAAGAGCAGATACAAGGTGGCGTCGTTTTCCATTGTTTTCCAAATTTTTGGGCCTGAAAATCGACAAATGAAGATAAATGGTTTTTGGAAAAGGGAATTATGCGATGTGTACTTTAAGGATAGTAAACTTCCACACCATATGATTTTCATGAGTAGAACATCAAAATATGGCAAAGGGAAAAGGGGCACTAATGTTTTTGGGGTGGTCACGCAAGTGACTTGCACAACGAAACTTGTTCGTCGTCACACAGGGTGTACAAATGCCTATAAATAGAGGTTAACCCCTCCTCATTCAGCACCAGTTCAACACTTAGAAAAAATCATATCTCCCATGACGCAGGTGTGGTGGTCGCGCATGTGGTGTGTAGTCGCGCAATTAGAAGATGTGCGACATTGGATTGTTGGGCATCCAGAGTGGTTTAGGAGAAAAAGGAATGGAGTCACTCAAGTTTAGAGTTAAAGAAGGAGGTGTCACATAGGTGGTTTGGTGACACTTGCAGGCCAGTTTTTGAAGAAGCACAATAGTTAGTGGTTGCACGCCAATATTGGTTTGGTCATAAAAGATTGTGATTCATGCAAGTTTGGAGTTACAGAAGCTAGTGTTGTGAAAGTGGTTGAGGTGAACTTTCGTGCTAGTTTTAACTTGCGCACCAAGACTTAGGCGTCATCTTTGAGAAGGGTGCCAGTTATGGTTGAAGCATGACAGTGATTCAGGGCTACGTGAATGCTGAATGATTGCCCAATACCATTGGTGAAAAGTGAGATTCATCTATGGGTGAAAGTTGGAATTCAACAGAGCATCTACATACAAAAGAATATGTATTCATTAGTTATAATGAAGAGAACTACAAGTCTATGTACTGTGAGTGGATCCTTTCCAGAGCAGTGAGAAAAGGAAGAGGAAGAAGTTAATCCTCTACACCGACAGTGAGCCAGAGAGAGTGAAATAGGGAGTGACCCTTGGGAAAGCAGTGAGATGACCCTAAACCTTGTAAAGGTAGTGATCCTGAGAATAGAAGTGATCTAGACATAACCTTGTAAACAATGGTGTGATTATAGTGGATTTGGTAAATCGGCACATTGCTGGTGTATTCTCCTTGGATCTATCCCAGTGAGGGTGAACCAAGTAAAAATTGTAATGTCATGTGCATGATTTACTTTCTGTTTATATTGTACAATGGGAAAGAGAGAGAATAGTGTTTTTCTTAATAGCCAAACAAGATCAGAATTAGCTTTAATTTTAAATTATTCATACCCTGATTCACCCCCTCTCAGGTTATTCATCCTTGTGGGCCTAATAATTGGTATCAGAGGGAAAGGTTTTTATTAGTGGTTCTCTCTCAAATGGAGGTCACCAATCATAAAGGGATTCTGGTCATCGACGAAAGTAATTTTTAGATATGGAATAATCGAATGCAACACTAATTTCGATCTTTGGGAATGGATGTGTTTACAACAGCTATGCGTGGTATCTCATCAGACATCAACAATGGAGCATTATCATAAGCTGAAATAAGGGATCTAGATTCGAAATCTAAGGGTATTAATGCATTAGGTGGAGCCCTTTCCAATGCAATCTATATGAAGGTGATGTCATGAAAAATGTCGCATGCTATGTGGGAAAAGATTCTGAATATATATAATGGGGATAAAAAATTCATAGAGTCAAAGATGTAAGTTCTGTGGAACAAGTATGAAGATCTGAGAATGAGCATGAATTAATCTGTTGATGCATTTTTCGACAGGGTAAATGTTGTTTGGAAGAAATGCATGGTGTTGGAGAATTCATTGAAGATATAAAGATTGTGAAGCATATCTTGAGAACCCCCCATGGTTTAATCTGAATGTCTCAGTCTTGGAAGATAAAGACCCAAAGGAGCTGACGTTGGATAACCTACATAGTACCCTTATTGCATATGAAATTAGGAATGATGAAAATGATTCTATGAAAAAGGGGAAATCCAAGGAGGTGGCATTCAATTCCTTGAAGAATCTCACCATTGAAGAATATCAGAAGAATGAAGAGACATATGATGTGATGTCATTCCTTTTCTGGAACCTTTAAAGAGGAAAAGGTAAGATTAAAGGGAAACTTCCACTTGCATGCTTTAGATGTGGAAAGGTTTGGAATCTTACTGTAAGGTGCCCAAATAATTCTCAATATGATGACGAAGATGAAGTTGAAATCCCCCAAAAAAAGTCATCAGCCTATGTGAAAGGAAAAAAATAGTTCAAAATAAATTTATTTGAGAAAATGAATCTTATTTCACAAGACTTTGAAAGTTCAGATGAGTCTGAGGTTGAAAAGGTTGAAGAAATAGAAAACTGCAAAGATCATATGGAAAATGCCTTGATGGTGTTCATCGTCAGTTCTCAGGAAAAGGAAGAAAATGACGCTGTAGAAGAAGAAGAAGAAGTTGCTGGAAGAGTCGATATGGAGGCCAAATTGGAAGAAGCACTTGAAGTGATAGATGTTTGGAGAGACAAAACGAAGAAATCGAAAAATGTGGTTCGGGATGCCAAACTCTATATGCTGCAACATGATGAAGAAAAGTCTGAGCTGTTAGAAGAAATTTAAAAACTAAAATCTTCAACAATAGAGAGCTCAGAAAATATTGTTGAGTATAAGCTTAAAATCTATGAACAAAAGAATGAAATTGATGGTTTGACTAACACAGTAAAGGAGCATGTAAAACATATCAAAGAACTCGAAAAAGAAGTTGTGGGTCTACAAAAAAGAATTAAGGATCAATAAAAATTCCTGATTCCCAGTACAATTCCAAAAAAACTGATTATTCAGAAGATTGAAAAGTTAGAAGTGGAGCATAGACCTCAAGTGGAAAAGAAGCAACAATCATGTTCCAACAACAAGACTGGTATGGGAAATGAATGAAAACAGAAAGCAGTCATGGATGAAGTCAAACCATAAGAATCTTATATGACAATGAAGATAGATTTGGGCACAAAACAGAATCATAATATCAGCAGATCCCAAGGGAAAACCAGTAGTGCAGAAGTGACACACAAGAATGCTTTTTATATTAGGTGCTATTGCTATGGAAATATGGGACACTCGTAGAATGTGTGTTCTATAGCTAAAAGATACCGAAGGACACAAGAACAACATTGACAACCAAATAGAGACCAATATTATAGTACATCCTTTGGAGGTCATTGTTTTTGGTGTCGAGGATTTGGGAACATGGATAGATATTTTACATCAATCATACAGAGGAATGTACCAAAACAAAACTCGAGCAGTCGTAAGAAGAAAATTAGAGAATCGACAATTGGGATAAAAACAAAAAATTGATTTGTAGCACTACAGGATGAAGCTATTCTATCACACTCTAAGGAAGATCAAGTTCTCTAAACCACACCGAGTGTGAATTCAAAGACATAGATCAAAAAGATAAAGTATGAGAAAGCAATAGTTCCAGAAATTTCCTTTAAAGCTTCAGAACATTCATGAGTATAGATCCTTGATAGTGGTTGCACATCCCATATAATAGGTAACAAGGATCTCATTAAAAGTATTAAATATGACAAAGAAGGTGTTTTCATGTTTTGGGATGATGAAGGGATGAATATAAATGGTTCCAAAAAGGCTAAATTTAGGGGAAAAGAAATGAGACGAGCTAATATCTTTGTTGTAGAGGGCCTCAGTCATAACTTGGTCAGTGTTAGTAAACTATGTCACTCTGGTCACTCTATCTGGTTTACCAAGAAGTTGTGTGTTGTGAAAGGAAAAGATGGAGAAGTTGTTCTACAAGTAAAAAGGAAAAATGGAAATATTTACCTTGTAAGTGGGGAAGATGATATGTGTCTTTTATCCCGAGAGGAAGTAAACAAGTTGTGGAATAAGTGACTTGGTCATCTATGCCAACCATCTATGGAAGACCTAGTATAGTGTGATGCTGCTAGAGACCTTCCCAAATTATCACATGATCGCACTCATACGTACGATGTTTTACAGCTAGGGAATATCATTAGAAATACATACAAGACAAATTAAAATAAATCAACTAGAGTGCTCGAATTGGTGCATGATGATGTTTGTGGACCTATCTCACCACAAGCCATAAATGGGTAAAGGTACTATGTACTCTTTATTTATGATTATAGTAGAATGGATTGGGTATTTTTCATTACCCATAAGATATAAGTGTTTAGATGTACCAATCAGTATACGAGGGAATCCGAAAGGATGCTTGGGCATAATATTCTGAAGTTTCGTAATGATAACGGTACATAATTTACAAATTGTCAAGTAGAAGACTATATTGAGAAACACAAGATAAGGCACAAAGTTTTCTCAGTGAGAACTCCACAATATAATGGAGTAGTTGAAAGGATAAATCAGATCATCAACAACATGGCTAGAAAAATTCTTATTGAAAATGACCTACCAGAGAAATTTTGGAAGGAAGCAGTTTTGACATCATTCTATATTTTGAACAGGGCTCTATTGTGTCCGAAATAAGGGAAGACTCTATATGAAATGTGGTACGAAAATATACCAATGTTGAAGTACTATAGGATATTTGGAAGTAAGTGTTTCATTCAAAATAATGAAAACCACATGAAGTTTGAGTCACGAGGAGATGAGGGGATAATCCTTGGATACTCAGGAAAAAGAAAACCATATAAATGCTTCCACAAAAGGATGGGAAAAATTGTTGAGAGAAATGATGTCACTAGAGTTGAAAATGAACATAATACTAAACAACCTAGTGAACAGTTTCTGGATGAAAATGATGAAGAGGTAAGAAACACAAGGGGAGTAGAAGTGGTGGAGGATGAATCAGAAGAAGATACTGATGATGAAAAAGAATGTGTTAAGTCTGTGTCGGCAAGGAAGCCAATGAGTCGAGATGAAATTGATAGGCATAATATCATAGGTGTTCAGACAACTCTTGTTCAGACATGGAGAATGAAGTCACTACAGAAAACATCTTTCCTATCTTAGGTAGAGTAGAAATGCTTTGATGATGCAGTTGAAGATGAGAATCGGGTTCAGACAATGAATGAAGAATTGGACCAGATTGAGAAGAATCAGACGTGGGAGATTGTTTCAAGGCCAGAAGATAAGAACATCATAGGGACTAAATAGGGGTTTCACAACAATATGAATGAATATGGTGTAGTGGATCGAAACAAATCATGAATTTTGTGTAAAGGATACTCTCAAATAGAGGGCATTGATGATGATGAGACATTTTCACTAGTGGAAAGGTTGGAGACAATGAGATTATTTTTAGCCATAGTAGTGTAATGAAAGTTCATCATGTTCCATATAGATGACAAATCTGCATTATTGAATGGGTTTCTGGAGGAGGAAGTGTATATTGAGAAGCCATATGGTTTTATCATTCATGAGGATGAGAACAAGGTTTGCAGACTGAAGAAGGCATTGTATGCGCTAAAATAAGCACCAAGAGCATGGTACTCAAAGCCTGATCAGTACTTGAAGGATCTTGGTTTAAAACGTGGGGGATTTGATTACAATCTCTATTTCAGTAACGACAGTAATCAAAGGATGATGGTGTTGGTTTATATTGATGACATTATATTTGGCGGATCAGATGAAGTTCAGTGCAGACAATTTTCTGAATTCATGAAAAGTGAGTTTCAAATCTCAATGATTAGAGAGATAATGTTTTTCCTTGGTCTACAAGTGACACAAGGAAGGAATGGAACATTAATTTCTCAATCCAAATATTCCAAGGAGATTCTAAAAAGGTTTGGAATGGATAATTACTAGGAAATGAAGACTATGGTTGCTACCCGGATGAAATTATCAAAAGTTGATAGTGGTAGGGTAGTTAATATCACTGAATACAGGAAAATTATTGGAAGTTTGGTGTACTTTAACACAATAAGGATAAAAAAATTTAGACACATGCCAAGTAGCGAGATATCAGATTAATGCCAAGTAATGTCACATGATTGCAGTAAAAAAGAATACTTCGATATATCAAGGGCATGGTGAACTTCAGCTCGACATATAATGAAAAATCTCAGACTGTGTTATTGGGATTTACTAATCCAGACTGGGCTGGTTCCGCAGATGATAGGAAATCAACATCAGGTGGTGATTTTTATCTTGGTGGATTGTGTATTTCTTCGATAATAATGAAGCAAGATTGCATTTCTTTGAGCACTGCATAGTCTGAGTATATAGAGGCCACTCAAGCATGCACACAGCTATTATGGATGAAGAAACAACTTGAAGATATGGGAGTTGAATTGAATTCTCCGATAGGAATCTTGTGTTTTAACTCAAGTGCTATCAATCGTAGAAAAAATATAGTTCATCATTCAAGGAAAAATTACATTGAAATAAAGTATCATTTTATTAAGGAGAAGGTTGAGCAAGGATTTTTGAAGTTAGAGTATGTGCCTGCAAAGCAACAAGTTGCAGATATTCTAACAAAGGCCTTACCTAAAAAAGATTTTGAGAGGCATCGACTGGCTCTGGGAGTCCAGTCGACTCCCCACACTTGAAAAGTGTGGATGTGAGTCCCTCCTCCTCTCCTTGAGGTATGATGTGTTTTCCCTAATTTCCTGATATGTTTTCTATACTCTGTTAAAGATTGAAAATAAGTGACCTTTGGGTTCTTTGACAAAGGGGGAGAAATTAGTGATTGTTCAAGGGGGAGATTCTGTGGCAATTTGATAAATTATGATTGATATGGGGAGAAGCTGACAGGTGGAGTAGCAAGATAGGGGGAGCAATGAGAAAGGGGGAGAGTTTAAATCTGATGATGCTAGAAGTTATCGATCAATGAATAGAAATCATGACAACTGAGGATCGTGATAAAAGTATAAGTGTGGTGTTGGAATGCAGTAAGAAGATTTCCAAAAATTGATATCATTTTGGTGTCAACAGTGGGTGTCAGAGTTGATGTGATTCATTGATGAACTTTTCATTTAATCTTATTTCTCACGCCGAGTATTTCTCATGTGGGATTAGAGTATGTGTTGATTAAATCCTTGATCGCCATCGGAATCGTAATAGGTGAATAGTGGCTGAAGAGTTAATGATTTATCATTTTATGGAAGAGTTTTCAACAAACCCAAAGGGGGAGATTTTTGGGAAATAAATCCCTCAAGGTATCATTGAATCATTTTTGAGGTGATTGTGTTTGCTTACAATGTGTACATCTGTTTTGTCATTGTTGACAAAGAAAACCATGACATACAAACTTGTTGACAAAAGGGATTTCTTTGTATCATTTTGAGTTCAAGGGATGTTGTTAGAAATCCATGTTTGAATCATGAACGTCGAAAAACAAATGAATTATCTGGAGGTGGTTCAAAAAGAGAAGATACAAGGTGGATCCGTTTTGCAGTGTTTGCCAAATTTTAGGTCCTGAAAATCAAAAAATTAAGAAAAGTGGTTTTTGGAAAAGGGACTTGCATTACGTGTACATAAAGGAGAGGAAACATGCACTCTATATGTTTTTCAAGATCAGAGCATCAAAATATGGCAAAGGGAAAAGGGGCGCTCAGGTTTTAGGGTTGGTCGCGCAAGTGACTTGAACGCTGAAACATGCACACTAAAACTTGCACGCTGAGAGGAGACTTGCGTTCCATCGTGCAGGGTGTCAAAATGCTTATAAATAGATTTTGACCCCTCCTCATTCAGCATGAGTTCAACACTTAGAGAGAATCAAATCTCCCGTCGCGTAGGTGTGGTGGTCATGGAAGTGGTGTGTGGTCGCGCAAGTAGAAGTTGCATGCCTGTTGATTGTTGCACGTCTAGAGTGGTTTAGGAGAAAAAGGAAGGGAGTTTCTCATGTTCAGAGATGAAGAAGGAGGTGTCACGTAGGTGGTTTGGTGAAACGTTCAATCTAGGTTTTGATGAAGCGCGATAGTTTGTGGTTGCGCGCCAATATTGGTTTGCGTGTAAAAGGTTGTGAGTTGCGGATGTTTGGATTTGCAGAAGCTAGTGTCGTGAAAGTGGTTGAGGTGAACTTGCACGCTAGTTTTAACTTGCGTGCTGAGACTTGCACGCCATCTTGGAGAATAGAACCAGGTATGGTTAAAGCAGGACAGTGATTCGGGGCTACGTTAAAGCTGGAAGATTGCCCGGTACCTTCTATGCAATGTGAGATTCATCTACGGGTGAAAGTTGGACTTCAACAGAGAATCTACATACAACAGAAGAAGTATTCATTAGTGATAATGAAGATTCCTACAGGTCTATAAACTGTGAGAATATCCTTTCTAGTGTAGTGAGAAAAGGAAGAGGAAGAAGGTGATCCTCTCCACCGGTAGTGAGCCAGAGAGAGAGAAACAGGGAGTGAACCTTGAGAAAGTAGTGAGATGAGCCTAATCCTTAAAAAGGCAGTGAGCCTGGGCATAGAAGTGATCTAGCCCGTACCTTGTAAACAATAATGTGCTTATAGTGGATTTGGTATATTGACACATTGCCGGTGTATGCTCCTTGGACGCATCCCAGTGAGGGTGAACAAAGTAAAAATTGTTGTGTCATGTTCATGGTTTACTTTCTGTTTATATTGTGTAACAGGAAAGAGAGAGAAGAGCATTTTTATTAAAAGGGATACAAGATCATAACAGCCTTTAATTTTAAAATAGTCATACCCTGATTCACCTCCCTCTCAGGGTATTCATCCTTGTGGACCTGACACATATCATGATTATTCCACAAAAATTTAAATTCCCAATATGGAATTTTAAAAATATGTTTTTTTCTCCCATTGTTGCATTATGATTTCAAATGATGATGCACTTCAAACTCATTTCCCACTATCATTCAAATGATGAACTTTCCCAAATACTATTTCTACATTTCCAAGCTGTGCCAATATTTCAGAACTAGTTAGAAACTATGGAGGTGGTCTACGATCAATGAAACCATTGAATTTTGACTTGTCCAGCTGAAATCTATGAGATGGATCAAGAAATATTCAATGGGAAAAGAATAACCATTTTCTACAATGAGTTATCCATTTGGGATCAAAATAAAAGTTAAAAATAGGATAAGGCAAAACCATGTAAGTTTTCAAACGAAATAAATCCCCAAGTCTAGGGAAGTCACTAATGGTCCAAATTAGAGATGCTTGTATTTTGAACATTGTTTTAGAAGAAGCATCATATGTCTCAACACTGTTGCACCATAACTTTCATATAAGTACTCAATTAAAGGATGAATGTATAAATCGATACCATTTCTAGGAATTTTTTCTAGGAATAATCATCTAAATGATAAATTATTTTTGTTGTATACATATCTATAGAGGCGGATTGTAAGTGATCAAAAAAACTGGCCAAAGGCTATAACTAGTACTCAAATACCCAAATGGGTTAAATCAATCAACAACCAATCCCAATAGAACATTCCTAGAATCAGATGAGAAATTAGGATGCAATGAATCAATTGTCTTACACAATTCTGAATCTCGTGGATATCACATTAACCAATCATTATTATTATCTATAGAATGCCACTTAATGTATTCAGTAGTTTTCGATGACATGAATAATATTTTCAATTGAGGATTTAATGAAAAGTAACATCAAAAATTTACAGGTGTGTTCCCTTTCTTCTTCATCGTGGTAGTATGTTGATTCGGTCTTCCAAAATCTCCCATTGACTACCATCTATAAGAATAATATTTTTTCTAATTCTTTCTACATAAATCCTCTCACTAATAAATCATACAATCATTTGGAAACACATATATTTATGTATAATTCAAATCAATCACATTAAAAACTTTTTTATTATCATAAAAAGACTCATGGATGTTTGCTTCAAGAAATTCATCACACACCAATTCCAATATCATGGACATCACTTTATTTGTAATTCCACAAAAGCATTTGATATGGTACAATATCAGCAGAAAAGAAAGTTTCGAATATTTAAAACATCCACTATACAAATATTTATTTCCATCATCAACTAAACCATGAAACACATTTCTCTCAGTTATTTTTTCTATTACATTATTCACTATATAATCAAGAGAAGGATCTAATGATATGTTATAGTCTTGATCTGGTTGGCCTATAATCTCAAAAAAATCACCTGTCACATTTCTATTTGTAACACCCTCAACTGGTAATTCTGATATGTTTTTGATGCTGATGTTGGTGTCTTTAAATTCCTAATGCATCATTTATAAGGTTTTCATTTCATTTTCCATTTTTGATGAAGTTGGAATCTCATTCTATTGATTGACATCAGTGCTCAACCATTCTGTAACGTTCGATTCTCCCTGCCAAATTCAACACAAATATTGAACAAGGAATTACATTAATATCATGTCTTCACAAACTTCATCTCTATTCAACCATCTTCTAAATTTACATTTAGGACATGTACATATTATTCCCCTATCAACAAGATCATTTGGAAATTAAAAAATATAAAAACTCCTCCAAACCCTTAGTATACTAAGGTGTGTTCCTCGGTAATGTGAGCCATCTTTTATCCATAAATATCACAATGTACCTACAAATTATTCACTACAAAAATAACACATAACTATTACTAAATAGGATAATAGATCCATATATACAGTTTAAAAAATGAATATATTAAATAAAGTTTTCCTATATAAATAAATAAATAAATCCCATATATAAGGGGATGCGTTGAAACTATATTTTCTATATTTAATGATGGATGTAAAACTATATAGGATAGTACTATTATCTTTAGTGGAAATATAAATTCATGTATCTTTATGTCATAGTAATAATGTTGGGTTTTAATAGGATTCCATTCCTATAGATTTAAAAAAGGAATATGTGTATCATCATGTCCATTAATTAATTTTTTACAATATAGTACATCATGACCATTTATTATGAATAACATATAGGTCTTTCAAATATAAAAACTCCAAATAAAAATATAAAGTATCATTTTTGTTAATTATAATTAGAAATATGGAACATCATGTCTGTATATTACAAGTGAATGTTAATGAATATCATTTCCTTAAATTAATAATAAAAATAAGTAATTTCATGTAAATTATATATGTTATTAATGATGTAATCACAAACCTTTAAAACTACATTCAAGGATAATAAATAACAGTCAATCCATTATTCAATTAATTTAATCATTTAAGACAAATATTTGTTAAATAATATGAGAGGACATGGTGTATAATCTGTTCCACTACATCATCTTATTAACTCACTTTATAAAAGTTCACTAGATAAATCGAATCTTAAAATCAATTAGTGGTGATTCGGTCACAAAGGGAACATAATTTATTAAGTAATGTGGTGAAACTGACACATTTGGTGGTTTGGTTGAGTTAATTAACCTCCAAACAGATATCAATGTCTCCAATCATGTCTAGAATTGAATTCCAACAATTAATTTTGGGGTTCATGTATTTTAGGCGAAACTTTGGGAAAATGTGTAATATGTCACAACAAAAACATAATATAAAAACCCCAAAAATTTATGTAAAAGTATGATACCACCAACCTTATACCAATAGATGAATCTGTTACACTACATTTATTCACCTTTTAATAGAATTTTCAACATTTAATAGAGGAATAATGACTACAGGATATGAACATAGAATATGAACATTGATTGAGGGTATATAATCTTAAATGGGAGTCATTTACCTATTTATTTTAAATTAAAATGAGCATTAGATGATATGATATTCCACTAATAAAATCTAAACATAAATAAAAATGAAATTCTAATTCATGAATTTTATGTTATACATAACTGAAAGTCTTAAATTTTACCAAAATAAATCTTATATAATGACTAAGATCACTAAAAGATTTTAAAAATCAATGAATTTATATGTTCAATACAACATGTTTTCACCAACAATGACCTATTTGAGTACTAGTATACGTGAATACTACTTTGAGAAATATAATTTCAAAAACCTTGGTGAAACATTACCATGAGAATATAACTACTGCACATGACTGATAACACATAACCATTTGTATTAATAACACATATTATATAACCAATATATGATATATATATATAT
Source organism: Viscum album (assembly GCA_963277665.1). Taxonomy (NCBI): domain Eukaryota; kingdom Viridiplantae; phylum Streptophyta; class Magnoliopsida; order Santalales; family Viscaceae; genus Viscum; species Viscum album. Next base: position 1,899,182,808 of record OY728132.1, on the reverse strand, counting down.
ATATGAATATCAATATAACTTTGTGTGAAAGAGAAAAGAATTTACTCAATAAGAAAGTACCAATTTTTTTTAAGAATTCAAAATTCATTTCAATTCACCAAAAGATTTTAATTTAAATGGAAAATATTTGAATTTAATTATAACTAAACCAAAACTAATCATTAATGATTTAAAATATTAAAATTCAATTCAAAAAGAGAAATTGTTTCATGAAATGTAAAATAAATTATTTTTTCTAGGTAAATACTATGAATGAACTAAAAGATAAACTATTATCAATATTGTTTTAAATCCTCTAATATAGACAATCACCCAACTATAAAATGAATTCATTATCAAGATAATCTAAAAATTGTTAATGAATTATAAAAATTGTATGAAGATGTGTCTAACCATTTTAAAATAATTCATAATATTCTCACCCATTTCTTTAAGAATACATATTAATTACTATTTTTTAACATTACCCCTTAATATTCATTCTATTTTAAAAAACTAACCAAATAAATTCCTAAAGAAAATTATTGTAGTTGATGACATCAATTATAAATATAGAGGAAGACATATTATGAAAATATAAATTATAATTTATTCCATATATAAAAAATTGAAGGTGATCATAGATGAATAATACAATATAACAATAATACAAATAAATAATAAAAATGAATAATATCATTTTCTCAAATATCGATACCTTCATGTCGATGCCTTGTTTAGGTGTTAAACAATCCCATGAAACACACAATTTTTATCAAAGCCATTCCATATAGATTAAATCTTTAAATTATATTTAAAATGAAGAAAAAAAGAGTATCACATCATACATAGCAGAGAAAGGTGCGACGAGGGACCGTGAGCCGAGGGGAAATAAGGGTCAGTGGGGAATGGAGAGGCGAGGTGAGGGTGGTGATTGGTGGTGATGGTCAATGATGAGGCTGGCACGATGATGGTTGGTGGAGATCAAAAATGTGAGGGATTCTAGGGATTCAGCGAGTTGCAGGGTCGGGGGGTTGGGGAGTAGGCGGAGGGGGAGAGTGTTGACTGTTAAAAATGTAATTATTTAGCACCAGTTTATAAAAAACCACAGTATAATTTTTTTAAAAAATATTAGTGATGGTTTAGTAAACCACCGGTAATAAAATGCTTCTAAATACACAGTTTTTATAGTGTCTATGCTGGTTGGTGGTGGTTTGGGGAGGACCACCAAATTGATATTCCTCATTATGAGATGGATTATAATGGCTTCAGGTGGTTCCAGTGTTTTAGAGTGTCAACCAAAATTGTCTGAGAGGCATCTAGTGTCTCAATCCCTAGCATGCAGAGACAGATCCCCGTCCACCTTTAAAGGGGATGTGATAGGATACACCAATGGTGGCATGGACCATTGGAGCTGCAAAAGATGCCTCCCATTATGAAATGTTTTGGGTCTTCCCCAGACACAGACATTAGAATTTCTAGACTAAATCTAGAAGATCGGGGATATAGGAAACCCCCTCATTGACTTGTAGGAATAGTCTATGTTAGTGCTGATGTAGCCTAGTGGGAGCCCTCTTAGGCATCTCCCGAGTAGTAAACATGATGGGTATAGATAATAAATTCCATATCTCTTTGGAATAGGGGTGTGATCAGTCATGCTGATTAGGTACCGATGCTTGAAGATCTTAGTGGGAGAAATACTAGGTGGAAATGACCCCTTCCTTATCCTATTAGTGAACAAGGTTATGAATCATCATCTTATGGACGATCTCAGAGGGTGATATGGGGATGAGTTCCATCTAGATAAGTATGAAGTCTTTATTTTGGAATGAATATAGTTGTACGGTATTTTCGGAGAGAAATTTCCCCTACCCCTGTTTCTATTTTTGTTAGATCGCGGATTACCTATATCTTATGTTTTGTGAAGTATGTGGAATAAACCAAAAACACAGATACAATGAACATTATTTCCAATGATCTAACATCATCCATTCTTTCTAAATCATTTTAGTATTAAACATTAATGATATCACAAACTGAGGTCACCCAATGTTGTTTTCCCCAAGTCCCAGGAGAGTTTCATGCTGGGACCACCACTTTCCTGGTGGATCCTACTTCCAAATATCTTGATTTGGTGACATGTAAATATAATTGTTCCCCAACATTACTCATACCCATTGTTAAAAGAGAATATATTCACACTTAGTTCAGTATTTTTTCTTCCTATTCTTTCATGGATGGGGCTATTCACCATCCCTCTATTTGTCAGTGACACATGCTGCTTTTTACACTACATTATTACTTTCCAATGGTGGAAAAATTCCATCAATTTAATCAGTGATGTAATATCAATGATAAAACATGATTATGGGATTTTAGTTCCTCCTTACATTAATTCCTCCTTATATATCATCTCATAGTCCCAGTCGCCCTCATAGATTTAATTCATGTTCATAAAACTCATTCCCAGTGCCATTGTAAAGTTGAAAACTTTTAGTTATTCCATGTATGTCTCTATAGGAAAAAAACATCAGTCAGAGTATATAGTAACATTATTAATTTATGGGTATTTCGAGACATTGTGTGTGTTGGGAGCCTCTAAATTATTCCCCTTTTACAGCCAGATTAATCTCATATGAAGAATTTCATGCATGTAACCAAAGGAATCTAACGTTACTCACAAGGTAGATGACATCAGGGGTGTAATTCTTTGGAGTATTTTTACCTTATTCACCCTTTTTTTATTATATTAGTAGATATTTATAGTTGGGTTGAAGGTTTAACATCTTATTGGTATAGATGGGTCACATGTTTAACATCTTGTGGGTACATTTGGGTCATAGTTTTAACATCTTGCAGGGAAAGGTGGGTTGTAGTTTAAACATAACATGGGGATATGTGGGTAGTAACCTGTGCCCCTAGGGGGAAAATTATCACCCTTGACGTGTTTGGTTATGTGTGTTCCCAGGGGGGAAAATATCACACATGAGGGTTTAGTTATGTGTTTCCCCAGGGGGGAATATGATCACACTTGAGGGTTTGATGATTATGTTGGGGTATTCGGATTGAACCTCAAGGAGGTACCACATTTGTATTGGTATGTTGGGATTTAACCTTGTATAAGTGTCATACACAATCTATTTAGAAATAGGGATAAAAAACCACATAGTTTGATTCCATAATTTATTGTTTTGTGACAAGACTGATCCATAAATTTTAGCATCATGCACATGATCAAATCCTGGATGAACCCCAATATTTGTGGTAGGTTTATTTCAATCACACTACTAGATATAGATTTTACACGATGTGTTCTGGTGGTGGCTATACACGATGGTGGGAGTAAAGTCCATGGTGTTGGTTTGGGATTGAGATAGTGGTTCCTTGGGTTGGGATTTGGCTATTGTTGTGCCACAATGACAATGTAGTGGAAGCGAATGGGGAGTCAATAGTGGGCTATTGAGAATCATTGTCAAGATATGAAATGTGATAGGAGGTGACACATTATGGTGGAGTGATGATCCTTGATGGATGTAGTAGTAGCTTCGATGGAGATGGTGGATAGATTAGCTAGTCATTTTATGACGTAAAATGACGAGTTCATTGGAGAAACAATGTCAATGATGGAAGGAAAAAAATCAGGCCTCATGTGTTAAGATCCATATGGTGCTTCAGAGTAGCACACCCTTCATTCCATGACTTCTATATTGGATGAATAAGATGGTATGAAATCATCCATTGATACTAGAAACCATTCAACTCTACATGGGGATATTGTTTCTATGTATCCTTTTAAATTTGGTAGCTAGTTAATTGTACCAAATTATGTTGGGGAGGGTCTATTCTTGTGGTGTCAAATATTTAGGTCCTTTAGGATCATGTATTAGTCCATATTACTTCTGGACCCCCGAGTCATTTAAGGTTCCCACTCAACCCATCTAAAAAAGGTATTATCCAATAAATAAATAAGAATATAAGGCCTTCTAGATTTCAATACAGTTTAACATCATTCATTAAGGACGATCATGTCACTGAAGGAGCGTTAATGAGGGATGATTTGGGTTTTATGCATATGGTATTCCTAGTGTAAAAGTTTCCTCCCATGGTTGGAGAGGAGTTGACATCCCATAATGAAAATACATGGGTAATCATGTGTTGACCACATAGGCTAAGGCTGCAGTTTAACATCATGTGTTAAGGATATCGTCATGCAATTTAACATCGTATGACTAGGATGGAGATCTAGGTAGTTTTACGATATGTAGTTGGGACATGGATTGAGATACACCCTAAGGTGGGCCATTTCAAGGCAATATGAAGATTTGGACAAAGGACTCTCTATCGATATAGGTTATCCATTTCCCTTGGCAATTCCACATTTATGGATTATGTGTCTACTACTCACGTGCCTATGGGTGGGGCACAACATAATCACTGTCATGGAAGAGTGGAAATTATTAGGACCTATGTTATGGTACATATTATTTGGATCAAGAGGTATTACGACACATATTTTTAGCGGAAAAAGGTAAGGTAATGGACCATACCAAACTTGAAGAAAGGTGGATGAAAACAAGGGTTGGTTTTTCTTGTCACAAAGAGATTTTGGGTGAGGTTGAACTAGTTTTGGATTGAAATAGGGGTCTCAGTCACATAAATATTAAAAAAGAGTGTTGAATGAAAAGAGGAACCATGGAAAGACATGGAGGATGGGTTTTGAAAAATTTGTGGCTTTATGAAATATAGGTGCCTTAGGAAGGCTAGAGGTCTCTTAAAGGATCTTGTTTCACAAAACCAGGTGACCCTTCACAGAAGTGAACTCTTAGTTCCCATTAGGTCGGTTTCATGATGGATAATTATCTCATGAAAACCCAAGATCCTCAATGGGATTTCTTTTTACATGAAGGTGATGGACCTTCAAGAAAGGAATATCCTCCATGGGTGGAGGTTTTGAAAAACTCCTGGGATATATTTTCACAATGTATGGCTACCTATAGAAATCCATATCATCTATTTCTCATGAATCTTTTGAGTTTTACGAATTCAGAGCTTTTCTAGGAATCATAAAGGTTGTGTACCCCTTAAAATTATGACCTGGGGAGGTATTTATTGGCCCAAATGTGGAAAGGGAACTAGTTTTGAAAAATATGGAAGCTTTTGTGAATGATTATGTGATTCTTGAGGTGACGGGGTCCCTTTAACCAGAGTTATGTTGTGTAGAAGCAATCACCTCAATCTTTGCATAGCTGGTGAACATTTAGAAACTGGATTTATGCCATGAAGAGGTTACCACCTCAAGATTTTCATGAATATAGAACGTCCAAGAACTAGTGTTATGCTACACAACTTTTACCACCTGGTGCTCTGAATGTCTGGGGAACTTCAATGAACTAATTTGAGGTTGTGTAGTGGTTACTTCCTCAAGATCTGTGTATCTGGGAAACTTTTCTGAATGGGAGATACATTTTGTAGAGGTTACTGACTGAAGCTCTGCATGAGCAGGTGACTTCCAAAAACTATGACCATTCTTAGATGTTTAGACCTTCACAAACCCAGTCCCTTAGGTGTATTTTTACCCATTTTAGCTTGTATTTGTTTCAAAATAGAAACACATATCTCAATATCTCCCATGACATGTTTATTTTTATGTTAACAAATAACCTTCCATAATTGGATTTGATGAGGTAGGGGAGGGTCAAATTATGATGGAAAATAGATGAAAATGGGTTATTAGAAAGCCCTCTTCATGAAAATCGGCCTGAACTTATGCCTATAAATAGGAGTGAGAGTCCCTAAGGGGTCCATGAGATTTTTTCCGAAGATATTCCAATTCTATATTTTTTTGAAACTCAAGACTTTCATGAGTGTTTTATGGTCTCAATCCTATCCTCTTGCGAAACAACCCTCTTCCACAAACCTTTGTTTTGCAAACAAACTTCAGTGAGCATATAACTTTCACAAATTCAACCTTTGTGACCAAAACTCACAATCTAGTTTCATAAATCCTCTATGTCTTGGAAAAAATTTACACTAAATCTATAAATCATTTAATAATCCGTGTAGGTATATGGATGGAAATATCATGATTGTTGGAGCTTCCTAACTGAGTCAAATCATAACACACCCACTGATTTTTTGATGAATGATCAAAAGTAATAACCATTTTGTAAGAGGCTACCATTGTTTGTTTTAGGATTGAGGGACTATATGTTCATCCCCAGTGCCAATTGGGATGAGCCTACCTACTGGTCCAGGAACATGCCTAGGAAGTTCTAATGGAATAAGTATTTTAGAGGCCACATTATGACGGTCCGCACATCTCTTACTAATCATACCCAATAGAACCACATTATAAATTTCAATGGGGGAGGTGTTGGAGGTAGAGTCATATCCTCCTAAATATGAGATCATTCATAAGGTGTGTTTGATGGACCATCTGAAAGGGTGGATATAATTCTAGGGCCTAAATCAGGGTGGTAACTCCACAAATGAATAGCCCTATTAATACTTGGTATGTGAGGCCTCTCATGAATTTTATGTGGAGATGAAGTTTTTTGGGCTTTACGAGGTGGCATGGAACCTGAATTTCCATGTTTACCACTACATGGAAATCATGCGATAGTTGATGAGAATGTGGTAATCAAGGACCAAAACATTTCAATTATATCATGGGGAGGTTGACATTGATTTATTAGACCTATACCATATCATGGGGATCCCCATATAAGGGGATATTTATGATGAGTTTCTCCTGGATGAGGATGTATAGGATGAATAAAAGAATATTACAATAATAATAAGGGTGTTTCTATGATTGGACTAGTGGGAGATTGACCCAAAACCATGGATGAAGGATAATAATTTCAAGAAATGGTTTTCGTATTTTATGAATGAACTAGTGGAGAAACAACCTATTATTTTTCATCTTTTTACAAAGGAAACTCAATGTGGAAATAAGAACTCATAATCGAAGATCTTAGAGGCAAGAGAGTTGAAAATGTGGGGTTACAATGTGAAGACCGAGGCTCTCATGGTTAGGGTGGCAGACTTTATTTCTTCATTAATTTTTGGGTGGATGATCCTAGTTTGTGATTCACACATGGGGGTTCATCCAAGAACCATAATCTTGGTATAAATGATGAAAATATTGATTTGAATCAACCTATATGTCCAAATATTAGAAAAGTTTTAGTATGTGTTGCATCACATCATCTAGTAGAAAACGTCCCTCAGTGTGTGTGGGACCTTCTATTTTTTATGTTTGGATTACTAAACACATGGAGGGATATGAGCATCCAAACCCCATATCCCCACCCAACATATATTTCTGGCCATCGATCATCCAAATAATCAGAAGTTGGCCTCTTGACTTGGGAATAGTGGATGTTCTAGAAATGATCGAGATACACAATCAATTTATTTTTTATTCATTCCCCCTTCTCATGTGAATAGTTACCAATGATGGCATAAAGACCATTGATAAGTTTTCATAACTCTTGTCCTTTCAAGGTGGGGTATCGGTGGTGAAGGTGAACTGTAATGTTATTTGTGAGCCATAAACCCATAAAATCTTTGCAAAATAGTTTTGATTCCTCCAACGATTGAACACTAAGGTATATATGGGGGTACGAAGGGAATAACACCCTTTAGTTATTTGGAAAATATGAATGATTGTTTCTTCTGAAGATGGAAGGGGTCAAAATGAGTTGCCACCACTTACTTATGTATACAATCTCATCCATGAACATGCACTAGGGTGGGGGAGTGTGTACCATAGAGATATACTAAGGTAGTAAGGCCATTTGTAAAATGATAATGGAGGGTTCCTACAATGATGGGGTTGAGGGAGATTGGTAGTTAGGGTGTTCCATGGAGACACATTCAATCTAGTCGGTGGAGGAACAACTGTAGACCCAGAAATTCCTAGTCATGCATAGGTGGAAACTATTGGGTGGGGAGCATCAATAGGATTGACTATCCTTGGTAAGTGGAATAAGGAGGAAGGAGGAACCTATATAGTATTTTATGGGGCACACATACACTGTTTGGTGAAGTCGCTACATCACCCGAATGTTCCAAGTGATGCTATTTTCCATGATACCTGGGAGATTTAGGGGATCCAAAAACAAATCACCTCTCTTCTTGGGACATGGTAGTGTATCCACTTTTAAGGAATATTCCTCAATATTTTATTTTATAATAGGGAAGGATTCTATATTCCCTATGTCGAGGAAATGAAATACATGGAATAACTAGAAGACTTGATCTACTCTTATGACATCACACGTCCCTTGACTGATTTAGTAAAGGTGTTTCTAAGCATGCCATATTTTACGGGTCCTTCTATGGACTAATTGACTCCTAGTGAAGATGATTGTGAAGAATCTGAAGAGGATGAGTTATAGGGGAGTGACACATACTAAGAATACTAAGGGGGAGAATTCCCCAATTCTGATTACGAAAATTCCAAGACTTTTCAGTGTTTGAAAACTTTCTTGCCCTCAAGGATGCTGTCTAACTCTTTTCACTTTTCAGGAATCATAGAGTTGCAAGGAAGGGGAGTTTCATGATGAAACTCATAAGAAAGATTAGGGAGCCCCTACCCTTTAAGTATTGGGAGTGGGGTCTCTACTCGACATTATGATCACAGGTGGACCACGATCTGTTAAAGTGGCACCCACAACTAGGGTGATGCCTCAGCTTCCAAAATTTTGGGGATTTTCCATGAACCTCCCTATGTTTCTAGACATAATTTTCCATTACTATAATCATTCTATCATTTTCACCTTTTCCTTCATATTTTACCTCTCTATGTGATGATTAATAGACCCATACTTAAATGGTAGTTCAAACCATGTTTGGATCTCAGCTAGTTGTAGCGATTCTTGAGTCTAGGAAGTAATGGAAGATGAGGTTGTGCCTTTGATGAAGGTCGTTAAGGAAGATGTGGTAGTTGGTAATACCATATAAGTTCTAAATAAGTTCTCTAATAGAGTAGAAACCTTACTGAAGAAGGTGGAAATTATGTCAACAACCATGATGATCTGGGAGGCTATAATGACAATGCCTTCCTTGGAAGTTCCATAGATGGTGGATGATAGAGTTGATACCTCAATGAAGGTGGTTGAGATCATGCCACTAAAAGAGATGGTCCATTAGGTTGTCATGGATGAACATTCCTCATGAATGACACATGATGTTGACGGGGATCCCACTACTAGTGAAGGATCCAATGAGGACACATTTTACATGGACCTGGGACTTAGTCCGCTTGGGGACTTCCTTGCAAATCACCCCACCGATGATGTGTTGGTGGTGTTCCCTATGTATGAGCCTATACCAGCTAATAATTTGAGGATTCATAATTAGATGATTCAAAGGAGAAGTGAGTTGTCCAACACAAGGTGTGGACAAGCATGTGGAATTTCCTCACTCTCACTCGATTGTATAATCTTTCAAATAGGATGGGATTTCTCCATCATTGGTTTGTTAGACTAGAAATGGGTGGGGTGGATTCGAGAGGCCTGTATGCACAAGCTCAGGAATCTCTCATTGAATGGGAACATTCTGAGTGGTAGGATTTCTCTGTCTCCTAAAACAAGAATAAGGTTGAGGGAACACAGGCTCTCTAAGAAGTTGAGGAGTAGATTAATCGGTTAAAATAATTATCATTAATTCACATAACCATCATAATTTATCAGGGGATGATTGTTATCAAGTTGAGGGATTAGTTAGACGTGGCTGAGGCTATATAAGCAATGGATGCATCTCTGGTGGCCGAGTATAGCAAACCAACATTTTCATACATGGATATTACATCTTTTTAGATGAATATTAAATAAATTACATAAATATGTGCCTGTGGATTGTAATAGTTTAGCTCCATTGGAATCTTTGAAAAAAATATTATTAATTGAAGGAATATATTCAATGTCTCCCATAAATATCTTTCCATTTAGTACTCCTGATAAAAATATCCTACATAAAGCCTTTCTTCATAAACATAGGAAAGGAAACATAAAAAAGGTGATCTCAGATGCTCAGTAAGGGTAAACAAGGCTAATATGTAAGTATAACATGAATATAAATCTATGAGAACATGATCACAGAAATTGAAAACCATATCCTATACAATAATGTTCATAATCTTGAGTCATGGAATAAATATTTGACAGTTCACAATACATTAATCACATGGGAATCAAAGAAAATGATCCATGAGATTATAGCATTGGCACAAGACATAGACTTGTGGCAAGTAGATCATCTTATAAAATTGTGAACATGTATACGTTGATATAAGTTAAATCATTAAGGTAAATACATGAATTCATTCCCTCACATAAACATATGGACATGAAAATAGGTCTAACTATAACACAATATACATGAAAGACATGACATTCATGGCATTGTAAATATGCAATCAAGATTATGTATATCATTTTGAACATGAAACAAGGTTCAAAACTAACATTATAGACATTGAATATTGGTCCACACATAACATTGTGAACCTGTAATCAGGATTACAAATAAAATTTTGAACATGTAGTCAGGTTCACACATAACATTATGGACATGAAAGATTTGTCCACACATGACATCAAAGTAGTTAAGTTTCACTCCCACGACCATCATACTAGACAAAGTCTCTTACTAAACCATGTTTACTCTCCATTCATTTCCTGTATTCCACATGAGATATAAATCTTTACCAAATTAATTGGAAAGAGATATAGGTCTCACCCATCTCATAATGAAAACCATATTTATTTGTTCCACAATATCAGTAAAAATTAATCATATCATAACCCATAAAAAGAAATGGGTTTCATAAAAATTTCATACTATCATAAATTATAGAAAATTGTTAGGTTTCATAATTATTTCATCATATCATAACTTGTGGAAAACGAATTCGGTTTTATAAGAATTTTATCATCGTATAGCAATTGAAAAAAAACTGGTTTAATAAAAATCATTCCATCATAAACATAAAACAATTAGATAAATAATAAAAATAATATCCTTAGTTCATATCACTAGTAATTAATAGGTAACATCAATGAATATGATCTTAGATAGAAAATTTATGTTGAATGATCACATGGAAAATTTCTTGTGGAATATAACCTCTTTTGAAAATCAATTTTTAAAACTAAAATATCATAAAACAATTTTGAAATAATTTTCTTTAAAAATAACCTTGAAAGCTTATAATGGAATCTCTAAAAATACATTAAAAATATTCTTGATGAAAATATCCTTTCTTATTTGAAACACTTTTTAAAACATTAAACATTTTCCTAATCCTTTTTATTTTGAAATAATTTATTTAAAATACATAAATTTACCTAATATTAAGGAAAAATGTAATTTGAAAATATATTTTAAAACATATAATGGAAAATTTAAATAATTTTTCATTCATGAAAATGTGAAATATTTTTCACTTTGTGCATATTAAAAACAAAGGCACTTTTCATATTTTTGGTAAAATCCAAATTAGTATTGTTTAGAAAAAAATTAATATTTCCATAAAAACATTTTAAAAAAGATAAACATGTTTAAAAATGTCTCTAATAAATATTTTCAAGAATATAAAAAACAATTTTTTATTTTTTATAGAAATCATGGTTTTGGAATAAAAATGTTTTTCGATCAAAGAAAGAAATAAAGATGTTTTTTCTTAAAAACATTATTTTCAACTATTAAGTACATAAAGTGAGGAAAATGAAAATAAATAATGTATTCTAATCAAATAACCATAGGATAACAAATTTAATTTTTTTTTATTGAAATATATATCATAATATTTCATTATTGGAATCATAATCATAAACAATCTCAATAATTGATGAGATTGTAACATAAAACTCTCACCACTTTGGTAACATTTAATCGTAAGCCACATGAAATAATAAAATTAAATGAAACATAAAATATCATGAGAATAAATAAATTCAGGACCTTACATGTAAATTGGTCTATATATACACCACATAAAATAAGATAGGTTCATAACATTACATATGTATCATAGAAGTAAAATTGTGATAAAAATCCCTTTTTGCATTGGTAATATTTTGAGTTGCAATCCCCTATAAAGAATAAAATAAAATAAAACATTAAATTAAATTTAAATTATGGGTTTCATGATATAAAATCTCAGAGGGGTAATATATACAACACAAAAAAAAGTGGTGGATTTTCAAATGTCTCCAAAAACTAAAATAGAGACTAAAAATGCATTTCCTTAATCTTGACATAAGTAATAATCGTTATAACCACCTATATAATAAATATAATTTTATTTTACATATATTAAAGAACCATATTTATAAATATCATATAATATATGGTTTTTATTACCTTTTATTATATTTCTATTATCAAATCTATATTAATGTTACGCTTTGGGTAATAACCACTTTGTTTTTCTTTTATTTTTTTATTTTTTTTTATTTTTGGTATTCTAAATTTTATTATAGTTACATCATATCCAAAATGATAACCATGATATAAATATCATAAATATTTAGTATATATGTATTTATATTAATCTATAAAATTTAGCGATAGAAAATAAAATACACTGTTCATGGAAATGATAGGCCATATATATGCATGAATGTTATTTATATTTTCATGTAAGATTAAAAGATAGAAACAAAAGAAATATATATCATCATTAATGAATAATTTTTATTTTATATATATCACATACTTTCATTAAAATAATCCTTAATGCAATTCATTAAAATCATGAATGAATCACATCACTTCGCGAGGTGGTAATCCACCATAAACATGAACAACGCTATGGTATTCCCATAAATTGGAAAAAATAAAGGTATGCATAATATAATAATAATAAAATAATTATAACATCATAAATATAATATATAATATATAAAAATAATAAATAAATTATTTTGTTCAGCCTCGAGAGGTGGTATGGAGAATTGAAAGACATCGCTTAGCGAGGCGATAATCCACCATAAACATGAATGATGATTTGACAACCCATTTGATAGAAGTTGATATGGATGTAGGTAATTAAATTAACATAAAAAATCTCAGTATATTTAATATATATAGGTTATTATATCATAATGTTATAATTATTATTTAAGGATGTGAATGAATAAATAAAAAAAAATCGCTTGTTCACGAACATTACATCTTCTTTGGGTATATTCTTTAGATTTACACCAAAATAATTCCTAAGATGGATTTAAGTTAAAAATAATACTTATAATATGATGAGAGGGAATTTATTTGGGTAGATAGTTTCTAAAAAAGGGTTTCAAGGTGTAAATAAGGGAGAAGAGAGGGTGACCATTTATAAGTGGGGGGGGATGACACACTTGTTTTTTTTGAAAAGTATTGAGTGTTCCCATGTTTTTCATTTGTAAAAGTGGTCAAAAATGGATCATTAATTAAAATAATATATTTAATGGTCTAAATATTATTATAATAATTTTTTACACAATTTTATTGTCAAATTTATCCCTTTACGTTCTAGTTTAAACCCCCTATAAACCAATTTTTACCTTAATCGTTGTAATTAATTTTCACTATATTCACCATAAATTTTGATAATAAAATTATTTAAACTTATTATATAAAATTAATTATTTTAATTAAAAATATGGAATCCATTTTTTCCAAATAACATTCACAAAATTGGAAAATTTTAATTTAAAATATATTCTGCAGACACAATGAGAAAGTGAGTTTTTAAAGAGTAAATCTTCAAAAGTTTACATAGTTTTTATATCAAAATTTAATATGAAATTGATTCCAATGAACTAAATTAGATAAATTAATTTAAAATTAAACTAATTTAACTTTAAATAAAATTAAAATATAATTTAACTTTATAAAAAAATTAAATGTAAATGCAATTTTCAATTAAAATTCAGTAATTTTCACTATTCATCAAAAAATGAATGTTTTTAGTTAAATATGAAAAATAAACCCTAAGGAAGTTCTAAAATTATTATTTAAAAATGAATTTTATTTTTTAAAATAAATTAAATAAAATTGGTAAAAACTAAATTTAATATAAGTACACCAAGGGTGAAAAAACTGTTTTTTTAGAAAAATACAATTGTTAGCTTAAAATTGGAATTTTTTTTATCTCTTGTATAGAAAACACATAATACAAATGTTTAACATAATATAAAATTTATTAAATATATGTTTTATTAATAAAATTCTAAAATGGTTTTTTTTAATTTTTTTGATGTAAAAATAACTTTTATGCATCAAAATAGTTTTTTAGAAAATGTTTTACCTATATTTTCAAAATGGTTTGATATTGATTTATAGTTATTTAGTCACCAAAGAATTAATTATATATAAATGTTAATGCCATATATTTTCATAGTTCAGTTAATCTTATTTATACCCTCCATTCTAATGACTATGTGATTACTATAATAATATTTTAATTGTATGTCACGTTTCCTTTAAATTTGGTGTTCGGTGTAACACAATCAAAACTCAATGTTGCATATAATTCAAGATAACAATGTGTTGTGTGTATTGAGATGTTAACTTGGTGTTTTTATAACTCAAGATATTAAATAAATTTAATTTATTCAAAAAATAATAATTCAAAAAAACTCGGGGTGTTACATTCTACCCACCTTAAAATGAATTTCTCCCTTGAAATTTATCTCACTAATCAAATGTTTAATATTTTAAAATTACATAATTGAAAAACCCATTTTAAAAAGGGTTAATAATAAATCCTATAAAAAAGAGAAAGGAATGTGAAAAAATCATCTATAATAACGCATACTAGGATTACAAATTGGAGAACATAGGTGGGAAGTGAAAACATGTTAATTAAAGAAAAAATATTACCCAATAGAAAATGGAGAGTGATAGAAAACGTGCTCATGAGAAAGTTAGTGATAAAAAAGTCATAAAAATAAGAGACATGAAATAGGTTATTGTTATCATAAAGAATGACGATATCATGAAAACATTTTATTTCTGGGTATTTTTTCTAATGTTGGGGAATTAAATTTTCTATCTAGGTTGAGAACACAAGAAATTTATTTACATGATAACATTTTATTTCACAGAAAAAATTTCATCATTCAGTTGTTCCTCACAAGAAATATAATTCAATAGTATTATGACCTCTGAGATTAGTACATGTGATGAATTGGGTATGTATTTCATCAAGAGTGATATATGGAACACATAAAAAATATGAGAGGTTCAGTGGAAGAGAAAAATGAATAGCTACTATCCTGATATGATCAAGTATTTTAATTGGAAAGATATATATCAAGAATAGTTTTCCCTTATTTATTCCATTGATAAATTCATATAAGGAACTTATCACCCACTTCAAATTAAAATTTTTTTTAATGAATATCCACATAGAATTTATATCAAAATTTTTAAGTCCTTTAATATTAATGAATGGCTGTAAATATCTCTTCCATCTCATATTATGCCTCAATTCCCAATAGATTTCTTTATAAAACTTCATTACAGAATGTATAAAGTGATTGATAATGATTTATATTAATGCTTGATTGAAATCTACTATTGTAAGGAAAATAAACTAGAGGAATGTTTGATCCAAAAGGCCTTTGAAATCCATTGAATAATATTGTAACGTCCAATATTTATACAAAGGTACAAACCGTTAATTTTTTTATTTCATTACCTACAACGACCCTTGAAATGACTCCTAAGAGGTTAAAGGAGGTACTGAGTGCGTTTGGGGTCTCATTTAATCCTAGAGCACTAAAAAAAGGAATATAGGCAGGGCCGCATGCCTGTGCGGTATGTTACAGGTATGAGATAGTGAGAAAATGCACAGTTTATGCATGTTTAGTCAAACCATGTGCCTTTCCTGTGCGGTATGCCCAATGAAGTAGAAAATTTCACATTATTGGTACACAATTTGGCCAAATCATGCGGCCAAACCATGCATAGTGAAAACTAGGGGAGGGGTGCATTTCCTATTTTTACCTTAATGAATGTTTTAAGCCTCTCCATTATTTTCATACTCTCTCTAGTAGGGTCTTCTTCATCCCATGGTGTATGGTGGATTCCTCCTCCCTCCCATGGGGTTTTGATGTTGGTTCTTCATTTTTGATCCATTTCCTTTATTGTTAGAAGCTATGGACTCCTCTCGGTATGATCTACCATCCTAATACATATATTTATATGTTTATCTCATATCTGTTGTGCTATTTTGGTGTGATGGATTTATGCCCTATATTTGGGGTTTTGTTAAAACATACGATTTCTTTCATTTTAAGCTGAATAAAGGCTTGTTACCATATGTGTTGAGTACTGAGATGTCAAGGTAAGGTGTCTACTATTTTTACCATCATTTTGGGGATTTTTTGTGTTCACACCATTACACCTCTCATAGAATCCTTATAGTGAAGCATCGTTCTTGCATATTAAATTAATCAGAATGATTTACCATGTTTGTAGAGACCCTATCATTTGGTGAAACTCTCCACAACTATTCACCTTGTCATTAGACACCCCTTTGGGTGTGGAATACAAAATGTTCTAAGTTTCCTTATGCCTTGAGTGTTGTTATACCCTTGTTTAATGTTTCAAATTGATAATTTTATTTATGTTGAGTGATGAACCATGAATTGGAACCATTGATAATTCCTAAGAAAGGTTATAATTGATTGGCCCATGTGTAATACCATATGACTTGACATGCTTGAAATTTCATTTTGAATATCACCTACTATATAATTAATTTCTCAAGAAAGTATTTAAATACATGTGCCTTATGTTAATTTCAGATGAAAGTTGATTCAAATGTTTATATTACCTTCCACATTCCATTGTTTGCTTTTATTCTCTGACATGTGCCTTGTTCTCTGTGCCATATTCTGTTCTTATTGCATTGTTCTATAAGTGAACGGATTGAATTGAAAGGTTATTCTTGGTCAAACTTGATAGCATGATATATTGAGATTTCATTGATGAAATATGGTTAAAGGTATGCTAGTTCCATGTTCTTATGGTTTCATTTCATTTTTAGAGCTTATGCCTTGTAGCTTATGCCTTTTTCCTGTTCCTAGGTCATGTTTAATGCTTATTTCATTTCCATATGAATTATGCCATTTTGTTGGATTTAGTTTCTTAGCTTGATTAGATAGTGAGCATGTGATATTGAGATTCTCCATTGATGGCATGTGATTATATGTATGTATTCTTTCCTTGTGATTTTCCATGGATACATGATCACTTGATACAGACTGGGAGAGAAAATGGTTTCTATATTAAGGATCCATGTATAGACTCACTATTCTTGTTTGGTTATGACTCAAGATTCTATCAGGGATGCTTTGGATTTCTATGTACGAGATATCTAGAAAGTTTGTTATACTCCTATGTGATACTAGTTCCCCAGGGGAAAACCATGGATGGAACCATAGGTCAGATGGCTATGCCATTTCATGGTTCATTCTCAGTCACCTACATGAGATACCTCAGACAGACTCAGAGTCACCATGCCTCAAGTGATACAAGGGATGCCTTATGGGTTGTCTTGGATGGACTCTGTGGTGTTGGGTTATATCTTATTTTACCATAGTGATAATTGAGATTCTATTAGATTACTATAGACAGGATTGGGAATCCACCAATAGATTTGATGTATTGATTGGTTGTTTGTTCATATGAGATGCATGATTTTTTATTATTATGACCTTGATTTTTCACATGTGATTTTTCTACCCTGTTTTACAAGCAAACATGAATGATGACATGGGAATAAGACCCCTAGCCGAAGAAAAATCTCGAGGTTATGCCTTATTAGGTTTCCTCCGTTAGTCATGGACCAAGTATACATAGTATGGTTGGACATGTAACATGTTCAGACTTCAAGCCTATTCAAAAGTAGGTGGTATGGTATGGGTGTCCATTTAGGAACCCGTACCAAGATATAGTTATTTATTAATTATTTTATCTACTTTAATTATACATGGAACACTATATTTTATCTATTTCAAGAAATGGAATGGTCTAGACACCATAAGTGCCGTTATATGAAGAATTATATATCACACCCTCCTTGAGCGCCATTTGGAAGCCGAGTAGACTTTATTCGTGCAGGATTGGATAAAGGAAAGCATGCTAATTCTAATGACTGATTGTTTTTCAACATAGGACATAGATTTGGGTGAAAAGGACTAAGCCTATGATTGAGATGACGTAGAGAAGTTTTTGGTCTTTTTCCATTTTGATAGCATGCATTATATTCTTGTACCCCATCTCTCGTGTAATCCTTTTTTATATAGACTTACGAAATCAGGATTATCATTTTTATCTATTATTGATATTTTTATATTTCTATTTGTTTATTTATATTATCTTGTTTTTTTTACTTCCATCGTTGTTTTCTTATATATATGATTCCTCTATTGTATATCTATTTTTACTGATGTGTATAATTCAATCAAGGAGAGAATAGTCTCCACACTGACACACCCCATGCCATCGTTGCAAGTCAAAAACCTCTAGCATTTGGGGAGATGTGCTTGAGGTCATGTGTCCCACCTTATCAAGGATCATTTCAGTGGCACATATGGAAGCATTCTACAATGCGGTATCAGAACATGTTTACCTTTTATCAAACTATTTGGGTTTGATAGGAGGTTAGGATAATGGAATTCAGAATTTATCTGGTTCTTGGACAAATCTAACCCATGCATAAGGGAAACCCAAATTAAATGGGATGAGAATTGTGTTATTAATTACACCATTTATGGTTGATATGACTTTACCATTGGGTGAAACACTTGTTTTTTTTATACTTTTGATATTGGTGTTATTGAAATGATGATTTATATTACTTTATCCTGATGATACGAAGGTATTGAATTACATGCATCATACTAGTCACTGTAGGATATGAATTGAAATGAATATTTCCATGAAACATATACTTTTAGTGTGAATCTTCCTGTTTTCATGTGATTGATAATGTGTTGTGTTCTATTAAGACTTGTACTGCCTGTTTTCTTATAAATATAGAAATGTTCCAACTTGAATTGCAGGATAATGATTTGAATTGGGTTAAGTGGACGCCCAATTTCAGTTAATGGGGTGTATGGGCCCTTATAAATAGGAATGGTGATCCTCCTAATTTAATCTGTTAAATGGGGATTACATGCATGAATAAATTAAAATGAATTGAACACCTTATATAGAAATGAAATAATTTGACCTTAACTGCGAATTGTGCTATGGACAATGTGTCTTGTAATCCATATGAGGTCTCTTTTTTCCTTTTTATCTAGATCTATCTCTTAGATAAGGCTCTTAGATGTTTTATTTTTAGAGGCAGTCAATGCATCTTTCCTCTTAATCACCTTCCTTATTTTCTATGTATGGTTTTAGGGAGGCCTTGCACCCACCCTTATTGATTTCTTACCTATTTACATATTTGTTATAAATCTTTTCTAAGGTGTGTGCTTAGAAATTGTATAGTTATTCCACCGCAACATCCTCGTGTTGTATTCCAAGTGAGTGGTGATGAGAACAATCTAGAGGGGGTGGTACCTGAGCCACCTATATTACCTCTAGTAGTGCCTCTTGAGGAACCTCTTATTTATCTTCCACTGGGAGTCGATTATCAATTCAGGTATAGTTTTCTTAGGTTCATGTAGTATATTTAGGGTTCTCCTAGGTCTACCCCGACTATGGTAGAGCTTACAAAGGACTTAAAATAATTGCATCCTCCCACATTATTGAGGGATTGATGTCCTCATGATGAATAGTTGTGGTTAGAATCCATGGTTTCCATCTTCAATCATCTAGAGATTCCTCCAGAGCAGAGGGTCAATATTTACACCTACTTGTTGTGTCATTATGCCAAGTATTGGTGGGATGTATTTTCTGAGTCCGAGCATTACTGAGGTATGGTTTGGGAAGACTTATAGATGACATTATATGATGATTTCTTTCTGGAAACTCTAACATAGGATCATGCTAGGGAGTTCATGCATCTTCAGTAGGGATCTATGATCATGCTTGAATATTCTGGTCATTTCACCAAGCTTTAGCATTTCTCTCCATCTCTTAATTGTAACTAATTGAAAACTATGAGGCATTTTGAAGACGGGATTGGGCATGATTTCCACTCGCAGGTGAATGTATTATAGTTGAATACCATTACAGATATAGTAAATGAGTCCTTAATATTATAGATAAATACCAGAGAGGTTGGAAATGTGATCCAGGTTAGTTTTTCTCTATAGTAGGGGGATGGTTCTTCTGATAGTAGAAAGCGTCATTTCAAGGGTGCACATAGGGGTGGTTCTAACTGGGTGACACATAATGATAGCTCTATAGTTTGTCAAAAGTTTGTTAGGATAGACCATAAGAATCCCCAGTGCATGAGGAACCCAATGGAATGCCAAAATTGTGGTGGGATGGGTCACCTTCATCAATTTTGCGGTTCTTTCCCTCCATCATACAGTGGTAAGGGATTCATTCCAGCATCTCTATTAGGTACAATATATGTGAATCCACATTGGTATGGGAGTTAGTCTTCTACAATCCAATCAGGATGAGGTGTAAATGGCCATGGCCGAGGTATTCATGCATCAGAACATCAAGGACTATAGAGTAGATCTTGTTAGGCTAGTCAGTCAGCATCTCAGGGCTTTAGTTCATGCCACATTCATGTAGTGTAGAAAATACTAGAGGAGCATAGTCCAAGGATATATTTGGTTAGAGGTACTATTCTGGTAGCCTCTATGATAGTTTTTTCCTTTTTTGATATAGGTGCATCACACTCTTTTATACCTGTTGCTATTGAGGAATTTCTTGCTCTTGCAAATAAGAACTTCTGTGGTGTCATGTCACATGAAACTCCATTGGAGGTCAAGAAATAGGGTATATGTTAGTGTTAAGATTTTCCCTTCAAATAGGCGGGTGTCATTTCTTCTAGAGATTCTCTATCCTCGAGATGACTGAGTTCATTTCCATTCTCATTATGGATTATATTTTGACTAATTATGCCCATGTGGACTTAAATCTCTATTGATCATATTTCACATAACCCGATAGAAGATCTTATATACAAAAGAGTGAATGGGATATCCATGTAGATTGATCTAGACCCAAGAATTCTGGGCTTGGTAGAGTGAAAACTCAATTAGTGAGTCTCTTTATGAGTGACTAGGTAATGATGCTTATGCAATTACCTCTAGTTGTGGATCGATTTAGGGACGTCGTCCGTGATGATATCTATAGATTTCTTCATATGATAGAGGATGAGTTCTATATAGAGATAGTGCCAAGTGGGACCTGAGTTTCCATTTCTCCTTATAGGATGTCACCTAAAAGGATCCCAGAAATGAAGGAGCATCTTGAAGACCTTAAGGATAAGGTTATTATCAAACTTAACACATCTTCATGGGGTTCGACAATAATTTTTTCCAAGAAGGAGGATGATACACTCATGTTTTTCATGCATTATAGATAGTTGAACCAACTTATAGTGAAGAATTGTTATCTGTTGCCTCATATAGATGTCTGATTCAACTAGATCTACGAAAAACTATTTTATCTAAGATTTATTTGAGGTCGTTCTATCATTAGGTGTGTGTGAGACCATTTGATATACCACATATAATTTTTAGAGTAGGTATGACTTGTATGTGTACTTGGATATGTCATTCAGTCTGATGAATGTGATGTTAGTCTTTATGGATATTTTCAATTGAGTTTTACACATGTATCGTGATTCCTTTGTGGTAGTCTTCATAGAAGACATCTTAGTGTATTTTCGATCCAGACACACCCATTATAATCCTCTTGAGATCATGCTGAGTACACTAAGAGAACAAATATATATGCGAAGCTCAGTAAATGCCACTTTTGGATCAGTAAGGTTCACTTATTGGGTCATATCATATCTATGGTAGGCGTATTAGTTTACCCAAATACGGTAAGTGTCATGGTTTCTTGTGGGAATCCCAGGAATGTGTTTTACATACACAATTTCTTAGGGCTACCTGGCTATTATAGGTGATTCATTCAGGACTTCTCCCACTTACCAGTTTCACTTATGGAATTGAATTCTAATGAAAGGTGATCAATTCTTGGCATATGGTTCTCGCTAGATGAGGCCATATGAGTATAAATATCCTACACACAACCTCGTGCTAACATCCATGGTTCATGTTCTACACTATTGAAGGCATTATCTGTTGGTCGATAGATTCGTTGTTTACACATTTTATAAAATTCATAAATATATTTCCTCATAGAAAGACTTTAATATAAGGTATAATAGATGGGTAGAATAAATTTAGTCATTCAACATAGAGATTTCCTACACATCTTGTATTGGTTATTCCATGGATGATGCCTTAAGATGGAAAATGAAAACACAAGCTGTCCAGGTAGCTAGTAGTGTGTGTAAGATGATGGATTTTTTTTCTGAGATGCATATTGGGGTTCAGGAATAGAAAGGGTATCCAGTCATAATAACTTTGGAAGTGACATCTTCTCTTCTAAAGATAATATGAGCTAGGCATTTATCTGATTGAGAGGGACCTGTTCTAAGAAAGAGTGACTGAAGAGAGAACCATCCTCCTGGTTGGGTTTTTGATGTTAGTGAGAACTTACTCTATTATGGGCATGTTTGGGTGCCTTATGATATATTGGAGGAGCTGATGAGGTAATCTCAAGCCTCAATTTTGAAAGATTATCTAGGTCTTACCAAAACATACAGATACCTATGTCATCAATACAAGTGGCCTTGTACGAAGAGGCATATAGTAGGCTTTATCACTTGGTGTTCCACCTGTTAGTAGGTGAAGGAAGAGAACCATCTACCTGATGGAAATCAATAGCCTTTATCCATTCTAGTGTGGAAATGGAACAACATCACCTTATAATTCATTATAGTCTTTCCAAGATCTCGTCGAGGAATTGATGTAGTTTGGGTTATTATTGATAGGTTGAATAAATGATTTCACTTCCTACCAATTTAGAAATACTTCCATTTTTATGAGTTAGAAATGATTTTAATCTAAGAGATAGTGAATCTTCATTGCATGCTTCATTCTATCATTTTGGACTGAGACACCTGGTTTACATCAGGATTATGTCAAGGGTTGTAGAAGGTACTGGGTTCATAGGTGATCTTCAGTACTACATATCACCATCAAACCAATGGACAGTTCGAGCGGATGATTTAGGTGTCAGAAGATATTATTTGGGCACAAATCCAAGATTTTGGTGGTTCTTGGGAAAAGAATATCCATATGCTTGATTTTTCTTGCAAAAAAATCGTCCAGGCAATGATTTAGTTGGCTTTGTATGAGGCCCTCAATGGTAGATTATTTTGTTCACCTCTATACTAGTTTGAGGTAGGTGAGGAAACTCTTTTGGGTTGTCATCTCATTCAGTATACTTTAGAGAAAGATTAGTTGATTTAGAAATATATGGATATATCTTAGTCTAGGTAGAAGTCCTATACCGATCGTCACTATTGACCTCTAGATTTTGAGGTGGAACATCAGGTTTTTTTGAATGTTTCACCTAGGATGGGCCATAAATGAATCCAGAGATAGGGAATGTTATCAACTTGGTATATTAAGACTTTAGAGATAGTAGAGATAGTTGGGATGGCATCCTATTGGTTTCTATTACCTCAGAGGTACCATGCTGTGCACTACATATTCCACATATTACGACTTTGATAGTATCATCCAGATCTAACTCATTCATTAATGCCAATGATATAAAGATATAGGTAGATGTTTCCTTTAAGGAATATCCGATCTATACCATTGATCATAACATGAAGGTTCTCCGAGACTGGTTAGTTCCTTTAGTCCGAGTCCTATGGTAGCACTGAAAAGTTCAGGACGAGACCAAGGAGTGGGAGGTAGGTGTACATGCATAGTGTTTAGAACTCTTCTCTGATGACATTATACTACCCATTGAATAAAAAATTGGGGGTGATTTTTCTTAAGGAGGGGAGGTTGTAACGTCCCATATTTATCCAAAGGTACAAACCATTAATTTTATGGTTTAATTCCTTAAAATGACCCTTGTAATGATGCCTAAGAGGATAAATGAGGTCTTGGGTGTGTCAGAGGATTTTTTGAAGCTCGGATCACCAAAAAGGAGGAAAGAAGGTTGAGCCACACAGTTTGTCTGAAACTGAGTGACCCAGGGAGAATGCCCACGTTATATGTTACAGGTTTTAGATTGCAAGAAAAAACATGGTTTATGTAGGGTTGGTCACATCATGCACCTTTCCTATGCAGTATTCCAAGAAAAAAAAAACTTTGTTTATAGTTGGTGTATAGTTTGGCTAAACCATGCACAATGTAGATGAGTGGGGGATGTATTTACTATTTTTCCCTTAAGGAATGTTTTATTCTTATCCCTTTTTCCCTCCTCCCTCCAGTGGGTTTTTCTTCCTCCCTTGGTGTGTTGTGGCATCCTCCTCCATCCCATGGGGTTTTGATGTTTATCATTCAATTTTTATATGTTTTATTCGTCATTAGAAGATATAGACTCATATTGGAACACTCTACCATAAGAACACCTCTATTTATAAGCTTCTCCAATATCTTTTGAACTGTTTTGGTGCAACGAATTTATAACCTATTTTTAGGGTTTTGTTAAATCTTATGATTTATTCTATATTTGGTTGAATCAAGACTTGTTACCTAACTTGTGGAGAATTTCAATGAAAAGGTATGGATTCTTCTCCTTTTCCCATCATTTCATGGATTTTTGAGAGGCCACACCATTGTTCTGTTCACCAAATACTTTCAGTGAATCTTCATTATTTCATATTAAATTAATAAGAATGGTTTTCTATGAATATAGAGTCACTAGAAAGTGGTGAAACCATCCATAGGTGTTCACCTTTTCTTTGGCCACCCCTTTGGGTGCGCCTTCCTAAATGGTCTAAGTTTCCTTATGCCTTTTGTGGGGTTTTACCTTGGTTTAATATTTTAAATTGGTAATTTGATTTAATTGGAGTGATGAACCCTGAATTGGAACCCTTGTTAATACATAATCTTGGAAATAATTTATTTTACCATGTTTAATGACATAATCCATAACATGCTTGAAGTTTCCTTTTGAATATCACTTTCCTTTTACTTAATTGCTCGTTCAAGTATTGAAATCCTTATGATTTATTTTAATTACTCATGCAGGGTGATTTAAATGATTAAATTACATTCTTTATTCCATTTTTTTCTTTTATTCTATGAATTATGCATTGGGGTATATTCCACATTATGTTTTTATTACATTGTTCCATAATTTAATGGATTGAATTGAAAGTTTCTGCTTAGTAAAGCATGATAGCTTATGATATTGAGATTTCATTGATGAAATATGGTTAAAGGTGTGCTGATTCCATGCGCCTATGGTTTCATTTCATTTTTCAGAGCTTATACCTTGTAGCTTATGCCCCTTTCTTGTGCCTTTATCATGTTCAATTATTTTTGGTTTGCTATATAAATTGTGCCATTGTTTTTTTCTTAAGTTTATTAGCTTGATTAAGTAATGGGCATGTGATATTTAGATTATACTTTTTTGCAATGTGATTATATATATGGATGCTTGCCTTTTTATGTTCCTGGGCTCCTCAATCACTTTATACTGGTTGGGAGAGAACATGGGTTCCGTATTAAGGATCCATTGATGGACTCATGTCACGAACTGAATCTGGTCCCCATCAAAACCGGAACAAAACCCAGACCTTGGTACAACCCAATGGGATTTCCCTATCCCCATGGTCTTGAAAAATATCTGGGGAATCATATATTTTTGTTTTGGAATGATTTACCTGAATATGGATACATAAAACATATAAAACAATCAATAAACTAAATCAGAAAATTCATGCCAAAAAAGAAACAAACAAAATCCAGATGTGAATACATATGTTAAAACATATAAAAATAGGTTCAAATACATATATAAATATCATAAAAACAACCACAATGACTCCACATGACATGCAGTCATCACCCACAAGTCGTATCCACAACGCCACACCAAGGAGTGGAACTAACAACCCAAACTGCCATCACCCAAGGCCTTTCCTTTACCTCTATCAAACATGACCATGTCTACTTACATCCAAGGGGTGTAAGTTCAGTGTGAGGATAATACCAATAGGTTACCACCAAGATATTCTATATGGTAAACAATACAAGATAAAGAGCATGCCGTTTTTGATAAACAAGAGGCAATGCAAATAATTTCTAAAGAATGAAACTTTTAAATGTAAATAGTTTTCAAGGGAAATTTTCCATGAATTAGAACATTTAAATAACAATGAAAGATACTGTATTTTCTAGAAAAAATTACCATATTACAATGATAAATTCACAAGAGTCAATGGGCACCAATCTTGGGAACACCCCTAGGAACTAGGTAGTCTTGGGCCCCATGTACCTCGTACCTCGATGTAAAGTAACCATAGAAACATATGTTCTTGTTCTTGAGCCAATAGTAGGGAATATATCCATAACCTAGTGGTCACTAATCATCATAAAAATAGTTTTTAGTGTTTCCATTATCCATTTTGCTCTGTGAAACAGGGAGAAAACCCATCCGGATCACTAGCATACTAGTATATATCTGCCCTCCTAGGTACCGGGGCTTGTCCCATTGTGGTAAAACAATTATCTCATGATAAAAAATACATTATCACATTAAAACATCATTTAGGGTCATAAAAAACTCAAAACAGTAGCTATAAATGTCTTTCACCACTTACACCACTCAATAAAACCATTATAATTCCAATAAAACAACTTCACAAAATTTAACAATTTTTACACACAAAATCCCATTAAAATCCCACTTTGAACACCATGGGAGTACCCATATTCACAAAAAAAAAATTTCAGCACCCAAAAAATTTCTATACACTCATTACATGAGTTATAAAACATCCCCATTTGGCATAATATAAAATAAACATGTAAAACACCCATTTTAACACAAATTAGTTCAAAAAAGTCATTTTCTCAACAATCATCACCAAATCAAGATTTTGCAGTAAGGATAATGGATGATATGTGTACTAAATATAGAAAGTCAGAAAATATAACTCATCTATCATTGATTACCCATGGAATCACCTACCACAAAATGTTAAAACCATTGAATTGTTCTGTGAAAATCCAACCACACCGCCGCCACACCACAAGGGGCTTATATCAAGCCTAAAATCAATAGAATAGACCAAAAACTCTAGGATCAAACCCTAGGTTTGAAAACATACTTTTTGGACACAAGTAAATTCAATAATAGGGAAAGAAACCCCATGGAAAATCAAGGATCTAAGGATGGAATTCACTTTCTTTAGGAAGCTTGATGTTTCTCCACTAAATCCCTTTCAAAATTGAGTTCCATGGAGGGTTTGATGTGCTTGGGAGGTTTCCATTGATGCTATGGTAGAATAGGAGAAGAAAGGGGCGAGTTTTGATAAATCCCAGGAGGGGAAACATGTAATTTCAAAAGTATTTTTAATGACCCAGACACCTTTCACGATTTGGCCCCATGGTTTAGCAAACTGTGCGGCCTGTTCTAGACACCCAAAAAGTGATGTTTATCCTCTAATTTTAGGGGGGGGGGGCGTCCAAGGGGGAAACTAATGGGGAAATATAATACATTGATAGGGGAGAAAATTTACCAAAAGAAACCATCCTTTTACCCCCAATACACATCCATCACATGGGTACAAACCACCTCAACAACACACCCCACATTTAGTGCCACTAGGAGTGTCACTAATCTAACTCCAAAACACCACAAACTCACACCATAAATTTTACAAAAAGATGAGTACAATTAATATCCAATAACCCAAAGACCAAGTTTATAGCTCAAGAACATAGTATACACCAAAATTTTAAACCGGTAACACCTGGAAACCTAGATAATGCTAAGAACCAAAAGAGGATTTGAAATAAAGAACAGGATTGAAAATATGAGTGTGACAACTCACCATGATAGTTTGGTAATGAATCGACGCACTTGCAGTGATGCTTTCGATTTCTAGGTGTGGGATTACTGGGAGGTTTCATATACTCTTGAGTGATACTAGTTTCTTGGGGGAGAACCCATGGATGAACCAATTAGAAAGATGGATATGACATGACATGGGTGATACTCGGTCCCCAGAATGAGATTCCATGGATGGTCTCAGATTCACCATGCCTTAAGTGATTCAAGGGACACCGTATGGGTCTCCTTGGATAAACTTAGTGGTATTGGGTTATATTAGATGGACTCAGTGGTATTGGGATTCAATTAGATCACCTTGGGTGAGATTGGGACTCCACCACTAGATTTGATAAATTGATTGGTTGTTTGCTTATATGAGATGCATCCTTTATTATTATTATGAGCTTGATTATGCACACGAGATGCTTCTCCCTTATTTTACTAGCACACATGAATGATGACATGTGAATTATACCCTAATCCAAAGAACAAGTTTGGGGTATTCCTTCTTGGGTTTCCTAATTTACTCCTGGCCCTTATACATATACTATGTTTGCATAGGTAACTTGTTCAGTCTTCTAGCATAGACCTAAGTAGGTGGTATGAGATTGGTGTATCTTTAGAATCATAGACCATGATTCAATTATTTATTTATTATTTACTCTACTTTCATTATAAATGGAAAACTTTCTTTTATATATTTCATTAAATGGAAAGTTCTAGACACTGTTGGTGCATTCCTACTAAGATTTATATCTCACATCCTACTTGGGTTCCATTTGGTACTTAAGTATACTTGATTCTTGTAGTTATGGATAAAGGGAAGCGAATTACGTCTGATTCTTGATCTATTTTCTACTTAGGATAGTGATTTGGGGGTAGAGGACCAAGACTATGCTCAAGATGTTGTGTAGAATTTTTTAGTCTTTTTTTCCTTTTGATTGCATGTAATCTATGCTTATACCCATGCTTCCTTAAACTCTACTTTTTTTATAGAATTATGACATCATGATTAGCATTTTGTATATATTATTGATATTATACATCTGATAGTTGTTTAGTTATATTGTCTTGTTTATTACTCTACTTCCACTATTGTATACTCATATATATGATTCTTCCATTGAATATCTATTATTAATGCTTTGAATACTCAGATCTATGACGGAATAGTCTCCCCATAGACACACCCTAGGCCATCCATACTAGTCGTATGTACCCATGGATGCTATTTCCATTTTCTGATCAGATTGAATGAAAGAAGGAAAATTGATATATATTATCATTATAGAATAATTTTTATTTCATATATATCAGATATCTTCATTAAACCCACCCTTAATTAATTCTATTTAATGAGTGAATGAATCACATTGCTTCACAAGGTGGCAGTCCATTGTACACACGAACAACATTATTGTATTCCCAAAAAATGAAAAAAATATAATGGTATGCGTGATAGAGTTATTCAATAATCATAAAAACATCATAAATATCATATATATAATATATAAATAACAAATTCATCATTATTTATAGCCTCAAGAGGGGTAATGGAGAAAAAAATGACACCAGTTCATGAGGCGGTAGTCCGA
Organism: Viscum album; assembly: GCA_963277665.1. NCBI lineage: Eukaryota > Viridiplantae > Streptophyta > Magnoliopsida > Santalales > Viscaceae > Viscum > Viscum album. The sequence goes on along the minus strand of OY728132.1, from coordinate 1,899,153,208 downwards.
CGTACACATGAATGATGATTTCATAACCCATTTGATGGAAGTGGAGATGGTTGTAGGTAATTAAATTAAAATAAAAATAACTTAGTATATGGAATATAATGAGGTTATTATATCATCATGATATAATTAGGAATGACGGAGGTGGAGGAAGAAATAAAAAAAATGATCATTGATGAACATTGCAACTTCTTTGGGTATCTTCTTTAGGTTTACAGCAAAAGCCTTCCTAAGGTGTCTTTATATCTAAACTAATAATTCTCTGATGAAGGGAGGTAATTTTTGAATTTATTTGGGTAGGTCTTGGAATAACCAAAAAGGTTTTAAGGTGAGAATAAGGGAGGATATGGGGTGGCCTTTTATAAGTGTGGGAGAGGACACACTTGTAATTTTTGAAACTAATTGAGTTCTCCCACATTTTATAGATGTAAAATTGTAAAAATAAACTATTATAAAAACTAATTGGTGTTATGGTCAAAATATTTCCCTTAAATAGTTTTTCTGACAATTTTATAAGTATATTTAATCATCATTTTTTTAGTTTAACCCCTCATTAAACCCATTTTTTTACCTTAACCGTGATAATTAATTTGTATTCATTAATTATTAATTTTGGTAAAAAAGTATGTTGAAAATATTATATTAGATAAATTATTATGTTTAAAAATATGAAATATATTTTCCAAATATAATTTACTGAATTGTAAAATTTTAATTTAAAATTAATCCCACTGACGTGATGAAAAAGTAGGATTTTAAAGAGAAAATGTTCAAAAATTACAAAGTTTTTATATCAAAATTCAATAAAAAATTGATACCAATAAACTAAATTAGATATATGTATGAATAATTTGACTATTTAACTATAAAATCAATTTAAAATATAATATAACATTATAAACAAATTAAATGAAATTGAATTTTTCAAATAAAAGTTAGTATTTTTAACTACTCTTTAATAAGATAAACTTTTTAGAAAAATATTAAAAATTAACACTATTATAATTTTGAAATTATGATTTAAAAAATTATTTCTTTTTAATTTTTTTTAAAATTAGTAAAAATTAATTTTAATATATGTTCAACAATGATGACAAAGCTTTTTTTAAAAAATATTTTTTAAGTGTAAAATTAGATTTATAATTTTCTATTATATTAAAAAAACATATAAAAATGTGAAAAATTATATTTAAAATATAATATATAAATTTAATTAATATAATTCAAAAAGGTTACCTTTTTTAATTTATTAATGTAAAACGCACTTGCGTGCTTGGAAATAGTTTTTCAAAAAAAGATTTCCTTTTATTTTCAAAAGGGTTTTATATTCATTTATAATTAATTGATCACCAAATAATTTATTATATATACATTTTTAATCCATATATTTTCAAAATATATTTAATCCTATTCATACCCTCTATTCCACTTACTAAGTGATAACTATAATAGTATTTTAATATTATGTCATGTTTCTTTTAAATTCAACATTGTGTGTAATGAAATCCAAACATGATATTGTGTATAACACAAACAAAAATAATGTTTTTTGTAGTGAATAATTAACATGGTGTTTCATGTAATGAATGGTATCAGATAAATTTAATCCATTAAAAAAATAATTTATAAATACTCGGGGTGTTACACTGAGTGTCAAGCCAAGCAGAATCAGGTGAAAATCAAGTTTGAGGAAAATTTCCTTATCACAGAAGAGGAGGTGACCAATGCAGAAAAAACAATAGAATTTAGAGGCTTCTCAACAGATGATGGATTATCTCAAGTTCTTGTTCACTGGGTTTGATATCTTGGGAATGTTATCTTTTCCTATAATAAAGGATAGGCTCTAACATATGGACCACCCTCCCAAACTTTTGGAATAACTTGTTTAAAATTTATGTATGCTTTAATGAATCCTTTTTTCTTCATCTCGATCATATCAACATGAAAACCAAGAATGAATCCCAAAGTCCATGTGAGTCATGCTCAGTGTGGGAAAAAGAAGAAAAAAAAGATTTATCATTTATACGAGATTGAGAAACACATGCATAACACTTAGGGTATGAACTTTTTTATCAACAATGGAGAGTTTGTTGATACAAAAATATATGGATGAAGGATAGTGATCTATGTACAACTATCTTTATTTCCCAATGTGCGCTAGAACACAAATGGGATAACTCTAGGGGTGTTTAATTCTACCAAAATAATGTGGAGCAATGATGAATGTGAATAGAGATGCCTTGGATTTAGAATGCAATGGGTGGTGTATGATGATAGAGGATGATTTTTGAATTTTTTTTAAATACATATTACACAATATATTTACTATGGATGGGTCAAAATTGAGGATTGATAGTTTACTATTTTTGAATCATAGGACTTATCTCAAAATTTCTTCAACAGTATTTCATAGCACGTACCCATGATGGTAGGTGAGCCAGTGTGGGAAAGAACCATAATTGTTAGGGGGACTATTCGTACATAAATGTTTGATGGGGATCTTATTAAAAGGAGACATTGAGATAGGGTATAAAATTATGGAATGCTAGAACAGAGTTCAATACTCTCAAAATTACACCATCATGGATTTGAGCACATTGGATAGGCATATCAGTCTAAACAAAGGTTAGACTCATATTTCAAGGGGAGCATTTTCTCAAATACTGAGCGGTGGTTATGGAATATGAATTATGTGGTAATTTACTATCAATGAAAGGGGGAAAGGTACTTATAAAGATAGGGCCTAATATACTTAACAATTTTACATCATGCAATGAGGAAAATGGACACACAGTTTAACATCATATGGTTAGGATGATGTACATGCAATTTAATGCCATGCTACGAGGATCAAGTACACAGATATTAACATCATATGGTGAGGAAAATGCATTATACAATTTCTAATGTGATGTGAATTGAAAGTTTATATCATAATTTATCATGATGTGTATAGGTCATGTGAACCAACTTGAATAACACCCTCTTATACATGTGACAGGGGTGTAAGAGGGTAACACAATAGGGGTGATCCCTAGGGGAGACCATGAGGAAAAGTTATCTTAAAATTTGGCTCTAAATGTTTCCCAAAATGAATGTTTTGGTGAGTATAACCATGTTTTTATTGGGGTCCATTCTGGGTCCCTAATGTCTTTATACATATTTCTTTTTATGCCCTTATTTTTTCCCTAGTCATGAGAGTGACCTGGCGGGGGAGTCTAACTCTTGTTCTGTTTTCCACTATTGGTTTTCAACCTGATAGACTTTTTTACCTCTTGAATTTGGCAATTTAACGTCATACCAGTTGGACCATGAAGTTTAAAATAGTATATGGTCATAATGCTTGGACTATGGGGTTGAAAATAATTTATGGTCATAATGCTTGGACCATAACTCATAGTTTAAGGTCATAGATATTGGAACATGGATGAAAATAGTTTTAAAGGATGAAATGGTTATACCTAAGGATTGTATTGTTCTATAAAGGTTCTTATGACTTAAGAGTGTTTGAAAATGATGGGAATGGTGTGACTAGGGGGCCCTACAACATGAAAAAGAATCTAGGGTGAGTTGCACATAGTTTAAGGTCATGAGGAATGGACCATGAGTTGCATGATTCAAAGGAATTTGTGTGCAATAGGAATGATGTAACATAAATTGGATGAGGATACTAGGAGGACCTTTCATATGAAACATCAATAATATAACTTTTTCATATTTTTAATGTTGTGATTCTTAGAATCGGGGATCCTAGTTTATGGTCGTAGAGTTCAGAATGATGGGTGAATGTCTTAAAAGTACATGAATATAATTTAAGAGTGTAAAACCTACTGTAATTGAGATCCAATGAGGCTTGATGACACATGAAACATTCCAACGTTGACTTGCACATATCTTAAAGTTGTGATTCTTGGACATGGGATCCTAGTTTAAGGTTGTAATGTTTAAACAAAAGGGGTAAACCCATGCATCTCAATCTTGTTCAGGTAAATTCCCTCTTAACACATAATACTATGTGATCTATGTTTAATGTGATCAAAAATAACATGTACGTAGTTATCTTTGTTTGTAGGGGAGAACGGGGGGAAAATTGATCGTCTTAAGGAATTCCCATGAGGGTAGATCATTACTTTCAAAACCAGAATTGTAAAGGAAGAATGACTGATGGGAGGGGAGTACCTGTTTATGACATTCAAAACACAATATCTATCCTTCATTAATCAAGGATGTGGTGAAAAAATCTAGGATTTACCATTTACTGAGTTTGGAACATACGAGTTTCCATCAGTTACCAAGGATCCTTTAAGGAGTGATCCCAATACGGTAGGTGAGGTAATGTGTCCAGGAAACATTATCATTAAAGATCCCATTTAGATAGGTAGGATGATGATTATCAAAATATAATGAAGAAATAAGCATGAAAGTGGAATTGGGGGGTGTCCTAAATGGAATTTTGAGTGCCATCAGAGCTATTCCTCCATGTTCTCAAATGCACTGGATGATCATATCGGTAGGCAAGGATCAAGACTCGACTGAATGGGAGGGGGATCAGTTGATGGTAGATCTGAACCTAGAGTATGTGATCCATGCATCACTATGTATCCCATGGGAATGGGATCAAGCCATACATAGTTCTGGAAATTGGCATGGTAGAAGACCAATACCGTTTGGGATAGTGTACTCTCATGAAAGGAAGTCGAATCTTATCATATTGGTTATATGGGGCATCTATGTTCCCTACATAGGGAAATACTATAGTTCAAACTCATGCAATATAATAATTGGTTCTTGTTATACCATTATTATCATATAAGGAATATGAGTTTTATACAGGGTAAGGATAAAATTTAACATCATATACTTATGAAATTGGTTTTTATTTATCCCATATTTTTTCAATAAGGAATCCCAATTTTATAAGGGGAAACGATATAGTTTAACATCATTTTTTGGAGGATGTTGGTTTTTGGTTAACCAATAATTTCATGAAGATGAATCATGGTTTTTATAGGATCTAAGGATACAATTTAGTGAAACATGTTGAGGGTGTTTGTTTTTGGTCATACCATACTTTTTATAAGAGGAATCCTACTTTAATACAGGGTGGAGATATGGTTTAATATCATAAACTAAAGATGTTTGGATTTATAGATTAGAGTCATATAGCATTGACAATGGCTATTACTAGTTTAAGGTCACAGAGATCAAACTAAATGGTGTGTGTGTCTTAAAGAGGAATGTGTGGAAAGTAAGAGTGGTAAACTAATGTGAAAGGGGGTCAAAAAGACTCCTTAACACAAAAAATTCCATGATGAATTGCACAGAAGATGAAATCATGGCACTGAGGGAGGAAAGACCCCATAATTAGTTGATGATGGGGATGGACGCATGATATGAGATATGGGCATCAAAACACATCCCTTGGGAATTGGAACCACGCCACACATAGTTCTGGAACATGTTAGGGTAGGAAACCAACACTTGTAAGGTAGAGTTTTATATGGAGAGGACACTAAATCATATCATTTTTTTATATGAGGTATCCTATGTTCATTCCTGTGGGAAAATTTATAGTTTAATTTTGGGTGGTAAGGATGTTCATTTTTTATCTCATATTTTTCATATATGACATACTAGGTATACACAAGGTAAGGCTGCAGTTTAACATCTTATGGTGGGGATGAGTGTCAGGCTTACACATTGAGCTGTCCTTTCTTTCCTTCCTCATGTGGGGTCATGGGTGAATCCTGATTCACTGGTGAGACAAGGAATATGATTGGTATTTATGCCTAAATTTGATTCCCATTGTGAAATTAAGGTGTGATAGTGATATAGGTAATGGGTGATTTTGTGATGAATTCATGGCTAGTCTCAAAGACAGGAGGTCTATGTATCACTACGTATCCCATGGGAATGAGAATCAAGCCACACGTAGTTCTGGAATGCAGCATGGTAAAAGTCCAAAACCAAATGTAGGAGGGTATATCCTCTATAATGAGGATGGGTCTTCTATTCTATAGATTAAATTTCGCACATAAGGATTCTGGAAACATAGTTTAAGGTCATGTAACTAAGACTATTGGGAATTTGAAAAATGGTTTAAATTCATGATGTTGGGACTAGGGAATATTTTTAAGGACGTTTTCATGGAATGAAAGAGGAAAGATATATGATAAATGACGGTGATAACAAACCATGTACCATATAAATATCATAAAAAATACTCCATATAGTTTAAGGTCACAATTATTGGACCATAAGTGAGGCTAAAGGGACAAAGGCTGGTGAACACAATCCCCCCTATGGGAAGGGTTAATGATGAATTGGTGGTTGGGCCTGAAGGCATGGTGTATTGGAATCACTATGTATTCCATGAGAATGGGAATCAAGCCATATGTAGTTCTGTAATGCAGTGTGGTAGGAGACTGATGCTGTAAGGGGGGAGGGGAATCCTCTCTGAAGTGGGAATTGATAAATCTCATGTTTTTTGTGGGGAATCTTGTGTTTATGACATGAGGTAAGGATATAATTTATTTCCATGTGTTTTGAACATTTTCTTTATGTATGGTCATCCCATATTCTTCGTATAATGCATCCTGGATTCCTATGGGGTAATGTTACATTTTAACTTCATTCACTAGGGATGTTTTTTTTCATATCACAATTGTTATGAATGGAATACCATGTTTATTACATGAGGTATGATTTTAGTTTATTGTCGTGCATTGAGGATGTCAGTATCTATAGTTTAAAGTCATACAACTCAAGAATATGATGATTTCAAATAGTTTAAACTCATAATTCTTGGACTAAATAGGATAAAAATAGTTTAAGTCCATAATTCATGAACCATAAGGGGCCGCTTATAGTTTAAGGTCATAGAGCATGGACCCTGGTTGATGTATTTTAAGGTCATGTAGCGTTGATCTGGGTTGCTATTATTTCTGGTCCTGTAGCTTTGACCCTAGTCTTCATGTGAAGTACTACTTTAGAAACATAGCATTAGTGGGAGGTGTGATACACTCTCCATCCAAGGTGATTAAAGAGTATGATCCATTATAATAGAACTTATAGATTAATTAATGTACTTCTCATTTTGGATCCAACATTAGAGGCTTTTTTATGGATATTATCGGTGTTCTAAGATCCAATACCATGTCACTCTAGATGAAGATGTAGAGGTGAACCTTTATTTTGAATGCTCTTTCCATCGTGTTATGGTGTATCTCTAAGTTATGTAAGGCCTAAATCCTATTTTCCTTATGGGACTTCAACCTAGGCAGATGGAATTATTCAATTCAATATGGTGTCTTATAGACATAAACATTCATCCCGAGTGAAAAAAGTTGAACCTCAATGAGAAAGTCTACCTATGTTCCATACACTAGGGAGTACAGGGTTTCCTGGATGGAATTTTGAGTAATCTCTTAATAGGACCAAGGGAAATTATGGATCTTTTAGGGATAACTCTTTTTGTTGTAAACCGCCATTTTCTATAAGTTTTTAGAGAGGTTCCTATTAAATTACTCAATATTACAATTTTTCGTTATATAGTAGTGAGAAGTATGGTTATACGGGATGATATAATTGGCATACATTTTCCACACTTGACAGATCAAAAATTGGTTTTATTTTCCATGAGAACAGTGTGAGGCACTCCGAGTGATGGATGATGTTGTAGCTTAGAAACTCAATCACATATAGAGTTTTGATTGATTTGAGGGGAACCAATTCTTTCCATTTGGAAAAGAATTCTATTGTGGTCAAAATGAACCTACACTGTCATGTTTTTACTGGTACGTATGGTCCCATAATGTTGAGTTCCCATACTACAAAGGGATAAAAATATTTTGTAGTGTAGAGAAGCTTCATTGTTTGAGTCCCAAAGTTAGCATGAATTAGACCTGAATGTCACCTATTTGAAAAAAAAATGTTGTCATGGAACATGGTGGGAAAAAATGTAGTGACTCATATTTTCAATGTATTATTTTTGGATATTTATGGATTATTTCTAAGACCATGCACTAAGACAACATGTGATTCTAAAGCTTGGTGTGCTCATAATTAATATTAAATATATATTAAATAAAACACATGTGCAGTTTTCCCAAAAAGGGGGAATATGTTCTAAATAAAATATCATATCATAAATCTGAGGTTGTTTACGAGTTTTGGGTATGGGTTGTACCCTAGGTCCGATATAACCTTGGAATGCGTCGGGCGTTTGGGTTGAGGCATGATAGTGGGAAAATGTTTAAAATAAATTAAATTAATAAATTATTATTTTTAATTTCCCAACCAAATAATACCTCTATAAGTATACAATTATGAATAATTTTTAGTGTTATCCACATAAACCTAGAGCAATTGGAGAATTTTTTGAGAGAGTGTTTGAGGATATCTCTATGAGGAGCGACATCTAGACCATAGTTTGATGATAGGTACACAATGAGATTCAAGGATCTTACAAATGACTATGGTACAACTTCGTTATTTGTTAGTGATTGGTCTGAATTGATATAGGATGTTGTCTTGTTTGGATTTATCCCCATTTTATGGTTCCTATGATGAATGAGAATCAATCAACTAATTAATTGATTCCCAGATCATGTGTATTGAAAGTCCATGTTATATTTATCTTGGATTTTGGGTAATTTCTTTGTGATTATTTATTTATATTTTCATTCATCATTATAATAGAAACAAATCAAGGCTAACATAAACAATGGATGGGGTTCATTCCTCATGATTGTGATTGTTCTTTTATTCCCCATTTCATCATTCATCATAGAAAAATTTCTTAGCCCACAGTTTGATGAATACCGATAAATCAAATGTTGCACATCCATTTCTTGGTACAATTATTCCATATTGTAGATCTGAGCTCAGTATAAAACAATGATTGTGGGATGATGAAAGTGTTAGTATACCATATAGATATTGGATACCCAACTTTAGTTATTTAGTAAATGATAATGGATTGACATGTGATGGAATTTTTCCAAATAGATTCAAAGGGTGGATCTTATTGTTTAATGATAGCAAGGACAATCGACCAAAGAATCACATTTTCCAGCAAGGTGGATGGCTAAATCAATGGTTAGAGGTGAAGGAGAGAATGCATAATCCAGATTGATATTTTCGGTAAATGACATAACACATGATGTGTATTGTGGATATACATGCAATGTGGGACTATCACAGTTTTGGCTAGGGTTTCAAGATGAACTTATGTATCACATGGTGTGTGACCCTGTCACATGGTGTGTGACAGTGTCACATGGTGTGTGACCTTGTCACATGGTGTGTGACTATTTTTAAGTTGGATTGGAATGTACCTCAAAGGGTACACAGACACAACCCTGAATACAATTCCAAATATATGTCGTGTACTCCCACATGGACATGACCATGTAAGGTGTACACTGGTAGATCCATGTACTTGGACACAAGAATAGGTACATGGGCATGATCACATCATGTACTTTTACAAAGATATGGAAATGGATCATTTACATGAGTAGGACCCAATTCCAAAGGGAAATTCCATATAATACTAGTGAAAATTGTGTAATCCTTTAGAGTTAGCTTGGATCCCTTATCCTCTTTATCATAGAATATTTTCATTCAGGTGTTTTCCCTATATCCTTTTTCCAGAGGGTTAGTATGGAATAACTTACTACACATATAATAGTGATCTCCTGAGTAAGATTTCTTATATGGAGTTGATTTAATCCTTTTGTGAGTCTCAAAGTGAGATCCTTTATCATCTTCTTTCCCTAGGAGGAGTTCTTGGTATTGTCATGACCAATAATTTTTTGGTGTCGATCCTTTATTTAGTGTGTTATTATAAATTTATTTGTTGTTATACCCTATTTTATTGGGTATGATCCTAATATGTGTATCATATCTATTCATACTTCTATCATATACTTCCTATGATGGGACAAAAATAGAAAAACCTCTCTGATGAACTTCCTCAGTGTTATCTGACTTGTGGAGTGTGTTCTCCTCGAAGGGTACTATATAGAACATTCAAACATGATCCTAGGATGATATTAAAAATGTGAATTTACTTTTGGAATTCATGTATTTTTTGATTATATCTATATATTATTTTAATATTTGTTGTAGAAATATACCTTTGTAAATATGACTACTATTATTGTTGTTACATGCTTTGTGGTTTCAGGGTTTCCTACTAGGTATTGTTATACGTATACCTACATGGGATTTTCCCACACATGTCTTGTCCTATGAAGATGATTGAAATTTTAATGGAGTCCAAGAGGGAAAATTACAAGATATTTATTAATGATCTGTACATACCTAGGTGAGTTTATACGATTATCTTGAAATCATCCCCCATCTTTACTTTCAAGATGGACTTTTTTCAGACCCTTTTGGTGGGCTTGTATTTAGTCCTGTTCAGTTTCCATTAATTGTTTTTATACTATAGTTTTGGAATTTAGATGTATGAATTCATTTTTTAAGTTGTTTTATATCTCATCAGTTTATAGTCTTAGAGATGTGTGAATGTGTATAGGTACTTTAAGATAAGGCCTCCCATGTTAGTGATATTCTTACATGGTGCTAGTATCCATCCCCTGGTCAATTAGAGGCAGACTTGGGGATTCACAAAACAAGTCCCACTGTGAAGGTTCATGATAGGGTGGTATCATAGTATTCAGTTCTAGATTAATATTGGAGTATGTGAGATTGGTTTTTGGAAACAATTTTAAGTGTTTCAAGTTTGGATTTTAGGAAAGGGAATCTAGTGTTGGTACATCAACTGATGTATCAATACACTGGCACTATGATCACCATCCTTTCAATATGGCATATGAGAACACTAGTTGTAGGGATAAAAATGGTACATGCATCATATAATATTGGGTTGTAGTTTCCATGTCCATATCGAGTCATCTCTCTAGATATACTCATTGACCAGGGTACATCCTGTTTAGTTTCAGGATGCCTGCATGACATATGCTAGCTAGGATTTAATATCAGGATAATGAGGCGGATCCCCTCAGTGATGAGGATTCATTGAAGGGATTAGTTCTAAAGGTGTTACCTCTAGGTGGTTCACTAACTATTCTACCACCTGTCGAGCAACAGATGATCACCACAATACTAGTTGATGAGGTGCATAGGCTAAGCACACTTCATGATTTCCAATAATAATGAACCTCAGGTTCCAGGGAAATACAAATATAGAGGTGGATTAGGACTTTAATTCATCATTGACACAAGTTTTATATATTTTTAGGCCATCAGAATATCATATAGTGGTTCTTCCAATAATCCCTCTATATGGACTTGTAGGGTGATATTGGAATTTAGTGACCGAATATTCTGATTAGGGGACTCTAGCTTAGTAAAATTTCAAGTAACTTTTCATAGATTAGTTTTATAAAGCTACATTGAGTTATGTACACATCAAAAAGATTCTACATCTTCACCAGGTCAGTATAAAAGTAGATGACTATTCATCAAGTTTCACTAACCTCTCTAGGTACTTGTTGGATATAGTTTGTGATCCATTATTTTGGTCTCCTCCCTTCAAGAGAATACTGATTGGAGACATTCAATCCAATGTTATAACTATTTTTATTTCTACCTATTTTGGGGTTCTAGAGAGAGCCTTGGTGGTTGAGAGTTTTCTGGTTGAGAAAACACAAATAGGTTCACAGGGAGAGGCAGTTCTACTCTTGTGGTGGAAGGGGACATCTTGTATGAGATTGTCCCAACTACTGTATGGCCAATAAGAAGATTGTGGATGAGACACCAAGTAAGAAAAACAAAAGGAGAATATAGTTTTATAGTGAATTTGTTGTGGAATAGGATATTGGAGAGCAGTTAGAGGTGCTAGATGCTTTGACATATTACCACCACCACCCCCAGGTGGTCCATGCCTGGCTTAGGGAGTTGGAGGACAAGGGTGGGGGAACTTATAGGCAGTCTAGGCATGTGAACCAGAGGCTCCAAGAATAATATGAGGTATGATTTATGTCTTTTATACCTTATATTTGGTACTTGTAGACATAGGTGATAATAATTCCTTAATTTAAACATATTTGGTCTGAGACTTAGAGATTTCAGTTGAGCCCTTAGCCCAACCCTTATTCGAGGAGATTCTTACTGGAGATGAATCTGTGATCACACACATGTGATGATAGTGTGAAATGAATCTTGGATGTGAGAGTTTTTATTGGGATATATTTGTAGTACTGATGATGAATTATGATTTCTTCTTAGGTATAGATTGTTTATCTATAGTTTATGCCCAGATATACTATTTCAGGTGAAGGACATGTCTTGTATGCAGTGACAATACTAGGTTTTCTTTTGGGGGGGGAGAAGGAATCCTATGTAGTGCATTATGGACTCATTCATAAGAGAATACAGTTAATTACTCATCAGTTAGATATCATGACACTTGGTGCAACATATGTTTTGAGTTTCTAGTTCCTTGCAGTGGTGGTAGAGTATGAGGAAATCTTTCTTTAGTATGTTCAATGATTTCCTACCTAACATTAGATAGACTTATGAATTTATCTACACATTGTGGATACCCTAATATATATTCCAGCATATCATATGTATCCCATATAGATTTTTGAGATGGGGGTGAAGATGGTCAAATTTCGGAGGAAGGGATTTGTTAGACCTAGTGTTTCACCATTGGAAACCCTAGTTTTGTTCACCAAAAATGTGGACGGGAGCTTAAGGTTATGTGTAGACTACTGGATCTTGAAATAGGTGAACTTTAAGAACACATATCTTCTACTAAGGATTAATGACCACTTTGATCAGTTGAGAGGGGAACAATGGTTCTCAAAGGTTTAACTTATATGAGGATATCACCAGTTGCGAGTACATAATGAGGATATAACAAAGACAATATTCAGATGTAACTGCGGTCAGTATGGTTAATTGGTGATTTCCTTTGGTAGGAAGAATTCCCCTTCAGTGTTCATGGGACTCATGAACCAAATATTTCATCATTTATTAGACCAGTTTATAGTGGTCTTCATTGATGATATCCTTGTGTACTTGACATCTGAGGAGGAGCATGTGAGGTACTTGAGGTTGGTTTTAGACATAATCCAAGAAAATAATATTTAAAAGAGGCCCTAAAAGTTTTAGTTCTAGATTAATGTCGTCCAATTTTTAGGAAATGTTATCTTAGAAGATGATGTGGTAGTGGACCTGGTGAAGGTTGAAGAATTGTTAGCTTGGGTGCCACCCAAGAGCATGAAGGAGGTGTGAAGCTTCATGGGTTGGTAGGATATTACCGGATATTCATATCTGAATTCTCCAGGATATCATCCCCCATAAAATATTTTACCCTAAAGGGGCATCCTTTCATGTGGATAGAGAGGTTCCAATGTGGTTTTCAAGAGTTGAGATAGAGATTGAAGAGCACTCCCATCCTGAGATTTCCAGAGGAGGGTGTCAATTTTGTAGTGTTCTATGATTCATCAAGAACCTGGATTTGTTTTTTTTTCTAATGTAGTGGTAGGTTCTGATTACCTATAGTTCACATTATTTGAGACCACATGAGCTGAACTACATGACACACGATATTGAGTTAGCAGTGGAAGTTTTTTCACTAAAGAAGAGAAGACACTACTAGATGGGTGAGTGGTTTATCATCTATCATGAACACAAGAGTCTCAATTACATATTATCTTATAAGGATCTTAACTTGAGAACTAGTAGATTACTAGAGTTACTCTAGGATTATGACTTTGAGATTTTCTATACTTTAGGGAAGGGAAACATGGTGAAATATTCTCTAAGTAGAATATCTTGTTCGCAGTTGATAAATCAGGAATTGGAGTAGTTGTACTTTTTATAGTTATCTTTTATGGATAGATATGGAATATATTACCTCAAGTATATGGTTTTTATCCCTATGATTTTATAGTGAGTTAGGGAGGCACAACATAGGGTTACTGATTTTGAGGCCATACGTAAACAAATATCCACTATACATGTTTTTGATGGATTTTTTGAAGGTGGGGAGCATGTATTTATTTTCATAGCTTGATTGATGGTATTAGTGATGTTGTGGGAGGTGGTTTTGAGAGAGTTTCATACATCTCATTTGGAGGTACATCTAGGTGTGCTAAATATGTACTAAGACCTCTGATGTCAGTTTTGGTGGCCATGAATGAAGAAGGGAGTTGCAAAGTTTATATCTCGATGGATTAATTTTCAGTTAGTGAAGGCTAATCACCAAGTTCTAGTGTGTTTAGCTCAAACCCCTTGAGGTTACAAAGTGGAAGTGGGATGGGATATCCATGGAATTCATGGCAGGGTTACCATGTACATCCAAGGGACATGATTCTATCTGGGTGATTATTGAATGCATCAAAAGGTCAGGCCACTTTCAAGATATCAAAGTGCAGAGCTCAGTAGAGATGTTGGGATTCCCATACATGCATGAGATAGTCTGATTCCATGGAATTCCATTTATGATCATTTTTGACCTTGATGCACACTTCACATCTAAACTATTGAAGGGATTGTTGGAGGTTTTTTGGACTCAACTGCATTTGAGCAGGGATTCTCACCCCCAAACTAATTACCAGACTGAGAGAACCATTTTTATTTTAGAGGAAATGTTGGAACCTTTCATGTCAGACTTTGGTCATAGTCTCGAGGATCACATACCATTGGTGTTTTTTCATACAATAATAGTTACCACTCCACTATCAGAATGACACCATTACAGGCTGTGTAAGGGAAACCCTATAGGTCACCACTATACTAGACTGACCTAGGAGAGTAAGTAGTTATGGGACTAGAGTTGGTGTCAGACACTACTAATATGGTAAAGATCATCCAAGAGAGTATTATGACTATATAGAGCCTTCATAAGTCCCATGCAGATAGGAAATGAATTCCATTGGAGTTTGAGGAAAGAGACAATGTGTTCTTATAGGATTCACCTCGACATGGATTATGGTGGTTTGGATAGGGTGGAAAGATATCTTTGAGATTCATTCTCCCTTTCCAGATACCATAGAGAGTTGCCGAGCTGGTATAACAATTATATTTACCTCCACAGTTAGAACAAGTAAACTAAGTCTCCCACTTATAGTAGTTGAGGGGGTTTGGGCATTTACCATCAGACATTGTAGACTTCGGAAAGTTAGAAATTATTGATGTAGTTACCTTTAATGAGTACCCAGTTGTGATCAAGGATTGATGGGAAGATCCTTCTTGGTTGAGTTATTACTTTAGTTCATGCCCCAGGTAGAATGAGAATTTTTTGGATAACACCTAGGAGAGTGTGGCTAATATGCATGACCAGTACCCACATCTCATTTTATATCCACTTGTTTTGGTTTCTCAGTATGTAAATCTCCAAGGTGTGGTGAATTTAGCAACTCATATTTCTGATGCATAAATTTTTGATATTTTATAGATTATTTTTGAGACCAGGAACTGATATGGAATGTGATTCTGAGGTCCAGTGTTCCCATAATAAATTTCTGAAATATATTAATTATATTAAATAACACACACACATGGTTTTCCTAAAAAAGTTTCATATCTTCTAAACAGAGGGTCGAATTAGAAATATGAGGCCTCTATAGAGTTTAGATCATAGGATTTACCCTAGGCATGATATAAACTTGTAACGTGTTGGGAGTTCAGGTTGAGGCCCGATAATGGGAGGATGCTTAAACTAAATTAAATTAATAAATTAATTTATTTTAATTACCTAACCTAATAATAATTCAATAAGTATAAAATTTTGAAAAATTCTTAAGGTTATTCACATAAACCAAGAGAAATTAGAGCACTATGGGAGAAATAATTGGAGGATCTCTCTTATGGGAGTGACTGTTGGATCATAGTTCGATGATTGATACACAATGAGAAATAAGGATATAAAAAAACCATGATAGAGCTTCATTTTTTGTCAGCCATCAATCCAAATTGAGGTAAGATTTTTTATATGGATTGATTCCCATTTTATGATTCCTATAATCAACACGAATCAATCAAATAATGCATTGATTCATAAATTTAGTGTGGGTTACGTTTTTTCATGTTTTGGGGAACTGTTTTGTGTTTATTTATTTATCTCTTTGTTAATCATTATAATGAAAAAGAACTTTATCAACACAACATTGGACAAGGTTATTTCCTTGGGATTATGATTGTGATTTTCCTCCCCATTTCATTATTCCGCACCAGTAATTCTCTTGGCCCATTTTTTAATGAATACTTAAATATCTAATGTTTCACAACCATTTCTTGGCACAACAATTTGACATCATATATTTGGGATCAATAGGATGGGGTGATTCTGGGAATATGGAAGTGGACAAAGATCAGATAGATTTGGGATACCTTATTTGTGTTCTTTGGTGCATGACGATGGATTTATGTTATAGGGAATTTTTTTAAATAGATTCAAAGGTTTAATCCCATTGATTGATGATGAAAAATCCTACCAACCAAAAAATCCCATTTTTTGGCAAGGTGGGTGGATGGATTAGTGTCTGGAGGCATGGGAGTTGACATAGAATCCAGATCAAGATTTTTTGGGAAATTTTGTAACACACGATGTGTACTACAGTGTTAAAGGACCTGTGGAACCCTCACAATAGCATTTAGGGTTTCAAGATGAAGTTAAATATTACACATCATGTAACCTTATCACATGGATTGTAATCCTATAACATGGAGTCTGACCCCTTTCCAGTTGGCTCAGAATGTACCTTGGAGGGTACATGAACACAAACATAAGTATACAATCAAAGACACGCCATTTAATCCCACACAGACATGACTAGGCCAGGTGTACATAGGTAGATCTATGTACTTAGACATGGGAAGAAGTTCACAATCATGGGCATGCCATGTACTTTAACATGGACATGGCCACATTCTATTTACATGGAAAAAAACTAATACCGAAGGGACATGCCATGTACTACTAGTGCATACCAGGTACTCCTTCAGAGTTTGATTTTATCCCTTGTACTATTCTTCTTAGATAGGTTTTTAGGGATAATTCCCTATATCATTTTACCTAAGGGTTAGTATGGAATCACATAATACACATAAGTTAGTGATCACTTCCATATGACTTCTTGGATTGAGATGTTGTAATCCTTCCATGATTCCTAGATTGTGATACTCTATCATCTTCTTTCCATAGGTCTACATCATGGTATCACCATGACCAACACTCTTTGGGGGCCGATCCTTTACTTAGTGGGTTATTATAGATTGTGTTTTGGGTATGAACCATTTCCTTAGGTGTGATTTTCATTTGGGTATCGTATCTCTTTAGACTTCCAACATATAATTCCTACAAAGAGACCCAATGATCATGACCTCTCGAATAGACATAATCAGTTTTATCTAACGCATTGAGTGTGTTCTCCTATATGATTTCTATATGGAAATTTTCGGCAAGATCATAGGATGGTATTATTGTTGTAACATTACTTTGAGACAATGTGACTTTCTGGTGTAAAAATGGAAATTCTTGTTATATGTTTTGTATACTTATACCTATGTGTAGATGACTATTATTTTTATTTATATGCTTTGTGGTTTTAGGGTGTCCTTCTGCGTATTGTTATACTCACCCTTTCAAGGGATTTTCTCACACATGCCGTGTCCTGGGAAAACGATCAGCATTTTGATAGATTCCTAGACGGACAAATAATAAGAAGTGCATAGAACTCTAGACAGATGGAGGTATGTTTCTAGAGTTATATTGACTGTAGTCCTCAACTTTACTTTCAAGATGGACTTTTTTCAGACTCTTTATGGTGGCAGTTCATTTTTCCATGTTTACTTTCCCTTACTTGTTATTGTACTTTGGTTGTGGGATTTAGATGCATACATGCATGGTTTGTCGGATGTTTTACATTTCAAAATTATATGGGCTTGGATATGTGTGTGTGTGTGTGTTTGTATATATATATGTATAGGTAATTTAGGCTATGTCCTCCCATGTTAGTTATATGCCTACTCAGTGCTAGTCACAAGCCCCAGACCTATTGGAGGTGGACTGGGTAGTCATGAAACCTGACCAATTAGGATGGTTCATGACTAAAAAGTAACCCATCCTTTGTATTTGGTGGGAGTGCTTCAATCCTGCTTTATGGGAACCATATGATCTGACAAGAACCACCTGCATGATCTGAGTTATCTCATCTCCTTGGATACAAAAAATTATAATTCTATCGAACCCACACCTATAGAGGGTTTTCCCAAGGTTAATCCCTCTATAGAGAGTAAAATATGTTGTATTCTAGAAGATTCACTCACACTCATCTTGGTCTGGTAGGAGAATTACATTAAGGAGATATTCAACAGAGGGATCCTTCTAAAAGAGAGTTTCCTTGACTATGGGGAAATTTGATGGCCCCAACATATTATTAATGAAATCAAGATGATATACGTATGGGTTTCCATAATATGATATGGAGAGGGTGACAAAAATTTAGTGTTCCATATGAATGACCATGTAATATTGGTTGGGTTCTGTGAGGGACATGAGTAAAATTTATAAAGCATCAAAATGACCATTATGAAACTAAGGAACACGGGTCACCTATAGCTGGGAAGGGAACTTGGACATCGGCTAATAGGTTCATTCCAATAGGGGTGAAATATTTTTCTTTATGATGATTTATTCACCATTAACCTATTTTAATACTAGCCATAACTCTCCCTTTTCATGTAAATAGGGGAAATCAAATTTGAGGGTCAACTAGAGACCAATAATGAGAGCCTGATATTTTGACTCATTATCAGTGCAGCCTTATGACAATAGAAATGAGTATAGAAATATTGAATATTCCAAGTTGATAAAGATGATCCCCAAGCCTACCTTATTGAGCATGGGGTTATTGAGCCTTCTACCAGTCAAACTTTGGGATACACCATCAAAATTCATGTTCCAAAATAATTCAGCCTGGTCGACTAAGAGAATAGCTTCATCCAAAAAATCAACATCCATGGGAAATTCTTTAGGGTTTGGATGTATATCCAAGAAGTCATCTAGTGCTTGTAATTTGATATCCTTTCATATAAAAAACTTGATGTTGAACTACTAGAGGATCACCACCCAGTGCACTAATCATCATTTCATCATGGGGCGACTGAGGATACACCTTAATGGGTTTAATCCGAACACAAATTATATCTCATAGTTCAACAAATATTTTCATAACTTCTACACAAAAAATACCAGTGTAAAGAAACTCTTCTCAATGGGGGAGTATCCAGTCTCCATGTTGAGGAACATACAATTGAGATAGTATAGGTTTTTTCCTACCCTTGTTTTTGTGATATAAGGGCACCAAGGGACCATTCTAGAGGAGTCACATAAAGGACAAAAGGATTTATTCAGATGAGTGCAATTAAATTTGGAGGTTATATCAGGTACTACTTAATTTATTCAATGGATGTTTGATATTATAAATCCTAATAATGAATGATATATTTTTTTCATGACCTTTGAAAAGGGATTTCACTTTCCAGTCATATTTTCAATAAATCATTTTATATAGGATAGGTTAACTTATAGGCCTCAAAACTCCCAAAGATCTCTTGGGGGAGCCATTTTATTGACATTATTGATTTTATTTGGGCCAATATTTGTGCCTCAATATCTTATGATAATGAAAATAAATTTTCCAGATGTAACCCTAAATGCGAACTTCAAGGGGCTCATCTTCAATTATTTGGAGTGGAGGAAGTTGAAAACATTCTCAAGATCCTTGATATGGTACTGAAGCTAGATTTATTTGATCACCAAATAATCCACATAAAACTACTCCAAAGGTCTAAGAATTGTATTAAATATGTGGTGCATGGACCAATAGAATGTGGACATAACATTTTTCAAGATGAAAGTCGTCAGATGGTAGCATAAAGTTCCTTGTAGTTCCCTTAAGGTGGAAGGATCCTCATCCTCAGATTCCATACAGATCTGATTATAACTAGAGTATCCTTCCATGAATGAGAGGGCCTAGAATCCAACCATATAATAAATCAAAATATCTATATCCATAAGTGGTAAATAATCTTTTGGAAAATGGTTGTTGAGGTCCTAGATGTCAACGAAGACTCCAATATTACAATTCTTCTCTTGACTGGGAGAATGTTGGATGACCACCTTGGGTATTGTATATCCCTAAAAAAGTTGGCTTTCATAAGCTTCTGAACCACGAACTCAACCATAGAACCATTAAAGAGGTGCATCTTTATAATATGATACATGAACCTATGATAAGCCACTAGGAGGCCAAGCCGATGAATGAAAATATGAGGGTCTAGCCCTTGAATCTCATCATTTCTCTTGATGAATATGTCATGGTGCTATTTCAAGAAGGCCACATACCATTTATGTTCCTATGGGGATATGGATTCGTTGATCAGTTTCAGCCTCATAACTTCCTTCATATGAAGTTTCACCTATGTTATGTCAACAATAGTGTGAGATACACCCTCTTAAATATAGACAAGACATCTTTAAAATCCTCTTCATTATCAGAGATAAGGAGATCAGAGGGAGGAGGTGATGATTCTAGGCTAGATGACCCAGGGGTGCACTAGTATTTTCTCTGTTAGATATAGAATCCTCAATGAGGGGTTCCCATTATATGGAGACTATGGTTCCAAAAAATATTTATCCAATTCTGTTTAGTTTCTGAATATGAGGTCCACTCTGGATATCAAAGTAATGTTGATGGGCCAAAATCCACCGACATAGCCATTCTTTTTGGAACAGTTGAGAACTCTATGGATTAGGGTCAGTGTGGATAAATTTTTAGTACTTAAAAAGAGTGGGGTCTTCTGATGTCAATCAGGCCTATTCACTATAAGTGTATGAGGTAATATTTGAACACTTATATTTCTTTTATATGATGAAACAACCCACTGACTTAGAATTGTGGGATCTAAACAGTTAATTGATAGAAAAAATATATGTTTCAAGGATACCCATGGACCAACTACAGCGGCTGTTAGATCATTAGGAGCATTGATGTGCTAAACCCTATCAGTGTGGACCTACGTTCCTTCCTTTTTGTGTTAACAAAAATCCAAATAGTGGCCCTCATAGGAGACAAAGTGGGATGTATCCCCACTTAGTACCCCTACTCAACCATCCAAAGAGTATTTGAGGCACTGGTGGTACGAATTGTGGATTGATTCATGTAAATGGATCCATTGAATTCATAGAATTGAAATGTAATTAGTATATTATGAGACGACCATAAATTCTGTGTATGAAATTAGTCCACCAAATTGATTCTTTAGCTAAATTTTTCCACACAGTTTCTTCTAACACATATCATAACCATTTATTTTCTGGTTGGAGGGTGTCCTATTTTCTTATGTATGTCTCATCTTATAAAGCATCTGGGTTGGAATAAGGTTACTCCTAGAGCAAATATCTACTAGATAATAGTATTTTTCTACACCATTGAACTAAAATGTGATATATATAGTGGGAGTATGTGCCCTTGAATGGTGACACCATCATGTTCTCTAGAAAATATGATAATGGCTTGACACTCCTCAAAATTAGACTCCACTTCGCAATAGGCCTTAGCGATAAATACCTCATCCTCAAACTGAAGGGGTATTTTCAAGGATTTTGAAAGGGCCTCAGACATTTCCTTTTACAAGCAATGTTCCTCAAGAATTTATATCCTTGAATGTATGAAGATAGGGTGCTCCAAAAAATCATAATTCTATGAAAGGAGTATATATTTTTCCTATATAGAGTCATTATTTAGTAGAAGGTGAAAATGATTTTGTTTGTTGAATCACTGGGTCTTGTTTAGTAATAGATATATTCTATTATTTTTTATCTAGTATTATCTTAACAAATGATGTATGGGTATCATTTGGCTATGTTTGGGACCATTCTAGATATGGATGACTGTGGTATGCTCATGGATAAGACACATGGTCAACCAGTACAACTGGATATGGAGGTGTGCCCAATGGTGTTGCTTGGGAATGATTCACCTACTTATCCCAATGCAATTCCTATGATCTAGTTACAGTAGCATGAACATCTTGTTTTGAAATGCTGACATAAGAATTCCATCTGTTCTTGTTACCTCTACCGATCCTTCGATGGCATTGGATAGAGACGCCTGAGGAGTCCACATGACATTCCTCATTGTTGGGAGATGTGACGTTGTCCACTAGTTCAGAAACATTCATATAGGTTTATTGTTGCTCTTGATTAGTGTAATAGTTTAGGGATAGATGTACAATGGGTGCATCTCCCAACTTTGGAGGCATGAAGTTAGAAAAAAATGCAAGATGGAATTGAGAATAGTGTGTGAAACTGATTTTCTTTATTTCATCAATGTATGTTCTTCTGATAATTGGGAGACTGCAACAAAAATATAAAGGAAGTGGTCGGATGAGGTATGATAACCACATGAGGTTCTAGATTACTCATGTGGACACAGATGATACCATGGGTGAGAGAAACTATCCTACAACCTAACTAGTCATTTTACTTCTATATCATGTGGCTTGGAGCCTATTACCACTCACCTAAGCCTTCATTATCACTATCATGGTTATTAGAGACATGTATCACCTGTACTAGGACATTGACCAATCTGACTAAACCAGAATATACTTATTTATAGATCCACTCTCTAAAAAAATCATTCATTGATGGTGTGCCCAAGGATTTTACGATATGGGAAATGATTGGCCTGACCAATGAGTTTAGATTTTTGGGGTCTCCAGCATTATTGAAACTTTAGGATTCCCTTTTATAGGCTGAATATGAAGTACCTTGGGATGTTAACATCATTTAAAGAGTATGCATTTTTTTCCATTCTAAAAAATCATTCAAGGATCATGTCCTTGATAATGGCCTAGGGCCACATTCTCTCAATGAGGTGGTTGTGATTGTTGAGGATTTTCATGGAAGGGATCCACTAGGTGAGGCTACTCCTAGATAGGATCATATGAAAAAGGGGTATGCATGTGTACTATCTTAGGAACTTCTTCACACATAGCAGTTGTCTCTACTTTTATGAGACTTTCCATTGGAGATGTAAGGGGAAATGTTTGAGACTATTTTTTGGTCCACTATAAGGATTTTTATAGTTGTTGATATTTTTCAAAGAACTCCTAAAATATGCCTAGGTATTTTAGGGAGATGAGGTTAGGGACCAACTCATTTCTAATATTATCCATGAACATCGTAAGTATCTATTCATAGGAAACTGGCATGTCAACCAAATATGTGAATCCCTTCCATCAGGTGAAGAAGCTAGGGACTCAGTAATTAGTACTCTATTTTCATTATTAGATATAAATGATGACTTATCTCACATGTGTTTGAGTTTAAGTGGTATAGGAACTATATATGGAGGTTCTATTATGTGTCAAGGCACCATGTGGGTAGCTAACTATACTAGACCAACGTACGTCCTTCCAAAGTCTAGAAAAAGCATCAGATCTAGGTAGATTCCTTTTGTTCCATATTACCCAATATTAGACCACCACTATTGGTGAAATGGGACAAATACAAAATCATATCACCCATACCATTAAATAGGATGAAGCTGGGATTACCAAATTCTCAAGGCAATCAAGCATGGTCCACCCATGTTAGGAACAACATTCCTTTGATGAAAAATTTCCCCCTTTTGTGTTTCTAGAGCCTTGAGATGGGTGAAGAGAGTAGCTTTCACATTATATTGGTGTGAATTTTTAGACAATAATGCATTGAAATGATGATCGACTCAAGGAGTAGCAATACTACGAACCCAAGGTGGATAATCACACTACTTTGTTTGGGTGGGTGACTTGTGTCTTAGTCCTTTTATATATCCCCAACTTCTTCCCCAAACAGTTCTATAGAACCACCAAGTTCAAATCAGGTTTCCTGGATGAGGAGGATTGAGTGCCCTACTATAAGATAAATGGGTCCCCTTATGATATTTTCAAGATCCAAGTGTTTTTAGCAATAAGTTCAATGGTTATATTTTAATATTACTAAACTATTGATACAAGACAACTATCTTGGGGTTGAACTCATATTTTGGAACAACTTCTTATGGGTCAGTGGGCTCATCTTATCCCTTGAATTTTCTGGTGTATCAATGAGTAGATGATAAAAACTTATTTGGGGGATCCCAATTCCTGGTACCTGGCTCTATTGATGAGAACATGGAAATGTTATGGGGTATTCTTGGTGATGAATTACCCCTTGAAGTGGGGTTTCTCTATTATTACCTACATCAGTGGTACTATTTCCTTGACCCTCTAGAGGTTCGATGGGGACCACATTCACCATGCTGTAGGTGTGGCCAAATTGATGGTTGTGTTGTTTCAATAATATAGGGATGAAATAGAGGGTGACATACATCCCCCATCATATGATATTCAAATGTTTCAATGTCTCTTTCATGACTCAATTGAGAATATTTAAGATCTTAGAATAGGTTTTCTAGGTATTATAGAAATAACCATATGATTAATGTTGGTGAACTACTAGGAGCATTGCAATCTCAACCCTCTTGCACTGTTGGTGAATGGAATCAATAGGATTGTGTCTCATTGGGTAGGTTGGATGATGGTCCTTAAGGTGGTGAAGTGTTGACCATATATTCTAAGGAAAACTATCTCGTACTTAGTGACAAAATCTTGGATGAAAAATCTATCGCTGTAGGTGAGAAAATCATTACTGATAGTTGGTTAGTGGTGAGGAGTTCCCACAAGTCATCTTGTTAACTACTCAAGGGATAGTACTACTTCTGGTCATCCTAATACTTGATTGGAGTAGGATGAGATAATGGTGATGGAACCAACAAATACCTTCTTTGTTGTTGATTTATCAGGATAGGTGGCATCATCTAGGTAAAATATCAACTATACGATAGAATATCTCTCGAAGGTGGATCCATATTTAAGATCATATCCTTGTAGGAATGGATTTTTACCACTTACTCATTCATGAGGGCAAAAATATTCTTTTGAAGCTCAGTAGAGTTCCCATTATCACTTAAAAGCATCAAAATGAATCATAAAAACTCCATAACATCTAGTGTAGAGGTGAAGTGGAGGGAAAATGATGGTGAAAAAGATGGTTGTGTTGAATTTCCTTGGAATGAGGCCAGAACATCCTCTACCTATAGGTATATTTGGAGGGATTTGGGGAGCTTATGGAATTTGGATTCAATGATTGTAAACCTCAATTGATGGGATTATTCCCCAAGATCTGGTAGTGGGGGTGAAGGTTCCCTCAATGAGTCATCCATTTATTTAGAGTCTAATATGTTGACGGGGATGTGATTCTTCCCATGATATTTCCTATGATCATTTGAGGCTTATCAAAGTGCAATATGTTGAGAGTCACTCATGTTTTCCCATGTGAACTGCAACCTATTTCACAAACATGAACCCCACAAAGGTTGTTTTCCCTCTTTCCCTAGGATGGTTCTTTAGAGCATGACATGTTTCTAGCATGAGGAGAACCTCCACACTAGTTGTTGGTGGTGCAGGGAGGACATATTCACTGGTATTCCTCATCACATGATGGACCGTAACACCATCCGTTGGTGCCTATGACTAAGGGAGTAAAATCGGCATACATGTGAGGTAGATGGGGTGTCATTCCCAGGTAGGAAAAGGAAAATCCCTATTTACCTATTATAGGAATGTGATGGGACACACCATTGGTGGAAGGGACCATTGGAGATGAAAAATATGCCTCGTGTTGATAAATGTTTTGGATCTAACCTTGGCATTGACATTAGGTGTTCTAGACTCGGGCAAAAAGAGCTGGGATAGAGGAAACCCACTCACTAACCTACGGGGATGGTCATTTTTTACATTGACGTGATCTGGTGAGATCCATCTTGGGTAGATCCCAAGCATTGACCATGATGGGTACAACTCAAACATCCCCTACCTCTTGGTATAGTGAAGTAAGATATCAAAGCACTCTAGGCATAGGCTCCCAAAGAGGTTCTACATTGGAATAGGGGATGGTTTCCCCCTACACGACCCTCATAGGTGGAAGTATTGGCTTGGTTTTGATGCCACATGATTTTGGAGGGCCATATACCTAATGGGAATGACCCCTTTTAGCTTGTATCGGAGAATAAGGGTGTCAATAACCCTCCCATGGATGATCTCAAAGGGTGATATGAGAAGTGGGTTCCAAGTAGATTAACACATAGTGGCTGTCATTGTAGTAATATAAACTTACAATATTTCAAAATGAATATTAATCCTACCCCTATGCTTGTTGGAATTAGTTAACCAATATCATGTAGATTGATTCTAATAAAGTATATGGAATCATCCATTAATACAGATACAATGAAATAAATTCCTAATGCTCCTTTTTAAGTAGACATTTATTCCACATTGATGATGTTGCAAACTGAGGATTCCCAATGTCATCTACCCCATGTCTCATGAGAGTTTCATGCTAGGCCCACCAATTTCCTGGTGGGGCCTAGAAGTACATATCTGGTTCTGATGACATGTAAATTTGATAATTCCTCAAAGGTATTAGTCCTCATAGTTTCAGGAGAAGAGATTCACATTGGGTTTACCATTTTTTGAAACTTTTTTAGCTAGGATTTCATGTCGTCCCTTTATCTAGCAGCGATGCACACTAATTTTTTCCTATATTACCACTTCATAAAGGTAGGAATCTTCTATCACTTTAGTCAGAAATGTTAAATCCTTGATCAAAATAGGATGATGGGATATCAGTTCCTCCTTCCATGGATTCTTCCTTGGATATCATCTCATAGTCTGGGCCTCCCTAAAAAATTTATTTCATGTTCATGAAACTGATTTATTGTTCCATCTCAAGGTGGAATTCAGTTAATTATACTTCCTCTATCCTGATATGGCATCAATATTCACCCAAATAAGATAGTAATTTTTAGATTTATTGGAATTTATGCACATTGTGTATGTTGGGTATCTATAAATTATTACCATTTTGAAGTCATAGGCATATCATATGAGGCATATTAGGCATGGAACCTAAGGTATCTTATGTCCTCCATGAGGTAGATCACACCATGAGCGTAAGTATTTTGAGTTTTTTTTACCTCAGGAATCCCATGTTTATTTTATGGGGAATAGATTCATGGTTGGGATGTTGGTTTAACATCTTGTGTGGATAGGTGTGTAATAGGTTTAACATCTTTTGGGGAAATGTGGTTCGCAGGTTTAACATATTATGAGGATAGGTGGGTTTTATGTTTAACATATTGCAAGGAAATGTGGGTGGTTAAGTGTGTCCCCAGGGGGGAATGATCAGACATGAAGAGTTTGTTTAAGTGTTTTACCAGGGGGAATATGATCACACTTGAGGGTTTGGTTAAGTGTTTTCATAGGGAGGAATTTGGTCACATTTTATAGTTCAATGATGATTTGGGGGTGTCAGGATTGAGCCATATGGAGGTACCCAAAATGTGTTGGAATGCTGGGATTGAACCCTATAGTGGTATCCTATGTAACCTATTAAGAAGAATGGATCCAAACCCACGTAGTTCAATGCCATAGTTTAAGGTTGTATGAAAGTACTATCCCAGATAGTTTAGCACTATGCAGTATAGATTCTCATGTCATAGAAGGATAATTAACGAGAGATGGTGTGGGGATTACGCATATGGGTTCCACACTGTAGGAGTTTCATCCCATGGTTGGGGAGGAGGTAGAATCCCATGAGGATCATATCTGGGTAATCCTATCTTCATCACACTGTGTAATACTATAGTTTCACATAATGTGTTGAGGATGTGGTTAAACAGTTTAATATTGTACAACTAGATTGAAGATATATGCAATTTTATATTATGCATCTCAGACATTGATGGGGATAAACCCCAAGGGGGACCATGTCAAAGACAAAAAAAGACATGGTAAAAGAAATATATACCATGATAGTTACATAGTTTCCCTTGGTGATTCCACCTCCAGGGATTTTGTTTCAACTTATCATGTTTCTCTAGGTGGGGCATGGCGTAAACACTGGCAGGGGGGTATCAATGAAGAAGCCCTATGTTAGGGTGCGTATGATTTGGATAAAGAGGCATTAATATTACTATTCTTAGGAGAAAATTTATGGTTATGGACCCGACCACACTTGAAGAAATTTGGGTGAGCATAAGGGATGGTGGTACCGGTATCATGGATATTTCAGGTGTGGTTGAATCGGTTCTGGATTGTTATAAGAGCTCCAGGAACTCGGATTTCATTAAAGGGTATTGGATGAAAGGAGGAACAATGGAGAGGCTTGGAGGATGGTTTTCTCAAAAAAAATTCTTCACTAATATTAGGGGTTTCACTAAGACTACGTATCTCATTAAGGAGAATTATTCACAAAATATGGTGACCATGCCTTGACGTGAAGTCTTGGTTCCCATAAGGTTAGGGTATATAAATATATATTAGGTTATATATATTATTAAAAACCATGGTGGTTCTGTAAAAACTATGGAAACAAAGAATCCTTCTCTATTTTTTATTGAAAAATTGTTCTCCCATGCCAGGGAGGGAGACCTATAGCCACAATTTTAAAAATTATTGCTATAGATGTGGACTATAGCCATGGTTTTGAAAACCATGGGTATAATGGTGGCCTATTGAAACAGTTTTAGTAAAACCATGGCTATAGCCCTTAAAAAACAGGCCTATAGCCACGGTTTTGAAATCTGTGGACATAGTCCACACAAGCGTGGATATAGGTCCATGGAAATGGCCCAAATTTCTACTTGTGATTACACACCATATACTGACTTCCACCTCGGTATGAAACAAGATATGGAATACAATGTGTGTAGTTGGTTAGTATACACCGTGTGACATGTGTCACTCCAAATAAGGCACATGTTAAGAAAATATTGTTGTGTCATGTATTTCATCATGAAACATCATTTATTATCATGCATCTAATTCTATAACATGATGTGTAATGGTAAGTTACTCACCATGTACTACATGTTGGTTTCCAATAACACATTCTACATATATTAATGGAATGTTGTGTGGTAAAAAACACCACAACGACTATATAGTTTGATCATGAAGAGAAACGACTTGTTTAAGTATCAACACACTGTGTGGGGTTTTATGTTGCGTAGTGTGAAGTTAACAATGGAGGCTGTTAATTATTTGTGTAACACAATATTTCATGAGTAAGTATATTTCCTATAATAATTAAATTATAGTAAATATATTTAATATTATTCTAATAGTACATTCCATGTTATCTGTCAAGAACACTTCATGTCCATAATTATTTTAAATAAAAATTGTTTAATTTTTTTAATAATAATTTATGGGGTTCTTAATATGTCTCATGGACCATAATTAAATATAATTTAAGATAAAACAATAAATCTCTTAATTTATTCATTAATGTAAATTTAACATAAATGGAATGACCATAAATGAATTCTTGAAATATTAAATATGTTTACCATTTCATGTTATCAATGATCATTATATTTTCCTGAACTATTTATTTTGTGAATTTATTTATTTTATTTAATTTTTTATTTCATGATTTATTATGTGATATTTAATATTTAAATAAATATAATGACCTATGAAACATATCTCCCTCCATTATTATCTATGGTCTTTCATTTCTAAGAATTATTTTATGTAATCCTAAAGAACTGGTACCCCTCACTTACTTGTGATTGTAAATTTTTAATGTTTAGAGATCCCAACTAGAGGAGATAGTTCAAGACCCCATCTGAGATAAATCCAAACAACGAGATAGACAAGAGAATGGTATATGCTAAATCATTATATAAGATAAGGATAAAGGAGTTATTTCCCCTAGGATCAAGGTTTGATTATCACTACTTGATAAAAAACTAGTAGATAAGGATAATGATCATTTATTATCTATTTTATTCTATTAATACATAGTTATTTATTTATTTATGTTATGCATTGTTCATTTACTTATTTAATTAACTGTGATTACATATCATAAATAAATTAACATGAATTATTAGATAATATAAAATATGTTATATAAGATTTATTTTATTGAGTAAAGTTAATAACTTATGTAAGTTTTCATATAAATTAATTAACATGTATACAAAGTATACAATAGAATATATTATACAGGTGTATTTAATGCGTATATTATTTTATAATGCATGGTAAATAACTTATTTATGTTTCACATAAATTAATAACAATGGGAATAATAAAATGAATTATTTTTACACACCTCAACATAAAATATTATGTCATCAAAACACATTCCATCACCTTATTTAAAATATAAACATAGTTCAAAGTATTGGTTTTTCCCTCAGCAAGATAATTTAAATTATCTTAGAGTTATAATGAAATTTAATGAGTCAAATTAACCTTGTTAACATCAAGATAAGTTTCCCTAGGATTCCATGATTAATTTAGAGGAAAGAGTTGAGGAAATATGAGCATACGATTTCTAGACTGGGGATTCCACTTAATAAATCAAGAAGATGTGAGTTATTTCAGATGGATAGATTAAATAACACCTATATACCATTGAATAATTTTATAAGGACTCCGTATAGTTTATGAGAAGGGAAATATAGAACCTTGACACTATAATATCAAAATTATTGGATATTATGGATCTAATGGTGAGGGATATTGTGTATTGATAACATAGTTGGAGAATTAATTAAATCATTAATTATTTCATAATCAAAAGTCAAGATGAAGTAATAATATTTTAATTTATTTTCTATAGATAATGGAAAGACACAATAAAAATTGATTTTCATTGCGATTAATCATAGAGAAAGAGAATCTAATAACTAGTGAAAACTTCTAGGAGTAGTTGAAGAGCCTTTACATTATAAAATGTTAATAAAGGATGTTTTGTGTATTGGATTCCCTTATTCATACTAATACTTCTAAAAAAGTGAATGGGGAAGGTAAGAATGTATTCTATAAATAGGTGGAAAATTCATTGGATGACCAATTGTTAATATTATCATCCATGTCCAGTGATATTTATATGATTTATGAAGGCATAGATTCTTTCAATTTTTTCCTTATTTTGTGATTTTTATCAAGAGAAAGTAATACATGTGAGGTTTGAAATATAAAATGATAATTTTTACAGGAATTTTAGGATAAGGTATCATTATCATACCTTATTTAGTTAATATTATTGGATACATTGAAAATTTAGATATTTTAGGATTCAAACTACACAAAAACCTATGTACAATTTACATAGTATCCACTCTTCTACTATTTTTCTAAATATTTATTATTATTTTTCATATGAAAAATATATATAAGTCTCTTATGGGTCTTTTTATTTTGATTCAACAAAAATATAAATACATGAAGTGGGATAAGTCTTCAATCCTTATGGTGAACAAAAATAAAGTCAAGTAAAAAAGGTCTAAGGTAGGATCTAAGCCAATGTATCCAATAAAATCCCCTTTAAATATGTAAATGATCTCATGTTAAGATAAATAGTTTTATTTCATTTGTTTTTCATATGGAAAAGGGCCATTGGAAGAAGAAAATCACCTTGGTGAAGAAGCATGGGGAATCTTAAATTATGTTCATTATCAAATGTAATCTTTCCATTTCAACTAATTGGTTATAAGATATAACTTTTGGTTCACACATTAATATCTAAATACATAAACCTTGTTAATTATGGAAGATTACAAAAGGTGAGGTTGATCTTTGAGATACCAATGGGGTGAGATTTTCTTCACTAGATATAGGATACTACAATATCATATTTACAATAATAATTGTTTTAGTTTTGAGGAACTATTATTATGTGATCCGAGTAACCAAAAATATCCTTTTTTGTGTAAAGTTTAAACATGGATGGATTTTTTTAATTTAAAAAATAAGATTTACTATATTTAGAAATACATAATATGTTATAGTATGATACATCATAATGAAAATATTTTTATGCTAGAATTTGAAAATCACATATTGGAAATTTATAATGAATTACTTTCACATGACTCATATTACACCTAGTTGTGGAATCATCAACTTGGTCATGTTAAATAAGATAGTTTTATTGATTAAATAATGAAGTATATTTATATTATTTTTGAGTTGAAAACCTTAGATATTTTTTATTCATGTTTATAACTCAAAATGAAAAAATATCAATTTATATGAAAAGGTAAGAGAGTCACAAAAATTTTAGATTTAGTTAAGAAAGTCATATAATGAATTTTTCTAGTATAAGCTAGATAAAGATACTCATGATTCATTACTTTACTTAATTATTTTTTTATATATGTATATTTCAATATAATGGGGTATAATTATGATTCCATTTATAAATTTAATTAAAAAATACCGAAAAAGAGAATTAATTTTGATAAGAAGATAAAGAAGTCCAAATCATATTGAATTAAAGAATATCTTAACAAAGAATTCAATGAATATCAAAATGAGTTTGGAGTATAATTACAATATAAACTTCTTTATTCACTATAATATAATGGTGTTAGTCAAATTATGATCCAAACCTTGTTAGACATAATGAGATATATGAAGAGTCATGGAATTCATTCTTTATTCTTTTCGATATATGTATTACAATCGGCTGAATACACACTGAACATAATGCTAACCAAAGATAAAAGTGGAATACTATATGAGTTTTAAAATAGGAATATTGTTTTTCATATATACATGTGTGGTGATAAAAATAAATTTTTGAGGATAATTATAAAAACAAAATTTCATATCGAGGCATAATGTGTATATTTATAGGATATCCTAAAGATACAAGATGATATTATCTATATAATACCCCACATATATTAGGGTTCATGGAATGACATGTCATTTTTCAAGAAAGAGATCACATATTAGAAGGAGATATAAGTGGGACGATAGAATTTAAAGAAATCAAGACTCAAGATACACAACATTTTGTGTAGAAACAAATTCTACAAGACCTAATAGAAGAAGTTTCTCTAGAGACATAATTGTTGATTAAGGTTTATAGAGAGATTAGAAAACCATATATATATGGTTTTATTTCAATGAAGAAGGTGACACGTTATTTTTTGAGAATAATAAACCTCTATAGAATAATGAAAAAATAAAAATTCATAAGTTACAAAGTGATTAGATGATATGATTTCTGAAATGGATTCTATGTACCAAATTCAAGTTTGGGTTCTGGTAGATCCTCTAGTTAATATAAAACCCATTGGGTGTACATGGGTAATAAATATGATAATGGTCATGTATGGTAAATTATATACCATAAGGAATGATTTATTGCTCTTGGTTTTAAGGAACATCTTGGAATAGGATATGATAAAACCTTTTCACCAATCACTATGCTAAAATCCATTCGATTTCTACATTCCATACAATCTTTTTGTGATTAATTTTTTTTAAAAATATGTAAAGACCAATGTTATTAATGTTAATATTGTGTAATATTCATGTTTGACACAACATTAAGGGTTTGTGACACAAAAGGATTCCAATAAAGTAGATAAGTTACATAGATCCATTTATGGGTCGAAGAAAGTATTAAGATCATAGAATATCCATTTCTATGAAACCATAAGAGAGATCTTTTTATTGAAAATAAAAGTGATCCATGTTTCTAAAATAAGTTTAAAGGTCGTTATATTGTTTTTTATTGATATTCTTTTATGATTTTTTAGTTACACAAGGGAAAGGAGTTCACCCAAATAGTGATTCATGTTTAAGTAGTCAATGGAAACATTTCTACAAATAAATTTTTTGTTAGTGAAGATTAACATCATCTATGTAGAAATGGTTTTTGAACTAGGATAATTTTTAATGGTGATAAAAAGGCTTTACATGGCCACATGAACCCCTTCATAGGCTCTTATCATTTACAACACTCAGACAGAGACTCCTACGAGGCCACATACATCCTTTGTAAGTGGAAACCATTTTTAGACTCATGATGCTGATCCATTGAGATAATATATTATTGGTATCCACATGTATATTTTGAGACCACATAGTTAATGAAAATAGTCACCTCATAAATCTCCAAAATCTGGGATGAAATATGAGAAATACACATAGAGACACATATAAAGGACCCTTGAGTTGATTTTGGTGAACTATAAGACGTCTTTCAATGAGAATTTTTATTTTTGAATCCCTCATATAAATATAAGGTTATTATTTTAATCCCAATTGGAAGGAAGTATGATAAATATAATAGAGATGGAGGTTCCACAAACTAAACCTCTCTGTATAGGCCCTTCACAAAGCATCCCATGCAGGATATTAATGATTGTCACCCATGAAATTACATCATGTAGGATAGTTATTGAAAACTACTTCATGAGTGAATTAATTTAAACAGAAATGGTTCACATGTAACCCCAATTCTATGCAGTAATGGTATCCTTTAATATATATCTTTGCCATGATTTATAGATCTCAGTCCATGAAGAAGGTTCCCAGTTCAAAACCACTTCACAAAGAAACACCATTCATGGAATTCCGACCTCTTTTACATCCCATATCATTCTCATGTAATTTACCTGGGATGGGTTAACCTAAATAAACTACTTTTTATAACTTTTTGAAAGGAAAAAAATCCTAAATTGACATTTAAGCAAGACTTACCCTACATCCACTAGACCAACATGATCAGGCTACCAGGTATGCCAAAGTTCCCTCTATTGATCACATATTCCTTTGATAATAAGTATGAGGAATAAAATGAGATAATTATTATAATAAATCCTCAATAACTATTTATACCCACATAGTAATAACAATAATAAGTTAACTTGATAATAGAGGTACATGTCATTAGGTGAAGGAAAACAATTTCTTCTGATCTTGGATGCTCATCCTGTATGACCTATATCCCACATCTAGTCAGCCTTTGGGCATGAGAAAATCCTTTATTAGACTCAATGATTTATATCATCATATTAAGGATTGTAATTAGAAGTAATCCCTAATCCATCCTCAATGGGAATATAATCTTGTGTAAAACCAACAACATGATGCTTTATGATGTAATCCCTCATCCAGTCAATGAGGAATGTACATGACCAGTCCTTCTTACTAGGTGTAATCCCTGAAATCTTCATAATGTTTCTAAGTACCCAGGAATATAGTTTTTATTCCTCATTAAATGATTGACCAACTTGATGTAAATATATATTAGAGTATCCAATATGGTGTTATCCCCTATCAACCTTCATTGGATCCATATTTCTTATGAAACCTTCTCATTGGTATATGTTACTAATGAGATCAAAAAATACTTCTCACTAGGACATATTTTCATGATACAAAAAACCTTATTTCATTGGGAAATATTCTATTTTAGATAATTTATAATGAATGTGTTGATCAAGTGTAAGTCCTGTACCAAAAATTACTCAGCACATTTCACCTAGTATTCCTAGATGTAATAAATTAAACTAAAAAAATAATTACTAGCTTAATTAAATTAAACATCATAAAAAACTATTACTATGTGTGACATTAAACTACTCGTAATTGGTCCAAGATTCTTGAACTTAAAATACTTACTCACACAAAAATAAATATTTTATTAGAAAGTCCCACTTATGTTCGTAGTACTCTAATGTAATAAAGACCCAAGTATTTCTTCCTTATAATGATAGAAACCCTCTAGAAAGGATCCCAAACAAAGATACGAAATTATAGAGTCTTATTTGGTACCCGTGTAGGATAAATAGTTCAACACTTTGTTCCGATCCCACCATGTATGGGAGATCTTTAGCTAGTTTTCCATGAGGTATTTTCATTGTCAAATCTAATATGTAACGTTCTATTGAGTAATCGGTTTCCATGTAATATCTCTTTGCAGATGAGTATAATCCATATCAACCTCATAAAAAATGAATTTATACAACTTACAGAAGATAATAATGATGATAATATTTTTAGCTTCAGCTAGAAGGGGATTCCTAGGATAGTAAAAGGAACTGTAGGACAACTCCACAAATCCATTACTATTTTTAACGAATTACCCACATATTATGATACCCTTGTTACTAGAACCATCCATATTAATTTTTTTCTACCCTATTTTGTATTCATCTAACCTATTGAACCCTCATGTATGGTGTTATAAACCAAAGGATATGGGGAATTAATATATGAGGACACTCTATCCATTTCAGGTGTCTCCTGATCTCAAAAAAAAAGATACATGATTTTGATCTTCCTGACTGGATAATAACATAAAAACTCTTCATAGATATGTTTCTTACATCTTAAAGAACCCAAAACCCCACTTCTATTACAAAATACTAAGATTTACTCCCCACATTCCCTCTAGTGAAGGGTTGATGATAAATAAGACACCTCTTATTGGTATGAATGTTTTACATCTCCATTAAACTCTCTATCATCCTCCATACATACATCAACCCTCCCCTTACATGATACCATGAAAAATTGTTTTAGTATTTAAAATGACACAAAAGTCACATTTAGATGCCTTACAGACCCCTTTATTTGATACATCTCAATCTACAATAATGACATAGTTGTAAATCCCCTAGCAAAGGGAGATAAACTTCACTCGAATCACCTATGACTAGAAAGATAACATAACACTTCCCGAAAGATGTTGTATTTTCGTTAAGGGCATCCACTCTTCCACTATAAAGAACCTAAACCCAAACAACATGAATTCACATCTATCCTCCTCCAATGATAGATCAATAGAATCAAATAGATATTTTTTCTCCCTATTCTACAATGCATGTATGAACCTTGGTTGTCTAATGGATTCTAAAAATGAGAACTTAGGTATTAGGAATCATGTGAATATAAGAATATTCCCTATCCAATTGGATTTCCTAAATTTCACAAGACCCATACTGACAATCCATCTTATATTCTCAAAAAACATTAGGAGGTAGCCTTTCATGAAATGGAAAATCTTCAATTTCTTCCTAGGAACTGACTTGGATGTCACATCCCAATGTTGATATTTGAACTGCATTTCCATTTCCCAAATAGTGTTTCCTCCAATTATACCCCATTCCAAATTATCCCACAATAAAAACATATTCCTTCCTACATTTCTCATATTGATGCCCCCAATTTTTATTGGTTTACCCATTCTTCCCAAGAAAGCCCAGTAATACCTCCCCTCCTGATGATCATCCTAAATAGAGTTATTAAAAATATTCTCAATATTTTTTTATAACCTTATTAGGATCCCAAAACACCACTATGACATATATTGGAATAGTCTTAATATATACCCCAAACAATAAAAATCTACTCTTCCAATTCAAAATCTTATCAGCAATATAGTTAAAAGGACCCTAGAAATGATATATTTTCAAAATGATTGGGTTGATGTAGCCCAAATATATTTCACCAGGAAGTAATTTTTTTCTATTCCCAACTCTGTTTCAATTCTGTTAGTTCTTCTTATAGATATATCTTTAAGAATGTATAGATTAGTCTTTTTAAAAATGACCTTTCGACCAGTCTACCTAGTGAAATTTTCCAAAACCCATTTGAATTATTTTATGGGTATTTTACTATTGTTGATTAAAAATATCATATCAACTATAAAAAATAAGGGGGAAAATAAAATAAACACAAAATTACCTCTAAAGAGAGTGATCATGCTATCCACATACCTGGAATTGAGGTTCCTGCTAAGCGTATACAGTTCCCTAATGAAAAGAATTGGTGATAGAGGGTCCCCTTATCAAATTCAATGAAAAAATTTAAAGAAACCAAATTTAACTCCTTTTGAAGTAATAAAAATACATTTGGAGGAGTAAAACCTAAAAATCATATCACAAACCCTCTATAAGAATCCAAACCATCTCATGATATTAAAAATGATGTTACACTACAATCTGTCTTATTCCTTTTCCATGTACACCTTCAGTATAATGTCTAAACCTACAATTCTACTGTTAACATCCTCTAACATCTCCTTATTCATCAAAATAGAGCCTTTCATATTCCTATTTTTAATGAAACCATGTTATTACTTATAAATAATCTTAATAAGTAAATGAAAAATCCAACTATTGATATTGGAAGATATGACCTTGTATGAGAGGTTATAAAGGCATATATGTTAAAACTAGTTGAGGGAGAACTATAATAAAATAAGTATTAAATGTGTTTTATTAGTGGAATTTCTAATAACTACCTCAAAATAAATCTTATTTAATGTAATTTATAATATAGCGATGTTTTCAACAAAACTACCCCTATTTTTATTATTATTTAGCGATGATTTTATTTAAACCACTGCTAAGATTTAAAAACTAACCAATATACTTTCCCTCCCCACCCAATGCCCTATCTTCTTCCCCTCCCCTCCCCCTATCCCTCAACCCCAATAATGACCTCCCATCAGCCACACCTCTCACCAAAACCAATGACCGCCCCTCCACCTCGGTCGTACATCTCCCTGATTCTAGTGACCACCCCTCCCCCTCAGTCATGCCTCTACTAGATGGTGGTCCCACTTATCTTTGATAGTAAATCCCTCCCACAAATCCCCTTCTCCCCAAAGGCTCTCCCTCAGCCCTGATGGTTTGAATCCCTATCCCCACCCTCACCTATGATCCTTATGACCCCAACCCAACCTACTTCCTAACGATGAACCCATAATGACCACATACTCCTTGATGAAAATCCCCATTGACGCCCTCTTGAACGTTTACCAGTGAGTGTGATCCCCAATTGTAAGGTATAATTTTGAAGTATTATATTATTGGTTAGTCTATATCATTATTCTATATATCATATTCTATAATCAAATGATAAATGTTATCATTAAATAATCCTATACAAATAACTATCTTTAATGCTTGTTACAAATGATGATCATGATTTATTTATATAATTATTTTTTTTCATATGTGGGGTTATAAATATTTTTTAACCAAATGATTCATTTATCACTCATGAATGCCTGGTGAGTAAGCCTTGGGGAGTCTGGGATAATGTTTTATTTGAGGATATGAAACTGGTTGGATTTATTGATTATTCACTAAAGTTTAAGTATGCTTCTTCCACACTAGAATGAGAGTTTATAAGTAAGAACATACTGAGTATAATTGTATCATAAACATGATTTTATAAACTATATTTATAGAATTATAGGATAGAGTTAGTGATCAATCTATGCAGAGTCAAATGATGTTTAATTTTTATTGTACTTATTTGATTTACCATTTATATCTTTATATATGAACGTACACAGAGAAGTGTGACAATCCAATACCTATGTTTTGATGTTGTCTTAATTTAACTCAAAACGCACCTCAGTATGCCAAGGGTTTGGAAGAATTTTTAGATTGTGAAATTGAAAACTAATCAGTTGATGGTAGAATAAAATTGTCATGTCCTGATTCCAAATCAAGCGATGGTTGAATAAAAATGAAGTATATGAAAATTTTATATTGAAATAGTTTCCTTTTCAATATATATTTTGGATTTGGAATGGTGAATCGAATATTATAGAATGTAATAACAATGTCAATCCTATCAACGAAACATAACGTGACGTGCTAGAGGATAATTTAATTTGAAATATGATAAATGATGCATTTTTATTTTTAGGATATAATTTCCAAGATATTAATATATCAAAATAATCTTTAGTTGATTATGAGAATTTTAATCTTTATCAGAAATTATATGAAAAAACTGTTTTATGAAATAGTTGAACATAAGAAAGAATAAATGTATGAAGGGTGTAACAAGTATTCAAAGGTTCATTTTATACATATGTTGTATCATATCAAGTGTATATATTGAGTTACTGACATAGAAATGTTCATGATTTTAGATTTTCTTCATGAACCATTTAGTAATGATATGATCCCTACATATTTCTATGAGATGAATAAGGTATTCAACAAAATTAGACATAATTATACAATTATACATTCATGACCTAATGATTTAATGGTTTACTGTGGGGAAGAGTTTGATGAAGAATAATTCATAAGATGTCATATAAGAAGATGGAATGAAATGAACCACAGTGAGAGTATAAATTAGTGAAACTTAAGGACTAAATAGAAGGAGAAAACCCCTAGAAGGGAATTGTGTTACTTTCCTATGAAACAACACTAACAATGGTTACTAATGTCATCTAAGGCTACATAAGAAATGAATTGGAAAGCTCAGGATATTAACGATGGCTTGATGAGACATCCAAAATATTCAACATCATGAAAAATATTTGATTCTCTATATCTATATTTTTCATTGGATCCTAGGAATGTAGATTTTGGATCAGAATCTGATGGTTTTAACCCTTTTGGTACTTTATGTACAAAATAATGATTTTTTCCAATTATTTAGATCCCATATAATCTACCTCCATGGTTTTGTATGATGAAGAATTCAATCATTATTTAGATGATTATTCCTAGAAATTAAATTATTGGAAATGACATTGATTTATACCTCTAACATCTAATCAAATAATTGCGACAATTATAGGATGTTGTCATGTGATCATATAATGCTTCAGTGGGAAAACTTTGCAAAATGACTGTTTCTTTAATATGGATAATTAGTGACTTTATTGGACTTGGAAATTTATCCTTTTAGGACACTCTTACTAGTTTGTCTTGTCTAATTTTTAACTTTGATTTTGAATTTAAATGATCAATTCATTACAGAAAATTGTGTTTTCTGTGTCACCATTGATTTATTGATGCTTCCATAAATTTAAGTTTAACCAGACATAATTAATTAGAGATATTCAATTGATAAATCTAGACAAGGTGTTATCTAGTTCAGAAAACATGGTAAAATTAACTAATTTCACTAAAGAATTTGGAAAATGTGATCAGTTTAAAGGAGGGAAAAGGGTAGGAGGTACAGTATCCAATGCAGCTAAAATATAAAAATGGAAGAAAAGATTATATACTTCAAAATTCTTTATTGGGAGTTTAATTTGATATGTCATAATCTTCATATAATGTATATTTATAATAACACTTGGGACAATATAATTTTAAAATTTCTTAATGAGCAGTTTAAACACAAGAATCACCTTAATAATCATAAGGATTTGTTGTCAATAAAAATAAATAATAGCTTGTGATAAAATAACAATTGAAATTATCCTTTGACCATTTTTACAGTGAAAAAAAATGAGAAAGACATATTCCTTCGATCATTAAATAATGTAAAAGGTCTTGATGGATATTCGTGTAAACTATCAAGGTGTTTTGACATAAAACATTGAAGGTTGCATGGATGAAAAGTAAAGACTAAAATATTATGATAGATTCGTTATTTCCATTGGCATTGTATAATATGTTATATAAAAAAGAAACTAAGATTCTAGTTGAGTTTTGTACCTTTTTCAGATAGATTTATGAAAAAAACACTAAATCTTACTGAGATTGAAAAACTTCATGAATGAATTTTTTTGACACTTTTTCATTCGAAGATATTATTTCCCTCATCATTATTCATCATGATGATTCATTTTTTTGAAGATTATAAAATTGGTGGAGCAGTACACTATCGATGGATGTATCCAATTGAGAGGTATGTTGATAATTGTTTTTCATTATTTAATTAAAATCATTCAAATCATTGTATATTTTTTTAATATGTTTCTTATTGTTTTCATTTGGAACATTGGTCATTTAAAACGATAAGCGATGAATAAATCTAAAACAAGAGGCTCTATCATTTAAGGTTATATATATTAAGTGTGATTGACTTTATGTTATAGTTATTTGGATCATATTGTGACTATATTCAATCATGTTGTACAGGTTGATGAAATATCCACTAATTCTCATTCTCAAAACTAGTCATTGGTATTTCCAACTATTGGATGACCAACTGGAAAGTGTTAAAATTTTACACTAACAAAATTAGAGTTTCTAAAATCACATATATATGTTCTACTCAATTTTCATATTAATGATCCATTTATTATAGAATGGTGATTTCAAATAAAGAGGTGACTTAGGGGTTGAAATTGAAATGAGTTGGAATTAAAAAAATCTATAATAAAGATATTTTCAAATGGTTTGACCATCGTGTAAGGATAAAATCATATTTATATTATAATCATGTAGTTATTTTTTCTATTTTAAATTGGACACCTTATATCTGTTTTTCTAGATAACGAATGTTGAAAATCAAGCTGAAATATCCAATGATTTAATGTTTTTTCTCTAGTTCTTCTAAGGTAGGATAATAGATTCGATGCATAAAATATTCTTGGATTTAGGTATCATATAGTTTATCATGAATAATACTTTAAAACTCAAAATAGTGTTGCATTTACACCTTTATTGGAAAAATACTATCAAAATATGGATAAAATAATTGAATTAATCAAACATGTTCATTTTTGGTTTTCTAATTCAAATGGATGTGGGTTGTCATTTATAGGGGTATAATGAAAGATTTATTAAATTTTAATTTGGTAAAATTATATTTCTTTATCCATACCGGTGATCATGAAGAGAA
Organism: Viscum album; assembly: GCA_963277665.1. Lineage (NCBI taxonomy): Eukaryota > Viridiplantae > Streptophyta > Magnoliopsida > Santalales > Viscaceae > Viscum > Viscum album. The sequence goes on along the minus strand of OY728132.1, from coordinate 1,899,110,689 downwards.
TGATCCATTTATCATGGATTCATTAGTAAAGATGTTTTATTATGTGGATAATGAAATACATGAAGGTTGGAGTGTTATTGTACACTTAAATAATAGATACTTATATAATATTGGTGATGAATCTAATTTTTAACATGAGACATTGAGCCTCACCAACCAAAAAACATTAAATAGTATCTTCCTAACAATATAGAAACAATAGAACTTCCATGAGAGGGTGAAAATGAACCAATTTTCACATAGGAGGTTAATAGTAATGAATTGAATAAACATGAAGATACTTGAATGTATAAATTGGCATTGAAAATATATTATGATTTCACATTAATATGTGTTTTATATATATACACATTATTCTAGTTTTTCTCTTTATTTGTATTTTGTTTTAATTTTAAATTTTTTTATACATTTAATATATCTGAACCATTTGATGTGTAGGAATTCTGAGAAAAATTCAAAATCCTAGCCAATCATCATATTAGATCACGCCACAACCACAATCATCTTTAGTGAATCCGAGTGATTCTATTGTACCTATGACTACAAGAAAGATAATTTTTTCCCAAATGTTTTTCGTTTCCCACCATCCAATTCACCTCCATAAATAGAGAAGTTGGTCAAACCTTCATCTAGGGGATATTGGTGAGTTACCATTACTAGTATTTATGTAATTTAACAAAGAACTATATATTTTATTAAATTTTTAATGAATTTATCAACTATATAAATATTTTAATATAAGGGATATAAATATGAACATGAAAGATATATTGGACCTGAAATAATTCATGATTATAATTCCATTTGGTGAGTTTGGGGTTCCTATCAATGATGCAGTTGGAATATATGGGAAGATTCTTGAGCATATTTCTTGTGAGATGATGAGATTTTAAAATAATTATAAATATTAGAGTAATATTTTTAGAGCATGGAGAAATTAGGACTTTCATACTAATGTTAATTTAATATTAATTTAATATTCCTTAATAACTAATTTTAAAACAAGAGTACCTTTTTTAATGTACTTATAAAGTGTTATGTTTTTTATCTCTATATTTTTTTATCATTTTGATGTCCTTGACTCTATTTCACACCCATGAAATCTGAAAATTTTTAGCAAGAAAATGAGGTATTTTAAATGGTGATTATGACATGAGTTCAATAAAACATCTCTGAGATCTTGATAGATGTATAAGAAAATGCGCAAAGGCATTTCTCATAACCAATGGAAGCTGTTTTTTGATATTAAATATCGATTCATATCATAAGGAAATTTCAAAATTTATAGTATCATAATAACATAAGGACAATAAAATTATAATTTTTTTTATTAATGTTGCAATTTTTGACAGAAATATCTAAAAAAATATTTTGAATTGTGAGAAACCAGTCATTGCTCCTATTTCTAGGTCATCAATGTTTTTGATGAAAAGAACAGTTTTGTTTTGTATTTTATTAATTATAATTTATATCATTTTATTATAGGTCATGGTTTTTTCTATCTTATTTATATTTTTTATAAAGAATAATTAATTACGTCACTCTGTTGGCCAAATAGATATGTGATTAGAAGTGCATTTGAAACCCGATGAATGTTTTGCAAATGTACCTTACAAAGATGATGTAGTAAGTAATTTTTATGATAATGTCAGTTTATTTAATTAATATAACGACATAATAATGAAAAATATATTATAACTAAAAATAATACATAATCCAAATTAAATGGGGCCAGCTATATGGATCAATCGATTCAATTTTTTTGACGTTTGATAAATCTTGATGGCCCCAATTAATTAGGCTTAATGACAGTTTGTTGTTGAAATTTATTTTTCAATATTGTGTTTTTATAGTAATGAAATTACAATAAATATTATTCAAACATTTATTAATGATATAATATTATGAATTTCATATATTTTTAAAAATCAATGTTAATATTGTTTCATTAACATGTTAAAATTCCAGAAGTCTAGGATATAATTCATTCATAATCATCATCAGTTTCCACGAATGATGCTGTTACAATATTTTAATCTAAGGATCATCTAGGGAATATATGGGGATGGGTTTTGGGCATACTCCATTCTTAAGTACAAATGGGGTCTAGATACCCTGGGGGGGGGGGGGGTGAATCCGGGTATGGATATTATTTTCTGAATTCTTCCTGGACCTCTATATCTTGACCTATTTATTATAAGGGTCACTTTTTTAACTTCTTTGTTTATTATTATATCTAATATTCTTATTTATCTTATGATTATTCTTTGAAAGTAATACAAGAATTCAATTACAAAGGCTTCTAGATTTTTAATTAGTTCACCCTCACTAGGCTACATCCAAGGAGAATACAATGGCAATGTGTTGTTGAACCAACTCCACTACAACTTACTGCCAATCACAAGGTTTGGGAAAGATCACTTATATACCCAGGATCACTTCCTTAAAAATGTTTAGGGTTCTCTCACTGCATTTCCAAGGGTCACTCCCTATGAATATTCCTCTAACTCACTATAGGTGGGAAGGATCACCCTCTTCCTCTTCCTTCACTCACTTCTCTTGGAAGGGATCCAATCATAGTTTATGAAATTGTATGTCCCTTAATTATATCTAATTAATACATCCTCAGTTGTATATGGATGAGCTTTTTAAGTTACACTTTCATTTAATAGATGAATACCAATTTTACACAGTTCACTGGGAAATCTCTTTTAATACTCTTTCACGATGCACACTACCTTTGTGAAGCTCCTCAATTTGTGAAGCTCACCTTCCTTTTGTAAATATCACTTATCTTTGAGAAGCACACCTATTTTGCTATGCTTAACTATAATTCATGAATCTCCTTCCTTTTATGAATCTTACTTAGCCATAACAAATTACTCTAATTTCATGATACATAGAACATTCGGTTGACATTTACAGCCTTCCTAACCTTCTTCAAATATCACCTTTACAATCCACCATTTGCGAACCACCATTCACAAAACTCCTTAATGATTCCAAATACTTAATATTTTCATTAAGTCTCAATTATTTTCAGAATAGGTTATAGGCCTATTTATTATCATTTCCAATGACTCTAGAACCTTCTAGGACACATCATCACCATTTCGCAAAGCTCCTAATTTTCAACCACAATGCTCTATTTTTTGCAAATATCTATGGATATTTCCATCTCACAATTCTCATTGTAATCACAGAGCATCCTTAAAATCCTTTTCATTGCCACGATGCCCCACCAAGAATGCTCTTCAAAATCATATAGAGTTCCATCAATATTTTGGAACTCCTTTGATGATCCACTCATAATTCTTGTCACCTTCTCCAATCACAATTCTTGTCATACTCGAATAGATCCTAGTCAAAATTCATTGATCCTATTAGGAACACTCTTTGTGAATCCCATATTCATGAAATTCATTCCTTTTCTATATTTTTATGATATCGTCAAGGAAATACATATTTTGAAATTCTATCCAATCTACAAATTTTTGACCCCAAAAAATTGGAAAAACCTGGGAAACTGCACCACCTTAGACACCTATTTTGGCAGACACCAATGTTAATCATTCCCAGTCATCTAGCATTTTCGACAAAAAAAAATCACACCCAAAACATACCGAGAGTATGACTTGAGGGTTTCCCAAAAAATATCCCCCTTTGGGTTTGTTGAAAACATTCAAAAATTCTGAGACGTCGTAAAAGGTTCTTTAGTCATTTTCTAGTATTCAATTCTTGCGATTAAGATAACGATTAATGATTTTACTGGAAAGACACTCTAATACCACATGAGAAATGATTGGAATGAGAAAAAATATGATAATGTAAATATCATCAATGAATCACTTCATTGAATTCCGAAAACATTCCTATACATTCACCACAAGTCGCAGATGTCATGATATATATCCTTTGACCGATTACTTCTAGCATCATCAGATTTAGAACTCCACCTATCTCTCTTCTCCCCTATCTCACTACTCTTCCTGTCTTCTTCTCCCTATTTTTGAAAATGGAATTTTATCCCTTTAAATATACACATTTTCTATCTTTAAATATCCACACTTTATCCACCTTTTTCAATGAACCTGAATTCCACTCCGTTGAGGTCTTCAACTGGGTAAAGAAACATATTAGTACATTTGGAAAAAACACAGCATACCGTAGGGAGTGGGACCAAATCCACAATTTTTCAAGTATAGTGAGTCAACTGGACTCCTAGATCTAGTATATGGAATTAAAATGACTTTTTGGGTAAGGTATTTGTCAAAATATATGCAAATTGTTGTTATGTAGGCACATACTCCAACTTCACAAGCCCTTTCTCGACCTTCTCCTTGATAAAATGATATTTTATTTCAATGTGATTTGTCTTTTAGTGATAGACTATATTTTTTCTAATATTTATAGTACTAGAATTACCACAATAAATTCCAATCGGAAACTTCACTTCAACTCCCATATCCTCAAGCTACAACTTCATCCACAATAGTTGCCAACATTATTGAGTTGACATAATATAATCAGCTTCCACAGTGCTGAAAGAAATGAAATATTTTTTTATATCATAGAAATACACAATCCACCAAGCAAAAATGCACCACTTCATGTTTATTTTATATCATCCACCGAACTGGCATGATCTGCATATGTATATCCAAATAATTTTTCTATGAATTATCATTGTATACCAAATCTAAATCCACCATTCCATTGGTATAATGAAGTATTATATTTACTGACATCATATCTTTTTATTTGGGATTTATTTTCTACAATTGTTATGGGCATCAGAAAAAAAACAATATCATGTATTTTTGATATAAAGTATAGTAGAATACCAATGATTTCCCAATATTCTATAACATTAATTGCATTTCCTTTATCATCCCTTGACCATTTCATCTAGGTAGCCACCAAAGTCTTTATCTCCTTAAAATTATCTTTCAAACCATCTAAAAACTTCATTGGAATATTTATATTGAGAAATGAATGTTCCATTCATTCATCGTTTTATGAGCACCATGATCCTTTGGATTCTATAACAGTTTACATATAGACTATAATCAACACCACCAGGCAAAAAATTGAGTTTTTTCAAAAATTGATCTAGCCTTGAATACCGTGCTCATGGTTCGTGATTAAACCTACACAATGCCTTCTTTATCCAACATACTATGTTCTCATCTTCATGAATGAGAAAACCATCTGGTAAACTCCAAACCATTTTTTCACTGTGATGGCCATGAATAATTTGATTGTTTCTATCCTTGAAACATATGAAAATGTCTCATCAATATCAATAATCTCTATAAGGGAGTATCATTTGCACAATAGTTATGATTAGTATTGAATAACTATGTCGTATTCATCCATATTATTGTGAAAGACCCATTTATTATGGATGATATTCTTGTCTGTTGGCCTCAATACAATCTCCCATATCTGATTATTCTCAATTTGTTCAAGCTCTTCATTCACATCTTGAACCCAATTTTCATTTTCAGTAGATTCCTCCTGGTCATCATAATTTTATCCATCTAAATAGACATTTTACACTTTTAATCATCCTAAGTTTCTCACCTCCTCGTTGCATCCATAAAGAAACTGTTCACTATTTTGTTAGGGAGTCTATTCATTCTATACTACCGTCACATCATTTCTTTCAACTACTTTTGCAGCCTCATGTTGAAACATTGATTCCATTCCCTAAAAACATCTTCATATCCTGAAAATAGTCATCATTGAGATAATTTATTTTATTAGAATATATAATTACCCCCCCTATGATGTGAAACTCTTATAATTGTTAATCCCAATATTTAGACTCACAAACATTCTTCTTCTCCTCTATCATATCATCACATGTAACTGTATGTTTTAGAAACTTCTCTAGATAAATAACATATTCCAAGATACCTTCAATGGGATATCCGTTTGATTAACATAAAACTTATCAATGATCCATCAAAAAAACCTCTAAGCCTACTGAGCTGAGACTTGGTGTAAGAAATAAGAGAAAATGTTAATATATCCACCACTACCCATTGTGCCCAATAACTTCTATATGACTCATGAAACCATAAACTATTAACTCCTTTCAAGTATTTATTACATATTTATTCTTCAAATCATGTAAATTATATGAGTTAGTTAATATTCTATAGCACATCATTTAAATACTTTACATCTTTTGATGTGACTACCCCTTGGATCATATCTCCCCTTGAGAATGAAAATATGAACATCAATTAATAACATTTATAAACACAGAGAGATGGGATTCTCTAGAATCCTCAATTAGAGGATTGTGGTCAATCCTTTTGGATCAACCCTTTGATGCTTTCTTGAAATTCACTATACTCTTTATATACTTGTTCCAACTTCCCAACAAACATCAATAGTTTTGACCGTATGACTAAAAATCATTTACCCACATTCAAAGTCTTCTTATAATATTTAGGTTGTATGGGTTTTTCATTCTTCACAATTTGGGGTTGATACACTCTAGTAAAAATTTCTTCTTTGAGGTTCCACCTGAATGCCATTTCTAATGATTCATTCTCTGAGTAGGAATCTCTCCCCTAGACATATTATATTTCTTATTTCTCCCTTGAATAGATCGTTCCCCTTCTTTAACATCTTGCCTGGTGAATAATGTGAGATTGTGGGAACAATATTTATTAATTATTATTTTATTAGTAATTTGAGTCTCCATTCTGTTTCATACTATTGGTGGGTTCTTTGATGAATATAGATTTTTCTTACTCAAAACTATAGTAGCTCATCGTTTTTTATTTTAGGATTGTTCACATTCTTTCCTAGAGAGTTTTTGTGAATGTAGTAAAGGAGGCGATTGATAAATTTTTGTTCAGAACCTTGTGATTCCCCTGAGACTGTAAACTTTTTTTATACACTCCCAGAGTTTGGGGTCTTATTTTAAGTTCCTTTTCCTTACCCTCTTTATTTATACTAAATTATCTTGCCTAATTCCCCAAATTATAACATATAAAACATCTCCCATTAAAAACATACCTCATGTTATTATTTCTCAACTGAGATATAGATGTAGCTTCAGTTTTTCTTCTGATATTGAGCTCCTATGCTTCTTGACACATACACATATTTTGTACCTATCTTCCAAAATAATATCATCTGATGGGTGCTTTCTTCTAAGAGGTTTTCCTTTAAGATATTTCATGAAGCTTCTTCTTTTTCACATATTTAGTAATATTTCGGCCTTCACAACATGAAATATACTCTAAAGCCTCTGAAAAAACATGATATATGACCATGTATCCTACAGAAATAGAACATGATGTCATTAATTCTTATAAAATCCTTTTTTTATGTCTTTATCACCTAACAGAAGGTTTCTATTTCTTGAATTGTTCATGGGTCTTTTCCTCTCATGAATGGAAGTGGGTTCATCATATCAAATACTAGTTTTTTCCAAACTAGATTGCCTTTGGGATGATAATATCCTTTCATTCTTCTCCTCTGAAGTAGAATTTTGTTTTTCATTTCATAATCTCTTATAGCAGGATAATAATATAGTAAGTGTAGAGCAACCTTTAATTTAGGCTTTCCTTTGGTATTAGATTTCTCTACTTATTTCTTCACTGATTCTAGATCTTCCCTAAAATTTTGAATCTTAATATCCCTTGATTCAAGTTAAGAATTATGTTCTCTCTTGAGATTCTTCCCTCTACTCATCTAATTTTCCAATTCACATGTGATATTATCCACCATGTCACTCTGATCCTTTATTTTAAATTCCTCTTGAGAACTAGAATGAAAACTACACACATTCTCTTATTAGAGCATTTGATTATTCTAAACTAGTTCAGAAAGATATGTAATAACATCATCATTTATGCCTTTAAGATTATGAGTTTCATATGAATTTTGATTCTCTTCATTTTCCTCAGTTTTTGTTTTTCTCTATTTATATAAATCGTTTTCAGTTCCTCAACATGGGAATAATTCTTCTCCCAAATATTAGTATCCACATTGATAAGCCGTTAATTTAATCCTCTTACCTTGTTAACCTCAATATCCAGTACATGGATTTGAATATATTTAGATTTAATTTATTTAGAAAACTTATGACCTGATTCCCTTATTCTGTAGACAGCTTCTACATTAGGTAATCAAGAAATTTCTTCATCATCAGTAGTTTTAGAATTAATAGGAATATCAGGTTCCTCAATCATTCCTTATAAATACTTTAATGAGTAAGTATTTTCACTGTATGATTTATCCAAATCATTATTCTGTTCATTAATTGATTCCTTCAACTGAATCACACTCTTTCTATATACACATTCACTTTGAGGAATGTCACCTAACATCTACTTCTTCTTTGACATTCTTCCCTTTCCCATGGAACACAAATATAATAGTAGACTAAATCTTTAATGTTACTACTTGACTGAACCAACCCAAAATAGAAAAATATAATAAAAGAAACCTATCACTATGATACAAATTGATAGGTCCAAAAGGGGCCCATATTCCCTGAGAGAGGGGGTGAATCAATGTATAGATATTATTTTCTAAATTCTTCTTGGCCCACAATATCTTGACTTCTTTATTATAAGGGTCACATGGTTTTCACCTGTGTGTTTATGATGATCTCTCATTTTATTCATTTTCTTATGATAGTGCATTGAAAGAAATGTAGAAAAGAAATCACACAGACAAAGATATTTTTACTTGGTTCACCCTCACAAGGCTATATCCAAGGAGCATACAATGGTGATGTGTTGATTTATCAAATCCCCTATATATTACTTCCAATCACAAGGTTCAGGCGAGATCACTTATATTTCCAAGTTCAATACCTTTAAAATGATTAGAGTATTCTCAATATATTCCCAAGGGTCACAGCCTTTGTCTCTTCATCTAGATCACTTCTAGTGGGAAGGGTCACCATCTTCATCTTTCTTCCAATATTTTTCTTGGAAGGTATCCAATCATAGTTTATGGACTTCTAGGTCCCATCATTATCTCTAATGAATACATCCTCAGTTGTATATGGATGATCTATTGAAGATTCAATTTAATCTAATAGATGAATACCAATTTAGCATAGTTCACTGGGAAATATCTTTTAAAAAACATTCATGATGCACACTACCTTCATGAAGCTCCTCCTTTTTCAAAACTCAAAATACATTCTCTAGGCTCAACTTTCTTTTGTAAAGCTCCCTTAGCCTTCGCAAAGCGCACCTCTTCCACGATGCTCAACTATCCCTTGAAAAGTTCACTCCTTTTGCAAATATTACATGGTCTTCAAGAATTTTTGTAATTTCTCAATGCTCAAAACATTTAGTTGTAATTTATAGACTTTGTGAACTTCTTCACATATCACCATTGCAATACACCCTTCGCGAACCACCCTTCACGATCCTCCTACGTCATTCTGGAGCCTTAAGATTTTAGTTAAGTATATCAGATTTTATGAAGGTGGTGAAGGTATATTTAAAGGAATTTCCATCGACTCCATAACCTTTTGGTCCACATCATCACCATTTTTAAGAGATCCCAATTTTCCACTATAATGCTTCATTTTTCACGATGCTCCACGGATATTTCCAGCTCACAATTATCATCGTAATCACAGAGAGTTCTGTTATATCCTTTGTTCCATCATGATGCTCCACTCTCAATACTCGTCGCAATCACAGTGAGTTCCATAAAAATCTTTGCACTGCTAAAATGCTCCACTTGAAATTCTCATCACCACTGCTATTCACGATGCTCGACATACTCGCATAGATCATCGTCAACATTCTTTGATCCTTTTTGAAACACTCTTCTTGAAGCACATATTCATGAAATTCATTACTTTTCTACATTTTGATGAGATCTTCAAGCAAATAACTATTTCATAATACTATCCATAATCAAAATTATGGAGCCCAAAAATTTGGCAAAAACTAGGAAACTGCGCCACCTTAGACCCCTGCTTCAGCACAGACAAACCATTCTCATTTCCAATCATCTAGCTTTTTCAACAATCACCATCACACCCAAAACATACAGAGAGGACTCCTAGAGGTATTTTTTCCCAACATCCATCATTTTTCTTTTTTAGGGATTCATCATCAGTTACTACTACACCTTGTGGGGCGTGTAGTGTCATTGATCGATAATCACCAAGATATATTCTAAGGTTGAAATAAAAAGTGAAAGAACAATTCTTTTATAGGAAAATATAGAATTAGTGGGGGTTAAAAATGGAAAATGATTTTGTTTCTATATTTTATCAGATGACCAACACGATACGTAAAGAAATTAACATCCTTATAGCTCACCTTACAAAGGTAAATTCTAAATTTCATAGATCATTCACTCATTTGGAAAGAGGACATAAAACTTCCACAAATAAAACTAAAATGAAGCTTTTATATTCAAAACATGCACTTCGAGTCATACCAACCACATCTTGTTCCATATTGATGTGTGGTTGATTCTAACACATCAAATTGAGTTATATATCATTATCCTTATGCTTGAAAATAATTTGAGCTCGTTTTCTCAATTTTGTCTTAGTAAACAAGTTGTAAAGGTTCCAAATCCATTAAAAACGTTTTTTATGGGGTCAAAATTAGGAAAAGAATTTCACATTTCCCTAAAATCATAGGATAATGACCATGGATTTATTTTTGTAATGTAAGAACTGATGACACATCATTGGGAGTTATGGTTTTCTTGGGATGTCTTTAAAAATTATTTAGTGTTTTAAAACACTACATTTTTTCACAATGGTTAAAACCATATAAAATAAACTCATATTGACATGAAATCATGGTAAAACCATCGTTGAATTTTTTTTGATGTGTGATCATAGAAAATACATCAATACGATTTGCAGTGTGGTTAGAATGCCTTGATAAATATTTTTTAAAGGTACCAAAGACTTTAAAAATGAGTTTTGGGGGTCAAAAATAAGAAAAAGACATTGTATTTCAATGAAATTTGAGAAAAATTACTATGGATTTATTTTCAAAATATAGTAATCAATGGAACAAATTTCTGATTTACGGTTTTTATAGGATGTCCATAAATGAGATTTAGTATTTAAAAACTCTAAAATGTGCGTGTAATAGTCCAAACCATATAAAACAACCTTATATTGATATGAAATCATGGTGAAACCACCTTTAAATTTTTTTTGACATGTATGTGTAGACAAGAAGTCATTCTGACAAGCAGTGTCGTAAAAATGGATTAGTAATTTTTTTAAAGTTATCATAACCATTAAAAATAAGTGTCGAGGGGTCAAAACCAATGTAACGTACTAATATTACTATGAAATCATAAAAAAAGACCATATATTAATTTAGAAAATGTAGTAACTGATGTCACATAATTCGAATCTACAGTTTTTTTAGATTCATGTAAATGAATTTTTAGTGTTTTAAAACACTAAAATTTCTGTGTAGTGGTAAAAACCACAAAAAACAACCTTATATTAATATGAAATCATGGTAAAACCATTTTTTATTTATTTTTGATTTGTATTCACAGATAAATACAACTAAAAAATTGACATATAGCAACAAATTTATTACCATAGTATAAATGGTCTATGGATATAGGTTAGATATACCCATGAGAAGATCATTCCCTATGGAAATGGGGTTCTTCGTTTCTTATCATCTGTTGAGGATTTCTTCTCCACTCACCCACTCCCCAATCTCTCCCTCGAAACCCTTATCCTTTGATCGTCTCTTGACTGATTTTCCCCTCATCTAATCCTTTCCAGATTCTCCTTCAACTTCACATGATTCTCCATTCACATCTCCTCCATTCACGACATCTCCATTCACGATTCCTCCTCCCCTCACGTGTTCCAATCCTCCAACATACCCTTCTTCGGGTGTACCTCTTCTATCAGGTGCATTATCCGTTGATTCCCCTCTCTATGATTGAGTTCCCTATCCTCCGCCCGATCGAACTACCCTTCCCTACCTCCTACTCTTGTGCAGGACTCGATCGGCTCCCTGATCTCCTGACATTAGTTCACGCAAAGGAACCCTACTTGCTCCCTCACTCCCTGCTCTCGTGACATCAGCTCAGGCGAAGGAACCCTACCCTCTATAGATTTGTCAATGGAACCCTACCCGCTTCCTGCTCACATGGATGAACCCTTCCTTCTAAGGGAACGAACCATATGGCTCCCTCCTATCATGATTCACCCCTTCCTACAGGTAATAACAATTATTACATCCCTTTGAATGATATGAATCCTCATCTTCTATACATTTATTTCTGAAAAATTAAACAAATGTTGAGATATTAATCGTAAATTTTCTAGTTCATTCATGTTGTAATTTTTACTTTCGTGATCATTGATATCTAATATCCTGTTTTCATGTTTCTACTAGGCTGTTTCTAAGAGTGCTTTTGATTTTAGTTTCATTAGGGATTTTTTCATAGAGAATCCACTTGTGTAGTTTCCAATTTAAAATATATAATTATTTGTTATTTTAATTATTATTTTTTCAATTATTGAGATCAAATAGATATTGTATAGAACCCAAAATTATGATAATTTATGATGAAGGGCTACTACTGATTCATTGAGAGTAACAGATTCTATGGTTAATGTTAAAATTTTCATTTCTTAGATTGGGGAATGGATTTTTTTATCTTGGATAATAGAGCATACAGGGACTAGTTTTTGATACATAACAATGGGTTTTTAGTCAAGGAATATCCTGGGGAAAATATTGAGATACTTTGGCTTAGGTTACAAAGCACATGTCAAATAGTTTTAAAAGTTAAGGGTTTCATAGTTTTATTTTTTTGTTCATTGATATTCTTTAGGGATATCTGAGTTATTACTCAATACATTATTTTTTTATATATCATGGTATTTATAAATTCTATTTTTGAAATTTTATTAGATGAACTATTTTTGAAGTGATAATAGTTTTATTCACCATAGATTCATATTGTACTCTATTATTCTGTGACTTGATTGGAATATTATATCATCCGGTCAACATAAACAAGAATAGGATGACTGTTTTTTGGTTTTTATTTTACAATTCTCACCCTATTATAGTTTCATATCATATCACATCTAAAAACAATAAAATAAACTTCTTTTGTAAACTAAAATAGAAATTTATTTTTTCATCTAAGAGATTAAACAGGACATAGCACATCTATCCAAGAAGCATAGAAAGGCTATCATTCCAAGCTCATTCTCAATCAGGAATTAAAGAAGAAACTATTGAACCGCAATGTAAAATTATTTAATCAATAAAAAGTTTCTAATTAGGAAATCTGAAAAAATATGGAAATATTTACAGGTATAATTTCTTGAGTTCTAGTTTGTTATCTAATTATTCCTTCTTATCCCTCATTGTAACACCCCAAGCTTCCATGGTACACTCCTCCTTGAATAATAGAGCAGCGTGTGTTGTACGCAACTTCGAGTTCTAACACACCGTCACTAATCAAAGTAGCCATTATGAATAGTAATACCCACTTTTTAAAATTATAGAAATTTTATATTTCAAAATGGAATTCATTTTTGTATTCCTAATATTGAAAATAGCCTATGTTGATTTTTTTGTAATTTTCTGAGAACTTCCAAATTTTTATGAATAGTGAAAAATACTTACAACAAATTTTTTAATCAAAAAAATTTATAGTGATAAGTTATACTATTGACTGGTTTTTAATTATAATTAGAAAATATTTTTAAAATTTTATCCAATGGTGGTCATTAGAATTAATTTAACATTGAAATTGGCCATGAACAATTGTCAATCTTTTGATATAAATTGTTTCTTAAAAACACACTAATTGTTGTGACAGCGAGAATTAATTATAAAATTAATTAATGAAACTTATATGTTTGAAATTTTGTAAAATAGACATCATTTTTGAAATCGGAATATCAAATATAGCTTAGGGTGAAATTTTGGCATTATTCTGAAAAACATCAATTTTTGATGAATAGTGAAACCACTAAGTGGTAGTTAAAAAACTGATTTTTCGTTTAAATGAAACATTACCACTTCTGTGATTGGAATTTCAAAAATCCGACAAACATGGTTGTCATTAGGAAGTAAAATGTGGTTCAATGAGATTAAAATAATTTTTTGTTGAATAGTAACTTTTAAGTTCTTAATCGCGATTAAAGGTAATTAGTGTAGTTTAAGGTAAAAATAATGTTTTAATAATATGAGATGAACTTGAAACATGTCCTACCCTCATTGAATGTGCCATTTCCGACCAAGAAAATCCATGGGTCAACTTAGGGACCCTATGGAGCCACTTTAGTTGGAAAATGACATAAATACCTTTTATTTAATGTTAGAGTAAAAAATGACACAAACATGAAATGTTTTAGTAAAAAACATTTTACATGGGGTTATACATGTCATATTTTTTACTATAAATATTCATCGGAAATATAAAAAGATTTCCTACATCATAGTATTTTTATTATAATTTTTAAACATTAAATTAATTAAATTAATTATGACATCATGATGATGCAGCGATGACCTCATTATTTAATGATTTAAATAAAATGGAAAGATAATGTAATATCTAAGACCTACACATGTCCAAAGCCTATTAGATGGGTAGATTTAGAACCCTTATCACCTTATCCTCGAATTATATAATTGTGGGACCTTTGGAATCAGAAAATCATTGTGTAATAAAGTAATATTTCAATACTTTCCAAGAGTGCCCCTCCTCTCCTCTTATAAAAGGCCCCCACCTCTACCACCTCATTCACACTTTCAAGCCATTTGGCTCAGAAAACCTCTGCTCAAATACTCTCCCAACTTCCCCCTATTACTCCTAGAAGCCTCACTTTGGTCATAACTCTTCCCAAGGAAGCCTTTTCTCAAATCAAAAAGAGTTACCCGATTTTAAGGTAATGTCTTCTCTAATGTTGTTTTGTTTTATTTTTCTTCTCCAACCCCCAAAACACATTTTATTAATTCCTTTTGTAACAACACCAGTATCCTAAATATACTAGGATGATTTTATAAGAATTATTCGAGCTACACTTACACACACCTACATCTAATGGTTAAATAACATACTGTTTCTGTGGATGGCGAATTTTTTTTGACTCACGAAACGATGATTGTTCAACACTCATATAACACCTCTAATGGTGGCCATTATGATGAAACTATTTTTATATATGATATATATTATGTTTTTGTTTTCCTTATGATTTTTTATTTTTCATTTTTGGCATACCTTTATGGTTTCCATTATGGGTAAACACGATATTTTCATTTTAGGAAGTGTGGACTACCGCCACCTCAAAGTGATTTGAATCGTTAATACCATATGTGGGATGTATAAACGATGGAGTAAATGGTATTATATTCTATATTATACTGGAATTATATTATAAATTTATATAATTATTATTTCATTCCATTAAATACGAAATAGAAATGAAAGTAGCGTTCATGCGTACGTACGGCTTACCGTCTTCATGAACGGTGCATTTCATTTCTTACCTCTAAATGTTACGTAATATTATGAATGAATGTATATACTGGATATATATGATATATATGATATCTACATCATGAATATAATTCTGGATATAATGGATACTTCACCGCATGAACAACTTGTAATTATAAGAAGTTTATTGTTGACTCAAGTACCAAAGATCGACAAAACGACCGTTATTAACATAAATATTTACATAATGTTCATAACATTGTAATAAGTGATATAAAAAGGATAATGAAATTGAAAATGGTTCTTAATAAGATAGATATTAACTCTATTTTATTATTCAGGAGGTTAAAGAACGGTTGAGTCAAGTCGGACACGAGGTAAGGGAACTTCTTAACCCAATTTCCCTTCTTTGGGTTAATCTCCTACTTTCAAATTATTTCATGATATTATCATTTCCTATCTTGTATTTTTACTTTATTTATGTGTAATTATAGTGAATACACATAATAGATCTACTTTATTTTAAAAAATGATTTTTGTAAGGGTCTTCATCTCAATATCCTTTCATTGAGGCATATTTGGTTTTATACACAAATTTCCTTTATACGGTGTATAAACCCCATTGACTTTTAATTTTATTCAAAAGGAATATTTTTATACTAAATGTTTTTACTAAACGACAAAAGGAATGTTTTTTTGTACGTATGCGGCGACAATGAATTCTCCGCCGCCGTGACCATTATTTGAGTATCAGCTTCCTCTACACGCCATACCTTTTTTTAAAAGAAAAATAAATACCACGTTTTACTGTACTTTTATTTTGGTATTGAAAATAGTTTTGAAAGTGTTTTTATTATATCAATGTGTTGTATTGATATCTTGTGATTGAAATGTGTAAATGTTATGTTTCCTTTATGCATGTTTTTTGTGATACGATTATGTTATGGTTTATGATATGTTTAAACCTATTAATATGAGGAATGCATTGGACTTAATAAGTGACGGGTGGAGCCCGCTATAGCTCCTCGATGCATCGGCAGGTCTCATGAGACAAACTAGTGTCTTGGAACAAGGCCTTGACAAAATCTTATTTGCGGTCTTGGCACGAGGCCTTGACTACGTGGTTATGATAGTCTGACATTATGCATTCCATCAATATGAAAGTGGTTATTGATATTGCATGTGATTAATCTACTAGTAGAATATCCATGTGAAGAAGTAAATGACATTATCTCATTTTACTTTTTCCATATTATGTTGATGTTCAAGGTTAAAAGGCTTTTGTTTTAGTTATACATTGCCTAAAATGTTTATGATTATTTATGAAAGCTTCCGCAATATTGTTATCCTTACTGAGCATCTGAGCTCACCCCTTTCAATGTTTTAGTATTTTCCAGGATGTGAAAAAGTATTTTATGAATGACCTGCAGGGATAGTCAGAAGAGGATATGAGTGTGGACTATGGAGAATTTTTTTACTGTAGTTTTTCACTTTATGCTGTAATGTAATGTTTATGAATGTATCTAGTGTTTCCAAGGCTACTAAACTAATCGGTCTTTCGAGACATGATCTTTTGTGATCATACCAATGTTACGAAGTAATGCACCGACTCTGGGTAGCTGGGGTCAGGGCGTTACAGTTTGTATCAAAGGAAGTTTAGTACTAACCTTGGAAGCCAGATTTAGATAACCTCTGATTAGAGCACCTAGCCCAAAGATAGACTTTGAGGATTAGTATAGATGAACTTCCTAAAGTTTTGGTATTATAGAGATTTTGTGACTTTCTGAGCAATACATCTCTGTCTGGATACGAGCAGGTAAAGGCGGCTCTGGCACAGATGTACCTAGGGGTAAAACCCGAAAACACCGCTTTGAGCTTGACTCAAACGGGAACTGGTGCATGACAACGGGCCTTGCTGCACTCTTGGTTACGACACTCCCAAGGGATATGCTTAGGATAAATCTCGTTTTCTTTATAAACCACTATGAAGGGTTATGAGTATATACTTCCTCAAAGAAAACATTTTTATGATTATGGATTATATCCATAAATAGTTCAATTTATGTAAATTGTTTTAAAAATATGGAATTATGTATTTTAATTCATAAACTAATCTAGTTTATGCCATTATTTAGAAATGGTTCCTAGTGGAAGGAATGGAAACTGTATCAATGCATGCACTCCATGTAGGGATTTCCCTCCTACTTAAGATAATTATTGTGGACTTGGAGATACAACTGGTGCTGATCAACTTATTACCATACAGGGAAAACTCACTCAGGTTATGAATAATAACCTTACTCGTATGGAGCACCCTAATCCACAACGTGGAGGATCAATGTTAGACCGCTTCATGAGGCAAAAACCACCAAAATTAAACGGGGTATAAATCCAATAGTAGCTGAGCAATGTATAAACTCGTTAGAGAAAATATTCTACGCCTTGGGGAGTAGTGAAAGGGAAAAGGTTATCATGGCAGTTTACCACCTCACTGGAGATGCCAATCAATGGTGGTCGCTGATTCAAAACACAAATGAAGATGAAGAAGTATCAAATATGGAAAGGAGATAGTTCAAAGAGCTTTTATTAGAAAAATACTTTCCACACGACCATTGAGCAGATATGGAAATGCAATTTCTGAGTCTGAGGCAGAAGGAGGATGAGAATGTCGCAAAGTATGAGGCTAACATTACAAGGTTAGCGAGGCATGTTTCAGATTATATACATAACCCAAGAAGTAAGATTGATCATTTCATTTATGGGTTAAATCCATTTCTCCGTCGAGCTTTAGTATCACAATCCTTCTCATCGTATGAAGACATTGTCTCATGTTCTATTAAGACAAAAAAGGAATTCTCTAAATCTTATGACAATAAATTAAAGTAAGAGAAGAAGAGAACTGTGGAGCAAGAGACAGATAAAGGGAAAAAGGGAAAGAAGGATTTCCCATTATGTGATAATTTTGGGAAGAATCACCCTGGTACTTGCATAAAAGGAATGGGAGTTTGTTATAAATGTGGATAAAAAGGTCACCAGGTGCGTGATTGCAAGGGAAAGAAAGAGGCTATCAATGTTGAATGCTACAATTGTAGGGAAATGGGGCATTATGAAAATGAATGTCCTAAGCGTCAGGAAAACATACATCAGAAAAGGCCAAGGGATCAAGGACAATCTTATGCTGTTACTATAGTTGAAGCAGAATAATTAATGTATTGGTGCTTTTGGACTCATTGATTATATTCTGGTTATTAGAATAATGTGATATATATATAAGGATTGTATTGCAGTACTTGTTGTTTCAGTAAGGTTTTAATATGATGAAGGTAATCATATTTTTGTATGTAACAATAAGAGAAACTTTACTTTGTTTATGGAATCTAATGTGACAACTGATTTTGGAATTTATGGACCCTTTAGAGAAAGTATGGACGAAGGTATTTTGGATAACTATAATGGATGGAATGGATTAAGTTGATCTCTGGATAGTATTGTTTAAGGTTAAAACATTTATGAAGATTATTTTTGGAATATTACAATACTATAGTTTTAGGAAAAGGACAACCTGCAGGGTGGGGCATAACCCATTGCGTCGGACAAAGATGCAGGAATCGAACACACAACCATAGTGCGACAAGCCTTTATTACCTACCACTAGCCTACAAGAAGTCCCTGGTTATTAAAAAATAGTTTTTGTAATCTAAATGGTATGTTCTAATATTTTGAACCTTGTACGGTTAGGATAAATTTATTATTTTTGAGTTCTATTATCTTTTTGAGTGAAAGATGAGTTTGTGGAAGAAATTAGTTGAAGGTTGAAACTATACTTGTCAAGCATAAATATATATATACCTATATATTATTCTATGAATAAATTAATTCCTAAACTTTATTAAAGGGATATTAAAACAAAAAAAATGTGTTATCCTAATACCTTATGTCTTGTTGAACTGATGATGTTTTAAATCAACATAGATTGAAAGCTTTGAGGCCCTCAATTTGACACTTTTTTGTTATTGATGACCTCAATCACTCCCTAAAAATATTTATGTTTTCCTCCAATTATATGACTTTAATTTCCACCAATTTTCTCCTTATCGAGATCATAATTTGGTGGTGACTTTCTTATTTCCATTTCCCTCTTATTAAGGCTAAATTTTATTAACCTTATTTCTGATGTGGGTTTTCCACAAAGGTATTTTCTATTTTCAACCTTTTATTTTCAAAGAAAAATATCAAATTGCGAGGAAGCAAATAATTGAAGGAGGGTAGAATGTAACACCCCAAGCTTCCATGGTACGCTCCTCTTTGAATAATAGAGCAGCGTGTGTTGTACGAAACCTCAAGTTCTAACACACCGTGACTAATCAAATTAGCCGTTATGAATCGTAATACCCACCTTTTAAAATTATAGAAATTTTATATTTCAAAATGGAATTCATTTTTTTATTCGTAATATTGAAATTATCCTATGTTGACTTTTTTGTAATTTTCTGAGAACTTCCAATTTTTTATGAATAGTGAAAAATACTTAAAACAACTTTTTTAATCAAAATAATTTATAGTGATAATTTATTTTATTGAGTGGTTTTAAAGTATAATTATAATATATTTTTACCATTTTATCGAATGGTGGTCATTAGAATTAATTTAACATTGAAATTTGGCATGAACAATTGTCAATCTTTTGATATAAATTATTTATTAAAAACACGCTAATTGTTGTGACAGTGGGAATTAATTATAAAATTAATTAATGAAACTTATATGTTTGTAATTTTGTAAAATAGACATCATTTTTGAAATCAGAATATCAAATATAGCTTAGGGTGAAATTTTGGAATTATTCTGAAAAACATCAATTTTTTGATGAATAGTGAAACCACTAAGTGGTAGTTAAAAAACTGATTTTTCGTTTAAATGAAACATTACCACTTCTATGATTTGAATTTCAAAAATCTGACATACATGGTTTTCATTAGGATGTAAAATGTGGTTCAATGAGATTAAAATAATTTTTTTGGTGAATAGTAACTTTTAAGTTCTTAATCGCGATTAGAGGTAATTAGTGTAGTTTAAGGTAAAAATAATGTTTTAATAATATGAGATGAGCTTGACGCATGTCCTTCCCCCATTGGATGTGCCATTTCCGACCAAGACAATCCATGGGTCAACTTGGGGACCCCATGCAGCCACTTTAGTTGGAAAATGACATAAATACCTTTTATTTAATGTTAGAGTAAAAAATGACACAAACATGAAATGTTTTACTAAAACAAGTTTTACATGGGGTTATACATGTCATTTTTTTACTGTAAATATTCATTGGAAATCTAAAAAGATTTCTTACATCATAGTATTTTTATTATAATTTTTAGGCATTAAATAAATTAAATTATTTATGACATCATGATGATGCAGCGATGACCTCATTATTTAACGATTTAAATAAAATGGAATGATAATGTAATATCTAAGACCTACACATGTACAAAGACTATTGTATGGGTAGATTTAGAACCCTTATCACCTTATCCTAAAATTATATAATTTTGGGTCCTTTGGAATCCGAAAAGCATTGTGTAATAAAGTAATATTTGATTACATTCCAAGAGTGCCCCTCCTCTCCTCTTATAAAAGGCCCCCACATCTACCACCTCATTCACACATTAAAGCCATTTGGCTCAGCCAAACTCTGCACAAATACTCTCCCAACTTCCCCCTCTTACTCCTAGAAGCCTCAATTTGGGCAGAACTCTTCCCAAAGAAGCCTTTGCTCAAATCAAAAAGAGTTACCCGAATTTAAGGTAATGTCTTCTCTAATGTTGTTTTGTTTTATTTTTCTTCTCCAACCCCCTAAACACTTTTTATTCATTTCTTTTGTAACAAAACCAGTATCCTCAATATACTAGGATGTTGTTATAAGAAGGATTCGAGCTACACTTACACACACCTACATCTAATGTTTAAAGAACATGTTGTTTCTGTGGATGGCGAATTTTTTTTGCCTCACGAAACAATTATTGTTCAACACTCATATAACATCTCTAATGGTGGACATTATGATGACATTATTTTTATATATGATATATATTTTGTTTCTGTTTTACTTATGATTTTTAATTTTTCATTTATGGAATACCTTTATGGTTTCCATTATGGGTAAACGCGATATTTTCATTTTAGAAAGTGCGGACTACCGCCCCCTCAAAGTGATTGAATCGTTAATACCATATGTGGGATGTATAAAGGATGGAGTAAATGGTATTATATGCTATATTATACTGGAATTATATTATACATTTATATCATTATGATTTCATTCCATTAAATACGAAATCGAAATGAAAGTAGCGTTCATGCGTACGTACGGCTTACCGTCTCCATGAAAGGTGCATTTCCTTTCGTACCTCTAAATGTTACTTAATATTATGAATGAATGTATATAATGAATATATATGATATATATGATATCTACATCATGAATATAATTCTAGATATAATACATATTTCACCACATGAACAACTTGTAATTATAAGAAGTTTATTGTTGACTCAAGTACCAAAGATCGACAAAACGACCGTTATTAACTTAAATAATTACATAATGTTCATAACATTGTAATAAGTGATATAAAAAGGATAATGAAATTGAAAATGGTTCTTAATAAGGTTGATATTAACTCTAGTTTATTATTCAGGAGGTTAAAGAACGGTTGAGTCATGTCGGACACGAGGTAAGGGAACTTCTTAACCCAATTTCCATTCTTTGGGTTAATCTCCTACTTTCAAATTATGTCATGATATTATCATGTCCTATCTTGTATTTGTACTTTATTTATGTGTACTTATAGTGAATACACATAATAGATCTACTTTACTTAAAAAAGTATTTTTGTAAGGGTTTTCATCTCAATATCCTTTCATTGAGGCATATTTGGTTTTATACACAAATTTCCTTTATACGGTGTATAAACCCCTTTGACTTTTAATTTTATTCAAAAGGAATATTTTTATACGAAGTATTTTTACTAAAAGACAAAAGGGATGTTTTTTGTACGTATGCGGCAACAATGACTTCTCCGCCTTCGTGACCATTTTTTGAGTTTTGGCTTCCTCTACAAGCCATACCTTTTTTTAATAGAAAAATAAATACCATGTTTTACTTTTCTTTTATTTTGGTATTGAAAATAGTTTTGAAAGTGTTTTTATTATATCAATGTGTTGTATTGATATCTTGTGATTGAAATATGTAAATTTTATGTTTCCTTTATGCGTGTTTTATGTGATACGATTATGTTATCATTTATGATATGTTTAAACCTATTCATATGAGGAATGCATTGGACTTAATAAGTGACGGGGGGAGCCTGCTATAGCTCCTTGATGCATCGGCAGGTCTCATGATACAAACTAGTGTCTTGGCACGAGGCCTTGACAAAATCTTATTTGTGGTCTTGGCACGAGGCCTTAACTACGTGGTTATGATAGTCTGGCATTATGCATTCCATCAATATGAAAGTGGTTATTGATATTGCATGTGACTATTCGACCAGTAGAATATCCATGTGAAGAAGTAAATAGAATTATCTCATTTTACTTTTTCCATATTATGTTGATTTTCAAGTTTAAAAGGCATTTGTTTTAGTTATACATTGCATAAAATGTTTATGTTTATTTATGAAAGCTTCCGCAATATTGTTATCCTTACTGAGCATCTGAGCTCGCCCCTTTCAATGTTTTAATATTTTCCAGGCTGTGAAGAAGTATTTTATGAATGACCTACAGGGATAGTCAGAAGAGGATATGAGTGTGGACTATGGATACTTTTTTTATTGTAGTTTTTCACTTTATGATGTAATGTAACGTTTATGAATGTATCTAGTGTTTCCAAGGCTACTAAACTAATCAGTCTTTCGAGAATTCCTCTTTTGTGATCATGCCAATGTTACGAAGTAATACACTGACTCTGGGTATCTGAGGTTGGGGCGTTCCAGTCATTATTTTAATGTTCTCCACTTTAAAATAATTTTCTCAATCTCATAGCCTCGTAAATCAGCTTAACACTAAACATCCTAAAAATCCTCTCCATGGATGTCTTAACTGGTTACTCTTACTATCATGTGACAAAAACTCATCCCTACTAACTAAAAGAAAAAAGCCCATTTTCTGCTGGCTGAGGAATTGTGTCTTGTATACCTGGATACAATTTTGTCTTAATTAACACGTATTTTACTTCTACCAATAATTCTAGAAACTTCTCTTAATATCAATGATCAAAATGACACATATCATTAAACAATAAACATGTCATATTATTTCATCCATAAACAAATTCATTAAGAACATAACCAATTCCAAGATAATTCATCCAACCATATCTCAATCGTGAATTAACTTGTCTAAAAAATTCTCCAGGGAACTCAATAAATCACTATAAAAATTAAACATCTTCAATCACAAGATCAATATAAATAGCATTGCCTCAAAATTAACTTTTCAATTTTAAATTAGGTCTTTTTTTTCAAATCATTTTTTCTACCCTTCCATAGTGACCTTAGAACATGGGTTACCATGATTAAATTGGCATATCTCACTTACACAAGTTATCTTAATCATACAAAACCATATCTCTTACCTATGTCATCATCATATATGAATTCAAGCTTCTCCACATTGCAATATCCATTATTTAAAAATAAAAAACACCCAAAAAACCCCACTTTATTAATATCTATCAACCATTTGAACTCAAAACCAATCATATTTTTTGTTAATACATCTCGAACATCAACATTTGAATTGACATACCACTAACATTCTTCAACACCACTCTACTCATCCTCAGCAAAACATAGGAATATCATTCGTTAAATATTCTAAATTTATGAAACCAAAATAATATGAAAATTAGAGGCCCAAATAATTTATTTTTATTCAACTAGAATTGGGAACACTATCCATTGAATATAAAATGTTGTCTTTAATAGCCTCAGAAAGGAATGATGCATTCCTTCAATTCCTTATCCATAGAAATTTACTTAAAAAAATTATTTAAAAATCTCTTCAATCCAATTACTTTAATCATTCATCATTATTCCCATTTTATTTATGCTGAAATTCAAGGTATCTTCTCTATTCTATTTCTTGTTCTCCAAGTAAACATCTTCGATCATCACATTTAAAATTCTTTCATTACATCACATTGTTCAAAAATCTCTTATTAGTCTGGGATATCTTCATTTACACAGGATAAACACATCCTTGATTGGAACTTGATGTTTTTTTCACCTTTTAATAATACATTATTTCTAGCTCCATAATAGTCTAGAAAACCACATCCTTTCTAAAAACCAATGTTATAATGACATGAATTTAATTAGGTATTAATATTTATTTTGATGAAAAATATTTCTAGTAGTGAACACATCTATCTGATGTGCAGTGTGGTTAGAATGACTTGATAAAAAGTTTTAAAGATACCGAAGCCTTTAAAATGTGTGTGAGGGAGTTACAACCCAGAAAAAATCATATTATTGACATTAAATCATAAAAAATGACTACACATTTATTTTTGAAATGTGGGAATTGAATGAATGTCATTATGATTTATGGTTTTCTTAGGATTCCTATAAATGATTTCTAGTGTTTTAAAACACATGAACATGTATGTAATAATAAAAACCATATAAAAAACATTAGATTTATGTTAAATCATGGTAAATACATCTTTGAGTTATTTTTTATGCGTACTCATAGAGAATACATCAATTTGATGTGCGGTGTGGTTAGAATTACTCATTAAATTGTTTTAAAGGCACCAAAGCCCTTAAAAACGAGGGTTAGGGGGTCAAAACCAGGAAAATTTCATTAAATTAACATGAAATCAAGTAAAAGTTACAATTTATTTATTTTTGAAAATGTAGGAACTGATTTCACTTCATTCCATGTTATAGTTCACTCAGGTTTCTGATAAACACATTTTTATTATTTTAAAACACTAAAATGTTCATGTAATTATAAAAACCATAGAAAACATCCTTAAACTGATGTGATATCATGGGAAAACAGCATTGAGATATTTTTGGGGTGTAATCATAGAAACTATGCCAATCTAACAAGCAATGTGGTCAGAATAACTATGTACAATATTTTTAAAGGTATTGAAGCCTTTAAATTGTGTTTGGGGGGGGGGGGTAATCCCAGAAAAAACAATTATATTTCCATGAAATTAGTTGAAAATTACAATATATTTATTTTTGAAAATTAGGAACCGACTCCATGTCATTATGAGTTACTATTGTCCTAGAATTATTGTAAAAACATTTATAGTGAATAAAACACTAAAACATTCTTGCAAAGGTAAAAAACATCGTAAAAAACCCCATATAGACCTGAAATCATGGGAAAACCACCATTGATTTTTTTGTATTTGTAGATAACACATCAATACGATGTATGGTGTGATCAGAATATCTTGATAAATAGTTTTTAAGGGTACTAAATCCTTTAAAAACATGTTTTTAGGGATAAAAACCAATAAAACATCATCATATTGACAAGAAATAATAGGAAAATAACCATAGATTGATTTTTGATATGTAGTAACTGAAGGCACATCACCTCAAGTTACGGTTTTCCTGGGATTCCCAAAAAGTGGTTTTTATTGTTTTAAAAAACATAAATGTGTGTGTAATGGTAAAAAACATAGAAAAATACCTCAAGTTGATGTTAATTCCTGAGATAACTAATATTAACTAATTGGTTACATGCATGTGTAGAAAAAATCTACCCGACTCACGGTGTGGTCATAATGGCTTGGTAAAAAGTTTTTAAATATACTGAAGCCTTTAAAAAAGTATGTCGGGGGGGTCAAATATAGTGAAAAATAATAGGATTTACATTAAATCTTAAGAAATTACTATAGATTTATTTATGAAATATAGGTACCGATGACACATCATTATGAGTTACAGTTTTCCTGAGATGCCTGTAAATGTGTTTTTAGTGTTTTAAAACACTAAAATGTGCATGTAATTGTAAAAATAAGAGATAGAAACCTAATATTTATTTCAAATCATGGGTTATAAACTATTGAGTTATATTTAGAAGTATAAACAGATAACACATTAATCTGATGTGCATTGTGGTTGGAATGGATCGATAAACAATTTTGAATGGTATCAAATCGCTCAAAAACATGTGTAGTTGGGTCAAACCTAGGAAAAAAAAAATTAGATTTCTAGTAAATCAGAGAAAAATGACTATATATTGATTTTTGAAATATAGGAACTGACATCTGGTCATTCAGAGTTACAATTTTCCCAAGATGTCAATAAACACTTTTTTGGTGTTTTAAAACACTAAAACGTGTGGGTAATGGTAAAAAACATAGAAAGATACCTCAGATTGTTTTGAAATCATGGGAAACTCTCTTTTTATTTATTTTTGAAATATGTGACATGAGTTCATATCAATTTATATAAAAACCATTTATTATGTAAATTTCAAGCACACCGCACGTCAATTTAAAAATTAATTAGAATGTTTTTTATGTTTCTTTTTTCAGTTTTAATTGATGAATAATATCATAAATAAGTTATTTTATGTATTAAATGATTTTTTAAGGATATATTATTTTTTATGTTATAATATCTTCTCTTTTATAAAAAAATAACAAGTTTTATGTGCAACATTATGAATATATTCTATGTCTTTTCTCTTTCACATTTCTATTCTTAAATGTTCTAGTTTTTATTATAGTTGATATATGTTTTTAGTAGGAAGAAGGTTGACCATTATGATCTATGAAATTATTTATAAGAAATTTAGGATAGTTCTTATTTTCTATGTTATGTTTAAATTTTATCAATGATTCTTCTGTAATTATAATTTATTATATTTTTTTAATTTATAAAATCTTTTTTGTTACAGTTGATGAGATGATGTGGTCGGTTTCAGTTGATGTGATTATATGGAGGCAGAATTATGCAGCAGTGGTTTTTGGGTGAATGTATATTGGTCATGGGTTCTTGCTGGACATATTTTATATGTATATATTATTAATGAGGTACGGGTTGATTGGGGTTATCAGTTGACTGAGGTTATGGCTACTAAGGTTACATTGTTTGAGGTTATGATGGATGTGGATGTATATATATATAAGAATATGGATGCTCATGTATTATGTGTATATGATCAATTTATTAGGTATTTATGTTTTTCTTTTTTACATTTCATAGTTTTTATATTTTTTTTTATTAAATATTAAAATAAATTAAGAAAAATATTTAGCAGTTTTTTTAAGAACCACCGCTAAATAAATTAATGAAAATCTTAATTAGTTGAAGTTACTATTAACTGATGCTAAACATAACCACCTCTAATATAATTATCGGCGATTATGTTCAATTATCTGTTTTATTTTGAGGTTTTTTTAAAAAACTATCGCTAAATAAAATCTAAACAACCACCAAATGTTCCAAAAATGAAACATAAAAAACCACCAGTAAATGAAAAAAACCATCTTGAAATGACCATCGATCTTGAAATACATGATGGTTTTAGTAACCATTCCCTAAATAATTAGGTGTTAGTTTAAATGACCACCAATAGAAGAATAAACAGCTGCTAAGGACTACTTTTTTTGTAGTGGAGGTGGGGTTATTCACCTTTAGAATAGGGTTAATGGTCATGGTACATGAAACCCTAGGAATCCATCCACCTATGAAAAAATTATAAATTGATAAAATGAGGTATTCCTTGATGATGTCCCAAGATAATATATATAAAGCACCATGAAACCCATTGTTCCCTGAAGCACTATTAGAATTGAGGGTATGTATGGCCCCTATGAGTGACGATGTAGATCGAATAATAGGCTATCTGACTCTCACAATGGTCAAGAAGGGAATCATTTTAATGATCAGAAGGGAGAGTTTTGAAGAAGGAAAAAAAGAATCAAGACAAAGAATGAACACCAATTTTTTGGAAAAGTAAATAATAAAACAAGTATTTATGTGGTTCAAACTGGTTTGTTCCTACTCCATAGAAAAAACACCACCAAAACCATTATAATTAATCAAAAGAAACAAAGAGAATACAACATAAAAGATAAAGTAGAGAAACAATTCATGTGAACTATAAATTATGTCCATGCATGAGGTCCTTGGAACTCCAAGACTCATATTGAACCTGAGATAATGATGGTATCATACACCTCCAAGCAGGAAAAACTCACACACACAACCTTAACACCCAGAAAGAAAATAAATAAATAGATAAAATTAAAAACTGAAATATAAATGAAAGAATATCAAAAGTCCAGATATTGGAAATGTTGAAATAGAAATGGTGTTTCTAAGGTTGTAGAACCTTAAAGTTGGTTTAGTCTAGATAGATCTCATGATTACTAAGCTCTCAATCAGAGGGGATCACCAAAACAATAGGTCTTGAAAGCGTCGAAGCGATGGAGTAGACCTCCCTCTATCAAACTCTTCTCATTTTAATGGATCAAGAAGAAATAGAAGATAACTACACATTGATAAAATGAAGCGACGAGTGATCATAAAGGTGATGAAAAGATGAGGTGACAGACTGACAAGCATTGTAGGAAAGGCAGACTGGTGGACGATAGAGAGAATATAAAATTTTTGTGAAGATCATGCCAATGAAATGGATACCATAAATCATGGTACAGGAGGAAAATATAGAAAGGATGAGAGATAATGGGGTAGATCATTGAGAAATCCCAATGCCTAGAAGTAGAGCCATAAGATGTGGTTTCATCAATGTTAAAAAATGCACCCAGGAAGGATCCAATGATCAAGTCAACGAAGTAGAAAACCTGGCCATGCCCCACATCCCAAATCCACAAACAAAGTCCCAACCATCAATCCCACATGGACTCCTGCATGACTAATCACACAGAACAAAGGCCCAGACAAAAAAAGTTGCATAAAAAAATAAAACTAAAAAAATAATTCATAGAAAACATTATAAAGTATTTTAATTTGCAAACCAATTTTTAAAAATCATCACCTTTTAAATTCAAATTACAAAAGAAATTAAGATATGGTGTTCTTATAAGGACTATCTAGACTACAATTAGGTTTAGGTATATTTATTTAATAGAAAATAAACATAATCCTACAACATTTACCCAACATAGAAACTATTAGCATGTTCTATAGTGTCACATGGACTTCATGCACCTAACCTTATTCTTCTACAATGTTACTAAAACATGCATAGAAATAAGACTATCTAAGTAACATCATTAAAAAATAGAGCTTACCAACATTACCTAAGTCTCCATCAAAACCAAAAACTCCCAAGAATATAAATACCTACAAAAACACATCCTCCCACAGGGGTAGAATATAGTGAAAATGACAATTTAGTAATGTAAAAAAGAATTCAATTAATAAAATGTTTCATAAACACATAACAAACAAAACAGGGAACCTGATATGAGAACATACTCCACCTAATCCTAAAAAACATAGAATATCCCATAGAAAAATCCCCTTCACACCAGTGTCCCTTACAAATATAGCAGGGAAAGTCCTAAGAACACAAAAATTGATACAAAAAAGAAACTACACATGTTTCAAGATAAAATGGAATATAAATATCATAGAACATTTTCATTATCACAACCATTGCATACCATATTGGTACGGCCCACACTATCTTTGTTAATAAATTTGGAAAAATATATTTTAATATGGGTGGATTTACCACACAAAAGACACTATATCTTATTAAACTGGTTATATACTTCAGTAATTTATCATTGTTTTTATTCTTACTTCTAATGCTCAAAAATTGTTGTTATGTTTTAATGCTATTACCCTCATCCATCAAACATCATGTTTTAAGATCGCGAGAGAAAACAACTATCATAACCTCTTCTAATGTTATGGAATCACGACCAAACATCATAGAATATTTTAATGATCTAAAATTATAATAAATATAGATAAAAAGGATTAAATATTGGTCTTAATATTTAAATTCTACATATATATTTCCTAAATCAAGATGCACTTTATTAAATTCATCAAGATGATCATGAACCAAAGATCCAGAATTCATCTTACAAGTTTAATGTCCCATTTTATTGTAAATAATTAAAAGAAATGTTCTAGTCATGTATAGATGTTCATGTTTTAACCAATTATATTTAGTAGTGATTTTATGGGAAACATCATGAAAAAATTTGTCTCCTATAGTCAAAAGAAACATACACTGAGACTTTTATAAAACACACGGGTTGATATTTTTATAGGTTACGGTGAACTAACCTTCAATAGAGATGATAACTACATGTTTTTTAGAACATTTTAGGGAATCTTCAAGTCTGTTGGGAACTAAAAGTGATCACATTTTAACTCTCCAAACATCAAAATCATTATAACCATCAAACTTGTTGACTTCAAACATAGGTGAATCACTTAAATGATTACAGGCTCAGATACCAATTGAGAGGGCTGGAATAGATCCAATAATAGGTATTCCGACTCTCACAGTCGTCAATAAGGGAATCATTTTAATGATAAAAATCAATATGATTGAAGAAACAAAAAACATAAGAAAAAATAAGAAAGAACAACAAAGGAAATGGAAAAAAGTAAATAATAACACAAGTATTTACGTGGTTCAAAACAGTTTGGCCCTAATCCATAAAAATAATACCAACACAACCATTATTGTTATGAAGAAGAAACAAAGAACATATAAAATAGAGTGTAATGTATATAAAAGATTCACCTGGAACATAGAAGCTATTCGTGGATGAGGCCTTTGCCACTTTAGGACACACAGAGAACCTGAACTGAAGATAGTAGTGTACACCTCCAAGAATGATGGAATCACATAAGAAACCATAGCATCCAGACTGAAAATAAAGAAAGAAATACATACCATAACAAAAATAGAAATAGAATTATCTACCATTTCTAGATCCTATAATTATTTAATGATAAAGGATTCTTCCTAGGATGTAGATCCTTGAAGCTGATCCAGTCCAGATAGAGCTCATGAGTACCGAGCTCTCTACCAGAGGGGATCACTGGAAAGGGAGGTTGCGATGGAATAGAAGTTGTGGATTAGAACTAACTATCTCATAATCTTATATCTGTAAAAGAGAAAGAGGGATCATTAAATAACCACACACTGATAAAATAAAGCAATATATGATCATAATGGAGATAAGGTGGCGAGGTTATGGGCTAACAGGCACAAGAGGCAAGGCAGACATGTGGACAACGAAGAGCATGTATTAAGATTGTGAAGATTAGGACAGTGAAATGGATAGTTCAAAGCATGGGACACACAAAACATGTGGAAAGGATGGGGTGAAATGACATTGATCATTGATAATGTAGAATTCCTAGAATAATATCCATCAAATGTAGCTTAATTAATAGCCAAAAACACAACCATGATGGTGCCGAGGATCAACCTAACAAACTAGTAAAGCAGGTCACACCCCACATCCAAAATCCACAAACGAAGGGACAACCATTAATCCCACATTAAGGCTCTCATGGAGAATCCCATTGAATAAAGGCATATACAAAAAAATTTATAATAATAATAAAACTAAATGAATTGCATGGTAAATCTTAAAAAGAATTTTAATTTGAAAACCAATTTTAATAGCACCTTTAATTTCTAAATTACATGTAAACTATTAAAAACCATGTTATTAGAGTCATCCACCATCTTAGGGATCCTAATAAAGATATATACCCCTTCATACTCCCTTATTTAACCACGATTTCTTTTTTGAATGGGATCAACTAAAATAGCTTAGAAGTGTTCCATTGCTAGAGTTCCAAACACTTCCATGTATTTATAAAACGTTCTATCATCTGAATGAATATTTTAGTTCCCATGAGATATATTACTTTAAAAAAATTGAAATAAACTATGATTTTATACCCTTTATGGTTCCAAAGATCACTTTACTTCTATATTTCTTTACTTTTTTACCTCTGATAGCTTTGATGTAAGAGAGTCTTATTAAACTACTTGGTTATTGAAATATTTATCCTCCATAATTTCTTATAACTTGATTTCTAAGAGGTTAATTTCACTTTTAATTACATCAATTCCTTTGTTCAGGTCAGTTAAGATTCCCTGACATTCAACTAGAGTATCTTAGAGTCAACTCAACTTATTGTGAAAATGTATCCATGTATGACCATGCGTGGTACTGTTCCAGGTCGATCTAATAATTCCCATGAAGTTGGAATCTTGAATCCATCTGTTAGAGAAGAAAAACTTCATCGTAATATTTTTATAATCTATTGACTAAATAAAAATATGGGTGTGGTCTAAGAGGTAACTCGTTATATGCAATAACATCACCTCCTAAAATATAGCAATGCCATCTACATTGGAAAAACATCTGTCAAAACAGTCCCATATTCATTGTATTCTTTTAATAATATTTCACCATGTGTAATTATCAGCTAGGAAACAATATCTATAAAATTATTTCATGTTGTGAAATTCTTGAAATCTTGAATATCATTACTCAAGAATATTTGACACCCCTTCTTGTCTAAACTGCCCATTATCACGTAGAATCCCCCCTGATAAACCAGGCATGGGATCCAAGTGTAAATTAATTTTGTTTAATATAGGATATTTAAAATCTGTATTTACTACATTTATAGATAAATAAAATTAAAATTAAAGACAAAACGTGATCCTTTGAACCTTCTAGATTTGAGTGTTCTTGATTTTCTTCCACTTAAATGTATTTCTATATTATTCTACTATCTCTTACAAAACTGTTACGATAGAGCATACCAAAATTATAATTAAGGATTAATTATAAAGTAAATTACTCTTTAAATAGGTTAAAAATAGTTTTCATGGGTGTTTATTTAATTAACTATCAAATTCCTTCAATTTGACAAGTTTATCCCTCATTATGCAATTATAATAATATTAACCACAATATAACTTGAGTTATTCCAACATTATCCCACTTAACTCATATGATATTACTTTATTATGTTTAATACATTCAAAAAATAATTATTTGAATTTATATGTATTCTATCATGTATAAAACATTCATTATAATTAAGGATAAAGTCCAAATGAGTCATGGAGTTCATATATTCTCTATTAATATACTTCTTTCCATGTACTGTAATATTCAAATTTTCCATATCATAATTAAAATAGGATATATATATAGTTGGTCCAATGATAATTTATTCATTTAAGACTAGACTTTTTATCATTATTCAATTATGTCAAGTATACTTATTTAAAAATAGGAAAACTAATCAAAACATTTATAAGTCCAAGTGTCTATTATAATAATAATAATAGACAATACATATATGAAACCTACTCGTTAACAATTCCCTAAAGTAAATATGTCCAATAAATTTAGTGGGAAGAAACCCTTTTTTCAATGGGTTAAAAATCATACGATTTGCACTAATATGTTCAATTTACACCTTACATTTTTGAACTTCTTCCTTAACTGCATGGTACATTAATTTTGTGTGTTTAGAACCTTTGGAATATCAGTCATTCTTTAGAAATAACACTATTATGTTATTGTCACAAAAATATTTCATGGTCTTGAAGATACTGTCAGCAATTATGTGTTCTGAAATAAAGTTCCACAACCATGTACCATGAATTATTACATCAAATCATGCTACAAATTCAGCTTCCATGGTCGAAGCAACTATAAATTATTGGTTTTCACTTTTCCATTATATTTCTCCTTCAATTAGAAGATAAACATATCCAAAAGTGTACTTTCTTATATCAACACAATTGAAAATGTCCGAATCAGAGTATCCAACCACCACAAGATCACCAGATCTTTTATAAGTATTCATGTGATCCCTTGTTCCTTACAAATATTGAAAATCCATATTTGCAGTTCTCCAAAATGATCTAGTCCAGCATTAATTTTGTATCTTCCAAATATAGAAACTAAAAAGATAATATATGACCTTATATAGGATTTAACATTCATCAATCTTTAAAAAACTTATACATAAGTTTTCCCTTGCATATATTTGCATCCAGAATCATTTTTGGGACATTGATTAAGATTAAATTTATCTCTTTTCTAAATTGGAACCAGTAATGCTAAACTTTTTTCCATCCTAAACCTCTCTAAAATGTTATTAATGAATTAATTTTTATATAAGCCTAAGAAACCATAAATTATATAAAACAATATTTCAATTCAAATCACATACTTAGATTCTCCTATGTATTTAATTTCAAAATTATTATAGGAATATTCCATGGTATCATATAATAGACCAAGATCATTTGATTTAATCAATATTTAGTCAATATATAGAATCTAGTATATAAATTTACCCCCACTTATTTTCTGTTATATACACCGATCAAGGATATTTTCCTTAAATCCAAAAGATACAACTCTGTCATTAATCTTAATATACCATTTTTGGGAATCTTGTTTAATTCCATATATTGACTTATTTAATTTATATAACAATTTTTCCTATCCTTAAATGTAAAACCCTTTGGTCGATCCATTTACACATCTTCCTCTATGTTTCCATTTAGAAAGTCTGTTTTAACAACTATTTGATGTAACTCTAAAACATATTGAGCCACCAATGAAATAATAATTTTGAAATAATATTTCTTGGAAACCAGTGAGATGGTTTCCCGATAGTTTATACCATCCTTTTGAGTAATTATTTTATAAAAAATTATATCTTTCCAATGTTCATGGTGATCATGATATTCAAGTTTGGGTTCGATGAACCATTTACATGCAACACTTTTTCATCCTTTAGGTAATTCCATAAGGATCCAAATTTTTTTTGTTCCATGTAATTCTACTTACATTTCATCGAATATAACCATTTAAGAGAATTATCAAAATTAAAGGATTGAAAATATAAATATGGATCATTGTTAATACCAATATCAATTTCTATTGCATGCAGATACACAACATAATCATCAGAAATGTCTAACCTTTTCCACTTTGAGACCTTCTTCACACTATTTCTTTTGATTCCTCAACCATTTATTGATTTGAAATTTTGGAAACATTATGTTAATTTATATATTATAATTTTTTGAGGCAATAATTTTAGGATAAAAACATGTGAAGTTGGATTAGAAGAAAATAAAACATGAATTATAACTTCTTTAATTTCCATAATTTTTACGGAACTTTACTCTCATTGGATTAACCATTTTCAATAAATATTGAATTAAAAATTACAAAAAATAAAATACTATGGTTAGGATAATAAAATATATACCCCTTTTATCTCACTGGATAACTAATGAAATATCCAATGATTGTTCTTTCATCCATTTTTCATTATTTTGGATTATATGATATTATTTTTTCTACAAAACCCCATACATGATAGTGTCTCAAACTAGGATTCCTATAAATCCAAAGTTCAAAATAAGTATATGGAACTAATTTACTAGAAAACCAATTCAATAAATACTTCCAATTTTTTAAAGCCTACATCCACAATGATATGGTTAAAGAATAATTACATAACATACTCCTAACTATATCCATTAATGTTATATTATAGCTTTCTAATACACCATTTTTTTGGTATACCTGAAATAGTGTATTATTCACATATTCTATGTATTTCAAGACAATTTTCAAATGGACCAGGGTTTTTTCACTTTCATAAATCTTTTATTACATTCACCACCCTTATTAAACCTTATGACTTTAACCTTTATGTATAATTGACTCTCAAATTAATTTCTATAAATTTCCAAGGAATTTATTTCTTGATATTTGTCATGCAATAAATTGACATATCCATAACATGGAAAATCATCAATAAAGATGATAAAGTGTTTTTATTTACTGAAAATTTTGATATAAAAATGTCCACATATAACAGAATGTATAATCATAAGGATTTGGGAACTACTTGTGGAACATTTCATTGTGTTTTTTATTTGTTTTCCTTTAATACAATCCACAAAAAAATTTAGTTTGGAAAAATCAAAATTTGGAAGGATTTCAATATTAATAAATCTACCCAATATTTCATTGAAAATATGAACTCAAATTTTATGCCATAAATAAGTATAAATTTCATTTTCTAAACCATGTTTAGTAATAGAATTACAATACAAGGTAAAAAGTGTTTCAATATAAATATTATCAAAATTTGGTTTATATAGACCATTAAACAATAAACCAAATCCAATCATGTGTGTTTTCTTAAAAAAAACATCTATTCCAAAAATTAAAAGAGTATCCATCAAAATCAGGTTTTTGAAACGAAACCAAATTCCTAGATATATTATGTACATAAAAGGTTTCACATAATAAAAACTATATCCACTATCAATGATTAATCGGTATCTCCTTAATGATTCCATTAGAAATTTCACTCTATTCTCTATGAAGAAAAACTATTTTGTTGGGATTATGATTTGCGTTAAAAGGAATCCCTACATCTTGTTAGAAGCATGATTCCTACAATTATAATCAATACCCCATGTATTATTTGTATGTTTAGATAATTATGATTCATAATAAGTATACGCATTTTTCATAATTTTCTTTTCAAACCATGCCTTTCATTTCAAGCTATCATTTTGGAAATGTCTAACTTTCCCATAGAAATTGAATTTATATTTTTTTTTATTTCCTCTAATTATTTTTAGAGGACTCATTATCATTCAATGGCCCCTTTCCATTTCCATTCTTCTTTATGCCATGATTATTTCCTCCTTGATGGCGTACATAGTGGAAAGAGTATATTCCTTGACTCTTTAATCATGTTTCCTCTTGATCTAGCATACTAAGAAATTCATGAACATTCCATTTATCTTTAATGATGTTATAGTTCATTTGCAATGGTCCATAGGTAATGTGTTTAGGAAAAAATATTCAAATAAAATTTCATCTACTTCCATTCCCAAACATTGAAGTCCTTCCAAAAATATGTTTTATTTCTATTACATTCTCACGCATTGTATGAGAACCATCAAACTTGATGGTCCTTAATGTACTCACTAATTTCCCAAAAAGATGTACGTCATCATTTTTAGATCCTTCACTAATAGATTTCATAAATTCATTATCACTTTCATTTTTAGGGAGACCTGAATTGATTTTAATTTTTATGCTCATTCACATTAATATCAAACTTAACCCATTCAATATTTACCATATTGTATAAAAAAATCCTTCATCATAACTATTATCATATGTTATAGTAACATGTTTCTCTACTTAGAGTGCTAAATAAAGGTCTAACACACCAAGGTGGAATTGGGTTTTCCCACTCCAATTAGATAAACTTAATCCATTAATGATTATAAAAATCAATGCATGTGAGTTAAATGATGATGGAATGTTAAATGCAATAAATACATGTTTAAAATTAATACATTGAATAAAACTAATAATAATACATCCATTCAGACAAATTAATGAAAATAAAATGTGTATTGGTGTTCTACTTTTGATATTCACTAATAAAAATCCCAATAGATACTAATTAAATGAATTTTATTTGGAAATAATATACGAAGCAATTAGATTTATTCATTATATTTAGATATAAAAATAAATCTCATAATGCATATGTATCACCAACAATTATATTAATTCACTATAAGAATATGCAAATTGACTTTGGGAAATTAATAAATATATCATAATAATGAATTTCAATTACTCATAAAATATCATAACAGTATCAAATTTATGATAAATAAATATATATCTTTTTAAGATAATTTTCGAACAATTTTAACTTTAGGATTTTCCCACTTTAGTGATTAAGAAATCTCATGCACTAATGTTCAAAATAAAAAACAACATTACAAAGAATAATTATAAATATAATTAAATTTTAATAAACATAAATCTAAATTTTTTTTACAATTTATTTAACATTTTTGGCATGAAATTTAAAACTCTTGTAATTATCTTAAAATAATGAAAAATAAATAATTTTGAATTTTTTTAAGATCCAATAATTTTAAAACACATATAAACACAATTTAATATTATTTATTAATTTATTGAACTAAATAAATATAATAAATAGAATCATTTTTAAATATATCAATTTAAACATCATACTACATATTAATATTTTTTAAAGAGTAATACTTATTTTAAAAATTAAATAACATAATACTCCATTGTTTAATTTGTTCATTTTTTTACTCAGTAATTTAATCAATATCTATAAATGAAAATTTAATAATAATAATACTTTCCAATATAAAACAATCCCATGTCCTTAAAAAAGTGAAATTTCACCTTTTTTAGTAAATAAATTTGTCTTATTTAATATGAAATATTAATAATAATAATAATTTTTTAAAATTCTAAAGTCATCATGAGAGAGGCATCCCATTGTAATTTTAAAATAAAAATGGCATAGTGTATTCATAATGAAAGAAACAAATTTCACAATATCATTGGGGTTTCAAAATAAAAAATAACAGCGTCATTGAGAGAGCCAACCCATTAGGGGTTCAAAAAAATTTCATAAAAGAACATTAATAATAATAAATTGAAAAACAAAATAACTCCCATGTCTAGAAAAAGTTGACACACCATTAAAAAAACGACATCATTATAAGATTTTATAAAAATGGCATAACCAATTAAAAATTGTACTATGTTTTCTGATTAAAAAAATCATAGCTGATTTAGAATTAAAAAAAAGAACACAACACCTTAGGATTTCAGAAAACATGCATAGTACTTCATTATGTGAAACTTGAATGAAAACATACAAAAATCTATTATGTGAAATTGAATACATCATTTAATTAAGAACATAATCCAAGTTTCTAATTTAAATGTAATGTAACATATAATAAATTTAAATATGAAAAAACAAAAATTTCATAACTACACTATGATACCACTTGTAAATAAATTTAATTTAATTAAGTATCTTTGAAATATATATTTATCACATACCACGATGAATAAAATTCAAAATAAAGACATACCATGATCCACTAAACCTTCTATATTTGAGTCTCCTTGATTTTCTCCCACGTAAAAGGATTTCTATCGCTTTCTTACACTCAACTCAAAAACAGTTTTGGTGGGACTTACCGGTAATATTATTGAGACATAATTTGAATGAATAATACCATTTAAATAGAATTCAAATATTTTTCATGGTTACGTATTTAATTAACTCTCAATGTCCTTCAATTTGACAATTTTATGCCTTATTATACCATTATAATAATATTAAACAAAATATAACTTGATTTATTCCAACCAATAGATAAAAATGATCCATGTGATTCAAAAGTGTCTCCCTTTATAAAATATCTCATTTAACATATACAACTGAAATAAGGAAAGAATCATTATTATCAAAAACCTTGATGGTAACATACTGTTCAAGTGACTCCACTTTCTCAATCAATGTGGAGCACTTTAATAACACCCATATGTGGTTATTAATGAAATGTGGAGCACTTTAATAACACCCATATGTGGTTTTTAATGAGGTTGTCATATATGCACCTCTTATTATCCGGATTCCTCCAAAATTTTTAAATGTGCCTTGTATTCAATTTCTCCTCTATAATTACAGTTTAAGAAAACTGGTTCGTTCTTGAACCATTGGAAATAAAGTCTCATTTATTCCTATTATTGAACCCTTTTGCATTCCAAAAAATAAAGGATATCATAGTTAAATTAGATGAAGGGACTTTTACCCCAAGAACCCACTAGATATATCAGTCATAAGTTAACTAAGAAGAATAATCTTCTTTTTAAACCTAGTAACCATGCCACAATTGGATGAACGTATTGTATTGGATTTTTTAGGTCTCTCGGTAGTAGCTAAAGGAACTAGAGAATCATCAAAAATATTATGTGAAGGTACATAATAAATGGTAGCTATTACCTATTTTCCATTATAAAAAACGAACCACCTACAAGCCAAAAAGGTCTCAGTCGCCTAATATTTCCTCGAGTATCTAAGAATCCAGGACCTCAACCACTAGATTAGAAAGACGATCATGAAAAGAGATAAACCTAGGAAAAGCAAGCTCAATAGAAGTCATTCTATCCTCACCCTTATACTCCACATTCTCAAACACATACACTATGGGAATGAATATAGCTTGATCCTCCCTACCTCCCACTGCCTCCAAAAGGATCCTAGGAGCGACCTCCCGTTATAGTAGAACTTCATCTTGTGGATCTTCATGCACTATATAATTAGAGAATACATCATTCTAGACAAATATATCTTATGAAGGATCAGAACTCTCTTCCCCACCCCTCTTGGAGGGAAATCTGGGCATATGATAAGAAACTTTAAATCCAGATGATGTCTTTTGCAAACAAAGGTAGAGTGTCCTAGGATACAAAACTCATGAAAAAATACCTCTTTGGATTAGAAAACTAACAAATGGTTCAAAAAAATGTGTCAAAAACATAGAGATCCAATCAAGATGGTGGATCCCTCAAAATATCCAAGTCGACACATATTCGATATTAAAACTTGTGTTGTATGCAAAGTTTACCCTCATCTATGTAGAGAAGGGAACTAAGAGCATCTCTAATACCCTTCAGCAAGGAAGGATTATGAAATCATAGAGGTATTCCTAGAAAAATAACACAAAAAACTACTGATGATGGTTCTAAACAATATTAATTTTCCAAAGACAACTTAAAGACAATAAATCATCTCTTTCTATATGTAACATGCGGTGGCCATGAAATGTACAGTGGAAGGCCACAAAGAAGACGAGTGGAAGAAGGAAAAATACTTCCTTTTTTGATGGAATTAGATTCCACTATTGGTGGTCATAAATTCCACCTTTATAGAACACTAGTGGTGGTTTCAAATGATATCATCATTCTACAGGCACAAAATCCTAGATTTATTACAATGTCAAGTTCCCTCACCCAGGAATTCACAATGTATCTAAGCGAGTATAGGTGAATTTAGAAGGCTTTATGAATCAAAAAATAGTTGTGTAGTACCCTCACTCACTCAAGAATCACATATTAAAATAGATAATTAAAAAAATATATACATACCAATTTAATTTGGGTTGATCAGGGTGACATACATCCATAGGGAATGCCGCAATTCCACTAATTATAAAAAAAATAATTCATATATTAAAAACACCCACATATTCACTCACATAGAGGAATCTAAATAAATAGAATAATAGGAGATAGTAATTAAAATGATTCATTAAGTTTTCTTCACGTGGAACAAAAACCATGAAGTTATTCTTCTTCAGCGGGTAGTCATCCTTGGTAGTCACCCCCACATGCTGAACTTTAGTGGATGATAATATTTCAACATCAATTTTCCAAAATCCCTACATTGAAAAAATATCACCATGTTTTTTTAAAAAATAAATATTCCTACAACTGATTCCATCCCTATTCCCATAGGCATCACAAGTACGAGAGATACTGATCATGTCCAAAAAATTTAGTAACATAATCCTTGTAATCACTTTAGTTAGTATGTCATCTCGGTTCTTTGATATCATGATCTTCTGGAGTGAGATACATTTATCATGGATAATCTCACAGATGCAATAGATCTGAAAATCAATATATTTGGTTTGACAGTGATGGAAATGATTCTTTGAATGAAAAATATCACTCTAGATATCACAAAATATATCAATATTCTCCAATATGATCATTATGTAACTAGATAAACTATTTAAAATATCCTATCCATTCCATATACTCTGCCTATGTAGTAGAAAAATTCACTATTGACTGTAGACTAGATATCCCACTCACAGGTCTTTCATCCTAAGAAAAAACATAACCATATGTTGACCATCAATTGTCCAAGTCCCTTGAATAATTTGATTCAACATATTCGACAAGAAATATCCCATCTTTTGTGTCTCTCATAATCATCAATCCAATATATACAATACCATTGATATACCGTAGAATCTACCCATATTCTTTCCAATGACCTTTACCAAGTTCATGCATATAAAAACTTACCATAATCCCTACACGTGAAATATCAAGTCTCATACACACCATCAAATAAATCAAAGCTCCAATGATGCTTGTATGTGGAACATGATCCATCTAATTCCTCAATTCCTATATATTTGGAGACAATAATGCTCTATGTTTGAAATGCAGTGCTAATGGGGTTTTGATCGGTTTGGATTTATCATCAATGCCAAAATTATGAATCATTTTCTTTAAATATTCAAGCTATTTGAGGGTTACAACACCATTAGAATCATCTTATCTGATCTTTATCCCTAGAAATTTCTTACCCCCCAAGATCCTTTATCTCCAACTATGATTTCAGCTAGGCTTTCAACCTGTCAATATCCACCTTGATTTTACAGGAAATCAACATATCATCAACATATAAAATAAGATAGATAAATGTGACATTATTAAGTTTACTAAAGTAAAAAAAATTATCAAATTGATTTTGAACATATTTCTAATTCAGAAAAAAAAAGTTTCAAAACATTTATACCACTATCTCAGTGATTAATTTAGGACATACAATAATTTTTCAAATCTGAAAACCCAATTCCCTTATCCTAGTACATGAAACCCATCATCTTGTGTCACATATATATATTCATATAATGATCCATGAAGAAATGTTTTCTTGATGTCATGTTGAGATAACTACAGATTAAACATTGTAACCAAATATAACAAAATTCAGATAGATTCATGCTTAAAAATAGAAGAAAATACCTCATTTTAATCTATCCCTTACTTTTATTAATTGACCTTAGAAACGAGTCTTGTATTATACCTGATACTGCTCTTATAAGTGTCATCTTCCATCTTCTCAAACACCCATTTTGACCATAATTCTTTCTTGTACTTTAGAGGAGGAACAAGATCCCAGGATTGATTCAAATTTTGTGAATTTATGTCTACATCCATAACTATTTGAAACACTATATTCAATTACAGAAAGAGAATAGCTAAACAAAACATCATACCTAGAAAGTCTCTGTATGGTCCTTTGTATTCTACAAGTGGTGATACTCTCATGATGATCATTATCCTGATGCAGGGGTACTTCTTCCTCAGTTGGAATATCCATACGCGCACGTTATTCTATCTTCTATGGATCCCAATCATTCTATGGATAACTTTTTTTTACTTCAATTACAACTGATTAATCCCTCTCTTTTCCATAATCATTTGAATTCATCATCATTTACTCATCAGAGATGACATCATGACTATGAACAATCTCCTTTGCTTGTGGATTCCATAGTTATAATGACTTCATTGAATAACTGAAGAAAAAAAAACAACTTTCTTCACTCTCAGATCCAACTTTGAGTCTATCACATGAATATAATAAGTACACAAATATATATAAAGTTTGTTATAATAAAAAATATTCTCACCAGAACTGACCACTCTTAAGACTTTACCATCAATCATGGAAGTAGGTAATCATTTCATGATGTTTGATACATACATTAATGATTCTTCCTAAAAATGATTTGTTCAAACTAGATTGAGATAAAATACATTGTACCCTTTAAAAAGTGTATGGTTCAACTCTTCTGTTACACCATTCTGCTATGGTGATCCTATAATTGAAAAGATTATCAAAATATGTTAATCTTGAAAAATATACATGAATGGATCTAATGTGTATTCTACACCATTATCTGATCTTATTCTCTTTACTTTCATTCCTATATGATTTTAAACCATTCTTCTCCACTTATGTAAGACATTCAACACTTCATTCTTATACTTCATGGAATAAACCCAAACATATCATGAGTAATCATTAATAAATGTGACAAAATAACTATTACCTCCCAATGAAGCATTTTATTATGGTCCCTAGATATTAGTATTGATTTAGTCAAGTGTTACCTTACTGTGATGGATTGTAGTGCTGAAAATGATTATTATATGATTACCTATTAAAAAATGCTCACAAAATTCTATTTTTCCCATCTTGGATCTTTTTAATACTCAATTTTTTACAAAACTCTATTGGTATTTTTCTTTGGTATGTCCGAGTCTCATGTTCCATAATCTGGATGTGTATGGATCACTCTATTCTAATATCACCACTCCCCCTATAACATTCACAACATTATATAATGAAAATTAACTTTTCAAGTATCTTTAATTTCAATTAATTTACCTTGGATAAATTTCATGACATTATCTTCAATGTTTATTTGATAAAAAAGATTATCCCAGAATCCATGAAATTTGAGGTT
Organism: Viscum album; assembly: GCA_963277665.1. Taxonomy (NCBI): domain Eukaryota; kingdom Viridiplantae; phylum Streptophyta; class Magnoliopsida; order Santalales; family Viscaceae; genus Viscum; species Viscum album. The sequence continues at coordinate 1,899,065,953 of OY728132.1, read as the reverse complement.
CTTTTAAAATTCTAGAACATATTATACATCCATAAGTCACTGAGTTATACCATCATGCATCCTCAACTATATATTCCCAATACATCTCACGTGGAAAGGATTGTTCTTTCTCATAATCACCACACCTTTATCCGACTCCTTAATATTTGAAAAACAATATTGATTCCTACATATATGGAAGAAACAACCAAAATCAAGATTCTAACCATAAAAGTGGTTGGAAATCAAGAAAATAAGGAAATTTGAATCTTCAATATCCTCAGTTATTGATTGAGTTTTCACATTTTATTTTCAAATTTTGCGACAACCCTTCATAAAATTCCCATTTTTATATAAAAATACATTAAATGAATTTAAATGCAACAATTTAGGGGCATAAAACTAAAATTATCAACCTTTAAATTAAATTAATTTTAAGGATGATATTCTCACAAATTATGTTATAGAATTGGGAGTAAGTTCATTAATTTTAGGCAGTGCATGAACTTGGAAAAGGGCACAACCATAGTCAAACTATCACCCAAACTGTCCCTCATTAGAATCTTAGTGACACTAACTGTCCCATATTATATAATATCCCTATCAAAATGAAGTCTAATATCAATGCGCTTCGATCTACCATGGAATACATAGTTCAGATATAGATGAAATATAGATTGGCTATTACTGTAGACTTCTATGCTATTAGTAGATAAAGACAACTCGAATAGAAAACCAGTCTACAATATATCCTCTTTTATGGATTCTATCAAAAAAAATATACTCTACCTTATTAGTGGAGAGTACAACCACTAGCTACAAATTTCACTTCGAGGTGACTGTTCCTCCATATTATTGGAACAGAAATCCAGTGATTGATATTTGAGAGTTAAAATTTTCATCATAATCAGAGTCAACAAAGCCTACAATGTCATCATTAAAACTACTATTTAAGCATATAAAATTAAAAACCTATCAGACATAGATACGTACCTAAGGATCCAATTTAATGCATGACAATGAGGCTTAGCAGGTTTTCCTGTAAACCTACAAAAAGTAAAAAAAATGAAATGTTTGTCATAGAACAGAATATAGCATAAAAAACTTCATACTTCATTAACATATGAAATCTTATACATGAAGGAAGCCTCATCACCATTTCTAGGCGATTGATCCAAATAAAAAAAATTCTATCCTATATGAATACTAAAAGGTTTAATATGATCAAATATATATCTTTTTAATACCTTCTTAACCTTAAAAAGATCGAGATAAGAACTAGGTTCATGTATTCTTATCTCCTACTATTTCCATGCCCATGATTTGATTGGTATGTCTTAAGTATTTCATCTAAAAGACCACGTTCAATTGATTATTTATAAAATTAATAATCCTCATGTTTTTATATATTAAAATCACTTCATAAACATTTAATTAAAGTTAAATAGATTCATTTTAAACTATTTTATAGTATACACATGTATCAAACATAATATTGGAAAAATAATTTTCAATCATAAAAGAATAAAAACTTTTATACCATTTCCTAGAAGGATTAATAATCCCATACAAGTAATTATTAATAAGAGAAACTTGATTTGGAAAAAATAGATTTGAAAAACCTTCAGGAGGAGTCATTTAAATTGTTTCATCTAGGGTACCATGCAAAAAAATTAGTTTTTACATCTAATTATTAAACATGAAAATCAAACATGGAAGAAATAGTATGAATAATTCTTATAGCTTAAAGTTTAACAACTAGGGAGAATATTTCACTGTAATCAATTACTTCATATTGAATAAATCCATCATAAAACATTTAGGATTTGAATTTGATTTTAGTTTCTACAACATTTTTTTCATTCTTCTTATATATTCATTTAGAACCTATAATCTTCTGGTTATTAGGTTTGGAGAATACACCCCAAGTGTTTTTCTTAAGATGTGAAATAATCTCTTCATTCATTTAACCTATCTACATAGTGTCTTCTTTAGACAAAACAATATTCTTATAAGATTGAGGTTTGTAATTAAACATATCTCGAGATATATAAATGCATATGTAACAATATGATCTTGATTGAATTTGTCTAGAAGCTTAATTAATCTTATCTCTCTATCTTGAGTGAGTTGATAATTTCTCAGATAATCTTGCTTCTATGTTTTAGTTTCAGAATCAGAATCAAAATTGGATTACACTTGAGTCTGAACAATGGGGGGGGGGGAATAGGACTAGTCTTAGATAGGGAATGGTTAGTGGATTATAAAGTACCTTCATCACCCAAGGGTGTTGAGATTCTAGAGAGTTCTACAATGTCATCAAAAGACTCTATAGATTCAGTTCCCTTATCATTGGAGAGACCAGATTCATGAAACACAACATCTAATATAACTATAAAATCTTGATAACCCAGTTTATCTACCCACAAATGATACCCCTTTACACCCTATGGGTAGAAATGAATATACACTTCATAACCTTAGGAGCCAAATTTTCATTATGTGTTTGAGCATAAAAAATGGATCAAAAAATCCTAAGGTGTTCAAGGATCAGTGGTGAAACTTTCTAATGTTCTTCAGGTGTATTAAAAGAATTAGCAGAAGATGTTCAATGATTAATGAGATAGAATACAATTGAGGAAACCTCATCTTAGAAGGACCTAGGCAGTTTTGAGTGGGACAACATGCACCTAACCCTCTCAAGAACTATCCTACTCATCCTCTATAATAATCCATTCTATTGGGAAGTTTCCAAAATTGTCTTGTATGTCTTGATTCAACTATATTCAATTAATTAAATGAATTTTATGGATAGATACTCTAAACCATTATTATTTATTAAGTATTTGAGTTTCTTATTAGACTCACTTTCTACCCCATATTTCAATTTTATAAAATTCTTAAAAGAATTAGACTTATGTTTGAGTATATGAATCAAGAATTTACTAAAGTAGTCATCAATTAATGTCCTGAATTATAAGACAACACATGAGAGGTGACCCTATAAGGACCCCACAGATCAGAATAAACACATTCAAGGGGTTCTTTAGAATATTACATAGAGATATCTAATCCAAATCATATAGATTTCTCATATAAAAAATCTATACAAAATGGGATACTTTTAAGAGTGATATAACTCAAAATCCCTATTTTTTGAGTCCATAAAGTACCTCGACACTAATGTTCCCTAACCTTCACTGTGAAAGGGTAGTGTAATAATGTTCTAAACCACAAAAATTATTCAAATGACTTCAATAAGCTTTTCCATTTAACACATAATGTCCATTGTGAAGGTTTCATTTTATATCTGCGAGGGATCCAACAGAAAATCTAAGTCTTTAAAAGTCTGAATTAAAACGATATCCCTTTTGGTCAAGTATTCCTAAGGATATTAGGTTTATTTTTTATTTTATATACTCACCTAACTTCTTCAATAGTATTAACCATCCTATCTTGATGTTCTAATGAAATTGATTTTATTTCTATAATTTGATATATCCTAATGTTCCCTATACATAATTCACCATAATAAATTTCTTTCAACTCAATAATAAATTACCTACTAGGAATCATGTGGAATGAACATCCTGGGTTAAGGATACATTCATTAGAGATAGAAATTATAGAAACATTTAACACGTAAATAGTTTTAAATTCCTTCTCATCTAATAAGGAATGGTCATTAAAACAATCTATACAGTAACATTTCTTATTAGGGAAATACCTTTTAATGTGGAAAGGATATTTTCATTGAAAACACTTTATTAAATTGTTCTTAGACTTATACGTTTGCTTCTTAGAATGACCCATTTCATTCCTCCTACCTCTTGACTCACTTCTTCCCCTAGAATCACTTTTGTACCTGATGTATAAACCCTCTTCCTTTGTCATAACAATACCCATCATTTGAAATTATTTGGACAGTAAAGAAGATTTAGCTTCTTCATGATTGAGTGTATATTTTCCATACATCGTATAATCTTTAACAGAATTAGAGGAATCATCTAACAAGGTTAAAAATATAATGGCAAGATCTTCATCATCCAATTATCTTCTATGTTGGCTAGATCTGACATAATTTTATTAAATTCATCAATGTTTATCCTGACCATAGTTCTAGGATGCATTTTTAATGTATATAATCAAATTTTTTGTATAATCAACCAACAAGAGACTTATTCATATAAAGGGATTCAAGTCAAGAGCATATAAAAGTGGTATAAGATTCAAAGGAAACCTATTGAAGTAATTAGTCTCCAAATGATAAAATGATTAAGCTATGAACTTTCCTAAGAGTTTATTTAGGGATATATACATAAGAGATGGTAGTCTGCCTATTTGAGGTAGAGGTGGTAATTTTATTTCTAAATCCAAAAGGGAATTAATTAAGTCATTATGATTCAGTAGGGTAATCATTTTATTTCACCATAGATTGAAATTTTTTTCACCATCATATTTATCAATTTAAAATTCAATGGAACCCATTATTAATGTTAAAGTAGGATGAAATGAAACTTTTTCGAGTTTAACCTTTAATACCTAAATAACCCAAAACTCACTATCACATATTACTAGGTTATTTATTTGATATGATACATTAATCAATTGTAGAAAAAGAAACAGAATGAAGTTCCTCTCTAATGAAGCTATTGGTAGAACAAAACCACTGAGTACATGAAAGAAAAATAATTCCAGATATAACATGCTATGGATCAGTGTGATCCTATGTGAATGAAAAGAAAACCACCCAAGTCATCCTTTTATTACTAGGTATGATATAAAGGAAATAAAGATACAAGATCAATATAAAAAAAATACCAGATAAACAATCAAAGGAGGCCATCCATGTTGAACTAGGTGGCCGTAGTGAAACTTTTCACGTAGATTCAACACCATCCACTCATAAATAGACATAAACACACACACAAAGGATACATATATATACATGACAAAAAATAATTAATCACTATAGAACCAATAATCTAAACCTAAAATTGGTTATGATGAAAAGAGAGTCATGATCGGTAACCTCCTTGATGCATAGTCATCCAATACCAATGATCGAGTCGATCTCCACTAAATCTCTACAAGAGTAGTAATCTAGTTATAAGAGCCAGAATGAGATAAAGGATGGGGAGTGCGGGTGGACAGAGTACCTTATTTATCCTTCTTCTTCTTATTTGATAATCCCTTTTCATAGCAAAATATCCATGATTCAATAATACACAGGCCGAACCAGACGAAGTGGGACGCCTCTGCACAATGAAAGCAAGTAATCCCTAAATCAAGGTAGGCTAGATGTAATAATGGAATTCTAGGGATCATTAGATGGTGTAAACTAAAATATGATATCACAGCTATGTGTATGGCTAGGATGAAGATGAATATTCATATAACTGTAGGTGGGACAATGCATGAGACATGTGGTGCCACGAGATAGCCATAACTGAGGTACCACGGATCGAAACCATGCCAAATAAACACACCCAATTTCAGCCAGTAGCATTGGATATCCTTAAATCAATGGTCCACATTCAACCACTATAAGCAAGGAAACAAAAATTATTATATAAAAATAATAGGATAAAAGAAATAATGGATCCCACATGAAGCTATTTCATGCACATATAAAAGCCCCATGATAATTAAACATCTTTAATCCAATATGAAAAAATATTATATAAAACAATATTAAAGGAATTTAAATAAAACAACGAAGGGGAACAAAACAACACAATAGTTCCAAGTATGTTTTAAGGGGTATAATAAAGTTCTAAACATTTTCCCACATCAACCAAAAAAGCCACAACATATTTTTGAATTATATTTTTTTTATTTTTAAGAACAAACAAAGGAAGTTAGAATTTTTATCAAATAGTAGCATGATATAAAATGATGTATAATGACAAATTAGGATCCCAAGGCATTTTAACAGTGTTATCCATGTTTAAAAATTAGTTTCAACTTGATTTTCAACTCCCCAGTAATCAATAAGATAAAAAATCTATCAAGGTAAATTGATTCAAATAAATTAATAAAACCCAAATATTCAAAAAATTCCCATCCCCCCATACTTATCTCACAAAAACATGAAGTATGAAAAGTTGAATGAATATATTTATTAAGAAAATAATTAGAAAATTAATCCTTTCAATGCAGAAGATTAATATTTTTACGATTATACAAGGAACTCACTCTATTTACTTTTTTAAAAACACCTGAATACTATATTACAATCCCTACAAGATTAAAAGTAGATCAACATTTATATAAAACATATTTTTGATTAGAGTGAAAGAAACCATGGGTAAGTTTAAAAGGATTTGATCCAGATGATCCAAGGTGTAGTTTTTTTCCTTTGACTAACTATCATGTGTAATCCACTCCTTGTTATTTTTCTACAGGAAAAACCCACAAAAAATTAAAAACCTATTGAAATTAAAAGCTAAAATAGTGATCAATTTAATATAGATAATCTTAGGAAATCCCCCAAAGTGGTTCTATATTTAGATATCCCATAACAGGAAACCTTTTGGATTATATTACTTCTTCCCATGGATTGGGTTTGTGTGGTAAGAACCACAATATTTCCACTTTTCTACAACTCTTCGTGTGATTATTTTTTATGACCCCTTAATTATAATTCAAATTTAATAACTCATGTTTTTTATTGAATTTTTAATGTAGTGGAGGTGTTAGTATGTATAATGACTCTTATACGTCATCTTTTGCTTTAATATGATGTCATGCACTTCCACTTGTGCTACCAATCTGGGAAGAACCATGCTATCTTATACGTTTAGTTCTTATAGATCATATAATAAATTGGCCACATTTGTATTTGGATATAATTATTACCTATCATGAAAGTGTTGGGTCAATAAGGTTTTCCTTATGACTTTTCCATTCCTTCTTGTTTTGAAAATCACAAACACCTTATCATTAAAAAAATTGCTTTCTTAAGGAAATATGCTTTTATAAGGAAAATTGCATTCTTAAGGAAAATTGCTTTTATAAGGAAAATTGCTTTCTTAAGGAAAATTTCATTGATAAGGAAAATTGATTTCTTAAGGAAAATCGCTTTTATAAGAAAAATTATCCTTATCACATTTTCATCCATATTTTTCTTAAGTATGAGATTCAGATTCATTTTCTCGGAATCATTGAAACTTTGATATAAAGCATTCTGTTTTGATATAAAGCATTCTGTTTTAGGGTTCAGATTCTGGATAAGAACTATAAGGATGTTTCATTCCGAATTCCGGATATGAACTCTGACTAAGTTCTATTCCAGATTCAGGATACGAATTCTGAAGAAGAATTCTCATTACGAATTCCAATGAAGAATTCCCATTACGAACTCTAATGAAGAATTCTCATTACAAATTCTCATTACGAATTCTGATGAAGAATTCCCATTACGAATTCTGATGAGGAATTCTCATTACGATTTCTGATGACAAATTCCTATTCCGAATTCTCATTCCGGATTCACCTATTAAACAGAATTTGAGTATTTTGGTTTTATACACTCTGAATTAATTTAGACTCCGAAAAATATCTTTGTTTGACTCTGAAATTTTATATTGCTTACACTTCTAAATTTTTTTCTACACTTTACTATTGTTCTTTACACTCCGAAGTTTTCATTCCGAACATTTATGTTAGAGTTTAAAACGATGTCACACATTCTGTTACACTTGTTTTGTTATAAAACGATGTCGTCTGTTTTGTTATAAACTAACCGTTGTCTAAGTGACACGTGTACAGGTCCCTCTGATCTTTAAGGAAAATATGACTGTTGGAGAAGGATCCAACCTTACCTATAAATAGGAGCTCATTTGAAAGAGCTTGTAGCTGTTGCTGAACTGATGACAGATGAACAATTTGGTTTCGTGCATACATGCTGTTAAATTGATTTCTAGAGAGAGAGAGACTCTTATTAAATCTCAAAGCATCGTGCGACACCGAATGTTGGTGATTACATTCGAGGGCTTCTGGGGATAGGAAGACAGAGGTTGCCGACTACCTTAAAGTTCGAGGGCTTCCTTGCTGAGGAAGACAGAGGTTCCGACTACCTTAAAGTTCGAGGGCTTTCTTGCTGAGGAAGACAGAGGTTGCCAACTACCTTGAAGTTGAGGGCTTGCGGAGATAGCAAGACAGAGACTCTGATCTTCGTATCGAGGGCTTACCCTGGTGTGGGTAAGACAGACTTGCTTGAAAGTATAAATCAAGGGACCTTTATCCAAGGTTGTTGGATACCCTTCTCTTTGGGTTAAAAGACTTATATTTTGTTACTAGTAGTTCTACTACTTGTTTCTATTCCGCTGCATTTTGTATCATAAGGAAAGTATAACTTTCTTATACTTTCTTATTTGTACTCTGATTCATTTAGATTCTATATGCTTTAAGGTAGAATCTCATATTGTAATTGTTTGTTATGTTTCAATTTTCTGGAACCATATTTCCGGAACCTACTTTCAGAATCTCTTTCCTATTTTTCATTCGGTGTTAGAGGTGTTGTGAATTTGCTTAGTTTAACTTTGATAAACTTAGCCTTTTCCTTTGCTTAAGGAAAACATAGTTACTTATCTAACTTTAAAGGTTACAAAGGAATTTTTAAAGTATAAAATTCACCCCCCCTCTTGTATATTGAGCATCTCATACAATATTTCGATCCTACAATTGGTATCAGAGGTTGGAAACCTCTTACTCTATACCAATCTTACAATTGGTATCAGAGCAGGTCTCTGAAATACTTGTACTCACATACAAGTTTTTCTTGCTCACTTTATCCTTCCGAACATTGTCATTCCGAATTTGTCCATTCCAGACTTTCTCATTCCGAACATTTTGATTACGAATCTTTGCTACTAACAAGTTTGTGTGCAAAGTTATTTTAGTATGGTAGGAATTAATGTTGGATCTATTGACAATCTGAATCTGACAAGACCACCCATATTTGATGGTAATGACTATGAATACTAGAGAGATCGTATGAAAACTTTTGTTATCAATACTGGAGTAGACAACTTTGTTATGCTTACTGGTGATTATAAAATTCCTGACAAGGAAGTCAGAACCTTTACTAACCAGGAAAAGCAAGAATATCAACTCAACTATAAGGTACACAACAATTTACTATGTTCAATGACTAGAAATATATATAGCCAAATTTCTTCTTCTGAAGCAGCTAATTGTATATGGAAGAAGCTAGAGGTCACACACTTTGGGACTTCTAAAGTGATTGAGACTAGAAGAGCTATGCTTAGAGCTGAATATCATGGCTTCAATTTTCCTTATGGAGAACCTATCTGTAAAGGTCAACAAAGATTTATGACTATTGTCAACAGTCTACAATCTACGGGAGAGAAAGGCTTAGACGATGAAGCTCTTGTGGACAAGATAATTGACATTATGCCCAATGAGTGGGAATCCAAGAGAACATCTATAGATGAGAATAGGAAGGTCACTCAAATTACTCTTGATGAATAATTTGGAACTCTTCTACAACATGAAACAAGAATGAAGAGAGATGCCGACAACATCAAGAAGAAGAATGGAAATGGTAATGTTGCTTTTACTACAACTTCAAATCCGATGAAAGCTAAGACTCCTGAGAGAGTTAGTAGATCCAAGTCTAAGAAAGTCATTTTCCAATCCGAATCTAGTGAGAGTGAAGTCTCAGAAAATGAATTAGCCAATCTTGCTCGAAGGATGAACAAGATAGCTGGACAGAGAAACTTTCAATCTAAGTACAAGAAGAAGGATAAGAAAGATAAGAAAGATGGAGAAGTTACATATTATGAATGTAAAAGAGCTGGACATATTAGACCAGATTGTCCTATGCTCAAAAAGAAAGAAAGTAAGGAAAGACATTCAGACAGGAACAGAATGAAGTATTATAAAGCTAAAGCTAAGAAAGTTCTGAAAGCGAATGACACCTGGAGTTCCAGTGGTGGTGACTCTTCAGATGAATCTTCTGATTATGAATCTTCAGGACAGAAGAATCTTGGTCTTATAGCCAGATTACCTATTGATAATCATTGTCTTATGGCTAAGGTATGAAATGCTGAATCATTGAACAATGTTTCTTTAAATTCTAATGATAGTAAGTAATATAACTCTTCTGATGAAGAATCATCTTCTGATGAAGAAAATACTTTACCTACTTATGAAGAAGTCTCTAGGTTTTCTGAACATCTTGAGATTGAGAATTCCAAAATCAATAAGAAACATGATAAGGAAAACTCTAGGAATTCTATTCTTACAAAAGAGATATGAGATCTTTCTAAAGATCTTAATAAGAAAAATGCTAATTTTGAAAGTATTTCAAAAAATCTTGAGGAAGTAAGTTCTCAAAAGAAAAAACTTTCTAAAGAATTAGAAAAAGTAATTTCTAATAAAAATGTTTTCGAGCCTAACTCTAGTTCTAAAACTAATGATTTTGAGGATAAAAACATGGTTGTAATACTCAAGTCCGAAATTTTTTCCTTAATGAAGTGTTTACCAAACTTTACCCATGGTAAGGAAAATTTTGATAAGATGTATTCCGAAATACGACCATTAAGAAATAAATCCGGATTTGGTTATACCCATGCAAAACCAGTTTTCAGTAATAATTATTTTGTTCCTCAAAGTGCCCCATTTTCTACAAAGTTTCAATGTGGTGGTCACTGGGAAAAAATTTGTTCCTTAAACAAAACCCAATCTCTAGGTTTTCATAAAGCCTAATTTTCTAAGAAAATATGGATACCTAAAATTTTATTGTCTGGAAATCTCGGATCCAAACAAGTTTGGATTCTGAAAGTATAATTTTCTTCTTTATTTCATGAAAATAAAGAAAGCACCAGCAACAATACATGGTACATGGATAGTGGATGTTCCTGTCACATGACTGGTAACAAATGTTTTTTTGAAAAGATTATCAAAACGAAAGGAGGAAAGGTAACTTTCGGAGACAATGCTAAGGTAGAGATTGTTGGTATTGGTATATTGTTTTTTAGGTAAAACCTTGATTTCAAATGTTCTTTTTGTTAAGGGGCTTAAGCACAACCTTATTAGCATAAGTCAGTTATGTGATGAAGGTTACCTTGTGAATTTTAGGAATGATAAGTGTTTAGTTCACAATTCCAAGGAAGAATTTATTCTCTCAGCCAACAGGCAAGAGAATGTTTACACCTTAAACTTAGAAGACCTATGAAGCCATGATTTACCTTGCCTAGGTGAAATGGAAGATCATTCCTGGTTATGTCATAGAAGATTAGGACACTGTAACTTTAGGAACCTATGTAAACTCTCTAAGAAGAAACTAGTTAAGGATCTACCAGAGCTTAGATTTGATTCTTCTAAAGTTTGTGATCCTTGTCAATATGGAAAGCAACATAAATCTAGTTTTATGTCAATCGGTGAAGTCTCAACAACTGATGCGTTACAGTTAGTGCACATGGATCTTTTTGGTCCAACACAAACTGGAAGCATTGGAGGAAAATACTATGTGTTTGTTCTAGTTGATGATTACACTAGATTTACTTGGGTCTATTTTCTAGCAAATAAATTTGAAGCTTTTTCCTATTTCAAAAGTTTTAGAGCTCAAGTTAAAAATGAGAAAACCCTTTCATTGAAAACTATTCATAGTGATCATGGAGGAGAATTTCAAAATTCTGATTTTGAAACTTTTTGTAGTATGAAAGGTATTACTCACAATTTTTTATCACCTTGAACTCCTCAACAGAATGGTGTAGTTGAAAGAAGAAATAGAATTCTTCAAGAGATAACTAGAACCATGTTGAGTGAATATTCTATTGCTAGACATTTCTGGGCTGAAGTTGTAAGTATTGCTTGCTATACTATAAATCGAGTTTTGATTAGACCTTTTCTTAACAAAACTCCTTATGAGCTATGGAATGGTAGAAAACCAACACTTTCCTACTTCAAGGTTTTTGGTTGCAAAGTATTCATTTTGAATACTAAAGATAACTTCTATAAATTTGCACCAAAGTCTGATGAAGGAATTTTCTTAGGTTATTCCACAACCTCTAAGGCTTATAGAGTTTTTAATAAAAATACTTTCTCTGTTGAAGAAACAGTTCATGTGAAATTTGATGAGTCTGATCCTTTTGTTTTTAAACCATCTCAACTTACATCTTCGGATGTGTTTTCAAAAACTAATTATCAACCTTTGATAGAAGAACCTTCTGATAAGGAAGTTGTTCTAGAAGATACTTCTGAAACATTTACCCTAGAAGAATTTTTACCCTGTGTTGATGAACAGGTTTTACAAAACTCAAATCAGGTGTTTCTTAAGAATCATCCCAGTGATAGTATCATTGGTGATGTAAATCATCCTGTAAGGACTAGAAGTTCCTTAAGAAATGAAGTAGAACATCTAGCATTTCTTTCCCAATTAGAACCTAAAAGCACAGATGAATATTTAGGTGATGATGATTGGATTAAAGCAATGCAAGACGAACTAAATAAATTCGAAAGGAATAAAGTCTGGACCTTGGTTAAAAGACCTAAGGAAACTTCTGTTATTGGAGTAAAATGGGTTTTCAAAAATAAATGTGATGAAAATGGATTCATTGTTAGAAATAAAGCTATACTTGTTGATAAAGGCTATAATCAACAAGAAGGAATATACTATGAAGAAACCTATGCTCTAGTAGCTAGACTTGAATCTATCCGTATTCTACTTGCCTTTGCAGCATTCCTTAATTTCGAACTTTTCCAAATGGATGTGAAATGTTCTTTTCTTAACGGTTATGTTCAATGGGAAGTTTTTGTTGAACAACCTCCTAGCTTTGAAGATACAAAACATCCTGATCATGTTTTTAGACTTACCATAGCTTTGTATGGTCTTAAACAAGCCCCACGAGCATGGTATGACAGACTTACTGGATTTTTGCTTCAAAATAACTATGTTAAGGGAAATGCAGATCCAACTCTTTTTATAAATAAAGATAAGAAAAATGTTTTGATTGTTCAAATTTATGTTGATGACATTATATTTGGTTCAACTCATCAATCTTTGACTGACTCTTTTGCAAGTCTAATGAAATCTGAGTTTGAAATGAGTATGATGGGTGAGTTAACATTTTTCCTTGGTTTTCAAATTTCTCAAAAACCAGAAGGAACCTACATATCTCAAAATAAGTATATTAAAGATCTTCTTAAAAAGTATGGTTTTGACAACACTAAGAGTATAAGTACTCCCATTGGTACCTCAAACTCTTTAGATCTTGACGAAGCTGGGAAACCAGTAGATCAAACATCTTTTAGAGGTATGATAGGAAGTCTACTTTACATAACAGCTAGTCGACCAGACTTAATGTTTTCAGTATGCTTATGTGCAAGATATCAATCCAATCCTAAGGAATCTCACTTAAAGGTATTAAAAAGAATTTTTCGCTACCTTAAGGGAACCATGGATCTAGGATTATTTTATACTTCTGGAATTGATTTTGTTCTAAAAAGCTTTTCTGATGCTGACTTTGGAGGATGTAGAATTGATAGAAAAAGTACATCCGGAACTTGTCATTTCTAAGGAGATTCTTTAGTTTCTTGGTCATGCAAGAAGAAACATTCTATAGCACTCTCCACTGCTGAAGCTGAATATGTAGCAGCTGGAAGTTGTTGTGCACAAGTGTTGTGGATGCAACACACACTCACAGACTATGGCTTGAGTTTTACTAAAACTCAAATTTTGTGTGATAACACAAGTGCCATTGCCCTAAGTAAAAACCCTGCACATCACTCTTGTGCAAAACACATAGATATTAGGCATCACTTTCTTAGGGATCACACACTTAAAGGAGATGATATTCTTCAGTTTATCGGAACGCAAGATCAACTTGCAGATATTTTCACAAAATCTTTGCCTTCTGATAGATTTGAATATATTAAACAGAAGTTAGGAATGATAACTGTAAGTTAATCTTTCTTAATTAACTTTTTGTTGAAAAAAAATCTCCTTACAGTAATAAACACCTTTTCATAGGGGGAGTACATTTGATTGTTTATTTAACAATGTTTTTCAAAATTTGTTTTCAATCTTTTCGGAACGAAGATTTCCGGAATGGAACTTCCGGAACTAAATTTTTTGATTGGACAGTATCGTATAGAATACTTCTGGAATGGAAGTGTTCTTATTGAAAATTTCTGGAATGAAAATTAACGTACTGGCAGTTTCATAACCAGGTTTTTGTATCGATGTTTTTACTCATAATGTATTTTTCGTAATATATTTTTTTCATACTAAGTTCTTCGTACTATTTTTTCTTAAGTTTGTTCTTCGTACTGAGTTTTCCGTAATGAGTTTTTTGTACTTAGTTTATTTTTCATAGAAATTTTTTTGAGAAATCAGCCATTACGAATAATTCCCTAAGCCAATCCGAAAGGTATGATTTCCTTCCTCATGTTTTCGTAGTCATATTTTACTTGCTGGATTTTCTTGTACTATGTTTTCGGATTATAGTTTTCTTAAATCTTTGTTTTAATAAAAGCCTCAGAAAGATCGGATTCAAGTTTTCAACCGTCAGATCTGATCGTAGCTCTTTCCAACCATTAGATCAACTATGGAATGTGAACCTTCATCCCGTCGCCTATATAAAGGGGACCCAAATTCTCGTCCCACATCGATCTCAAGCTCTCGCGTCCCGAATCTCTGCCTCTCTGATTTAAGGCCGTTCCAAACTACAATTGTATCCGTTCCGAACTTCTCAGAGAACTTCAGATCTGAATGTCTGCGGAGTTAGCATCTCAAGAAATGTCATCCACTAAGCCTATTTCTTAGTGGTTAGTTTACAGAAAAAGGTTAGTCCATCCAGTTTTCTTCAGAAACTACGATTCTATCATTTCAAAGAATATTAAGTTGAATGGCTGGGAAGATGTTGCGGTATCAAAAACCGGGAACCAAGATGAAGTATATTCAGATTTACTTGTCGAGTTTTATGAGCCAGTTTATTTCTTCAAGGAAGATAATAGGGAGAAGTTCTCTTTTAAGTCTTATGGAAAGACTTACAAGCTTTCTCACACCAAGGCTGCAAGCTTGGTAGGGCTGTCTTATGAAGGAGAAGCCGAGTTTATTTCGCATGTGTTGCTAGACTCTAAGGGTAGCTTCAACAAGGAAAAGGCCTTAGAAACTCTCGGACTGGATGATGATAAGGCTCCGAAAATTGCAAGTCTATCTACAAACTTCTGGATTCTGGAGTTATGGGTGCAAGGAATTATCATACCGAGGAAAGGTGGTAAAGATAGCTTGATGAAGAGTGAGATCTATATCTTAGATTTCCTGATAAATCTAAGGAAGTTTAACTTGATGAAGCATATTCTTCTTAATATTAAAAATTTGTAGAACGGGAATCTGAGAGCTCAGATTATTATGTATCCAGCAATCCTCTCCAAGTTGATTGTTTGGTGCCTTGAGTCTTTCAAGGAGGCTTGCAAATCTAAGCCAAGAGTTTTCAAGATCATGCTGGTCAGCGATGGTACTCTGAAAAGGATGAATGTGGCCTTCAACAAGGAAACTGGTGAATTCTTTGATTTGCCAAATCAAGAAGAAACGGCTCCGAAAGCTGTTGAACCGGAATCAACTAAGCCAGTAAGGAATAGAAAGCTGAAAGAAGTGGAAGTAAAAACATAGAATCCTAAGTCTAAGGAAGTCCATTCCGCACCTCCAAAGCCTATGAAGAAGAAAGCCTATCCTGATGAGGTTGTTACAAAGTGGAGAGATGATAAAGAGAAAAGGAAATAAGGGGATCCGCAGTTCGGATTGGACCCTGCGGAGGCTAAGGCCTTGAAGGAGGAAACTGCTGATGAGCTTGAAAGACAAGCAAAGCAAAAGAAGCTCATGAAGAAGATGTCTGAGGCTGAGGTAGCTCATGACATGTTAAAATTCAATGAAATTGTTTCAGCAACTATTCCAGTTTCGAGATCCTTCTCCATGGAATCTATACCTGAGACTCCAGGAAGGAATTTCGCTGCTCTGGAAGAGGCAGTTGCTAAGAATTATGAGGAATTTGAGAAAATGGAACAAATAGAAGAGGGTGCTGAAGGAAGTGGTGAAACCGGAGATGTGCTGAAACAAGTAGATGATTACAAGGGAACACCTTTGGAACACTTATCGCTCCGAACATCAGAAGCTGAATCCTCGAAACTAGTGACTCCAGCAATGGAAGAAGAGAAAGGAGAAGAAGAAGTTTCCTATCATGGAGAAGAAGAAAAACTTTTACATGATATTGCTCAGATGAAAAACGCAGAGGTTGGTGTTCAGGAAGTTGCTGATGAGAAAGATTCTGTTGTTCAAGTTTCTGATAGTGAGAAGAAAACTCTGGAACAAGATTCTATTCCGAAAAAAGATAAGGGGAAACAAATTCTTGCTGATACTCTGAGTTCAGAAAAGAGGATGAGAAAGGAAGCTGGTAGTTCTTCAATGAGAAAGTTGGAGCTTATTGAGGAAGAAAACTATCCAAGAAAGATTTCAGATTCAGAGTCATCCTCGTTGGGGCATGACTTTGTTGTTCAGTCCTTAAAAAAGTTGGTGGGAACTATTCCGACCTTCTCTAGTATTGAATCAAGATGCGAGATGCTCCAACATGCGTTGAATCAGAAAACTGACTCCGTATCTATGGTTATGGATAAGTGCGTTGAGATTGAGGCTCAGTTCAAAACATTATTTGTTGGTTACGAAGCTCATAAATGATCTTGCAAGAGGATGACAATCTGGTCGAAGAAGACTGTGGAAGAGATGAGGTTGCTTGATGAGTTTCAATACAATGTTAAAGATTCCTTTGAGACCAAGGACAAGAAGATAAACGAGCTGACTTCCTCCTTTGAAGAAAATCCGACTGAAGAAAAGAACTTCCGGATTCAAGAAGTCAGGGATCTGAATGGGAAACTGAATTCTGTTTCTCATAACTGGAAATTTGAACGGGATTATCGGATCGATTTTGAAGAAAGGATGAAGGCTCAAGAAGAAAAGATCCATGCTCAGGAAGAAAAGCTGAAAGCCCAGGAAGAAAAGATTGAAGCTCAATCTGCAAGAATAGTGGTCTTAGAGAAGCAAGCTGAAGATGATCATAAAGACCTAAAGAAGATCAAGACTATTCTTAAGGGGATCATGTCGAAAGAAAAAGATCCGAAATAACCAAATCCGATCTTTTTGTTGTATTCTTTTTGTTACCGATATTCCAAATCTAATGAAAAATGTGTATCTCGTTTCCATTGTTGTCATTACTAATCTTTCAGGTACTTTGTTATTTTTTTTCCATTCCCTCCAATTCTTTTTGAAAATCACAAAGGGGGAAAAGGAAAAGATCCTTAAGAAAAAGAGGAACTCTAATAAGAGTTTATCAAAGGAGGAGAAAGAAAAAATACCCAAGGAAAAAGAACTCTAATAAGATTTTGTTTAAGGGGGAGTTTTTTTCTTAAAGAAGACCTTCTTATGAAATATCACTCCGGAAATAGGAATACGATCCTTTGTGTTTCAAATCCTAAGGGGGAGTTAGTGGTGTTCATCTATATCCTTAAGACAAGGGTGATAAGCATTAATATGTTTCTTTCTTCTTAGATTTTTTTTCTTAAGGATGTTTGTTCTTTCCAAAAAGGGGGAGATTATTGAGTCAATAAGGTTTTCCTTATGAATTTTCCATTCTTTCTTGTTTTGAAAATCACAAACACCTTATCTTTAAGAAAATTTCTTTCTTAAGGAAATTTTCTTTTATAAGGAAAATTGATTTCATAAGGAAAATTTCTTTTATAAGGAAAATTGCTTTCTTAAGGAAAAGTGATTTTATAAGGGAAATTGTTTTCTTCAGGAAAATCTCTTTTATAAGAAAATTTATACTTATGACATTTTCATCCATATTTTTCTTAAGTATGAGATTCAGATTCATTTTCTCGAAATCATTGAAACTTTGATATAAAGCATTCTGTTTTGATATAAATCATTCTGTTTTAGGGTTCAGATTCTGGATAAGAACTATAAGGAAGTTTCATTCCGAATTCAGGATATGAACTCTGACTAAGTTCTATTCCAGATTCAGGATATGAATTCTGAAGAAGAATTCTCATTACGAATTCCAATGATGAATTCCCATTACGAACTCTAATGAAGAATTCTCATTACGAATTCTCATTACGAATTCTGAGGAAGAATTCCCATTACGAATTCTGATGAAGAATTCTCATTACGATTTCTGATGACGAATTCCTATTCCGAATTCTCATTCCGAATTCACCTATTAAACAGAATTTGAGTATCTTTGTTTTATACACTCTGAATTAATTTAGACTCCGAAAAATATCTTTGTTTGACTCCGAACTTTTATATTGCTTACACTTCTAAAATTTTTTCTACTCTTTACTATTGTTCTTTACACTCTGAACCTTCACTCCGAAGTTTTCATTCCGAACATTTATGTTAGAGTTTAAAATGATGTCGTACATTCGGATACACTTCTTTTTTTATAAAATGATGTCGTCTGTTTTGTTATAAACTAACCGTTGTCAAAGTGACACGTGTACAAGTCCCTCCAATCTTTACGGAAAATATGACCGTTAGAGAAGGAGCCGACCTTACCTATAAATAGGAGCTCATTTGAAAGAGCTCGTAGGTGTTGCTGAACTGATGACAGATGAACAATTTGGTTTTGTGCATACATGCTGTTAAAGTGATTTCTAGAGAGATAGACTCTTATTAACTTTCAAAGCCTCGTGAGACTCCGAATGTTGGTGATTACATTTGAGGGCTTCCGGGGATAGGAAGACAGAGGTTGCCGACTACCTTAAAGTTTGAGGGCTTCCATGCTGAGGAAGACAGAGGTGCCGACTACCTTAAAGTTCGAGGGCTTTCTTGCTGAGGAAGACAGAGGATGCCAACTACCTTGAAGTTGAGGGCTTGCGGAGATAGCAAGACAGAGACTCTGATCTTCGTATCGAGGGCTTACCCTGGTGTGGGTAAGACAGACTTGCTTGAAAGTATAAATCAAGGGACCTTTATCCAAGGTTGTTGGATACCCTTCTCTTTGGGTTAAAAGACTTATATTTTGTTACTAGTACTTCTACTACTTGTTTCTATTCCGCTGCATTTTTTATCATAAGGAAAGTATAACTTTCTTATACTTTCTTATTTGTACTCTGATTCATTTAGATTCTATACGCTTTAAGGTAGAATCTCATATTGTAATTGTTTGTTAAGTTTCAATTTTCCGGAACCATATTTCCGGAACCTACTTTCAGAATCTCTTTCCTAGTTTTCATTTGGTGTTAGAGGTGTTGTGAATTTGCTTAGTTTAACTTTGTTAAACATAGCCTTTTCCTTTGCTTAAGGAAAACATAGTTACTTAACTAACTTTAAAGGTTCCAAAGGAATTTTTAAAGTATACAATTCACCCCCCTCTTGTATATTGAGCATCTCATACTATATTTCGGTCCTACAGAAAGGTATCTATGAATTCATTAAAAGGACATCTAGGTTGGGGATCCTTAAGTATGTTTTTAAAATACAGTTCCTCTAGCTTATCCTCATCACTATCGCAGATAAGCACCAGTTGTGCTGAATCCTTTGTTATAATACATGGGGTTTCATATTTTATTTTAGTATGAATAAAAAATGAGTAAAATGTGTTTAGTTAAAGATCAAAAACATATTTAATCTCATCATTTAGTTCATTTTAAAAATTCACTACCCTCTTGAAGTCTTTGAGTGTCGATGTATACAATGGTATAAATTCAAATTTTCCTCAAATTTGAGCCCATTTATTTCTTTAACTTCATCACCCATGTCTTGTATGATTGATTTTGATTCTATAATTTTATCATAGGGAGAATAAAATTTTAATTCAATATTAATCAAAATAAAATAAAATGTGTAGATGTTATGTTTGAAAAGACCCATGTTTTCCAAAACTGTAAAATGAAGAAGGAAAATTGAATTTTTTCTCTTAGATGCTTATGAGGGTAAAATGACATTTTCCCCTAGAATGTGACATCATATAATTTTTCTATACCACTCTGTTTGTCTTAAAATATTATGTTTACCCTTAGAGGGGAGTTTGTGGGAAATTTGAGCCATTACGATTTTTATTGAATAATTAATAATTAATATTTTAATAATTTAATATTATTTTATTCATGCATGTTTTAAACAAGTTATCTTTTTAACGGTGCATAATATTGACATTCTTTGTCCAAATTATGTGTTTTGAATGAGGGTATTTTTAGTTGAGGCATAAACTCATGTTTGGAGTCAGGGTTGAGCCTAAGCCCCTTTTCCTTTTTTATTTTCCCTATTATTTCTTTTCTTTTTCCTTTTATTTCTCCTCCTTCCCTAGATTATCATGTATGATCCCATTAGTGATTATCATTTTTTTGAATAAGAGAGGGGAGGGAGTGGGGGGGGGGTTGTCTCTATAAATCTCGGGAGGATCTAGACCGTCATGTAGTATTTAAGGAGCATGGATATAGGTGAATCATCGGTAGATTCCACTCAAGGGTAGTTTGTTTTTATGTTTTTATAAAAAATCCCAATAGATTTTATAATTTTATAGTTTTAAATATGTTTTATGATTTCTAAAAAACCCATTAGGTTTCATCTAATTTTAATTAGGAAAAAGGGTTTCAATACATTCATAAGGGTTTCTCGATCATAAATCCTAATCACACAGTGTGTGGTTTCCTGAACACACGTCATGTGTTCTTCCTAATTAGTGAAAATTACTTTTTTAAGTACATGCCATGGACATGGAATACATGTCAAGTATTGGTACTTTTCCTTGTTTCCAATAACATGGCATGTCGGAGTTTCGGGACTACATATCATGTACTCGAAGTACACATCATGTGGTATTACATGGCATAGTGGTTGGGTACTTGGGAAGACACCCTGTGTAAGGGGGACATGTCAATGTAGAAGTACATGGCTAGATCCCAGGTGTGTCTTGTACATATGGTAGTACATGAATATACCCCATGTATTCCCTCTCCATGAGGTAGTGCATGACCAAACCCAATGTGTTCCACGCTAAGTATAAGTACATGGTCACACCATAGGTTTTGGAGTACAAGCCGTGCACTTTGGGTACACACCATGCATTTACCATATGTTACCCTTTTTAGGGTATTGAGTGATTTTACACCTCAAAGCCAAAATTTAACATAATATGAGATTATATTGATTATATTTCAACATTGATAGTGATGGTGGAAACCTTGAGGTGATTTGATGACTCCTAAGAGGCGTTTCAGGGGAAATTGTGATTCAATGAATATGTTCATCCTCCAGTAGTTGAATCCAGAAGTCTCCAAAGAGTGAGATGTGTTGTGAGACCTATGTGAGGAATGTTTCAATGGTTGTAAAACATAAAATGAGATCCCCAAGGTCCTCGTCTGGTGTATATTGGGATAGTCCTTAGTTCGTGCAACTGAGATTTGACTTGAGGAAGAATATAGGTTGGGTATTCGAGAAAATATAGTGTGGGACCATTAATTGAGACAGGGCATGAGAAATATCCCTAGAAAAATTATTAGGTGGATATTCCCTTGATTATATATCCCTTGTGCATTGTTCACTTTTTCCTAGGAAAACATGATATGTTAGAGATATTGTTGTGGGATGTGTTTTCCCAAGAGATAGTTATTGGATCGAGAGATTTGTTTATAATTGAGGATCCAAAGTGAAATGTATTTCAATAATGGAATCATATTGTGTACCCACAGTTCAAATAAATGTGTATATCACACAATACCAAGGGTATAAGGTATACCAACAAATCTATGATCCATGGCTGATGGAGACGTCAATATAGATTTATTCCCACTGTTTCTATAGAAACCATGTTTATATCCTAGGATATTTTCATCATACCCATAGTTAAATTGTGGGTATATATCTATACCCAGGGTTAAGATAACAATGGTTCTAGTTTTTCCCACTAGACACCATATAACAAACAGTTCATTGAACCATGTGTTTAGCTACCTATCCCAAATTGGAAACAAAAGCCCCTCCAGACCATATTGAACCTATAAACAAAATACAAACCATAGTACATATTCAATACAATACATATATTCTATATTTATCATTCAACCAAATTTTTATAATAATTTAAAAATCATTTATAATAATATACAATACATATAAATCCATATAATCAATCAATTCAAGTCATTAAACAACATTCGAAAGTCTCTTTATTGAAAACTCAAAAATAAAGTGGAATAATATCTACCCCATCACAAAAATCCTCATTCTCATCAATATAAGAAACAAAATCATCACCACCATCACTAATAAAATCTTTTGGAGAACCACCACCACCACCATCATCATCATCACTACCTCTACCATCACCAATAGTACCATTAGCTTGACTGCCACTAGGAACCTCATTGACATCACTCATGGTTTCATATTTGGAGTGTATTGATTCCATACATAAATCAAAAATAGAATTATCTTGTGATATAAGTGATGGAAATATAACTATCATAGATTGTAGGAAGTGTATGGTGACTTGTTTTTCTCTTTCACACTTCTGTATAGCTATTTTTTTACCTCAACTGCTTCTGCAAGAGATTTCTGTATCTCGATGGTGTGAGAAGCTTGAAAGGTTGTCGATGAGGGAGAATACCTAGTGGGGAAAATTGTATTCCCAACTCCACATCAGACACTCCCCGAGTGATCCTCACCTAATACCTATCTCAAATGACCATTTGGCCAAAAGGTTCCATATTCTTTATCATCGAGGGATTCCCTATAACACTATTGAAAATATAAAAAGATATTTAATTATGAAATACATATAAAAATTTGAGATATCAATAAAAATACTTGAAATATTTTCTTCTGTCTATGAATTTATAATACTTAATTTTTTTTCTTCCTACTCATGCAAAGTAATTTTTCTTGAGGCACAGAACGTTCAATGCCCAATTAAGCTTATTAAAAATTAAATTGATTAGTATAACACTACATTATTGAATAATATAAAAATTTAGAACCTATAATTAATTAAAAGTGTAGCTATAAAGAAATCCATAAAATAAAAAAGCATCTAAATATAAATTTAATTATAAATTTCATACCAGTGGCATAACATAAACAATACATACTAATTATCATTCTTAAGATGGGTATGATATTTATTCCTATTATATGTTAAGTTAGATCTAATTCTATTTTTGATACATTATTTGGTTATTCAATCACTTGGTAATTTTTATCATTTCATCATTAGGTTCTTTTTTTGGTAATTTGATCATTTGGCCATTTAGACATTTAGATATTTGAACATTTGGTTATTAGGTTGTTTTTTTGTATGTTTGTTTAGTAATTTGGTCATTTTTATATTTTACCATTTGTTTATTCAATCAATTGGTAATTTTTATCATTAACTAATTGGAAATTTGGTCAAATCCCTCTTTTCCCTTTGGCCCTTTTTTTATTTGAACAATTTTTCCATTTGGAAATTTGTCCATTAGAATAATTGACTAATTGGCCATTTGGAAATGGTATTTTGGTTATTAGGTTAATTTTTTGGTTAGGTTTTTTTGTAATTTGATCATTTGGCCATTTTGTTATTCGTTCACTCTGTAATTTTGATCATTTTTCCATTTCTATATTTTTTCAATTAGCCCTATAAACATTTTTCCTGCTGGTCACTCAGTCACATGGAAATTTTGATTGTTTTACCACTTTCCCATTTGGGAATTTAGGAATTTGGATATTCTAAAAATTTACCAATTTTCCCTTTGTCGCTTTGTATGTTTTACCATCTGGCCATTTGGTTTTTTGGTCACTTAGTAATTTTGATCATTTGACCATTTAGACAATTATCCCTTTGGCCGTTTAGCTATTTTAGGCTATTTAGACAAATAAACGATTGGGAAATTGGCCAAATGACCAAAGGGACAAATGGAAAAAAGGGATAAATGGACAAAGAGACAAATGAAAAAAATGACCTAATGAAAAATAGAAAAATATAAAAAATGGAGAAATGGTCAAACAGACAAATGGAGAAATGAAAAAATGGAAATACAAAAAAATAAAAAAATATCCAAATGGACTTTTGGCCACTTTTCCAATTTTCCAATATGAAAGTGAATTTATAGACTTATATTAATGGTATTAATGAGAAGAAAACTTAAATTTCATCATGAAAATATTTCTATGTAACAATATAAATATATATATTATTTCTATTCTTAATAATGTACCTGGTGTATCTCATCCTTGGGCATTGTAGTGCACCCAAAAGTGTGAAAATACGTCATTGAATATTTTTTATTTCTTTGTTTTTACTAATGCTTCATAAAAAAAATTAATACAATTAATAATAATTAAATATCTTATAATAAGAATTAGAGATTATGAGTACCTTAAAAAAACTACTCTTCTAATATGTGATCATTTCTTGACATTGTTTTGTTGGAATGTCGGGGAATATTGGTACAAACTCTAAATTAGAATTAAATATACTCTTCAAACCAACATATTACTCTGGATTATATGATCTCTAGAACATCTGAAGATCCATAAACTATAGGACCTTAGCATCTTCACCATCAATAAAGTTAAACCGACAATATAAGGGACATGTTTATTTGTATAAATAAAGAAAAATTAGATATAAATTTAACAAATTGTATTACCCATATCTTCTCCCATTCTTTCTCCTTGATTTCATTATTGATATACCTCCATGAGACTAGTTCCACCATAATGATATCATTGTAATTGGAAAAAATTCCCATAAAACTTCTACACTATCTAGTATTTTTACTTATTATCTAGTTGTATTCATTGTATTCCACAATTATTTTTATTTTTAAATTATAGGATTCACACATACGGGTGTGCCCACATCACCTATTATAATATCCCACTGAGTAAGATCAAAGGGAAAAATATATTACTTATTAGTGAAATAAGAAAAAATGATGTGATATAATTTGACACACTTATAAAAAAACACGATGCCAGCTTCTCATTTTTCTCTGATGGATTCGGGGTGTGTCCTGGATCGGTATCCTCTAATGGATGTGCCTTCTCTAAATCATTCACTAGGTTATATGAATGCACTATAGTGGAAGATGAAAGTCTAAAATCATAAATTCATTTATGGATAATAAGAAATGGTGGATGTGTATGCATGGAAGGGTAAGGATATAATTGATGGTGATACATAATATGAAATGGATATGGTAAAGGTGGGAATACCCTTGGAGGCAGCATAGACATTGTATTATAATAAGAGGCTAAATGACATGATTATGGAGACATGGGTTGGAGAAAACGTATAGGCTCAAGTGGAGGATTAAAAGTTATCGTATATGGGGTGTCCACTGATAGATCAGGGTGTGAGTGTGTATGATGGGTGCTCTTTATATCTTTAGAAGCACCCATACTCGGACCCATATTGGGAGGTTGGTAATAATTAGAATCTGGTTGAGATGTATGACCACATTTTTTTTTGATAAATAAAAATAACATATCATTAAATTTAATTCATATTAAAATTATTCCATTTATAATACTCACTAAGGGAACTATAGGAAGAAACATGAGCTTGTACATCCATTGGTCATTATCAAATAATCACTTCCTTCAAACTTCTTTAATATTTTTAAATATCTACATAAAAATAAAATGTACATTTTTTAGAAGCAGTTTTTAAAAATTATTCAAAAGAATTATAATTCAAATTAGTCATAATCTATTTCATAACATGTTTTATCAACTATAATTTAAAACCAAGTTATAAATTTTTGAAACACTTTTTTTAAATCTGGTATTTTGAATTGGATAAATCAAATTAAATGAAATTAATATTAGAAATACTAAAGAACATATAATTTAAAACTAACAACATTAAATTAATTATAGTAATACAACCATATGAAACCTACAACAAGGTAAACTAAATGTACTATGAAAATATACATCTTCTTATATATATTACCCCCACCACTTTAGTTTCAACGTCAATTCTCACAATGGGAAAATTGGAGTCATCAACCATAGTATTTTGGTATAAAAAAATGAGGGACTCAATGGTTTCAACCTTTTCCATCCATCCTGAAAAATATATCTAAGGATTACTTCAATAATGACACTATAATCAGGTCTCAGATGATCTTTCACATAAAACACTATTTTTTCCATTGATGAAAAATATACAGTTCATCAGTTTCTAGGAATCATGTCATGTCAATAATTCTAAATCTACACTCATCAATAAATATATCATGTAAAATCATTGAATCAATCCAATTACATTTCCTCATAGTGACTCAACCATGAGAATAGTAATCCAATAACAAGATTTTCTCAATAAGTCCAAAATAAGACACATTTTCATATCAAGGCCTATGATATGACGCATTGACATAATATTATATTATCGTATTTAACATAATTACATCATTTTATTTTCTCATTTTCACCACTTGATCAGTTGTACAAAATTTATACCCCTAGATTATTAAATATTTTAATTCCCGAACCAAATAATTGGAACTGAAATCCAATGCTCTAAATTCTTGAGAGACATAGTCAATAGGTAAAATCAAAATCTAAAATATATATGAATAATAAAAATAAATAAATAAATAAAATTTATTTTAAATAATGTTGTGGTCATATATTTTATTTCAACCAATAATGAAACACATTTCAATAAAAATCCACTCTCCTTATCAAAGGAAAATATCGATGAACTCTACTTATAATATTTTTTATGTTTCCAACATAAAATGATAATAAAAGTTTATGGAATATTTGAAATGAAATAGTATGAGATAATATATAAATATTTAAATTACTTATTTTATATAGTTATCAAAAAAAACATTGTTAAAAAATACTATATGATGTTCCATATCCCGCTCTTCAGGTTTCAATGTATATAATGTATACAACCCAAAAAGTAATCATATTTGCGGAATAGATGGAAATTATGGCTACATTTCCCCATAATACTCATCTTCATCTCTCATTGGATGGTTATGTTATGTGCTTTCATCAGAAAAATACATTGAAGATATATCCATACAATCTTGAGAAAGATAAGCTCTCACAATGGAACCTTCATGATGATTCTTATATTGGACATAAGATTTAATTTTTAAATATATATTTTTCAATATTGTAGATCCAAAATAAATAAATGTGTCCCAAAATGAGTGTGACATTTCAAAGATGAATTGTTAAATACATCATACAAGTGAAAAATGATGTGGAAATTTTATTACAACTCACACTAAATTAATGCTTCCACTTGCTGTATTATTATCAAGAAAAACATGGATAACATTTCAGCACAAAGGTATCCAAAAAAGTGGAATAAATGAATCACCGTCACCCTTACATTACTGGATAATAATTGTTGGATTGATATTGGAATTAATTAATGAAGAAGTATATGATAATCACCAGTTTTTAGGGAATCAAATTTCAACTCCATTTTTTGTAATCGTTTACATATGTTACTAGAATAGCCATCATGAACCTTGATATTCTCAAATACATCCTGAAATATATTTTTCTATAAAGGTTTCATCACATAAGAAGGACAAGGAACTTTCCATTTATTTTCACTGATACACATAGGATGTAGTTATGGTAAAAACCCCAATTCAATAAGTCCTCATAAAATCAGAAGTCATCTTTGGTCTTCCCATTAGTATTTAGAAGAATTGAAAGAAACATTTCACAAATATTTTTATCAATGTTAATTATGACTAAATAATGACATAAAAAATTGGTATACTAATATATCAACTCAATAAGATAATTTTCTTTTCCAAATTTTATGTGGATTACAAGTCAACATTATTTATATTTTTTGATTTCATTTGACCTTTACCTAATAAAAATCTTAAATATTTAAATTCATTAAGTACATAAGTTCCTTACATACATTGAGGAGGATGTTTAGTGTCATAAATATTATAAAACCTTCATAAATGTTTCTTATATTGATGATCCATTAGAAATAATCTCTTATTACTTATGAAACTAAAACTATGATGATATTTAATCCTTGTAGATCATGTATTCTTTGTAAAATAGGAAATGATTGTATTCCCTTCATTCTCCCATAATTCACCATTCTATAAGTGGGAAAATAATTTATAACACCTCTAAGGGAAGCATGCATCTAAAATATTTTTTTTGAAGAAGCATAGAATGTGTGAACACCCATATGACAAAGTTAATTCAACTCTCTTATCAAATTCTACAAGTAGATTTCGATACCATTGTCGGAGTTATAAGGTCCAGATATTATTATACTCATGAACGTGGATGTTTTTTTGTACATATTCATGGAGGGAGATTATAAATGTGAATAAAAACTAGCCACATGTGGTGAGTAGTAAGAATCTGACCAAACAGATGAAAAACATAATAAGATAGAACCAAATTGACATTACACACCTCATTTATAAAATTTGGATGTTGTGAATCAAATTTCCACCATGCTAATTCATATTTAGGATGAAATAAATCATAATTACCTTTATTTATCATAGCATCATTCCATCAATTATTGATTAAGTTTTCTAAATACAGGAATAGATTTTGATGCCTACGAATCAATGGAAAGTTACACATGACTTTCTAAGGCAAATGAAATTGTGTTTCATATGACTTTTATTTCAATAGAGATTTAACAAATTCAATACAGACATTAAGGTATAATTTTTCCATCCAAAATTATTTATAATATTTCTGAAAAGAATTAATTTTATTATTAGAAAATATGAGTATCTTTATTATATTAATATAACCACATTAAAAATTATAACATTTTCATTTTAGTATATTCCTGGTATACAGGAGTTCTAGCATCATCCATTAGTTTTTTTACTCTCAACATTATAACCTACATTATATTTCTCATGTGTGTTGATATCATTGTCTTCTTGTACTATAATATTATATCTCCCATACTGATGAAAAAATGGAAACTGATTGAATATCAAATTCACCATACCACCTATTTCATTCCATTCATGAAAAATATATGTTTTTCTCGTCTCTCCATTGTGATACGAAAAATAATAGTTTGTTTGAAATATAACTTCTTTTATATGTTAGCAACTTATTCTTGGCTTAACCATGTCATTACAACACAATTATAACATGGAAACTGTATATATGACCTTCATCTAAGGCATTGTTAAAATAAAAGTCTAAAAAAATATCCAAATTATTTTTAAACTTTATTGAGATCCGATCAATATGATACATCCAGCTTTTATCCATTCTATTATAGGGAAAAAGTTATGTTCCAATCAACTATATGAAACATTATTAAAAAACAAATTATAAGCAATTTTATTATGAATGTAATCAAAGTATGCTAGTAGATATAAATGTAAAGAATAAATGAAAAAAAAGGCTATAAGCGATTCTTAGAAATAACAAACTGAAATGATATCTAAATGAAAAGACAAATGAAATGTATAGTGTAGAGGAAATTAAATAAAACTAATAGGAAACCAAATTTGATACAATGCATGAATCAAATAACCATTCTGAATTACTACTATCTATCCAAATAAGGAATAAATAATATCATAATAAAAAACTAATAAATACTGATATAAAACCAAACAAGGTGCCTCTATTAGAATAAATAAAAACTAAGAAATACTAGCATAAAAATGTGCATTTATTATCCAGAGAGGTCTTCTCATTTGAAAACATAATTTAGGATAACATGTAGTTATGAAAGGATTTTATTTAAGGTTAGAATTACTTATATTATTGAAAAAGGGAAAATAGATATTATTTGATTTTATATTTCAATTTAATATGTGTTTAATTTGTGGAATATCCATTAAGACTAAATAATTAATCCATTCTATCCCACTTTGTTAAACTCATCCATTACTTCACCAATGATGAAACCTCTTAATTATGGTAATGTGTGGTTATATTGTTTTTAATTCATTTAACATGTAGTGTAAATATATGGATAACTAATAAATACATGAAAATTTAACAAAGGATTAATTATACACAAATAACTAATATATACTCAATATTTAATCACAATAGTTGAAACTAAGGTCTCTACCATTAAAGATTTCTTAAAGAACTAAATTATTATTTAAAACTTTATCAATGGAAACCTTGTTTCATAAAATTAATATGATCCAAAAATATTTCCATTCTAAATTATATATTTATTTCATGAAATTTACCAAAGGCTTCTATAAATATTTGTACATAAAAAATGTTTTAAAATTATTTAACATTTGAAATTTAAATATTTATTTATTTGAAGGGATATTTTATCATTCATTCATGTCTTCATCATAACAATGAATTATAAGAAACATGCTTGATAAGTAATATAATTAAAATATTGAATTCAGAAAGAAACAACCTTCATTGATAAAATAACAATCAATATTTACTTATAATAGTATAATCATGTACATCATCTTAAAATTATTTCTTTTTTGGGTTAAAACAATCTAATAAATAGTTTAACAATGATTCATGATATAAAAAATTAAATTTCAATAATCAAATCACATAACTCAAGGATAATAAAAACCTAAATTAATCGATTATGTTAACAAAAATACAATTTCCATGATTAAAATATCTAAATTGCTAAAATATTCCATCAAAAGAGTTTAAAAATTATGTTAAATTCATTATAATCACTTGAATAGTTTTTAAATTGAAGAAATTTTAATTCAAGCAATACTTATAGGAATGTAATAGTCTATATTTGTTTTCAATTAGAATTGAAATTTAAATACATGGTGATTGGAGTGATTTAAACATGCTCTAGTATAATCACATGCATAGATAAAAAAATTTAGAAATAGGGGAAGCTTTAAAATCATTAAACTAGAATTTCAACCAAGGTGGCAAACCAAGATCAAGAATCACCACTTCCCATAATATAACCATCAAATAGATCTCAAATTTACAATAATATAATACTGAAGGATCGTCCAAATTACAATCATTTAACTGAAATAAAAAAATTAAACATCACCCACGAAAAACATTATTTCATATAATCGGGAAAAGCAGTAACCAAACTATATATTTGTTAGGTTTTGATACATAGATGAAAATGAAAAAAAATAATCAGATGAATAAAAGAAGGATTCAAATATCACTAATTTTAGGATGATGAATATTATAATAAAAAATGTTGAATTCTGTGAGAACACTAGAGGAGGAGATGAATATGACCTCTTAGGTGAGGGGAGCTTGACTAAAGAGGGGGGGGGGGAGACAGGGCTCGATCAAAGTGGGGGGAGATAGAGATCAAGTGAAGGGGTGGGGGGGGGGATCGATCAAAATATATGGGAAACTATCCCAACGGTTTTTTAAAAACTATTTTGATAGCCTCCCTATACTGGTAGTATACATAAATAGTGGATAGAGGAACAATCTAACCAATTTATAGCCCAATTTCTGTAAATTGTGGGCATATATTAGTGGGGATATCTCTATTTTCTAGTAGTGTTTACTTATGTCATGGTCTAGAGGTTCCCATTAGGGATGTCTCTACCTTAGTTCTATTTATAAGGATCCCATTAGGGATTCCTCTACTTATGTATAGACCTCATAGATCCCGCATGGTATATCTCTCATGTGTATTGACATAAGGGATTCCAATAGGTGATTTAGTGGTTGATCGACCCAGATCATGTTCTTTTTGGGCTTGATAAGAGAAGTTAGCACATTCCAAGCAAGAGAACCTAAGGGGATATGACAATAGTGATGGGTTTAAGTGTTCGACCAACCCTACACTTCCATTTATGCTTTCACATATTTTCTGTTAATATAGTTATGATTTATAAAAATAAATCTTGGTACTCGACCTATCAGTTTGATGAGATGTGATGTATGATAAAAATTCTGAGATGAACTTCCTATGATCCAGATTTTGAACCTACATGTTTGAAGGTTATTCAATGAATTCCTAGAATCACAAGGATATCTACCTGTTTCAGGGTAGTATAGGAGGTTTCTAAGTTCATATTGGAATGCCTCTTATATAGTGTGTCACCCAAGTTTCCCAACATTCTATGATATAGGTGATATTAGATATTGTTGGGTGGGTGAATTTATACTTATCACAAGATTATTATGAAATCCCTAAGGTTTTATGATGATCACCTTGATTTATTCCTAGAATACTCTCTAGGATTAGTTAGATTCACCATTCCTGCATTGAAAATACTTGTTTGAGAATGATTCTATTGAGTTGGTTATTGAATAATATTGAGTTTTTATATTAGATATAGAAAGTATTCCTTACATATCACCTATGTTTGATCCCCTTAGAGACTAATTAAGATCTAATGTCTTGGCTTCCTATAGACCAGGTCTTAAGAACCTAACATCAAAATATATTGCACTTTAATTGATTGGTATGAAAAGGGTTCCTAAAAACCTACTCTACTCCTTATTTTTATAATTTCTATTTGTTACATGGAATCATTCCTTATATATTGAAGGTGAGTATGGGTAATCCTAGTTCTAGGATATGTACCGCCTATAGAGACGTATCTTGCTCTGTTTCATTTCTAACATTGGCCGAATTTGGTATGATCAATCAAGATCACATACCCATGGAATGACTTGATTACACATAGATGAGTGGAATGACATCTAGATCAATGCATTATTTATATAATGTCTTGATGATTGGGATAATGGTCCTAAGGATCTATTATGGATTTATTTTATTTATTTCATTTGACTGGTGTCTTAACTAGGCTAATAATATTTCATGAGCATCCACTTAAAACAATATGTTATAGGTTCATCACTGGGGTTGGCCTAATGATATTTATTTCTCACCCTATGTACGTACACCTAACAGTGTGTGTAGAAATTTTCAATTATTTTTGGTTAAGAACAAATTCCTGATAGATAGGAGGAGGCATGTGGTTCCATGATTGAGTATTGCCACACATGTGTATTCTTATGATCGAGCTAGAGCATCTTGAAAAGGTATTTTTAGATTATGTATGTAGTTTATATTGGAGGAGAAGAGTATCCACATAATTTTATTTTTATTTATTTCATTCTTGTATATGTGTTAGGACCTGTGGGAAATAATTTTTGTATGTATGAATTGGCTATTTTGGTCTTTACAACATTTTAAAATATTATAGCAATGTTTATATTTATTACAGCTATAGTTTTATTATTTCATTCTTTAGATTATGTTAGTTATTTATTGTATTTCTCTGACACTGATATAAAGGCATAGTCTCCCTACTAACACAACCTTGAACCTCTATATTAGTAAGTAGCCTTTGAAATATGGGGAGGTGTTCTTAAGGGCATGTTATAAACAAATTTGGTTGCTATTTATAGTATGAGCCGGGTGAGGATGTGAAAATCCGGTATCATAGGAGTTCCTTTCCAAATGTATTAGTATTTTGGAACATGGTAGATAGGAGTATTATGAATGCATTAGATCCACTATTGGATATAGAAATGGGGTGTCAAAAATAGTTATTCTAGTAAGAAATCAAGGTTACTAGGAATTTAGGATCGACGTTCTTAGCTTGTGAGGTTATAGTTTAGGATTATTTTTTCTTCAAGGGATGTAAATGTTGTTTAGAGTCATTAATATTATGGATTTATTGATCTTTTCCCACTTAAAATAAATTGGTGACTAGTTTTGACTCTTTATTGGTAGAGGCTTGAGGAATTTTTTCATGCATCATATTTGGAATGTAGTTTCCACATCTTAAAGGCTTTCTAGTGTGAGATTTTATTACCAATGGTGATATATACTATTTAATGTGTCAACAAAAACCAAAATGGTGTTGTAACACATGGGTTCTTAGTGTAATTATAATTAGGTAGACAATCATGGTCACATTATATATGGAATTCCATGTGCATATATGATGAGATGTTTGAAGGATGAGGATGATAATATAGTCCTCATGCAAGAGAGGTGCAACGATCCTAGTGGATTGATGGGGCACATGGTGCTTATGTTTTGGGGGCCTCATTGTGATTTTTTACATAGGTTTGGTTATTTAAAGTGATAGTAACATCCTATAAGGTGTTTTACCTCATACCATGGAATAAAATTCTATTTAACAGATTAGTGTGAGTGTGGTAAAAAACAGATCATTTGGGATAATGATTTTTGTGTACTGTTTACCCTCGTAGGTCAATGATAACAAATAATTACCTTCTTAGAAGCCCTTTGCAGGTGTATTATTTTTCAATAAAGGTAAACTTAAGATTCATAACAACCTACATAGATTTTCTCGTATATATTTCTATGGTTTTTTACTTCATGGACATTTTTTATGGTTGTCTTTTTGGGTCATCATGATGTAATGCTAATAAGAACCCATGTGATTCTAGTTTAACTTGAACCTTGAGTGGTTATTAAAATATACAGAGACCTGGTGAGATTCTGTTCATTATCATTTTACCTTGACATAGTTAACCTTCATGGATTACTACTTTATGGGTATGTGTATAGAGGATCTGGGCCGAGTTGGTTGATAACTTATAGGTAATTCCACTAAAATCTTTTCCTTAAGTAAGTAGTTGCCAATGAGTTTCACATAAATGGATTTAAAATTAAATCTTATAGGGTATTTTCTACTATAACTTTGAATTGAAAAGATATATAATTTATCCCATGTTGAATGGTTTTGACCCTCATAGGTCAAGGTCATCCTAACCTTCCCTTATTAGCTCTTTTAGAGATAGTATTCAAGTATGTTAGATGTCTTTAATTGATAAAATAGAATGTATAAAACCCCATGATATGTGACCACGGTGAGATTTTTAACCT
The DNA here is from genome assembly GCA_963277665.1 of Viscum album. Taxonomy (NCBI): domain Eukaryota; kingdom Viridiplantae; phylum Streptophyta; class Magnoliopsida; order Santalales; family Viscaceae; genus Viscum; species Viscum album. Next base: position 1,899,031,145 of record OY728132.1, on the reverse strand, counting down.
TTAGGCTAGGTGGGATACCTAGAGGACCTTATTTTTGACTCATACCTTAGGGATCCATTGTTTGGATTGATCTTGGGAAACCTAAGGAAGGGGTTGGACTAAGGTTTATGGCTGCCTTTTGAGGCACCAAGTTTATTTATATGCTCATGTTGAGACCAATTCATGGTAGGTGATCAAGCATTGTAATATAGGTTGGGTGATACCTTTAGTTTCTATGAAATTAACTTTGGTTATTAGGTATTGAGACTATCTCCAATGGGTATTACTATTTGGGTACCTGTTCATGTTGACTAAAGGTTGTGTGGTTAGTTATGTGTTCATATCATGGGTCAATGCTCATGATTATGATAGCACCACGTGGTTGATAAGATTATGGATTTGAATTACATGATTCATACTGAGGAAAAGAATCTATGAGTCTAGGATGAATCCTTGTAATGGGTGGGTGTGGAATAATTCATGGCAAGGGTAATGTTCTTAACTTTAAAGAGGGGTTCCTTGGGAGCTCCTGTCATGTCAAGAATAACATGTTATGTATCAAATTCATCATAGACATGGTAATTTTTGGAACACAAAAGAATGATTAAAAATTTGTGACTAAGGGTATAGAATTTTACACCCTCTATTCTAGGTGACATAGGAATGGTTCATGCATGTTGTACATTATACTCTTTGAATTGTTAATCAGTGAGAGGTTGTGAGCAATTTGAGGACTGATGGTTTCAATGAAATACAAAGGGAATAGTTTTCCAAGAGTTGTGATGAAATTATAAATGTCTCTATGTAGTATAAGATACATCATGAACAGATTGTGTGAAGTGGAATGACCAATCTAGATTAATACTAATTAGGTATTGATAATACATGGATTGTGTTTTAGGAGGAGTGATATGTAAATAGTGGTGGAACCTAACAAACATGTGATCCTGGACTAGTATGAGTTAATCCATATATAATGGAGTGAACCATTGGCTATTTTATGGTGATGACCTCATTATGAATTTATATTTTGTGTTTCCTATGGAAACCACTCTTGAAAAGTGGGAACAACTAATTTTTTTTTATTTTGGGTTAGTACTCGAGAATGAGCAGTTTTTTCTACCCTAGTCATTTCATTTTGGGATGAATAGGCCATTCTTCATGGAACATGGAGTTTAGTTACATTGTGATGACAATGACAATCCATTGGTGGGGAGTATCAGACTAGTCCTGGTTGAACATATCCAATTTTGGGGGAGTTTTTGATGTTGTAAGATGGGATATTGAATAGCCAAGATAACGTAGTTGTGTTGATCCTCAGGGTGATATAATGGCTATTATTTGAATACCATTGATTATCACGGATGATAAGTGTTATGGGGGATAGGTTATAATCACTCATATTTTTCCGAACTCTGAAATCGAGTCGAAATTTGAATTTTTGCCTTCAAATTTTCATAAAGGTAAAATGATATTTTTCACTATCAAATGAACTCAATTTTTTTCATACCACAATGCTTGTATCAAAATATGATGTTTACCCTAGTAAAAAGACTTTTTTTTGGAAATATGATACATTTAAATTTTTATCAAATAATTATTATTTAATATTTAATCAATAAAATTTAATTTCATTCATGTGAATTTTAATGGTGATATATTTTGAATGGATCAATATATTGAAATTATTTTCAGGTGAGAAATTTAGGTATTATTCTAATCAAGGCATAAACTCATGTCAGGCATTGAAGTAGAGCCCATGCCCCATTTTTTTTTCTTTTTCTTTTTCTTCCTTTTCTTTTCCCTTTTCTTTCTCCTCCTACCATGGATTCTCACATATAAACCCTTTGTGTTTTATATTCAACAAATCCAATTGAAGAGAGGCAATGGGGGGATGGTGGTAGAGAGGGGGTGGGGGGAGGGAGATAATGTAAGGGAGTGGGAGGTTTCTTTATAAATATTTATAGGAGATGGATCATCATGTAACAACTACAGATCATAGAAATATGTGAAGCTTCAACAAATTCTTTAAAAATGATATTTTTATGTGTTTTCCATAAATAAACATATATTTACCACTTTTTAGATTTAAATACCTTTTTGACTACTGTGAAGGGCCTAATTTTATATCTATGATTAATCAGAAAAAACAGAGGTTTGAGGATGTTTATAGAGGTTTCCCGATCAGAAATCCCAATCACACATTATGTGGTTTCATGAACACGTCTTCTATATTATTCATATTTAGGGAAGTTAAATTTTTCTGAAGTACACATTTTGTACATGTAATTCACTCTATTTAGTGGTAGTATTCCATATAGTACGTTGTATGGATAGATAGAGTATTGGGTCTATACTTAATGTACTCGGAGTCCATGTCATGTGGTCGTACATGGCCATGTGGCTAGGTACTTGGAAAGACACCTCGTGTAAGGGGGAATGGTCAATTAGAACTACACATAAAGACCCCAAGTGTGTCATAGACATATGTTATTACATGTCCAGACACATTGTATTCCATAGCCCTATAATAGTACACGACCAGTGTAACACCCTGAGATTTTGTGAATTATTATTTTTGAATTAATTTAATTTATTTTTCATATATTTCATTTTACACAAAACTAAAAATAGTTTATATTAAAGAACTACTTTTTTTCTTATGTTATAAATAAAACCAATTTAATCAAGAACTAAATGATATATAAATTTTGGATTTCTCTTCATATAACACTAAGGTTATCTTTCATTACACGCAATATTCAATTTCCTTGATAGCATCCGTAATACACATGACTAGTTTGTACCAAAAAATAGTATATTATTAAAATGTTATTATTTAAAATAATAACATATAACCTAGCTATCAAATTAGTGGTTATTTATAGCATTAAATAATTTTTAAAAATGTATGGTTTATAAAAATATAATATGAATTCATCGGTTACAAATTAATTAGAAATTAATATGAAAATCGATTGAATATAAAGGAAATTATTATGTTTTTTATAAAGATGTTGACCTAAATAAATAAAATTAATTACAATTAGTGAGTGATACTGATGTAATATATATGTTAAATATTCGATCAAATAATTTTTCATATTCATTCAATATATTTTATAGACAAAATATATCAACAACACAAATTTTAAGCTTAAAATCCTATATTTTTTATAAATATATTTTTTAGGCATTTTAATGGAGTAACAATTTTAAATTAGAATTTTGGAACTTTTATATATTTAATATCTAAAAATATACTGCATATTTATAATCAAAATGTAAAAATATGTTTGGATAATTTTTTGGTATTTTTCTGTAAGGTTTCATTTTTTTAATGAATAGTTAAATATATGGGATTTAAAATCAAAACTAATTTTTCGTCTAATTTATTTATAAGGATATATTATGTTATAATTTAGTTTAAAAGTTTAATTATATCAATTTTTTATCAATTAACCCAATTTTGTTTATTAAAATCGATTTCACTTTGAAATTAGGTATTAAAAACATAGCAAAAGTTTGATTGTTTTTATTTAAAAAACTCGTAGTGTCATCCCATCAGCAGGATTAATTTTTAATTAATTTATACCACCTCAATGATTAGAATTTTGAAAAATAGATTACATATTTTGAATAAGAATAATTTATATTGTCTAATAATTACAATTTTTTTCAAAATATATTAGTGAAAGTGATTATAATTAATTACAATTTATAAGAGAGAAATCAGTTTAATAAAGTACAAAACCTTAAATTTAATTCCCAAAATTACTAGAAAATTTTCAAAACGCCATTTTATAGACATTATTCTTCCATGATACTTCCATTGTTTATTTTGGTTGGTTTTTTAAAAAAAATTATGTAAAAATGTAGGTAAACCAAACTTGTTTCCAAAAATTCCATGTCTATCCTTTTCATTTTAGGTAAAAGTCCACCACCTCTTCCTATTAATCACACCTCCCAAAAAACATAAGTTTGGCTATGATCTACCCAATCCATTTCCCAACATCCCTACCTTCCTCCAAAAAGCCTTCCCAAGGGAAAAATGTGTTGGGAGTAAGTTGAATGGAGAAATAAGTAAGAAGAATACTTTATGAGTATTTCCTTTTGTCGTCAAAAAGCATAAATCAATTCGCAATGTAATTGTATTGAAAAATAAAATTATTATTTTCTAATTTTTAATTCAAAAAATTCAAAAGTATTTTGTAAAACTTGTGATGAAAGCTTCAGAAAATAAAAGGGGAGTTCTTCCAATCATATTCAAGTTTGGTTGTAAGGAAATATGTTTTGGAAGATAGGGATGTTATGATAATTTCCTTTGTAAACCTAATAAAGATAAATATGATTTATCAAATTTAAAAATCCTAATATATTGATTTCATGATGTTAAAAAAAGACCAAAAAATAGTTTGGTTGGTGTTGTCGAAGAATATTTTAAGGTGGCATCATTTCTTAGTGCTTGGAAAATTTTTGGGCCTCAAAATCAGGAGTTTGTTTTTAGAAAGGAATTATTTTTGAAAAGGATCTCATAGATTTTGAACCATGAATAATAGTTCATGAACTACATAGGGGGTATGTAGAGCGAAAAAGGATAATTAGTAATTGAAGGATTCTGCAAAGTAGTTCTTTGTGGACCGTGGAGCATGCTATTCATACAGCGTAAGGAAAATGATTCGTGGGAGGATCACAGTTTACAGGTGGATTTTTATTCAATAGGTGGCCATACATTGTGGATGAGAGGAGGTTATCTATTTATATATGGAATCAGTCACCATGAATGAATAATGGCACTACATAGACCGCTGAGGGAAAAACCATTCTAGGGGGGAGCATAGTCTACCGTGAAGGCTGTACCACAATGAAAATCTGGGAAAATTAGATTAGTTGGATTTGTGGTTTTGTTAACCTATATAAAGAACCCTAATACCATCATTAAACCACAATGAGATTTATAAAAATGTAAATCACCACCATAGAAAAAATATTGGAGAACTCTATAGTTGTTTGTGGAGAGGAATTCTATAAAGGAGAAGTTTTCATGGAGGAATAAATTTCATGAAGGAGACATTTCATAGGAATCGATCATGAAAGAAGTTTGTGGGGATCAATATACCATAAAGGAAAAAGAGAGTGCAGAGGAAATGTGGTCCTCAAATAATTCACACCATGCGGTGCAACCCAGTTCACAGAGTATATAGGCTATTTGTAGAGGAAGCTAGATAGTTCAGGGAGGACTGCATGTGGTTTTTACCAGCATATATATAGGAAAGAGTAGTTTTTTTTGAAATATTAGATTTGTGTAAGTGTATTAAGAAGCACCATAAAATTTGTTTGCATAATTTTGTTCTAGTTTAAGAAAAAACACTATTGGATTGTTTTCATAGTGCTACACGAGTGTAAGGGCACATCCTACTCAATGTATTCCACATAAAAGGATTATTTTATAGTGGATTGTTTGGTGTTACATTGTTTCCAAACCTTACCAAGGATTTATCTTCTCTTATTGAGTAGTGATGCTTGTAAATTATTGTGTTCATATCGATGTGTGTTTGAATTTTATTCAGCAACGAAATAGATCTTTAATATGAATATAAGGTTATTTCATAATTAAGGAAACATAAAAGAAAAAGATATAATTGTTTCACCCATCCCCTATCAGTGATACTTGAATCCTTACTGGTAAACTTTAATTGGTATTATAGGGGAAGGTTCCCTTCAATTATTCATTGCTTATGTTTTGAAGAGAACTTGTGATGGAAAATATGAATTGCATGAATAGTAAAGGGATTCTAATATTAAATGGAAAGAACTATCATATCTAGAAATATTAAATGATGAATTATCGTATGCCTCTTGGGTATGAAGTTCTTGAAGTTAAAAAAGATGGATTTCCCCCTTTTAATGACCAAGTTCCTCTTACACCAATCGTAAAAAATAATCTTTAAAATGATGGAAGAGATAAAAATTCGTTACTCTCATCACTTTCTGAATGAAATTAAAGGAGTTTCTATGGAAAAAGTTAACTCGAATAATCCAAAAAAAAATTATGAAGGAAATAAAAAATGAAAGATGAAAAAACTACAAATCTGGAGGCAAAGTATAAATATTTGTAAATGGGAAAGTTTGAATCTATTAGGGGATTCTTTTCCATGGTAGATGTCATTTTTCGCACTATCAGATGTCTTGGTGAAAATATGTAGGATTTTATGATTTTTTAAAATATCATACGAATTATGCCTGACAAGTTTCATTCTAAATTTTGTTCATTGGAAGATAGAGACCATGAAACATTATCTATAGATGATTTTTTTAGAACTCTCATCACTTATGAAATTAGAAGGGATAATATTATTAAGATCAAAATAAAATATTATAGAGAAATTTCATTCAAAGACACCAAGAATGAAAAGCCTCAAAAGGTTATTGATAAAGATTATGTTTCTAAATCTAACTCAAAAAAATAAGGAATGAAAAAATCTTAATGATGTTTAATCCTTTTTTTCTAAAAATGCGAGAAGAGGAACATGTAAAAACAAAGGAATAATTCCCTTGAAGTGTTTTGAATGTGAAGTCATGGGGCACATTGTGACTAATTTCCCACAAATAAAGAAAGAAGAAGATAGTTATGAAGAATAAAGAAGCAAACAAAGGTCATGGAATAAATACAATGATAAAGGTAAAACAATTTCCATAGTAAAGGATAAAAATTACATCAAATATAAAGGAAGAATCTTTTTATCTAATTAAGAAGAAGAAGAATATAGTGAAGTTGAATCCAAAAAATATTTTACTGAGAAATTTGGAGTGAATAACCTCATTGCAATAGTTATTAATGAATATTTATAGAGAACCAATTTCGAAGAAGAAGAAACTCAACCTAAATATCATTTTAAAGAAAAGTTGAAATTATTTTATAGAAATATAAGAAGGCATGAGAAGGAAAAAAAAAGTTTATAAATGAAAATTTCTCATTAAACAATCAATAAGGTTTTACTAATGAGATATTCAAGCTGGTAAAAAACATTTATTATTTAAATAATTATCATTGATAATGAAAATAATCATAATGAACATTTAGAAGTTAAGTTGAAGGAAAATAAGAATAGGAGTTAGAACTTGTCGATTTTTGTTTCTAAAACAAAACAAAGAGGTAAATGTTTAAAATAATCTATTTCAGAAGATGGTAAAAATTATGGTAAGGGTAATCCTAGAAAAATATGTGTTGGTTCAAATAAAAACATTACGACTATTCCATAGGTTATGGAAGGAAATGTTTGAGGGGGGGTCAACCACTCAAAATAATAAATATTATATGTTTGGTGTGAAAGTTGAGAATAGATTCCAAAAAATAAAAACTATTTTCCCAATATGTTAACAACCTATAAAGTTTACTAAGGGTTGTCCTATTTTTTTACCAACATAACAAATATTTCTTAACAATTCCTAGAAGTTGGAGGTGATGAAGGAAAATGAATAATAAAAATCTACTGTTGTAGTAACTGCTTTGAAAGCTATAAAATGATAAAGAACTTGTATTCTTGAAAGTGTTTGTTATTCACATATGATAAAGGTATTAATGTTTCAAAATAATTAAAAAATACTTTAGATAAGTAACGATTACATTTTATATTGATGAATCTCTGCTAATAAAAGGGGTTGGATTAGTCATCATTGGGAAAGAAAAGATAAAATCCATATTGATGGGATGAAACAGAACTTGCTTAGTGTTTCACAACATTTTTATGAGGGTAACAAAGGTATCTTAAAAAAATATGGGTTTTTTGTGATTAGTGAGGAATATGGAATTTTAGTTACAAGAGGCCAATGTACAAAGGGAATCTTGTTCCATGTTGGTGAAAAATAAAACTCTTGTTACTTGGATATGGTGGAATAAAATCACTTTTTTCATAAAATGATAGCACACATGTGTTGGAGAAACATGAGAATGTTATCAAAGTTAGACAATGTTTGATATATTCTTGATATGTCAAAAAGAAGAGATTGGTGTTCCAAAATTTGTCAAAAAGGAAATATTACAAAATCTTGGCATAATAAAGTTGATATTTGTTCAAAAAGACCTTGGGAACTTATAAATTAATATATATGTGGTCCAATGATAAAAAATCAATAAATTAAGTTAAATATTTCACTGCATTCATTGATGAATTTACTCACATTACTTGTGTTATGTATATGAAACATTAGTCAAATTATTTAAAAATGATTAACAGTTTTAGTAGGAAAGTAGAGAAGGAATGTGAGTTTTCTGTGAATAAGTTGAGAACTGATAATGTTAGTGAGTATAGAATGAATAATTTGAAAATTATCTTGAGAAACATAGAATTAGGTATGATTTTAATTGACCCTACACACCTCAACAAAATGGGGTTGGTTAAAGAAATAATTAAAGTCTTATGGAAATTGGAAGAACTATATTACTTGAACATTGTCTTTCTCATTACCATTTGAGGCAAGCCAGGAGTACTACTGTGTATATTAAAAAATGATGTTTCTATATACAATGTTTATATATGACTATATATGAAACCATTTATGGAAAAACTCTTTGTTTGAAACACTTCATTGTTTTTTGGAATCCATATATTATAAATAAGAAAGGTGGAAACCTTGTTAAGTTTGAAAAAATAGGTGAATTTTGAATTTTTCTTGTCTATGATCAAGAGGGAAGAGGATATAGATATTTTAACAATGAGACATGAAGAATTGTTTATTCTTCTAATGTGAATGTAGTTGAAAATAATGAGTAATAAAATAAAACTTTTTCTGATATGGAAGTTGAGTAGGATTAAAAAAGTTTTGAAAACAATTATGATAATGGTGAAGATAGTGGAAATCGTACTCCAGAAGAATAATTTGATTAAGTTATTTTATTTGATGAAGAGGAGATGCAAATAATTCACCCTAGGATGAGAAATCAATTGAAAAAAAAACATTATTGGTGATCCACATCATAAGGTTAAAATAAGAAGAATTTATAATATTGTTACACATACTTCTATATATTCAAAGTCAATCAAAATTATGTGAATGAAGCCTTTAAGAATCCATAATTGGGTCAGGATATGAATTAAGAGCTTCATAAGATAGAAAATAATACTACTTGGGAACTCATACATAATCTAGGTGAAAAAAATGTTATTGGCACCAAATGGGTTTTCCAGAACAATTTTAATTAAGATGGTGAAGTGTTAAGGAACAAGGTAGGATTAGTGTTCAACGGTTATTCACAAATTTATGGAGTCAAATTTTTTGATACTTTTTCTCTGGTGGAATGTTTAGAAACAATCTAAACCTTTCTTTATATTATTGTACAATGATGGTACAAATTTTATCCAATGGATGTGAAGTCCACATTTTCTAATGGGGATCTAGATTAGGACATTTACATTGAAAAACATTGGGGATTTGTTGTTTGGAATGATGAAATTTATGAGTGTAATATAAAGAAAGTCTTGTATGCACTAAAAAAATATTTGATATCATGGTATTCCAAATTAGATAGTTTCTTGAGGAAAAAGAATTTCACAAAATGAATATTTGATATCAATCTTTAAATAAAAAGATTTAGGAGTTTTCCCTCATAATAATTATTTATGTTGATGAAATTATCATTACTGGGAATGATTAAAGGTCATTTGAAAGATTTTATTAAGATATAAAAATGATATTTGAGGTGACTATGTTGGGAGAAATTAAATAATTTCTTAGGTTACAAGTATTACAAAATAAGAAACGCATTTTTTTCTCAAGAAAAGTATTATATTGAAAATTTTGAGAAGTTTGTCATGGAAAATTTGAACCTATTTTCCAAAGTAATTTTAGTGGGACCCATGTTTTCTAATGATGTATAAGGAAAAGAAGTTTATTAGAAAGAGTTTCGAAAGATGATTAGAATTTTTTTATATCTGACTACCTCAAGACCCAATTTTTTTGTTGTTGTTACCTTATGTTGAATATTTAAAATTTATCAAAAATAATCACATTTAATCTCTGAAAAAAATAGATATATAAAGTACACACAAATTTTTTGATCATGTATAATGGATCTTGAACATATTTACTTATTTGGGTATTCAGATGTTGATTGGGTAGAAATTTTTTATGATAAATCATCTACATATGGTGAAGTTTTATTTATGGGGAAAGGATATATTGGTTGGCATACAAAGAAATAGAATTCATTAATGTTAAGCACGAATGAATATGTGTATATTTCTACCACTCAATATTCTACCCAACTTATGTGGATGAAAACTCAGCCAAAATACCTACTTGTCGAAGTAAAGTTACACTTGATCTTGGTATGTGATAATAAAATTGTAAAAAATATTATAATGAATATGAAAAGATTTATCATTAAAAAAATTTTAATAGAATTTAATACTTAATGAAATATAATTTGGAGAAGAATTAATTGAATCTGGAGTATATTCATACATTGGAACACGTTTCTGACATAATCCCAAAACCTTTACTAGAGGAACCATTTTATAAATTGAGGTTGAACATGGGCATCCAAACTATTTCTCATCATTGGTGAGGTATGTGTATCTATCCCCTCTCTCATTTTAACTTTTAGATAGTGTTATGAATGGGGATAATTGTATCATAAATCTATCCTTATGGAATCATGCATAAAATGGGAGTTGTGGGTAAGATGTGAATCCAACATAAAAGTTTGTGAACTATTCTAACTATTTTTTGGAGTGGTTGTAAGTAAATTTTTATTATATTTCATGAAGTTTGAAGAAGTGGATATAGCTAATAAATATTGATTATGACAAAACACTGATGAGGAAAAATGAAGAGGTCCAATAATCACTAATTTTGGTCAATGTGGTTTTTTTTGTCAATAATTCTGGTATTCTACAATGAGTTAGCTCATGTAGAATTAGAATTATTGATAACTAATCCATAGATTGTGGTTAAAAATCTATGTGATTTATGAAACTTGGTTGAAAACAAAATCCAAAGGGGTGTATTTTTTATACCCAGTTGGAAGGAAAAGGAAGTAATAAGAGTTTTCTTTTGAAGAGTGTTTCCTTTTATTTTAAAATTGGATAGATAAATTCACTTTATAAATTTCTTGAACAATTAGATGAATAATTTCTATATTTTAATTAAAAAAATTCATAAGTGTTTGGTAAAACTTTTGATTTAATATTTATAAAATTAAGGGGGAGTACTGCCAATAATATTCAATTTTTATTGGAATGAATGATGTGATGGATGATAGGGAAGTTATAATGCTTTCCTTTCTAAACATGATGATGATAAAGATGATCGATAAATGTTCAAAAATAATGATAGATAGACTTCATGATTAAATTTCATAGACCACATATTCGGTATGTGGAGAGGGGAAGGAAATCGATAAAGGAAGGTTTCTGCATAGCAGTACTATGCATACTGTGAAGCGTTCTATGCGGACCGTGTAGGAAAAACGGTTTGTAGTAGGATCCCAGTTCAAGGGAGAAATTTTTATCATGGTAAGGATTTCATTTTTAGCTGATATTTAGTGATCCATTTGTATATGTAATCAACCACTATGAGGAAATAAAGGCTCTATGCAGACTGTAGAGGGAAAAATTGTTCACGGAAGGAGAACAATCCGTTTTGAAAGCTATACCACATTGAAAATTTGGGTAAATCAGATTAATGGGGTTTTTAGATAGGTTATCCTTTATAAAGGGACCCAATCCCATAATTAACCCAAAATTAATTTTATAAATAATTATGTCATCTCTGAGGGAAGAATTTGGAAAAGTTTGAAGTTGTTCACATAGAAGAATTCCCCGAAGGATAAGAGTTTGTAAAGGAAATATCGCCACAAAGGAGACAGTTCATGGGAATAGTTTTTTAAATAAGTCATCAGGGTTTTGTATCTTGAAAAGAATAAGGTAACATGTTAGAAAGGCATTAAGTGAGTAATTTTTCATTCATGAAGTATAGGTAGTCCAAAAAAGAAGTGGTGGTCCCAGAAGCATTCATTCCATGCGTTGCAACTCAGTTCGAGGAGGATACATGAAGTTCTTGGAGGATGTATTATAGTTCATGGAGGACTACAATAAGTACTTACGAGCATCTAGGTAGGAAAGATAATAATTTTTTTGAAATATCATAATTGTGGAAGTGGATCAAGAAGCACCATAACATTGTATTGCATCATTTTTTTCTAAAAGAAGCACACATACTATTGGATTGTTTTCATAGGGCTACACGAGTGTAAGGGTTCCTAATACTCATTGTATTATATATTAAAGTATTAAATTATAGCATATTTTGTTTTATTGGATTGTTTCTAAAGCATACCAAGGATTTATATGATCTTGTTGAGTAGCGAACCTCATAAATTATTGTGTTTCTGTGGATGTGTGTTTGCATTATGTTTAGCAGAGATGGAAATATTTAACAGGAGGCAAAGGTTATTTCATAAGTAAGGAAATATAATAGAAAAATATATCAATGATTCAACCCTCCCTATAATATTGATACTTGAATCCTTCCTGATAAACATCATTAAGAAACCCAAAGACACCTTTCGGTACAAACAAAAAGGATTTACCCCATTAAGTGGTTACATCTTCTCTCAAGATCCTTTATTTGGTTTTTTCTTTACACACCCTTCCCTCTCTTTATTCAGTGATTGTATAAATAAAATTGTATCATAGATATACTATAATATTTTTATGCTAATGTTTCTACCTACACTTTGACACACCTTCATCAAATAGGTAATGAGCATACTATTTATGTGTATGACGAACTACTGCCTCGCTAAATGATAATTGTTCATTTTAACTCTACCAATTCTCATGGTGGGAATTATGATGAACAATATGTTTATATATTTCATATATTTTATTTATTATGTTTTTAATATTTTTTATTCCTTTTACAATACATACCCTTTTTACTTTACATTTGGTGTAAATATACTAATTTTGTTTAAGGAAGTGTGGATTACCACCCCTTCAAAGGGATATGATTTGTTCACACTACATGAAATGTATTAAGGATGGGTTCAGTGAACATATATGATATATATAACATTATAATTATAATTTAATGAAATTATATACATATATACATATGAGTTATTTTATTTCCTTCTTTAAATATGGCAATAAAATTGGAATCAATGTTCATGTGTGTGTATGACTTACCGTTTTCATTAATGGTGTATTCCATTTCATTATTTTATATTATATAGATTATTATAATAAAAATATAATTATTATACATGATACTTATTTCATGGTTTAAATTTTTTAATCATTATATTCGTTTAAGTACCAAATATATAATAAATTAGGACACATGTAAAGGGAAAATCGGATATTACCCGAAGTGAAACCTTAACACAATATTTTAAAGAAGAGAGTAATATATGGTCATAATCAAACCATAAATGGTATTAGATATAATAATATTGTTTTTAAAATATTTATAACAAATTAATATTTTTTATACAGGTGGTTTGAATGAGTATGAGAGATTCAAGACACAAGGTAAGGGAATTTTATATCACGTTTTATTTCAATGAGATATATGCTTTATTCACCACCCATTAATTTTTTATGGTTTGTATAATACCCTTGGATGTATTATATAATTATTATACATAAATTTATTTATATTTAAATATTAATTTTATGATATTTATCTCATGGGGTTCATGTTTCATAGGTTACAAAATTGGTAAAGTAATTTTGTCACAATTTTACTTCCATGAGAGTCATGCCATGTTATGCACCTAAATTTTTCCATGAGGTGTATATATTGCCTTTGAAATGTTATGTAATAAATATTATTCATTTCATGATATTTTAAGCTTCATGTAATTTCATTTTTTTAAATGGGGATTATCATTCAAAGTTACCAAGTGGTAAGAGTTTTTTGAAACAATCTCATCACATTTTTAGATTGTTTATGTTTATGCTTCCTTTGATGAGATATTATGATCCATATATCAAGAACACTACTAAATTTTATTATCTTATGGTTATTAATGATATATTCTTGTATTGGTACTTTTCGTACAATATTTGGTACATAATATAATTAATAATGAGTTTTTAAGAAAGCCTGACTTTTCTCTCTATTGGGATAGAAATCTGTGATCCATAAAAATAATTATTTCTAAAAAGGGTTCCTAAGAATATTCTACTATCCTACTAAAATATTTAAAAGATATTTGGACCATTGTTTTCTTTTACTAATGTTTTCAAACAAATCTTCTTCTCTCTTTATAAACATGTCGTTTTTCTATTGTTTTAACCATGAAAAAAGAATGTTCATTCTACCTCTTACGACATGTATGAATTTAGCCACAATAATTTTTTTAAAGATTTCTTTTTTAGGTTTCAAAGGATAGTTTTTAAGAAATTATTTTAAAATTAATTTTCCAAGAAATGTTTTTCAAAATGGTTTCAATATTATTTTCTATTTTTATAAGGAAAATGGTTTTCAAAATATTATATTTTTTCAAGATCCTTTAAAAAAAAGATAGGATATTTACCTCAAGGACTGTTTTCAAAATATCCTTCCATGTTATTTTTCATCTAAGATAACATCCGTTTATGTTTCTCATGACTTTATAGGAAATGATACAACGGTTCCATTCATATTATTTCTTGAATGATTTATCTTTTTATGGAATGATGCTCATGACACGCATTTCACTTTCATAGGTTTTATGATTTTGAAACACACTTCTTTTCTTGGGTTATGATTTCATGAAATGATTATGAAACCTATCAATTATCATAGGATATGATGTGATGAAATGTTAATGATACCTGTTTCATTTCATTGGTTATGATTTGATGTTTATAAAACCTATCTCTTTTTATGGGTCGTGATATGATGAAAGATTTATTATCTGGTTTCACATTTATGAATGATTTTATTTTAATATGGGTGTGAACTATTTATACCTCCAATTAATTGGGTAATGATATGTTTTATATGAGATTAGTGGGTACAAACGTTATAGCCCGAGCCTGAAAAAAATAATTTAAATGGGTCGTAGCCCAAACCAAAAATAAAAAAGCTACATATTTTATATCAAAATCCTTAAAAGAATAAGGTACATGGGTTGTAACCCAAAATTAAATTTAAGATGGTACACAAGTTTTAGACCAAGATTGAAATCAAGAAGGTACATGGGTTGTATCCCGAACCTAAAAGTAAGAGGGTACACAGGTTGTTAGCCCATGATTGAATCATGTAGATGGGTTGTAACCCGAACATAAAAGTAAGAGGTTATACAGGTTTTTATCCCAATCGCAAAGCAGATACAAAGGTTATAACTCAAACCTATCATGTTATAAATGTCTCGGTATGTAACATTGACATAATATTTTCTGTTTTTATGTGACTTCCATAAATTCCAAGTTATGTTCTAATGATATTCCTTCAAGACATATGATCCCAATTCTATTAGTATCTATATAATATGAAATTCTAATATTTACTATGATATCTAATATGTAGGGTTTGATCATCAAATGTTATGCTCAAGTTCCATACCCTTTTTTTCATGTAATTCTTATGCATTTCATTTATTTATCCTTACTGAGCATCTGATATCACACCTTTTTTATGTTTCTTTTACCCATGTTATAAAGATAATATTTTGGTAGAAGTACTAAATGTGGAGATATTTATGTGAGATTTTGAAGATCATTCACCAGTATAGAAGATTTTGTTTGCAAGTTTCCAAAGAAAAAAACTACTACAGTCCTCAGGAATGTATTTTGGTAATGTACCAAATATTCATATAAAATGATGTAATATCCATGTATGTTAAGGCTGGGACTTTATAACCAGACCCCATTTCTTCTAGGACATGTTAATGTAAATTTCTAGGAACAACGTCTTGGTGTACATGATGTGTACTTTGGGTATAGTCAGTATACTACCCCCATTTTAATCATTTTATGTTTTTGTGTAATTTTACACCCCAGAGTAATAATTAGGCATTAGAACAAAATATTTTTATTATTTTTCTATATAGATCATGATAGTGGAACATTTGAGTCGATATTATGACTCCTAAGAGTAATTTTGTGGAGAATTAACTTTGATAGAGATGTTATTTAACAAGTAGTTCAAACTAGTGGTATATCGAGAGTGATACATAGGGTAATACCCAAATGAGGTCATGTCAATGGTTGGAGGAAATGGAATGAGATTACTAAAGGAAAATTCTAATAAAACATGGGATATCCCCCTATTAGTGGGACTGATATGTTACTTCAGAAAGTAGATAGGTTTGGTTTGCGGTCCAACCTAAAGTGGGACATTGAACTGAGATGCTCTATGAGCCATATCCTAAGAAATATGCAATGGTGTATTTTCTTATGAGTATATATCACTTGTGTGGTTTTCCCTTTTTTCCTAGGTGGTGATGAAATGTTATATATGGGGTCATGGGATGTGTTTCCCCAAGAGATAGGAATTGGATTGAGGGACCAGTTTGTAGTTGAGGATCCCCAGTTGGAAGCCTCTACATATGTTTTGGCCAAGAGGCTCCCATGGGGGAAGCCATTTCTTCAATAACATTTCTTAGGAAACCAATATGGATTGCTCTACTTATGTGTGGACCATGTGGATCCTTCAAGGGATACCTATCATATGTATTGACCTAGGGGACCCCAGTGGGTGTCCTGGTGGTCAACTGAGCCTAATCGTGTTCTTTGTGGGTTTGGGTAGAGATGATATAATGTATCACCATATAACCCATATTGACAATGTGAGCCTGAAGTGATATGTTATTAGTGATGTTTTTATGTGTTTGAACAACCATACAATTTCATTTATGAATTCAAATAGTTACTCTAAATATATTTATGATTATCATACATGCTTCATAGTACTCTACCTATGGGCCTGATGTAATGCGATGTATGGTCAAGATACCCAGAGGTACTTCTTAGGATCTTAATTATAAGCCAACATGTTTGAATTCAAATTATGAAATGCTTTGTTTAATTACAATTTCACTCTATTATTATGTATTCGAGGAGGTTTTAGAGTTTATCTTGGAACCCCTCTAACATAGTGGGTCACCATGGATACATAGCTTGCTAGTTTCCAAGTGGCACCGTAGGTTTTCAGGTGGGAACATTTACCCCACTCATGGTATAATTATGACATAACTAAGGATTGATGATAATCTACTCAATTGATTCCAAGGATACTCCCTAGGATCAAATGGACAAATCATTAATGTATTGTGCAGTCTTGTCTAAGAATGAGGCTATTGAGCTAGTTATTGAATGATTATGGGTTATTATCTCGGAAATTGAGAGTATTATATACATATAGACTAAGGATCATCCCCCTTATATATTATCCAAGATAAAAGGTCTTGGATTCCTATATATCATGACCTAAGAACCCAACATTATACTTTATTACACATGGATAGAGTTTTATGAATAGGACCCATTACAACCAACTCTATGTCTTATTTATTGAATTTCCAGTTGATAACTGAAATCATCCTTTATAAAGTAGAGGTGAGTGTAGGTGATCCCATGGCTACTAATTGTACCCCCTATGGTGATATATCTTTTTCAAAGACATTTTGGGAACTGGCTAAAGCATGTATGGTTTGGGTTCACGATTCCAAGGATTGATTGGATTTCACATGATTTGAGTGGAATAAAATTAAACTAAATGAATTATTTATAAGATTTAAAGTTGATCTGGATCACAAAACCAAAGATATATTGTGAATTTATTTTATTTATTTCATTTATGTTGTCTCTCAGCTTGGATGGTCTTAATTTATGAACATGAACTTACAAAAGTTCGGTATAGGTTCACCATTGGGGGTTTGGTATGGAGATTTATTTCTCACCCCCAATAAAAAAACTGAGATGTGAAAAAATAACTTAGATATGCTTATAGGTTGATACCATATGAATGATAAATAATTAAGGGCCCATGGTATAATGATCTAGTAGTATTGCTTGTGTGGATTCTTATGATCGGGTTGGAGCAACTTAGTTGGGTCTTTGGAGACCAAGTATGTGGTTCAGCTGAGAGGAGTAGAGGTTCCTTAGACTTTTATTTTTATTTATTTCATTACTATATATTTGGTTGGATCAGTGGGAGATCATTTTTGTATATATTACACGACTACTCATGAATTTTCCAAATTCCATCTTATTACAACCTTGTTTAAATTTATTTATTCTAAAATCTAATTATTTACTACCTTGGATGATATTTTGTTATTTATACTATTTATATTACTCTCATATAACCTCATAGCTTCTAAAAAGATTAAATATAGGAACTCACTACTAGTTGGTATCCTATGTCATATGGGGAGGCACACATGATGACTTTTAAAAAATCAATATAGTTATTGTTTATAGAGTTATTCAGGTTGGGATGTGATAAAGTTCATCTCCCTATATAGTGTCAACTTTGAGATAATTTCCTTATTTAAAATCATTGGTTAAATTTATCCAAATGTTTGGTGGGACATGTTTTAAATATTGGATTCAACGTCCTAGACATATTCCTCTAATGTTGGACGAATAGGTTATTCCCTTTGTATGTCACACAGATCCTTCAGTTCTCATGCAAAAAACATAGGGAAAAAGTATGAAAAAATTTAATGTTTTTTCTATGTCTTCAAAAATATGTTGTCCCAAATATATTTTTTTCAAATTTTTAAAAATTTACATAAAATATTATTCACTAAAAATCTTTAAATTTTCCCAAATATTATTGATAATAAAATCAATTATGCGTTTTGAGTGTAGGGGAGGTTTCATTATTTTTTTCTTAAATTTCAAATTAAAAATAATAAATAAAAAAATAATGAATAAGTAAAAAAAAGTTCCTCCTAGGAAATAATTGTAAAATATGATGATCCCCCATTATTATGGGTATTTATAAATATATTTGTAATCTCTTTAAGTATTTCACATTAGTTAACCCAGAAATCAATCTCATGGAATCAGTGTTTCTCATCTTATTGATAACCCAATTTTTTCTATATATTTTAAAGCATAAAATGAAAATAAAATGAAAAAAAGAGAAGAAAAACATATATAATAGTTATGGATATAGTAATAGAAAAAAGGAACTAAAAATTTAGAAAAAAAAATTAAGGAAAATGAAGCCACTAAGAAATAATCATAGATCGAGGTTTCTCCATACTCAAATAGCTCCTATGGACCTACTGAATCCCCAGATCATCAAACCTAAACCCCACTAAATTCCAAATCAATTCTGGACTTATACACCTATCCTATCTAAAATATTGATATCCTATGTATATAATTTCATCAAAAACATGTAAAATATCAAAAAAGAAAAAGAGTCAAAAAATCGAACAACCTCAATCAGTAATATCTTTCAGGATGAAGTGATCATCATGAGATCATCTATAAAACAACCTCCCCAATCATTAACATTAGAAATCCAAGAATGGAAGGAAGAATGTATCATGGGGATAGTATAACAAACACATCTTATGAATAAATCTAATACCACATCTCCAATTTAACATCATCATCTTATAAGGGAGAAGTAAAAGGTTGTGGTTAAAAAATGATGATATTTAAGAAGGTTTTATCTTCACCCTAGTTTTGGAATCTTAAATTATCCTTCCATCACTAAAGGTCTAAGATCACAACATAGGGAAGAAGAACAACATGAAAATTTTATTTACAAACTGAATATAGAATTAGACTATGAGAAGTGGGGATGAGAAAACAATATTAGCAGTTGTCTCTAAGAATAAATAGTATATTCCCTTTTCCAAGAATCCTATATTATAGAACGATCCTCAAGATTTAATTTAAAAGATAAATTAGTGACAAATTTACTCTAGTAGGAACCTTCATATATGTGGAAAGATTATAAGCGATCTTTATCAACTTCTAGTGAATTCCCAATGAGTGGAGTAATACTCTAGTAATAGAATTCAACATCCTCACATTCTCCATTATAAATAAACCAGTGACCTCGGAGAACACTTTATTTTCTGTGATCTTTTACAATGTTCTTCATAATATTGCATTGTTTTGAAACTTTTAGTTTTTTCTTCAAATTAAATTTTTTTAAATTTTGGTATCCTTTAATTTTAATATATTTTCTTCTGGTATTTTAGGACCACACACTAATCTATTATGTACACATTATATACTACGAACCCTATTTCATTTGTCCATGAGTTGAGATGAACCTTTAGATATCCTTTAGCCATTTATTTTCCACCATCTCAGCTTTTATAATTATATACATTAAAATTTTAGGGATCTCCTCTGATTGAAATAAATTTCTTTAAGTACCCTGACATATCTAGCACAAAAACTTTGTTGCCTACCCGTTTCTTGACTTGAACTGGTAAACCCTTATACACCCTCTTCATTTTTACACTTCATTTTTTAGGTGAAAGCTATATGAGATCTCAAATTTCAGTTCCATTGATGCTCAGTTGTATTTAATTCATTCTCAATTATTCAAATCACCAAGCAGTGAATTATCTACAGTTAAGTATGTGACCTAGAAAACATCTGATCGATCATAGCTTATACTTAGATTTAGACCTGTACTCATGTTTGGAATATCCAATTCATCTTTAACTGGTATCTCTCATTGGTAATTTATCAATCACCTACAATGAACAAAATTCCAATCTTATAGCCAAAACCATTGAGAAATTTTAAGCCCCACCCCCACAAACAAATAAACAAAATGAATTGTGCAAGAAAGAATGTTAAAAATAAAATCAAAATGTATTTGGTCATCTTCAGGTTATCTTCCTTCAATATCCATTCACATGATTAAGTTTTTATTGTTTCACATGGGTTTATAATTTTCAACATCATGTTATATGTTCTTCATTATCATCATCAACCTTCAATAGATCATCTTAGATGATCTCTTAACTTTATCCCAACTCATCAGTTTGGGCAGTGTGTCTCATCTATCTTCCATATTCACCTCATCAATGAATTTTAGTGATTCAACCAAAATTATTATTGGAATTTAGTTATTAATTTAGGTTCAAATCATTATTTTAAATACTCTTCAGTCAAAGCTTCATCTTTGAAGACTTAGTGATCGAACTTGGTAGTTTTTGAATTTTATTTTCATTATACCTCAAAATATTTTTTAGTTTGGTTTTTATCAGTCCACATATTACAAACATAAGAGAACATATTTAATTGTCCATAGACTCATCATCCCTATCATTAGTCGACCCAAATAGTATATCTGGGTTTAGATACTAGTTCAGTTATTCCACTAATGGAGAGGACAAGTTTAAAGCTAATGGTCTGAAGTCATAAACATGAGAAGAAGATTCAGTCTCTATATCATCATTATTACATAGTCAATTGAGAGTATGATAATAGATATGGTATGATGAGTTTATTTCACATGGTTAGTTTCACTTTCAACATGTGGCAACATGAAATTTCCATTCACAATCAAAGAATTTTCTACAATGTATAGAAGCATGACTTCCCTCTTCATAAGGTAGCTTGTATTTCAGGAATAATTAATCCCAAGGAATTAAATTCACAATAAAATAAGCATAATGGTCAAACTCTCCTGAGAGTTTATCACATTAATAGGTTGTATTTTTGAAATATGGGAACTATAGAATATATCACGGTAGTAGGAACTGTGTGAAATTTTAGATAGACACTGATGATCAAATAATTGATGGCACACACTTAGTGGTTAGGAATGATTAAATGAGCTACCATTAAGCTTGAAACCCTCTACATAGAAGGTTGTAAAATCACACATAATCAAATGATCATACATGCTTCTTAATTCGGCATATTTTTTTTACATATATGAATTGAGAATGGTTGCACATTCATGGAATAAGAAGAAAAAATACCCAAATCCTAAAATTAAGTGAAAATATATAATTTAAATATAATATCACAACATCCACCATCGAATTAAATGATTAAATTTTAATATAAATATTTCCCACAAAAATGTTTCTACTAAATGTTTAAAAAAAGGAAATTGAAAGGATTAATTAAATATATTCTAAAAATATCAAAGTCATTTATTCAATATGGAATCATAAAAAACTGATGTTTTTAAATTTATTGAAAATTAAAACTACAATATTTTATATATTTAAAAAATAATTTCAGTCATAAAAATAAAAGAATTTCAATTACAACCTTATATTATTGAAAATAAATAAAACCTTACTAAAATAACAATTCAGCCTTAAAAACTCCAAAAAAATCCACAAAATAGATGTGGCTAAATGATACAAAATAGGCCACCTCAATAGGTTTAGAAGGATATCAGTCATTCCAGTCCTTTTTATATAGACCTACCCTAGATCCCGATGATGGTATATATATCTATCGCAAAATTCATCATGTCATATCCATATATGGATACATGTTTAAAAGATAATAGATTAGTTCATATTTATTTTTTCTAACTTAAGTATTTAGATATAATGATTGATTTATTATATTTTCATTCAATACTTAGGTGGATTTAATTTTAATATTGTTTTATTTTATGAGTTTCATCAGATTTTGTGAACTTGTGATCAAGGTAATAAGGAAATTGGTAACTCAACAACAATGTGAAGTGAAATTGTTTCTATGATTCAACAATTCAAAGAATATAAGAATTCCCATACTCTTGAGTCACTCTAATTTTATTTATATAATAATTTTGGAATATGAATTTTGTTATAAGGTATTATTGAAAAACTCATGAAGTTTGTTCAATGTAAACCCTATGTTATTCACATCTTGGTGTATCACTATTAACATTAGGAAATCCATATCTACATTAAGCCAAAACACATATTCCCTAGAAAAAAAATCAATTATATCCTCTTCAAATTTCTTAACTTGCCAATCTTTCTCTTTGAATTAATTCATTTTTAGCAGTAGCCAACTCCTAAAACCATCGATCTTCCAAAGATTACTTTTTCTATGGTCCAACCCTACTACTCTTCCTTATGCACTGCATAATGAGAACATTTTATATGTATATAAGTTTTGATATTATCAATGTGGGATATGAATCTCACACCAGAGAACTGTGACTGGATTGTATTAATTTACTACCAAGTGGAAATCACCTCATTCACCCTAGTATGGATAGTGAGGTTACCATAAACATCAGATCATTGGGTGATGAACATGTGGTTGAGGTGATTCGACAAACCACATAGATCACTGAGAGGAGTCTCTCAAATCAGTTCTGAGATCTTCCTATATACCCAATGTTTCATCTTATATTGAATTGGGGTGTCCTTTGAGTCTGAATTAGAGTTGACCTTAGAAATTGGAATATAATAATTGATCATATAACTCAAGGATAGTTAGTTATTTGAATCACCTAAATTAGATGTAACCAAATCAATCAATTCATCTTCCTATTATGATAGCTATGATAACAAATATGCCATTTCATAAGCTTATATAGTCTATAAGAGGTCTATTATGATCAAAATTCAATTCGTTCACCGATACAAATAAGGAAATACCTATTAACAATAATCATGGGTACATAGATTTATTTTCTAAAATACTAACCTCCTTGAAATTTTCTACCTCACTAGACAACACAATGTGAGAATCATCCCATAGTGGTATATCATTCAGTAATGGTATGGGATCTAAAGGAACCTATGACCTCAGCATGTCCTAAACATTATGTTGAAGGAATCTACATGGAGTACAGTATTAAAAACACTACAACAGATGAACTGAAACTCTTAGAACAATTTAACTTGTTAAATATATTCCCCAAATACAGTGAGTTGTTATTTAAAATAGTTATATAGGTCTGAATCATTCATAAGGTCAATCACCTACCACAAATAAACTAGGACAACGAACAACACATTTTCATTAAAGATTAGGAATAACCACGGTGGAACTTTTCTAGTTTCCACTAATACTGAATACCCTTCTAAAGTTACAATGTCGATGTGTTCTTTAGCAATAAATACTCCATAAATCATTATAATCTACTAATGATTTGAGAAAATAATAAAATAATTGTGATGTAATGATTACATTATATATCATTAAAAATAAAGTATACCTCCAACTTCAGGGTGAATATGAATAGTTAGTTTTGTTTATCAGTATTTCCCATTTATTTCCCCTAAAAGAAAATATATGAGAGATGTAATTGATAATGACACTAGTAATAACCCCATTGGATAGTAGACCAATGCTAGAAGCCGAGGCGTCCAAATTGGAGAACCCTATTCTAAAACTCTATCGCCTGAATTATCACTCAAGATAATGGATTCCCCTCTAACAGAGTACTATAGAGATAAAAAGGGGACTCAAACCCTCCAAATTCGTATTAAAGTATGGGAATACAGTCAATGTAAATGTTAGAAATAGCGCAATAACTATGGGTGAGAATGTATTTTACCACTTCTTATGATGTTCTTTGACCAACACCCTCCTCATTAATTTTATTCACTATAGCCCTAAACAATTCAAACACCTAGTCTATGTAAAAGTTACTACCACTGAGTGAGTGGATAATGGCCTCAAGACCCCTACGATATGATTCAACCTCTTCGATATATCCCTCATAATAAATTTTATTTTGTTTTATGATTTATAAATCCCATTAAGGCAACCCTCTCAACTTAAAGTATACCACATATCTCTTCAATGAATAATGTAATCTTCTAAGGGACCCATTTCTTCGAATCCCCTAGGAGTAAAACATTATTGGGTACAGAAGGTGGTGGACCTACCCCACTTATTGAAGGGTAAGGGTCAAAGTGCCTCACTTTATTCTTTTTCACTTAGGCCAATGTAGGCTTTCTTGATGCATGTCACTTATGAGGCCACCCTTCCTCTACCAATGAATCGTTCTACATTATACTTTTAGTCAATGGTGGACTACAAAATTAGGGTTCCAAGTCATCCAATTAATTTGTAGTATACATCTATATCCATGCCTCACCATGTTGAGTTTTTAGCCTAATGATTTCTCAATCTGGTAGGTGAATGACTTGGATGCCCATATCCCCCCGTATGTACATCAATAATATCTAGAAAAAACATGGGTTTTTTTCATCTTATACACTGAGAGGAGGAGTCGAGATATTATTATGTATGTACCATCACTTTCACCTAAATTTGTGAAGTGATTATCCCCCACAAATATCATCTAGGTCTATTTTGTTGTGCAACACACCCTATTTTGAAGATATAAAGTATTCATTCTCCTGGTGGATACTAGTTTCATTGTTTGTGATAATTATACTCATTCTAGATATGATATGAATATAAATATGTTATGGTGATTCAATATACTAATAAAATCCCAATCACCTAATGTGATTTGAATAACGCAACACAACACATAAAAAGATAATATCTGAATTGTGAATTAGGAATGGGTTAGTAATTGATAAATGAATAGCCATCAATATAGGATTCGAACCAACACAATAATACATAAATGAGGCATATAAGTCTAGAAAATTTCTTACCATATAGATGTGTCCATATTTATGGTATAATTGATCCAATACTGACAACACTAGTTCAATTCCCCTATCACTTTCCAGCTTTGTTTCCATTTTTATTTTTATAACACTTACTATAGAGTGAGATTGTCATATTGGAAGAAGGTATGAACAATGGAACACTAAATAAATAATTCCAAATGGAGAAAACAATAAATTTTGGGGGGTGACATCCACACCCCATTTAGTTTGGATACCATATTCTAATGTTGGATTGTATGCTCCTTAGAACCCTTGTGTATTATGGGTCATACAAACTCTTGGTCTCTCTACATATTGTTCATGACTATTTTAAATTATGAATAGATCAACGTAGAAATTGAATGGAAAATCAATTCATGGATAATGTGTATTACCGATGGCATTCATTCAAGTTAAAGTAACTCTCTCTCTAGTGTAAAAGCCATTTCCACATTATCCCTTGTGGAAGGAGTGGGATAAATTTGAAATATATATATCCTAGTATCATAGCTCTACTGATCATATGTAAATCCTAATGGATCATCTAGATATCTCCATGCAATATGTGAAAATTTTACATGTATTTAATTCATCTACTAATAAATTTCAAGATGAAATCCTTGTTGTAGTTAGTGAAGGATTATACAACCCAAACAACTTCATATAATATTGATGATATGAGCTCTTAGCTAAATTCCACACAAATCTATCAAACCTAAAAGGGATAGATTCAATAAATATTGAACTCACCTCAAGGCTTATGATCCCAACTCTAAAACTATCCCAAAAAAAATAGCAATATAATTATTCAAAACAAATCCATAGATATAGACCCCTAGCTCTAGGTTGCATTTAACCTCCACTATATTTAAAGGGGAATACCTGGGAATAACACTCTTAGAGTATTCAACTTCATTGATGAAATTATTAGATGATCAAATATTGGCCCAAAAAATATCTTGATGGTGGATAATCTATCTATTTTATATAATCCTACTATGTTGTGTAAAAATAGGAACATAATTTATAAATTCATATATGTATATTGGAATCCTCCCTAATATTGAAAATCCTTGAAGGATTTATCCCAGAAACTCATATTGAAGGCCATGTCCTGGGTGGACATGATGTCGTTGGCTTGTTTCAAATGCATATATAATCTTAGTTATCCTCTAATTTACTGTTCTAGTTACTCATTCATGAGTCATTTGTTATAAATAAATATCGATGTATAGATTTTTGAAAAGTAAAATTTTATTGAGAACTCTAAAAAATTAAAATTTTATAATTTATTTATAGAAACTATTCTAATTTAATAATTTACTATGTGAAAAAGTGATTTTCACATAAATTAGAGTTTATATGTAAAGTTTTTGGTTTTAAATTTTTTATTCATGAGGATTATCTTTATTTAAAGGTTGATATTAGTTTTTCATTGGTAATTCATGAGTTATTATTAATTAGTAGACCATTACAAGAAAAAATTACGTGTCATCCCCAAAATAAAAAATAGGGGCCCATGGTCGACTTATATAAGGAAATCCAATATCATAGCCCAAAACAGATCATATATATTTTATATAGAAAATTTTATACACTATAATTAGATCATCTTCATGCTGATTGAGCTGATTTTTAAAAGGGGGAGGGTATTTTTTGAAGTACCCAAAGTAAAGGATTCAACTTGAAGAAGTTTGAATGAATAAATTGACAAAGGAGAAATTTTCAAGGAGTATTCTTTCAGTTCATGAAGAAAACCATATCCATATAGGCATAGTTAATAAATTTTTATCATTTATGATGGTGAAGTGGAGGCCTTACAAGACAACATGAACCCTTCATAGAATCCAATTGTTTATGGTACTGAGTTGGAGACTCCAAAACTACTGCAAGATTCCTTCATGAGCCTAAATCATTCACAGCCTCATAATTCTAATCCTTCATGTTCACATACTCTTATAAATTTCATTCCTCTTATAATACTATATAATTTTTTAAGAAAACTACCACATATATGTATAAAATCTTGTTACAATCTCTAGTAAATATACATGGAGACACATATAAAGGATTCCTAAGTTAATTCCAATGGTCTGTTAGACATTATTCCTAGAGAATTTTCATTCAGGAATCCCAAAATCTAAATTAATTTTAATAAGAATACATAAAAGGAAAAAATATCACCATGAAGAAGAGTATGGGTCTATAAATATACCCTCATTCAATGGCCTTTCACCAATTTTTCCTTATGGGATCATTAGGAAGGGAACATGATATGTTACATCATAGAGGATGAATCATAAAGCCTAATTTATGAGTAAAAATATTTAAATGCAGCTTTTTTTATATAAAAAAAATTATATTCCATAATGGATTCATTTTTAGTTTTCCCTATCCTGATTATAGTGATCCAATTACAGAATGAAGTTTCCATATTCAAGGTCACATTGTGTAGAAACCCCAGGATTGGTATTAAAACATCATTTTCCTCCCTTTTATCGCTCATGTTATCAACTAGTGAAAATTTTTCCCAAATGGGATTCTTTATTTTCTTTCTACAAAGTTAAAACCCAAAAATGGATACTCTATCAATACATATCCCATATACACTATAATTACATTATTAGGCCTTTAAGAAATCTATAATTCCCTACTTTGATGATATATTATTTTGATAATCAAGATGAGGAAACCCATATGAGAAATACTCTATAAAAATACTCCCTAATTGATATGACTATTAGGGTTATTTCAATCATGTATTCCACATTAAACATTGGTAACTATCCTTATTTAATGGATAATATTTCTCCTGATCATGGATTATCATCTTTAAAAACCTATATCTAACATCTAGTTTGCCTATGAGAATTCAACCATCATTTCTTAAACTCAATTTGACATATACTCATTCATGGGAATCTAAGATGGATTAATCCATAATATGTGCTCATAGGGAATCCAATCTAATGTACAACCTGACCACATGCCCATTGGTGATATCATCTCTTTCCTACTCAATGAACCATGCACGTGTTTAGGGATACCTTTTAGGAGTAATACCAAACCTCTTCCTCTTGAGAATATATCTTCCTTGAGTATACTTTTCCTTTTTCAATAATTGAATGATAAATAGTAGATTCATGTTTGTTCATCCAATATAGAGTAATCCTGAATCCACTTTCATTAAGTCCATATTGCATATGGAACATTCTAATTGGGTTATATTATTAATTTGATCAACCATATAATTATCAATGAGCCATATTACCGTGGGAATAATAACCCTTCATCATTGGGCTATATTCCATTTGAGGTCAACTAACTAGAGAGGGCTGCTGATGCATAAGTCCCAAACAAGCCACTGCTGGTATCATTAAGCATAATAATGACAACTATAAGACATTAAAATACATACGTTAAGTCCAAGCATCATGAATTTAAACTACAAAGGATTTTTTCTATACAATGTTAAATTTCTCAGAATAAGACATATGTGTATGACATTAAAAAGAACCACATTGGTCTTTGTTAAAGGATCTTAAAATGAATGATTTCTCTTGTTAAGTGGCACTGAAGTATGTGGATTTTTGTCCCCTTTATAGGGATACATAGGATGACCCTATCATGGGATCAATCCTAACATCACAAAACCTTTCATCTCCCTGTGTCATGATAAATTCTAGAGTTCCCAATTATGTGGCTTTAAAATAAAGTATAATTAAGAAATACTAAAAATGAATGATGAAGAATATATTATATATACAGATGTATTCCCATAAATGCATATTGATGACCAATAGTTTTTATAGAGGGTAGCTGGTAGTGTTACCAATTCCATTAGGAAGGATTTACAAACATGAATAAAATCTATAAGAGAGTACCGAAGTAGGAAATAATTCTCCCTTGAAAGGGTTTTAATGAGCCCAAAATATCATCCTATCTATTTAATGTGTGATCCATTATATCTTCTGTATATTAAAGTGATAAATTACTTATAAAATCATCCCTCACTAGAAACAAATGATCATGGGGCCTGGCGTGCATCATAAAAAATATGTATTACTAATGGGAAACAAGACAGAAGTCTTAAAATTAGTTAATAAATAAGAGAATAATTTATTCACCATAAAGTAAAAAAGTGAATCATAGTATATTCTTGGGATAAATATTCATTTACATAGATATAAGAGGCTTCTTTTACTATGTCAAGGTATATATATTGAAATGTTACTGAAAAGATACAACATGGAACCATCCATGAGTGGGTAGTTTCCGATGTCACATGGTATACATCTATCTAGTAAAATATATCCTCAAAAAGAATAATACAACGAGAATGAGTAGAATACCATATGTTTTAGTGATTATATATATCATGTATTCCATCATATTTACTATGATTTATTTTTCTTATTATTTGATTATGGTATGTAGATATCAAGAAAAACCAAAAGAGACACGTTGATCTGCTGAAAAGTCTATCTAAAATTACATTTGGTGAATAAAGGATGTATTCTTAGTTTATAGAGGGGATGAAGAACTGGTTGTGAGGGTGGAACACTAATGATAGGTTTTAAATATATCATAATTATTTCAAATAATAATCAAAATACGAGTTTTTCCTCAATAGAAGGTCTATAAGGTCAAATATTTTTAGAAAAAATGTGGTAATTGACTCTAAAGTAAATTTGGTGTATGATATGGATTTATATATATAAAAAAGAAGTATTTTGGATACACAACTTCTTCTAGGTTTTTGTTTTTATAACTTTTAGGAAATATCTTATTACTATGTGAGGTAATAATAATACATCAGTGGTTTTACATAAGGATCCAATATCAAATAAAAATATATGTTGAAACAATAATTCAATATGATATGGATTTTTATATATATAAAGAAGTAGTTTGGATACACAAATTCAACTAAGTTCTTGGTTTTATAACTTTTAGCACAAATCATATTACACTGTGTTGCAATAATAATAATGTAGTGGTTTTAAATATATTATTTATTCTATAAAATATAAATATCACTATATAAAATAATTTATGTCATAATTATGATATCTCATTTATCCCCACTCATTATAGAATTTTCCTAAGTCGTTATAGTGACATAATTTTATAATGGATCCTCTCTTTCCCCTATTTATTCAAGAATCGTCCATATTATATGTATTTTGATTTATAATTCCAAAAGTTGAGGTATATTTTTGAAAATAAATATTACTATAATTTTTATATAAAAATTATTAGAGACCCATTTCACCATTATTAAATCATTTTATGATTCTTTAAGTACTGCTATTATGTTTCCGAAATTTCATTGTTCTTATTCATTGAAAACAATTGTGTTGTGAATATCCACCACCATTTCTACTTAAGGGAATTCAAATAATAAATAAATATCTTTAATTTATTGGGTAAATGCATGTATTTAACCCAAAATCCTTGATTTTGAGGTTAAAATTGATGAAAGTCATTGTTATGTTGTATGATCTATGTGGAACACATATGCATGTACATGATATGTAAGTGATGGGTGCACCCAGAATTATATAGCACTCTAATGCATTGGGTAATATTTTAGTATCATGAGATTCCATGTATGGTGGACAAGATTTTATCCAAAGATAATTATGTTATGTTGTATTGGTGGTGAAACTTTACTAATTCATATGATGTTAGGTTTAATTATTTCCACATTCCCATGTTGACTTTATGTTATAATGATACATCATGCCTCATTATTCATGTTTTTTTATTATCACCCCTTTATTTACCATTTAAATGCATATGGTAAAAAATGTAATTATTTCTTCATGTTATTGTTTTTTGTATAACCTTTCTAGGATTTATATCTCACCCCATTTTTATGAATGTCTATAGGTTATACCATGTAGTTTTAACAATGATGGAAAAATATTAGTATATTAAAATATGTTTTCATTAATGCCAATATACCCTGTTATTTTAAGTTGTTATGCAATGTACCTAATTAACCAAATACACTATAATTATCTACCTTATGTATTTTATTATTCATATTACTATGTATTAAATCATGAATATTTTTGTAATAAATACAATAGATGTCATAGTTGTTATCAAAGTAATTTATAGTTATTTTTTGGATTAAGATTGGGAAAATATAGTGAAATAATTAGGGATAATACTATGTATTGGAATAAATCCTTATATTTTTGTAAAGTATAGATTAATTGGTTTCTAAAAATATATATCCATATCCAGATACTACAAGTGGATGTGTCTCTATAATAGAGGTACCTAGAGGTAATAATCACAAAAAGGGAGCCTTGAGATATAATTGATCGTCACTAGGTTCCCCACAACAGGCCTTTATACACACTTAGTTTTACACTCAAAAAGGTTATTATTTGGTAAATTCACAAGATCATAAAAAAACATTATTAAGGGAATAAAAATTCCCATAAGATTTTATGTTAGGAAATATATCATGGATAACATTGACTGAAGACTTGAAATTCATAAGTTAATTAAATATATTTCATTTATAATCTATCCCTTTAATATTATTAGATTTGAATTTGTGTGTTTAACAGTTTAAAAGTATGCACCCCTAATTTTACCTTTATTCTAGGAAATAGATGGAAATTATAGGAACATAGTAAACATATAATGTAAAGGGAGATGTGATGACTCACCAAATTAGATAACTATCATGATAGGAACATGAGTAATAAATGTTCTGATTATGAGAAACCAGCTATCAAAAATCACAATTAAAAACTGGGACATAGTTTAATGTCCAAATACATCAACGAATTAGAGGATTATGTTTCAAAAAAAAATCATCTTGTAAAGGTGATAAGGGAAAGAAGATCCAATTTCCTTTGAGAAAAAATGTGGAAACTGGCACCAAGGGAAATGTCACAAAGGAACTGGGAGATGTTTTAAGTGAGGGAATACTGGAAATAAAGTATCCAATTTCCATGAAACAATTTATAACATAATGGATGGAAATAATGTTTAATCTAAGGAACCATGCAGAGTCATTTGTTGTTAATGTGGATAATTTGGGAATTATCTATGATAATTCATCCTTACAAGGGATAACAATAATGATGAACACCAATAATCTTCAAGAACAAGGTAACAAGGAAAGTCCAATGTTGATATAGATCATGATGAATGATGTACATGTTACCTCTTGTAAAAATTAGGGTATTTCATGTTGTATTTAAATTCATACATTATTAACATGTCTTGTATGTTTTATATGAACATAGAGTCACCACCCAAAATGATTTCATATCATCAGAAAAAATTATATGATTATTTTATCACATGTTTAAGTTTATAGAAATATATTTATTGAAAATAATATCAGTATCCCTTTAGTGAAATTTTATGTTATCTTAGTTATATAACTATTTTCCTTTTATTAATCCAACATAAATTTTTGGGATACATAATTTATCCTGTATACCATGAATCACCCTTAGATTCTAAACAAATACAGGTAGGATAGTGAATTTTCATTAGCATTATCATCTCACGCATGGATATTATTTCACTAAAAGAAAGTGAATGTATCATAAATGATTGATTCAATAGAAATTATCATCCTTGAAGGCATTCCCATTATGGGGGAATATGGTAATTTGTTTCCTAAAGAATTTCATGGTAGCCCCCCAAGCTGAGATGTTGAATTTTCAATCAGTATTATAATTGGGTATTTTAAAATACCCAAGACACCATATTAAATAGAATTTGTGGTACATGAGAAGCTTAATAATAAACTATAAGAGAATCTAGGCATTGGGTTTATACTCCAAAGTGCTTTACTATGGGATTAACCCATACTCATCATCAAGAAGAAGGATGGGTCAATACACTTTTTCATTGATTATCATGAGATCCAAAAGATCATGATTAATAAAAAGTGTCATATTCTATGGATTTGTAACTTGTTTTATCAGCTACGTGGAGCCCAAACATTCTTCAAGGTGGATCTTTTCTTGGGTATCATCATGTAAGGTTGAATAAGGAGTATATCCACAAGACTTTTTTCCATAAAAGTTATGGGTAATATGAGTTCATAGTAATTCCATTCGGACTCACTATTGATCAGGAAATATTCATGGACATGATAAATAGAGTCTTTAGAGATTACCTTTAAATATTAACAGTAGTCTTTATTGATGATATTATAATATACTCCAAATGTAATAAAGGGAATGGGGAGCATCTGAGCACTATGATAAAGACCTAATGAAATGAGAATATTTATGAAATGTAAAGAAAATGTGAGTTATGGTGGAAGTATGTATCAATATTAGGGAATGATATCACATGAAATGGGATATATATGGACCCATCAAAGATATAATCAATTGATGTATGGTCCAGGCCAATAATATTTGACATACATCTATGGTTTCCTTAGATTGGATGCATATTATCAATGATTTGTAATAAAATTATTCCAATTATAGAACCCTCTAACCAAGATAACTCATAAGAGAGTCACATTTTTTAGGAATAATGAATGTTAACAGAGATTAAAGGAGTTGAGAAAGTGGATTATCATAGAATCTATACTTACACTACCCACAAGGGGGAATTATTCATGGTATACAATGATGCATCAAATAAGGGATTAGGCTATGTGATAATGAAGAGTAAAAAAGTGATAATGTATGCCTCAGGGAAATTAAAATTTCATTAATATAACTATCTAAAACATGATCTAGAGTTGGATACAATAATCTTTACAATGAATATTTTGAAAAATTATCTATTTGGGGAGAAGTATGAAATATATACGTATCATAAGATACTTACGCATATATTCCCACATAAAGAGAAAAATATGCAATATTAAAGACAGTTATATTTGATTAAGGACTACAAATGTTAAATCCACTACTATCCTTGGAAATAAAATAAGGTGGTATACACTCTAAGTAGAAATGATCCTATAATATTATCATTGATGATAATTGATAAGGACCTAATCTTCTTATAATTAAAAAGGATTGACATGGGAATCATAAAGGAAGGAACATCATCAATCCTTTCACACATTATTGCTCAACTATTTCATCTAGAAAAGATAGAGGATTATTAAAGAGATGATGTGTAAATTTAGGAGAAGGTTGAAGCTGTAATAAACAAGAAATAATTGGAGTTCAAAATGAATGAAAAAGGAGTTGTAAGATTTGAGTTGAGACTATGTGTACCCTAAAATCATGGGTTAATGAATTATTTATTGGATGATGCACATAGCTCAAATTTCTCCATCCATCTAGAGAGCACAAAAATATATCAAGATATCTGAGAGCACTATTGGTGGGATAAGATAAATAAAAAGATCATGGAATATACATTAAGATTTCTTATATGTTAATAAGTGAAGGTTGAAAAAAATACATGTGGATAATTAAACCATTACCCATACCTATATTGAAATGAGAAAACATAATCATGGACTTTTTCACTGACTACTAAAAAGAAACTTGACACCTATGGTTATATACCTTGGGTATGGCCCCTAAAACAATGGGTATAGCTTATACCTACATTTTGGAAACCATGGACTTTGGAGCCTTTGGTATAGACCTATGCCCATGGTTTGACAATAACAAGTGTATATGTCACCTATATCCATAGCTCTTAAACCATTGTTGTAGGAAATTTAAATGGAAATACCTATACCCATGGTTTGGTCAATCTGTGGATATAGGTCCTTATTGTTTTTAAAAATCCTCCACTAGGATTTGATCCCAACACCTTCCTCTTGCACTCTAACAACTTTACCACTATCCAATAACATGTTTATTGTTCTTATATTCAAAATTTTTTATGTATATATATAAAAATGTATTATATATTAAGTTATTTATTATTGTTATTATTATTGACAAATAATGGGACAACCTACACCCACAGATTAGTCATTCCATGGGTATCAGTTCTTATTACAAAATATTCTCTACTAGGATTTGATCCCAACAGCTTCTGCGTACACTCCAACAACTTTTCCACTATCATAAGAAACATTTTTTTGTCCGTATATTCAAAAAATATGTATAAATAAAAAAATTATTTATATCAAATTATTTATTATTATTATTGTTATGTAACAACAATGGGCCAACCTATACCCACTATTTTGTCAAATTATGGGTGTAGGTTTTCCCAAAAATTATTTTTTCCCGTGAAACCTATTTCCATGGTTTATAAAAACCATGTCTATATGGGTGACTTAAACCCATTGTTTTTGGATAACCATGGGTATAAGTCCTACCCACAAATTATTTTTTTACCATTAATCCTATTCCCCATAGTATACAAAAACCATGGGTATAAGGGTGAATTAAACCCATAGTTTTTGTGGAACCTAAAGTATAGGACCTTCTCATGAATTTTTCCCATTAAACCTATTCCATGATTTATAAAAATAATGGGAATAGGGGTGAATTGTAACCATGTTATTTTATATAACTATGGGTTCAACCATTTTTTCAGTAACGACTAGTTTTAAAAATGCATCAAGAGAAAATAATGATATATGGGTTACGGTGGGCCATATTTTAAAGACCAATCACTTCATTACAATATAATTGTACTTCTAACCCAATAAACATTAAAGGATATACATTATATAAGTAGTGAGGCTTCATGGAACACCACTATTGATTATATCTGATCGATATCCAAGAATTACCTAAATGTTATGGAAGAGTCTTCTGTATGATCCAAATACTGAGTTGAACATCACATGACATATCACCCTTAAAATGATAAACAATTTGAGTAGGATATGTATAAACTTTAAGTCTTGATAATATCCTATTTTATGGACTTCAAATGAGGATGAGATCAATATATTCCTTTGGTATATTTCTCATACAATAATAGTTTCTACTCAAGAATCCAAATGGATCTCTATAAATAGTATTATTATAAGAGAAGTAGAATGACTACATTCTAGGATGAAGTTAGTTGTGCTAAAATGGTTGAGAAAATAATGGAAAAGTTTAAGGCCATTCAGTAGTAGATCACAGATTCATAGAATCGACATATAAGTTATGATGAAAATCATCAATGAAAACTTGAGTTTGAGTTTGGATATAGTTTACTCCTTTACATATCTCCATGAAATAAATTCCTAAGAATCTAGAATAAGGGAAAGCTTAGTCCAAGATACATTGGTCTCCTTGATATCCTTGATCGCATCAGAATAGTGTCTTATTGACTAGTACTCTAACCCAAATGACCTCAAGTACATGATATGTTCCATGTACCTCTCTTAAGGAAGTAAATACTAAAACCCTCACATGTATTGAATCTAAAGGTGGTACCTTTATATAATGATATCTCACATGAGGAGTATTCGATGGTGATCTTAGATAAAAAATAAAAGGTCATACAAAATAAGGCAATTCACCTGATCAAAGTGCCATAGAGAAACCAGAAGTTTGAATAAGAAACATGGGAACCAAAGGAAGTGATGAAATAGAACTACCCTCATCTTTTTTATTGTATAAAATGATATTTTTTTGGGTAAAATTTTTAAAGGTGGGAATATTTTAATGACCTAAAATTTTATAAATAAAATTCTCATTGTGATTGAATTAAATGACCTATTATGTATTATATTTATAGAAAAAAATTTACTTCTTTGGAAAATTACATTCTTTATAATTTATAAAACCATTAAGAAACATAACTCTTGATAATATATCCATTGGAAAGTGATCATATGATTATTATGAATATTGGATTTTGATAAATCCGATTGTCATAGATAAAGGCAGTGATATATTAATCCACTAGGATCGTACCCTATGAATCCCATTTATCAGAGCTTCCAAGGGAGAGAATATAATTTGGATTTTCCCTCGAAAAATCACATGATTAGATCAAATAACTAAAGCATGTGGGAAAGCATTTATAATAGAATTTCAAGCTCATCAAGATCATGACCCAAAGCATGTATGCTAAACCACCCCTTGAAAATCTCACAATCGCGCACCTTACCCTAAGGGAGTTTTATGTTGAAATAAATGGTTATATATCAAAACCATAATAATATAAATATGTATATTGTATATAAAAATTAATATATATACTTCTTATATTGATAACATTGTAAATTATTTTTATTTTAATATGATAAAATGTAAATTGTATTTTAGTGTAATATGAAATTTCAATTAATACATTTATTTTTTATGAATAAATGATTTTTAAAAAAAATTATATTTTTTATAAAATAATAAAATTAAATAATATTATTAAATATAAATGACAATATAATGTTTAAGAAATCAAATGTAATTGTAATAATGGTTCAGAAATTGTTAATGATGAAAAACTAGAATTTCTTAGTAAAGATCGATTATTAATTTCAAATTAAAATTCTCATATTTAGAAAATTATTTTGATAAAATAAACAATGCTTTGGGAATAAATATTTTGGAATAATAAAATAGTTAATTTTTTATAATTTTATGTGAAATTCAAATTTTTGGTTAAAAATTATATACGGTATAAAAATACATTATTAATTATGAAATAATAATGACTTAAAAGCGATGTAATAAATTATATTAAGGGTATCAAAGAAAAAATATTTTTTTTAAATTTATAATAATAAGTTTTTTCCATTATTTTATTAATTTTATAAATCCTTACGAATCCTCCAAAACCAATATTATATTTTAAGGTTTTAAAATCAATTCTTTATAAACATGACTTACTTCCACATAACCAAGGGTAATATTTTATTGAGTTTGAACAACATTATTTAAAAATAAATAAAACCACTCCTCTTTGATGGAAACTATTGGTAAAAACTATGGGAATTTTTGTGGTTTTTATTACTTTTTAATATAGAGTCCAAAACCAAAGTTTTAGAAATAATAAAGAACTCCCATCTCTTTTTATATACTATCCCACCAAATATCAGCTTCCAATTCACTAAAAACATTGTATAATGTTCTAACTATTACCACACATATCTATATTCATCCCAATGTTCCCCCAATCATTCAAGAATCTCCTCCCAAGATTTTGGAATCACCCTCTCATGGTAAGGGACCCCTCTCTCTTCTTTTCAATTCAAGCACATTTTTTTTGTATTTTTCCTTTTTAATCCCAATTGGTTATGTTTTAATGACTTTATAAATATATACCTAATAGAAAATTCATGTAATAGTAATGATATATCATTTATCCCCTCTCATTATAACATTTAACTAAACCAAAACTATGTCAAAATTTAGTAAGGGATCCTCTCTTTCTCCTCATTATTCAGCTATCTTCTCTATTTTATGTCCTTTGATTTAAAATTAATAATGTTGAGATATTTTTTTTCATATCCATAGAAATTATTTTATATCCAAATTTTGATATACCCCTTTCACTATCATTAATCCTTTTTATGAATCATTAAGTACTGTAGTTACATTGTCAAAATTTCACTATGATTTTTTATGCCACAAGATTATGTTGTGAATATCCACCCCAAATTACACTCAAGGGTAATCAAATAGATCAAACTATCATTAATTTATAGGTAAATTATATGTATTTATTCTGCAAACCTTTATCATGTGGTTATAATTTATTAAATACATCCTCATGTTGTATGATCTTTGTGGAACACTTAGGTATGTACATGATATGAAAGAAAAGGATGCGCCCAAAATTATATAATGATCCAATTCATTGGGAATCATTTTTGTCTCATGACATAACATGTATGGTGCCTGAGATTTTATCATAATCATATTATTTTATTATGTATTAGTGTTTCACCTTTTCTTATTCTTATGATGTCATGTTTGCAGTTTTTTCCACATTTCCTTGTCGCCTTTATGTTATCATGCTATATCATTCATCATTGTTCATGATTATGATTTTAACCCCTTTTATGTACCATTTAAATTAAAAATATATAACATGTAATACATTATTCATGTTATGATTTTTCTTTTACCTTATTGGGCTTTATAGGTCACCCCATTTTTATGTATATCCCTAGGTTATCCCATTCATTTTTAAGAGTAATGGAAAAATTCTGAGTATGTTAAGGATTTTTTCATTAATTATGATGTACTACCTATTTTATGCTAATTTTTCAATGTACTTAATTATGAAATACGGTAGGATTATCGATATTTTAGAATCTTTTTTCTGTATTACATTGAAATTAATCACGAATTGATATATAATAAAGAAAATGTCTTTCATAAGAGAATCCACACATGAAAATGTCGAAAACCGAATAACTAAAACTATACATGAATATAATCATGAAAATTATGTATGGAATAATAGGTTAAGTGTTTTAATAAGTTGGCTCTAGTGTATGTTGAATTGTGTTGGAATATTATCTATGGAACAAACTAACTATACACTTTCAATTATGAAAATATATTTATTCTTATAATGTAGTGATTGCTATTTTTGGAAAAATTAATGTGATTATTTCCATGAAATATTTATCACATGAATGGATTATAATAGTTCTTTTATAAAATGATAAGTTATTGATTCCATGATAATATTTTTAAAACAATATTTCATATAGTCTATATACATTAATTTAACATAACATTGATGATGTTAGACTATCATGCTCTTGGGTCACTTAAGCATTGATACTTCATCTGATAATGTTTTCACTTAGTAATCTCCAATATGGAAGTTTATAAGGATAGAACCTCTTATAAGAATTATATATGTTATATGTTTCATTGGAT
Organism: Viscum album; assembly: GCA_963277665.1. Lineage (NCBI taxonomy): Eukaryota > Viridiplantae > Streptophyta > Magnoliopsida > Santalales > Viscaceae > Viscum > Viscum album. The sequence continues at coordinate 1,898,990,870 of OY728132.1, read as the reverse complement.
AATCCTATTTATAAATGTGTGTCTTAGTCTTCAGAATTAATATCATTAATAGTTAAAATCAAGAATCAAATAATTTGATGTATGGATGAAAATCATAACCATATATTCTTATAGAGAGGAAGAATATGTTAGGTGTGTTGCACGTGATATTGAATTAGTTAAATGGTTAAGAAATAGTCTTCCCATTCCATGTTAAAGAAATAAAATATCTCTAACCATTTGATTTAAAAAAAAATTAACTGATAAAATCCATGTTTATAGTTGTATAAAGACAAGTTTATTTTATAAAGATAAAGAAAGATAAATTAAGAGTATATCGTGATGAAAAAATGCACACTGGTTTATAAAATATCTATTTGTAAAAGGATTTTATTACATATTATAATTTTATGATGGTTTTTTTATTTTTTACTCTCATTTATTTCTCAATGGATTTCTTAGCATGTTTCTATATACTGATCAAGGAATTATGATAATTTCACCTATTTTCATTGATAAGGGACAATTCAGAGCCACAGACAAGTAGTATCCAAAATATCATTAAGATCTATTGAATTTATTTTAAAAAATGAATTTATTCCTATCTTGAAGAATCTTATTTATTCATGTAACATAGATCATAGAAATTCAATCACACTATATTCAAGTTTAGAATATGTGAGTTAAATTTTTATAAAATATATCTTTATTCCTAATATTATTTGAATATTATAAAATATATACCTTTTCATGTTATGTGGATATTAAAATAAATATATATTTATATGCTGTGTAGATATAATATTTTTTATTATCAAAAAAATATATTTTTTATTATTATACAAGGATTGATAAATTTTATGGGAGAATGTGGATCAATATTAATTATCTAATAGAAATGATTTATTTAATAACTTTTTTATAAATATTAATTTATTTATTTATCAAATGATATTATATTAAACACCTGACGTGCTATATAATCATAGTAGTACTATTATTAATATTATTATATTTGATGTGGGGTAATATGTATATCAAATAAAATTATAAGGGATTTTGTAAAATTATATTTATTTTAACCTAATTATATAACCTAAAATATATAATTTTCTATTGCAGATGTGTTATACATATAAGAAATCATTTATAATTATCTAAATACCTATAGAGAATTATCTCATTCTCCCCTCTCACGAAACGAGAGGGAAAACAAGATATCCTCATTTTTATTGATGAACTTATATATTTAAAATAATTATAAATTAAATGTATGTTATCCTATTTTTAAAATTATTGGACACATTTTCCTATTTATTCAGTTATATCCATTTATTTTTATGAAATATCTAAATTTGGCATCAACGAAGCACTTCAGCTATGCCATATAACCTTTATATGATCCATTAGATTTTTAACATGTTTGAAATATAGATAATGATAAAAATGTTTTTATCCAGGATAAAATATTCTAACTATAACATTTTTTAAAATATGAAGGAAATAGTTTGAACCACACTATAATGTCATACTTTAAAGAATAAAATCTTCTTTTTAGAATATTTTTCTAAAAACATAGAATACCGCATAAGATATAGATTCTAATAGTTTATTTTTTCTGTATTCCAACTAGATTAAAAAAGTTTTATTTAATAAAAACAATTTATTTTACGCCTTTTCATGTTATTATGGATATAATATGTAGTTTATTACATGATATTGGGATTATATTTGGATTTAGATAAATGAAAAGTGTAATAAGTAAATGATTCCATTAAAATTAAAAGTGGATGTCAAATTAAATCCTAAAGTATTTTAGGATGTATTGGTAAAGAAAAAATTAATATAATGATTTAATGTTAGTTACTAAATTGATATCAAATACAATTTTTAATAAAAAGGTTCCAAAATGATGGCGATGAACTTATAAAGATTACTATATAGAAAAAATAATTTATTAACATCATAAAATTTGATTTTGTTAGGTAAAAATATCATTGATTCTATCTTCAAAGTGTTGAATTTTAGGAATATTATTCATGAGTCACACAATTATTTAAGCATGATTTATTTACATATATTAATAACTAAATGAGTTTAGTGAGAGGTTTTATCCAATGGTCCCACAGATATATGATAAAAATTATATAAATATATATTTTTTTTCAAAAAATGCTAAATGTGATGTAAAAATAATGAATTTATAGCATTCTATTCCTTGTGATAAGATTAGATGGGTAGTTAGGTTTGTTTTTTTAGTTTTCTTAATAATTTTATAAATATAAATTTATCAAGTTATATAAAAGGTAGTCACTAATATATCATATATTCTTATATTCAACATATATATTGTGACGTGGGATGATTATTAACCTCTAAAAGTGTGATTTTAATTTATCCCTAATGGATGTTTATCATATATCATTTTAGGTTGTGGTGAAATGTTATGGTTATTTTGGTTTTAATTTCATATTAATATATGTAATATTCTCATAAGACATAAAAAATGTTTTGTAAGTTATATGTCCCACCATGTGTGAATCATAGAGTTTCATACATTATATCTTTAGTATTAAAGTGGTATATATTCCAAATTGAACAACCATACATGAGGTTGGAAATATACCTAGCATGAGAAACTTTAAACTTTGATTCAATTATTATACCATCTTTGAGGAAAATATTTCCAGGGCATGGTTGGATGTCTTAATGAGCAAGTCATCTATTGAGGATTAACTACGATGGAATTTTACTCTCATAGGAAAATTATGACATCTGGTTCCTTAAATTAGATTAGTCTAAGAATGGTATGGTCATACCTAAATAATGTACATGAAATGTTCTTATCTATTTGGTTAGGGGTCATGTGAAGTGAATATCCCCAATATATATCATATATATCCATCCACTGAAAGTATCTACATGTTGTGTTATATTTTTTAATGTTTAAGAGGTATCCTATCATAACCCATGGCATAAAAGTGCCTCATAATGGTAAAAGGTGATGAAGAAAACAGTTATGGGATCAGGGGAGTTTCATTCAGAAATGAATGAGTGAACACAAAAAAATCAAATGGTTGTATTATCATTTATATTAAGTCCCTAGAGAATGTTCCTAAAGTGAACATAAATTTACTCATGCATTATAATTCATGAGTAAATGCCATTTATCTAGTCAGGAAACCTTTTCAAGAATACAATGAACCCTCTACCAAGTCATCATATGAAACATTTCATTTATCATAGATAAAATAGATTAATCACAAATGATATGTATTATCTTCTAATTTACTATATCATATAATTTTAGTGTATATATACCTTTTGATATCATTCATAACACTACCTATGACATCACCTAAAAATACAAAATGATTGGATAAGGCAATGGCATAAAATATAAATTTTATTCCTTATGAAATACCCAATCGTAACTTATGTTATAACCATTATACATCATATGCATATGGAATTCTGGGAACATCTTCTTTAATATATCACTTACACTAAATCCTTAAAGATTTTGAGGCATTTCAGCTTATATTTTATCATATAAACTAACTTTTAAAAACATATCCCAAACTAATTTTAATATCTTCTAAAACACTTTTTGAAATATTTCATCAACATCACCTGATCTAACTAATACAAACCATGTTAATACATATCCAAAAATATTTTGGGAAAAATACAAATACTATATCTCACTCAAAATCAATGCATATTCCTTCAACAAGAAAGTTTCATCCCATGTGATATTTTATCATTGGAAATATATATGAATATTTAGATTAATAAATGTAATAAATGAGTATTCTTTATAAAATAATCAATGACATTGAGGATACTAAGGGATATGGTTAAGTCTCCATCAAAAAGAAGTATTTTTATACATATGTAAACTAGTTTAATCATATGTAAGTGTTCATTATCATACATTATACTTTTCTTTGACATCAAGTTACTATAGGACATAAAGTATGTAAATCCTATATAAAAAAGTTATAGAGTCTGGATTCTCTATGTATAGACTGGCCAAGTCGATGAATACATCACATGTTATTCACATTTATGGGTGATCACAAAACATATCTCTCACCTAAATAGATAAATATATTTATATACTATCTAGAAGTGGTTTCACACTTCCTCAATCCATCATAATCGAGGGCCTAGAAGTTATGCATAGAATATGGGAAGAAAAATACTATATTAGTTGATATCCAACTATTTACATGATAAGAAATATAAAAAATCACACCCTAATAAGATAATACTCATGGATTGTGTAAGAAATTTATCAAATTATGAATGTTCTCATGATAGATATCTCACCATCCATTGGTAGTGGGGACACAAATCTGACCCATGAACACCTAGCATACCAAATCCATATTGTTGGAACTCTCTGTTGTATACATGGTGTTCTATATCGCACAAAAAAACCTTTTTGTGCCTCATGAACATATTTTATATCCAGATAGAAGAATAAATATTATTATAAACTTTACATTTCATCATAACCTATAATAAATCATGACAAAAAGTAGTTAGGGAAAACTCAAATTCATACATTGAGTGGTCAATTATCATTACACATCATGAAATTTATATCAATATATATATATATATATATCCAATGTAAAATAATGATAAAGTGGAAATTTTCTTCTGTACAACTTAATAAATTTTTATATTTGTAAACTTCTTTAAGAATACTTAAAAAAACAAAGCATAACTGTTTGTCAAACAATTCATATAAGATAGACTGCTAGATTGACCTTATGTTTTTTCACATTTAAGGGTTTTGTTAAATCATTACATCTATATGTAATACCATCCACATATTTATGTTACCAACTAATAAAAATTTATTATTAAAATCTCTAGTGAGTAACATCAATGAAGAAATCACGTTTGAATAATGGTGATATTCAATAATATTTTTCATAATATTCAACTCCTTTAATATATTTAAACTTCGTAAATCCAAAACATTAATTTTATGATTTCAACTTATGTTATCTAATCAGAACTCTTTATTAGTATATTATCATTACTCTTACAACCAATTACATAACTTTTTCCCTTTAAATAAATTGGTAAATCCTTATCAAGAAATTCTAAACTCTATTAGGATAATATGAAATTTCATTTTTATGATAACTAAATGGAACTCTTTCAATTTCTCTTTACCACCATACACAAAAATATGTTAGAATATTATGTGAAATTAACTTATTATTTTGATTGAATTTATATAAAATTGAATTTATCTATGTTTAAAAATACCCTCACCAGCCCTGTAAGAATCCATATTCTATTAGGAATATCTTTTTAAGAAAGTTGAAATCCATTTTTTTAATAAATAAATAAATATTATATAATTTTAGTTGGAAGAATTAATATAATAAAATATTGATTCCCTTTTACATATAATATTCTATTTTTTGGAGAATTATCTTGAAAGTAATAATATTTATTAATATATTACATTATAAGTGTTAGTATTAAATCACTAATATTTTAAAAAACTAGATAAAACATTCATTCTAGATATTTTTTCTCATCCTTATCTTCTTCTAAAATAATTTTATAGAATATAATAAATCATTTACTATGTGTATTGAATTCTTCATCTCATTTTTTCGTAACAAATATTTATTAACAAAAACACCACATATCATAAAAAAAATGTGATAACTATACACATCCTTTGTTATGATACATTTAAAATTGACAAAATACTATACAATAAAATCATTTCTTGAGAAAATCCTTACATCAGCACTTTAATGAAAAAAATATAGATCAATCAATTATTCCCTTGATTTTTATAATCTTGTATATTTATAACAATTTTAGAAAATATAATCGGAATCATATACACATCAAAATAAAATAATCTATATCTATAAAAGCAATACCAAAATTTTAAATTCCTTGGAGTTTTACTCACTCCTTTAAGTTTTAAAATAAATTACATCGTATGGAACCAATAATTTTTTTCTTCTTTATTTTTCCTTAATGTTCCAATAACTTTGACTCATTACTCAAAGATAAATTATTGAACTATCATACTAACTTTTATTCTTTTGTTTTTAAATTTTATTTACTTATTTAATCAATATAGTACAACAACATGTACATCACATGAATATTTTTCGTATTCTTATCACTTTTATAGAAATTGGGTAATCATTTATATAACTCATTCTTGTTGATAGATTATTTCCATCAATGGAAAATCAATTAATTCTGAAACCAAAATAATCCTTAATGAAACAACTCATCTCACTAAGTCATTGGTATACTAAAAAATATTGAGTATATGAGTGGAGAATAACATTACTTAGGTAAATTTTCATTAAATTTATTTTAAATATTTAGCAAATCATTCTATGATTCTTATGATAATCCATATTCCATGTGTTAAACAACATAAATAGTTGGTAACTCAGGAAGGGGTTTTTAGAGACCCGAAGCTTGACGTACATGGACATTAAATTACTTTTTTGGAATACATAATACATAAAAAAAACCAACACACAAGGATTGTAATAGTTTAGAGTCTTTGGAAACTTGGAATATAAACTTCTAATCATGTTGAAAGATCTTCAACAACTCCCATTATGATATTCCCCATTTTGTTTCCTTACCTATAACCGTTTTTAATTTCCTGGGGAAAATAAAACATTAAAAGGGTGAGCTCAAATTCTCAGTAAGGGCCAACATAGAGAACATAAAACAATCCATAAACATTTGAATGCAAAAACATGAACATGAAATTTAAATATCAAAATCTTGAGCAAAGACATAAATTGTTGTAGTACGTAAACCATATATCATAATGGATGATAAACCATGATAAAATATAATGGGAATAAAACATGTAATTTTGGAAACCCTTTAGAACTTTTATGATTTCCATAGTATCCAAGGCATTTCAGCGAACACCATGTTATTGGACAAAGTCACCTTCTTAATCGAGTTCACTCCTCATTTCAGTCTTGTAATACTGAACCGGATTAACATACCATTCTAGCCATGCCTATCTCATGGGATATAAATATTTACCCAATGCATTGTAGGTAGATATAGGTCCGACCCATCTCATAATGAAATCATTCTTACTTGTGCCACAAAATAAACATACATCATTCATAATAACCCAATGAACGAAATGAGTTTCAAAAACATCATCCCATCATCACATAATCCATATAAAATAAATGGATATCATTTCATAATACGAAAAGTGAAACCATGTAAATCATAGAGACATTATACTTGAAACATAAACATATAAAATAATGTCATCTTAGATGGAAAAATGGTTTTGATAAAACACATGAAATGAATTCATGAGGAAAATATCCTTTCTTCTTCAAAATCAATTTCTTTTCATAAAAAGTTATGCAGTTTTAAATGAAAGAGATTTTGTTGAAAATAGTCATGAAATATTTTGTAGTAAGCTTCATGAAAATATGGATTTATAAAACCGTAAAAATCCTTTTATGCCATATAAGTTAAAAAAAACATTCTTCTCGTACTTTTGCCAGAAAAGTCAAAAAGTACCTCATAAAAGAAAGATTCCATACATACCATGTAGTAAAAGTAAAAAAATGTGTAAAAAGGACTCGAAAAATACATGAAAACATATTTAGTAAACATGTAAATGGATGAGAACAATAACCCCAATAAATACTTACGAATAAACAATCTCGGATTAGAACGAGATTGGAAAAGTTATCCCTTACCTTAGGTCTAATATGCTTCGTATAGATCCTAACCTCCTGTATAATGATTTAAATAATTTCATTGACTTATAAAATAATAATATTAATTATTATTATATCATATATGTTTCACTTATGACTTTATATTACCCGTTCTTTTGTAAATTCCAAGAAAAAACAGCGTTTTGGGTAAAATCATTTCATTTCTCGTATGTGTTTAGACTTCTTGTTCTTGATATAATTACATATATCCTGATTTAAATAATTCCATAATGTAAAACATGATTTATATATAATATATATTCATCTCATACATATATATTATAGATCGATAAAAGGAATGAAATACACCGTTCAGGGAGACGGTAGGCCGTACGTACGCATGAACGATGTTTTCATTTCCTTATTGAATTGAATGAAACTAAATAGATGAAATAAATATTTGTATAAATAAATCCAGTAGCATTATTATTTCTTATATTTAATTATTATTCATTATATAAACTTTATGATCATTCATGTATGGTTATCATGGAGAATGAATCTCATCGCATCGTGGAGACGGTAGTCCGTACGTACGCACGAGCGATGATATCATTCCCATAATTATTGAATAGAATTGGAGTGGATGGTATAATATATCAGAATCAGAATGATGTTATAATTATCATATATAGTTATTCTTTACCCTATTATACACATCCATGTAAGGATTTGGTGGAAAAACAAATTACACCACGGTGTGGAGACGGTATTCTGTACATACGTTCGCGCGGTGATTTCATTTTACGTAGGATGGATAGAAGGTGAAATAGGGTTGTTTCATATTTATAATAACATATCCGTATATTGGGGATACTTATGTTATTACTTCATAATGAAACAACTAATGAAGAGGGAGTAGAAGAAGAATGGAACTTGAAGAAAATGGTAGAAGGTATTACCTCTTTCTCAAAGTGCCTCCTTTAAACTTTCTCTTAGGGCACTAGAGTTGGACTATTGAAAAGACCATTACCTCTATAAGGTTTATAGGGAAGTGGGGAAGTGAAATGGAAAGATTTTGGCCGAGCTTCAAGGCTCAAAATGGTGTGAGTAAGAGAGGGAGGAGGTGCTCTTTTATAAGGGAGGAGAGGGGCGCCTTTGGAAATATACGAAATATTAGTTTATATTAAATCCCAACCCCACATAACAACCTCCAAAAATGACTAAATTCTAAGATTAGATTATATAGGGTTATAATATCATCAAAAAATAAAATTTAAACATGTATGGAATTTATTTAAAACATTATCAACTTGATTTATCCTTATTTAATCTATTAAAGTTTATTTGTGGTAATAAGATTCTAAATTTTAAATTGTTATAAATAATTACTTATTTTCTATTAATTATCCACAATTAGATAATTAACGACATTATAGACTATATAGATTTCAATTTATAATTTTTAAATATTTTTGAGATTTTTAAACAATTTAATAATATGTTGTTTTTATAAAATAACAATAGTGTCAATTTTGACACTATTCATTTATTTAAATTTAAATTAAATCCACAGAAATGATATATTCAATATAAAATATTTAATAGGTTTCTAACATGTCATAGTAATCTATAAAATTAGTATAGTACATTAAATAGTTCATATAATATTTATTTTAATATTTTTAAAACCATTTATTTGGTATATCTCTTAATAAAATAATTAGTACTACATTTTTATATAATTATTTAATATAATTATTTTTTGCATAAAAATTAAAAATAAAATCCTTAGATGAATATAACTATAAAATATTTTATAATAATAATTTTACTCAAATTTATCATCTTAAAATAACAACATGTAAATTGTTTTCTTTGTTAAATTATGAAGGTGACAACTTTGTAATCATTTAATATAAAATATTATATGTGTTATAATCACTTTTATAAGGCTCCAAATGGTCCCATATTCTACCATTGGACGATTAGGGTTTACATTTACATGACCAAAATGTTTTGGTCAGGGTTTTAGTGCCTTTTATGGTCACTATTAGTTTAATAAAAACTATATTCTAGATTTTTCACTAGATAAACAATTTCTGCATCACTATTGTGTCACAATTAATGATAATTATATAATCCCTAAAAATTATAAATAAATTCATATGATGTAGATAATTTTATTATATTTATGTAGACTATAAAGTTTCGATGTTTCATGAAGTTTATCACTAAATTAAAATTAATAAACTTATAAGATTTAAGAGAGTGACATGTTGTCACTTTCTTTTGTTTTAATAATAAATAAATTATTTTCAAGGAAACAAGTCCATAAAATGATTCTATTCCAACCCTTAACAGATATGGGTCGACTTTTAGTCATCCAATAGAATTTTAGCAGGTGTTAGGGTAATTTTATAATCTTATATTTACCCTTAATTACCTGATTCACCTTTTACTATGGTAAATAAAATTTACCGTAGTTACTATTCATAATTCCCAAAAATAAAAAGTAGATTATTAACATAATGTGGACCCACTGATTGCAAATATGGAATTCATTTTTACAAATTCATTACACAAATGTTTTATAAATTAAATTAAAATTAATCCCATAGTTGAAAGAAAACAGGTTTTTGTTTAAAACATTGCAAAAGATTGAATTGATTTAACCTACGAATTCAATGTAAAATAAAAGCTAATGAATTACATTATATCAAATGGTAAAAATATATTCTCATTATAATTTAATACCATTCAATATTATAATTTAACCATATAAATTATCTCAATGAAAAAAGTTGTTTTTAATAAAAAATTACCGTATTTTTATTATTCATCAACAGATGAATGTTATCAGAAAAGTATAAAAAATTTATCCAAAGTAAATTTTTATATCCTGATTCCAAAGAAGAATTTTATTTTATCAAATTGAACTTATAAACGTGTCAAAAAATAGATTTAATGTGGGTGCTCCATCAAAAGGCGGCAAAACTAATTTTTTTTGTAAAATACTTATTTTACCCAAAAAAATTATTTTGTTCTCTTAACATATTCTAGAAAATGTGTAAGATGAATAATAATGTTATAAAATTCAATATTTAGTTAATACTATTCATAACGGCTAGTCCATAATAATATAATAAAAATATATCATTGTTTAGTGAAACCCGGTATTGCGTACAATACACGCTATCGAGGAAGGTCGCGATTGCATGTAATGCAAGCCAAGTCAGGGTTGTGTGTAGTGAAAGACTCCTTTGTTGTTTTTTATAACATAATCCAACAATATTTCATTTATACATTGAATATATATATATATATATACACACACACTCAATGTAGCAAACATGAAATTGTGTGTAACAAGATCCAAGAATAGTGTTGCGTATACTGCATGCTAATACAGTGTTGCATATAGTACCAGATAATCTTGGTGGTGTAAAATAAAAGGAATTAAAAAGAATATATCTCATAAAATATCAGGGTGTTACATTCTACCCCCCTTAAAATGAATTTCGTCCTTGAAATTTGTTGGTGTTATAAATAGTTTACTATTCATAAAACCCACATCGTAAAAAGGAATACTAAAACTTAACTTTAAAAAACAATGTTAGAAACATAAAGGTCACCCAAGGGTTCTCAACATTGGGTTTCCACATAGGAGAGTATAGGTGAAAATATGGATATGGAGGAAAAATCTAATGATCTTGTTCTGATAGAGAGTGGCAGAGAACATGGCTATGAAAAAACCAACAATCACAAAGCCATAGATTTGTTATGATCTAAGGTACCATATGATTCATCAGATATAAGAGAACTAGGACAACAATTTTGGTTTTCAATATCATTTCCCTAAAGTTGAAAATTTTGAATTAGAAGAAATACTTGCTTGATTTTGGTACAATATCAACGTTGTTCGTGCTTTGAACAATTTCCACTTCATCTCTTAAAGAAATGAAGATGAGTTTTTTATTTGTAAAGTGATAACAGATCAGGTGATAGAATGATGGGTCATTCCATCTATTTCAAAAGGTTAGCAAAAGTTATCAAATATACATAAGTCCATCTATGGTGAGGTTAATCATATACGATTCCAAAAATGAACTTACACTACATATATCATACTGCTTAATAAAATAAAACTAGTATGTACTAACCGGGGACTTCCTGTAGGCTAGTGGTGGGTGATAAAGGCCAGTCACACTTCAGTTGTGGGTTCGATTCCCACAACCTTGTCTGATGCAATGGGCTATCGCCCATCCTGCAGGTTGTCCTTTTTCTAAAACTACATTACTATAACATCCCATCAATAATATCGATAAAAGTTATAGCCTTAAACAATACTAAATTATATCCATCATAATCCATTTCAAATCATTATGGTTATCCAAAATACTTCTGTCCAAGCTTATAGTATAAATAATACAATTATAGAAATTTCATTTACCGAGCATGTGAATTACTTCATTTTTCCCCAATATATCTTATTGATCACATTCCAATCATGTGAATACCTTAATCATGTATTCTCTTGAAACACGAATTAACATAGAACCATAGGGAAAACGTGAATTCTATCAAAAGTTCAGTCTTTCCACATAGAAAAATCCCAAATAAAATCTATATACACAAATCATGAAATCACTTTGTCCTATTATCATCCATGACCTCATTAATACAATCAAACATCTCATTACCTTCTTATCCCTTCATTATGCGCATATCATCTACTTTCCATAAATATCTGAATAAACTTTCATGGTTACTGGTACCATTCAACATATACTTTCAAATAATTTAGAAAAAACAATAGTGTAACAATCCTTAGATGATTCTTTATTCCATGGTACCATTAACTATGCAACATAACTCTTGATAAACATACAATCATTCCACTACCTTCTTAAACAACAGACTGAGGGTCAACACTTCTCTCATCTCATATATCATTTGTAGTCTCCTCATCATCATCCACATAAATACTACCCATATGACCATGCTGATTCTATTCATGAGATTTTCTCTTAGGGCATTTGTTTGCATAATGGCCGTACATTTCATATTTAAAACATCTAATCATTTTTATGTCGTAGCAATACCATTATCCTTGTCTGTGGTGTTAACTGAACCTTTATATTTGAACTTATTGGCTTGGTGTCCTTCTTTTCCACAGCCAAACCATCTTCCGGTTCCTTTGAAATAATCTCCCCAATGCCTCTTCCCACATGATTTACATGAGGGATATTGAACTTTCTTTCCTCTATGATCATCATGAGACTCCATCTTTCTCTAATTATCTGAGTATGGAAACATACCAAAGTTGAGATTATTGATCATATTATGAGATTTCTTATTAGGAATAATAACGATGTTTAGACTTCCAAATCCCATTTCATGTGGTTGCTCATGATGAATATCATTCCATTGTCCATCATATCCTCCATTATCGTGAATCTTCCAATTTCCATCCATTTTCTAAAAACCAAAAAGAATAGTGTGAGAGAAAAAATCATGCTAGGGAAAACAACATAGTAAAGGGGGAGTACCCTCAATATCTAACATCTTAGGTTAAATTCTAAGATCGTTAGCGTAGTTTTAGGACTATATCCTATACGTATACTTATCCTTAGGTACATCCCTAAACATACCTTAGAAATATCATTAGGGATCTCACTAACATTTTTGCATCCTAGTTTCCAAAGGTTAACAAAACCTTTCCTCTGATACCAACTGTAGAGACCTGAATCTTGACGTACATGGACTTTAAATTACTTTTGTGGAATACTTAATACATAACAAAAACAGACACACAAGGATCGTAATAGTTTAGTGTCTTTGGAAACATCGAATATAAACATCTAATCATGTTGAATGATCTTCAACAACTCCCATAAAGATCTTCGAATTTTTGTTGCCTTACCTAAAACCTTTCTTTATTTCCTAGGGAAAATAAAACATAAAAATGGTGAGCTCAAATGCTCAGTAAGGGAAAACATAGGGAACGTAAAACAATCCATTAATATTTGAAAGCAAAAACTTGAACACGAAATTTAAACATCAAAATCTTGAGAAAAAACATAAATCATTGAAGTAAGTAAGGCATATATCATAATGGAACATCAACCATGATATAATATAATTGGAATAAAACATGTAATTTTGGAAACCATTCAGCACATGTTATGATTTCCATAGTAGCCAAGGCATTGCTGCCAAGACCATCTTATTGGACAAAGTCCCTTTCTAAATCGAGTTCACTCCTCGTTTCAGTCCTGTAATACTGGACTAGATTAACATACTGTTTTAGCCATGTCTATATCATGAGATAAAAATCGTTACCCAATGCATTGGAGGGTGATATAGGTCCCACCCATCTCATAATGAAATCATTCTTACTTGTGCCACATAATAAACATACATCATTCATAATAACCCAAGGAATGAAATGGGTTTTAAAAACATCATCCCATCATCACAAAATCGATATTAAATAAATGGATATCATTTCATAATAAGAAAAGTGAAACCATGTAAATCATAGAGACATTATACTTGAATCATACACATATAAAATAATTTCATCCTAGATGGAAAAATGGTTTTGATAAAACACTTCAAATGAATTCTTGAGGAAATTATCCTTTCTTCTTCAAAATCAATTTCTTTTCACAAAACATTATTCAATTTTAAAAGAAATATATTTTGTTGAAAATAGTCATGAAATCTTTTGGAGGAGGCTTCATGAAAATAAGGCTTCATAAAATTGTAAATATCCTTTCATGCCGTATATGTTAAAAAAAATTCTTCTCGTACTTTTGCCGGAAAAGTGAAAAAGTACCTCGTAAAAGAAAGATTCCATACATACCATGTAGTAAAAGTCAAAATGGGTAAAAATGAAATTAAACATAAATGAATCCATTTTGAGGAAACATGGACATGGAAGAGAACAATAACCCCAGTAAATACTTATGAATAAACAATCTCGGATAAGAATGAGATTGGAAAAGTTATCCCTTAGCTTAGGTCTGATATGCTTCGTATGGATCCGAAAATCATGTATAATGATTTAAATATTGTCATTTAATTATTACATAATCATATTCATTGTTATGATATCATATATTTTTTACTTATTACTTTATATTACCCATTCTTTTGTAAATTCCATGTTAAAGCAGCGTTTTGGTTAAAATCATTTCATTTATCGTATGTGTTTCGACTTGATGTTCTTGATATTATTAATTATATTCTGAGTTACATAAATCCAGATTGTAAAAAATTATTTATATATAATATATATTTATCACATACATATATATTATAGATCGATAAAAGGAATGAAATACACCGTTCATGGAGACGGTAGGTCGTACGTATGCATGAACGCTGTTTTCGTTTCCTTATTGAATTGAATGATACTAAATAGATGACATACATATATATATATACATAAATCCAGTAGCTTTATTATTTAATATATTTCATTATTATTCACTATATAAACTTTATGATCATTCATGTTTGGTTATCATGGAGAATGAATCTCATCGCGTCGTGGAGACGGTAGTCCGTACGTACGCACGAGCGATGATATCGTTCCCATAATTATTGAATAGAATTGTAGTGGATGGTATAATATATCAGAATCATTATGATGTTATAATAACCATATATATTTATTCTTTACACCATTATACCCATCCATGTATGGTGTTGGTGGAAAAACAGATTACACCACGGCGTGGAGATGGTATTCTGTACGTGCGCACGCGCGGTGATTTCATTCTCCGTAGGATGAATAGAAGGTGAAAAGAGGTTGTTTCAAATTTATAATAACATATCATTATATTAAGTATACTTATGTCATTACATAATAATGAAACAACTAAATAAGAGGTAGTAGAAGAAGAATGGAACTTGAAGAAAACGGTAGAATGTATTACCCCTTTCTCGATGTGCCTCCTTTAAACTTTCTCTTAGGGAACTAGAGTTGGTCTTTTGAAAAGACCAGTACCCATATAAGGTTTATAGGGAAGTGGGGATGTGAAATAGTCTGAGGATGGCCGAGCTTCAATGCTCAAAATGGTGTGAGGAAGAGAGGGAGGAGGTGCCCTTTTATAAGGGAGGAGAGGGGCACCTTTGGAAATATAAGAAATATTAGTTTATATTAAATCTCAACCCCACATAAAAACCTACAAAAATGACTCAATTAGAATATAAGATGAGATATGGGTGTAATTGCATCAACCAATAAAATTTATACATGTAGGGAATTTATTTTAAACATTATCAACTTGATTTATCCTTATTTAATCTATAAAATTTTATTTGTGGTAAGTAGATTCTAAATTTTAAATTGTTATAAATAATAACTTATGTGCAGTGAATTATCCACAATTCAATAATTTATGACATTATAGACTATATAAATTTCAATTTATAATTTCTAAATATTTTTGTGATATTTAAACATTTTAATAATATGTTGTTTTTATAAAATAACAATAGTGTAAATTTTGACACTATTCATTTATTTGAATTTAAATTAAATCCACACAAAAGATAAATTCCGACTAAAATATTTAATAGGTTCCTAACATATCATAGTAATATATAAAATTAGTGGAGTATATTAAATAGTTCATATAATATTTATTTTAATATTTTTAAAACCATTTATTTGGTATATCTCTTAATAAATTAATTAGTACATCATTTTTGTATAATTATTTAATATACTTATTTGTTTCATAAAAATTAAAAATAAAATATTTTGATGAATATAAATATCAAATATTTTATAATAATAATTTTACTCGAATTTATCATCTTAATATAACAACATGTAAATTGTTATCTTTGTTAACTTATGAAGGAGACAAGTTTGGAATCATTTAAATTAAAAAATTACAAGTGTCATAATTGCTTTTATAAGGCTCCAAATGGTCAAATATTAGACCATTGGACGATTATGGTTTAAATTTACATGAAAAATATGTTTTTCTCAGGGTTATGGTGCCTTTTATGGTTGCTATTAGTTTAATAAAAACTATATTCTTGATTTTTCACTAGATAAACAATTTCTGCATCACTATTGTGTCACAATTAATGATAATTATTTAATCCCTAAAAATTATAAAAAAATTCATATGATGTAGATAATTTTATTAGATTTCTAGAGACTATTAATGTTCTATGTTTCATAAAGTTTATCACTAAATTAAAATCAATAAACTTATAAGATTAAAGAGAGTGACATGTTGTCACTTTCTTTTGTTTTAATAATAAATAAATTATTTTCAAAAAAACAAGTCCATAAAATGAATCTATTCCAACCCTAAAGTGATATGGGTAGTATTTTAGTCATCCAATAGAATGTTGGCAGGTTTTAGGGTAATTTTGTAATCTTATATTTACCCTTAATTACCCGATTCATCTTTTACTATGGTAAATAAAATTTACCGTAGTTACTATTCATAATGCCCAAAAATAAAAAGTATATTATTAACATAATTTGGACCCACTGATTCCAAATATGGGATCCATTTTTAAAAATTCAATACACAAAAATTGCAGAAATTAAATTAAAATTAATCCCGTTGTTGAAAGAAAACAGTTTTTTGTTTAAAACCTTTGAAAAGATTGAATTGATTTAACCTAAGAATTCAATGTAAAATCAATGCTAATGACATACATTATATTAAACGGTAAAAATATATTCTATTTATAAATTAATACCATTCAATATTATAATTTAACCATATAAATTATCTCAATGAAAAAAGTTGTTTTTAATTAAAAATTAGCGTATTTTTACTATTCATCAAAACATGAAAGTTCTCAGAAAAGTATAAAAAAGTTATCCAAAGTAAATTTTTATATCCTCATTCTAAATAAGAATTTTATTTTATCAAATTGAACTTATAAACGTGTCAAACACTAGATTTAATGTTGGTGCGCCATCAAAAGGTGGCAAAACTGTATTTTTTGAAAAATACTTATTTTACACCAAAAAGTTATTTTGTTCTCTTAACATGTTCTAGAAAATGTGTAAGATGAATAATAATGTTTTAAAATTCAAAATATAGTTAATACTATTCATAAAGGCTAGTCCATAATAATATAATAACAATATATCATCGTTTAGTGAAACCCGATATTACGTACAACACACGCTATCGAGGAAGGTCGCGATTGCATGTAATGCAAACCAAGTCAGGGTTGTGTGTAGTGCAAGACTCCTTTGTTGTTTTTTATAACATAATCCAACCATATTTCATTTATACATTGAATATATATATATACATATATATATACACTCAATTTTGCGAACTTGAAATTGTGTGTAACAAGATCAAAGAATAGTGTTGCTTATACTGCAAGCTAATACGGTGTTGCGTATAGTAAAAGATAATCATGGTGTAGTGTACAATAAAAGGAATTAAAAAGAATATATCTCATAAAATCTCGGGGTGTTACAGGGTTGTTCAAACATATAACAATTTTTTATGTAGTAACTTTTCTTTTGTTTATAAACATCATATTATCATAGATTATGATTATGATTTATTTTAATGTTATGTTTGATTATAGTGAAGAAATTATCTATAAAAATTGATTTTATTAGCTGTGTGTCATGTTTCATAAACATTTAATATGTACTTTTATGAAATTTACTACCGCTAAAATTATAAAACCCTTTAAATTAATTATATCCATTAGTGGGATATATTAAATATTTCACAAATAAATGTATTTTCCTTATTATTTTTCCCATAAATTATATATTCAAATAGGGAATCATTATAGTCAGGTCATATATGACTCTTGTATAGTTGAGTTGGAAACTCTTTATCCAAACCATTAAATGGATAAAGTAACATTTACTTCTCTCGTAACCTAATCCTATTAGGATCTCTTGGATAGAGTATCATAAATAGAATTCCAGGGTTTAGAACCTATATCTATTAGGGTTTCCCATTACTTTCCTTCCTTACACATGTTAATCCATTTGCACCCGACATTGGAATGACCTATTTGGTTGGATGATCGAGGTTCTAATAAGTGTTGCATCAAAAGGAATCTAACAATTGTTATTTTTATATAGATTTAATCTCACCATATTATCTCATGTTATTCTATTTATTCATGCATAATTTAAATAATTTATGTTGGATTCATATTCCTTCCATTGAGTCAATATTTTAAAACCATATTTATGTGTAACTCTTTACAAAACTCAAAACATGTGTTACTATTCCGAATTAAAATCCAGATATATTCTTTCATATCTAATTGAATTGTTTTAATAAGTCACATGAAAACATTTCAGGAAAAGTCTTATAATTATATGAAATAAAAAATCCTCATATGAGTAAGCCTAGAGACAAAGATCGTAAACCCTACCTTTCCTAGAAAAAAGACATCAATCCATTGGGAAGTATACGTCAGATTCTCTCTATCTAAGGATATTATACTCATGATATTTCTAAATTATATCATAACTTTAACACCTAACATGTAAAAATCTTGATTAAAATCATAATTCATTCTCATAATTCAGTAAAAACCAAAGTATAGGAAGATGAAAACTAAATCCATTATCATACAAAGCATGTACCTCCTTAGATGCTTTCATGATAATATATATAAGAATATTAGATATTTAAACTAGAGGAAAATAAATTTACAATATAACAATTGTTTTCAAGAATAATAAAAAATCAAAAAACATTTAAATAAATTAAAAAAATCAATTTTTCAAATGTGAGAAAAAAATTTGAACAATTCATAAATAAAATATAATTATATAAACATTGCGATTTTTCAATTCATTATAGATATTCCCTAATATTGAATATAAACACTTTATAATCTTCTTCTAATATGAACTTTTTATATAATTCATTATATAGTTTTTACTGAAAATATATGATATTACTTAACATATGATCATTTTATATTTCACATTCTATTATAAAAATAATTTAAATAATCTAAATATAACATATTTATCATTATTAAGCCTTGATCAAATAAATCAACAAGGCACATTTTGATGGGGTCTAAATAATATAAAAAATATAGACATTAATTATAACAATTTAAACTAATTAATTATAAAAAATACATAAATTAAATATAAAATGATTTAATTTTTTTTATTTTATAATTCATAATCAATATATAAAATAACCTTATGATTTAAAAATAAAAACATTATTTCTAAGTCGTACGACATGTTATATAATTCAATAAATTATATTTTAATAATAACACTTAATATTATGAAATATTTATTACTAAATGTCTCATGAAAATTAATTAAATAATTATAAATGATTTATAATTAATTAATTAATAATCATTTTTTTAAATTAGTAAATATCAAAAAAAATGTTATTATAATTTAGAAACAATTCATAAATTATATAAATGAATTCATAATTGAATTGTAATAATTTTTTTCATCTATTCTTATTTAGTGATTTAGGAGGAATCATAGAGTATGATAGATAAGATGCAACACTAATATAGTTTACGAGATATCAACTCTATTTTATAATTAATGTCCATATCATTGCTTATGATAAGTGGATTTTACAACCAAGTAAAATAAATGACTGTTATATAGTTATAAAAGTCATTTTTCAAATACAAGATTCAATGGTATTATTTTTACATATGGGGGATTTTACATTTATGTATCAATTTTATTTTATGAGTCACATTGATATTATAAAGGAAATATAATTATCTATTTTAAAAACCACAAGGTAGCAGTAATCATCAAATATGATATATTTTTGTCCTATTCCATGGATTTTACAAAATAAATAGATTTATACTAAATCACTAGTTAAGATATCTTATATCATAATACATTATTCTATTAGGAAGAAAAGAATTTCTCAATCCTATTTTAGGATTGAGAATACAACCAGGAATAAGACATCAAAACATCTTTTTTTAGAATGATTTCAGAAATATAATATCATGGTAAGAATCTAATACCACTAATTGGTTTTCAATGATCTAATAAATCACATTAAAAACCTAATAGAAAATATAGAAACCAAAACTTAATATCAACCATGATGGAATCCAAAATTATGTGTGATAAAAATGAAGAAATAATTATGTGCTTTTTACTAAAGATGGAAAATGTGTTAGTATTAATATTGGGCACTAAATTAATATCACATGAGAGGTATCCAAAGTAAATAAATCTTATATAAGTATCTAAATGTTTTGATTAATTTCTAGAAATTAGAGTCGGATCCTCTCGTCACCCAAATTATTTTAGTGCTTCGTGTAGGTAAAAGGTGAGGAGGAAGAGGGCTATGGGATCCGGGGAATTTTTACCAGGAATACAAGATAGGTCACAAAACCATCACATGGTAGTGGGATCCTTTATATAATAACCCTCATGATACTTCATGAATCAAAATTCATATATTTTTACATTATAACTTGTTAGTAAATTCTACTCAGTGAGTTTGAGAAACCCTTAAATAAATACAGTGAACCATTGACCATTTCATCATATGAAATGTTTCCTTTATTATTTTCAACATGGAAGAATAGAGAGTAATAAATGTCATATTTAAAAACCAATATCATTGGATATTAGTGCATAGTGTGAATTACATTATCACTTATAATAGTATTTATGATATCACCTAATCAAGAAATATGATTTGTTAAGGAAGTTACAAGAGATCTAAATTACATGACTTATAATTTACCCAACCATAACCTATGATATATCAATTATACATCATAATTTTATGGTATTTTGTTAATATATAATTATTCTTTTCTCTCTAAATAAATTCTTGAGAGAATGTATTAATTCAATGTTACAAAAATAGTTCCGAATTTTTTATTTTATAAATATAAGAAAAATAGAGGGGTATTGATATCTTGAATCCTCTCAAAAAAATATAAATATATAATAGACAATTATAATAGAATTTTATTGAATTAAAAAAATTTATTTATTGAGAGATCTAAATTAGTCAGTAAGTGGTGAGAAGAATCAATCAATTTTAGTAAATCAATTAGGTAAACAAATTCAATGTATTCCTTTGGCAATAATTATACAACTCATGTCACCAAGACAGTCTCACTTACACAAGAACATTCCATATTAAAGATGGCCGCTACCAACTCATTTTAATGTACCAATAAATTTTCTTCATGTTGGACTATATTGAATATCTTATTAGATGCTAAATCGTGCATTTTAGACATATCTTCTACATTATGTATAATTTTTAAAGACAACATCCTCACTACCAAATTTCACAAATATTTACAAAAATATTCCAAGGTTGTAAGATCCCAAAAATTTCTAGATGTGTATTGATATTTCTAAAAGGTAATAATTTTTCTTTTTTTTTTGGGTTTATCTAATTTTTTTTTATCTTGGGTGCATTTTGGTGAAAGATAGATGTTTTTAGAGGGGTTTTCGGTAGTGCATGGTAGGCGCACAGATTTCCCAAACTGTCCGCCCTACCCCAGTAAACTGTAAACCCCCAAATCAGAAGGGATTGTATGGTTGGAACCTATTTTTTCAAAATATGTGTCCTCTTAGGATTAACTATGAACCCCCCATAGGATAGTTTCTTGGTTAGGGAGCACGGTTTGGAAAACCAAGCGCCCCTTCCCAAAAAACCATGTGCATGGGTCTAATTATTCTTAAAATTTATTAAAAAATTTCCAAACCCCTATCTCATATCACTAAATACCCACTCTCTACCCTAGACCAATTTATATCATTTTTTAGGCTCCCTAATGAATATAAAGGATTTCCAACAACTATTATTAGTGAATCTAAGATCTGTTGATAGATCTGCACCTCTCCTGGTAAAAGATTCTCATCCCATATGATATCCTCCCTCTCGCACGTCTTCCTATCATTATATTTAGGGATTTTTTATATGTTGGTAATGTATATAGATCTATGTTTTCATTGATCTAATATATATTATATTTGATCTAGGATTCAGATATAGATTTTGTTCTTCATCATGATCTTGGTTGTTCTTCTTAAATTGGGGATTCCAATTGGTAAGTGTTCATCAATAATCTTGAAGTAAGTGGTCCAAATTAAAATTACCAATGTTTTGATTTAATTAAGTGCATGTAATTATGAAATTTAAATTTCCATGATTTGGAGATTTCATTAGATATTGAATTGAATTAATTTAATTCAAATGTGACTATGAACTGGTTTGAGATTGTGGAAATTGAAATTTGTGAAATTGAATTATTTAATTGGTGATTTAATTAATAAAATATTTTGATTTTAGAATTGATGAGATATTGGGAATATCTAATTGTTCAATTAATGTGTTTACAACTTCATTGAAAAAGTGTATTATGATATGGTTGTCTTAACCATAATGGGTTAATGGGATATAAGATTTAAATATTTTAAAAAAATTTAATTATGAATTGATCATATTATTACATGTGATTAATGTATTGACCATTATTTTTTTTGATAGTTTAAATGGAATATCATGAAATGAAATATAATAATATGGTTAGTGTTGATTAACCTTGATTGGTGTGATATATGTGATGTATGTATGATTAATTGACATACAAATGTGGGACATGGATAGATGCCCTAAATTACCATATGTGATTGACTGATATATGAGTGTGGGATATGGAATTAATCTTGAAATACCTAAATAAAACTAATTGTTAAATGAGGTTTGAGATAGATACTGATGCTCCAAATACAAATGAGGTTTTATACTTGTAATTTTTTCCCCAACATGTTGGCATTGGAGTGTTTTTTCAATCGAATGTAATATGAATTGAAATGAAATGATGATTGATAACCATGGTGTTATGATATTTGATATCCCATGGGGATAGTTGAGACTCCAACATAGGCCAAAGTAGGTATTTATAATATGGGTGTCATCATGAGCATGATGATTTATGTTGATAATTAAAGAATAATTGTAGAGACCCTAAGCTAGATGTGCATGGACATTACATTACTTTTGCGGAATACTTAGTACATAACAAAAACACAAACACATGGATCGTAATAGTTTAGTGTCTTTGGAAAATCGGAATATAATCTTCTAATCGTGGTGAAAGATCTTCAACATCTCCCATAAAGATCTTCCTTTTTTTATACCTAAAACCTTTCTTTATATCCTGAGGAAAAGAAAACATAAAAGGGTGAGCTCAAATTCTTAATAAGGGTAAATAAAAGATATATCAATCACATCATATTCATAAGAACATAACATTTTGGAAATCTTAACCAACAAAAGAGAGCATAATTTCATACCATGGGATTAATCATAGTAGTGAAATCAAATCCCAATAATCATTACCTAAAACATGATACTTTGTGGCATACACACATAATCATAAATAATCATTTCGTATTAGTCAAGACTCATTTCCAAGACTATCTTAGTGGACAAATTCCATTTCTGAACCGAGTCACCCTTGTTTCAGTCCTGTTTCACTGAACCGGTATAACCTACCAATCCAGCCATGTCTATCTCATGAGAAATAAAATCTTTAACCAATGCATTGGAGGGAGATATAGGTCCCACCCATCTCATAATGATACCATTCTTATGTTTGCCACATAATCATAAATCATACATCATAGCATAACCCATGAAATAAAATGGGATTCTTAAACATCATGCCATCATAACATAATCCATAAACAATTGATATCATTTCATCATAAGAAAATTGAATCCATTTAAATCATAGATAAGTTTTACTTGAAACATAAACATATGAAATAATGTCATCTTAGATGTAATATAGTTTTTGAAAAACACTTGAAATGAATTCTTGAGTAAAATATCATTTCTTCTTTAAAATCATGTTCTTTCCACAAAATTCCATGAAATTTTAAAAGATAAGGGTTTTATTGAAAATAATCATGCAATATTGTAGAGGAAGCTTCTTGAAAATGAGACATTATGAAACCGTAAAAAAAATCCGTTCACGCCATATAAATTAAAATTAACATTATCCTCGTATTTTTGTCGGAAAAGTCAAAAAGTACTTCGTACAAAAAACGACAAAAGATTCCTTTCATATCTTTTACTAAAAACTCACCGAAGGGTAAATTTGAATATGAACTATTTTAGAAGGATATAAATATTATATATTGAGGAAACATGGATGTGGATGATAAAATACACCCCAGTAAATGCCAAAGTATAAACAATCTCAGATAAAAATGAGATTGTGATATTTCCCTTACCTTATATCCGATATCCTGTGTACGTATCCGAACCTCCTGTATAATGATTTAAATAATGTCATTAACTTATTAAAGAATCATATTCATTGTTATGATATCATATATGGTTCACTTATGACTTTATATTACCCGTTCTTTTGTAAATTCCATATTAAAGAAGCGTGTTGGGTAAAATCGTTTCATTTATCGTAGGTGTTTGGACTTGTTGTTCTTGACATTATTATTACTTATATCATGATTTACTTACTTCCAGAATATAAAATATGATTTATATATCATATATATTCAGTAAATATATATATAATAGACTGATAAATGAAATGAAACACACCGTTCATAGAGACGGTAGTACGTACGTACGCATGAACGTTGTTTTCCTTTCCTTATTGTCTTGAATGGAAGTAAGTAGATGACAGATATATATATAAATAAATCCAGTAGATTTACCATGTCATATATTTCATTATTATTCATTATATATACTTTATAATCATTCTGGAATGGTTAACATGGATAATGAATCTCATCGTGCCGTGGAGACGGTATTCCGTACGTACGCACACGCGGTGATTTTGTTTTCCATAGAATGGATAGATGGTGAAATAGGTTTGTTTCATACTTATAATATAATATTAGTATATGAGTGATACTGATGTTATTAATTAATAATGAAACAACCTAATAAGAAGAAGTGGAAGAATAAATAAAGTTGAATGAATCGGTAAATGAAATTACCTCTTCTTTGAAGCGCCTCTTTGAGATCTCCCTTTAGAGCACTAAAATTGGTCTTTGAGGAAGACCAGAACCTCTAGGATATTTCTAGGGAAGTGTAGAAGAGAATTTGGTAGGGTTTGGCAAAGCTTGAAGGCTCAAAGTTGTGTGAGGAAGAGAGGGAGGAGGTGCCCTTTTATAAGGGAGGAGAGGGGCACCTTTGGAATAACTAAAAATATTATTTTATTATAAAGTCATGTTCGGTTTTAAATAGCTCCAAATTGATTTATTTTGAGGATAAGGTGGGGATGTGTCGAAAACCTCTCATCCAATAGAATTTAGACAAGTTTAGGCTCCTATTTTAACCTTATCATTTAGATTTAACATCAAGTTAAATAATTTTACTTTTACCGTGTCTTCTTGTGTTCTTATACTATAAGGTTAATAAACTTACTTTATCAAGACAAACGAACCCCAAGTTGTTTATTATTAATATATATAACCTTATATAAGTCATTTCGCCGAATCTTATATTTTTATGAATTAAATAAAAATTAATAATATAATATTTGTTTTAAAAACTATTTTATGTCAATTTTGACACGATTTAGTAATTGATTTTTGTGAAAATCATAACAGAATGATAAGTTCTAACAATGTTAATTAAATCCATAATAACATGTCATTTTAACCTAGAAAATTATTGTAATTCATAAAAAGTCTCAAATTATATTTATTTGGGTATTTATAACATCAATTTTGTCAATATTTTATTAATAAGATAATTACTGCATCATCGTTGTGTCATAAATAAATTAAATTATTTAATGTATAAAAATTACAAATAAAATACCATTATGTATGAAATCTTTTTATATTTCTAATGAATATTTATAGTCGAATTTATCTTATTTATAACCCCATATTAAAAATGATTTACTTATTAAACTTTGATTTTAACTATTTTAACCCTTCTTTAAATAAATTAATAATAAATGTCCTAATATAATTCAAGTGGGCCTAAATGGTCATATTTTATTCCTAAGGTTGTTTTTGGTCGAATTAAACTTGTCCAATAGAATCAGGAAATGTGTTAGGATAATAATAATATCATTTTTACCCTTAATTACCCTATTTACTTTTAACAGTGGTAAAAAAAGTAAAAAGTTACTATTCACCAAAAAAATTATTTTCATCTCATTGAACCGCATTTTACTTACTGACATCAACCGTGTCTCTAGGATTTTTGAAATTCCACTCACAGAAGCGGTAAAATTAAGTTTTATGAAAAATTCAGTTTTTTTAACTACCACTTAGTGGTTTCACTATTCATCAAAAAATGAAAGTTTCCAGAAAAATACCAAAAATTAGATCTAAGCTATATTTGATATTATGAATTCAATAATGATGTCTATTTTATCAAATTCAAAACATACCAGTTGCATTAATTAATTTAAAAATTAATTCCCGTCGTCAAAACAAATAGCGTGTTCTTAAGAGATAATAACTATCAAGAGATTGACACTTGTTTATGACTGGTTTAAATGTGAAATTACATCCAATGAACAACATTGAATTAAATTTTAAAAATATATCCTAAATATACTTTAAAACCACTCAAATTAATAATTTATCACTATTCATTATTTCGATTAAAAAAGTTGTTTTTTAATTAAAATTTAGTAATTTTCACTATTTTTCAAAATATGAAAGTTATCCGAAAAGTACCAAAATTTCCCCCTAAGCTAATTTCGATATTCTGAATCCAAAAATGAAGTCCATTTTGGAAGATAAAATTTCAAAAATTGGTTATTAATATTCATAACGGCTAGTTTTAATAATATTTTAATACCATATCGTTGTTTAGTGAAACTCGGTATTGTGTACAACACACGCTATTGAGGAAGGTCGTGATTGCATGTAATGAAATCCATGTCAGGGATTCATGTAGTTCAAGCACTTTTTGGTGTACCGTACAACACAAGAAATTAATGAAATTAAAAAGAATATTTTTTTATAAAATCTCGGGCTGTTACATT
The DNA here is from genome assembly GCA_963277665.1 of Viscum album. Classification (NCBI taxonomy): domain Eukaryota; kingdom Viridiplantae; phylum Streptophyta; class Magnoliopsida; order Santalales; family Viscaceae; genus Viscum; species Viscum album. The sequence goes on along the minus strand of OY728132.1, from coordinate 1,898,963,145 downwards.
CTACCCCCCTTAAAATGAATTTCGCCCTCGAAATTCGTCGGGGTTATAAATGGTTTACTATTCAAAAGTTTCTTTGATAGAAACCCGCATCATAAAAAGGAATACCAAAACCAATCTTTAAAAACAAAATTATGAAACGTAACGGTTACCCAAATAAACTAATCATTGGGTTTCCACATAGGTGAAAATATGGATATGGAAGAGAAATATAACCATCATGTTATGATGTAGAGTGGTAGAGAACATAGATATGGAGAAGCCAGCAATCACAAAGCCATAAATTTTTGATGATCTAAGGTACCATCTGATTCATCAGATATAAGTGCACTTGGACAACATTTTTGGTTTTCATGATCGTTTCCCTAAAGTTGATAAATTGGAATTAGAAGAAATACTTTCTTGATTTCGGTATAGTCTCACCGTTGGTCGTTCTTTGGACAATTTCCACTTCATCTCTTAAAGAAATTAAGTTGAATTCATCATTTATGATGTGTTAGTAGATCATGTGATAGAATGATGGGTCATTCCATCTGTCTCAAACAAAAGGTTAGAAAAGTTATCAAAAAATACATAAGTCCATCTTTAGTGAGACTAATCATATATGGTTCCTAAAATGGACTTATACTTCATATATCATACTGCTTAATATAATAAAACTATTTTCTTACTAAACAGGGACTTCCTGTAGGCCAGTGGTAGGCGCTAAAGGCCAGTCGCACTTCGGTTTTGGGTTCGATTCCCACAGCCTTGTCCGACGTGATGGGATGTCGCCCGTCCTCTAGGTTGTCCTTTTTCTAAAACTACATTACTATAACATCACATAAATAATATGAAAAAAAAATTCTATCCTTAAACAATACTAACTTATGGTTAACATAATATATTCCAATCTTTAGGCTTATCTAAAATACTTCGGCCCAAGGTCATAGTATAAAGAAAATGATAACTTGAAATGTCGTCAACCAAGCATGTGAATACCATCATTTATCCCCCATATATCTTGTTGGTAGCATTCCAATCATGTGAATACCTTAATGATGTATTCTCTTGAAAAATGAATACCCATTAAACCTTAGTGAAAACATGAATACTGTCAAAAGTTTACTATTTCCACATACCAAAATCCTAAAATTCTATATACTCAAACCATGATATAACCTTCTCTTTATATCAGTCATGAGCTCATGAATACTATCAAACATTTAATTTTCTCCTCATCCCTTCGTTATGCGCATATCATCTACATTCCAAAAATATCTGAATAACCTTTCATGGATACTGGTAACATTAATCATACACTTTCAAAACTCATGGAAAGGCAACCGTGTAACAATCCTTAGATGTCTCTTTATTCCATAGTACCATGAGATTACTTATACAACATTACACATGATAAACATGTAATCATTCCACTACATTCGTAAACCATTGACCGAGCTTCAACAATTCATTCATCTCACATATCATTTGTAGTCTCTTCAGCATTATCCACATAAATACTACCCATACGACAATACTTATTTTCTTCATGAGACTTTCCCTTAGGGAATTGGTTTGCATAATGCTCGTACATTCCACATTTAAAACATTTAACCATTGTTGATGTCATAGAAATACCATTATCCTCATCCCTAGTGTTAACTGAACCTTTTCCTTTGCACTTACTGGCTTTGTGTCCTTCTTTTCCACACCCAAAGCATCTTCCAGTTCCTTTGAAACATTCTCCTTGATTCCTCTTCCCACATGATTTACATAGGGGAAATTGAACATTCTTTCCTCTATGATCATCATGAAACTCCATCTTTCTCTTATTTGCCGAGTCAGGAAACTTACCAAATTTTACTTTATTGATCATATTATGAGATTGCTGATCTGGCATAATAATGATGTTTGGACTTCCAAATCCCATTTCATTTGGTTGCTCATGAATAATATCATTCCATTGTCCATCATATCCTCCATTATCATGAATCATCTTTTTTCCAGCCATTTTCTAAAATTCAAAAAGAATAGTGTGAGAGGAAAACAACATGCTAGGGAAAACAACATAATAAAGGGGGAGTACCTTCAATATCTAACATCTTACGTTTAATTATATGATCGTTAGCATAATTCTAGTACTATAACCTATACGTATAATTAACCTTAGGGACATTACTAGTCATACCTTAGAAATATCTCTAGGGATCTCACTAACGTTTCCGCATCCTAGTTTACAAAGGTTGACTAAACCTTTCCACTGATACCAACTGTAGAGACCCGAAGCTAGACGTACATGGACATTACATTACTTTTGTGGAATACTTACTACATAACAAAAACAGACACACAATTTTAGTGTCTTTGGAATCTCGGAATATAATCTTCTAATCGTGGGGAAAGATCTTCAACATCTCCCATAAAGATCTTCCTTTTTTATACCTAAAACCATTCTTTATATCCTGAGGAAAAGAAAACATAAAAGGGTGATCTCAAATGCTCAGTAAGGGTAAACAAAAGAAATATCAATCACATCATATTCATAAGAACATAACATTTTGGAAATCTTAACCTGCAAAAGAGAGCATAATTTCATAACATGGGATAAGTCATAGTAGTGAAATGATATCCCAATAATCATAACTTAAAATAAGAAACATTGTGGCATACACACATAATCATAAATAATCATTTCGTATTAGTCAAGTCTCATTGAAAATACTATCTTAGTGGACAAAGTCCATTTCTGAACCGAGTCACCCTCGTTTCAGTCCTGTTTCACTGAACCGGTATAACCTACCATTCCAGCCATGTCTATCTCATGAGATATAAAATCTTTACCCAATTCATTAGAGGGAGATATAGGTCCCACCCATCTCATAATGATACCATTCTTATGTGTGCCACAAAATCATAAATAACACATCATAGCATAACCCATGAAATAAAATGGGATTCTTAAACATCATGCCATCATAACATAATCCATAAAAAATTGATATCATTTCATCATAAGAAAATTTAATCCATTTAAATAATAGATAAATTTTACTTGAATCATACACATATGAAATAATGACATCTTAAATGTAAAATAGTTTTGAAAGAACACTTGAAATGAATTCTTGATGAAAATATCCTTTCTTCTTTAAAATCATGTTTTTTCCACAAAATTCAATGCAATTTTAAAAGATAAGGGTTTTATTGAAAATAATCACGCAATCTTGTAGAGGACGCTTCTTGAAAATGAGGCGTTATGAAACTGTAAAAAAAATATGTTCACGACGTATAAGTTAAAAATAACATTCTCCTCGTACTTTTGTCGGAAAAGTCAAAAATTACTTCGATCGAAAAATGACAAAAGATTCCTTTCATATCTTTTACTAAAAACTCACCGAAGGGTAAAATTGAATAGAAACTATTGTATAAGGATATAAATATTACATATTGGGGAAACATGGATGTGGATGATAAAATACACCCCTGTAAATGCCAAAGTATAAACAATCTCGGATAAAAATGAGATTGTGATATTTCCCTTACCTTATGTCTGATATGCTTTGTACTTATCCGAACCTCCTGTATAATGATTTAAATAATGTCATTAACTTATTACAGAATCATATTCATTGTTATGATATCATATATGGTTCACTTATGACTTTATATTACCCCTTCTTTTGTAAATTTCATGTTAAAGAAGCGTTTTGGGTAAAATCGTTTCATTTATCGTAGGTTGGACTTGTTGTTCTTGACAATATTATTACTCTTATCATGATTTACTTACTTCCAAAATATAAAATATGGTTTATATATCATATATATTCAGTATATATATATATATATAATAGATAGATAAATGAAATGAAACACACCGTTCATGGAGACGGTAGTCCGTACGCATGCATGAACGCTGTTTTCCATTCCTTATTGTCTTGAATGGAAGTAAGTAGCTGACACACATATATATAAATAAATCCAGTAGATTTACCATGTCATATATTTCATTATTATTCATTATATATACTTTATGTTTTCAATTCATAATGAAACAACCTAATAAGAAGAAGTGAAAGAAGAAATAAAGTTGAAAGAATCGGTAACAGAAATTACCTCTTCTTTGAACAGCCTCTTTGAGATCTCCCTTTAGGGCACTAAAATTGGTCTTTGAGGAAGACCAGAACCTCCAGGATATTGCTAGAGAAGGGTAGAAGATAATTTTTCAAGGTTTGGCCGAGCTTGAAGGCTCAATGTTGTGTGAGGAAGAGAGGGAAGAGGTTCCCTTTTATAAGGGAGGAGAGGGGCACCTTTGGAGTAACTAAAAATATTATTTTATTATAAAGTCAAGTTCGGTTTTAAATAGCTCCAAATTGATTTATTTCGAGGCTAAGGTGGGGATGGTTAGAAATCCTCTCATCCAATAGAAGGTATACATGTTTAGGTTCCTATTTTAACCTTATCATTTAGATTTAACATTATGTTAAATAATTTTACTTTTACCGTGTCTTCTTGTGTTCTTATACTATAAGGTTTATAAACTTACTATATCAAGCCAAAAGAACCCCAAGTTGTTTATTATTAATATATATAACCCTATCTAAGTCATTTGGACGAACCTTAGATTTTTAGGAATAAAATATTAATTAATAATATAATATTTGTTTTAAAAACTATTTTATGTCAATTTTGACACTATTTAGTAATTGATTTTTGTGAAAATCCTAACAGAATGATAAGTTAGAATAAAGATAATTAAATCCATACTAACATGTCATATTAACCTATAAAATTAGATGAATTCATAAAAAGTCTCAAATTATCTTTATTTGGGTATTTATAACATCAATTATGTCAATATTTCATTAATAAGATAATTACTGCATCATCGTTGTGTCATAAATAAATTAACTTATATAATGTCTAAAAATTACAAATAAAATACCATTATGTAGGAAATCTTTTTAGATTTCCAATGAATATTTATAGTCGAATTTATCGTATGTATATCCCCATATTACAAATGATTTACTTATTAAACTTTGATTTTAACTATTTTAACCCTTCTTTAAATAAATTAATAATAAATGTCCTAATATAATCCAAGTGGGCCTAAATGGTCATATTTTATTCCTAAGGTTGTTTTTGGTCGAATTACATTTGTCCAATAGAATTAGGACATGTGTTAGGATAATAATAATATCATTTTTACCCTTAATTAGCCTATTTACTTTTAACCGTGGTAAAAAAAAGTAAAAAGTTACTATTCACCAAAAAATTATTTTCATCTCATTGAACCACATTTTACTTACTGACATCAACCGTGTCTCTCGTATTTTCGAAATTCCACTCACAGAAGCGGTAAAATTATGTTTTATGAAGAATTCAGTTTTTTAACTACCACTTAGTGGTTTCACTATTCATCAAAAAATGAATGCTTCCAGAAAAATACCAAAAATTAGATCTAAGCTATATTTGATATTATGAATTCAAAAATGATGTCTATTTTATCAAATTTAAAACATATAAGTTGATTTAATTAATTTAAAAATTAATTCCTGTCGTCAAAAAATAGTGTGTTCTTAAGTGATAATAACTATCAAAAGATTGACACTTGTTTATGACTGGTTTAAATGTGAAATTACATCCAATGAACAACATTGTATTAAATTGTAAAAATATATTCTAAATATACTTTAAAACCTCTCAAATTATTAATTTATCACTATTAATTATTTCGATTAAAAAATTTGTTTTTAATTAAAATTTATTAATTTTTACTATTCATCAGAATATGAAAGTTATCCGAAAAGTACCAAAATTTCACCCTACGCTAATTTCGATATTCCGAATCCAAAAATGAAGTCCATTTTGGAAGATAAAATTTCAAAAATTGGTTATTACTATTCATAACGACTAGTTGTAATAATATTTTAACACCATATCGTTGTTTAGTGAAACTCGGTATTGCGTACAACACACGCTATCGAGGAAGGTCGTGATTGCGTGTAATGAAAGCCAAGTCAGGGATGCGTGTAGTGCTAGCTCCTTTTTGTGAAGCGTACAACACAAGACATTAATGAAATTAAAAAGAATATTTTTTTATAAAATCTCGGGCTGTTATAATAATTAAATGTGAAAACTATTTTTAGGCATTCTAATGAATTATTTATATAGTTTTATACACTGTTATAAATTGGATATTATTTTAGATGTTGTTTTTGGTGGCCTACTGAGTTGTAATCACAACTTACTCATGTTCCTAAATTTTCACCCTAATAGAATTGATGTTTTTAGTATAGGATAAGAAAAAGTGATCAATATTAAATGGGTGAGTTGGGATGGAGCATGGATGAGGGAACCATACATGGTGCTAGGACCTGATTGAATTTGTCCGTGTATTTTTTATTTTTTTTGTTTTTTAATTAGTCACCTAACCCTTATTTTGGAATGTCATATCTACTACTTCTATTTTGGATATTTTATTCTTGTATTTTTCATCTTGTGAATCTGTTAATATTTTGGTTATCATTATATTATTTGGCTATTATTTATTTATTTATAATTTTTTTCTTATTTGATAAAGAGGAAAATATCCCCCAATGATTTATATTAGACCCTCATTACTTATTAGAAACCTATTTCACATGAGGAGGTATGCTTTAGGTATTATGGTTGACTGGCTTGGGGAACTGGTGTCTGAAACCCGGTTTAGGATGTAAAAAATCGGTACGAAATGAGTTTTCTTTTATTTTCATCTATATCACTATTTGGGAAAGTTTCATGGGAGAATAGGGTGAGCCGAGAATTGGTAAAGAGTTCGTTTATGGGAGTATCTAACCCATGTACAGTGGTAAAATCCAAGTACCCTGGGTGGGATTATTGTTATTGATGTGTTTTATTACATTGAATATTATTTCACATCCATTGATGCACTTGTTGTGTGATGTTATTGCATCTAATATTTTATGATATTTGACTCATGGCTCGGTATAGAATGAGAGTTGATCATAAAAGCATCATTTTAGGCACCAACGAAATATTCGGACATGCATCATTCTAGAAAAGTATTGGGAAAATGATGTTTTAGGGATTAGTTGTTTATTTGAATGTGATTTTATTTCTTTTGTGACGTTTAAGTGAAAAATAGATCCTCCTATGGAATTGAAATATTGAAAACTAATGCACAATGTGTAAAATAAGTTTCTAATGAGAAATTTGGGTTGTGAAAGTGTGTTTACCAATTCTATGCATAACCTAGACGTATTATGGTTAAGGTTAGTGATATCACCTCAGTTTTGACCATGTGGATGGGTATAGTGGATGATTTATTTTGGAATTATATGAATTTTTATAATTGTGTTAATGTTATGAATGTGTCCCAAGCCATGTATTTGGAATTATAGATTCATGCCTCCATGATTATTCTTGTTGATAAGAATATAGGAGGACATGGATGGAAATGTGCCTCTAGTAGTGAAACGTGATGCGCTATTAGTTTTGGGTGAGGGAGATAGAGGGAAGTTCCATGAGAACTTTTCTCAACTAATGTAGTTCATGGAAAGAGACCTAGGTCTAGTGGTGAAGAGTATGTCTGACCTGGAATGGGAGTTTCATATATAGCACACTCTAATTTTTACCAGAGATGGTAGAACTGAGGAAGATGAGTTCTAGATTGAGTCTATCCAGATGATACATGATCACTTAATAACTCTTTCTAAGAGGGAAGTAAAATTGTGCACCAATATGTTACGTGGTCAGGTGAAGAGTTGGTGGGAAATATTGACTTAGGATGTAAAGCTGGATAGTATAGAGCAGAAGGAAAATCAAGAGAAGTTATTATATCACTTTTACCTAGAGACACTCAAGAAGGTAAGAGCAGCTGAGTTTATGAGCTTTAATCAGTGGAATAAGTCTGATATTGACTATAATTGTCTCTTTATAGATCAACTATGCTATTCTCAAACATTATCTAGAGATGAGAATATAGTGGTGAAATTAGTATAGGATGGTATTTAATGTGATATTATTTCCTGGGTGAATATATTTCTGCAGAAAATTTATTTTGAGGTAGTGAATTAAGATCTCATTTCTAAGGGGAACCACAAAGAGGCTTCTAATAGAGGCAAAGTAGTTTTTCTAGAATTTTAGGAGGTGCGACTTAAAGGAGTAGTAAGCTTCATTATGAGAATTTTTACCATTGTATTCGATATTAGAGTGTCCATGGGGAAGGATCAATTTCTTAAGATCTTAATATAGTGATTTTCACCTATGTGGTATACTAGGACACTTTAATAGATAGCTCCCTCAATCACTGGTAGAGTGCCGAGCCTTCGGTAGGATGGGTCGTCTATAGAGTTTCTATAAGAACCCACAAAAAATGGGTTGTGATGGAGCAGCTAGACATAAATAGGGTGAGGGTATTGGGTCTTCAAACCCATATTATTCTAATGGTTTTATTTCTATTCTCCCTGGAGGTTGAGTTAGTAGACGAGGTGCTTCTAAGAAAAAGAAACCATATTAGTACAGTGGTGCATTTTAGTGGGCTCACACTACATCATAGAGAATATGGGTGGGACAGTTTCATGTATTTCAACGTAAACTTATGAAAAAAAAGTTGTATAATTTATAGTTTGGGGTACTAGTCTTGTAGATTCTTTGATAGCTTTATTATTATTTGATATCAGTGCATCTCATTCTTTTATATCTACAAAACTTGTGAATTTTTGGATAATGGAAGTGGAGTTTGTGAGTGGGGTTATGAAGATAGATACAACTTTGGGAGTAAATTAGAGAGACATCTGTTTGTGCAAGGTGTGTTTTATCATGTTTGGGAAGTATCATTTTCTTTGTTATCTATATGTCCTTGACATGTCTTGCATTGACCTAATTCTGGGTATGGACAGGTTAGTGGAATACCACCCCCATAGAGATTGTTACCAAAAGAGATTAAATTTTACATCTTTTGAGGGAGAAAATTATATTCAATATGTAGAGTGGGGTATCATGGAGGGTCATGCAGGAATTATTTATCAACAACTGAGTAAGATCACTGCCCATGTTTCTATTCTTTTTTTGGGTGATAGAGGTATAGATACGAATGTATTTCCACACATAATGGACCTATTCTAGGATATGTTTCCTAAGGACTTCTCAAGGCTATAACCTGAAAGAGATTTGGATTTCAAAATTAACCTCATGCCTCATGCTAAGATAGTTTCTATTCCACCATACATAATGGCACCAATAGAGCTTCATGAGATTAAGAATCAACTTAAAGAGTTAATGGATAAGGGTTTTATCCATATGAGTATGTTTCCTTGGGGTTCAACTATTTTTTTCTAAGAAGGATGACACGACTATGAACTTATGTGTTAATTAACAAAATTTAACCTATATTACTATAAAGAACTAATATCCTTTTCTATGTATTGATGATCTTTGAACCATTTTATAGGAGCTTGAATTTTCTCGAAGGTCTACCTGAGATCATGGTTTTAACAGTTGAGAGTTTGACCTTATAATATATTGAGGACTTATTTAAGAAAAAGGTATAGACTTTACAAGTTCTTCATGATTCCATTTGGGCTGATGAACACTCCTAATGTGTCTATGTCCATGATTAATATAATCTTTCATCCATACCCATATTAGTTTGTGGTTGTTTTGTGGATGAAATCTTGGTGTACTCCAAGATTCATGATGATCATAACCAACATCTTGAAATCATCCTAATTACATTGGGAGAGAATGACCTATAAAACAAGATATTTAACTATAAATTTTGGATCTATTGGGTTCATTTATTTGGTAACATCATATATGAGGATGGTGTGTCAGTAGACCTATAGAAGTTGAAGGCATTGATTTCGTTGGTGTAACTCAAGAATGTTTTCTATATCTACTGTTCTTCTTTATTATTGGGTTATTATCAGAGGTTCATCCTATAATTTTCCCAATTGAAAACACCTATTTTAGGATTGAAAAAAGAGAGAATAATGTTTGAATGGTCAGAACAATGTGATAATGAATTCTAGGAGTTGAATAAGTGCTTGACATAGACACCAATATTGATCCAACCTGAGCTAGGCGAGGAGTATACAATGTTTTTTGATTCTTTTGGGATAGGTATTAGAGTTGTGTTGATGCAGGGAGATCAAGTTGTCACATACGAGTCTTGATAGTTCAATACACATGAATGAAACTACCCTACACATGACCTCGAGTTGGCTACAATGGTTTCTAATTTGAAGTGTTGGTTACATTATCTATTGGGAGATATGTTTACTATGTATACTGATCACAAGATTATAAAGTATATCTTTTACCAATAAGATTTTAATCTATGGAAGTGTAAATGGGTTGAATAAATGAAGTCATTTGATTTTGAACTAGCATATAAACCCAAGAAGGGAAATAGTCTTGGTGACACTTTGAGCTGGAAAACTCAGACCCAAGAAGTTCAAGTGTCTATCTCTAAGTGTATTATAATGATATTAATGGGGTAGATTCATGTTGTGGTTTATGAGGGTTATAATAAAATGGTTATTATATCTGTTTTAGTAGAGTCTAATGATCTGAGCCAGATTAGATATAGGAAGTATAAGGATCTGGAGTGTTTAGCCTTGTGGGAAAACCTTGAAGGTGTGGATTCATCTTTAGAATGGACAATAGATGAAGATAAGATACTATATTCCAGTAATTGGGTTGTTGTGCCTTCATGAATGTTGGGGGGGGGGGGAACTGATGCATGAATTTCATGTCTCAAAGTGGGTGGTGTATCCATGTTTAACTAAAATACATTGTGACCATCATCGATTGTATTAGTTCCCAAGAATGAAAAATTGATTCTACGGTTCATGACATGATGCTACACCAATCAATAGGTGAAAGATAATAATCAATTAATTGGTGGTTTAATACATCCATTACCTATAATAGTATGGAAGTGGGACAAAATTACTTTGGAATTTGTGGTAGGGCTCTTGAGGATTCCTCAAAAGAATGACTCTATTTGGATGGTTGTGGACCGACTGATGAAGCAGTAAATTTCTTTCATATAAAGAAGGCTTTATTAGTGGATCAGTTAGGAGACTTGTATGTTTGGGAGATACTCTAATTTCATGGGGTTCTATAGTGTATAGTTTCAATCCTTGACTCACATTTTATTTCATGCATCTAGTAGTGTTTGTAGAAGGAACTTGATAGATAGGTTATACTACGTACAACATTCCACCAACATATAGATGAGAAGTCATATATTCATATACAGGTTTAAAATCATATGCTACAAGTGTATGTTTTGGAATTCAATGTCTCTTGGGATAATCAATTTTTACTCATTGAGTTCGCCTATAAAAATAGTAATATGGAAACTATACAGATGAAACCATATGAGATACTTTATGGTAGGAAATTAAGATCACCTCTTTGTTTGATAGAGGAAGGCGATTCATAGTTATTGGGACCAAGTCTCATGAAGGAGATAACAAAGTAGGTGTAGATAATTTAGAAAAATATTTCTATAGCTTAGTGTAGATAAAATTAAAATTACGATCGATTTTGATGACCCCTAGAGTTTGTAGTGTGTGATCGTGTGTTCCTTCAAGTATCATCAAGATTAGGTCACTGTAGTATTTAGAGGTAGAGTATGTTGTCCCGCAAATTTTTTGGCCTATTTGAGGTTGTGGATAGAATTGAGGTAGTGGAATACCAGTTGAATCTTCCATAGATTTATACTACTATTAATGGAATTTTTCATGTGTCAAAAATTTGGTGGTATCATCCCAACCCTTTTCATGTGATCAATGTGGACTATATTGAGCTTGAGACTAATGCATCCTTTAAGGAGAATCTAATATGTATATTGGATCACAATGAGAAAGTGTTGTGGGAAACGACAGTGGCGATATTTCATATATTATGTCCACATGGGCGTTCTCAAGAAGAAACTTGGGAGATATAAGTTGATATGGGGACTTAGTGGCATGATCTTTTTGACATTGAATCTTAGAGATGCCTGGGAATATAGCTCCTGGATGAACTGTTCTAAGGTGGGGATTTTGTAAGATCACTACCTTTTATGATGATTAATTGAGATCATTTATAGTCACTCATTTTTTTTATTTTTGATTCATCTTGTATTGGTTTTATCTGGCATTTTTTGGGTGAAATTCGATTTTTTTAGGGATTTTGGGCAGTGCGTGGTTTGTGCACAGTTATCCCAAATTGTGCACCCAACCCCAGAAAAATGTGAAACCCTAAATAGAGTGGAATTTCACATTTGGCACATAGTTTTTCAGATTGTGAACCTTATTTGGACTAACCGCCCTCCCCCCACTGGAGAGGTGCATGATTAGGGTTCACGTTTTGGAAAACCATGCACCTTTGTCTAGGAAATCATGAACATGGGTTTAATTATTCCAAAAATTCACTAAAAATTTATTGAACCCATGTATTAAATACCCAAGAACCCTAACTCAACCCTAAATGAATTTTTCTCTTTTTTGGAGGTTCCTCGATTAATTTCAAGGCTTTAGACCTCCATTCTTGATGAATTGAAGATTAGTTGATGGATATGAACCTCTCCTGGTAAAATATTCTCACCCTGTATGGGTTTCTCCCTCTCTCCCATATTTATCTTGTCCTTTGAAGGGATGTTTTTCTCTATTGGTGATGTATATAGATCAAGGTTTTTGTGGATCTAATCATTTTGATCTTGGATCTAGGTTTCATATCAATATCTCATTCTTTATTGTGATCTTGGTTGTTCCACATGAATTAAAGATATATGTTGGAGATCATCCATTAGCAATCTTGAGATAGATGGTCTAAATTTAAAATCCAATATTCATGATTTAATTTTTTTTATGTAAACGTGAAATTTAATTTACTGTGATTGGTAAATTTCCTTGGAGATTTAATTGAATTAATTTAATTTACAGGTGATAATAAATTGGTTTGAAATTGGGGAAAATGAAATTAGTGAAATTGGATTAATTTATTTGGGGAATTAATTAATGGAATACTGTGACAGTAGAATTCATATGATATTTGGAATGTGTAATTGTTTAATTAATTTGATTATGAATTAATTGACAATGAGGATTGTGATATTTATTTCATAACCTTAATGGGTTAATCAATTATATAATTTAAATATTAAAAAATGGTTTAATGATGAATTACTTATATTATTCCATGTGATTAATGTATTGGCCATGATGTATTTTTATAATTAAAAAGGAATATCATGATGTGAAATTCGATAAGAGGGTTAATGTTGATTAACCTTGATTTATGTGATATAAGTGATGTATGTGTTATTTATTTACATACAAGTGTGGGACACAGAATTATGATCCAAATGTACATATGTGATTGGCTGATATATGAGTCTGGGACAAAGACTGATGCTCCAAATACCCATCGGTGATTTACTGCTAAACGATGTGTGATATAGGGATATATTCTTTGAATACTCATGGGATGATATACATAGAGTTCTAGGCCCAAATTTTTTGCATTTTAATATAGTTCAAAACAATTGTAATATGAATTGAAATGAAATGATAATTGATAGCCATTGTGTTGTGATATGTCATATCCTTTAGATATAGTTTATAATCTTCCATGGGATGATTAAGGTATTGATAGTGTGGTTGCAATCATGAAACTAGGGATTTATGTGGTTAAATTAAAGAATAATGAAATGTGATAACTATTTATTTATTTATTATACTTATTTCTTTATTAAATTGCATAAACTATTATTGACAATATATTGTTTTAGATTTTTTTGGTGGTTTCTTACTAAGTTTTACTCACACCCAACTCAGGTTATCTAAATTGAACCTGAATAGACTTTATATTTAAGGGATAAGATAAGGGAAAGTGCCATGTGTTAGATGGTCGAGTTGAGATGGAGCATGGATGAGGGAACCTTACATGGTTTCATGACCCATTTGGAGTTGATTGTGTCATTAGTTATTTTTTGTTTTTTCATTAGAAACTTGAAAATTATTTTGTAATTTCATATCTACTAATTTAATTTTGGATATTGTATTCCTATGTTGGTCTTCATCTGAAACCACTATTATTCTTGGAATGTTTATATAATTTAGTTATTGTTTCATTATTTCTATTGTTGTGATGCTTTGACAAAGAAGGTATTATCTCCCCCATGAAGAACATTAGACCCTAGATATTAATAATCATCCTTTGGAATACAAATATGCATTCTTGAGGTCATGTGGTCGACTAGGTCAGGGCACCAATGAGTGGAACATGCATCATGACTTCATAGATGTGTTTCTTTTTTTTCCAGAAAATTTTATTTTTTTAAATATCAAATGGATCCAAATGTTAGGGGGAGGTTTTAAGAACCTAAAATAATATTAAAACATAGAAATAGGTGTTGAGAGAAACATCAAATAATCTTTTAGCTGAAGGAAATTATTTTTCAAATACATATAATTTGTGATCATATATTACAATTGGTTCTACATAATTATTTATTTATCACAAATCTTATCCCCTAAAACTTATCTGAAGTAAAAAAATTATCTTATAAATAACTATGTTGATACACTTTAAAATTTTTTATTTTTTTGAATAGGATGTTTAAGATTCACCCACATATATGGATTTTTACGTCCTATTCCCCTCTCAATGGATGAATCTAGTTAAATAGTAGAATAAAATGACTCACAAAGACTTTAAAGTGGTCATTAATTTTGTATAACTCTCAATAATTAACCCTATGATGTTTCCTTCTAACATATAACTCAGGTGATGCATATTATTCAAACATATAGAGTATTTAAATCAAAGGTTTTCTTATGTGATAGAACTACCACATGACCCCCTCTAAAAAAATGGATTATATTAACCCATCTTATTATAATTAAGTATCAATTTTTTTTGTATCTTATTAACATACACAACATCATTATATAAATTTTTTAAAACATCAATGTTATCTTTTATCTCAATTTTTGAAATAATTCATGCCACTAAGGTAGTTTCACATATGTGTCATTATACCCCTACATATTGATCATAGGATTGTGTAACCCCTTAACAATAAAAATTTCTCATCTTGAAAATGTTTCTAACTATGAATGTACTCTTCTTACCTTGCATATCTAATTCATGGTTAATCATATACACCATAATAGTATAGATCTTCCATCATTAAGAAACAATGAAATACCTCTTCCCATTTGTAAAATCTCATTATGAGTAAAACAAATTGATTTCAGGATGTATTTTTGAATGGAAATCCCACACCACAATAAAATAAATTTACGAAATTTCCTTTCCTAGATTGTATTAGTGTAAGTCTCAATTAATTCTATTTTTTTCACCTCTTATGGGTTTAGATTATAAAAACCTATGATTTTGGATATATTTCCCTTTAAATTAATACTATATATGATAAATTGTTTTACACGAAACACCAAACTAAAAAAATTCATGATATATTTTTTAACAATAAAAATTATTAATAATAAATCCTCAATTAAATAAAAATATTTTTAATAAATTTTAAATTCATAAAAAATATTATTTAGAACACCTAAATATTTAAATGGGCATTTTTTTTTAAAAAGAAGTTTTTATTTAAATATTATATTTTCTTCTTAAAATTAGTTTTATAATTTTTTTTAATTTATGTTCTTTAAAATGAATTTAATTTTTAAATTCATTATATTTAAATTATCCTAAAATTATTGTTTGTGATTTTTCAAAAAAAATTATTTAAAGGTTAATACTTAAAAAATACTCATTTTGTTAATACTGTCATTTTTTGACATTATACAAATACAATATTTACATAAGAAATTGTGAAACCATATATACATACATATTTATTTATTTATGAAGTGAAATAAATCATTTAAAGATACTATGCTGAATTTATTAATCCTATGTATAACAATTTGGAAACTTATGTTATTTTTTACTCTTAAAAATATTTTTACTCACTTATATTAAAAGTATTCAATTTTTTTGGAAACTAAATCCATGAAAATGGAATTCATATTTTAGATTGGCATGATAATATTACGTATTATGGTTAATTTCTTTTTTGGGCATAAAATTATGATTAAAAATATTAAAGTTAATGACCATGATAATTGTAGAGACATTGACTCTGATATCCTAGATCTGATGTAAACCTTATTACATTAGTATACGATACATGAAATCACATCCCAAAGAACTGAATAGTTTAGTAGTATTTGTGAAATACATACATACTTGAGTCTTACATTACGTTTAAATACACAAATTACATCATAATATTTTTCAAGAATAAAATCATTCCCTCTATTATATCCTTATATATCAATCATGGTATAATTTATGGATTTCTAGGGGTTGGAAACAAAATAAGGGTGAACTTAAATGTTTATTAAGGTTTAAGTATAATGGAAGTAACTATTAATCATTAAGAAAAATAAATATTGAGAGTGAAATAAGTGAAAAAAAACTCCATTTAATCAAACAAAAATAAGGATCCAGAGTTAAAATCAACGTGAAATTATCATGGATAATAATAAATATGTCAATGTTAATAACTGAAATCACTTTCTATTTAATCAACCACATGAATATCATAACTAGATATGGAATAATTGATATGAAAAGGTAAATAACAAAAAATATATTCCATTTAATCAATAACTGGGAAAAAATGAATCCATAGATAATGTCATTGTGAAAATATCATGGGTAATAAGAAATGAATTATTAATGAAGGTAATGCTTAATTATTAGATTCCATGATCACATGCATCATTATACCTCTACTATCAAGACCTTTGATAAGATGAATTAAAACTTTAGGTAGAAACTCTTTTATTAGTAGCTTAGTTATTCACCTCATGAGGCTACCAATTCATCAAGGGGATATATAATTTTGGGCCCCGCCCATCACTACCGGTTCATATCATTCTTTATATATCGAATAATTGAATTAATTTGGGAAAAATTTTCATCATCATCATAATTTCTTATTGAGTAAATAATACAGATTTATCAATTTTTCCCCAGATAAAAAAATCAATTTTAATATAAAACATATTATGTA
Source organism: Viscum album (assembly GCA_963277665.1). Lineage (NCBI taxonomy): Eukaryota > Viridiplantae > Streptophyta > Magnoliopsida > Santalales > Viscaceae > Viscum > Viscum album. The sequence goes on along the minus strand of OY728132.1, from coordinate 1,898,946,071 downwards.
TAAATGATATATAATTTATGAAATAATCATATCCATGATAAATTAAAGGTATAATTAGAGTGGATTTAATTTCTAATGATCATAATGAAATGAATATTTTAATGGGAAGTTACTAACTACAAAAATGAAACAAGGTAGTGAATGTCAATTCTACACTTGGTCAAAATAATCATAAACCAATAATAGTAATAATAGGGAGGATATTAATAAAACATATAACAATTGTACTAAGAGTAAAGGTTTGTTATTTTTAATTGATATAAATACTATAAATACAAATTTAAAAACATTATTGAGGAAAATATCATTTTCATTTGGAAAATCACCTTTTGAAATTTTAAAAAATTTGAAATAATTTTATTTTAAAATATATTTAATAAAATCCAAAATAATAGGTAAAAATTTATTTTCACAAATACTTGCAATCATTCAAGGTAATCTTTATATAAATTCCATTGGATAAATTCATACATGCCATAAAAGTTAAAAAGTACATTCATTTTATAATATACAATGTTTTGAAAATATCCTCATTTGAAAAATGAAAAGAAAGTTACTTTAAAAAAAGGTTGAAAAGTAAAAATGGGTAAAAATTTCCTTTAAAAATAATAGTAAAATAGTAATAAATTTTTTATTTTTTTAGAAAACATGGTTTTTATTGAAAATAGATTTCTAACTGAAGAGTGAAATGTTTTCAGACTTTTCTAGAAACATTTTCTGAATTATTTTTAGCACCAAAGAGTGGAAAATGGTACTATTATTTGAAAATATCATGAATATCTGGAGGAGAATAAAATAAAATTGGTTTATTAGATAATGAATAAATAATTTCCTTGATCTGAAATTCATGAATAAACAATCTTGATTAGAATTATATTGTGAAATAAACTATTACAATGATCATAACGTTGAAGTGTGAATTAATCAATGAGTAAATAATGTGTATCAATATTAAAGTCAAATAAGTTTTTTGGAAACAAAAGATAATACAAGAAAAATTAATTACACACAAAATCTTATAATTTCAGTGATAATGAAGAAGTAATATAACCCAATGAAAAGAAATTGAATTATGAAATTATTTACCACATGGTAACTTTTAAGTCAAAACCCACTAGATGAAATAATTCAAATTGAAACCTAAAATACAACAAATAAGGAATTATTGAAGATATTACATGATAATTTGTCAGTATATAATCCACATAAAAGAATTTAGGTGGATAACACAACAATATTCTTCAATGAAATGAAATTGAGATGAAATCCCTTACCTCAAGCTTTATTTTGGTTGAACATGATTTATTCTCTTGTATAGTTGTTTTAAACTTGTTATTAACTTATAATAGAACCATTTTAATATTTATAATATCATATATTATTCTTTTATAACATTATTTTGTGTTTTGATCTCGAAATGCCCAACAGTTCTACATCCGACGATGTGTGGACCTGCTTTCCAATGGCAGGTGTTCGCCGGGCGATTTGACCAGTGATGCTTAAGAACTCAAATTGGTCGAGAGGATCGGAAGTTGGGATCATCTCACCCTTTTGGGGGGAATTATTTCCTGTTCTAGGACTCTCTTATAAATTTAAGACATATTTATATGTTCACGAATCTTTGGTTTATACCCAATCATAGTATCCACAGATTACTCTTGGTTGGAAAAGGTCAGCTGAATGCAGGGGTTCAGATTCATTTATTCCTGAGGTTTACCATCCCTCATTGGATTAATGACCCTGAGGAGCCGGAACTCATTGAGGTGGAAATAGGAGTGGCACGGTGAACCGATGTGAAGATAGTCGAATCGACTTGATGTTGGGATTGAACCTCAGGGAGGCTTCTTACGTACCATGCCTAGGAGACAGAGATCAATGTCCACGTAGTTCGAATTGGGGTGTCAGAGAACTGACGTGAAGGTGGATGCAGGGGTCTAATTTTTATCAGGCATGAACCTCATGGAGGCTTCCTACATATCCCTGTGGTAGGGAATCAATGTCCTCGTAGTTCACATTGACTTGGGACTAACGCTCTAAGGCGGCCCAGAGTGATGGATTGGGGTTTACACTCTGAGGAGGCACAGGGTAATGGATTAGGGATTACACTCTGCGGAAGCCCAGGGCGATGGATTGGGGCTTACGTTCTGAGGAGGCCCATAAGAGGATGTCATGGTCGATTCTTACTCTAATCCCACGTGAGTCATGCTCGGTGTGAGAAACAAGAGGTAGCAGGGACCAGAGGATCACGTCGCGAAAGGTGCGTCCGTGAGAAGTGGAGTGGGGCTTACGCATGAGGGTGGCCCATAAAGTCAGGGTTTACTCTGAGATGGATGCCCATGGTGTCTTAATCTTGTCTATCCATGAGGGCATCCCATCTCATTGGTGGGTCGAGGAATATAATTTGGGCCAATGCCTATGTGCAAGTGCACAAGCGGGATAACACTGAGGGCATTGGAATCATTCTGAACAAAGGGAGATAAAAAGTGTGAATTACATGCTAGACATTTGGAATGCAATGAGGGTGGCATGGCGATGGAGGATAACTATTTACCATGTTCGAAACACAGCATCCATATCACATTATCTTGAAATGGGGAAAGACAAATGAGGGTCGAATATTGACCATGTTTGAAACACAGGACCCGACTCAAAATGTTGTCAAACTTCTTCCGGGGCGTTGGCCCACGATGGTAGGTGAGCCGAGGAGGCATGGGACCAGGCCATTAGGGGGTCCCTTCAGACATTTAAAGGAATTAAGATCTGAATGAAGGACATGAAAAGCGTGGGGTGGAGTGATGGAATGTTTGAATGGATTCCAACTCTCTTGAAGTTTTTCCACTATAAACATAACATATGGAATATCTTACATGGAGAAAGAGGCATAAAATTATTTAATGATAGGGTATTCTATAGTTTATAGTCATGTAGAGAGGACTGTTTCCATATAGTTTAACATTATATGGGTAGGAAGAGGGCCATAAAGTTTAACGTCAGGTGGTCAGGACGATGGCCATATGGCTTAACGTCATGTGGTCAGGACGAAATGGTTGGTGTGGGACTTACGCAAGGGCGGACCATTCTGGATGAACCTACCAAAAAGAGCTAGGAAATGTGGTTATAGGAGAGTCATGGGGAGTATCTCAACCCATGGAATTTATAGGACAGATGTTGGGGTAGCACAAGGGTGTAATGGGAAATCTCGACATCCCAGCCCAAAAGGATCAATGTGCGACTATCCATTTTTCATGGGGGTCAATGACGGTAGCGAAGGTACCGGGTAGGGACTATAGCTCGGCACTGAACCTGAGTAGGGGAGCGGGGGCACAACCATCGTGGTATGGACCAGCAAGTGTATAGTATTTTTTACATGGGGGCTGGCCGCGGAGGAGCTAGCCGTGAGGGAGCAGGCCACGAAAGAGCTGGGCGGCAAAGGAGACAACCATAGAGGGGCTATTCGTGAAAGAGGCTATTCGCGAAGGAAATGACCGTGGAAGAGCTGGCCGCGAAGGAGCTTTCCATGAAGGATATAACCATGGAGGAGCTGGCCACGAGGGAGCAGGCCGTGAAGGGCTAGGCCGTGAAGGAAATATCCACGGTGGGGTTGGCCACGAGGGAGCAGTCCGTGAAGGACTAGGCCACGAAGGATTCCTGTTCGCAAAGGGTGTCTACAAAGGGGCTGGTGCCCGTCCTACTTCACGCCCACGGAGGGGTTTCCACCTCCATTTCATGAATGAAACTGGTCCGTGGGGGAGATAACTGTCCGTGAAGGAGATGTCCACACACAAAAGAGATGGACACATGTGGCTCATGGTTTGGTTTCTCCTCTTTGAGGAATAATGCATCCACAGACGATATGCGGTCCGCAGATGGTCACCGAACATTACCACTAGGAAAAAAATTCTCCAGCGTCTCCCCACAAGTTTTCACCCATCCTTCCTCTTTTTTTTATTTTTGGTGCCACTCGGTGGATATTTATAGAGTCGGTAATGAGGAAGTATCTATGCACCAATGGCACTTTCTGGGGAATCCCATGAAGGAATACCCACATGCGGATGACTCGGTCAACCACATATTTTTGGAACCGGGTTTTCTGGAATTGCTCCATAGTTGTGCACCCCTCCTCCTCTATCCTGTGAACAACATTGGTCTGCAGAGGGGGTAGCTCATGGCAGTGGACCGACATGGCACCCATCCTGCTTCGCGCTCGCGGAGGGTCCCCGCCTTTATTTCGCGGATGACACTGGTCCGTGGAATTGCGGGAGGGCAGTCTGCCGAACCAGCCATGTGCTATTGCTGGGAGCTGGTTCACAGACCGGTTCGGTCATTTTCCAAGTGTTGTGGTAATTGGATTTCCCATTTGCGGGATTTTCTAGACCCTATAAATGCCTCCCATCGGAATGGGGTCCGATCGGAATGAAGAGGAGGCCATTGGGATGAAGAGTGGTCCTGAAAATTGATGAGTGATTGGATAATCCTCTAAATTTTTCCTGAGATAAGGGACTCAGCGAGGACAGTACAACTATTTCTAGGATTTTATAGAAAAACCCCAAAAACTTTTTGTCTTTTATTTAAATGCCTTAATTTTTCCTGGGCCTATATAGTGTGGGCCCAGCGGGTATGGCCTCACTTTTGCTAATGTCACCCTTTTCAGGTTTTCGGCCTAACAGGCTTTGTGCCTCTTTTCTTGGGCAGTCAAAAGTCCCACTATCAAGACTATCATTACTGATGTTTTAGGTCAAACAAAATTGACCAAATATGGTGGGGAAAGGGCCCCAATTGGGTTTGGTTGATCAAAAGATGTCCCGGTGTCCTTCAGATGCATGTGGAGGGAGCATGTTTAGATTTGAACGACACACATGGCATGTCTGAAGGCATGGGAGTCACGTTGGCGTACAGAGGTTGGAGGAGCATTGCCTAAAGAAATATTGCATTCGATAGACAGGCCAAGGGTGATCAACATACAGAGCTACTGAGGGCATGGTATGCATAGTCGTGCAAAGGTGTCTTTATGTCAATGGATCTCTATTTCATATGGCCATAGGACTTAATGAAATTACGGCTTATGGAAACCACCATGGGTGGCTTGGAAAATTATGAAAAACACTGAGGGTGGCTTGGAAAGGGTATGTGACATCTGAAAGGTTTTGAGAACATCTGTATTAATCAGGAGTGTGGTCGGGAAACAACTTTCCTACGCATTTAGTTAGCGTAAGGGATGGTTGAAGCTTGGCGCAGATTAAAGTCATGAAGCTGGGACATCATCTAGAATAGAATGACTTCTCCTGGTCCTCGGAAATCCTGTCAGAGACATTCCACCATATTCCGGCAAGATTGTGAAAGAGGTTGGTAAACTGTAGCTTAGAGGGTTTCTGAATCTTGGGAGAGACATGGGAGCTCAGAGGCCAAGTATGACAACCATGATTTTTTTAAAAACATAAACATGATTTATTACATAAAACTTTCCTTGATACAACAAAGAATATTGAGAGGTTTAGGGTCTTTGGGGCTTAGTTTCATTACATAAAAACATAAAACATGTAATACAACATCTTTATTGAAAACTTCCTTTACATGACCACTACATTCCCTTGTACTTAGCATTGCATGGGATAACCTGAGAACATGCATAAGAAAAGGGTGAGCTATAAAGCCCAGTAAGAGAGTACACATGGAATAACATCAGGAGTAAAATACATGTTAGATAATAGGAATATCAATAGAGAATAAAAGAAACATGAACATAAAGGCATGATAAAGCATGGTAATCATAACATGGGAATGTGGCAACAACACTTAACATGGAATTAGCATGAGCCAAGGCTCATTGCGCATGGAGCATGAGTAAATCCTCATTGAACATAAAGCATGAGTAAACCCTCTTTGCACTTGAATTATCATGATTCAACACTCATTGCACATGACGTATCATGATACTACACTTTACCCAATGCATTGGAGCTCTATAAGGGCGCACCCTTTTTAAACATTTCATTTCATGCATAAGTGTGACACATGGATCATAAAACATGGATTCATAAATCATAATCATTTATTCTATGACAAAGGAATGTAAAATTCATACATGAAACTTTGTAATCAATAAGAAAAGGTGCATAATGTTGAATACCCGTGATGGAGAAATGGGCATGGTATTCACTACACAATTACATTGGCTTAGAAAATCAATGCGATTTCGGCAGCGTAACAGCCTGACATAAGAATTCATAAAAATGGTTGATGATATAGAAAGGGTTTCCTCATAATATTTACATGTAATGGAAAGTAATTATTTCATATAGATTCATGTACCAACAATTTTAATGGAATTTAGATTCATGATACAAAAGTTTTTCTTGAATGTAAAAGAGGAGAGAGAAGTTCCATTCGGAATTTTGGCATAGTAACGGGTGTACATGGGAGTAATTTAATGAGAGAGAAAGGGTCTCCCATCATTCAAACATAAAGAGAGAAGTATGAGGGAGGTGAAAAACTATACCCCAACATTTATAATTGAAATTAAAAGGGCAAACAACTTAAAGAAAATTGGACAAAAATGAGAAAGGAAGAAAAAACACTTACTTGGAAGTGTGCATCCAAAGGATAGAAAGAGGCTTGTGAGAGGCTTCTTGGGAGCTTGGGGCACCTTGGGAGGATTCTAGAAAGAGTAGAGAAAAGGTTGGAAGAACCTCAACGGCTTTGAGTGAGGAGGAAGTGGGAGATTGGGTGGTTTTATATAGGAAATGTGAGAGAATTCTTTATTATTTAGGTTTGGGACCAGTTATATTAAATTAATCGAAACCACAAACCATCCCCTGGTTTTTGCCCATGGTTATTTGAAAAGGGAAGAGAGAAAAAATATTATATAAGGCCAAAGTCCGAACTTCATAAAATAATAAGGTTGATTATGTGGAGGTGAGTCACACTCCAATAGAAATTAATTAAAAAAGGCAAAGTGTTGAATAAGTCTTGAGGGGTCCATTAATGCTTTGAAAAGTAAGAAAAACAAACCCAAAACCAAATTATTTTAATGTTAAAACATATACTGTCCAAACATAAATATCATAGTATTTTATTACATCACTATTGGGTCATTATGAAGTCATAAAACACATTATATATTTAAACGACATTTAATTTTTACCCAAAAATTTGATTGTCTCAGAAAATTATGAAAAATTCACCGTTGGATAATTTCGACGTCCTAATTCCAAAAGTAACATTTATTTTATCTAAATAATTTTCTAAATATGTGAAATTTCACTTTTAAAATAAAAACCGACATTTATCGAAAACTCACGGGTTTTGACAGAAATGGCTTTCAAACAATAATAAAAATTATAATTGCAATCATAAAATTATAAGATCATTTATATTAAATAAAAATTAATTTAATAATAATATTATTATTTTATTAAAATGTTATTTAATTCAATGTTTTTTTAATTTAATAAAATATATTTCTTAATTAAATAATAACAAAAAACACCATTTGTACTTTAAAAACTATTTACAATGTATCAAAAATGACAAGAAATTATATTCATTATTATATAAAAAAACATAATGTATATGAACATAGTACTGCTTATTTGTTACATAACCTCTTAAAACAGCCGCATAAGATCTAAGGGTAAGGTGTGCGATGGTGACAGACTCTTGGGGTGGCTCGGATAACATTACTTGAGTGGTAATTTCAATCAACTTCCACTTTTCCCATAGACAGTCATGTTCGAGCTTGACATGGTGAAGCTCAGCTTGGGCTTGGTCAAGAGAAAATCCCAAGGATGCCACCGCTTTTATGAGATCTGGCAAATGGGATTCGTATGGAGCAATTCTACTGGACGAGGCCATCGCTTCTTTTTTCTGAGTAAATTGGATTTGTTAAAGTCTTGTATTTATACTAATCATGTGATCACTATTCAACGACTATAAAAGTAACAGTCACAATTTTTATCATAAAACCAAAGAAGTTGAAATCTTATAAAAACATTTAATATAAAAAGACATTGAATAAGATCAAGAGGGATTTTCCATTAATGAAACTTTAGGTCGTTACAATATTCCCCCTTTATGAAATTTCACCCTCGAAATATTCCTTTTCCCACACTAAAACAAATGTGGGTAACTCAGCTTCATCATATCCTTCAATTCCCAAGTCGCTTCTTCAAACTTGTGGTTTCTCCACAACACCTTGAAAAGGGGCATTGACTTATTTCATAGAACTTTTTCTCTATGATCTAAGATCTTCACTGGTTTCTCCTCATAAGAAAGTTCGTCTTCCAAATGTACCACCTCATAAGAGAGTACATGTGAAGGGTCTGGTATGTACTTCCTTAAGAGGGATACATGAAAGACATCATGTACTTTTTCCATGGCAGGTGGAAGTGCTAGTCGATAGGCCACAGCCCTGAAATGATCAAGAATCTCAAAGGGGCCGATGTACCTTGGACTTAACTTCCCTTTCCTTCCAAACCTCATTACCTTCTTCCATGTAGATATGTGTAAAAACACCATGTTTCCAACTTTAAACTCAAGGTCGAGTCGACGATAATCTGCATAACTCTTCTATCGACTCTGGGAAGCCTTGACATGCTACTGAATTGTTTTCACCTTCTCCACCATTTCTTTTACCATTTCTGGTCCAAGCATCTTACGTTCACCGACCTCATCACAACATGCCAGTGTTCTGCACCTTTTCCCATACAGGGCTTCATATGGTGCCATTTGGATGCTCCAGTGGAAACTGTTATTATAAAAGAACTCAACCAGAGGAAGATGTTGATCCCATCCTCCTTTAAAGTCCATTAAGCATGCTCTCAACATATCAGCAAGTTTTTGGATAGGCCGCTCGTATTGGCCATCATTTTGAGGATGATAGGCCGTACTGAAGTTTAGTTCAGTATTTAGAGCATGTTGAAGACTCTTCCAAAACATAGAGGTGAATCTTGGATCTCGGTTAGACACAATAGATAGTGGTACTCCATGAAACCTTACCACTTCGCTGCAATATATTCGTGCCAGTTGATCCAAAGAGAAATCCTCCTGAATAGCAATGAAGTGTGCAGTCTTTGTAAGACGATCCACAGCAACCCAGATTGCATTGTTGCCTTTGGATGTCCTTGGAAGTCTGGTGAAAAAGTACATGTTGATGTTCTCCCATTTCCATTCTAGTACGGGCAATGGCTGCATCATACCCTTAGACTTCTGCCTATCTACCTTTACATGATAGCACACCAGGCACATTGATGTATATTCAGTGATCTCCTTCTTCATATTATCCCACCAAAAGTTTTCTCAGAGATCTCGATACATCACTGTGCCCCCCTGGGTGAGTAGAGAAATGTGAACTATATGCATCATCTAAAAGTTCCTTCTTCAGCTCCGGACTTGATGGAACACATAGTCTTTTCCCAAAACTCACAATTCCTTCTTTATTAACATTAAACTCCTAGGATTTACCCTTTTTGATAGCTTCAATTTTTTCTGGAATTTCCACATCATCCTTTTGAGCATCCTTTAACATTTCCAAAAGACATGGTTGAGAAATAATTTGTGAAAGGATTAATGATGTTCCCTTGTTTATGATTCCCACATCCATCTTCATCAAGTCTAAGAAGATTGGATCCTTCTCAATTCTCATCATTGATAGAATTGTTGGGTCCTTTCTACTTAGGGCATCTGCCACCATGTTCGCTTTCCCAGGGTGGTAATGTATTGAAAAGTCATAATCCTCGATGAGCTCTATCCATCTTCTCCGGAGCATATTATGCTCTTTCTGTGTGAATATATATTTTAAGACTCTTGTGGTTAGTATATATCTCACATTTCTCTCCATAGAGATTATGCCGCCTGATTTTCAAGGCCAAGATCACCACCACCAACTCTAGATCATGCGTTGGATAGTTTCTCTCATGGATTTTCAACTGCCTTGAGGCATAGGATATCACTTTATCATTCTGCATCTACACACATCCTAAGCCCTTCTTCGAAGCATCATTACCACAAAAAGCTCCCCACTTGTTGGTAAAGTGAGCATAAGGGCATTGATAAGCCTCCTTTTCAAGTACTTGAAGCTTTCTTCGCATTCATCACTCCAAGAAAAATTTATGCCCTTTCGAATTAGCTTGGTATGAGGGTTGGACAATCGTGGGAAATTTTTCACAAATCGTCGATAATATCTAGCTAACCCCAAGAAGCTACGGATATCCGTTATTGATGTTGGACTCGACCATCCCACAATTGCATCTATTTTGGAGGGGTCCATAGATATCCCATTGCTTGTGATTATATGGCCCAAGATTGAGACCTCCTTCAACCAGAACTCACTCTTGCTGTACTTGGCATAGAGCTTCTCCTTGCGCAAAGTCTCTAGTATAGTTTTTAAATGCTCCTCATGATCCTCCATGGTTTTGGAGTATATTAGAATATCATCTATAATGACTACAACAAATTTGCCAAGGTAATCTCTAAAGAATCTATTCATCAAGTCCATGAATATTTCTGGAGCATTGGTGAGTCCAAAAGGCATTACTATGAATTCATAGTGCCTGTATCTTGTACAAAAAGCAGCCTTGAGAAAATCTTCCTTCTTCACCCTTACTTGATAATATCCCTACCGCAAATCCAACTTGGAGAAGTATTGTGCTCCACACAGCTGATAAAACAAGTCATCGATCCTTGAGAGTGGATACTTGTTCTTTATCATGATTTTGTTAAGTTCACGATAATCGATGCGAAGCTGCATTGACCCATCCGTCTTCTTGACGAAGAGGACTGGTGCACCCCATGGTGAAGCACTTGGGCATATAAAACCTTTATCCAGATTCTCCTATAGTTGTTTCATCATCTCTTAAAGCTCAACAACAACCATTCTATATGGAGTATTGGATATTGGTAGCGCCCCAGGTATAAGTTCAATTGAGAACTCAACATCTCTTCTAAGAGGAAGACCAGGCAGTTCCTCAGAAAACACTTCAGTGAATTCCCTCACAATAGGCATTTCTTCAAGATGGTTCTTCCTTGGACTCAATCATCTGAGCAAGATACACATTCTCATAAGGCAGTAATATCCATGCTTGAGATGATGGATCTAAAGGAGATTCATCTTCCTCCTGACACTTGTAAGGAATCGGGGGTCAATTCTCCCCATGGATTTTGATTTCCCTCTCCCGACAATTTATATTTTCTCTATATAAGGAAAGCCAATCCATGCCAAGAATTGCATCAAATTACACCAGAGGGAGTATGATTAGGATCTCTAGGAAATTCAATCTACAGATTATAACAGGGGAGGAATTATGTTCATGGGATGCAATGATTGACCCATTTTCCATACTCACTGACATCTTTACTTCCATGATTTGTGGTGGATATGGGATTGTTCTACTAAAATTTCAAGATATAAAAGAATTTGTAGAACCTAAATCCAATAGTACGTTCACTATTCTTGAATGAATAACTGGCGTACCTATCACCACTTCGTTTTCAGGGTTCACTTTGGAAGAAGTGATGGCAAAAGCTCTACCTCGCTGTCTTTGAGGTTGTTGGTTGCCTCCGAAAACAGTTGGATTAGGGCACTGATTTGCAAAATGACACGTTTTTTTTCATTTGTAGCATTTAACTACGCATTGAGGTTCGAATGGAGTGTTACTCTCCTCTGTCACATCCGTGGGTCCTTCTTGCCAACAGTTAACAGCTAGGTGACCTTTTCTTCCACACCTGAAGCATTTTCTCGTCCCCTTAAGGAAATTTCCAGGGTGCTTCATTCCGCACTTTTTTCAACTGGGGTGATGGTTCTTCATAGCACTGTTGGATTTATCCATCAGACCACCAGCATTTAAGTCCACCTTATTCTTCTTGTCCCCATGATACCCCTGTGATTCCCCGATCTCCATTTCGACCTTGAGGTCACATCGGACAATTTCCTCATAGCTATCGAAGTCACGGATCGCTAATGCTTTCCGCAAGCTAGGCTTCGGCCCACCAAAAAGCGGTCAACCTTGCATTCGGGGGTGACGACAAAGCCAGAAGCATATCATGCAATCCTTGTGTAGTTCTCCTCATATGCTCTAAAAGATTCTTTATCTTTTTTCTTGAGGGAAAAGAAATCCCTTTCCATATTAAGTCGGAGGGTGCGCAGAAAATATTTATCAAAAAACATCTTCCGGAAATCCTTCCATTCCAACTCCTTGATATCCTCCTCAGGCTTCGTATTTCTGATCAACGTCTACCATTGATCAGCTTCACCATCCATACGATAAGCCTCTAGGTGAACCTTCTCTTTTTCAGAACATTGGAGGATGGAGAATAACTTTTTAATGGAGTTGATCCATTGTTCAGCGATCGTGGGATCAGATGATCCACTAAAAGTAGGAGGCCTTTGTCTTATGAAGCTCTCGATAGCGACTTGTTCTTTCTTAGTGGGGGGGGGGGGGGGTTGAACATTCCTCTTGACCCTTGTTTCTATTCAAAACTTCAGTTAGCTGAGAGAGAAGCGGGGGAAATTTCGCGATTCCCACTCCCATTGGATTTGGCATCTCATTAGTACAGTCATCACACTGATCTTCACAACGGTAGTTAGGCCGAGTCCTCCTATTAGCGACCATTGGCTGGAATAAAAAGAAAGTTAGGGGTAACACATAAAGGGTAATTCAAAGACAAAAGTTGATGACTTATAAATAATCTTTTATTTCCTTACTCAAGAGTCTATAGGCTTCAATCTAGGATTTTCATGATTTACTTTTTAACATATATTCACAGGGGAATTTTTTTAATTCCCTTTAATAAGGGTTCATACTAAGCTTTTGAATTTATCAAAACATATCCCCCATGAGTGACGTAACCAAGAGTGCAGCAAGACCCGTTGTCGTACACCAGTTCCAGTTCGAGTCTAGCTCAAAGCGGTGTTTTCGGGTTTTACCCCTTGGATACATCTGTGCCAGAGCCGCCTCTACCTACTCGTATCCTGACAGGGATTTATTTGTTTGATAAAACACTTACTCAGAACATACCAAAACATAGTGATGTTTTTATTATACCTAGTCTTGTGTCTAAGGCATTACTGGGGTTTCCTAATCCAAAAAATAACTAAACCTGTCATCTGATACCAACTATGACAACCCATCTTTTAATACAAACGTAAACATGATTTATTACATAAAACTTCACTTGATAAAACAAAGAAGATCTAGAGGTTTAGTGTCTTTCAGGCTTAGGATAATTACATAAAAACTTAAAACATGAAATACAACATCTTTATTGAAAACATCCTTTACATGACCACTGCATTCCCTCGTACATAGCATTGCATGGGATAACCTGAGGACATGCATAAGAAAAGGGTGAGCTTTAAAGCCCAGTAAGAGAGTACACATGGAATAACATGAGGAGTAAAATACATGTTAGACAATAGGAATATCATGATATCATAAAAGAAACATGAACATAATGGCATGATAAAGTGTGATAATCATAACATGGAAATGTGGCAACAACAATTAACATGGAATTAGCATGAGCCAAGGCTCATTGCACATGGAGCATTAGTATATCTTCATTCCACATAAATAAAAAGTAAACCCTTTTTGAACTAGAATTAGAATGAGTCAACACTCATTGCACATGACGTATCATGATACTATACTTTACCCAATGCATTGGAGCGCTATAAGGGCGCACCATTCTTAAACATTTCATTACATGCATAAGTGTACCACATGGATCATAAAACTTGGATTCATAATACATAATCATTTATTCCATGATAAAGGAATGTGGAATTCATACATGAAACTTTGTAATCAATAAGTAAAGGTGCATAACGGTGAATACCGATGATGCAGAAATGGGCATGGTATTCACTACGCAATGACATTGGCTTAGAAAATCAATGTAATTTCGGCAGCGTAACGGCGTGACATAAGAATTCATTAAAACGGTTGATGAGAGAGAAATGGGTTCCTCATCATATTTACATGTAATGTACAGTAAAGAGGTCAAATAGACTAATGTCCCAATAATTGTAATGGAATTTAGATTCATGAAACAAAACTATTGCTTGAATGTAAAAGAGGAGAGAGAAGTTTCTTTCGGAATTTTGGCATATTAACGGGTGTACATGGGTGGAATTTAATGAGAGAGAAAGGGTTTCCCATCATTCAAACACAGTTAGGGAAGTATGAGGGAGGTGAAAAACCATACCCCAACATTTATAATTGAAATTAAAAGGGAAAAACAACTTAATAAAAATTGGACAAAAATGAGAAAGGAAGAAAAAACCCTTACTTTGAAATGTGCTTCCAAAGGCTAGATAGAGGCTTGTGAGAGGCTTCGTGGGAGCTTGGGGCACCTTGGGAGGATTCTAGAGAGAGTAGAGAAGTGGTTGGAAGAACTCAAAGGGCATTGAGTGAGGAAGAAGTGGGAGCTTTGGTTGGTTTATATAGGAAATGTGAGGGAATTCTTTATTATTTATGTTTGGGACCCCTTATATTAAATTAATCCAAACCACAAAACATCCCATGGTTTTTGCCCTTGGTTATTGGAAAAGGGAAGAGGAAAACAATATTTTATATGGCTAAAGTCCGAAAATCTTAAAAGAATAAGGTTTCTTATGTGGAGGTGAGTCACACTCCCATGGAAATTAATTTAAAAAGGAAAAGTGTTGAATATGTAATGAGGGGTCCATTAATGCTTTGAAAAGTAAGTAAAAACTACCCAAAACCAAATTATTTTAATGTCAAAACATATATTGGCATAACATAAAGATCATATAGTTTTATTACATCACTATAGGGTCATTATGATGTCATAAAACACATTATATATTTAAATGACATTTAATTTTTACCCAAAACGTTGATTGTCTCAGAAAATTATGAAAAATTCACCATTGGATAATTTCGACATCCTGATTCCAAAAATAACATTTATTTTAACTAAATAATTTTCTAAATGTTTGAATTATCACTTTTAAAATAAAAACCGATATTTATCGAAAACTCACGGGTTTTGTCTTTCGAACCTTAATAAAAATTATAATTGCGTTCATCAAATTATAAGATCATTTATATTTAATAAAAATTAATTTAATAATATTATTATTATTTTATTAAAATATTATTTAATTCATAAATCCCTTAATTTAATAAAATATATTTCTTAATTAAATAATAACTAAAAACACCATTTGTACTTTAAAAACTATTTACAATGTATCAAAAATGACTAGAAATTATATTCATTATTATATACAAAAAAATAATTTACATGAACATAGTACTAATTATTTGATACATAACCACTTAAAACAGCCGCATAAGACCCAAGGGTAAGGTGTGCGATGGTGACAGACTCTTGGGGTGGCTCGGATAACATCACTCGAGTGGTAATTTCAATCCACTTCAACTTTTCCCGTAGATGGTCTCGTTCGAGCTTGACATGGTGAAGATCAACATGGGCTTGGTCAAGAGTGAAGCCCATGGTTTCCACCTCTTTTCTGATCTCCGACAAATGGGCTTCATATGGAGCAATTCTACTAGACGAGGCCATCGCTTATTTTGTCTGAGTAAATTGGATTTGTTAAAGTCTTGTATTTATACTAATCATGTGATCACTGTTCAACGGATATAAAAGTAACGGTCACAATTCTTATCGTAAATCCAATGAAGTTGAAATCTTATAAAAATATTTTATATAAAGAGACATTTAATAAGATCAAGTGGGATTTCCCATTAATGAATCTTTGGGTCATTACACCAAGAGGCATATGGAGAGAAGCATTGCCTAAGGAAATCCTGCATTTTGTAGATGGGCCAGGGTGATCAATATGCAGAGCCACTGAGGGCATGGTATGCATAGTCATGCCAAGGTGTTCTTAGGTCAATGAATGTATTCCCCTGATAGCCAAGCATCTTCAAGGACATTGATATCTGGGACCACCAGGGGTGGCTTTTGAGAGTCCAGCTTTTTCCTGAGTATATAGTATGCTTTATGATGAAAGGGTTCCTAGATATGGGGGAAAAGTCTAGACTGAACTTCCTGAGAATGGGTGATGTAATACCTTCTCACGTGGGTGTGAGACGGTGGCTTGTGCTGGTCTAACCCATGCACTGAAGGATAGAGAAAAGACTCTGTTCCTTACTGAACCTGTAATGGGTATGACCGTGCAGTTTAGCGTCATACTGTAAAGATGTAGAGCATTATTAAAGGAGGTTGTGCAGTTTTACATCATGTAGCAAGGACGGGGGAAATTTTTCTTTCCTTTTCCACTACTGTGCAGTTTAACGTCGTGCAACAAGGATGATTGACTGTGCAGTTTAATGTTGGGTGGTAAGGACGAGGAGCATCATTAAACAAGTGAAACTGATTTTTGTTGGAGGCATTCCCATGGATGTTTAATTCTTGGTCTTTGCATATTTACGCCAAGTGTCCATGATGTGATCCGTGCCGTTTGATGTCGTGCGGCAAGGATGTAGTTAAAAATGCCGCCCCTAATTAGAATGTAACCATGTCCAAGACGTGGATGTGGGTTGATGGTGTAAATCATGGTTCTGAGGCTTCCTAGATCAGGGGAGATGACACAGAGGCCATGAGGCCAGTAAACGTACGAAGCTAGGAAGAGTATCGCCCAGGGAAATCTTACCATTGGTAGACGGGCTAGGGGATATCAATATGAAGAGCCGCTGAGGGCATGGTATGTATAGTCATGCAAAGGTGTCTCCGAATCGAGGACTTTCCACTTCCGATGGCCATGAATGGTTATGAAGATCCACATTTATCCGGGCCACGAAGTCTGTCATTGGGTAAGTAAATATCTGGGCATGTCGGGGATATTCGTCCCTAGTTTCTGTTAAAGCTTAGAGATCTCCCTATGTTGATTTATTTTGCGTACAGGGGTGTACCTTCACTCCATGCAGTTTAATGTCGTGCTGTAAGGACGAGGTAATCCTAGTTTAACGGCCATAGAGCTCGGACCATTGGGTGACTATTACTGCAGTCACTCAAAGGATAACTGGGTCAACATGCTCTGATATACATGGAACAAGGTGGGGGATGAAGGTTGTAAATTGGAACTTTGAGTTTTCCCAGATCAGGAGGTGTGGTGTGGGGGATATGAGGCCAGTAAGAATACGGAGCTAGGAAGAGTACCGCCCAAGGAAATCTTGCCTTTGATGGACGAGCCGGGGGATATCATTATGCCGAGCCACTGAGGGCATGGTATACATAGTCCTAAAAAGGTGACCCAGGGTCGATGACTTTCCACTTCCGATGGTCGTGAATGATTATGAGGATTTGTGGTCACTCATAGTACAGAGTTTGGCATGTGGGGATAATGGTGTCCGAGTGTACAAGAAACATCATCACTACAATTGTCCATTGAGTCAAATTACCCTAGTCCTAGCTTGATTTTCATTGATGTGGGTCGCTATATGAACCACCGGTGGCCACATAGGCTAGCCCGGTAGGGATACCCTGGCAACACATGGATGTGAAGAGGGGACGAACTTGTAAACCACTTCACCATAAACTTCTGGATCAAGAGGTATGGTATGGGGGCTCTGAATCCGGTAAGCGTACGAAACTAGGAAGAGTGTTGCTTGTGGAAATATTCCCTTTGGTAGACGAGCTAGGGGATATCATTATGTAGTGCCACTGGGGGCATGGTATGCATAGTCATGCAAAGGTGTCCATGGGTCTTTGACCTTCCACTTCCGATGGCAATGAATGGTTATGAAGATCCATAATTTTCTGGGTCGTGGAGTCTGATGTATGGAGAGGATTCATCCAATAAGTGAAAAGATTATTTCCACCTTATTTAGCCATATGTATTAAGTAGTTTGCGATGAACTCCATGTAGTTTAACGTCATGCGGTGAGGACGCAGTCCGTTCAGTTTATCGTCATGCGGTGAGGAAAATGTACGTGCAATTTAATGTCATGCAGTAAGGACGAGGTATACACCCCATGTAGGTCTGGTCTGTACATGGGGGGAAGGGGTTATTCTTAACATTATTGTCAATGCAGTTCAACGTCGTGCGACAAGGACACAAAAAAATACACCCTATGTAGGTCTAGTCCATACATGGGGAAAAGGGATCATTTTTAACATTATTCCGGGGGCTGGGCCAGTACGGGGAATCCTTGCGTCACTAATTATCATGTGAGGGTAAGAATCAAGCCGCACATAGTTCTCTAGAAGAAGTACACCCCGTGCAGGGCTGGTCCATACACGGGGGAAAGGGACATTGACTAACTTTTATTTAATTTCATTTGGAGGTGGTTGGGCCAGGACGGGGAACCCTGGAGCCACTAATTATCCTGCAAGGGTAGGAATCCATCCATATGTAGTTCTCTGAAATAAGTACACCCCATGCAGGTCTGGTCCATACACGGGGGGAGAGGGGAATTGTTAAAACTTCTTTTCTGTGCAGTTTAACGTCGTGCGGTGAGGACGATGGAAACACCTCGTGCAGGTCTGGTCCGTACACAGGGGGGGGAAAGGCATTATTAACTTTTATTTGGGAGGGGCTGGGTCAGGACATGGGATCTCGACATCACTGTGTATCCTACGAGGGAAGAAATCAATCCGTACATACTTCTCTGAAATCCATGCAGTTTAACGTCATGCGGTGAGGACGAGGAAGAAACCTCGTGCCGGTCTGGTCCGTACATGGGGGGAAGAGGGCATTTTTAAATCTTATTATTCCTCCAGTTTAATGTCGTGCGATAAGGGCGAAATCCATACAGTTTAACATCATGTGGTCAGGAGAGGGGTATTATTAGATTCCATGCAGTTTAACGTCATGTGGTAAGGATTAAATCCATGCTGTTTAACATCATGGAGTGAGGATGAACTCCATGCAGTTTAACGTCATGCGGTGAGGGTGAAATTCTCTTAGTTTAAGGTCATAGAGTTTGGACCATTGAGTGCTTGGCAATTTAACATCATGCAGCTCGGACGAACTCCATGCTGTTTAATGTCATGTGCTGAGGACGAAATGCTCTTAGTTTAAGGTCATAGAGTTTGGACCATTGGGTGCTTGGCAGTTTAACGTCATGTAGCTTGGACGATTGACCATGTAGTTTAACATCGTGTGGTTAGGATGAGATGATCTTAGTTTAAGATCATAGATTTTAGACCATTGGGTTCTTGGAAGTTTAACATCATGTAGCATGGATAATTGATGCTTTTAGTTATTATGCGAAATACATCTTTAGGAATCTCACATTTGTAAGAGCGGTTGTAAATTTTCTGTCCATGGGGATCAGTGTATATGCTCTGTTGGAGTAGACCTTGTGTACAACGTAATGTCCCTCCCACTTGGGCTCCAGCTTTGGAGGCTTCTTGTCGGGTATCATTGGGTCCGGAGGACCAACAATAATTCCCCTTACATGAAAGACCGAAGATGAACCTTTTCGTTGAAGGCTCCTGTGATCTGGTTCTAGTATACCTCCAGATGGTGAAAAGTGTGCAAACGATTATCGTCTAGCTATTCCAATTCACCTAGTCGCTTTTCTGACTGCTCATCATCGGATAATTGATCATAGATGGAAACACAGAGTGAGGGAAGTTAGAGTTCAATGGGAAGGACCGCCTCTGTGTCGTACACCAATGAGTATGGGGTGGCCCGAGTTGTAGTGTGGACTGTGGTTTGATAAGCCCACAATTAATGGATGATTTTATCTGGCCTTGACTTCTTGTCTTTGTCCACCATTTTCTAGAGAATGTTGGACAAGGTCTTGTTGAAAGCCTCTATCTGTCCCTTGGCCACTGCATGGTAGTGGGATGAGTGGTTATCCTTGATACCATACTCATGGTACAGTTTCTCAAATTTAGAAAAGCAAATGTTGGTGTTGTTTTCTATCAATATGGTATGAGGGACACCAAATCTGGTGATGATATTGGTCTTCACAAAGCTGACAATATTTCTTTCCCCAACATCCTTGAGGGGTATGGCTGCTGCCCATTTGGAAAAGAAGTCAGTTTCTGTGAGGATATACTTCAGCTGTTTTTCTGTGGTGGCAGGATATGGTCCCACAACGTCCATCCCCCAGACAAAAAATGGCCAGGAGTACTTGGATTGATGAAGTAACTCCGGGGGTTGGCCTATGAAGTTGGAATGTATCTAGCATGGGTGGAATTTTGCGGTAAAATGCTCACAGTCTCGTGCCACTGTGGGCCAGTAGTACCCAAGTCTTCGAACCTGATGGGAATGATTGGTCCCCGGTTGATGTGCTCCACACAGTCCAGAATGTACTTCATTCATCACAGCATCAGTTTCTTCTCCATCAATGCATCTGTGGAGCACTCCATCGAGGCCACGTCTGTAGAGGAACTCTTGCTGACCCACACTGCCATATAGAACAAAATTGATTTCCCTTCTTCGTATTTTCTCTCATTCAACCCTATCTGATGGAAGTTCTCCCTGTTGAAGGTAGTTTTCAATGGAGGTCATCCAGCCGGTGGCAGGAGCATATGGCTCGGGGACAAGACTAAATTCATGGATTTCTTCCATCTTGGTCTAAACAAATTGCAATACCATTTGACAGTGAGCAATAATGATAACTGTTTCATCCCAACCTGGGTCAGCTAGGGCTGTGGCCTCGTTGGCTAATGTATTTTCCTAGGCATTCTAAGACATGGGAATATAGATCAATGTTGGTTCTATGGAGAATTCCTCCATTAACCCTCAGACCCAGTAAAATAGGGGGATTAGCTCCTCCTTTTTAATAGCATAGTCACCATTGACTATCTTGATGACCAGTCCCGAGTAACCTTTTACCTTATGGTGCTGTACTTGTGCCTGGAGTGCGAGTTCTGGGCCTGCAATGAGATCTTAAAATTCTGCTTCATTGTTCATACATCCTTCTGATAGGAGGAAGGAATATGGAAAGACTGCCTTTTCTAGGGACACCAGCATTATTCCCAAACACACTTTGTTGAATTTGGGATCTTCCATCCTCTTCTAGGTTGGGCTTTGGGATGCGCCTTCAAATTACATTTCCCATGTTGGGAGCTACTCTTGAACTGTGAAGATGTTTTCATCCAGTAGCTTGATGTTCGAGGCAGTTTTCCCCGTTCAGGGGTGCTCTGCTAGAATGTTTTCTAATGCCTGACCCTTGATGGCTTTTTGAGGAACAAACTGGATGTCAATCTATTGCAGGATGACCGCCCATTGGGATAGTCGTTCGGTTAGCATCAGGTGGATGAGGATGTACTTGAGAGGGTTACTCTACGAGATCAAATGGACTTCATGATGCTACAGATAATGTCGCAACTTTTGAACTGCGAAGACCAAGGATAAACAGCTCTTCTCAATGTTTGAGTATCGAGACTCAGCATCAATCATTGTTCGGTTGAGGTAATAGAGACTGTTTTCACTGCCCGCATCATTATTTTGTCCGAGGAAGGCTCCCAGTGATCGGTCTAAGGCTGTCACATACAAGATGAGAGGCCTTCCCTCAACCTGGGGCATGAGCACCAGTGGGCTTAAGAGGTACTTCTTCAAGTTGTCGAACACCTCTTGGCAATCATCCATCCTTTGGTATGTGACCCCCTTCTTCATTAACCTGGTAAAGGGAAAACATTTTCCTACCTGGTTGGCTATGAACCACCTAATATAAGCTAGGTGTCCTAGGAATCCCGTCAAATCGGTGAGATTTTGGGGAGGTGGTAATCCAATGATAGCCTTTGTCTTCTTAGGGTCGACTTCGATGCCACGATGGCGTACAACGAAGCCAAGGAATTTCCCTGAGGTAACCTCAAAGGTGCATTTCAAGGGGTTCATCTTCATTCTATACTTTCAATGTTTGTTGAAGAAGGTCTCAAGGTATGACAGGTGATCTAAGCGCTATCTGGACTTGACTACCAGGTCATCCACGTAAAATTCTAACGAATTTCCCCAAGAACAGTTTAAAGATCCAATGCATGGAACACTAATATGTGGCGCTGGAAATCTTTAGACCAAAGGGCATGACCCTGTAACAGAATACCCCTTGAGGGGCCCTAAAGGAAGTGGCTTCTTCATCTTCTCAGGCCATCCAGATTTGATTATATCCAGAATAGATTTCCATGAAGGATAGAGCCTCGTACCTGGCCGTCGCATCGAATAATAATTCGGTGATCGGGACCGGGAAATCATCTTTTGGACAATTCCTATTGAGATCCCTAAAGTCAATGCAGATGTGGACTTGTCCATTAGTTTTCTTGATAGGGACAATGTTGTCCAACCAAATGGGGTACTAGACGTCCCAAATGAAGCCTGCTTTAATGAGATTATCGACTTCAGCCTCTATTTTGGCGGCATGTTAGGGATGCATCCTTCTGGCGGCCTGTTTATAGCCCCGGTGGACTTCTGGAAGACCCAGGTGAGGCATTACCACTTCGTGATCGAGTCCCAGAATTTCTATGTAATTCTAGGCAAAAACAACCCGATGTTGCCTCAAGAAAGGGGTATATACCTCATGCTCATCGGGGGACATGGATGCAATAGTGAGAGTAGGCCTTGGATCTTCCTTAGTACCCAGGTTTATTTCCCTGAGGTCGTCCACCGTGGTGGAGATACCCTCCTCAAATGTAGGAGGTTCATCCCTGAGATCTTCCCCCTCTTCTTCTCCCATGTCCTCATCTTCTTGATCCGACGAGGGGAGAACTCCGAACACGGGTTCTCGGGGGTTTGAAGGCGAGGTGTCGTGGGAATACCCTCTCGAGTATTCATCCCTAGATCAAGGGTTGGTGGACGTTCCCACATTGTCGTGCTCGGCCATCGTGGCTGAAGTCAGGAGGACATCCGAGTGCATGTCCATACTTGAACTTCTACTCTCAACATGGTTGATGGGCAGGACATAATCTCTACCAAGCTGATTGAGGGGGTCATCAGGAACCATTTTCAGGGTATTTGGAGTGGGCATCTAGTCGAAACCATCGACCAAAGGCTTCTTTTTCTTTTTCTCATAGAACCCGATGTCAATTTAATGTGACTCGGAGAGCTCTAAAGGGGACTTGTCCGCGTGCAATGTTCCACTTTGTCCATTGACGCAGTACTTGATACACTGGTAGTAGGATGAAGGGACGACCATATGCTTCGGGAGCCACTAACTTCCCAGCAAGGCATTGAATGTTGTTCTCTACTGGACCACCAAGAATTCCGTGTAGGCAACGAGGTCACCAAAATGGTTCTTTAGCTTAATTTGTACCATTGGTTTCTGCTCACTCTTGTCGTAACCCAACATAGTTGTGGCCGAGGGAATTAGGTCATCCTCACTATATCCCAACATATGGAGTGTCCGTAGGGGAAGAAGGTTAACTCCAGAGCCATTGTCTATAAATAATTTTTGGATATCAATACCATTCATTGTGCCAGCCACATATATTGGTATGATGTGTCCTTGAATGATGTTATCTTCATCCGGATCGGTGAAGGAAATCACCGCATTGCATTCAGTAGAGTCAGTCTCAGTCCAGTACATTTCAGCGGCAGCTTCCTTGGCTTGAAACTCCTAGGGGCTGATCAAAGCTTCAATAAGGGCCTCCCTGAGGTCTGCTCATAAACATAGGGCATCAAGGATTGACATCTTGGCTGGTACTGATGCTAGCTGCTTAAGGATATCGTATTTTTGCTCCAGCGGCCGACGCTTCTCCGTTGGCGGGAGAGTCTTAGTGGGTGATTTAGGGGCTGGATCATTTGATGAGGAGGGGCCTTCCATGGGGTCGGACAACAATGACGTTCCCACGTTGAGGAATTGGCCTGGCCGGTCTGTTTGTGCGCACTAGGAGGTCAGGCACTTGTTCCTCCTCTGGTGGGTATCATAGAACAATAGGGACAGAACATATTCTTGTGGAGGTGTAAGGGCATTATTTCTCCTGCTGAGTCCATTGAAGGGCTCTCCCATGGGTTTCTGCGATATTAATGGTTTGTTCTAGGGTCCAACCATAGGGTTGGTTTTGGTCGTGGCTACATCTCCCCTGGTATCCCCTACCTCTGCGATTCCTCCTCCCGGCTCCTCGTGTAGGGAACTCTGGTTCGTAACCATACACTTCATCATGGAATGATTCCATAAGATGGATGATGTTAATAGAACCAAAGATTGGACCTTCATCCTCTTAGAGGTCAACTTGGTCGGTTGTCCCTGATGGTTCTGTTTGGTGGGTTGATGCCCGTGGTACCAAATTCGAAGGCATATAATCTGCCAGGGTCAGGACTAACTTTGGCGCCATCGTAGACCGCTCCTCTTGTGATTGTTTCCTCCTTATTTGATTACGCTCGGATGGCCGGCTCGTGGATGGTTTTGAGGTCGATACTATTGGCTCTACGACTTCAGGAGCTATTGGTGGCAACACTAGTTGCTGTAGTTGAGCTCAGAGTATGACCTAGGCTCGGTTGATAGTCTTCCGAGTTATGCAATTGAAAAATCACTACCCCTTCTAGCTGGTTACTTTCTGCCACCCCATATCTTTTTCAGAGTCAGTGGTAGAGATACATGCCACATGTGTTGGGGGTGGTCCTAGCTTGACCTGTCCGGAGTCTACCATCCTCTGTATGAGGTCTTTGAAGACAAAGAATTCTCGGATACTGTGCCCCAAAATCCAATGACAGGGGTAGTAATCTGGCCTGTCATCTTGGCTTACTTCTTCAGGTTTCTGAATCTACGAGAGGTGGAGGAAGTTGTAGTTCATGGCAGTAATGAAGTAGCCAGAGACTTGATCGTCTCAGAATGAGTATACTTTTTGTCTTCGTTCCTTAAACTAGTTCCACTTCGGTCCTCGCTGATCGTCCTATTTAGGCCGAGGTGACCGCTGATATGAAAGAGTCCCTTGATGATTTTGTGGAGGCCGGAGTTGTGAACCGGGCACAGGGGCCGGCTTGAGTGTGACAGTGGACACTTTAGCTCTAGGGGCTCTTTTCGCCGGAGCCTGTGAGGCTATTCGGGACATCGAATTAGTCCGCTGCAGGTTGTCCTCAATTCTCTGGGCAATGGCCAAGAGATGGAGGAAGCCAGTGGTTCACTACACTGGTATGAGTGGTGTTCGCCTCTCATCTAGAAGGTTATTGATGCAAATGGCTAGCATCTCATCTTGAGGCATTGGCGTGTTCTGGGAATAGGTCAGACCTTTACATCTGGAGATGAAATCTGAGACCCTCTCGTTCTCCCTCTACTTGCAGTTCATGAGATCTTTGACCATTGTTTTAGGAATCATTGAGATAAAGTTGAATAGAAACTACTGCCGAATTTCTTCTCAGCTCTTTATTGACTGGGCTGGCAGACTCGTATAACAGACGATGGAAGATCCTTGCAAGGTCCGTACCAATTACTTGAGTTTTACTGCTTCTTGTTGCTCTGGAGTTCCCATCATAGGGTCGTAATAGGATGCGTAGTACATCAGATGCTATTCCAGATCACCTGATCCATTGAAGATATGGAATACAGGGATCCCAAAATTGGGAGGAGGTGGTGTGTTGCTCACCCAATCCGGGTAGGGTTTCCACTCTGGTTGTATCGGTGCGTGTTGACCTTCCATCACTTCCAATTTAGCTATTAGTGCCTCAGTGGTGTTGGTGAGACCCTAATTTACAACTTGCTGGGTCCAGTCCTGGGCAGGCGTAGCCCGATGCATTGCCTGAGGATCCGGATTGGCCGACACCATGGTTGCATGTGCCATTTATGTCACCTTTGGAGGGTTCAAGTGTACTCGCTCTGGTTGCTTCCTGAGTGGAGGGATGTCTTGGTATTCATTCGAATATACTTTTAGGTAGTTGGACGGGCTGGGCGCCTCGTTGGACGGGAGCCCTGATTGTGTTTCATTTTTTGGGGAAAACCTTAGTCTTTGAGGTGCACTTGAAGGGAGTGCATGATGTGGCTCCTCATGGGACACACTTTCTATAAGAAGATTCCTCTGGAGAAGCTCGGCCTTAAGCTGCCTCAATTCATTCATCTCCTATTCATGTCGAGAGAATCTCTCATCGAGCGTGATTGGGTCATCTTTGTCGAGAGAAGGAGGCGGGTTAAGGGTAACTAGTCCTTTGTTCTTATCCTTGTTGGAATCTCGTAGGGTAGGCAAAGGAGGGTTGGCTGGTAGGACTTCCATATTTAGGGCGGCCCTCTAGTTCCGGGTGTGCACACCTGGTGGTTCGTTGTCAGTCACAGCCTGAATGGTACTACCATCTCCCGATCCCTCCTGATTTTCAGAATCTCTGGTGTCACCTGTGGGGTTATCCATTATGACGTTGATCGATGCATATCGCGGGGAGGAGAAGATGTCATCTTCCAAATGAGAATATGATCGCCCGCGTCTTCAGCTGGACTTTCCATTCGTGACCTAGGATTGCCTTAAGACTTCTTGATGAGGGGTGACACAGAGAGTTCTTTGATGCAACCTTACGGTGCACCTTCCTCTAGGAGGGGATTATGATTCGAATGGCAGTATTGGACGGGGACCTCCTCTTTTGATTGCCCTCCCTAGATGAGAGAATACTGACTCTCATGGGGGGGTTTTTGTTGTTGTTGAGGGGGTAATAATGACCCCACCCCTGAGGGCTGGGGTTGGCTCCATTATTTGAACATCGAGTATCTTCCCGATTTTATTAGTCTCACAGGGGAATTTGTTGTTAAAAATTCCACCATCTCTGTGGGCTGGGATTGACCCAAGATTGTGGCAGCGGCTGCAGCTATCGTTACCTGCCTGATCATGCGTGCCCCCATTCAGTGGTGAACTGGGTTTGGTGCCGAGTTCTTATGTGAATCAATCCCTTCTAGGGAGTCAAACAAAGATCGTTGATTGGCCTCTCATAGGAAAGAGGCATGTTGTATGCTCTTGGTGGCCTGATTCAGGAGTTCTTGAATGGCTTGTTCCTGTCGGGCCTGACGCTTCTGGGACTTACTCAAGGCCTGGCTCTGCTGGGTGTTTTTCCGTTCCTGAATAGAGAGACCACTCGATTTCCGTCTTGACGTGATGATGTTGCAAGACACCACGCCGAACGGGTTCTTATGGGCGGGGAGCGGAGTGAAATGTAGAGCTCCATGTTCTCCCCATCCCCTGATATGGAATCCCGTCAGAGCGTCACTGATGAGGTGGCGTAGCTGGTGTAGCGCACGGAGGCAGAATATCTCCATGTTTCCTTTAAGCCTCTCGGGTCGCTATTGTTGTGCTGAAGGATGAGCTTCCAGGTTGATGTGACGTAAGAGGTCTCCTATTGTCTTAACTTGGTCTACATACCCGTTATAGGGCAGGAATCTTGATTTCAGTCGGCAGAGGGTTGTCCATATATTATGGAGGATGTTGTGCACAGATTCTTCCAACAACTCCCTGGGTATGTTGAACTGAGAGGTGGTCATAGGCCAAAACATAAACAGTACATCAACCCTGGCTAGTCGTTTCCTCAGGTGAAGCATATCGGCATATTCCTCCATTAGTGACTCCTCTACCTGGTCTGCCCCACTGAGATGCTCGCTGCCAATGTGGTCGGAGGTAGTGGGACCGGTTGGAGCTGAACCATCATGTGGGCAATGCCGAGGTGGTTCATAGGATGAACACGGACCTAGACCATCTCCTGATTGCAGAAGGATGTCGTCGGAGACTAACTGGGAATCTGACATGCTTTATCCCATCTTTATGAGTGCCTCGGCATACATGGGGATTTTCGGTGCTACATTCTCCAGGAGGAGGACCTTCCTGTTGATATCATATGTCATCGCAGGGAGGACCTCCGCAATCGCGGCCTTAATGGTGAGGACTACCATTACTGCTTGATGCTTCACTACATAGAGGACTTTTGTAGTGCACACCCTGGGAAGGACCTCCAACGCGTATTGCAACAAGGGGAGGACCTTTTGGCTGCATAACGTCATTACAGGGAGGACCTTCGCAACAACTACCATCATGGTGAGGATGACCATCATGGATTGACATTCGATGTGCATCCGGGGGATGACCTTCAGGACACACTGCGACAAGGGGAGTACATTCTTGTTGCTTGGGGCCAATGCGAGGAGGACCTTCACAATGGCAGCTGTGGTGGCGAGGATTACCATCACGGCTGCGGCAATGGCGAGGACTACCATTGCAACTGCTGCAGGGAGAATATCTGTGAGATACATCCTGGGGAGGACCTCTATAATGTACCGCAATGAGGGTGGGGCCTTCTCTTTTCTTGAAGTCTCTCTGGGGAGGACCTCCGTTATCATGGTGGAGAGGACTACCACCGTGATATGATGCCCGACTGTGTGGAGTGTCGTTGCAACGTAACCCTAGGGGTGGACCTTCAGGGCAGGCCACAACAAGGGGAGGACCTTCTTGTCGCGATGAGACGTCACTGCATGTAGGGCCTCCATAGTTGTGATTATGATAGCGAGGACTACTATCCTAATCCATGGTCCCACTGCATGGAGAGTGTTTGCAGTGTATACCCCGGGGAGGACCTTTAGGGTGGACCACATCAAGTGGAGGACATTCTTGCTGCTCGATCTTCTGGCCACATGGAGGGTTTCCATGACTCGCATCAAAATAGGAGATCTTGTGATTGATCGTTATATGCCCGCAGGGGAGGCCCCCACGGGTGCTCTGGGGAGGACCTTTAGAGCTGCTGGTAGCAACATTGCGGGGAGGACCTTTGCAACTGCTACTTCCCCTCCCATAATATGGTGATGGGTGGGAAGGGTTCTGAGCCTGTGATGTGTGCATAATGGCATTGGGAACCCCAGCATCCAGCATAGCAGAGTCATGAACTCCCTATTTATTTTCAGGCTGCCTTTGGCACGTTCGGGTCATTCTTTTTCGGGAAGCGGGGGCTGTTTTCTATTGAAAGTGGCCTTCACCTTTGGGTCCCTGTCTAATTGGGTTCTGTGATTCTACTGGGATATGCCGATGAAAATCTTTACTTTTAGAAGAGATATATGCCTGCTCTGGAGCATCCACCGTGATGGACGACTATCCCCCAGTTGGAATGAGTGAAGTTGCTTGATCTGGTTGCCCTTGCATCGCAGAATATAGATGGCGAACCTCCTGGGATGAAGCAGGGATGCAGATCTACTCTGAGGTGGCTATCTCGTCTCTCATATGAGTCACCTCATTTGGGGAGATGGGATCATGGGCCAGAGTCCTTGTTATTTATGCTGATGCAATTACATTCTGGAAAGCCTACAAGATATGATCTGGGATCGATACCTGCTCCTCCATCATAGCCATGATATGTAGAGTGACATATTTGGTTGGAACAGGTATAAAGGCCCATTCCGGTATCAGCGTAGGAATATCCTGCTCCTGTCCTCCGGTGGTCCGTGGGTAATGAAAATTCTTCTGTGTCGGGGCAAGTGAACAAATCTTCCCCTCTACCGAGATACATCAGTTTATCTCTCCGTTGGCTGCCACATCGGGATGGCAGACTTTACTTCAATCTGCAGGGAGTTGGCCCTACATATATTTATTTCCCACAGTATTGAGTTGGTGGCCTTTGTTAGTGGGGAGATGTGCTAGCATATGATTTTCCACCACATTTGGGTGGCGGGATTTGTTGATTGCCGCCATATCAGGATGGCAGGCATCAGAGGCAACTGCTAGGTGCTGGTCCTACAGGCGCCGAGTCGCAACCACTTCAGGTTGGTGGTCTTCATGACCCTGGGAAGGGAGAGCTTCCTTCCCATTAAGTGTTGTCCTGGGTGAGCGACGAGCATGATGGAGCTCGACCGGGATTCACGCCAGCTTGTATGATGCCGCCATGTCTGGATGGCGGGCTCAGGATGAGAAAACAGGTGTAGGTGCCTATTCGTGGTACATCTCCATGGATGGGTAGTGGAGCTCCTCCTTAGGGACCAGGGTGATGACCATTCCCTGATTGTTTTCCTTCTGCCCTTGTCGGGTGGTCCGAGGGGCTGGAGGTCAGTGAGCATGGGCCTGAATCCTCAGGGAGACATCCTCCTCGGCGTGAGGATGTTGGGTCGTGGCGTGACTGCGATGACATCTGCCAGTGGGGTCCATGATGCGGAACCCCCGTTTGGTGGGGATGAAGTCCTCAACATCGACCTCATCTGCCTCTCTAAGATAATGGAGGTACACATTTTACGATTCTGGGGATAGACTCCCGAAACAATTGGTGACAGCAACAGGGGCTGTCTGGATATGCCTTTTTGGCCACTGCTGGGCAGGCGACCGACGAGTTCTGGTGGATTGGAGGGCATGCATGGCCGCCTCCACCATTGGGATAGTACCGCTCACATGGTACTCTCGGATCAACGCATCCGAGACCCAGCATTGAAGACGTTGGGTGGGTGACAGGGTCGTCCGTAAGTGAGGAAGTCCTGTAATTGTGTAGGTAGAAGGACGCTCTTGTGAGTTCCTTCAGGATACCATTGGATCGAAGGGAGTTCTGAAGGTAGTACCTGTAAAATATTTTAACAAATACAAACAGAAAACTCATCAAAGCAGCATCTCATGACCCCATGTGTAATTAATGACCTTGCTTGGCCCTCCTTGAAAGTATAAGGGGGAATAGGGTGGGATTATGTTAAATCCTTCATTCATAGATAATGATTCACGTCGGGTTCACCATTTTTGTTTCGGGTTTCGGTCTTGAAACGCCCAACAGTTCTACATCCTACGATGCATGGACCTTCTTTCCAATGGTAGGCGTTCGTCGGGTGATTTGGCCAGCGACGCTTAAGAACTCACCTTGGTCAAGAGGATGGGATGTCGGGCTCATCGCACCCTTTTGGGGGGTATTATTTCCTGTTCGAAGAATCACCTATAGATTTAATACATATTTATATGTTCTTGAATCATTGGTTTATACCCAATCACAGTATCCATGGATTACTCCTGGTTGGAAAAGGTCAGCTGAACGCAAGGGTTCAGAATCACTTATTCCCGAGGTTTACCATCCCTTGTTGGATTAATGACCCTGAGGAGCCGGAACTCATTGAGGTGTCATTAGGAGTGGCATGGTGAACTGATGTGAAGATAGTCAGATCAAACGATTGTGGGTCTGGAACCTCAGGGAGGCTTCCTACTTACCTTCCCTAGGAGATAGGGATCAAAGTCCACATAGTTCGAATCAGGGTGTCGGAGAACCAACGTGAAGGTGGAACCGGGGGTCAGATTGTGATCAGGCTTGAACCTCGGGCAGGATTTCAATGTATCCCTATGGTAGGGAATTAAAGTACTCATAGTTCTAATTAACTTGGGACTTACGCTCTGAGGCAGCCCAGAGTGATGGATTGGGGCTTACACTCTGAGGAGGCCGAGGGTGATGGATTAGGGCTTACACTCTTAGGAGGCCCAGGGTGATGGATTGGGGATTACACTCTGAGGATGACCAAAAGAGGATTTCATGGTCGATTCTTACTCTAAACCCCTTTGATTCATGCTCAGTGTGAGAAACAAGAGGCAGCAGGGACCAGAGGATCACATAGCGAAAGGTGCGTTCGTGAGAAGTGGAGTGGGGATTACGCATGAGGGCAGTCCGTAAAGTTGGGGCTTACTCCGAGATAGACACCCATGGTGTCTTCCTCCTGATTGGACATGAGGGCATCCCAACACATTGGTGGGTTGAAGAATATAATGGGGGCTAATGCCTATGTGCAAGTGCACAAGCGGGATAACGTCGAGGGCATTGGAATCAGTCCAAACAATGGGAGATGAAAAGTGTGAATTACATTCCCAACATTCGGAACGCAATGAGGGGGGAATGGAGATGGAGGATAACTATTGGCCATGTTAGAAACACAGAATCCATATCACATTAGCGTGAAATGGGGACAGACAAATGAGGGTCGACTACTGACCATGTTCGAAACACAATACCTGACTCAAAATGTTGTCAAAAGTCTTTCGGGGCATTGGCCCGGGATGGTAGGTGAGATGAGGCGGCATGGGACCAGGCCATTAGGGGGTCCCTTCAGAAATGCAAGGGAATAAAGATCCTAATGGAGGACACAAAAAGTGTGGGGTGGAGTGATGGAATGTTTGAATGGATTACAACACTCTTGAAGTTATGCCATTGTAAACATAGCATAAGGCATATCTTACATGGAGCAAGAGGCATCAAATTTTTGAATGATAAGGTATGATACAGTTTATAGTCATGTAGAGAGGACTCTTTCCATATATTTTAACGTCATATGGGTAGGAAAAGGGCCATAAAGTTTAACATCATGTGTCTAGGATGATGGCCATACAGTTTAACGTCATGTGGTCAGGACGAAATTGTTGGTGTGGGACTTACGCAAGGGTGGCCAATTCTGGATGAACCTAGTAAAAGGAGCTAGGAAATGGGGTAATAGGGGAGTCATGAGGAGTAGGTCGACTCATGGGATTTATAGGATGAATATTGGGGTGGCACAAGGGTGTAATGGAAAATCCTGACATCCCGGCTTGAAAAGTTCCCGGTGCGACTATGCATTTTTCATGGGGGACAGTGACGGTAGCGAAGGGACCGGTCCGGGATTGCAGCCTGGCACTGAACCCTAGCGGGGGTGCGGGGGCGCATCCCCCACAGTATGGACCAGCAAGTGCCTGTGATTTGTCACATGGGGGCATGCCATGGAGGAGCTAGCCGAGAGGGAGCAGACCAGGAAGGAGCTCTGCTGAGAAGGAGACGACCATAGAGGGGTTGTCCGTGAAGGAGGCTGTCCGCGAAGGAAATGACAACGGAGGAACTGGCCGCGAGGGAGCAGGCTGTGAAGGAAATAACTGCGGAGTAGCTGGCCATGAGGGAGCAGTCCACGATGGACTAGGATGTGAAGGAAATAACCATGGAGGAGCTGGACGTGAGGGAGAAGTACACGAAGGACTAGGCCGCGAAGGATTGTTGTTCGTGAAGGGTGTCTGCAAAGGGGCTGGCACCCATCCTACTTCACGCCCATGGAGGGGTTTCCGCCTCCATTTTGTGTACAAAACTGGTCCATAGAGGAGATGAACATCCGTGAAAGAGATGACCATCTGCAAAAGAGATGTCCGAATGTGGTTCCTGGTTTGGTTTCTTCTCTATGGGGAAGAGTGCATTCGCGGACGATATGGGGTCCACTGATGGTCGCCAAACATTACCGCTGGGAGCGTTTCTCCAGCGTCTCCCCATAAGTTTTCACTCGTCCTTCCTATTTTTTTATTTGTGGTGCCCCTCGGTGGATATTTATAGAGTCGAGAAAGGGGCGGTATCGATGGGCCCATGTCACTTTCTGTGGAAGCCCATGAAGTAATCCCCACCCACTAATGACTCGGTCAACCATAGATTTTTGGAACCAGGTTTTGCGGAATTGCGCCATGGTTGTGAACCCCTCCTCCTCTATCCCGTGAACAATAGCAGTCTGCGGAGGGGGTGGATCGCGGCGGTGGACCGGCCTGGCACCCATCCTGCTTCGTGCCTGTGGAGGGTCCCTGCCTCTATTTCGCAGATGACGCTGGTCCGTGGAATTGCGGGAGGGCGTTCTGCCGAACCGGCCGCGTGCTGTTGCTGGGAACCGATTCGTGGACCGGTTCGGTCCTTTTCCAAGTCTTGCGGTAATTGGATTTCCCATTTACGAAATTTTCAGGACCCTACAAACATATTATCACCCTTTAATAATTCTTAATTACATTCATTGTTTCCTGCGTTAATTCCCTTGTTATCCATTTTGTTCCTTGTTATAAAAGTGCTGGTTCTTGTTCATATTATATAATTACGTCATATCCATAATATTAATCCCA
Organism: Viscum album; assembly: GCA_963277665.1. Taxonomy (NCBI): domain Eukaryota; kingdom Viridiplantae; phylum Streptophyta; class Magnoliopsida; order Santalales; family Viscaceae; genus Viscum; species Viscum album. Next base: position 1,898,912,402 of record OY728132.1, on the reverse strand, counting down.
AAATTATTTTCTAATTTATAAATAAATTACACTTTTAAAACCAGAAAATTAAATATTTTTATAACTAATGTAGTATGTTACGATCATAGAGATGGTAGGACATACGTACGTATAAGTAACATTTCTATTTTTAAAAAATCATTATTAAATGGTGGTAAATAAAGTTTTATATTTTTAGAATGATAATAATATCTTAATTAATATATTATTTATTTAAATATATATATATATATATCATCCATGTGGTGTGGTGATGAAAAGAGAGTCACATCACATTGTGAAGGTAGTAGTCCACACGTACAAGGATGATTTTTTCATCTTTCAGTGAGTGAAAAGTTATGAAGGAAAATGATTTATTATCTTTTTAAAATGAATGATATGTCATTAATATCATAATTATTCCATGTATAGAATATATATTTATTAAAATTAATCATAATACATTCCATGTAAAGCGTTAGTGGAATATGAATTACATCATTGCGAGGCAGTAGTCCACCTTACACACAAGTGACATTATCATATCCCCTACAGAATGGAAAATAAAAACATATATATATATATAATATAATTATATAATAGAAATTTTTATGTTATATATATAATATATATAATTTATATCCATCGTCATACCGAACCATGAATGGTGGTAATGGAAAGTCGAATGATATCGGTTTGCGAGGTGGTGGTCCTCCGTACACAGGGATGGTGATTTCGTAACCCATTTGATGGAAGTGGATATGGTTGTAGGTCATAAAATTAAAATAAAAAATATTAGTATATGTAATATAGTTATGTTATTATATAATAGTAGTGTAATAATAATTTAATTAGGTGGAGGATTAAATAAAATAAAAATTCCCAGTGAAGAACATTACCTATTCTTTGGGAAACCTAGATATGTTTGCACCAAAGCCCTATTAGGGTATATTTATGTCCAAAATAAGGATGAAAGGATGAAAGGAGAGAAGTTGTGCAATAATTTTTTTATGTAGTGGTCTATACAATATCGTTTTGTGGTGTGAATAATAGAGGAGAGTGGTTGCCTTTTATAAGTGAGGTGAGTGACATGCTTGTAATTGTTTGAAAAGATTCAATCATAGCCATGTTTTTATCATTAAAAAGCCTCCAAAATTGTTAATTATAAAAAATATAAGAGATGGGTTTGAAATATATCCATTTAATGGGGGGTTTTACATGTTTTTGGTCATTTTTAGTCCTTATATTTTATTTTTAACCATCATTAAATCCATTTTTAACTTAACTATGGGTAATGATTTTCTAGCGTTTTCACTATTATTTTGGGTAAAAAAATAAGTTGAAATATTATATAAGATAAATTATAATGATTAAAAATATTTATTCCATTTTTCAAAATTCCATTAATAGTATTGGAAAATTTTAATTTAAAATTAATCCCACCGATGTGACGAGAAAACAGGTTTTCAAAGAGAAAATGTTCAAAAGTATATAATGATTTATATCAAAATTAAATATAAAAATGACTCAAATGAACAAAATTATATTAATAGATATATTATTTAACTAATATTAATTTATAACAAATTCCAAATATATTTTAGATTTATAAATAATTTAAACAAAAGGCATCTTTCAGTTAAAATTCTATATTTCTCACTATTCACCCAAAAGTGAAACATTTGAGAAAAATACCAAACATTCACTCCAAGATAATTTTTTTATTCTGATTTAAAGAATTAATTTAATTTTTTCATTAAAATTTATAAAATTTTTAAAAATTAGTTTTAAATTACTTTTGAAATGCGTGACTAAACCGTTTTTTGGAAAAAATACCATTTTTTTTCAGAAAACATTTTTTTTATTTTAAATTTTTATTATTTTACTCATAATAAATAAAAAATTATGATTTTATGAATTTAATTTTTAATATTCATACTGAACTTGTTTACAGTTATTTTATAATGGAATACTATATTACGACTAATTTAGATTTGTGTTTGTGTGTTCCATAATCTATAAAAGAGATTAAATTTAAATGAAATATATTTCATGGGTTGTTTAAGCTTAGTGTTGCATGTCATATACACTATAAAAAAAATTCTATTTTTTAAATATTTTGTGCGCTAAAATAAATATATTTTCCACAAATCAATTTGTATTTAAGAAAATAAAAAAAACTTAATGCTATAAACAAACTTTTTTATAAAAAATATTCTATATATTAAATGGTTAAATTTAAAAGTTAATTTTATTATATTATTGTTATTATTGATTTAAATAGATTTTAAATTTACATTAATCACACCCAAAATTGGTAATATCGGTTATATTATATTTTTAGTAAAACCTATATTACATAGATAAAAAATGGTTACTTAAGTAAAAAAACAAAATGGTGAAATTTAAAAACCTCATAAAAAATGACATGAACCATTTGAAAATGTAAAAAAAGAGTAGATTTTATAAATAATCACATATATGTCTTTAAAATATTAATTATAGAGATATTATAGAGGTATGTTGAATGTAAAAATGATTAATATTTTTTAAATCAAAAGGGAAATGGTTTTATTCAACTCTTTTCTTATAAGGTTTTATTTACAAATTTAATTTTAAAATTTTAAAATTTTATTTTTAGACAATGTATTTAATTTTTAATTCATTATTTAAAAATTATCATATGAATAATTTTTAATTATTTAAACGATTGATTTTCTAGTGAATAGTGAAAAATTGAGATTTTTTAATTAAAAATTGTTTTTCTCTCCACGCATTTAAAAATAAAAATTATAATTTTTATGAGTTATAATATTTAATTAGTTACTTTTCATTTAAAATAATCTAACTATGTTATTTTAAAATTAATTGTATACTTTAATTTAGTAAAAAATCTTTTTTACATTCAAAATGGCATTTTTTTTTGAAAAACTGTTTTCCATCACATTCTTCAAATTTAAATTTAAATAAAATTCCGAAACTTATATATTTTGAATTTTGATAAATGGATTGAATATTTAGGATCAGTGGATCATTTTTTTAAAAATATATCTCATTTAATTTTGGTTAATATGAATAGAAAACTTAGTAATTTATGTTACCATGATAAAGGGTGAATCAGGTAATTGAATTTGAAAATAAAATGATATAGACTATAAAATATCCCTAAAAATAACTTAATTTTACGACATGATTAAATATAATCCATAATCATCCATTATAACTTTTAATTGATTATAACCTTTATAATACTTTATTTAAAGAAGAGAAAAAAATGACACACACATGTTTTTAATAACAATAATATTTTTAACATAGGTTTATCTGGTAGATATGTTTTTTTTAAATATTATGTTGAAATATTAATGAATTATATTCATCATGATAATTTAATTTTAATTTTTATTAAATTTTTTATTACAATAAATTCATACACAATGCTGATGAAGTAATTGTTCAGTTAATGGAAAAATCAAATAACTATTATTAAAAATATTAAAATAAATATAATATGTATAAATATTGAAATATATTAATTTTATATATTCTTATAATTGTTTAGGGATTTAATAAAATATTTGGTTCAAATTTAATTTGTTTTCTTGATTTTATTAGAGTCAAAGTAACAAATAGTTCTAAAAATTAACATTAATGTCATTTCATAATAAATAGTTTTTAATAAAATGATATGAAATCCTTAGAAATCATAGATTTGGAAAATATATTATGATATGGTCTAAAATGTCAACAATAATCCATTTTATGGGTTGTTATTACATTTATAGTAACTATCTTCACCCTTAAAGAGTAAACATCCTTGTTGACATGGTTAGTGTGAAATGGGTTTACGATGGTTTAAAACCAAAATATTATTGTAAAAAAATAATAAAAAGAATAGTTTTATATGAAATTATTTATAAATATAATTATATAATATTCTTAATAAGTTATTTTTTAGTAATTTTTAATTGAAAATTAATTTATATTAATTTATCTTTTTGATAAATTCCAAGAGTGCCCCTCCCCTCTCTTACAAAACACATCTCTTATTCTTTTTAATTCACACTCCCTAGAGCATTTGTTTCTTCCATTATCTTTCATAATAAATTAATAAAATTACTATAAAAATTGTATATTCCTTATTTAGATAATTTTACCAAACATAGTAGTCCTAAACTGTAATGAAAACGAGGTTGTCTGAAAAAGTGATATCATTTTTAATTAACTGTTTCTGTTTTATTTATTCTTTCAACTACTTCAAATAGTAGTTAACAATAATTATAAAATAAAACATGTATCTTACATATTATATGTTTTTTTGTTAATGTCACAACCTATATCTTTCCCATAAACCATCAATTAAGAAATGAAATTGTCGTTCATGTGTTCAACAGACCACCGCTTCTTGAACCGATGTAATCTGTTTTCCATCGCTGTATCACATAGATGGATTATAATGATGAAATTAATTTTATATATGATATTAATGATAAATTTATAATTTTTAAAATAAAATATATCATTACCTTCTTTCATTTCCATTCACTAAAAAATGATAATGACGTTCATGTGTATATGTGGACTACCACCTCTATGAATCAAAGTTATTGGTTTTCCATCACCAAATAAAATGGGTGATATATTATAAGGCCCCAGCCTTAAACCTTACTTAATATTGAATTAAATGAATAATTCACATTGAGGATCTTTTCAGGTTTAGAGTTTTAGAGAATTAGAACATAACTATTACATCTTAAAAGACTACAAAGTAGACACTCCAACTAAGTTTCCATAAAATAAAAACTCTTAAAAAGAAAGATGTCTAGATTCCATGTTTTAGATTGCATGACATTCCCTTGATCCCATCCTTGACCTTATTCCACTTTAAGTCCTGTGAAAAACATTTCGAAAAACTTGGGGTGAGCATAAAAAGCTCAGTAAGGGATACAAAAAGAATGAAAACTTTTAGTTTGTCAAACATCAAGTAAGCCATGTATACTATATCAAAGTAATACCTTCACCTTCATGAAGTAGTAAAAAAAATCTTCACTAAATAAAGTATCATTACTTACCTTTTTGTAACCAAAGGATTACCATAAAACCCATATAAAGAACACATAGAATATATAAAGGTAACTTGGGACATAAACATACTTAAGTGGAATAACCATACGGTCGACTTCCACACTTATCACTTAATGGAATAGCCATACGGCCAATTTCCGTACATACTTAATGGAATAGCCATACGACCAATTTCCATACATACTTAAGGGAATAGCCATATGGCCGACTTCCATACCCAATGCATTGGAGGTTATAACGTAACCACCCGTCCTGGTATTCACGTAACCACCCGTTAAAATGTCCACGTACCAGTATAAAATCATAAAATATAAAACCAATATAAAGGAATGATAACATTTCCACATTTCAATCACAATATATCATAAATATATTGAAATAATAGAATCCTTTTTCAAAACCATTTTCAATACCAAAATACATAAAAGAGTATATGGTATTTATTTTATTCTAAAAACATTACGGCTTGTTGAGAAAGCCAAAGATCAAATAATTCTCGTGGCGGCGGAAAAAGGTCGTTGTCACCGCGTACGTTAAAAAAAACATTCCTTTTTGTCGTTTAGTAAAACGCTTCATAGAAAAAGATTCATTTTGTATAAAAGTAAAAGTCAAAGGAGTTTATACACCGTATAAAAGAAAGTTGTGTATAAAACGAAATATGCCTCAATGAAAGGAGATTGAGACGAAGTCCCTTACAAAGATTTTTTTTAAAATAAAATAGATCTATTATGTGTATTCACTATAAGTACACATAAAGAAAGTAAAAATACAAGATAGGACATAAAAATATCATGATATAATTTGAAAATAGGAGATTAACCCAAAGAATGGTAATTGGGTAAAGAAGTTCCCTTACCTTGGGTCCGACTTGACTCGATCGTTCTTTAACGTCCTTTAAAAGTGTAACTCCTTTTTTATTTGAGCCTAAAGGATTCCTTTGAAAGGATTCTGCCCAAAGGGAATCCTCTAGGATTAGGATAGGGATCTGGAGAGAGTAATTGGGCAGGGGTTGGCCGAGCCAAAGGCTTGAGTAGTGTGTGTAAGGTGGTAGAGGTGGGGGCCTTTTATAAGAGGAGAGGAGGGGCACTTTTGGAAAGTAAAGAAATATTACATTATTTGAAAGTGTGTTTCGGTTTTAAAAGGTCCCACATTGATAGAATTCGCGGATAAAGTGATAAGGGTTCGAACTCCACTCATCCAATTGGTTTTGGACATGTGTAGTTTATATATTTTTCATTATCTTTCCATTTTATTTAAATCGTCAAATAATGATGTCATCGCTGCATCATTATTATGTCATAAATAATTTAATTTATTTAATGTATAAAAATTATAAAACAAATACTATGATGTAGGAAATCGTTTTATCTTTCAAATGAGTATTTATAATCAAAAATATGACTTGTATAACCCCACTAAAGAATTATTTTAGTAAAACAATTTATGTTAGTGTCATTTTCACTTTAACATTAAATAAAAATATATTAATGTCATTTTCCAACTAAAGTGGCTCCATGGGGTCCCCAAGTCGGCCCATGGCTTGTCTTGGTCGGCAATGACTCACCCAATAGGTGTAGGACAAGTGTCATGGTGTTTTCACATTCTTATAATACCATTTTTACCTTAAACTACACTAATTACCTCTAATCGCGATTAATGAAAAAAAGTTTCTATTCACCAAAAAATTATTTTAATCTCATTGAACCACATTTTACTTCATAATGACAACCATGTATGTCGGATTTTCAAAATTCAATACACATTAGTGGTAAACTTTCATTTAACTGAAAAATCAGTTTGCTTGATTACCACTTAGTGGTTTCACTATTCATCAAAAATTGAAGTTTTTCAGAAAATTATCAAAAATTTACCGTAAGCTATATTTGATATTCAGAATTCAAAAATGAAGTCCATTTTAAAAAATTAAAAACATATAAGTCAAATAAATTAATTTAATAAATAATTCCCACTGTCATGACAAATAGCGTGTTTTTGTGAAACAATAAGTATCAAAAGATTGACACCAGTTTAAGTCCAATTTCAAAGTGAAATTGATTCCAATGACCACCATTGGATTAACTGGTAAAAATATTTTCTAATTTCACTTTAAAACCAATTAAAATAATAATCTAATCATATAAATAATTTAGATTAAAAAGAGGTTTTGAATTAAAATACAACATTTTACACTATTCATAAAAAAATGAACTTTATCAGAAAGGTACCAAAAATTTACACAAAGTAAATTTTGATGTCCCGATTCTAAAGAAGATTTATATTTGGTCCAAAATAAAGTATAAGAGTGATAAAAACTATATTTAATGACGGTTCACCATTAAAAGGTGATAAGTGAACCTTTAGTGAAAATTAGAGTATATATGCCCTAAAATTGAACTCTTTCCGTATTTTAAGAGTTTATCTTTTATTGGGTAATTGTATAAACATTTAAAAACATATCTAATCATATTTTAGTTATTTCTATCCAATCCCGCCAGTACAACGGCTACTTGTTAACTTACATTTAAAATAATATTATTTTATTACTAGTGTGCTACGTATGTTTCAAAGAAACTCATCGTTGCGTATCGGGTACGCTATCGAACATAGCAACCCCTTTAAAATAAAATTAATATTTAATTCGTAAATATTAATAAATATGAAAATTCATTATTCTTTATTTACCTGGGATGTTACAACCTTCCCCCCTTTTGGGAATTGCGTCCTCGCAATTTTATTCACTTATCAAAATAATTGGGGGTATTTATCCCTCATAGTATTTTCAGATTCCCACGTTGCCTCTTCAATCACATGGTTTTCCACAAAACCTTTACCTGATGAATCACCTTATTCCGTAACACTTGCTCCCTGTGGTCAAGAATCTAGACCGGTTGTTCCTCATAAGATAGGTTCTCTTCCAGCTGAACTACCTCTGGGCTCAAAACATGAGATGGATCTGGCATATACTTTCACAACATTGAAACATGAAAAACATTGTGTTTCTGAGATAAACTCGGAGGTAAAGCCACTCGGTATGCAACTGATCCAACTCTTTCCAGAATTTCGTATGGTCCAATAAACCTTGGACTCAACTTTCCTTTCTTTCCAAATCTCATCACGCTTTTCCAAGGAGAAACCTTGAGAAAAACATGATCACCTACCTCGAAAGATAGATCCTTCCTCCGGTTATCCGCATAAATCTTCTGCCTGCTCTGAGCTGTTCTCTTGTGTTTTCTGAATCAACTAAACTTTTCTTCCATATCTTCTACCAATTCTGGTCCCATGAGCTTCCTTTCACCCACTTCATTCCAAAATGCTGGAGTTCGACACCGCTTCCCATATAATGCCTGAAATGGTGCCATCTGTATACTATAATGAAAACTGTTATTATAAGAAATCTCAACCAAAGAAAGATGTTGGTCCCAACTTCCCTGATAATCCATAGAACAATCTCGTAGCAAATCTTCCAACGTCTGGATTGTTTGATCTGACTGCCCATCTGATTGAGGATGAAAAGCTGTACTAAAATTTAATTCAGTACCCAACGACTTCTGAAGGCCTTTCCAAAAGTTAGAAGTAAACTTGGGATCACGATCCGATACAATGGAGAGAGGAACTCCATGTAACCTGACTATCTCTTTAAGATACAGACGAGAAAGTTGATCAAGAGAGAAAGTATCTCGTATAGAAAGGAAATGAGCAGATTTGATCAAGCGATCAACAAAAACCCAGATTGCATTATTACCTCGAGATTTCCTCGGTAATCCCACAACAAAGTCCATGGATATGTTTTCCCATTTCCACTCTGGCACTGGTAAAGGCTGAAGCATCCCTTTCGGTAACTTCCGCTCTGCTTTAACCTGTTGACATGTCAAACACTTCACAGTAAAATCAGCAATGTCTCTTTTAATTCCATCCCACTAGTAATACTCCCGCAGACCTCTGTACATCATAGTACTGCCAGGATGAAAAAACAACTCATTCTTCAACTGTGAATCACAAGGCACACATAACCTCTTCACAAACCTCAAAACACAAACACAAACTTATCCAAGAACTCATGGAAAATTTTATTCATAAGGTCCATGAATACAGAAGGTGCATTGGTTAACCCAAAAGGCATAACTACAAATTCATAATGGCCATATCTAGTACGGAACACAGTCTTCGGAACGTCTGCTTCTTTTACTTTCAACTGATGGTACCCTGACCTCAAGTCAATCTTCGAAAAATACTGAGCTCCCTGGAGCTGATACCACTTCATTTGATGGCCCAACATCTGCTGAAGTTGTTGCAAATGATTTTACCACCCCTTTCTACTTGTAGTCTAGCTGCATTCCCCAAGTTGAGTTCTTCGTTGGACACTCATTTGCATAATGACCCATTTCATTACACTTAAAACATCTTACCATTGGCTTTTCATTTCCTGCTTGATCATCTTCCTTACAGTTACGAGCAATATGACCAGACTTACCACACCTAAAGCACTTACCAGACTTGGATAAACATTCTCCAGGATGCATTTTACCACACTTCTCATAGGATGGATATTTGGTTTTCTTACCTCCTTGCTTCTTTGATGAATTCTTCCCCTTTTCCTGCCAACTAGACCTCTTATTCTGTTGTTTGTCATAGAACACCTAATCATCGGCAAACTCCATTTCTACCTTCTCCGCACATCAAACAAGTTTTTCATAACTTTTGAACTCACGAGAAGCAAAAGCCCCTCGATACTTTGGCTTTAACCCTGAGTAAAAACAGTTTATTTTACTATCAGGATCTCGTATGAAGTTTGGAGCATACCTTGCCAATCGAGTGAACTTTGCTTCATAAGAAGCCACTGAATCATCCTCCTGCCTCAATTCTAGGAACTGTTTTTCCATCCTAAGACGAACCACCTTAGGAAAATATTTCTCAAGAAACATACCTTTGAATTCATCCCAGTGAAGATCCTTAATCTCATCACTATCCCTTATATTTTTCACCATCGACCACCACTGATCAGCTTCACCTTCAAAACGGTAAACAGCAAGACTAACCTTTTGATGTTATGAACACCCCATGACATCAAAAATCTTCTCCAGTGCTTTAATCCACCCTTCAGCTTGCACAGGGTCAGATGATCCTCTGAATGATGGGGGATGTTGCCTCATGGAATGTTCCACCACTGACATGTTCCTCTGCGGTTGATCTGGCTGATCTCGTGCATGGATACCACAACCATTTATATCCTGAGTCAACTGTACCATCACTGCAACAAACTGTTCAGTTCCGATTCCGACTATCTCAGGTTGCTGATTTGGAAGGTTATCTTCCTCCTGATGTCATCCCAACATAGCTGCTTTGTTTCCTCTGCGGAAAACCATTCTGAATACAGAAATATCTTAGGTGAAGCAACATGGTAATCCGTAAATGCTATATCATTTCAATCATATTATAATTAAACACTTTTCTAACTCATAATGTTGTCTAAACCGACCTCTGATACCAACTATAAGGCCCCAACCTTAAACCTTACTTAATATTGAATTAAATGAATAATTCACATTGAGGATCTTTTCAGGTTTAGAGTTTTAGAGAATTAGAACATAACTATTACATCTTAAAAGACTACAAAGTAGACACTCCAACTAAGTTTCCATAAAATAAAAACTCTTAAAAAGAAAGATGTCTAGATTCCATGTTTTAGATAGCATGACGTTCCCTTGATCCCATCCTTGACCTTATTCCACTTTAAGTCCTGTGAAAAACATTTTGAAAAACTTGGGGTGAGCATAAAAGGCTCAGTAAGGGATACAAAAAGAATGAAAACTTTTTATTTTTTCAAACATCAAGTAAACCATGTATACTATATCAAAGTAATACCTTCACCTTCATGAAGTATTAAAAAAAATCTTCACTGAATAAAGTATCATTACTTACCTTTTTGTAACCAAAGGATTACCATAAAACCCATATAAAGAACACATAGAATATATAAAGGTAACTTGGGACATAAACATACTTAAGTGGAATAACTATACGGTCGACTTCCACACTTATCACTTAATGGAATAGCCATACGGCCAATTTCCATACATACTTAATGGAATAGCCATACGGCCAATTTCCATACATACTTAATGGAATAGCCATACGGCCGACTTCCATACCCAATGCATTGGAGGATATAACGTAACCACCCGTCCTGGTATTCATGGCACCACTCGTCATATGGTTTATAACGTAACCACCCGTTAAAATGTCCACGTACCAGTATAAAATCATAAAATATAAAACCAATATAAAGAAATGATAACATCTACACATTTCAATCACAATATATCATAAATATATTAACATAATTGAATCTTTTTTCAAAACCATTTTCAATACCAAAATACATAAAAGAGTATATGGTATTTATTTTATTCTAAAAACATTACGGCTTGTTGAGAAATCCAAAGATCAAATAATTCTCGCGGCGGCGGAAAAAGGTCGTTGTCACCGCGTACGTTAAAAAAAACATTCCTTTTTTTCGTTTAGTAAAACGATTCGTAGAAAAAGATTCCTTTTGTATAAAAGTAAAAGTCAAAGGAGTTTATACGCCGTATAAAAGAAAGTTGTGTATAAAACGAAATATGCCTCAATGAAAGGAGATTGAGACGAAGTCCCTTACAAAGATTTTTTTAAAATAAAATAGACTTATTATGTGTATTCACTATAAGTACACATAAAGAAAGTAAAAATACAAGATAGTACATAATAATATCATGACATAATTTGAAAGTAGGAGATTAACCCAAAGAATGGTAATTTGGTTAAGAAGTTCCCTTACCTTGGGTCCGACTTGACTCGATCGTTCTTTAACGTCCTTTAAAAGTGTAACTCCTTTTTGATTTGAGCCTAAAGGATTCCTTTGAATGGATTCTGCCCAAAGGGAATCCTCTAGGATGAGGAGAGGGATCTGGAGAGAGTAATTGGGCAGGGGTTGGCCGAGCCAAAGGCTTGAGTAGTATGTGTAAGGTGGTAGAGGTGGGGGCCTTTTATAAGAGGAGAGGAGGGGCACTTTTGGAAAGTAAAGAAATATTACATTATTTGAAAGTGTGTTTCTATTTTAAAAGGACCCACATTGATAGAATTCGTGGATAAGGTGATAAGGGTTCGAAATCCACTCATCCAATTGGTTTTGGACATGTGTAGTTTATATATTTTTCACTATCTTTCCATTTTATTTAAATCGTCAAATAATGATGTCATCGCTGCATCATTATTATGTCATAAATAATTTAATTCATTTAATGTCTAAAAATTATAAAAAAAATACCATTATGTAGGAAATCGTTTTATCTTTCCAATGAGTATTTATAATCAAAAATCTGACTTGTATAACCCCACTAAACAATTATTTTAGTAAAACAATTTATGTTAGTGTCATTTTCACTTTAACATTAAATAAAAATATATTAATGTCATTTTCCAACTAAAGTGGCTCAATGGGGTCCCCAAGTCGGACCATGGCTTGTCTTGGTCGGCCATGATTCACCCAATAGGTGTAGGACAAGTTTCATGGTGTTTTCACATTCTTATAATACCATTTTTACCTTAAACTACACTAATTACCTCTAATCGCGATTAATGAAAAAAAAGTTACTATTCACCAAAAAATTATTTTAATCTCATTGAACCACATTTTACTTCTTAATGACAACCATGTATGTCGGATTTTCAAAATTCAATACACATTAGTGGTAAACTTTCATTTAACTGAAAAATCAGTTTGTTTGATTACCACTTAGTGGTTTCACTATTCATCAAAAATTGAAGTTTTTCAGAAAATTACCAAAAATTCACCCTAAGCTATATTTGATATTCTGAATTCAAAAATGAAGTCAATTTTACAAAATTAAAAACATATAAGTCAAATTAATTAATTTAATAATTAATTCCCACTGTCATGACAAATAGCGTGTTTTTGTGAAACAATAAGTATCAAAAGATTGACACTAGTTTAAGTCCAATTTCAAAGTGAAATTGATTCCAATGACCACCATTGGATTAACTGGTAAAAATATTTTCTAATTTCACTTTAAAACAAATTAAAATAATAATCTAATCATATAATTAATTTAGATTAAAAAGAGGTTTTGAATTAAAATACAACATTTTACACTATTCATAAAAAAATTAACTTTATCAGAAAGGTACCAAAAATTTACACAAAGTAAATTTTGATGTCCCGATTCTAAAGAAGAGTTATATTTGGTCCAAAATAAAGTATAAGAGTGATCAAAACTATATTTAATGACGGTTCACCATTAAAAGGTGATAAGTGAACCTTTAGTGAAAATTAGAGTATATATGCCCTAAAATTGAACTCTTTCCGTATTTTAAGCCTTTATCTTTTATTGGGTAATTGTATAAACATTTAAAAACATATCTAATCATATTTTAATTATTTCTATCCATTCCCGCCAGTACAATGGCTACTTGTTAACTAAAATTTAAAATAATATTATTTTATTACTAGTGTGCTACGTAAGTTTCAAAGAAACTCATCATTGCGTATCGGGTACGCTATCGAACATAGAAACCCCTTTAAAATAAAATTAATATTTAATTCGTAAATATTAATAAATATGAAAATTAATTATTCTTTATTTACCTGGGATGTTACATATATATATAAGTATATTTTTAAAATTTATATTATATTCATGATATTATGATCATTACCTATAGATAAAATAATACTTTACTTATTTTCTATAACAATCGTTGAAAAATGGAGATGTTATTCCTGAGTACGTATGACCTACCATCTTCAAGATTGTAAAGTAGTTAATTTTCCATAACCAAATTTAATGGTTATATTTAAATGTTTTGTTCCCAAATAAGATCAAATACACTTGGGGGGGGGTGAATTAGTGGTTCTATTTTATTTTATAACAATTATTAGTAACTCTTAAACAAAAAATTTCTTAATATTTGGAACATGTTAGAGTTACGATACACTAAAATATTACCCACATCCTCAATTTTAAAATGATATAAATATAAAGATAAAATAAGACATGATATTTACCTGATTTGGTACAAAGACCTACTCTTTTCCATATTGGATAGTCTCGCCGACATGGATTTTTTTTACTATTTTCATTCTGGATTACAAAGGTGTAAGAAAAAAACATTCTACATCCCTAGTAGCAACTTTCCAGCTATAGTTGGTTATACCCCGCAAATGTGCTTTCCAGTATCAACTTTCCAAAAAAAAAGACATTTCAGCAATTGGTAACTACCCAAAGTTATAGGATTCAATTTTCTTTTTATTTCCCGACCACTTTAAAAAGTCTTCACTTCATTAAAAAGAATGATGAATCAAACTTTACCTATTTATAACCTTTAAATACTTCAATTTTTTAGGAAAATTTTTAGTAATGGAAAATTATTCCAAAACCTTAGTCTAGAAATATTCCTCATCATAGTTAGTATGAATATCCCAGGCTAGTAAACCTAATATAATGGTCTCTATCTAATGGTCAGTCCATTATGAATATCCATTTTTATTTCCTTCTTCAATTGAGTAGGAACAGAATAGGCTAATCAATTTCTTCAATTCCTAATGGTACTCTATCTAATGAACTTGGATGTGATAAATTTAATTTTGATGGCCTCACTCTGATAGAATTGTTATAATGGAACATTGTTATAAGGATCTTTCTTGAATGATCGTATTGAACTTCAATTTAATGATATTCATCAACTTCAACCTGAAAAAAAGTTTGGTTAATTAGTCAATACCTATTCCAAAATTTATAGAGCTCAGAAACTTGAAAAGTCCTAAAGTTTTTTTTAAAATGAACTCAACTTGCCTTTTATAGGATCCTCATCAGTGTTTTATGCATGGTTTTGAAATCCATTCCTTCTTAACCAAATTTCGCAAATCTTTAATTCTCCTTAAATCTCATATCAATATTTGACTCAATTAATTCCCCTTGAAATCAATATCTTTCATTGACTCATTTAATTCCCCTTGAAATCATTATCTTTCTTGGATTTCTAAAACCTTATTGGAATTTAAGATATATTATTTAATCTACCTCCTTTTACTCTTTATAACAATTATTTAATATGATTTTGATTTTTCATTATGATTTTCCCATTATGATTTCTATATTCTGATTTCTCCTTTCCTATTTATCCATTCTGATTTCTCCATTTTGATTTATCAAAATGATTTCTCCATACTAACTGATGAAAAAAACAAAAATATTCTTCATGTATAAAATTCCCTTTTTACAACACTTTTTCATAGTTTTCAAACTCTCCAATCAATGTTACAAGATTAACAAAACTTCAGTCTGATTCCAATTATGATCTCCCTCATTGCGATGAAGAAAAATGAAAAATATTAGAATATTATTATTCTTTTCTCTTGACACACTTGGATTGAAATTCAACTTATCTTCTTATTTTTCACCATTCTTATAATCATGACCTATTCATGACTTTGAAACATATAAAATTTGCTTCATCATTATTTGGATTAAATTGAAAGTATTATAGCTTCCCATTACTCAAGAAATATCTTTATTTTCTACTCATCCTGAATATGATTTTATAGAAAATTATTTGTATTAAATTTTCCCCTACTTTATTCATTAATATGTCATAACATGTTGTAAAAAAACTTTTGATTTGGGAGAAATAAAAAACAACAAATCATTATAATATTTACATTAGATCTATTCTGACTCCAAAATAGATTCATTATTATGATCACCACTTTCATTCCAGACTGAATATGATTTTTTTACTTTTTTATCATTGTATCATTTTTAATCCTTGTTCCGTTGACTCATGATGATGTTTGGATACGATGTTGATGGTTCAGAATCTGATCCTCCTAGATCTGATTATCTGAATCTGAAATAAAAACTTTTATCACAACGTTATTCAATCTAGATTTCCATTACTATTTTAACATAATTTCTTCATTAAACGTAATCATCATATTGATCTATTGATAAAAAAATACAACTAATAAACAACTGGGGTCCAACAATATCCCACATTGTGTTTGTTTTCTACACCTACTTCAATACCTACATTTTACCAATTCAAAATAATTTGTTGTATTGTTTTATTTTTGAACATTTTCATTTCCATGTTTTATTTTCATTACCCCCCAAATTCCTTACATCTTCCAATTAATATATTTTCTTCCATTTATTGATAATCAAATTCAAATTGATCATCATGAAAATTATCCTTCCTTATTATAAAATTATCTCCTTTCAAAATGTTAGACCTTTTTACCTCAAAAAACTAAAAATCTTCTCTAAGAGAACAAAAGTATTACATGAGTTTCTTAACAAATATCCTTTATATAAAAAATATTATTCTATGTGGTTGAACCCAGTTTAGAAAAAATAGTGTATAGTCAAGGTTATGAATGTCTTCCATTAGAAAACTTTCATGTAATACATTTCCATGTTTCTTTCAATATTCACATTTTAGGGAAATCATGAAGATAATTTTTTATGATAAAAGTAAACACATTACATTATTTTGAATGAATAGTAAGGGTCATCAATATCTAATTTCTAATTTTAAAACATTAAATTCCCTTTATTTTACAATAAATAAAAATATTTAGGTAATAAGAAGGAACCTCAATTGTTTCTTGAAGCATCTTTCGGGATGAGAGTCCTCTCTCAGCCTTGCATTTTTCTTATTCTTCTTGAATTTTCATTGGATGCATTTTATTCATTTTTTTATCCTTATCTGACTTTATTTAATGTTTCTATTACTCTTTAGATTCTTTTGATAAGGATGTAAACTTCTTTTCTTCTTTTGGGCTTTTTTGGTTATAGTGACTTTTTTATAACTCTTTCATGCCTTCCTACTATTCTGATAGGATAGTCAAACAAATTTAACTAACATGGACTTCTTTCTCAAATATTTTTCATATTTTTGGAATTTCCAAACCATAATATGATGAAATTGTTTTAAGAAATTTTATTACATCTTCAGAAACCCTTTTTTTTTCTTTTGCTTCCGTCGATTTTTGTACTTCTTCTAACTTCCTAGCCACGCCAACTTGTTCTATCCAAATAACTAAACAATCCATATTTTCAGACTCTACTTGTTTTCTTTTCTCATTTTTCAAAATATATTATACATTCTTAACACACTCATATTTCATAACATACTCATATTTCATAATATTATGAATTTCATTTTACAATTCCATAATTTTTTAGAAAATTTTTATCTTATGTATTCATCATATATTTTCTTTAGTTTATGCCTATTTCATGATAGAGACATCTTGGTCCATGATTAATAGGCACTGAGTCCGAAAAACCCACAACACCAATAGTGACCTGTAAATCATGATCTTTTGGATTGAGAGTAATACCGAACAGAACATTGTTGATATTTTTTCTTCACAAGGCATGAACTACCTTTCTCAAGAGGATAATTTCTATAATGAATTTATTTATTTCTTGATGAAATATTTTTCTCACAAATATACCTTTGAAAACATTTATTTTCACCTTATTTAGAAGTTTCACCTTTAACATTAACTACCTTTCTGTTTTGTTCTCTCATCTTTCTTATATCACTTTTTACAGTAAGAAACATTGATTATGATTTTAAAAATTTTATTCTTTGTCAACTAACTTACTTTTCAAAACATATATTCATTTCTTTCAATTATCTTTTTTCAAATAAGTCTTTTTCACTTTCTTTAAGAAGTTTGGATTCTAGCTATTTGATAATATCATTGATAGATAAACTTTCTTCATGAACTTTCTATTTTCATTCATGCTCGCCATTCATAAAATTTATAACTTCAACATATTTTTTCAAATTCATTATGTATTTCATGAGTAGAGTATTTTTTTCAAGTTAATTATGAAAATTTATTTTAAGTTTTCATTATATTTCCATAATCTTTTCATCATTATCACCACTTCCTGAAAAATAACTTCCATTTATAACTTAATAAATAATTTTGAGTTGATGATCAGATTCTTTTTCTGATGAGGAATAAATATTCTTTATTCTACTCAGATAATTTTTCTTCTTTTTATCCTTATGATGTCATTCCTTATGTTTCTTAAATTTTTGTTTATGATGTTTCTCATCATCATCAATGGAATCATATTCTCTAACTTTCTTCCTAGGATTTTTTTTGGAAAAATTTTATTTCCATTCACAATTCCAATATTTGAGAGTTTTTCTTTTCTATTTTCCCTTATTTTATCTCTTTCTAAGGAGAGAAATAATTTTATTGAAATCTTTTCCTTTTTCCTAAACTTTTGAATCACTTGATTCTTCTTCAACTTCTTTATATTTTTTCTATTTTAACAAACATTATAAATCCAGTTCTTCATCACCTTTTAATTTTATTTTGATAACATTTTATATTTTAATTTCATAAGTAACTAGAGTAATTTATAGATCATCCAATGATAGATTTTTGGGATTTCTATATTTAAAATATGAAACCTTTGCATCTGAATTACCAGGAATAATTCATTAAATATTTTCAACACCTGTTGAGTCATCCAATTTCTCTCGAAGACATATTATGATTCTAACAATATCATTTACTATTACAAAGAAGTCACCAATAGATTCTTTCTCAACCATTTTTATATCTTCAGAATTCAGTCCCTAGAGATATAAATTTTACTTTTTTACAATTGTATTACCTTCATAAATGTTTTTCAACTTATCCTATATAACTTTGTAAGTTTCAACTTCCATTACTCTAAGAAACTCACTTTCAGTAAGTGATGAAAATAAATCATTTTTTGGTCTTCCATAATTCTCAATATTTCTTTTAACATCGGAAATAAGAGGATTATTCTCAATACGAGGAAGAAATCTTTATGTAGTAACTTATTAAACATCTTACCTAAAGGACATAAGAAATGGAGGCATTTTAACATTATAGATATGGATGTACTTTCCATTGAAAATTTTAATCCCCTTACAGTTCAAAGAATTAAAATTATCCATTATCAGATATGGATATTACAGAGGTATCCTCACTATAATACCAATTGTTGTTCCCAAATAGGATTGAAACCACCAAGAGGGGGTGGGGGTGAATCGTTGGTTATTTTTTCTTTTATAATAATTTTTATTAAATATTTAAAAAAACATTATAAACCACAAAAACATGTTAGAGTTACAATACACTCAAATATTAATCAAAAAATCACATTTAATATATAAAAAATATAAATATGAAGCAAAACATGATATTTAAAACGTTTTGTATAGAGAAATACTATTTACCATGTTGGATAATCCCACCCACATGGATTATTTTACTATATTATTTCTAGAATACAAACCCAATATAAAAGAACAATTCTACAGTCATAGTAGAAACATTCCTACTATAGTAGGTTATACCCCAACTATCCTTTCTAATATCCACTTCCCACAAAAAAACATTTCAGCAACTGGTAATTATCCAATGTTATAAGCTTCAATTTTCTTCATCTTTTTTGGTCCACTTTAGAAAGTCTTCCCTTCCTCCAAAACTAAGTTGAATTAAATTTTACCAATATACAACCTTATATAACTTCAACAATTATCTATGTAAATTTTTGGTCTTGATAACATCATCCATAACCTCAGTTTAAAAATCTTCCTCAACAAGGTTAGTCCAATCTTCCAATTTAGGAAACCCCAATACGATGGTCTCCATCTAATGTTCCATCCAGTCTAATTATCCTTTTGAGCTTCCTTCTTCTATTGAGTAGGAACTAAATAATCTTATCACTTTCTTCTATTCATGATGAAACTCGGTCATGTAAACTTGAATGGGATGCATGTTACTCTGATGTCCATAGTTTGATGTAATTGTTCCGACGAAACTTGTTCAGATGGGTCATATTTGGATGATCATATTGAACATCAATCCGATGATATTTCCTGCCATCAACCTAAATTTTTTTTTAGTTTAGTACTCAATATTTTTCCCCATTGTTTGGAGCTCAAGCCCTTGAACATTATTGAATTTCATGAAAAAATGAACTAAAATATCCTTTTATAAGAACATAAAAACTATCTTTAGTGGGGTTCTAAAAACCATTCCCGCTTAACCTAGTTTACCAAATATTAAATTCTCCATAAATCATGGATCAATACCCTAAACAATAATTTCCCCTTGAAATCCTGATCATTCTTTGACAAATTAAATTCACCTTGAAATTTGGATATTTCTTGGAATTATTCAACCTTTATTGAATGTCAGATGTTATATTGAATTTAGTTCCCTTTTGTATGTCTAAAAAAAATAAAAAATCGGATTCTTTTTTTATTTCAATTTTCCAAATATGATTTCACCATTTTGATTTCTGTTTCCCAATTTCTCCATTCTAATTTATCCATTCTGATTTTTTTTCTAATTTCTCAAAACTATTTCTCTGTACCAACTGATGAAAAAAAATCATTCTTCGAGCATAAAATTCCCCTTTAACTACATTTTTTCCTATTTTTCAAACTCTTCGACCAAAATTTTAGTATTAAAAAAATATCAGTCTAATTCCAATTATGATCTACCTTAATACAATAGAGACAAATGTAAAATAATATATTCTTATTTCTCTTTTCTTTTTGCCCACTTGGAATGAAATTAAACTTTCCTTCTTCTTCAACTTCATTCATCTAAACATGAATTCTTCCTGAATTTGAAATATTTAAGATCATATTCATCATCATATGACTTATAATGGAATGTATTGTATAATTCCGCTCCTCTGGTAATATCATTATTTCTTACTCAGTATGAATATGAATTTTCTGAAAATGATTGACAACAAATTTTCTACAACATTCTTTCATCGAGATTGCATAAAAAGTTTTACAAGGTAATTATGATTTTGGAGAACTATGAAAATAGAAATAAATCATCATATTTATATTTGATCAATTCTGACTATGAAAAGGCTTCCTTTTTTCAATCACCACTGGAATTCAGAACCCAATATGATTGTTGACTTTTTCATCAAAGTCCCATTACGATTCGAATATCTGTTGACTCATGCCTATGTTTGGATTTGATGATTATGGTTCCAAATATGATACTACAAGATCAAATTATATGAATCCTATCTGGCAACTTTACTCAAACCCTTTTTCAATCAAGATTTTTATTATCTTTTCAACATAATTTATTCCTTTAACATAATCATTATATTGATATGTTGACAAAATATAAACCAAGACTGAAATTGAGTCCAAAAAAAGTATAATCGAGGAAAAATAATTATAATTATTTAATGATAATTATTATTTATATGATGGAATAATGACCTATATGACTTAGTTAACCCACTATAGACATTTTGGACTTATAAACTTAATATGGTCCAAATATCTAATGTGAACTTAAATAATTAAATAGTTATTCTGACATGGTTATAAGTGAAATAAAAGGAACAATAATCTATAAAATGATACTCAATATAGTAAATAATTAATATAATTTTATTATTGATGAAGTTAAATAAAATACATAATGATTCCGACTTAAGGTAAATGACATTCTTTAAAAAATTAATTTTTAAAGGTTCCCTTAAAAATCTTTTTTTCTATGTCTATATTTTTTTAAAATTATTTTATGGATGCATTTATATGGACATAAAATATTTATATAAGTAATTTTATATATCTTTTTTGTTTTTTAAAGGTTTTATAATGGAATTTTTTTATGGAATTTTTTGAATTTCTTTATAAAAGGAAAAAGGAATGTATTATTTTAACATATATGGTGATAATGAGTTTTTTAGTTTCCATAACCATTATTTGATGTTTATATTACTCTTCTATATTTCTTGTTTTCTTCAAAAAGAATATCTCTTTCTATTTTTCTAGGTATTTTGTTAGTAATTTTTTTTATGACAAAAGGGGTATTTTGATACCCAAAATAGTATTTCACATGAGTTTAAATGATTTTTTCAAGGGTTTTATTCATGATATGGTGTTTGGACATTGTTTTTGAAGGTTTGAGCCCCATTATATCTCAAGGGTGAACCCAATATACTTTATACTAAGGGTTAATCCCCACTATATATTAGGAGTGTTATCGATATATATTATATGATGGGAGTGTAAAAATATCCCTCTAATGCATTGGGTAATGATTATGTTCTCCATAGAATTATATAAGAACTCAGTCATATTTTTATTTCAATTTTAAGGGGTTTTATTGCTTTTAAGATGATTATATATAAAAGAACCAAAATTAAAAGAATATAATTGTCATGAGTTTTCATATAAATCCATTTTTAAGGAAAAAATATGATCTTCTGGATAAAAATGTACCATTTTAAGAAAATATATTTCATGGGTTATCTTGTTTTTTAACAACACTAAAAAATGTCACCTTCTTATACCCCTTATTGGATTTTTTTCTCATCCAATGTTTTTAATTTTTTTCAATATATATAAGGATGGGTGAGGGAAATAAAAAATCTTATTGAAATTCATGAATATTTGTCTTAAAAATATATCATATTTTATTTTAAAAGATTCATATTATGGGAAAATGGATACTAATAATAAATGTATACTATGTATATATATGGGTATGTTATATAAAATTTATTACCCAACTATATAAATTTATAAACCCAAAATATCTTTGGAAATGTTGGAAGGTAAATTCTATTTTAAAGTCATTAGAATTTTAGATGTTTAAGGGACGGTCCTTATAGTTGATATCAAAGAAAATATTAGATAACTATAGGGGTTAGGATAATGATAATATAAAAATATTAAATTATTTTATATAATGGTTAATTTTAAATTATATAGAATTTGAATATTACTATATTTCTTGGACTAAACAATGTTTATTTAGAATGAGTTTCCATAGAGGAAATATGGATGTTATAGTATGAAGGAACCAATATGATGATATCCTTCCAAATCAATAACATATAATGTATATAATTGGATATGATTATTTTTTTATTATAATGGATCAGTTGATGCAAGATACAAATATTTGTCTAATCTGTTCTAGAGAGTAGTCAGATCTACCAAAGATGAACATGAAGATAATACAGTATTTTACAAGACAATATACTCAATAATTCAGTGGATCTTCTGGCCTAGTGGTAGGTGAAGGATGTATCAATGCCTTTGAAAATATATTTGAAGTCCTTTGGTGTTCATAACTTCAATAGGTAACACGTTCCATTTATCATCTTGAATTTGAAGCTGATCAATAGTGGTATTTGGTAAATATTACTAAAGAGAGAGATGAGATTGATTTTATGGTATAATAATCATTGAAGAATCTATTAATTTATAAATATTTTCTTAAGGTTTTTCAACTGAGGATAGAGAAAAAATTCATGGAATTGAGGAAAAAAGATGACTATTATTTAAATATAGATAATGAAAATTTTATAAGATTGGCCAGGTATGTACCAAACATTATCTAGGATCATTTTTTGAAATTTATTTAGTTTTAATCAAGTTTGAAAAAAAAGATATAAAAGTGAATCATAATTGCATGAATTAAAAAGTTATGTGAAACATGTTCAGTGTTATGGTAAGGAAGAAATGGAGTTCGTTAATGATCATGTATTCTATGACAACAAGCAGAATAAATAACTAGATGAATGTAAATGGGGTAGAATTCCTCCAATAAATCTAGGGGTAAGAAAATTGAGTTCTTATCTTGTTATATGTGTAATAAAAATCATCTAGTATAATATTTGGTAAATTATAGAAAACATTACCAGTTTGGTAAGATTTTTCATAGGGCATGTGACTATAAATAAAAGATTCCTGAATAATCAAATAATTGGGTATCCAATAGTAATCCAGTGGTGATATAATTTAGCTGAAATGAGTTGGGTAATTATTCTAACATGTGTTTTTAAGTCAGTTAATAAAGAATAAAATCATCAAGATCAAAAGTATTAATGTGTTTAAAAATATTATTTCTATTATTACGATTGGTTCATGGATATCTAATGAAGTGGTCATAGGTATGCCCATTGGTGCATGGACATCTATGCGAATCTGGTTGTTTTTGGTTGGGTGGTGTGTTCTGGTGTGTGGTCAGAGGTCTAAGGGTCTATGCTTCCATATCTGTATCAAGGGATTCTCTAGATTAGGTTTTTAGAGGGTATAACTTTTGTCATTGGTACGAGGCCTGTGTATCACTGCATGGGACGTTAGCCGAGTAGCGTTGAGAAGGTGGAAGCTAAACTAATTATTTCATGCTGGGGAGGGACTGCCCTTGTTGATTTGATATGGTTTTATGGATTCTGATCCATTGGGGAACGGTTTAATGTATCTTGTCCTTGATTTCATGTTCAATTCCCCCTCACCTGTTAAAAGGGGTTTATGATATAATAAAAATAATAATTTTTAGTTAGATAGATTATAGAGACAATAACGTTATGTTCAATGATTTCATTCATTTAATAATCTAACAAGATTATGATAAATTTATTATAAATGGAAGTTAAAATTACATAGAACATGTTATTGAAAATTTAGAAACTATATAGACTATTGATATCCCAGTAGTAAATGAATATATGTATTTTTTTCCTAAATAATTTCATAGCATTATTCCAGATCATGATATTGAGTTTACTATTGACTTAGTGCTCAATGATAATACAATTTTAAAACCCCCTTATTTAATGGATCATGTGGAACTTCTGGAAGTAAAAAATCAATTATATGAGTTTCTAGAAAAATTATTCATTCATACAAGTATTTCCCCATGGGATGATCTTGTTTTTTTTGTTAAAAATAATGAAAGATATATAAGTATTTATATTTGTTATATTAATTTGAATTACAAAACTTTTAATAATATGTATCCTTCACCTCATATAGATTATTTGATTGATCATAACCATTGAGAATATTATTTTTCGAATATTCATATCGAGTATGGGTATCATTGGGTGAAGGTAATGGAGGTAGATAATCCAAAAAAATACATTACAGACTAGATATGGGAACTATGATTGTGTAGTTATCCGCTTTTTGTTTTATAATGGATGAACTATATTTAAGAAATTTATGAATAGCGTATTCTGTTAATATTTGGATAACTCTGGGGTTATTTTTATTGATGAAATATTGGTTTATTCTAAAAATCATGAGCATAACGAAAGATATCTAAGTATTTTTTTGAAATACATAAATGAAAATGAATTATAAAAAAAATTAGTAAGTGCTAATTTTGGTTGCATGAAATTTCTTTTCTTGGGAATATTGTTCCAAAAGATGGAATAACATTCGACTCTACTAAAACTAATTTTTTTAAAAGTTTCAAAGACCTACCAATCTCATTGAGATCTATAGTTTTCTTAGTTTATAAAATTACAACTAGTGTTCTTTTAATAAATTAGATTGGTTATATAGCATATTGACTAAGTTAACTCGAAAAGGAGTTAAATTTATCAAGATAGATGAATGTGATGATTGTTTTCAGGACCTAAAAATATGATTGGTGAGTTCTACAATTTTGGCCTTTCCCTTTAAATATGGTGAATTTTTCAATGACAATAATTTTTTATTGAAAGAACTTGGTTGTGTTTGGATTCACATGATCTAGAATTAGTTGTTACGGTTTTTAATTTAAAAATTTTTAGGAATCATTTGTTTGGATTGAAGTGTGAAATATATTCTGATCATAAAATTTTATAGTATATATTCACAAAGAAATAGTTGAACCTGATACGAAGAAAATGGGTAAGACTGATTATGGATTATGGATATATGATTTTTTATCATTCTGGAGAAGAAAAAAAGTATTCAATGCTTTGAGCTAGAAAAACAATGAAATATAAACCATGTTAAATTTTAAACATGGCCTTTTGTTTAATGATTTGAACAATTTTTTCATAGAAACTCTTGATGAAATAAATTCCTCTATTTTCCTTCAAGATTTAGTATAACTACCTTTGACATATAGAATTAAGAAATATCATAAGAAAGCCCGAGGGTTAAAATAAAATGTGGAATTGGTTAAGAAGGGTAAGTTTTCAAAATTTAATCTTGACAATGAATGTGTTTTGATATCTAGATTAAGACTACATGTCTTGTGATATTCAATTGAAGAAAGAATTATTGATTGAAAATCATAGTTCCCTATTTTCTATTCATCCTAGAAGTAGTAAGATGTATAGAGACCTACATGTGTATTACTGGTGAGATGAAATGAAAAGAGATATTACCGAACATACCATGAAATGTTTACTTGTCAATAGGATAATGTAAAACAAAAATAATCTAAGGGATTAATTGAGTATTTTCTAGTTCCATATTGTGAATAGGAAACTAATATATGGATTTCATAGTGGGATTTACAAAGACATGTAGTGGTAATAATTTATTTTGGGTTATTTTGAACCAATTAACTAATCCTTTTCATTTTATTCCCATTATGGATTCTAAGTATTTTGATAAAATTGATTGACCATATCTCAAGGATATAGTAATGTTACATGGAGATCATCTCTCCATTGTATCAGAGAATGAAATTAGGTTCACTTCAAATTATTATAGAGTACTTAATAAGTCATTGGGTACCAAATTAAATTTTAGTACATGCTCCCATCCTCAATAAGATGAACAATCCTAAGAAGAGATACAAACCTTGGAATATATGCTTCACTATTATTCAGTTGATTATCAGCGAAGTTAGTATGAACAAATTTATTTAATTGAGATTTATTATATCAAAAAAATTTATTCTATATTATAGATTCCATATTATAAAGTATTATATGAAAAATGATGTTATATTCTATCATTTTGTGGTGAAGTATGATAAAGGAAGTTTATGGGACCGAAATCAATAGAAGAAATTGTTGACAAGGTTAATATAATTCCAGAGAATATGCGGAAAATTCATAAAAGGAATAAAATTTATGTGGATAACCATAGGAAATATTTTTCTTTCTTTGTTTGGTGATAATGGTGTTTTTAAAGCATCTCCATAAAAAAGTGTCATAATTTTTGGTAAGAAAGGGAATATAACTACATAGTACATTGGACCATATGAAATCCTAGATTAATTTAGATCATTTCCCATTCTAGTGTATTTGTATTTGAGTTTGTCTCTTATATACAATGTTTTCATGTTTTGATGTTAAGAAAGTATTTTACAGATTCCTCTCATGTGTTTAGATATGAAGTAGTCCAGGGGGAAGGGAAACTTTTTATGAGGAATAGATTATTCAAATTCTGTAACATAGAGAGTGATTATTATAATAAAAAGTTTCATTATAGAATATAGATGGAACATTATAAGTCATTATATGAAACACTATGTTAGACTCCATATTTTAGGAATGGGGTAGGAGAAAGAAAGTTTATGTGACTCGAATTGGAAGAAGAAATAGATGATAAGGTTAATATCATTCAGTAACATATGAGGAACACTAAAAGAATAAATAAAGTTATGTGAATAACTAGAGGAAATATCTTTCTTTTTATGTATGTGATAATACTGTTCTTAAAGTATCTCCATGGAAAAGTGTTATAATTGTTGGCAAGAAAGGGAAGATAAGTGAAAAGTTCATTGGACCATATGAAATCCTAGAGAAATTTAGATCATTTTACTTTGTAGATTATTTTTATATAAGTTTATCCCATGTATACAATGTTTTTCATGTTTTGATTTTAAGAAAGTATGTGTCAAATTTCTCTCATGTATTTGATCTAATGTAATTTAGTTGGAAGAGAAACTTTCTTATGAAGAATAACCTCTTAAAATTATCAAACATATAGTTTTATTATTATATAAAAATTTAATAAATTAGATTATGGTTTCTGAAAATTAAATTTGTTATTAAATTTAGTATAATTGTTTTTATATTAAACATGAGTTTTTCGAATAACTATTTTTCATTGAATTATTTTTGTTTAATTTTAAATTAAATTCTTCCACTTATGTGTTTTAAATTTTGAAAATGGATTCAATATTTGGAATCAGTGGGTCCAATTTTTTAAAATAGGTCCCTTTTATTTTTATTCAATATGAATAGTAACCGTAGTAATTTATGTTACCACAATAATGTGTAAATTGGGTAATTAAAGTTAAATTTAAAATGATAAACAATATAAAATATAGCTAAAACTTGACATAAGTTTATGGTATGATTCAATTTAATCCATACAAATCCATGATTCATTTATATGCCCATTCATTTTCATTTTTATGTGATTATATCCGGTATAATATTTTATTTAAATAAAATTAAAAAATGACATAGCCTAATTTTTAATAATGATAATATTTTTTACATTGGGTTATACAGAAGATTTTTTTGTTTTAATATTATTTTTAATGAAAAATGATTTATATTTGTTATGGTAATTTTTTATTAATTTTTAGTGAATAAATAATTAAACTAAATTCTTAAACAAATCTGATGCAATAATTATTCAGTTAACGGAAAAATCACATTAATTATATTAGGAATATTAAAATAAATATAATTTGAGATAATTAATGTGATACAACATTATTATTAATGAATATAATAGTTGGATAATATAATAAAATATTTTTTTCATCCATGATCTTCCAAAACACATTAATAAAATTCCTCCCCGCATTTTAGAGGCCTTAGGGTAGAATACCAACAATAGTGTTCTTAAACTGTTAAGTAGAGGCTCTTATTTGAAGAATAAGTACTGTTTTTAACCAAGAGTTTATGATTTATTTATTATTACACCTCCATAAAAATATTAATTAATATTAATTATATAATAATACTAGTATATTCCATAAACTTAGGTGTTTTTATCTTAATTGTACAATATATATCCAAATCCTCTTCCATTAATTGGAATACAAAACCATAATTCATGTGTATGATCCACTACTACCTAGCGAACTTATGTAATTCATTCTCCACTAGCATCTCTCATGGATATATTCTAAAGATAGAATTAATGTTTATATATAATATTCAGTACATATTTATCATTCTAAAAATATAATATATCATTATATTTTTTCATTTCCATTCCATAAAAAATGATAATTTCATTCATGTGTATGTGTGTACTACTACTTCCACGAAGTGATGTGTTTCATTTTTCAACACCACATAATGTTGATAACATATATAAATATATTAAAATAATAAATATGATATTGATGATATTTTTATCATTATATAATTATAAAATACTACTTACCTTTTTTTATAATGGTCATTGAAAAATAGAAATGTTACTCATGCGTACGTACGACCTACCATTGTTCATTTTTCATAACCATATTTTATGTTTGGATTTAAAAATATAATTAGTTTATAAAAATAATAATAATTTCATGATTATTATTATCCATATGATGAATAATGGCCTCTTTGACCATAGTCATCCCACTAAAGCCATTTTGGACTTATGAACCGAAGATCATAAAAAAATCCAATGTGACCTTAAATAATTAAAGAAATTGATATAAAATGGTAATAAGGGAAATAAAATAAATAGAAAACACGAAAAGTGTCTCCAAAAATTAAATAATTAAAATAATTTTATTATTTATGATGATAAATAACATACATGGGGAGTCAAACTAAAGGTAAGAGACTTTATTTTAAAAATAATTTTTTAATGTTTCCCTTAAATGTATTTTTCTTCCATGTACATATTTTTTAAAAAATTATTTAATGGATGTTTTTATATAGACATAAAAGATTTATATAGAAGATTTTATGTATCTTTTTAATTTATTTCAACGGGTTTGAAAACAATTACTTTTACAGAATGTTTTTACTATCTTTAAAAAATAAAAAATAAAAGTTCGATTTTAACATATATGGTGACAAAGAATCTTTCGACTATCATAAACATTATTTAAATTCTATATTACTCTATAAGATTTTATTTTTTATCAAAATAAAAATCTTACATCCCTTTTTTGGTTATTTCAGAATTGAAATTTGTTTTTAAGAAAAAAAGGATATATTGATATCCAAAATTGTTTTGGACATGGGTTTAAAAGATATTTTCAAGTGTTTTAATCAAGATATGGTCTTTTAAAAATATTTATAAAGGGTTGAGACACATTTTAGATAATTGTTTATCATGATAAACTTATTATAAAGTCTTTTACCCATTATATTTCATTGGTGATCCCAATATAGCGTAATTAGTGGGTGAACCAAGATAACACTCTAATATATTGTTTAATGATTATGTTCTCTTGAGAATTATATTGTTAGTTGACCATATTGTTATTCCAATTGTAACAGTTGGGTAGGGGTTTTAATATGATGAAATCTCAAGGAATCTACATGACTTTTATATTGTTTCTAATGATTTTTAATAGAAATATTTGATTTCAAAATGTAAGATATTGATCAATTTAAAGGAAAAATGGTGTTATTTTTGGATAAATGGTAAGTTTTAATAAAATGTTTTTATGGGTTTTGATGTTAATAATTTGAAAAAAATTTATTCTTATTATTTTACTTTATTATTTTGGTCTTCTAATCACATGTTTTTAAAAATAATCACAGGGTTTAAGGATGGGTAATGAAAAGTAAGAAGTCATGTTGAAAGTTCTGGATATTTCTCATGAAAAGAAATCATGTTTTATTTTAAAAATGTTTATATTGCTGAAATAATAGATACTTATTAGAAGTGTATAAATTAAATATAAATGGGGTTTTATGTAATATTTATGAGCTTACTATCTAAATCTCCAAACGTAAAATATCATTGGGTATGTAAGAATGTAAATTCTAGTTTAAATTCACTAAAATATGTGAGGTTTAAGGGAGGTCCTATACATTAAATAATGTATTCAATTAAGAGTTAGAAAATATCTGAACCTTATCACACAAAAAAATATATTATTTATCACTTTTGGAGCCTTTAACCATTGAATAGTTTCATCCCATTATAGAAAAATAATGGTGTTTAAAAACGTTTTATTTTATTCAAATATAAATAGGGATGCTAACACTCCCTTCATATCACACACATTAATTTGTATTTATTCACACAAATATTCCATTTTTATCCTCATAGAAACCACTAACTTCTCTATAAGACTCTATTCTCAATTAGTTAGCCTAATCCCTTCATTTTTATGGAGGATTTGAAGAGAAATTTCAAGGTACCAAAGTTATCATTACTTAATTCTTATCCATTTATTCCTAATATTTCTCTTCGAAAACTAGCATACCAGTTGTAATATAAAAACCTCATTATCATTATTATACTAAAGTGTAATTATTTTAATATAAATATCTTTATTTATTTCTTTACAACATCTTAGAAAAATAAAATAATGTTAACCATGTGTTGTGAGTACTACCACCTCCACGAAAGAGTATTTTTCATTTTTCAAATTGATTATATTTATTTATCTAAACCGCTTAATCTATGATTGAAAAACATAATGATATATAAATTATAACATTATTTTTTATAATGATATTACACACTTCTTTAATAGTACTCACCCATCGAGGTATAGTGTGTCAATTTTTTGGGGTTGGTTTAACCACCCACATGAACAATTATATAAAACTCAATCATGGATAAATTTGGGAAAATAAATAAATATTTTAGTATAAGTTAATAATAAAATAATAATGATTTTTTGGATTTTAATGTTCAAATTTGTTATATAAATTATAAATAAGAATTATATTTAATCGATAAAATTACATTAATATGCTACCACTGATTCTATTTTCATGAAAACGTAAAAAAACCTTATAAAAAATATGATAAGTATTATAATAAATTGTCTATATTAAATGAAATATATAGGAATTTTGTTTCTAAAAATGTATCTAATAATCTTAATTTTTACATTTAAGAAGTTAGGTGCATACCTTGAACGAATGAGGAACAAGGTAATAGTTTATAGTAAAAATTTTCACCCATTGGGAAATATTTTTTACTATACATATTGTTTTATATGGAATGGTGTATATAATAACACCTTAATATTTTATATCATGATTGTGTTATATTTAATTATATGAAATTTTCAATTTAGTTTTCTTTCCCTCATGGGGTTTTCACTCAAAAATTAACTAATCGATAAGGGGTTTTTGTCTCAGATTCCTTTATTTCAGACACATTTTTAATATGCACATAATTTTGTTTTTATGGTATATATTAATATTATTTTATTTATTAAATGATTAAATATATTTCATTAATGGTATTATGTTTTAAATTTCATGTTTTCTGTTATTCAAGTGGTTTCAAATTAAATGTTACATGAGTTGTAACCCATTTTACAAGTCAAATTATTTCTCCCTTAGTCAAAAACTATCTTCTTCATTATATTATTTTATGAACCTTTTATCATTCGATTTATTTTTTCCAATGCTTAGGGGATGTTTATTTTTTTCATCATTTTCATCTTCCAAGAAAAAAATACCTTATCAAATAAATTTTTTTCACTGGTAGGAATTACTCTATTTCATTCCAACATATTTTCCCCAATTTATCCATATAGTCCTTCCCATTAATATTTTTGTCACTTTTTTCAAATAAAATATGGATTAATTCATGTGATATTATTAATTCTGATCACGACTTTTCAAATTTAAATTTTATTTCTCTATTTTAGAAATGGTAATTCAATAAAGGTGATTCAAAATAATAATTTTTTATATATATTAGGGATATATTTCATATATTCGAATACACATTTTTACTATATAACCCTAATGTTCTATTCTCAATAATTAAATATTTTATATTTCTTCAAACGTAATTTTTTAATATGTCTAATTATTATCTTTAAAACCTTTTTGGAAATGAGTTTTCAATTGAAATAGGTAACTTTTTCACTTATACAATCTATATAAAAATAATTATAGAAACATGTTCTTAATTTTTTTTCATAATAATGGATTCCGAATAAATTTGAAACTTATTTACTATATTTTACATATTAAACTATTTTTTTATGATTCTAGGATTTTTATTTAAATGTTTCTTCATGGAAAAATTTTCATTTGCATCATGATTTTAAATGTAAAATTATACTATTATTTTAAATCTTTTATTTGACTACCTATTCATTTTTACCCATGTTTTCACAAATGAAAATTATTAAAATTATATAAAATTATGGTACACAACATCCTTTTTCATTCCTAACAATCCACTATGGTAAGGCATAAATTTTCCTCCAATGTCTTTCCTTAGTGAACACGCTATATTTCCTTTCTTTGATTGAATGGTGTTTGACTAGATTAAATTCACTGATTATTTGAGGAAATTACTATATAAACAGTATAACAATTATATATAAAGTTTAAATACCATATTCTTAGTTGAATAATATCTACCTATATAGTTTTTTATTATCATTTTTTCCTATTTATATTTGATGGTTTTATCATGTTTATTGATGAAATTATGATTGTTTTCTGAATATGATTTAATTTTTAAGAGATATGAAACTCATTTTCATTCTATGAGTTCTTAATGATTTGATGATTATTGATTTAAAATTGAACTAATCAGTATTTATGATGACATTTGTGGTCCAATATCACCCTCTAATGAAATGGTTTATGTTTATATCTCACAAGATAGTCAGGTGTGGAAATAATGAGTTTTTTCACATAAGCAAGGGAATAATGTGTTTGCTAATGTTTTTTAGCGTGTATAAAATGAGTTTGTTAACATAGGCATGATAATAATGAGTTTTGTCATATAGTTTTCTGATGAGTATGTTTTCGCAATAGTTTAATTCTTATTCTCATTTATATGATTTTTTTAATGGATCATGGTTTCTGAATCATGTTTCAAAAAATCTTTCTATTCATGTATTATTTTATTCCATGCCTTATTGAATTATTTAGGGTCTATGATTTACTAGGAATAACTATCTTATAAATCATATAGATTCTAATATACTTGTCTAACTATCACTTATGATGTTTAATTATCATCCCTTATATGTACCCTTACTGGGAATCTAATGTCAATGTTTTATTTTGTTTCTATTTCCATAGGTTATGAATAAAATTAATACATAAGATTTTTCTAGAATATTATCTTTTGTGGGGGATTTTTGAGAGATGTTAAAGGCCTGTTATTGATTATGTAGTTACTTATATAGTTGAAAAAATGTCTATTTGATACAAAAAACATGGGTTCTAATCATTAAATATTTTTTTAACTCTTTAAAATTCTAAATATGAATAGTTTTTACAATTCAAATGTCACATTATTTTGGAATGATATTATAATTAAGAAAAATATAAAATCTAGTTGGTAAATTATATTGTTTGTAGCACTAAATCTAAGAGTAAATTTATGGGGACTCACATAAATATAATCATGGTTTCCATCACATAATTCCTAATAAAAATTTCTATTTTACACTAATATTTTATGGACAAGGATTCTTTATAAGTTCTTCTTATTATAATTTTTAACACTTGAGATTCAATCATAATAATCATTTCTTTTTAGAGAAACAATAACACAGTGCACATAAAGTTATTCAAGAATTTGATTTTAACCAAAATTCCCGATTTTAGAAATTTTATTTATGTAAAATATTATTTTTTAAATCATCATGTCAATATTAGATTAGGGTTTTTTTAGATTTTTCATAAACAGTTATTTTTTTGGGGAATACTGAAAAATACTGAATTTAAAAAAAAATTACATTGATTTTCAATTATTTACAAAGTCAAATTTTGTTTTTAATTGAATTTAAAATTCAACTAGTTCTTTTAAATTACATATAATTAAATTAATTCCATTAGTATAAACATTATTCATGAATTTCATATAAAACATTTTTAAACATAAAAAGGCCTTTTATGGAAACGATTTTCACCACATATTATGATTTTTTTAGATTAATTTCAACCACTTATTGAAATTTATATTGATAAAATGGACTTCATATTTGGAATCATCATTTAATTTTTTTAATGATTGCAATTTCATTTTTTTCATTATGAATAGTAAATTTTGTGAAATGTTAGTTACCATGGTAAGTATTAAAATAGGTGAAAGGGTTTAAAACTAAAATGATGTTGGTACAAATGACCTAAAAACATATATAAGTACTATTTTATGGTCATATTTTGACCCCATATCTTATGATATTTAAATATGAGTAATTATTCATCTATTTTACTTGATTAATGCATTAATATATTCTCAAATTTTGACCATATAAAGTGTGTCCTCTCCCTCACTTATAAATGAACACCATATACCGTCTATTATCAACAGTTAAGAGGATATTATCACAGATAATACCTACCAAAATAATTTCTTAACATCCCTCTCTATCCCCTAAAGGTCTTTTTTATCAGAATTACATCACAATAAGTATTTAGTTATAAAACTAAGGTGATTTTTCAAAAAATAGGTATAACTCTTAACCAGGTGTTTTCTTTTAATTTGTTTTTATAACTTATTAAATTATAACCTAATTAGGATAATATAGTAACATAATTATATCCCATATGATTATATTTTATTATGTTTATGTTGAAACCTTTATTCATCTCTTAGTCTATTAAATGGGAAGAAATAACATCATTTGTGTGTAAGTTCAGACTCAAACATTACAAAACAACATATTTGGTTTTTCACCCCCACTGTTAATGGATGGTTATTATGATATATATAATATTTATATAAAATTGTTATCAGATAATTATTATTCTATATATAAAACATTCCATTTAACTTCTTACCTTTCCACATATTAAAAAGTTATAACATCTCTCGTACGTACGTGTAGACTAGCACCTCCACAAAGTGTTGTGATTAAATTTTCTTGTATTACATTATAGAATGATTATATATATTTATATAATGAATAGTTATTATAAATATATAATTTTTAAAATTATTAAAATTATGAAACCATGAGAAATATGAAAGAAATGAGATTGATGAACCAAGTATTTCATGAAAAAAATTGAGACATTTAACACTAAAAAAAGTTGATTTTAATAAGGGGTTATTAATAAATTAGTCTTAAAATAATATAAGTGGATAATACGTGATATTATAAATATTTATATTTGTTTTTATAGAATTATAATAAATATATATTTTTAAAAAATGAAGTTAAAATAACTTATGAAGAAAGTCATACCTGAGGTAAGTATTTATTTTAAAATATAATCCTTATTTGGGATTGTTTATGATTTAGATTAATAATGGATAATTATCTGATATATACATTTTAAAACTAGTTTATATTCTTATCCTACGGTTATTTCAAAAAATTATATTTTATTACATTCATTTTTGACTCTCTAAGTACTCAAAATTATGAAATAATTTTTTTTAGTAAAACAGAATTTATTTTGCTATTCGGTGAAGAATATTTTTTTAATGTTCATAATTTTTTTAAATTTTTTGAATAATTTTCTTACTATTATAAAACTTTGGATTAAAGTAATGTTTACCAATGTTTAACTTTCAATGAATATTTAAAGGCATCTTCTTTTCGGTTTTTGAATACGATACTTTTCACTGAAGGTGTGAATATAATATTTTTTTTTAACAAACACCAAATGATTTATTTTTTCCCATCATCAAGAATAATATTTTCTTTAGATGTTCATTTAAAATTTTCCATGGTTAATTCAAAATAATTTTTTTCCTAATATTATTGATTTCAAAATAAGAAGGGTATTTTCCCTATAAAATCTTCCAATGGTATTTTAAAAGTATTTTCATATATGTTAACATATTTTGATGAATATTATGATTTAATGATGTTATAATAGACTTATAATACCTACCACATTTCTTAGGATGACTTATTATCATTTTTACTTGTGAAATTATTGTAATTTGGTATGCTAGTTTTTCTAGTATGGATTGTTGTTGATTATTTAGAACTATTGATTAAGTTATATTATTTATTCATAAGTTAAATTCATTTGACATATTAAGTAATGGATGGGGACCAAAATTATAAAACATCCTTATAAATTATTAGGTATCCTGAGACAAAAAAGATGGAAATTCATCATATGACATACCATTTATGTATGATGATTCCGGATGACACCTTGAAGATAAATTCAAGATGTGAACCTTTATGTATTCCATCATCATGAAATTAATTAATTTCCATTTGATTACATGACTAATAATTTTATTAATGGATAAGTTTCAAGATCATGTGATTATTTACATGGAATATTTTTATCATAATTTATTCCATACATATTATGCATACCTTACTTATTCTCTGATAACTTTGATTTCAAACATTCCATTACTAAGCATATATGCTCCCCTTTTTTCCCTTTACTTACTATTCCAGGAAGTGTTCTTTGATTGATATTTAATAATAATCTACAAATAAGGATAATTTTTTTAAATAAAATACTATGTTGTATTTTATGTTTTCAAATATATTTTTAGATTCAATCATGTTTCTAGTTTTCAAAGACTACTAAACTATTCAATCCGTTTGGATGAGATTGATTATATATTATGGAAATATAGTATGATATACATCATCTTTGGGTTATTGATTTTGGGTATTATAGTTCGTATTAGAGTAATTTTAGTTTAAACCTTATGAAATAGTTTTAGGAAAACAAATATTAGAGACTAAAATATTATGATAGACCCCACGGATTATTTTAAGTATAGGATAATGTAATAATGTTTTGGTAAATTAGATAATTTTTTCCTGATAAATAAATTCCAATCTAAATACTAAAGAGTTGATGTGGTTGTG
This sequence comes from Viscum album, assembly GCA_963277665.1. Taxonomy (NCBI): domain Eukaryota; kingdom Viridiplantae; phylum Streptophyta; class Magnoliopsida; order Santalales; family Viscaceae; genus Viscum; species Viscum album. The sequence continues at coordinate 1,898,874,601 of OY728132.1, read as the reverse complement.
GTATAAATTCACTTAAGGGTAAAAATTCAGAAATGGGTAGATTTGGTATTAACTCAGTTTTCATCAGTGCAAAATGAGTGGGCCTAGTACATCACATATAGTTAGACACTCGAGGGTCATATACATTGGTTTATTTTAACACTATTTGAAAAACAAAATGGAATATCTAAAAATATTTTTATAATTTAAGGATATTCTCAATGATACTAAAATTATGATTTTGATATTAACCATGCATAAATTTTCAATTTATGTTTAGTGTTTCACCAGTTTTCTAATCATACATTATGTTTTATAATTTTATGATCTAATCTACTATATGACATATTTTTAAAATGTCACATTGATGAAGGAATAAAAACTACATCAATACATGTAATGCATATAGGGATATAAATCCTATTAATGAAAATGAAGATAAAGATAGATCAAGAGATAAATATAAATAAATAATAACTATATTGAGGCAGTTTAATTAGGTTATAAAAATAAAATTTCCTATATGGATCCCCATACATATTTATAACATGGTGTAATAATGTTATACCATTTCATGTGAAAATAAAATTTATAATTCAATGGAACCAAACACCCATTAGTATCAAATAGTTGGATATGTTTTTTAGAAAATATATTTATTTCTTTGGGATATAGTGAAAGGGATATGGTTTTCATGTAATTTTATCATCTCATTGGTGATGAGAATATATGGTGGTAATTTATTTAATATAATAATGATGTAGAGGAAAAAATGATCCTGGATTGGAATTATGTTATGGTACTTTTTTTGAAAAAAATTTCCCTCAGACGTAATGTGAAGATATAGAGAGACAATTCATAAGTCTAATAAAAATGTAAGAGGAAAATTTTTCTACGTATAAATCTATCATTACATAGCTATCTAGGCATGTTTCGGACTATGTATGCAATCGAAACAGAAAGATCAACTAGTTATTTAATGAGATAATTCCAATTATTTAAAGGGAACTACTCTACCAAAAATTGTCATCATATGAGGATATAATATCATGTGTTATTTATATAGTGAAAAAGTAATCAAAGTATTATAACTTCAAAAAAACAATGAGAAAAATATTATTATTGTGAACCTCATTAAAAAAATAGAAAAGGGGAAGTGGAAAATGATGAATTTTAAATATTATATAGTTATATAATGAAAAACCCGGTAAATTATTGAAGAGAACAAGAATTTTCTACAACCATGGATTGAAAGTAAATCATGTCCAAAAATAAAATGTTAAGTGAGAATCCATCCAATTATAGTGTTGTAACTATAAATATATGAGGCACCATGCCAACCAATGCCACAAATGTCAAGGAAAATTACCAGAGAAGAGTCCAAGGGGATATTATAGGCTTATTAAATTACTACATCCTAATATGAAGTCCCACATGATTATGTAGAAGGACTTTGATAATAAATTCAAAGTTATCTAATGATTTATTCGATTTTGGATCCATGAAAACTTTTTTTATCTTCCATGTTTTTGAAGATAATTAAATATTTATCTATGACATTAATAAGGGAGTTATCAATAAATACATTTAGAGGAAATATTTTTTTAACAATGATAATTTAGGAAATTATTATTATGATGAATTGAAATACCCTATTCTCAAATTTTATTAGTATCCCTATTGTAGAATTTTATTTCATCCTTGGTATGGATTGGGTTTCAATGTGTAATGAAAAAATTTGTTTCCAAGAGTAGGTGATCACAATTTGTGATGAACATATGGATTTACATATCGTTAGAGCATAGAATTCATCATATGAAACATTCCTGGATCCACCAATAGTATCTATCGATAATGAAATTTTAGTAGATTAAGAGAATAAACAAGCTAGGGATGGGAAAGGTAACCGTAGAATATAATATGTTCTTATTTTTAAAGAATATTCTAATTCATTTCCTAAAGAACTACCCAAACATCCACCAAAGCATGATGTTGAGTTTCATATTGAACTACATTTATACAAAACCTATATCAAATAACCCCTATAGATTGACTTCATTGGAGATAGTGGAGTTTTAGAAAAAATTTATGGATTAATGTGAAAGGTGATTCATACAATCTAGTGTTTCACCACGGGGATGTAACAAACCAGGCTGTGTCTCCATCCAAACCGGAACCCGAACCAGTCCATGGAAAGGCTCGGGGATTGTTCCCAATCCCCATGGGCAGGAAACAAGTGTTCAGGTATCAATATTTCAATAGGGGAATGATTTACATGATGTCAAAACAATAAACAAACAATAGGAATAATACACCAAAACTGGAAACAAACGACCAAATAGTGTACTAAAAATCTACAGAATTAATTTTTTACAACTATGAACAAATATCAAAATAACTACAACAAAAAAGAGATGAAAAACTACCATGAACCTCCATTCAATGAGTGTTGCAAAATATTCAAGAAATCTCCACCAATATCCACAAAAAAGATACTACTAGATACTCAAACCACCACCACTGAATACCTTACCTCTACCTAGAACAAACCTATAACAATATCTTTATACACCCTTGGGTGTATGTAGGGTGTGATCCATGTCCTAGTAGGATGCCACCCAGATAAAAAGGTTCCATGCCAAAACATTTAAAGATAATCTGACATGCTCATTTAAGTAAAAAAATTTATAACATTACCAAGAAAATCATTTATTCGGTAAATAGTTAAAAAAGGAAGACTTCTAAAGAATGAAACTTCATAATCACTTACTAAAAAGAAAAAAGGATTTATAAAAAAACAAACACACACATACACACATGGGTTCCACCATATGTTGACAGATATCACCACATAATTTATATTAAATCACCATGGGTAAATCCCTATGGTCATGCTAGCTTATGTGGGAATCTAGGTACCTCACATCGTGGTGAATTGTGGCTTAGAAACCATGAACCGCTGAATTCTCATATAAGAGACACTAGAGAGTAGAAACATCAAAAATTATAGTGGTGTCTAATCATCATCCATATTTAGTTAGTGTTGTCATCCTTAATCAATCTACGTGAAACCAAGGAGAAGTCGCATCTGTATCACATAAAAGCTAGTCCTAGTCTATCCACCTAGTTACCCAATCTTCACTTGTGATTTTGTTTATGTTCACATGTCACACACATCACCACTCTCAAATCATAATTTCAAGCATTCCAAAGTAATCACTAATTTAATGAACAAAAAACTTTTCATTTTTCACATGCCAAAACCACTTTTCAAATATATATGTAATTCGTAAACCACTATTTGGAAAGACACCGAAAAGGTAAAAATTGATCGCTCAAAACCATGGGTTATGAACACATTTTTGAATCCACACATAAAACAAGTTTATTTCTAAAAAAAGCTTCCCATTATTTAAACAATTCACAACTCATAATAAAAAGTACACAAAAAGGTCTACATGCTAGTGGTAATCAATTTTCCATTTTAATCTCACAAAAAACCCATTCTAATTCTTTTACCATCATTTACACAATTAAAAAATTCAATTTTTACAAACACAAGAATAAAAAACCATTTTTCAACCAATTTCATAGCAAGACAATTTTTATAAATCCATGAAAAACCTGAAATAATTTCTAAAAACTTCCATTTTATCACAAAACCATTTACAATTCATACTTAAAAATATACAAAAGGCCTGTATTCCTACACTACTTCATTTTTCAATAAAAACACATTAGAAACATATATACACCTCAAGATCCTTTGAAACTACAATTCACACTTTCCAAACAAGGCATAAAAATATTTTCAAGAAACAATACAATGAAATATGAATAACACAAAGAAATTTATTTTATAAAAACTCATTTCTAATCCATTATCATGTTAAAATATTACCAAATCACACTTCTCAATAAACAAATAAATTTTAGAACACATTAAATTTAACTAAAAAAATATCTAAAAATTCTAGGGAAAGGAACCACGTACCATCGGTAAAGAAATTGTAAGAAAATGGTGTAAACCCCCCTTTTTACCTCAACCACCCCACAACGAAACCCTAGAAAAGAAATAGTTATCCAAAACAACTAGATAAAACTCTATTAATTATGGAATAACCCTAAACTGAACACCCTACCCACTAGAAAGCCGAAACACTAAAGCAGGAGAAGGAATACCTTGGAAGAGAGAAGGGTGAGACTACTCGAGGGAGGTGGCACACCGGAGCAAAGAGGGTGCGAATAGGGTCACAAAAGGGAGAGAGGGATGTCAGCGAGGTCGCATGATAGAGTGAGAGGAGATGTGGAGCGACTACTCATCATGGGGAGGGGATCCCAGAGGGAGGATCACTAAAAGTACGCCACTAGAGAAGAGGCTCACTAAACAGGGGGGTCACAGGAGCAGGAAAAAAACGGGGGAGAGGGGGGTTCATAAGGGAGAGGGTGAAAGAGGGAGGATGGTGAAACCCTAACCCATAAAAAATATAATAAATTAATAATTGTTATAATAATAATAATAATAACAATAATAATAAATTAATAATATTAGCAATAAAAATAATAATAACTTAATAATAATATTATCAACAATAACAATAATAAAAAAATAATATTGTTAATAATAATATTATCATTTATATTATTAAAAAAATTATTTTTATTTTTTATTATTTTATTTTTCATATTTTATCATATTTTCATTTTATTATTCAGTTAATTTTATTTATTTTGGACATCGGGTAGGCCACATGGTGACTTGGATGAAGCCACCGAGTTTCCAAACCATTCTCCGCCCATGTACCAGATGCTGCCAAGCCCAAACCAATTATTTTTTTCAATAAAAACTAAAAAATCAAAATTGGGACTCAATCGGAACCCTGAAATGAAATTCCAAAGCCATGAAAATAATAGATTAAAAAAATATAAAAGGTCATGGTGTGACAATTCTTCCCACCATAACACTTTCTACCCTTAAAAATTCACAACAAGGTTTATCTCAGAAACAAAAATTGATACTCCTTCATAGTTTAATGATATCTCCCCATATTGACAAATAAGAAGAGAAAATGTCACTATCTACAATGAAAGAGACCAGAAAAATGAAATGATGAGACCAAGAATAGAATCCCAACAAAGTGCCACATTCCCCTATAAGCAAAGACACCTCTAGTTGACTGATCATATGAAAGAAAATATCACTCTATAATAAAAACTATTAAAAAAATTACTTCGGACATTACCAAATGAAAACCATACACCTTCCTAAAAAGGTAAGACAAAATAAAACCACATCCCATTTTTAACAAAACAGCTGAGATCACTTTTACAATCATACTTCAATGAAACCATTAGGAATTACACAATCCCGATGATTACCCAAGAGAGGAGCTTAAGGTTAGATAGATATGAATGAGACTACCTACCTCCAATCGGACAGCAGGAATGGAGCTGAAGTACTAACAAGGGGTGGTCCGAAGGGATTCCCCACCATAAGAAACAACCTAACACTCGAGATAAAACCAGAATCCCAATAGAGGGGGAGGCTTGAACGGAATCCCCACCATTAGGATTATGCTAACACTAGATTACTTCAGGGGTGACTATACGAGTCCCTCTATGGGTCACCCCACTATAAAGACCATCTAGATTAACAGACTAGCATAGATTGACACATAAAGCCCGACATGAGCTAACTAGGAGATTCCAGCACAACCTAATACCCCACTGTAAGGGGCATGACCAAAGAAACTCTAAACCAAATAGATTAAACCAAGTAGTTCATCACCCCAATGGGAATTACCATTATCAGATGATCCCAACAAAAATCTTAATAGAAAAGGATATACAAAGTTGTTCATATGTGAAAAATACATGAAGGGTGACACCCATAAGGGAAAAACATTAAGGTTCAAGTAAACAAAACAACCATGTATCCTTATAATGAAGGAGGGAATCTTACACCATCATGGGTTACAACAAGGACGAACATGGTCCCATTGTCCTTTTCCAACACAAGGGACCACTAAAGTAGATCAGCCACACTAGAACATCAACCTACCACCATCTCCCACTCTGGAGACATAAGTTAAACTAAGATCCTTTAAACCCCGGGGGTTTCCTAACTACACGCCAGCTTCACTCCAAGACCTATGGATGAAGCTTTTATGTTTGAAACATCTCATGCCTCACATTAAAAAATTAATAATCCCCGAACAAAACACCTTACTACTTGTGTCATAAGCAACCACATCGCGATCTGACTTTATCAATAAAACGAAACACATAACACAAACAACATTGCATAAACAAGTCCCTCCAATAAGAAAGGGGCCTAAAATATAAATACAAATTTCCCCTATTACTCTGAATAAGAAATAGTAAAATAAAGATCCCATAGAAGGCACCTTCACTCAGAACAAGAAATTCTGAAATTCTCAGAAGAGAAACATGCATTCATTTAAGAAGAAGTCCTCATAAAGTTTTGAAGCATCCACCTAATCCCGTAAAAGTGAACACAACACTAAAATAAACCACCATAAATGAACATTAAAACATATAGAGACATTACTATTATAGAGACCTTGAACTGATTACCAAGGAGCTTATGATTACTACAAGAGACCATAGCAGACTCTCACAACCAGATTTTCCACATATGTGGATGAACGCGATCCTTATCTTAGATAAAACCAAAGAGTGATCCAAAGGCCCTTTAATACATTACCATCTCTAACAACCCAAATCTATTTCACCCTTCCTTATTGGTATTCCCCTTCTCCCCTCCTATACCGGGCCTATATAAAAACGGTGTTGAATTTCTCCCTTGATGACTTCGGTAACTTAAGAAACTAAGGCCTCTTTCAACAGTTCACATCCACAATCCCACTGTAATGGGATTCTCTTAACTGAAAAGAGGATATGTAGACTCAATTTTTAATTTTTAAGAGGAAAGTCCCTATGTTGATCCACTAGAGGGCTTTTCAATGGTGAATCATCCATAGAAACTCTTCAAACATGCATTAATTCTTTAAGGGGGTGTACACTAGACAACATAAAAAACAGAGGGTCCAATCAAAATGACTGACTAGAAAAGACATTCTATAATGGACTTTAAACATGAAAAGGGAACTATAATGAAGGCTTCACAAAAAACATCCCAAAATGGAACCATTAACTATTATCCGAAAACAAAATCACCAAGAAGAACTCAAACTCGAAATGAGAGTCGACCATGATGAATTCTCAGTCTTGAAATTCCTCCTAAGAAAAATTTATAAATTACAGGAATGCACACCATGAAATCAGCAATTATCAAAATATTACCCTTTCCTTTGAAAATATCATTTGAATATAAAATAGGATCATTGGGTTGCATATTCACCAATGGTATCCCATGGAGTCTCCTACATGCATTCTTTTCATGCCATACTAGAAACCCATTCACTTCATCCAAATATCCTATGCATGTGATCACTTATGTATGTATGAGAGGTTTAATAAAAACTATCACTCATTCCAAAGTAAACATTAAACCCAATTTCCAAACATTAAACATCAATTTCAAAACATTCCATTTCAAAACATTTTCCACAGCACAACAAACATCACTTCATTCTAAACCATTTTATTAAAAAAAATCTATTATCATTTAAAACAATATTCCAAAACCTTATTTTTAAAATAAAATTCATTTTCCCCAAACAACCGACTTTAAATAAACACAAAACTTTATCCATAAAAATCCACCCTCGATAAACTCATCCCTTATACCCAAAATCATTTTACAAAAGTTCACATTTCCAAAATTTCCTTTTTGTAAATTCTAAAAATTAATTTTCCACCTTCCAAAAACCAATTAATTTTTAATTAAAAATGATGTTTCCATATTTCTAAAATAAGTGTTTTTCAAAAAAGATTTTTTAAAACCAAAAAGAGACATAGGATGATGCAAGTAGAAGCTATTTTTGATGGGAGACTCGGACATATGGTTAGAGACCATATGCTAGTCACACCACCATCACAAAGAGTGTTACAGGACCACATGTCCACCTCCACATGCCTTTTAAGGCCCTACGAGATCACTGAGACCATTTCCACAACTCTCATTTCATTTTACTAGTAATAAAAAACCACAAGGAATAAATGACTCAAATAAAACCTAACTTCCCTTAGTAACATAAGTCCTATCATGAGGTGTGATGGACAGTCACCTCACTCGTAATTGGCATATTTTTTCTTGAATATCATAGATCTAGTCTTTCAAAACTCCTCCCCAATGAACATGACCCCAAAGAGAGTGACCTACATTGATACGATTTTTTTACGAACCAGGCCGGGTCACCATCTAACCCGGCGCCTGACCCGATCCGTGGAAATTCCCGAGGGGCATTCCTAATCCCCATGGGATGAAAACAAGTGCCCGAGTATCATTATTTAAACATCATAATTATTTAATTGTTGTCAAAATATTAAACAAAAAAAGAATAAGAAACCAAAATTGGAAACACTTGACTAAAGAGAGAATTACAAATTTCTAGAATTTTACGTTTAAAACTACAAACAAACGTCGGAAGAACTAAAAAAAGGAGAAGAAAAAACAAAACTGAACCTCCAAGTGACGAGTGGAGTAAAATCTTCATGCCACCTCCACCTAGATACACAAAGTAGATACATCTATATACTCAAACTACCACTACAGAATACCTTTCCTCTACCTAGAACAACCATACAAAATGATCTAACAAAACCCAAGGGTGTATTTAGGGTGTGAAAAAAATCCAAGTAGGATGCTACAATGATTGAAAGGATCCATTCAAAAACATTTAAAGATAATATTACATTATCATTTTTTTAAAACCTTTTTGAACTAATACAGGAAATGAATTGATTAGGTAAATATTTTTAAACAGAACACTTCGATGGAAGGATATTTCACAGTCACATTGTAAAAAGAAAAAAATAATTTATCAAAAAACACAAAAACACAAATATACATAAGGATTCCACTATAAACTAATGGATAAAACATCATTATTTATAGTAGATAACCATGGGTAAATATCTAGGGTCAAACTAGCTCAAGTATAATTCTAGGAACATTCCATCTTGGTGAAATGTGTCTTAAAAACCACGTCGAGTAGTGTTATCATGAATGATCCACTATAGAGAAGAAAAATCCAAAAATTATAGTGGTCTCCAATCATCATCCTTATTTAGTTAGTGTTTTCATCCTCAATCAAGCTAAGTGAAACTGGGCTGAAGCCACATTTGTATCATTAGAAAGCCAGTTCTAGTATGCACACCTAGTTATCTAGGCTTCCCTTGTGCTCAAGTTCGTGTTCACATGATGCAAACATCACCAATCCCATAACTCAAGGACAAGCATGATAAAGGAATAACCAATTTCATGAACAAACCACTTTTCATTTTTCACACAAAAACACTTTTTCTAATACATTTAAAATTAATAAAACTCTATTTGTAAAGATACAACAAAGGAACACAATTTATCACTCAAAACCATGGTCTAAGACCCCATGTTTTAATCCACACATAAAACAAGTTAATTTCCAAAACAAGATTACCATTATTTATACAATTCTTAACTCACATTAAAAAGTACACAAAAAGGACTACCTGCCAATACTAGTCCATTTTCATTTTACTCACACCAAAAATCCATTTCAAATTATTTTACCACTATCTAAGAAATGCATAAGATTACCTTTTTACAAACACATGAAAAAAACAGAATTTATCAACCAATTCTAGAGAAACCCCTTTTTTATAAATCAATTCCCAACCTGAAATCATTTCCAAAACATGACCTTTAATGATTATACAATTTAAAATTCATACATAAGAATACACAATAAGGCATATATGCTAACACCACTCTGTTTTCTAATAGAAACTCATTATAAACATATACACACCTCAGGTTCCTTTGAAACTACAATTCACAGTTTCCAAAGAAGGAACAAAAATCTTTTCTAGAATCATTACAATACAATATGCACATCACATAGACATTTATTTTGAAAAACTCATTTGTAACCCATAAGAAAGTTAATCAATTACCAAATCACACATAATACCACCATAATAATGTTTAAAACACATTAATATTAACTAAAAATTTAATCAAATCATCTAAAATTATAGGGCATGGATCCACCTACCATGGGTGAAGAAATGGATGAAAAATGGTGTGAAACCCCATTCATACCTCAACTGCACCTCAATGAAACCCTATCCAGGAAATATTTACCCTAAAATAACAATTTCAAACCCTATTATTCAAGAACTAACCCTAAACCAAACAGCCTACCCATTGTAAAAACAAAACCCTAAAAAAAGAAGAGAAAAACTTACTAGGATGGAAAGATGCTACGACTGATAGATGGAGGAGGTGCACTAGTGGAAGGAGGGAACCAATAGGGTCAAAAAAGAGAGAGTGGGATTCTGGAGGGGTCATTAATGTGAGGGAAATTAGAGTGGTAATGGTCGTGTCACATAGAGGAGGGGAGGTCAGAGGGATGCTTGTTGGAAAGAAGGCGCACCCAATAGGGGGGTCGCGTGAGCGGGACAGGGAAGGGGAGAGGGGGTGTGTGAGGGAGAGGGTAAAAGAGGTTGGAGGGTGAAACCATAACCAATAAGAAATAAAATAAATTAATAATAATAATAAATTAAAAATAATATTAAAAAATTATTAACAATAATAAAAACTCAATTATAATAATTATAATAACTTAATAATAATATTAATATTCTTAATAATAATATTATCATCATCATTATTAAAATATTCGTTTTAATTTTTATTATTTCATTTTGTATTATTTTATCTTATTGTTATTTTATTATTCATTTATTTTTACTTCTTTTGAGCACCAGGCCAGCTGTATGGTTTCTAAACCATGCTCTACCTGTGCGCTAGATGCTTCCAATCCCAAAATACCCATTTTTATATAAAATCTAAAAAATTAAAACTGAGACTCAAGAAAAAATATGAATAGAATATCCAAATCTAATAAAATAATAAAAAAAATAATATAAAAATTCCGGGTATGACATCCTATGCTATTTTTGAAAAAGTAGGATGGGACACTTAGATTATACATTGATATAGGGAAATAAATTATTTTACCATGAAGAACATATATACTCTACCACACAATAATGAATTATTTGAACAACTTCACGACGTTAAATTTTTTCAAATACTGATCTTTAATCTAGGTATCATAAAAAGTGAGTAAGGATGGATGATATTATAAATACAACATTTCATATGAGGTATGGAAATTATGAGTATATAGTAATTCCCTTTGGATTTAACAAAGAAACTTCAATATTTATAGATTTGACGAATAGATTGTTCGACGAATATACTGATAATTGTTTGTAGTATTAATTGTTTATATCACAGAATAATCCAAAAGTTATGAATGCCATAAGATTTATTTATAATTCATTATTGATAATCGTAGAGAAAATGATTTATATGGAAAATTTTGAAAGTGTGAGTTCTGGATTTATAAAGTTTCTTTTTATTATATATATTACCTCTATGTATAGAATAGTAGTTGATGATTTAAATAGAAGGAAATTAAAATAATGGATTATGAGGAAAAAATAATTGAGCTATGTAGTTTCATTGGAATAACAGGTTATTATCCCTGTAACCCATATAAAGTGAATGAGTGTTTTGTGTATGTGTGATTAACAACATGATCATTATGTTATTTATAACCCATAAAAAGTGAATGAATGTTTTTTGTATGTCAATTATAGAAAAAAATAAATTATTTTTAAATCTTTTTGAATACCCCTGGAGAATAAATTGTTTTGGTTATTCACATAAATAAAATAATACACATTCTTGTGAAAAAGGAGAAATTTTGAGTGGAGTATTCAGAAGTATAATAGGTAAGAAATATTATAGAAGAAAACATTAATAATAGAAGTTAATAGGATATCCCATTCATAAAATAATTGTAATACATAAAAGGTATATTATAAAATTTAAATGAGAACATAGTATATTAATTTGGAAGACCTACCATATAAATAAGAAACATGAAAGGAAAAAAGAATATGAGATTTACCTTACATTGAAAACTGATTCCAAAAACTCAAAGATCAGTAAATTCTGTACTATATGACACATTGGGAGGAGTCCATATAAATCAATACTATCAATAATTCATGTTGGATGAATATGTAATGAATGTAAATGATGAAATGGGTGTTTATTTATAGAAAAAGTGAAGGAGATTGTAATTAAATTCCTTGAACACCTTAGTTGTTGTATTTGAAAACCCATGGGTTTTCCCATGGTATTATCAACATGGGAAACCTATTATCATATATTAATCCACATGAGTCTACCATAATTTTATATTATTTATTACATCATTACGATGCCATTAAATATAGAGAAAATATCGAATTATATTTTTACTCTTCACAAGAAGGTAAATTATTTTATAGAACTCTCATATATCCATGCTAACCTAATATCAGCATTCTGATTTCAAAAAGGAAATTTATTTTATCATAATAATTCTCTAAATATGAGTAATTTATCTTTTATCAGTAAAAATATTTATTTATTGAAAAATATAGCAGACTGAAACTGCCTATTGAATGCATAGTAAAATTTCAAACATTTGAAAATAAAAAATAATTATTTAATTATTTTTAATTGAAACAGAGACTTTTTAAAATAATGTTTAATTATAATAATAAATAGTAAAAAAATTAGTTTAATGTAAAATTTTATATCTCTCTAAAATGTACTATTTTTTTAAAAAAATCAATCAATCAAATTCTATCTCAATTTTAAGGAAAAATATTATAAAAAAAAGATGAAACAAAAATTTTATTTAAAAAAATAGATTACATTTTATATATCTTGGTCCTTGACAGATAACACCTTATAACAACCACATATGACCTAAGGGTGACATGTGTGATAGTGATAGAATAATGGGGTGGCTCGATTAACATTTCGAGTTTGGTAATCTCTACTAATGTGAACTTCTCCCATTAGAAGTTTCATTAAAGATTAACATGATGATTTTCATATTGGGCATGGATAAGAGATAATTACAATGATTCTACCCCCATCTAATATTAAGAAAAATGGGATTTGTATGACTTGAATATACTAGATTACGCCATCAATTATTCTTTTTTCATTAATTTACCATATTCAATTCTACTTATAATACAAATTATAATGATAAAATTATTATTATGATTATTGTTTCCAATGATCAAACTAATAAATGGTCATAATTGACCAATGGTCATATAATGATCGAAACCCAATGGTCGCATTAAAAATTACACGAACATTAGTATTGATTATTTATATTTATGTTGAGCATATAATAATATAATGCTCATTTCTGGGAATCAAATTTTATTAAAAATGATTTGATCATTACACTACTATATATTCTCTACTCCAAGTTGTACCTCTAAGGGGGATATAGGAGATTCCTTTATAACCACCTCTAATAGTGTGACCTCTTCAATAATTTATCCTAAAATAAGATGACGTTCTCTCCACCATCACAAGCTCTATCAATCGCATGTCTTATGTTTATTTTTTCATCCAAGACATCACAAAAAATATATCCATGTCACAATTCTCTGACACACTGCTGAAATAGATGGGTAACATTCATAAATTAGAGATACTCTACTCCTTGCTAATCTACATGATTCAATTGCAAAGAGGTCAAAATCTCCATGGCCTTGACCATCAGCTGTGAACATGATTTTATACTAAGAGAATCTTCCACCATATTACATTTCATTTGATTAAAGAAAAACTCTATATTATAGTACTAACTAACCAACAACAATTATATATATCTTAGGGTAGTATCATTTTAAAATAAGATTTACATTAGTCAATCATGTTCAATATTTATAATGAATCACTCTACCTTAAGAAAGTGACACTAGGGATTCATAAATGAAATTACTCATGCAAGCTCTATGTCATGGGTTACATAGTTATTATTATGAGTTATGAATATTCAAGACCCAAATGTAATCACATACAAACAATTCATTTAGACACAACCAATTGAATCATTAGAGGTATCATAGAACCCAATTTAATTAATATCCACCTTTATATTATCTCAGATTTCAATATAAGGTATATTCTACCAAAGATTCAGTTTAAGACCTTTGTTTCAGATAATTACATTCTTTCCCAAGTCTGTAAGGAGGATCAAGGGTGTTATGAGGGTTCAGGAACTAAAGAAGAATAAAAAGGGGTTTTATGGGTAGGCCACATGATCCGTGCTCGGTTAGTGATGATAATATGGAAAAGATAGAGAATCCATGCAGGAGGTGGTATTTTGGATAGTGGAATCCACATGGTTTGGTAAACCATGTCAAACAACCATACGGCCCAGAAAATTTTAAAAAGTTAAAAAGTTTCACTTCGGGGATTTTATGTTCAGCCGAGATTTTCCTCATCCTTCTCTCTTTCAACCCTATGAATCAACCAAAGGAACCCATAGCTTACAAGGATCAATCTCCTTTGATTATTGACCATTTGGAGTGTTTTTAGATGCGAATAAAATTTCCGGTTGAGTATAATCTCCTCATCCTCCCTCTTTTCCAGTTTAGGTATTTTTTTGGGTGGTTTTCATCTGAATATCTAAAACCTCTCTTTTTCAATGAGATCTAGGTTTTGGATTCAAAGGGGTGATGGATAGATACCTAAGGCCTTCAATGTGATGGTTTTCATTAATAAATTCGAGGTAGGTGGTCTAAAAGTTAAATGGACTGATTCTTATAGAAAGTTGTTCATGTAGGGCTTTAATTTTTTTTCTCTGGTGATAAGTTCTTTGTTCCAGTATTGTTATGTGGTGTTTAAAGGGTCTAAACAACCTAGTAGAACCCTCATGATCCCCAAAGGGTGCATGGAGGATGATGTGACATATGATAAGTCCATACATGGGGTGTGCCCAAGTTCCTATACATAGAGTTTAGCTAAGTAAATGTAGGTTCATTGTGAGATATCATAGATCCCAGGGTAAATATGACATTAATCATGAAGGATGTGAATGGGAGTCCAAGTAACACACCTTGGATGGGCGGTGACCTCTGTGGGAATTTGATGGCATAAAGCGGGGATATGTGAGATAATGGTAATGGTAATGGATTAGCTTTATACATAATTATGATTAGTGAGATAGGCAGGGGAAATGGGAAATGGAGATGAATGTTGTAGGTTATAAATTAATAATGAATTAATGTATTGTGGAATAATGTTAAACTTCCATTTATTGATATTGTTTGATGTTGGTAATGACATAAATGATGCATGGATGTTAATTATGGTTGAATGTGATGAATATGAGATAAATAATGTGCACATGGATTTGTAGTGTAGAGTATAGACATGAGGTTCTATGCCCACGTTTCGATTTTTGATTGAGGTTCTACACTCCACCCACATAACTCATGTGTTAGTTAAGGGTAGAGAGTCTAATTTCTCTCACGGTTGCATCCACCCAAACTAAGGATTCGAGGTGAGGGTAATTAATATTGTTGTGTTATGATGCCTAGTGAGATAGGTCTTTTTTAATTTCTTTATGTTGGAATGTTGATCTGGCCTAATCAATTGAAAACATTTAAAGGGTCATTTGATAAATGAAGTGTCTTGGTATTTGTATGGATAATATGGTAGGTTAACGAAAAGGGACCAATTGGCATCAGATTTCTAAAATATTTCCTTAACCTGATTTTTTTTCCTTTTCATGAACTATATGTTGACTTGATATTTTGTATACACCATTGGTGGTGCGGGATTGAGTTGTACTGACACCCTGTCTGGGCCGCCATTGGGTACATAGGTAGATTTCATGGTTGCGGGTCAAGAGAATGGCAAGGGCCCTGTGTGTGATAATTGAGTCACGATTCCGGCTGAGCTTGGATGAGGATCGATAATTAGTGTGAGGAACATTTTTGGGATTCATGTTTTGGTCTTTATTTTAGTTTTGTTCACATAGAACTATAGCATGGCCTGACATACTAAATATTGGTTGTATTGTACCCAGTTTGGGAATGGTTTGTTTAGGCATTATGTTGGTTATTTTAGAGAGTATCCACATTTTTTTTACTAATGTCGATTAATCTTGTAAAATGAGGTTATAGTCTCCCAACATGACAACTTAGTCCCTCCCTTTGAGTTGAAAACTTCTTGTGTATGGGGAGGTGCAGTTGAGGTCATGTAACCACCCAGCTCAGGGAACCATTTAGTTTTTCCTGAGTTGGGAAAGTTAAGAAGTGGTATCAGAGTAGGTCCTATCTCTTTCTTACTATTTTGGGATAGTAGATGGAGGTTAGAAAATTATCATTCCATAGTATGGAGCCAGTTCTTGGGAGTAGCTAACCCATGTATG
Organism: Viscum album; assembly: GCA_963277665.1. NCBI lineage: Eukaryota > Viridiplantae > Streptophyta > Magnoliopsida > Santalales > Viscaceae > Viscum > Viscum album. Next base: position 1,898,858,177 of record OY728132.1, on the reverse strand, counting down.
GGGGAAAACCCAAGTCTCCCTTTGTGGGAATTATTGTTTTTGTTGTGTGTTGTTACATTTGATGATATTTAACCATCAGGTGATGCAGTTATTATGTGATTTGATGATTTTTTGATATTTAACTCATGGATGGAATAAAATGAGGTAGTGTATTCATGCATCATCAAAGTAACCCATATGGAAAAGTGGCATGCATCATGGTAGGCACACACATAGGATGGGTGTGAAGGTTGTAAATGTTAGGAAGCATTGTTTCTCTTAAAAGTGATGATGTTATACCTAATAAGATGATATGAATGGGTAATAAGAGTGTGAAATGTTTTTTTTGATAACTAAATAACATTTTTAATAACAATTTAAATGGGTTAAAATGTTTGTAGAGTAACCTTGGATGTGGATTGGTTTGAAATGGATTATGGAATAAAGGCTTGAAACTATGTGAGTTACTTGACCATGTTGGCCATGGTCCATGTAGGAATGGATAATAGTAGTGTCCCATATGTGATGGATTCGATGAAATGGTGTATACCAAACGGTTGATTATGGTTAGTGATGAGCCTTTCGAAGTTATCAACTATTTTTGTGATAGATTTAGTGATTGTTCTAAGGTTGTGTTTGGCATTGTAGAGATATACTTATTTGAAGATGTGTGCTAGTTGGGAGACCAGAATATGTTGATGAGAATGCTCCTCCGATAGTTGAGTGGTGGAATCTAGTGGTTTAGGGTGATAGGTAAGATCATTTCTGTGAGAACTTCACTCGTGTTGTGTATATGATGGAATGATACCTAGGGCAAGTTGCACTGATTATGTTCATGATGACCAAAGAGTTTCAACTACAACACCCTACGATATTGAGTAGAGAGGGTGGGACAGAGGAAACAGAGTTCTGGATTGAGTCTATCTAAACTATTCATCACCATTTAGAGACTTCTGTTGTTAAGGTAGTAGTGTTGGTGGCTTATAAGATGAGAGTCCAAGTGAAGAGTTTGTGGGACATCATGGTACAAATAGAACATGTTGAGGGAATGCTATGGTTGGAATTCCAAGAGACGATTCTTGAGAACTTCTATCCAGAGACCTTGAGATAAGAAAATGCAGCAAATTTTATGAGTTCGAATCAAGTGACGATATTGATGATAGACTACACTGGTCATTTAACTGATTTCATCTCTTCGTTCCAACTTTAACTGGAGATGAGACAACTATGGAGAGAAGTTTACAGGATGGGTTGAGACACATATTAGTCTTTGGTAAATAACATTTTTCTAAAGAGGTTTACCAATGTGGTATACCATGATATTTTTGTAGAGGGAAACATCATGGGGGATTCTGGTAGTGAGCTTGTGGTGGAAGCATGGAAGACCAGTATTGCAGATTCCAAGGTTAGTAAGTTCCATTTTTGATACTTTCAATAGAGTTAAATTTTGAAGAGTGGAAGTCTGCAGGGTAGATAGAAGATGAGAACAACATCTTAGATTGTCGATGAGATCTTTTGATATTAGTGTAGTAGACTGGGGAACAAGAGTGGCCAGAGTTCCCTACCTCTATTCGAGTGATGGGTGTGCAACATGTTTAGTGATATGTAGAAGTTCTACAGGAACCCGTGGCATGTGAGAAATGAATGAAGTCATAATAAGATGCTGAGTGCAGGAAGCGGGTCAGTTACCCCATATGGGGCAGTAGTTGGATCTCTACAGGTTGTACCAGTACAGGTGGTGGATGTGGGAATCCGGGGTAAGTCCCTTCATAACATCAGGGTAGTGCATCACATGGTACTCAGGTTGGAGTCTAGGGTAGAGGTGTGGGTCAAATCCATGTGGTTCAAACTATTCCTGAGGGTAGAGAGGCAAGATCATCCACAGTTCGATTTAAGATTCTTGCAGCATCCACGCTTGCTAGAGCATTATTTGATATAGGTGTTACAAATACTTTTTTTTATACTTCGTTTGTTGTAGTGTTTTGTTTGACTATAGATAATGAATTAGGGGTAATGTCACATGATAACCTATTGGGAGTTTAAGTCGAGAACATTAGGAAATGTAAGGGTTGTCCTCTAGAGAATGTGGGTTATCATTTTTTGTGGGATCTTTTTCTTATGGACATGTCATGTTTTGAACTGATCATGGGAAATAATGTTTTTGTTCTGTATCTTGACCACATAGACTGTTATCGACATCGGGTAATGTTTAGGTCTCCTGATAGAGACACCTATGTCCTTTGTGATTAGTGGGATGCTCGATCGGGCCATGCCAGTCCTCTTTTCAAGAAGTTGGGAGATCTCACTGGTCAGGTAACATGACTTCTTTTAAATTATGGGGAGAAGAAGAAACCAATATTCCCAATGGTAGTGGATCAGTTTCAAGATGTGTTTCCCATGGAATTCACAGGGTTACCACCCAATTGTGATGTTCAGTTCACAATTGAATTTTAACAAGGAGAAGAGCCATCTCTATTCTGCCATATCATATGGTGCCATCAAAACTCAAAGAACCGAAGGTTTTAGTTAGAATAATTGGAAGAAAAGGGGTTTACTAGTCCTATTATATTAACATGGGGAGAAACTATGATTTCATCTAAAAATTATGATGTGTCACTTAGACATTTTGTTGATTATAGGATGATAAATCAGATTATGGTGAAGAATCGATACCCTCTTCCAAGAATCGATGATATTTTTGACCATCTTAAAGGTGTTTCAGTGTTTTCATAGATCGATTAGAGATTGTAATACAATAAGTTAAGGGAGATACATTATGACATATAGCAAAAAGCTTTCCAAAGTAGGTATGGGATGTATGAATTTTTAGTAATGTCATTTGGGTTGACCAATGCACCAACTATTTTTATTTATTTGATGAACTAGATATTTCAACCATATCTAGAGTAGTTCATTGTTGTTTTTTTGATGATATCATAGTGTACTCTAGTAAATAGGACGACCATTCCAAATATATTAAAATGGTTTTGAGTACACTAAGAGAGAATAAGTATTACACTAATCTATAAAAGTATCGGTTTTAGATTAGTGAGGTGCACTTTTTTGGACACATCATCTCATAATCGAGTGTTTCGGTGGATCTATAGATAGTATAGGCTGTAGTACCAATGGAATATCCCATGAACATTTTCGAGGTTCATCGTGTTCTTGGTTTTTCCGGTTTTTATTGAAGGATCATTTAATACTTCTCTCATTTGGTATCATAACTCTCTGGTCTGACCATGAAGTGAGTGAGGATTGACTTGTTAGGAGAATGTGATTGTGATTTTTAGGTGCTGAAGAAGCAGTTGGCTACTGCACTGATTTATGTTTTACCTTAACCTGGTAAGAATTATACCTTCCTTTGTAATGCATCTAGTGTTTTTCTTAGTGCAGTGATGATGCAGGATGACTATATTGTTGCTTATGGGTCGAGATAGTTGAGACCACATGAGAGAAATTACCCATCTCATCACCTCGAACTAGGTACAATGGTTCATGACTTGAAGTATTGGAGGAATTACATGTTGGGAGAAACTTTTATCGTGTTTATCAACCATAAAAATATCATGTACATATTCTCTCAGTGGGATCTAAATCTTTGACAGTAAAGGTAGGTTTCATACATATGATCCATTGATATTGAGTTCGTTTACACACCAAGAAATAAGAATAGTTTTGATGATGCTCTATGTTTGATGACTTAAAATCAGGTAGTCCAAGAATCATCATCTGAGTGGATATTGATGAACCTGTTTTTTAAGATACATATTTAGGTACCGGGTGAGCTAGGGTAGATGAATCTTTCATCTATAGCAGTTGAATCTATACATTTTATTAAGATTAAAAAAATCCAGTTGGTGGATCAATAGTATTTATCTATAAATGAATTTCATAAAGGTGGGGAGTCACTATCTAGCTTGGTTTTTGGTGCTGATGGTGTTTCTCGTGTTCATAACTAGGTTGTGGTACCAATATGAGTAAGAGAATACTTGATTCATGAGTTCCATGTATTGATGTGTAAAGTAAATCCTAGTTTGACAAAGATATACTGTGACCTCCAAAAGTAGTTTTGTTGGACTGGAATAAAGAAATATGTTGTGAGCTGTGTGGAAAGGTGCGTTACCTGTCCACATGTGAAAGCTAAGGACCAGTGTCTAGGTGTATTTTTTCATTCATTTCGCATTCCTGAGTGGAAATAGAAATACGTGATGATGGACTTCATGGTTGGTCTTCCGGGGACACCTTGAATGAGTGATGTAATTTGGGTGGTCGTGGATTGGTTGAAAAATGTGACTCATTTCTTACAGATCCAGAAGAACTTTATCAGCTGGGTGAGTTATATGATCGAGAGTTAGTATAGTTGAATGGTGTTTTGAGTACCATAGTTGTATATTTCGATCTGCATTTCACTTCGTGCTTATGGAGGGGGTTACCATATTGGCATGGAACAATGTTTTTGTTTAGTAAAACTTATCACCTGTAGATAAATGGGAAATTGGATCAAATGATTTAGGTGTTAAAGGGAATGTTAGGAGAATTTGTTTTGGATTTTTGTGTCTCGTGGGAGAAACAAACCCCTCTAGTTGAGTTTTCCTGAAATAGTAGTTTTCAGGCTATGATTTAGAAAGATCCTTTCGCGGAAATCTATGAGAGACTGTGTAGATCTCTGTTGTGTTGGTTAGAGGAGGGAGAGTCTAAGTAGTTGTGACCAGGTGTTGTGAGGGAAACACATGTGAAGTTCATTTTGATTCAAAAACATATGAAAATTTTGAAGAGTATGCATAAGTCTAACACTTGTCAGCGTCACAGACCTCTGGAGTTTAGAGTGGGTGATAGTATGTTTCTCCGAGTGTCACCAAGGTTGGGTCACTGTTGAATTCTAAAGCAATGAATAATGGCACCGAGGTGTGTGGGTCCATTTGACATAGTAGATTGGATCAGGCTGGTGTCTTACCAATTTTATCTCTTATAGAGGTATAATGGGATGCATTACGTCTTTCATGATTCACATCATTGACAATATCACCGGGACCAATCTCATGGTCTTTATGTTGATGATGTTGAGTTTTATGTTGATTTGTCCTTTGAGGATCATCTCGTTCCTGTCGTGGTCCGCAATGAGAATGTTTTTCAAGGAACGTTTGTGCCATTGGTTCGTGTATTGTGGCTTCACAAAAAAAACATTATGAGGAAACATGGGAGGGATAATCAGATATGCGGGTCTAGTGGCCCATAATCTTTAATTAGCAACTCGGCGATGCATGGAAGAGTGGATCAAGGACGAGCTGTTATAAGGTGGGGAGGTTGTAAGATCTCGAAATTCTCCATAACTTATGTTACACTAATGATTTAGTTTATTCTATTTTTTGGTTAATTATGTTCTTACCCAAGTACATAATGAGGCTAGGGGGTCTTCTGAGGGTTCGGGACATAGAATAAGAGAAACATGAGTTTTATAGGTAAGCTTCATAGTCTGTGTAGGGTTAGTGTTAACCGTGTGGACATCGTAGGGAAACTGTGTTGGTGGTGGGATTTTGGATAGTTGAATCTACACAAATTTTGCATGGGTTGTCAAATTGTGTGCAAAAATTGTGTGGCCTAGAAACATTTGAAAAAATTAAAAAATTTCCACTTTGGGGTTTTTAAGTTCACTCAAGATTTTTTTCAACCTCCTCATCCCTAAAAACCCTATGAATGAACCAAAGGGACCAAGAACATTCAAGGTTTTATCCCCATCAATTATTGACCATTTTGATTGCCATTGGATGAAAATCCAAGATCTGAGTGACTCTAATCTTCTCCTCCTCGCACTTTTCTGGTTTAGGGCTTGTATTTTTGGTGGTTTCCATTGGATTCACTCAAAACTCTATTTTTTAGAGAGATCTAGGTTGAGACTTCAATGGGGTGTTGGACCGGAATCTAAGTACATGGCTGAGAGGACGTTCATTAATGGATTCAAGGAAGGTGTTCTATAAGTTATATCCCTTTAGTTTTATAGTGATTTTAGCTTGTAGGGTTTTAATTCTTGTCCTATAATGATATGTTCTTTGTGATATTATTGTTATGTGACGTTTAGGGTGTCTAAACAACTTAATTGAACCCACATGATCCCTAGGGGATGCATAGAGGATGATTTTACCAACGTTAGGCCCACCCATGGGGCAAGCCCATATTCCTGATCATAGAGTTTAGATATGTAAAAGTTGGGTCATTCATTGGAACATATATCCCAGGGTGAATATGATATTTATATTGAAGGAGGTGATTGGGATTCCTAGTAACACACCTTGGTTGGGTGGTGACCTATGTCAGTGTTTAGTTGGATTAAAAAGGATTTACGCGAGATAAAGAGTAATTATAAGGGATTAGATTTATAAATGATTATTCTTTGTTACATTGTCATTGGAAAAGGGAAATGGGGAGTAATGTTGTGGGTTAGATATGAGTAATTTGTCAATGGATTGTGGCATAATGTTAACTTACCATTTTTTGATATTTTTGTTATGTTTCTAATGACATTAGTGATGCTTGGTTGTGAATTTTGGTTTATTATGATGAATATTAAATAAGGAATGTGCACATGGAATGGTAGTGTGGGGTATAGACACGAGGTTCAATGCCCATGGGTAGGGTTTTTCTAGAGTTTGTAATCTCAATCAACTATATTCCTGGGTTTTTGAAGGGGAGAGAGTTCCATTCACCTAGATATTGCATCCACCCGAACTAAGGCTTCGAGGTGAGGATAATGAAAATTGTTGTGTTATTCTTCTTAGTGAGAATGTTCTTTTTTAATTAAATCATTTTGTGAGTTTTAATCACAACTAATCCATTGAAAATATATAAAGGGTTAATTGATAAATTAGGTGTCATGTTATGATTATGGGTTATTTGATTGGTTAATGGACAAGGGCACAATTTGGATTGCATTTCTAAACTGTTTCCTTTAATTGATTTTGTTTCCATTTTCATGCAAAATCTATTGACCTAATATTTGGTACACACCATTGGTGGTGGCATACTAAGTTGTACTCACACCCTACTCAGGATGCCATTGGGTACTTGGGCACATTTCATGTTTGCAGGTCAAGAGAAGGGAAAGGGCCCAATGGTTGGGAATTGAGTCGGAATTCAGGATGAGCTTGTTTGAGGTTCGTGACTTATCACCAGGACCATTTTGGAGATTTCATTTTTTTTCTTCATTTCAGTTTTGTTCATGTTGCACTGTTGCATGGCATGCCATACTTACTATTGGTTGTGTTGTACCTAGTTTGGTAATGGTTCATTTATGAAATGTGTTGGTTACTTTATAGTATTTCATCTATTTATAATTTTACTGTTGTGGCTTACTCCTATAAAATGATGGTACAGTCTCCCCACTTGAAAATTTAGACCCTCACTAATACACTAAATAATATGGCATATGGGGAGCCATGGTTGAGGTCATGTAACCACTTATCTTGGGGCACCAGTTAGTGGCAACCAGGTTGGGGAAATTATATTCTTTATTTGTCTCAAAATGGGGTTTCTCGTTAACCTCTATAATATGTATTGAAAATCCTACTAACCCATCTCTATCCACATGAGAGGATACCAATTTCAGGTAAATTAACTGAGAGGAGTCATATTCCCAATGAAGATAGGTATAAAAACTCAATAATAAAATACCAACCTAAAAAATAAATGTACATTTGTCATGATCTTGGGTAGATTCCAAGATAGAAATGCCTTGATCATTATTAGGTCCACTATGAATCCATATTCAGAGATGACATGTCCATGTAAGTGTACATATTAATTCCCCAAAAGACAATTCAATGGATTACCACAATTACAATTCTCTCGTAGTCATACCAGAATAGTCCAAAAATGTCTTTAGTTATCATTCTGTATTGTGTAGTATATGAGGATTTCAATATTGAAGACTACCACAAACATGTATCCAAAGGGTTAAAATTTCATGTTAATGAGTCCCAAGAGAACTTTTGGGGAATTGTTCAAGCTAAATGGAATCCCTATGTACTCATAGTTACCATATTATAAAAAAAATCCACATTTCAAATGTATTCTATTCTAACATAGAGCTGCTGATAACAAAATATGAGGATAATCTCTGAGAACCACCTTGGCTATATTAGATGGTCAAAGTGGACGTTGATTATCAGAAGTGAATATTTATTCATTGTAGTCAACATGTTCATAAAAATATAATCTAAATAAGAAAACATACACTCATCCAATGTTTAGGTAAACAGACTAGGTATTCAAAGTGAGATATATTGGTTCAAGAAATTACAAGCCATTATAGATCCTCAAATTACACCTTCTTCTCTCAAAAATCCTAGAAACCACAATATAATTTATACACATTATTTCATTAAATATTACATAATGATACTCAAAATATAATCCAAATTTTTTTTAGGTTTACACTATTTGGGTAATTAGATTCATATCACAATAAAATTTAATTGGGAAAAAATAACATTATAAAACAAATACATAAAATCCCATTAATTTCATCGATCTTCAAACAATTCATGAGATAACAAGGGGATATACATAAAAATAGTTTGAGATATAATGAAAAATAAGGGAATAATAAAATCATATCACTATGAAATTAAAAAATGTAAGTCAATAGGTATATCAAGGTGACATAAATGGGGGAGAATCATAATAATAAAAATTAAAGAATTATATCATATTATAACATCTAGGTAACAAAGGAATATTGAAATAAAATGAAACATGAAATCATAAGAAAATGTCAAGACTAAACACTAAGACATCATAACATAGTGTTCTTAAGATAACCATATATGAAGCATACATGGTATCTTATGAGGTAATAACATTATCCAACACATTGGAGGGATATAAAATTCTAACCCTAGATATCGCATTCATATTATGTCCATGAATATGTATTCAACCTAGAACAAAAAACATAAGAAGGTATTTCCTAATATTTAATCATATAATTAATAATTTTTGGTTATATTCACAGAATTACCTAGTAAATAAAGAAAGTGTAAATATATATAAATACCCTTGAGTGGAAATGGGGGTGAGTATTTACTATAGAATATTTAGGTGTGAAATATCAATGGACAATTTCAGTAGTATAATAGGATTACAAAAAGGCCGATGGTGGATATTTGTGAATGTTAAAGATGACATATCATTTCTTGGTTATTATACAGGTAAAAAATGTATGTGAATGAAATAATTAAAATATTGATTTTTTTTAAATCAAAAGTCCTAATATAAAGAATGTATTTGAATAATGAGGAGGAAAAGAATCATATACCTAATATGTTTCATATAAATGTATATTTTGAGATTATTAAGATAATATGAAAACCTTGTGAGGAATTTTGTGTGGGGAATGGAGAGGAACATCATTCAAAATGGGTTTTGAGTAATGAGTAATGATATTTTAGTTGGTTTTATTTAAAAAGATGAAGGAATTCATTATTAATTTTGATAAATATCTTTTATACTCTATGTGATAAAATAATAAAAACCACAAACCATAACGTAGTTTTGAAAGTATTTTATTCCAAAGAGAATATATTTTTAATATTTTTTATGATATGATATGAACTCATTAATATAATATCACTAATGATGTCAAAGTGAGTCATGTTCGTAAACCATTTTTTATTCATAAAATATAATATTGGTTTTGGAGGACTCATTATATGTTTGTAAAATTATTCAAATAACATAAAAAAACATTATTTTAATGTGTAAATCATTTTTTGGTACTAGATTCCATTTATTGCATTTATTATATCACTTTTTGGAATATTATTATATCATAATATACACTGTATATTTATACTGTATAAAATTTTTACCTAAAAATTAGACTATCGTGTAAAATTATAAAATTTGACCATTGGATAATTTTTAAGTGATGATTTATGAAATGTTATTTATTTTTAGAAAAATAATTTTCTAAATATACAAATTTTCACTTATGAAAATATTTATTTACTAAATAATAATTTTTGCGATACTAACCACTTTTTTTCCCAAATAATATTTACATTAAAATTATTAAAATTATTTCATAATTTTTATTTAATCAAATATTATTTCATAATAATAATTCATGAAAAGTTATTTTTTTCATAAATTATTGAAATTATAAAAAATAGTGTATTAATAAAAATTATATCTTTTAAAATAATTTAAAATGTTAATTTTTTTATATGAAAAATATAACTTTTATTAAAATAATTTTATATTCATATACTTATATATAATGTAATAATTAAAAAGCGATAAAAATTTTCATAAATTTATTAAAATGATATATATAAAATATCATATTACCAGATCATTATACATATCCCCTTATTAAATTGGTATATATCGTGACTGTTATCTGTGTGATGGTGGAACTTTCTTTGGGTGGTTCAATGAATATGAGTTCAGTTGCCATTTGGATAATATTGAACATCTATAACAAATTCTTTCCATTAAGTTTTAGTTTTTGAATTATATGTAGATTTTGGTTAACTGAAAATACAATTGATTCCATCTCCCTAGTAAGATCTGATAAATGGTATTCATAAGGTAATATCTTACTTGTCAAGGCCATCACATCTTTCATCTATGTCAATAAGATTATATCTATAAATTATTTTATAATAACCTTAAAATTCATATTATAATGACTATATTATCATAATTTATGATGTTTAAAAATATTTTATTCTCGATAGAAAAATTATGGTCATATTCAATAATGGGCCAAAATAAAAAAATGTAATGTTGTGCATGTGATTTCTATAACTATACTTATTAATAATAAATTTATTCATTTACATGGTAATTTTATGTTCAAATGTTTTCAACATTGCATTGTTCCTAACATCATAGAATTTTCCCTTGAAATTTCAATTTATACAATAAAATATACACAATCACTTTTTTTATATCTTCTAATTCCTATGTGGCCTCCAAAAACTTATGGTTCCACCACAATACATTAACAAGGTGAGTTTTCTTGTTTTTTAGACCTTTTTCTATTTGATCTATGATTTTAACTTTTGGATTCTAATATGAATGATCATCCTAAAATGGTAACACATCTTAATTTAGTACATGTTAGGGGTTTGGAACAAAATTCCCTAAGTGTAATACATGGAACAAATCAAGTACATGAGATAGGATTGGTGGGAGTTCATGTCGATAATCCAAAACACCAATGTGATCAAGTGTCTCATTGGGGATGATGTATCTAGGAAAAAGAATTACATTCTTCTTAAACCTCCCTAATTTCATATATGGTGATATATGAAGGTACAATTTATCTACATCTATAAAAAATCAAGTCTCATACATATTTTTCCTTGTAGAATATCAACGAAATTTTCAAATACTTTATATAACATAGAATATATTGAAAATTTACTATTATATTCTAGATAATATCATGTACCATAAGATTATTCCCTTAAAATTCATTATATAATATTTTATTTTTAGACCTCTTCTCATAATGAGACTTAAAAGATTCACTTTTAAGGATAGAATGGAAACAATAGTTTAATAACGACTCCTCTAGGTGATGGAGATGATCCAAACATACTTGAAAATCCATTTAACATAATATCAACATCTCCCCTATATTTTTTATGGTTCTCACAAACTAACCTTATATATAAGGGTGATAAAAGTATTGAAACTCAACTCTATATGAAATCATTTTTAAATCATTATCCATAACACTGAAGAAAACCTCATATATAAATTAGGGAAAATGGATTGTGGTACTCTATGTAGTCTTAAAAATTCACTTATAAATGTCATAGTGATTTGGTCAATAGGGAAATAATTCAGGATAATAATGAAATGCATTTAATTTGTAAGGTGTTCATCTACAACCTAGGTAAGATTATTATCTATTGATTTATTTGGGATTCATATGAAGAAATCCATGGATATGATTTCCATTATACATAATTTTATGGGAAATTGTTGCATCATACACATATAGTCATGTCATTTATTCTTGATTGTTTTGATACTAAGTAGTGAGATTAAAATTCTATAATTTCTCTCTTCATATTATTCCAAAAAAATTCTTCATTAGATGTTCATACTGATTAATAATTTCTTGAATAATAGAGAATGTTAATCTATGATCGTAATCTATATGTTTCATATTTAATTATGATTTTAATGGGAAACATATCCATGTTCTAATCCAAATAACACTATATTTATCATAGTTAAACTCTAAAATATTAGTTATATTTCTCTATATCTCTTCATTAGCTTTCTATGAATCATTAGTCCTATAAATAATGTATATTTGATAAGTTATTTGAGAAAAATATGATAATGTTTATTTTATGATTCCCATTTCCATTTCATGTCAAAAAAGATTGGATACCTTTTAATCCTTATCGTAGATAGGGTTATTGGATCCTTTCAGTATAGGGAATTAATCACTTCGTTTACCATAATGGGATGGTAATGGATAGAAAAATCATAATCCATGGTTATATCTAACCACTTTCATTGAAAAATTATGATTTACTTTTTCATGAATATATACTTGAGCATTTTTAGGATCTATAAGTATGTAACACTTATCCATATATTAATAATATCCCCAAATAATCATTATGAAGATCAATAAATCCAATTCCAGGTCATGGGTAGGGTAGTTCTGCTCTTGCATCATTAAATGGTTGGAGGATTTGACTATCAAATATTCCTTTTGCATAAGTAGACTTCCTATTTTTTGGGTCATATTGTTGTACATCACGAATGCTTATCCATATGGGGGTAATCTGAGAATAGTGGAAATGATTAGTATATTATTTAAAAATTTAAATATATCATCTCATTCATTCATCTAGAATGAAATCACACACTTTTGAGATAGATTTGACTATGGGATTGGAAAATGTGCAATATTTTTCATAAATCTGTGATAGTACAAACCTAATGAATGAATTTAATGGATATCAATAATAAATGTTGTTCTGGTTCATCCATTAATTTCATATTTATTCAATAATTCTGTAGATATTCCTTTTCTAGTGGTAATAGGACACAAAAATGATATGCTAACTATAAGAAACATTTATTTATTATACGTCACAGTAAAATTTTCCTTTCACAAGTTCCCAAGCACAACATTCTAATGATCCATTTGTTCCACATTGAAATTTTTGTAGATAAGAATATTGTCTATATATTCTACAAATTTTTTTTTTGAGATAATCCCTAAAGAATATATTTATTATGTCTATGAAAGTAGCAATTGTATCAGTGTGTGAAAATGGAATCACTATGAACTCATAATTCTCATTCAATTATTGAAATTTAGTTATGGGGATATCCTAAATTTTTAATATTACATGATAAAATTGTAAGAAAATATTAAAATTAGCTAATTATTAGGATTTAAACAGATGATTGAATATGTTTTTAATCTGTTTAAGAGGATATGTTTTCTTAATTATGATCTCGGTAAGTTCATGATAATCAATTAAGAGTCACATTGGGCAATACTAATTCTTTATTAAATGGATCAATGCACCCTATGGTGATGCACATAGACATATAAACTACTTTTTATGATTTTTTGGGGTCGATTATTGATCCCTTAAAGTTAAATAATGGTCATTCCTTAGATAATATTGTATTTTTGATAATATCCAAGTATTAGTTTTATTTAGAAATGAACCTGTCATCTTGGTAGGAGAGTAGGAAATTATTTTGGAAACACATTGGAATTTTCTCTTACAACGGGTATGTCATCAAGGCTGATCTTTCCCATTTCTTCCTTAATTGTATTTGGATATAATTTTTATAAGGGAATAATATCTAATCTTGAGATGATGGTTCTAAATGAGATTCATCCAATTATTTACACATTTATAGAATCGAGGGGTGATTTTCTATTGAAAGGGTGATTTTCGAATCCTCGAATTTTATATATTATCTATACACGGGAATCATACAATTACCTAAATTTTCATTTGATTCCCATAAAGGGAGTAGGAAAAAATTTTCTAGGAATTTCATCCCACAAATACTAATAAAGATATATTGTATACTTATAACTCAATAATTCCACTATTTTCCATTTTCACTAAATGCTCAAATTAAATGTTTCAATCATGTGCTTTCAAGTTATAATAAAATTGAGTGATATGAATTAATACATAAAACCATTGTATTATTGAAATTTTTATGAACATGAATTGATAAATAGTGTTCACTTCACTATTTGATTATTTTTCCAATCACATAATTCATCCAAAACAAACCTAGGGATGAGAATTCTTAAACTATATTTCGTAAAAATGGAAAAAAATGATTATTGAATATATTATACCTAAATTATATATATTCATCATCCTATGAATTTATAAGTTTCAATTTATGTTATATTTGGTCTATTTTATGAAATAAAATTTCATGAGCATTTCCCCCATTATAATGGTTCATAATGAGATTGAAAATTTACCATATAACTTCCCCTAGGAATGTCTAATCAGGGGTATAGTAACGCCTCTTTTTCATGCACCAATTAATGAAAAATTTAATACCCTATTCACCTTTTTTAGTGTTATTACCCCCATGTACAACTCTTACAGAGAAACAACCACTCCTAGAACTTTGAAGTGGATTTTGTTTCATGAAAACCATTATATGTATACATTACTAAAATTTAGTGATGTACCATTATAATTATTTTTATCCATAATTAGTTGAATAATGTTTTCTAATCCTAACCTCTAGAATTTACTAGCCCTCCCTATGATACTAATGATCACAATGCATTTCATTTATAAACATTCTTTAATGACTTATTAAGTAATGATACACATAAAATAATCGTAAAATATTTTGGGGTCTGGTGCATTTGGTAAAATAGATACATATGACAATAAATTGAAATATTGACAAAAAATCATTAATAAAAATTTTATAACATTCAATTAAATTCTATAAATCATCTAAAACTCTATGTAATAAAATGTAAATGTACATAATTAAATGGTGAGATATAACTACTTGTAAGGGAATAATAAAATCATGACATGATTAAAGTAATTTAGGTATGTAAGTAATAATATGTAGGATACATAAAAGGGTGTTAATCATAATAATTAACATAAAATAATGATATATGATGATGAAATAAAAGAATCTTTGGATTGTGGAGACAATATAAAAGTTAAAATAATATTCATAAGTAAATTATAATTGATGAGAAATCATAACAAACAATGTTTTGGATAACATCATGTGCACCTTAAATAATATTTCATGATCTAAAAAAAGTATATAATGCATTGGGAGGACATATAACTCTGATCCTACCCATCACTTTCATATTATTTACATGTGTTTGTGCTCCAAATAGATTTTACAAAATTAGATCTTATTTTGTCACATTTAATCCCATGATTATGGATGGTGGGTTGCATAAATGGTAGTCTCCAACAAATTAATTACTGCTATGTATTATTGAATACCCTTTATTTAAAATGGTGATGGGTATTCAAAATAAAAATGTTGGTCATTAAAAATCAAAATATAGTTTTTTAGAATAACATGTGTATATATTAGTTCACAGAAGAGTTTAATTAGATTGAATGGTGGTCTCTCATTACATGAGAATCATAAGGGTAGTGATGGGATGTGTATAATAAGATATCAATATGAAAACATGGAAACAAAAAGGCATAATATTAGGAATTTACATGAATAAAGAGAAGGAGGAATAGAATCCCATACATGAGTGGTTTCTTCTAAAATATTTAGAGGATCTTTTTAAGATCCTAGGAACACATTAAAAGGTATTGATAGATTTATATAAAGATAAAATCCATTCTCAATGGGTTTTAAGAAAATAGGAGTGATGGATTGGGAGGGTATTTATAGTAAATGTGATGATAATTCATTATTAATTTTCAAACATAGGTTTTAGATTCTATGTGACCATATAAAAAATTTATTTCTTTTTTTATTGTCCATAGTTTCTACCAAATAGACATGGGTTTCAATATTTTATTAAGATAAAAAATTAAATCACAAAAATAATACCCTTGATGATGGTAAAGTATGTAATTTTCATAAAGTATTCATTTTTAAACCATAAAAATTTAATATAGGGTTTCTGAGGATTCATTATAAGATCATATAATAATGAAAATAACTTTGAAAACATTATTTTAAAGGGGAATTTATTTTCTATATATCAAATTATATAATATATTAAATAACTTTTCTTTTGAATTGTTTTTATAATATACACTATACATTTATAAAACATATAATTTTTACACAAAAATTAATTTTACTACAATAATTTTGAAAAATTCACAATTGGATAATTTAGAAACGATGAATTCAAAAATAATATTTATTTACCAAAATAATATTCTTATATTATAATTTATTATCTTATATAAAAATCCATAATTTTTTTGTAAAAGACTAGTTTTTATGACAGCAAACACTTTATGACCTTTATATCATTTATATTTATAGAAATAGATAATAAGATTATTTTATGAAAAATTTATTTATTTATTAAAAAATTATTTAAATTATCAGAAAGACTGTATTAATTTTTAATATATATTTCCCAGAGGTTCAATTTTAATTTTATCATATAAAAATATATTTTTTGTTAGATTTATTAATATATATATATATATATAAACTAAAAATTAAAACAACATAAATATATTCATTATTTTAGTAAAAATAAAAATAGGTAAATTCATACTACTATGATCCATATACATAACCCTATATTACACCATTGTAATACCTATTGGTATGGTGTGGGATGGTGGAACTTTCTCAGGGTGGTTCGATGAACAAGGTTTCAGAAATGATCTCAATATGATAGAACATATTCTATAAATAGTTTATCTCATCATTTATTTGTTGAATCCAAGATTAGTCTTGGTCAATAGTAAATATTTGTGTTGTCATCTCCCTTGGATGCTCTGATAAAAGGGAATAATAGGGCATGATCCCACTATTTGAGGTTATTTATTATTCCTTTTGAATAAACTCGACATTATTATAACCATTACTATATACTAACCATTATGATCAATGTAGAATGAATATATTATAAATGGTTATGATTTTTTTTAGTATGTTAATCTCAACAGTTTATTTTTTTCAATTTTTTATATTGTCCATAAAAAAAGAGTATAGTGAGTTTGTTTTATATACCTTCATTACAAAATAAGAAATTTATCCATTTATAACGATATTTCATGTATAATATTTTCTATCATTAAGAATCTACATGGGTATCTGATAAGCCAGAACATATATTAGTGTAGTCCTTGGGTGAATATATATTTATAAGTCAATCTTTGGATGTAGTGATTTGACCAACATTTCTTCAGAGAAGACGACCTCACACTCCTCCACCACTTCAGAAAACATAAACCCAAAAGATTCAACTACTCTATGGGATATACCAGACAACAGATGAGAAATAAGTTATATCCTCCTATGTATGGACCCATATTTCCTTTATTGATATTCCATCTCTCCAATGAAGTGGAATATCATCCCATAAACCCAATAAAATCACATCCTCCCTCTAAAATAGTGAAAATTTCCAAGGACTTTATAAAGGAAATGCATACTTTTGATGAAATCATAAGGAATCATGAATATAATGAGATCTCATATTCAAATATATTCACTATAAGTTAGCTCACACTCTTAAAGGAAGTGTGTGGTCATTTGATAACTCCTAATAGGAAGTTATTCATACAAATATTAAGTTAAAGGTTTTAAAATAAAACGTAGATCTAGAATGGGTGATGCATGAAAGAAAGTGTGGACCAAACCTCTATCTATCAAAAATTTATCTACAGTAGAGAAGATATAGTTTGTATCTTAGATCATTCTGAATTCCTCTGGGTAATATTTATCAACTACCATCAAATGTACATTTCGTTTTCCACTTTCTCTCTAATCCTGGTGTTGAAAACATTGGGGTGGTAGTGGTGGAATAAAATCATAACAACATCCACCTCCAACAACTCTCCATTCTTTTCTTCTAAACCCACAACCATTCATACCACCATACTCATTCTAAAACCTCTAAAGTTGGGGCCCATCCAAATATCCTTATTCTGTAAATAGAAATTCCAACAATTTCACATGATATGGAATTACCCATCATATGAGAAGAACTTTTTCCCGCTTAAATGACTATAATCTCCATAGGGGACTAGTGAGGCTAATAATCTTTCCAAAGACTTCCTCTAATGATTCCTCTTCTGAGTGGATCATTGAGTATGATTTTGAAAACCAGATGATGATGTATCAACTCTAGGGTGTCCACATTCAGAGCCAAATATTAGAGACTACACCCCCAATAATCCCTCTATAACCAAGGCATTCTCTAGAACCCTAATGTAATAACAGACACACAGAGAAACCAATACTTCTATGAATTTCAAAGCAATAGATATTATCAAAGGTTATTTCTCGAACATATTTGTCACGAAAAATATTCATGGAATACCATGATAGGACATTGTACCTTGATTTAGACACTTAAACCATTAGATTTTCCTACTACATATAAAAAATATCCTAGATATTTTTCCCACAATGTCACTAGATAATACTAATCTATGCATAGAAGTTAAAATCATATCAAAGTATGGGTGTCCTTATAACACATATAAAACATCTAGCTCCACTATTGAAATATTGGTTTAATGAGAATACCCACTAGTTAGATTATCATCTTTTTTGGAGGGATCTTAAAAAAGGAAAAAAATTATTCTAGCACCTCGAGTCTATCCTCTGATGAATTTGGGTCTACCTCAACATTAAACATTAGTGGTATCTATCTATAAAACATAGGAAGAACTGTTATCCTATATATTTCATTAGCTAGTATAACCAAAGCAAACAACTACACAATGGGTGGGGGTACTATTGATAATCCACTCTGAGGAACTACCTCATATAGAGGTCCTTTGAGAGAGGCCTCACTTCTATGATAATAAACATCACTCTCTTAATATTGAGTCATAAATATCATTCATTATAGGGGAATCCTACATTATTCCGGATTCACCTTAATTATTAGTGAATATTTGTGGAACTAACCCTATAATGACAGTGAAAAAACCAATTCATGTATGATACATGTCCAAAATTTGTTTTTTCAAATAGTTCATTCAATTATGAGTCACCAAGAAGGTTATCAGAGTCCTAGGTAATTAATACACCATCCATTACACTTTCACTAGGATCCCTAACCTAGGAGTTAAACATGATACCTGTTGACTCAACTCACTGAGGTCCCAAAAAATCCTCATAGCTAGTCTATATCCATGATATAGTCTGAAGATGACCTCATCTAATTCCACAATGTAAATAAATACATATCCCACACCCACATGGCTTATAGTGAGCTGAGTGTGACACCCCAATCCCACCTAAAATTGGCAAGGGGTAGGGGAAACGTCCCAAGACAGTGTATCTCACAAATGAGAGTCCTTAACCTTAATCACCATTACAAAAATAACATATCCATAAACAATTATATTGAAAGAGATAAATAATTGATACTATAAATTCTTGAAAGAAATCTCTAGCTACACCTGAGTATGGAAATTTGGTAAAAAAATAAAAAAAATTCCAAATATAATCCTCCAGTATTGTAATGAAGTCTAACCTAATTTAAAAATGGCAGACTACAAAAAACTGAATCTTAGAGATTTTTATATGGTCTATATTCCCCAACCCATATTGACCAAAATCTAGTCAACCAATAACCCCACCTAATAGACTATCATATAACTATATGTGGACATGTATAGGTGGAGCCCATGAAAGGGTGAGTATAAAAATACCTAATAGGACACCATAAATCACCAACCAAAAATCACCAAGAAATGAGTCAGATAAATATAATAATATAATGTGGATAAACAAGATTACCAAGATATTGTCAGAATATTCATACATGTCTAATTATGAGGTCTATCAATACTGTTAGTGTATGGATTCTACTTGAGGCTCTAATGTGACATTATTCTAAGAGAACACACTCATCAGGTATCAATATGATAAGGGAACTCATCTAATAGGTCATACTCATCCGGCCTTCCCTTTTTGAATTAATCATAGGAACTCATAAGATACTGATACATATGTAGTGGATCATGCCCAATTCATATGATGGAAACCTAACCCTTTACAGAATAACCAATTAAGAAGGGGAACAAATGTCTTGGATGCCAGATATGGGATCCCTAACCCAATAAATGGAATAAAGTGATTTAGGATAACACATTTTTCTGTAAAGAGGGATATCTACCTCTATCTAGAACTAACTTATATTAAGATTAACTTATCATATGATCTTTATGGGATTACATACAATATCCCCATGGGAT
Source organism: Viscum album (assembly GCA_963277665.1). NCBI lineage: Eukaryota > Viridiplantae > Streptophyta > Magnoliopsida > Santalales > Viscaceae > Viscum > Viscum album. Next base: position 1,898,837,751 of record OY728132.1, on the reverse strand, counting down.
TGACTAAGGGAATGCAACCCCCGAAATGGAAAATATGTGGAAGATATAAATGGATGTAATCTTTTTGAGAATATGAAAATGAAATTTCCAAAGGGTATAATTTTTTTTACTATTTATTTTAGTACACGTTTCCTTCAATCTTAAATATAATGTTCTGTAAGATACATCACATGTTTTTATTACACACGATGGGAATGGGTCTTGTTTTCACCCGATCATATGTCATCATGCAAAGCCCCTGACCTTCTAATCAAAATGGGGTGTTCCAAGACATGCATAGAATGTGGGGTAATATGGATTCCTAATAAAGAACTATGTATAATTGTTTTTATATCTAACTAAGAGTATCAGAGTGTATGGGTCCCCATACAGTGTGTGAATTATAACTCTCTACATAATAATTAGCCACATATTAGAGGGGTAAATACAACATGTATTATTCAAAAAAATGATTCTAATATATAAGAAATTTATATAATTTCAAAATCATAAAAACTTATAAACCATTTGAGTTATCACCTATAATTATACATAGATTTATAGTCATAATGTGTACCCCTGTGTTGACCGAACCCACAATGTGGCTGGTAGCTAGATTCTGTAAAATAATTTCTTTGAAAACACCACCCCATTGGACTATCAATGTATATAATATTAAAAATCACATAGAAAAGAATCTTCATGATCCCATCAAGATTCTATCATCATCATAAACAGTCCAATATTCCCAAATATCATGTTTTTGGTTCTAAAACAGTGATCTATGGATCCCAAAAAGCATGCATTGAATAGAGTTTACAGATATAGCCAAACCACCGAAAAAATTAAAGCTAATAATTAATACACATATTAAAGGGGGATACATCCATGTAAAAAAAGTTTTATATCAATATTGGCCACATTAGGATTTTCCAAAAACTATGATGGATTATTGAGGCATTTTTGGTGTTTTAAAACAAGGAATAATTCTTAATTCAATGAATTAGAATAGAAATAATAAATTATGAATGATTCAAAAATTATTTCATCAACAAATTAATTCTTCGTAATTAATAAAATATATTATAGGTTATTGAACAAAAAGAAAAAAATACATACATTAAATTATTTTTATCATTGAAGAATCTACTGTGCTTGTTATCTTCTCTACAAATATCACCGATCAAATTGGAGCATCTCCCTGTGGAAGCTCTCCTCCAATCCTGACTAATGTGAGGATAACAATAGTTATGGTAATAAAATAATTAAAAATTGTAATTTTTCATGTATTAGTTGTTAATTATTTCCTTTAATTAATTTATTTTATCAATTATCTCCTCGTGAATTCACTATATCGGAACATCTATGTTTGACAAAAACATTATGTCACACATAGTGCAACAACCTTCATTCTAGGATTAATGATTGTTCCAAATTTAACATTAAAGAAACTATTTGGGTGATGTTAAATTATATATAAAAAATATCTGGAGTTATATATTATATTTAATATTTTTAATTTACAAATACTGCGGATCAATGGGGATATTAATTTTATTCTAACTACATGTATTGATAAAAAAATACAATTTAAAATATCCAATTGTATTTAACTGATAAAATTGAGTCCTTTTATAAACCAATAAATCATGGGGTAATTAGCCAATGGATAATTATTTCAATCTATGTATTCACTTAGCAGTATCCCAATAGGGATACATCTTCTTGGAAATAAGACACACTTTTACAATACAGAAGCATAGGATTCTATTTCCAACATGGAAATGATTTAGTTTTGTAAAGGATTCTGGAATATTTTGAATCAATGAATATTATGTAGGGATAAAAATATATAGTTATAAATACTTTTAATTTCATTATAAATATGGTAAAATACCTCCATGGTAATTTATTCACATCACAAAAAGAAACAAGTGGGAATATAACAAGAGTCCAAAGAATGAAAATTGAGAACAACATACCCAACTTATGGATTAAATAATAATTAAATAGAAACCTCATGAAATAGGGAGAATAAATTTCATATTAATATTAAATGAATAAATAAATTTCAAAATATAATTTCTAAAATAGTTACTATATGCACCACATAATTGAAATTAGGTAAATTATTAAAAACAAGTCTCAAAGAGAAATTTGAGATAGAAAACCCTTACAACTTCTATTTAATTTTATGAATTTACTTTAACGTCATATATAAAAATATAGATATCATAATGAATTAATTAAAAGCATTATTCACTTAATTTTTAATCTATACACTTTATCAAATGTTGTTATCTATATGAATTCTACCCATATTCCAGATCATGTGTTAATAATATTGTTCATTTGACTAGTTTCATAGTTTTGGTGTCCATATTAATTATTGTTTCAAGGATCATCATTACTACGTCATTAAATTCCCTTTTATGGTCAATTTATATTTATTTATAGTGTTTAAAATTCCTATATTGAGTTTTTTAGTCTTTATTCACAATTATTATATTGGTAATAGACTTGTCTATATAACTCTTGACGATCAACTAACATTTTATTGTCTAATGAATTAAATATTTATATAATATATATATAATAAAGTATTTATAATTATTTTCACATTGAAAATATATCGTACGAGTAATTATGATCCCATAGTCATTCATGATATAAATTCATAGTATTGTTCACATGTGTGGTTAAACTATACCAAATAAGAACATACATTGATTTAATGAATGATTTTCAAGTGGTTTATTATAATATCATTATAATAGGAGAATAATGATATTTTTTATTGTTTAGTGGTGAAATATATATAATTTTTTCATTATTGTTAGAATATATGGATATGAAATATTACACAATTTGTATAAAGTATTATCCTCCTAGTATGATTATTTTAATAGATTAAATTAATGATGGTTTTTTATTGATCATATAATCCCCAATATATCTAATGTTTAATAACACAACCTTAATAATATCATAATATTTATAATTATCCATGAATTCGAACATTAGATCCTACCTTGTATGTTGCGAACTGTGTTGCGAAGGCAGTATTTTTCAAAACACACGAATAACTGCTTGTTTTAATTAAGGGAAAGAGGAAAGGTGGTTAGTATTTATTAAAAAAATATAAAAATAATAACCATATAATAAATAAAAAATTAATCATATTGTATTTGAATAAATAATTTTTAAATGGAAATATAAAATGGAAATATGTTATCGAAAATAAAGAACTTACATTAGAAGCTTGCGGTTTCACTTAGAGGATTATATAGAAGGAAATGACTTATGATACTCTCTTCTGACCAGAAGATAATGAATGTTAATATGGACTAGAAGGTTATTATATGAGGATGAGTTTTAGGAGGAAACCAAAATATTAGAGTGAGATTTATGTGGTGGTTATAGTTCTCTATAATATGTGGTGAGAAAAGAGTTTTTTTAAATATTTCAACATAATAAAAAGAGAGCACGTGTTATAGATTTAACATGGATCAAAAATTAATAAATAATGGTGTGTTGAATATATAAGGTCAATAAAGACATCATGCAATAAATTATAGAAATTGCTTTTCCACGCATCAAGCCCTTTAACCCTTGAGCTATTAGTTTTACTAATTTAGATTTTTTGGGGGTAACTAGTTTGTACCTATGGTAAAATAATATTTATACTTATAAGTAATGTAATCATAATCAGATAATTTTAATCTAATGAATATATATTTCAAATCAATTATTTTATTCGATTTATATTAGTGTGAAAAAATAATTTTAATATAATAAATGTAAAATATATATAAATAAATTTTGTGAACAATATTACTTATGTTCTAAAATATCAACCATATTATTGTAAAATATAATAAATATTTTAAATTGAATAATTTCAACTAAAAAACACATTTTTTAATAAAAATGGTTTAAAAATTAATGAATTAATACATATATATAAACAATGGCATAAAATTTATGGAATCAGTTAGAAAGGTATACTGCACTATTCTCTAAATAACTAATTTACTTTAGAAAAAAAATCTTATCATAATTTTATAATGATGAATTAAAAAATGAGGATTATTTAAAAAAAATATAACATTAATATATTAAACCATTAAATATACTCATATATAAGGATTCTTTAGAGAGTTTTTTGAGTTATAGTTCATGACATAATGTTTATATGATACAATAGGGTCTTATTTATTTCATTCTAGCAAAATAAATAGTTTCATTGAAATTTTTTTGGTATATATCAGTTATAGAAAAGATGTGGTTATTACTTCCTCATTTCTTCTTTAGGATTGTAGGTTACATATTCTAATTTTTTATTTCTCCAATGGACATCCACCAATAAATTTGTTTCATTTTGAAACAAATTCTCTCTGGTTATAATAATATAGATATACTATTAATGATATGAAAAGTAAGTTTATAACTCTATTCCATCATATTTTCACACATTAATTGAATCTGAAAAGTATTTATTTTGTAATGAAATATGGATGACATTTTGTGATATATAATATTTTGGAAGAATTGCAAATGAATTTCCAGAATTTCCAATTCATTTTAGTATTTTAAATTGACTATTGTTACTATGTATTAACATAACCTTTTTATCAAATCATGCAACTCAATTCCAAGGTGAAAAAAATGAAGAATACCTAATCCCCCACAAGAAATTCTATGCATTTCCTTCGATCATAAGAATAAATATTTTATATTAATTATGATGCTTTTATATGTATCTAAATAGTCCATACATATATATTTGTCTCCAAAAAATTATTTGGGAAATCTAGCATTCATTCAACATCCTATTCGCAACATGTGTGAGTATGACACCACTTCCTATGAAATGATTCATATGATTCAACATTCATGATAGATTGAAATATATTATTGTATGAAAATTACAAAAAAGGTCGATACTGATCCCATATACCTTGGATGTCATGATAACATGATCTCAACATGTCTTCAAAAATCTTGATAGTCCTTTTATACTGTATGTTAGAGTGGGGGTGATAAGATGTTATTAAATGTATCATTGTTTAAAGATAAATTATAAGACTATTATATAATTTCAATGCATATAAATGGTCACAATTAGATTTAATAAATAAATATACCACATGAATAACTGTTATTTCATTAATATACATGCTTGAAAGGTACTCATATAATAGATATTTATTTAAAACAATTAAATCAGTAGACCATGAAATATGGTCATTTATGATCCATATAGAATCACTCCACCTTATTATATTTATAATTACATTAAAAAAATCTATCATTAAATTGTCACACATATATATAGGTATTAGAAGAGGATAAATGTCTCCTGTAGGATGTTTTATTTCAGTCTACAACTTCTAGAATATTAAGCAAATGGTCACATTGTAAAAAATTTATCACTTTAAAACATCTCACTGTATATTCTACCTTAAATACCTATAAATAACTATGATACAATGTTTATAATGAAATTTGAGTTATGTGACTCATATATAAGTTCACCTTTTCAACTATGTTATATATGGGATACATAACTTCTTCCCAAAAATCATCACTAAATCACTAGAGATCATTTTAAGAATTTTCAATTATTCAATAAGTTAGTATTCCCTTATAAGTTTACATTTTCCGGATAGTACTTTCAAATATTCTTTAGTAAGTATAGTCTACAAATTTCATTGAAAAATAAAGATAGATCCACTTTTATAAATATCACTACAGCTATCTTACCATATTTCTATATATAAGAACCAAACTAATCCTTATCATATATAGAAATACATGTCCCTCCAACTTAAGGAAACAACCACCTTGTATTCCATCATTGCGTTCTCATGTATCAAGGAATCATAGTCCTTCGGTAGGTCCAAAAACATTATTTAACTCATTGTGAGATATTTTAGAAAAAAAATATACATCAAAATGTTACGTTAAGTATATATATAACATTATTCAGTATATTGGTTGTGTCTCCATATTTTCATTTTAAATTATTTGGATTCTTGATCAATGTCATGAGTTCAATTGTTCTATTCATTGAATTTAAATTTTATTGATGCATACACAATCACTGTATCATACTATATATGAACCCAAATAATAATTGTATTTTATGCATCACTATATATTACAAATCATTCATTCCCTAGTAGAAAAGTTAATTCCAAGGAATTAATAAAACTCTTTTTCATATCTTAAAAAAATTTATTGCATTATCTCATCATTGATAATTTTACCTGTATATGTGCTATCTAGGATAACATTGTAGTGTAATACGTAAAATATTGAGAAATCCATTGATAATAACATGATAACACTAAAAATATCGTATCTTAGTAATTTCCATTGGTATATGCCATTAATTGAATAAATTTTTTTTGAAGTGTCAACAGATATTCCAACCATGGAGATAATATGACCAAGAAAATAAATGTCATTCATCCAAAATTCACATATACTATATTTAGCATATAATTAATTTTTCCTAAGGGGTTATAAAATTATTTTCAAATGAATCTCATGTTACACATAGATCTTAGTGTATATTAAGATATCATCACTAAATACCACCAAAAGTTATTAAAATATTCTTTGAAAACTCTAATGTTATGTTCTATAATGAGATAAGGTTAATTTTTCTATTCAAAAAATATTAATGTAAAGTCCTAATGTCCATACCATGTCAAACATCACATCTTCTATATAAGACCCTTTTTCACCCTTAAGTAATAATATGTAGATAAATGATCAATCCATGAAGTTTATTGGGATCTATGAACATCATCAAATAATTCATTAATTTATGGTAAATGATGTCATTTTTATAGTAATCCCATTGATCTAAGTATAATGGATGAAAAATCTTGTAATCCAATTCTTATTTTACTTGATTAATATTAGGGCTCCCCATAGTGAAACACTAGTGTGTACAAATACCATATAACACAACTCATGCTACTATTTACTCAAAAATATGGACTTCATTGTTTCTAATTTATATAGAGTTTTAGATATTGGTTGTACATTAATAATCATTTCAATGGATAACTCAACAAAATTCTATGGTAGATTAATAGAGAATTCTTTTAGAAGAGAATAAATGAATTTTTATACCATTAGTACATCAACTATTCATAGGAAATATTCCTTTTTAACAGATTGATATTTACAATAAAATTTTAACATAATATAATTAAATATAGCTACTATGGTAGGATATATACCCGATTGAGATAATTAAGTTTCTCTTATAAAGATATGATATCCCAATTTACCTTCAAGATTCAAAATATCCTTATCTTATTAATTTTTATTCATTACACATTGAAAAAAATTCTATTCCAAGGATAATATAACTCATAACCATATATATAAGAAACAAATTTGAAAAAATGGTATGCCGATGCATTACAATTTGATCTTCTAAACATATATTTTTTTGAAATATGATTCTCACTTAGTACCTTAGTTAATAAAACACTTTCTAAGGTGTTAGGAAAATATCTAAAATTTTTGGAAAACATTGATGACTAAAAAGTGTGTGAAGATCCAAAATTAAATAAAATATAAGCTAAAACTGAGGAAATAAAGAATAATCATACCATAACTCTATTAGGGACATAGATTTTAGATATAGTAATTGCATATTCATATAATCTATCCAATGGAATTTCTGAGGAAAATTCTCATATAATTTGGGTCTGTGGATTTTATATTGTCACTTATCCATAACATTAAATCATTGAACATCAACAACATCATCCTTTCCGATAAATTCAGGTTGTTGATGGATTTGTTTCACATATAACTACATCATATTTACTTAATAAAAACCCAAAGTGTTTCTCCGAACAACAATCCTGGGTGAGAAATCCCATCCTTTCTTACCCTTTTCTAATTTTTTCTTCTCATGATGCTCATATGATCTATTACTACCCTAATTAATCATCAATAATAATTTCAAGAATAACTCCTTTTATTCATTAATTTAAATTTATATTAAATCTTTATATTACTAAATTATATGTGAGACCAATTTCCTTTCATGTATAATATTAAACCCATAAAATAAATGTTAAATCCTGATTTATAGATTATATACACAGTCAACGAATGTTTAGATAACCTTGTAATGATTACCTCGTACTTTTATAATATTTTTATAATCCATTTGACTAATATTGAGAACATACCTTTTCATTTATTCTCATTTCTCATAGTAAAAGTATTTTCTATAGAATTACTTTAAAATACCACCCCTCGTCCATTGGATTGGGAAGAGGTGTTAGTTGTTACTAGCCTTAGGTGACATCCCCAAGACTCTATGGACTGGAAATACATTCCAAGGGATTCATAATATATTGGGGGGGGGGGGGTGATTTTCCATTTATAAATAAACATCAAAACCATTATATCTATAGAAAATAAAAACATTATATGATGTATGAGAAAAAGACTAAAGACATTACAAAAAAAGAATTAGACAATACTAGAGAACAATAGAAACGAAGACCAACAAAATTCAAATACACCAAGTTCATCAAATCAGTAACTCCAAACCTTCCCCAAACTCCAAATAAAAATTCCAAACCTATGGTACCAAGATTCAGCTCTAAAAAATTGTGATACCTTTAATTTATGCACGTATTAATAGATAACATGTCTAAACACAATAATGTTTTCAAGTAGGGGTGAGTATAAAACACATTAGAATTTCACATATGACTTCCAATATCACAACAATAGGATCTGTCTTATTATAAAATATTTATATAGTAGTTTAAAATAAATTTTATGTGGTTAATATCTGACCAAAATAGTTTTCTATTGAATGAAATAAGAAAACACACTCATTTTTCAAATAATAAAAAATCCATTAAAATATTTCTCAATTCATGATTTAGCATATAACATCCATTTCCATACACATTAACAATAATCACGCATATGATATGTGTTACCACTACTCGTGTAATTTCACATCCATACCTTATCCCTTTGATGGTGTTACTTAATAACAATTACCATTACCATTAGAAAAATGTCCAACCATTATTCCCATACCATGGGAAACCATTTTAGTAAATACCTTTCTTTATATTTAAATTAATTTCACTAAATAATATAAGTATAACAAACCAACCATAATTTGAATATCATGTTTTGAAAATTACAAAAAATTGGTTTTACCAAAAAAATCATTGAATTCAAATAGTATGGAAATCAATAAATCAAATGAGACATTACATCAAATAACACCATGATTATCATGAGAATTTAAAGATATTAAATCAATTTTTAATCAATCCTTCATATTCTAATAAGAATAAACTAAGAGAGAATCCACCTACCTCTCAAATATATGTGAAAAATAAGAATGAAACGATAACATCAATGAAAAGACTTGAATATCTTAAAAAATTAAATCGATCATGTTATTTTAAAACAAAGCAATCATAATCCTTAAATATTGTATTAAAAAAAATATTACAATCCTTAGACACTAGATCAACGATTCCGAGAGAGGGTACAAGAAGATATCCATGGAAAATGATGATGAATTAGCACTTACTATTTAATATGATCCTCCAACACACATAAATTCACCTATTAATCCCTTTCAGATCGAAAGGAACAATATTTAGAGCCTTTGGAGGAATAATAGTTCGTGTTATGGATTGATTAGGTTGAAAATGAGATTTCAGGTGGTAAATTTTATTTTATCCATAATTTCAAAATCAAATTATTCTGGGTGCATGGTTAGGGAACACAGTAAAGAAAACTGTGTGCTAACGATGCATGGGCCTCTTCCTCAAACAACCCCTCGTATGGTTGGATTCGATATCTGAAAAAACCATGTTCCGGCCATGTTATTCCCCTGTGTTTAGTATTTCATGGATTTTCCTAGGAAGATGCATGATTCAAACAAAACATGTTCCTAACCATACAGACCCAATGCCCAATGTTATAGTTTCACTATTTTATAGTGGTGTTTCAAGGTTTCTAATAACCATGATCAAAACATAAACCCCCATAAATGATTTAAAAATATTTAATATCTCCTCCAAACTTACTAAAACATAAAAAACATTTTATATACCTAAAATACATAAATAAATGTTTATGTACCTTAAAATATAGTGATAAATTCATTCCACCATTGGCCCTTCCATAAAATGAATGTTAAAAACTACCATTGGCTTGGAAGAGCAATGCTCCATAATTTCCTTTTCAGCCTCCCATGTTTCTTCTTTAATCTGACAAGGTTTCTATAAAACCCACACTAGACATATTATTTTTTCAAACAAGGATTTTACTTGTATATCCAAAATTCATACCACCATATGCACTAACGTAGTATATGAATATTGGTGAATTTGATCCAATATAATCATATGGTACAAGTAAGGTTAATACAACATCAATTAATATACATGAATGATATTATGAACCTAACTATACATCAGTGGAAAATAAAGAATATATTCCACCTCAATAACCCAAGAAAGTATATCATATAAGCATTTGTATCAAAGAGAAAACATTCCCTAAATAAAAAAAATAAAGATCCCTGATCAATGGAGTGATTATAAGGAACATATTAACATTATCCTAAAATGATAGTGGTCATCAAAGATGATCTTCATACAATTTCTTATAAATTTAAGTGATGTCCATTGATTTTCCATTATATTGATTTTTTCTACATTGTCTCCTGAACAAGGCTTGGTGTATCCAATTAAGACTCACCTATTGATACCCAAAAAATCAAATAATAACCCCAATTCCCATACAACGATGAAAAGTGATACATTTGTATCAAGTCATAATAAATACATTTATATGATAACTCCACTAACAGTAGGTTCTCCTCCCACGAGTCTCCAAAATCTATTACACAAGACCTAATAATTTCCCCATAATTTTTTATTGCCCTTTCATATTTTTTATATATTTTTGGATGATACACCATTCTCATAGTCAATTATGTCCCAAGGGATTGCTATAAGGAATTTGAAAAATGGGACATAAACCTGGGGTCTTGACTAGATACTTTCAAAAAATGGTCTTCCATGATTCTTTTACCACTACTTGGATATATATTTTTTGCAATTATTCCACTATATTTTATTCATGAATAGGGATGATATGGGAAGAATATTTAAGCTAACACCCATCCCCCATATAGAGTTTTGTTTTTAATCCATCCTTTGAGAAATTATAAGAACATATATATGTATTTTACCCCATTTACACATGAGAATTGGCAATGAATTCAAAATACCCACATATCACTAGTTATATAACCTAACCTATAGAAATTTTAGGCAACTAAGAAAACATAGACAACTTTATTTTCATTTGATCCCACCAAAACTATGCTTTCAGTGACTTATATGTCTTTTGTATTCCAGGATAAACATCCCATCTCAAATGGTAGTAAGCATGATTATGTTTTCTCTTAAGAATCCAAATATAATACCATCATATCCTGAATCCATAAAACTAGTATTATATAAAAATTCCATCCCTCAGTGGTCTCCTTACCATTGATCATGGCCCTCATAGAATAAGATTCATAATTTAATGTCTCTACATTATTAACATTCTCAAACAAACCAATAAAAAAATAAACAAGAATGAAAATAGTAAAGTACATCAATACTTACAATTTGTGGTCATATCTTATTTCACTAACATTAGCTTCTATTGATATAATGACACTTTATCTAACTAACTATATAAAATTTTTATTAATGCATATTTTACTGTGTTTACTTTACTCGATGTATATATTAAGTCAAATTAAAACATTTTAGGATCCTGCATCCATATTCTCTATCAAAAATTCAAATTTATTTGTGGGAATATAATTTTTAATATACTATGATCCATAAAAACATACATTTCTCAACAAAGAGGCAATAAAACCTGGTATTCAAATCATGAAGCACATTCTATTTAGGGTAGTTCCAAAATCTATTCTGTATAGTTTTTATCAGGATAACTTTATTACTAATATCCATAATGAATATATTAAATCCCAACATGAGAACACACCCCAACAAAAATACTGAATCATCACAATACACCACATAACATTTTCTTGACTTTGAAAATATCTATATCAATGATGATTTAAAGAAGAATTTAATCCATGGAATGTTTTCTTACATTAATTGTTACATGGGAATGGAATCATTTACCTTAAAAATGATGTCATTGGTAAATATGAACTTGAAAATTCATTAAAATATGTTGGTATTTACTAGCTAGGGTAATAAATCATTGTATCTCAAAATAATTGTTTAGACAATTCTTATAGATTAGAACCACAATATATTCTGGACTGATAGAAACACCATTTTCATAGATAACATGACCATGGCAACATACATATTTTATCCATGAAGCCGACTTATATAGTTTTCAAAACATAATATAAACCCAAAGTATACCAAACACTACAAATATGTGATTCCATTATTTTTTTCATTGAATACACCTGTATGTCATCCACATATCAGACAACATAAAAATCCAAATACCTTTAAAATATCAGCCAAAAAAATTCCATAATGAAAACTGATGTATTTTTATGAAAAAATGAATAACCAAACACTCATAATGTCAATCTATACCACTGAAATATGTCTTCAAAATATCCTCCTTCCAAGCCCATTGTGGGTGATATCTCGAACACAATTAAATTTTAGTGAATTAATCAGCTCCCCACAATTAATCAAAGATATAATAAATGCATGGAAGTGGATACTGATTCTTTATTATAACCTAGTTAATATTTTGATAATAAAAATGATTCCTAAGAGTTTCATTTACCTTATTCAAAAAAGGATTGGTGCATCCTATGGAGGTATACTTGATTGAAGGAACATTTTCATTTCCAACTATTCCTACTAGACAATCAATTCCCTTACTTATATTGGTTCCATCCGATAATATGAAATTAATATACAAATGGTCCCTAATAAGAGATAAGTTAGAAAAATCACGTCTCTTTTGGTTGGTAAACCCAAAATAATATCATGAAAAAATAAGAAACTGATTGAAAATTGTTGGAAAACTAATATTCTCAAATCATCCATATATTCCATGGTTATTTATTACAACTCGTATGATATATTTAAAAATATTATTGTGAAAAATCATGCTCCCCTTTCCATTACATTCTTATATCTTCTAAACGGACGCTCGACATAATCATCGGTTATAAAACTAACAATTTGGGTATAATAGTAGATGAGATATTTGAAAATTTTCAACTAATACATACCTTGTATTATGTCTTAGACATCCATATCAAACATTGAGAATTCCCAAATCAATTTATCCTCATTGATAATAACAGATCATTATTTTGACATAATGTACCTACATTTTTGTTAACCAAGAGGCATTTGATGTTTCAAAATATAAGGCATCATCTCAATAAAAAACCCAAAAGATAAATCACACGAGAAGCAATAAGAAAATGATATGAAAATTAATCAAAAAAATATTTCATAAAGTTATAATTCAAAATAATAATACCTCACGCCATCAAAATTCTTGATTGAAAATCCAATATCATTTTTTTAACCCCATATAATGGCTTACTCACTACACATTGTTTTTAGTACCTTGTTTAGAATGCATTACTTGCCAATTCTTGGTATTCCTAGAATCCCTATGACATGCTCATTTCTATAGATGATAGGCATTCTGTTACCCTCATATCGTCAAAGCATATAATTCCAAATAAGCAAGATAGGTGTCCCTATCACATGCCCTTGTAGAACTATGAAAACAGGGTTCAATGATCCCTGTATTATTGAAATTGTGACATGTTATATGTGGTCCCATAAAATATATCATCATGTGATATATTGAACAATAATGAAAACATATTGGCATAATATTTAGATTGGGAGGAATATTTAATAACCCTACCAATTGTTTCGAATTCATACCAAATCCTGGGAAGTTTGTTTCCATCTTCTTATTATTCAAAGCATTATAGTTCCCATCAATTCTCTTGTGTATCAACATTCTTTCTCGAACTATATTTATTAATATATTTCTTTCATCATCCTAATCTCTATTGACTATATACGTAAAATATGATATACATTGTATGTCAATATTTGGATAAATATAGGGACCCAACCCTGAATAAAAAATACATTACTTCAAGGACACAATCCCAATGAATTCTAGTGAAAATTAAGCTAAATTCATATATTTACTCAAAAACTCTATCACAGTGGGTTTATCATTATTCAAACTAAATAACTACATTTTTATTGAATTTAGGAGGGTATAATGAGAGATTTATTTATTAAAAAATTCTTCAAAATCATCCCATGACATGAATTGGTATGATTTAGAAAAAATAAATAATCTAAACAATATAATTCAACGTCTTCCAGCATGTAAATTGCCAAACTATTCTTCATATCACGTAGTGCGGAATGGAAATAGAAGATTTGATTCAACCTCATTATCCACAATTAGGATTTTTCTGGTTCCGAATCTACCTAAAAGTGGTATTGATTCTACATTTATATGTGAATTGAATGATTCAATTTCTTTAGTCTATCACATCTATTCTATATATCCCATCCTTAAATGCATGGAAAAAACATCGATTCAACTATTGGATCACTAGTTTCTTAGGTGAAACCATATTCTCAGTAGCCTCTTGTAGTTGATTCCAATGATTCCAAACCGATGATATTATATATAATTAAAAGAAAAAACACATTTAGTCTTACTCTATAGAAACATAATTCTTATAATTTTTAAATTTACCAGATCACACATATCCAACAAACACTTTTTGAATCTCCACTTTTAATCCATTTTTTAAATTCAACTATGTTTTTTCAAAATCAAACCATATTCAACTATTTTAAAAAGTCAATGGTTGTTAAAAAAATCAAATGTCATTCACTCAAAATTAATTATACAATCCCTTTTAGAATTTATTAAAATTAATTTTTATATTTATCTTCCCATTAGATAAACCCACAATGATATAGACAAAACATTTATAAGTGTCTCAAAACACTCATGTACCCAAACTCTAGGGTAACATGAAGTTCAATATAAATTGTTAAACTATGCATTTTTATTCTCTATATTTCATTCCGGATGATCAAACCACTAGATACCACAAAAAATATAGTATTAAAAATATCCCATATCAAGGATCGAGCAAGATGATATAATTTGTAACATATGTCCCTTTACCCATTGGCTTGGGAATAGGTGGTGGTTATTACTAACCTTAGGAGACACTCCTAGGACACTAAATACTAGAAATAAATTCCATCATCTTCATCTAGAAATGTAGGATAACATTATCTATAGATATAAAAAACAAGATACACACAATCAATCCAACCTTTATATGATGCATGATTATAAAAAACAATCTATTATAAAATAAAAACTAAAGTCAAAACCAGAGTATAGTAGAATAAATTAAATAAAAACTCAAAGACACCAAAGCCATAGAATTAGACTATCCCTACATTCTACAATATCAAACTCCATATTCCTAGACCAAGGCATCAATATGCATCATAAAAGAATGATGATATTTTTTCATTTTTCTATGTCTTGATATATAACATCTGCAAACAAACCAAAGTTACCAAGAAGGGGGTGAGCATAAGAATTTATAGTTTATCCTGAATGACATCCCAGATTATGCCAATATAATAAAATATTGTATCAAATTTATATAAAATAGTTAAAAAGAAATTTAATGTAGTGTATATACTACCCAAGTAGTATTCCATGGTGAAAAATCAAATATGAAAACAAAATCATGTTTTAAATGAAAACGTCAACAAAGGCTTTAATAAATTTATCAATTTATGATTTGGAATCTAATTTCCAAGTCCACACATATCCACAACACTCACATACACAATATTGGTTTTCTCATTGATGGTGGAACTTCATGTCCATAATCTATCTCCTTTATGGTGGATCTTCACAATCATTTCCCATATCATTCAACTCATTCCCAAATATTATGCCCTAGTCATTTCAACCCATTTTAGTAAAAATATTTCCTCCCTTTTTAAATAAAATAACCAAACCAAATTTTTCACCAAATCAACAACAATTTTAAAAATAATAATTTAAATCTTATAAACTATGATTTTCCCCAAAAATACATCCAATTCCCGGGATTTCCAAAACCATATCTAAGACATGAATTTCCATCAAATTGAACAACGCTTTTAACAAAAATTACCATCAATTTTTTATGAAATCATGATTTTAAGATCTAATCAATTTTATTTGAGGGAGAATCCACATACATATTAAATTACTGTGAAAATGTAGAAAATCACCACAAATTAAAAAACCATGTTTGAAACTCATGTAACTATCTATAGATCATGTTCCATGAAAGAAAAACAACCATATTCCATTAATATTGACATAAAAATCATGGTTATAAAAAAATTGAACAAGATTGATGATACAAAGCGAGATGAAAATGAGGGAATTAATGAAAATGATGAAGAATATGCAATTATTATTATATATGGGCTTCCAAATCCATTAGATTCACCAAGGAATCTCCCCTGGATTGCACGAAATCATATCCGAAACCTTTTGAGGAAGTCGAATTATTTTAATGGCGTGATTATTTTAAACTGATTTTTTACGTGTTAAATTATATCTGATCCATATATTTTGGGTCCAATTTTTAATGGTGCATGGTTTGGGAACACAGTTATGAAAACAATGTGAATACTGTGAAACATCTAGTACCTCAAATCAAATCTTGAATGCCTGGATCACATGGTGAGACAAACCATACACCTACCATTATATTTCCCTCTATTCTGTATTTTAAATTTTCTCCTGTGTAGATGCATGGTTTGACAAAACCATTCCCCTAACTAGGCCCCTACCTAGTTCCCACTATTTTTGACACTAGTTCTAGGAGGTGATACACATATTTTACTAACTATTCATAAACCATGCACCACTAAGAAACCTAAAAAACATTCTAAATCTCTTCTTAACCCCCTAACAATTGACAAAAAATTCTGTATATAATTAAAATACATTAGTAATGTGTAATTTTCTTAAGACCAGTGGTGTTACATCTACGAAACTCTTAGAAACATGTCAAATATCATCCTAACCTCTTAAATTTTATCCCTAACATATTATATACTAAAAATAATAAAATAAAGGGACAATTACCTAAAAATATTCGTGATAAAATACCTCATTAAAATATTCCCATCCCATGTACTTTATCTCATCATACAAATTAGTGTTTTTAATTATAATCCATCATTGGTCTATATATCCCTTCATAGGATAGACCATCATGCTACATTTTTCATTTTTAACAATTTCACAATGTGAGAAAGACATTCTCTATGTACATTATCCATTGATCAGCTACTAATGGATTAATAGTTCAAAAAAATTATGTAGGTATTTAATTCATAAATTGTCCAATATAGTTAAACCAGGTTCTTTATCTATAGGTTTCTCTACATGGGTGAGGATTTTTTAAAAAAATACTGTAAACTACCCTAACATGGTTAGGAACAAATCATCCTAAACTCCAACATAATTAACTTCATTAAGTGAAATATACTTGTATTTACTAAATTTATTGATATGGTTACTACTTTTAATTTTATCCCCGATATTTCTATAATTGAATACACATTATTAGATCATGATATTAAATCATAAAATAAAATTCCTATATAGTTTAATAGACTGCTACCATGAAATATTTAGTTTTTTCATACTAGTTTTTTGATATGACTTGGTTCCACAAATTACATTCACCAAGGATAGAAATAATGATCATATGATACAAATAAAAACATCTTAGAATCTAGAATCCTGTTTCTAGTAGATATATTAAATTATTGGAAGACAATTCAAGAAGAATTGAGGGATATAATAATTTTATTTTCTTTTAATACAAGATTCATACATACATTACATTTAAAAACCTAATATAAAACATGAACACAATGAAGTAACATTATTACCAATTCCATATGTTCTATAAATATTACAAATAATCCACCCATAGGAATCCATGGGAATGTAAGAAAAATAAGGGTGATCTCATATGATGTGTAAGAAGTAGAAAATAGTGGAATCTATGATAATATAAACATAAAAATATTGATGTTTGGTTGAACAAATAAAAAATAGAATCCCCAATAAATTGAAAATGATATAATTTTGTATCTATAAAAATAATAAATATATGTATAATTATTATCATTTATCTCATTCATATGGAATTTATAATTCTGAACAAGAAAACATAGTTCCCTGTCCTTATGCCAAGACACTATCCTATTATGGGAAGAGGTGTATAACAAATCCGAAATTGTTTTGTCTTGTGATACTTATTGATGCATCGAGAGCCTTTTTAATTCTAGGCCATAAGTATCACTTGATTATGTTTAGTGAATTAACTATAATATTCATCATGGAATATCATACCGTTACCTAAAGAACATATTGTATTAATAGAAAAATGGATATCTGTATAATGAGAATTATTAAAAAAAATAAATCACTATTCAGTAGAATAATATAGATGTCAATGATGAAATTCTTGAATTTAATTGGAATCATTGGTGTATCATCAATGAAACATAAAGTACCCTTATCAATGAAATATATTGGGGAGGATAATTTGAATTTGTTTTTTTATAAATGTATGATAATAATTATTTTCAATATTATGAATTGTTTGGAAAATAGTGAAATTATAATAAAAATAATTTAACATTGTTTATATAGTGAGTGTAAATATTCTGATGAAAATACTCTATTAGTTTCTTGACCAATGTACAGTCTCAGGCCCATTCATTATGCCTCAAGGTGATGATTGATTCAATTCTAAACCAACACTTTTCTTAGTGATTACCCCTAGGATAATATTTTCCACATCTACATCAACATTCCAATATCGATATTGGGATGTATTTTCTTTGAAACTACACACACATTTACATAAAAAATATATTATTGGTTTTCAGCCATATCAAATATTCCATTATATAGTGGTTTTAGAAACTATTAAATATGAAGAATACAAGGGATGGATAAAAATATATTCATTTAAATTCTACAAATTCTATGATTTATATGGTACAATTCTTCCATGGAAACATTCTCACCACAAGAAAAAAATAAATAGGTGGTTTTTATAATAGATGTTCCAAGGATGGAAAATTGTGATAGAAAAACCCAAAATATGGCTTCAGTAAAAATTAAATAAAGAAATATAGAAATATAGGGATTTAATTTGTTCCAAAAATAAAATTTATAATATATTTCAATAATATAGACTCCAAAATATGTAGTATATACATCACATAAAAAGAATTTGGTGCATAATTCAATACATTCCTCATGCTATGAAATTGAGATGGAAAATTCTTTTCTATTGTGTTGAATTAAATTAACACCCATTGACCTCTAATATTAAATAATTTATATCATTGTAAAATTATTCAAAACCTTAATCAAATATATTTTTTTCTATACTTTTAATAAATATTTTTTCTCTAAACAAAATTTACCATGTTTTTCATATCATGTGTTTTTTACTATTATTGTTTGTACTAGTTTCATAATAATGGTAAATTTAATAATTATTAATTAGATTTGAATCATTGATAGGTTATTGAATATAAAATTATGGATAATTTTTAATTATCTATGTTGTTTTATTTTTTTGGATAGTTTTTGTCTTTAACCTTGAAGCTGAAATCAATAACAAGCATGTTTCAAAGATTGTTGTCGGTCAATTGATGTTTCTCAAATTATAAAATTTAAAAATGATATAAATTTTATATTAAAAATAACTATTTAAAAATTTCTATTATATTATACTAGTAATTATGTTTCCATAGTCATTAATGATATAAATTCACAGTCTTGTTCATGTTGGTTTCCAAACTGACCCACACATTAACATACCCTAATTTAATGAATGATAATGTGGTGGTTTTGATGTAATATAATTATAAAAGGATAAAAATGATCATATATAGTATTTATTAGTGATATAAATTATATATTGAATGTATTTCCATAACAATTAATGGATATGAAAATATTACAATATTTAATAAAAAGAATATACATATACTATGCTTATTCTAAATGTTTAAATTTATAATGATCATTTCCTCATCATATAATTAAGAAGTTATCCCATTTTCATAATATAATAATTATTATATGATAAAAATAATATTTATCCATTAATTTCCTCATTATACAAATATTTGTAAAGTGGTAAAGGAAAACAAACCACATTTCATCATGGAGGTGGTAGTCTGCACAAAACACGAAGATAGTTTTTCGTTATTTTAAGGGTAATGTTAAACATCGATAATGTTATTTTAAAAAATATGATAACATTATCTATACTATAAATATATACATAATTATATAATATTTAAAAAAATATTTGAAATGGAAATATATATATAGAAAATATGATAGTGAAAATATTGAATTTATGCTAAGAATATTCATTTTCTATTTGAGGATTCATTGGAATGGATTGGAATATGATAATATATTTTGAAAAAAATATAATGAGAGTGAAATAGGATTATAGGGGACGATATTAAGATAAATTTTCATTATTAAAATAAATATTTATTGTATTACTGATGGGGTGGCGCGGGGCCCCTTCTGTAACTGGTGAGAAGGTTATTTTTGTAAATACTTCAACTTTATATAAATTATGCACATGTTAAATAAGTAATGTGGATGAAAAATTGATAAATATTGAAGTGGGGACGATATGAGGTCCATACAGTTATCATCCGCTCAATTATAGACATGAATTTATCAATTTTCAATCTATTTAATCCATGAATTATTATTTTTACAGTTTTAGTTTGTACAATGGTAACCAATTTTTAGTTGAGGTATCTTTTTTTACCAAAAAATAAATTCATACTTATTAAATAAATTAAATATAATGATTATATATTTTAAATAAATTTTTTAATCAATTTACATTAGTGTTAGAAGTAAAATTTAATATAATAAATGTATGATATATTTAATAAATTTTTCAGAACAATATTGCTTGAGTTCTAAAATATTAATAACTGGATTCTAAACTATAATAAATATATTAAAATATATAATGTAAATTATATAATACATATATTGTTTATAATAATATTTAATAAACTCCTATTTCATACTTATATAATAATAATTTAATAAATGATTCAATATTAGTTAAAATATATATTTGAATATTTACCTAAAAAGACTTTTTTTTATAAAAATCACAAAAAGTAATATTAAGATGGGATATATTTGATGAAATAAATAATCATTTAAAAAAATGAAATTATAATATTCATATACTAAAATATTAAATATGAAAATGAATGATGAATCTTTATAGTGGGTATTCTGTGATTGTTCATGATAGTTTTTTACATGATTTAGTAGGGTCTCATGTGCATGAGTGGTTATCTAAATAACACCAAATTACAAGATAACTAACTCAGACCAACCCATGAACCATTAAAATTACCCATACTTGGATCAAGGAATGGTGTATCCTACTTAGTCAATAACAACATCCAATACCCAGGAAAAGGAATCACTTCAATAGATTTGAATAGGTCCTTAGGATACAATTATAACATAATGAAGAATCATGAAATTATTGTAGATAATATTTCTATCCTGGATACTCTACACCTCCCCAAAAAACATAGAGAAGAAATCACTATATACATTTTTATCAAAAAAAATTTTGAAGCTAATGTTTCTATAGACAAGGACTGTTGTATAAAGGTTGATCCTATTGAGTTTGATGAAATAACTTCCTTTATAGATAAATATAATAATGAGTCCATAACACGACACATGTGGCCCTAATACATATGAATAATGTTCGGTTATATTGTTAATAATTGGTAACTAATTAATATTGGATTCTGGTTTATCCTCATAACACTCAAAACCCTATATCTTTTGGGTAATACAAATGAAAACTTGAATCCCTAAGACCATCAAATTCAAGGCTACGATAGGGTGAGCTGGATCTAAATTGGAGGAAAAAACCCAGAGCCCAGTTTTTGTTATGTCATTTATGACATTGAATTCATAGTGGTTTGGGAACACTACTCATTACTTTTTTCTTAGAAGGCCAAGGATCTATGAGTATCAAGTGGTACCATTTTCGTACCATATATGAGTAAAATAATTTTTTATTAGTCAAATCATAGTGATTAGTGGTTAAAATACACCTTAGGTCCATATTATTCCCAATATATATTATAGGATTAACAAAATTTAGGGGAGGTAACTTATGTTAGACAATGGAATTTGGATAAATTCCCACAACTACCTAGAATATGTATAACAAAAAAGCTTGAATTACAAGGAAATTACATCAATTTTTTGGAATACTTAATACATTACCCAAAAGGACGCCTAAAGAACATAGTAGTTTAACTCCTTTAAAAATATTGAACACATTCTTCTATTTTTGTGAGAGATCTTTAACATATCCCATAAATATATTCACATTTATTTTTCACAACTAGAAAGTTTCTTTATATCATGGGGAAAATAAAATATATGGAATGGGTGAGATTATTTTGACATTAAAGTTAATAACGAGATATATCAATGACATTTTAATCATAAGCCATGGTAACTTAACATTAAAAAATATTTTCCTGCATAAGAAATATCATGATATCATGTCCTAGAAAATTCATAAATTTTCATAAAAATCAATGAACATAATCCCAATATTAATAAAATTAGATAAGAAAATTTTTGGCATGAAAATAATCATGTATATTATTTTTATATTAGTCAAGGCCCATTTCCAAGACCATCAAAGTGGAAGAATTATTTTAGGAATCCAAACTCACACCTCATTCTAACCCTATATTACTGAACTGTGATCACTTCCCATTATATCCCTATCTATCTGATTATATATAAATGATTACCCAATTCATTGGAGGGAGGTATTGGTACTTTCAATTTCATAATTAAATTATTCATACATGGTCCACAAAAACATAAATTGTTCGTCATAGGATAACCCAATCAATAAAATGGGTTTCTTAAACATAATTGCATCATTATATAATCTGGGTAAGGCAAATGGATTTCATTAATATAATTCCATTAAAAATTAATAAAACCATGGGAATAATAGGGATAGTATATTGAAACAAAATCCTATTAAATAATTCTATCTTAGATGGAAAATATTTTTGATTGAACACATGAAATTAATACTTGAGTAATTTTTTTTTCTTCTAAAAATATTTTATTTTCTCAAAATTCCACAAAATTTAAAAAGAAAGTAATTTATTTTCAAATAAAATTGATATGTCATAAACGAATATTCATGTAATTGTGGTGTCATGAAAATTAAAAAATATTCAAGTTGTTTATGTTAATATAAAATATTATTCTTGTACTTTTGTCATATAAAAAAGGACATTGAATCGAAAAAATATTATATTTAATAAAAATTCAACAATTGTTTAGAACTTAATTTAAAATATTATAGAAGGATATAAAGAATATTTTCAAATATATATTTAAGAAACATGGACCTAGATGATAAATTTACCCCATTCTATACATACATATAAACAATCCTAGATAATAATGACATTATGAAATTATTCCCCACATTAGGTATGATTTCCTTGGTATGTATTTAAAAATCATTATAATAATATTTATAAGTTAATTTAATTATTAGATAATCATTAAATTATTATGAAATCATGTATTATCTTATTTTAATTTTTTTGTTAATAAAATATCATTATTACTCATTATTCAGGTATTGACTTCTTCATTTTCTTATAAATGAGTTGTTCTATATGTTCTGGTTCTCGTTCTTAGGTCATAGTTAGGTCATTAAAAAATTATATTAACATAATATATATAAAATTTAATCCTTATATAGATAATCATTTTTTAATTGATATTATGTTGAATGGATCACAATGCATTGTGGAGACCGTAGGTTGTACGTATGCATAAATTATGATATCAATCCATTTATTATTAAATTGTATGAAGGTGGATGATATATATATTGTTCTAGAATAAATATATTGTCATAATAATAATATATATTTAATATTTCCATCATTATATCCATCCAAGTAATGTGGTGGTGAAAAAATATTACACCATGATGTGGAGATGGTAAGCAGTCTGTACGAAGACGTGATGATTCAATTTTTCATAAATTTGATAGAATGTGGAATATGGTTTCTCAATGACCATAATTAGATAAAATTATATAGGTTATGCATTAGTTAAACATTGTATTTGAAACTTCAAATGATGTGGATGTTGATGAAGTAATTATCTTGAGATAGTCGGTAAAGGAGATTACCCCTTCTTTCACAAGCTCCCTCTATATCTTCTCTTATAGGCACTAAAGTTGGTATTTGGAAAAGACCATCACATCTAGAAAATGACTTAATTTGGAATATATATGAGATAAGGTTCTAATATCATCAAACAATAAATTATAGAAAATTTTTACAATCAATTTAATCATTATCATTTTATTTAATAGTTATTTATTTTATTTTATTTTTTTAACCAGGGTAACCAATATTTTAATATTTAAAAAGTGAAATATTTTATTATTTGATGTCAATTAGACCATAAATAAATACCCTATAATATCATTAAAAATATAATAATTATTATATATTTTTAATGATGTTTCTTAATTTTTAAATAATTTAATTAATCATTATTTAGATAAAAAATCAATAGTTGAAATTTTGACAGTATTTAATTAATTTATTTTTAAAAATATTCATATAAAAATTTAACATTGAAACATCTATTTTATTATATTTATAATATGTCAAGATCATTTTTAAAATACATTTTCCATATTAATTATCCAAAAAAACTTATTTAAAAAATTTAATAGAATAATAACAGTGTGAGTTTTTTTAGTTATTTAATACACATATTTGTTGAATAAAAATTAAAAATAAAATACTATGATGAATATAAAACTAAAAACATTCATGAAAATAATTTTAGTCATATACATCATCTAGAAAATCTATCATTAGAAAGATATACTTATTAAAACATTAAAGTGATGAGTTCAACATCACATTAAATAAAATAATATATGTGTCATAATATATTCTATAAGGATCCAAATAATCAATAACAAAACCCCTAGATGATTAAGATCCTGGTACACTCAACTAATAATATCTTTTCATGTTTTTGTGTCTTTTAATTATTATTATAATTTTAATAATAAATATTTTATTTATTTTCTATCCGTTAAATAATTAATGCATCATCGATGTATATTCCATTAAAATAATTATTTATTTCCTAAAAACTACCAATTAATTATTATGATAAAGAAAAAAATTATCTCTAAGATGAGTATTTATTGTAGAGTTTATATTCTTTATGACCTTATTTTAAAAAGTTGTTATGTTATTAAAATTTGACAATCAAATATTTAACTTTTTTTTATATAAAATATACTAAAGGTCCTAATATCATCTAATTTGTTTTAAAAGGATATAATTTCTCCACAATGATGTTTCAGGTTATAAATAACTCATCAAATTATATTATGACAAGTGTTAATGTAATTTTATAAAATTATATTTACATTTAATTACCTAATTTACCTTTTTTCCTTTATTAATGAGAACAACTGAAGTTAGTATTCATAATGTTTAACAAATAATAGAAATATATTTAAATAATTTGGATATATTGATTCAAAATGTGGAATAAATTTTTAAAAAGTCAATATATATAATTTGAGTAATTTAATTTGAAATTAATCGTCTTATGGGAATGAAAAATGGGGTTTTAAATATTAAAACATTACGAAAGAGTGAACTGATTTTACATCAAAATGAATTATAGAACTAATTATATTTACCAACATTATATTACTTGTTAAAAATATATTCAATTTTTTTACAATAAAACCATTCAATAATATATTTTATCCACATAAATTATTTCAATAAAAAGAGTTGTTTTCAATTAAAATTTACTTGATTTTTACTATTCATCAAAAAATAAATGTTATTAGAAACTATCAAGAATTCATCAAATGTTAATTTTTATAACAATAATCCAATTAAATTTATTGTTTTGTTAAATATAATATATAAATTTAACTAAACTAGATTAAAAATGGGTGCCCCATTAAATGTTGGTGAAACTACATTTCTGAAAAAATACATCTTTTATCTAAAAAATTAATTTTTTTATTATATCATACAAATTAAATTTATAAGATGAATTTTTAACACTTTATTGTATATATTAAATATATATGACATTAATATAATCTATAAAGTGTGATTTTATTATTATTTTATAAAATCAATTATTTTCATTTAAAAATTTTATCAGGAAAATGTTAACACTTTTTATACCAACCATTATAATGACTAGGTTTAAAGGAAACATAGTAATATTTAATTGTCCAATTGAAATATATATTTCATGAAATGAATTCTATCAAAATATCATGAAATTGTGTGAATCATAATCCAGGTATAGTGTTGTGTATACTACAACCTATGTTGTTGTTACATGTAATGCCTGATTTTCTTGGTGTAGCGTACAACATAAGATGTTAAAGAAATATTTAAAAGAAATTAAAACTCATAAAAATATTGAGGAGTTAAATTCTACCCCACAAAAAATGAATTTCCACCTAAAATTCTTTTGGGTTATTAATGGAATAATATGTGAATGTGTATTTCATAAAAACCAAGATCACAATACCGAGGACTAAAAATTCTTTTAAAATGGATTGTTAGAAATATAACTGTTACCAAAATCCATCATAAATATGTTTAAACCTTTGAGAAAATAGATGGAATGTGAAAACATGGATATAGATGGAAAATCGGACTATCATGTTCTGGTGGGCAGTGGTTGAGAATATATTAATGATAATGTTAACATTCCAAAGCAATAAATCTCTGATGATATAATGGGGAATTTAATTGATCAATAAATACGGTTCTAGGATAACATTTTTATATCAATAACCCTTCCATTTATTAGAAAAATGAGAACAAATACTTACTTGATTATGTATAATCTCACCATTGCATTGTGCCATGATCAGTTTACACTCCTTCACTTATTCCTTCAAAGGAATTTGAACTTTTCATTTATTATGCATTAACATAATATGAGATCCATATATAGAATGATATGTTATTCCGTATGTATTTATCACAACAAAAAATTTGGAAAAATTTATGACCTATGCAAAGTCCACCGATGGTGAGGGAATACTAAATCATCATCCATGGATTAACAAAAACATTTCATAAATTGATAACCTTACAGACCCTATGAAAGATGAATATCCAAAACATTAGAAATAGTTTCACTAGTCATGTTTAACATTTATCTCCAATATATCATAAAGTATCTCTTTCTCTTCACATTCAAAACACAGGAATTCATTAATCTTGTATTTTCACGACTCGGGGTAATAACATGAATTACCATAAAAACTTAGTTAAAACATTCCTATATTCAAAACATAAATCTTTACATATTCAATAAATCCCAAATATTATATATTTTCCACCCATGATATCATAAATCACATTTCCATAAGATCAATACCCAGTTCGTTAATATTATCAAACAACTCTTTATATTCATAACCTAGAATTTTTCACATATTAATGGATATCCTCCCTTTAATGTTTAATTTTTTTTAAATATTAATCACTTTTCATGGTTACTAGTACCAATTAGAATATACTCTTAAATATATATATAAAACCCATATCATACCAATAGTTATTTCATTATTCCATAACACCATAAAAGTAATTTTACATCATTTTTCTAGAATCCCATTAAATATACACCTAATCATTCTACCACTTAGTTGTCATACTCCATATAACCAATAGTGATTTCAGGTGATTTTACTTTGTCATTGGACTTTAGAGGTTTCTTATATTGATCATCATCGATAAAACATAGTTGGGGAACTTGTTGGCATAATGCCCCATTTACATTAACTAGTATCATTGACTTCTGCGAGGTTCATTATTTGTTGAATTTTCTCAATTCATATCATTAGCTTTCTTTTTACCATTAATTCATTAATCAGCTTCCTGATGAACTGATTTTCAACACTTAAATCATTTACTAATCCATTTATGACAATTCTCACCATTATTAATTCCACACGTTGAGCATAAGGCATCATTCAACTTCTTTTCACTATTGTTATGATATGTTCCCTTAATCCCCATATTATATTTCTTGTAAAAATTGTGATATTTTTATTTAACACCGAATTATATTTCAATCATGATATCACAACACATAATCTATTTATATCTTCTAAATTATCTTATAGATAATTCCCATTGAAGACCATGGTTATGCTGCTGAAGAATTGATCAACATTACTATCAGGTTGGATTATAAATCTAAAAGAATATATTTAATGGCTTATTAATTTTCCATTAAATGTATGAACACATTCATCATCATAATTCTTAATCTAAAGGAACTCATTTCCCAAATTTTTACGAAGAATATGAGGAAAGTAATCATTGTTTAATAATTTCCTAATATCATCCCTTTCCCTGGATTCAATTTCATTTTGCTACCTTGTATTCTAAATTAGTGTCTATCAGTGTTATGTTTCACCTTCTAAATGATAGACAATCAAAATTACTTTTTAATGTTCCACATAGTGAAGGATATAAAATATATTTTCAATGGAACTGATGCATTGTTCAGAAACAAGTGGATCAGAAGACACACTAAAAAAAGTTGACATTTATTTATGATGGCATCAAACGAATATTTCTCTCTTCTCTAGTCATTTTGAAGTATAGAATGATTAATTTCTTGTGTAATTATAGTGATAGTATTTATAATTCCATCTCACATGACATTTGGTTGTTCTAGAGGATAATCATTTAATTTCCCATTATATTGACCATAAACACAGTTCCTTTGGGTTCTAACCATTGTAAAAAACCCAAAAATAATAGTGTGAGATGTGAAAATAATACTATGAAAACAACATAATCATGGTGAATACTAAAAATCACTAAAATAATAGGATTTCTACTATTTCAACCAAGATCATTAAAAAACATCAAGGATTGTAACATATTCTTTGAATTATCCTTAGGGACATCCATATATCCTTATAGGTATTTCTATAGTTCTCACAAAGTTTTATCAACCATGATTCCAATGTTTTACTAAACCTTCGCATTGATTCCAACTATAAAAATAATGCTTTATGTGCAAGGGTATTAAATTAAATTTTAGCAATACTTAATACACTGAAAAACACTCCCCAAGAACATACTAGCCTTTTCCCTTTGGAAACCAAGAACACATTCTTCTAATTTGTTGATAGATCTTCAAAATATCTCATAAATATCTTCACCTTTAGTTTTCCATCCTAAAAAAATTAATTATATTCAGGGTATCGTAAAACATATGAAAAAGGTGATCTTATATTCTCATTAAGGTTAGAAAAGAGAGATATCAATCATATCATAATCATAATACATACGAGCATAACATTTGAAAATTTTATCCTATGTATAGAAGATCATGATATCATGTCAATGGATAAATAATAAATGTTCATACAAATTAATAAACATAATCTCAAATGTCATAACATGAGACAAATTTTTTTTGGAATAAACATTGGCATATAATATCATTTAAAATTACATAAGGCTCATTTCCAATACCATCATAATAGACAATGTCTGTTAATGAATAGAAAAAACACCTTCTTCCATCCATGTATTACTGAACGAAGATCATTTCCTATTCCATCCCTGTCTATATCATAAGATATAAATCCTTATTCAATGCATTGTAGAGAGATATAGGTCCCACCCATATCATATTGAAATCATTGTTATGTGTTCCAAAAAAATCATTCATCATAGCATAACCATGGAATAAACTGGGATTCTTAAATATGATTCCATCATAACATAATCCATATAAAACAAATTTATTTCAGAAATAACACTCAATAAATAATAATAATAATATCATAAGAATAATAGGAATAGATTAATTGAAACATAACCATATTAAACAATTACATATTATATGTAAAATAATTTTTATTAGACATTTTAAATTAATTATTAATGAAAACATTCTTTCTTCTTTAAAAAAATTTTCTTTTCTTAAAATACCCCACATATTTAAAAGAAAAGAAATTCCATGAAAATAACAATAAATTAATATAAATGAACCTTCCTGAAAATATGTTGTTATGAAAACATAAAAAATCTACATGCTGTATAACTTAAATGAAAACATTCTTCACGTACTTTATTTAGATAAGTCAAATGTACTTAATATTGAAAAACAAAAAAGGTTTGTCTCATACCGTTTAGAAAAAGATCACCAGTTATGTAAAATAGAATTTAATAAATTTTAGAAGGATATAAATAATAATTTTGGAATACATATTTTTTAAATGTGGACATGGATGATAAATAAACCTTAGTATATACTTAAGTATAAACAATCTATGTTAATAATGAGATATTGATATTATCCCATACATTTGGTCCAATATCCTTTTTATGTATCTATACACCCTTTATAATAATTTAAATTATTTAATTAATGTATTCTAAAATAATATTAAATTTTTATATAATATATGACAACATTATAATCCATTTTTTAATATCATATCATTATTACTCGTTATTCAGGCATTAACTACTTTATTTTCTATTTTTTTGTAAAATAAGTTTTGGTTCTCCTTCTCATTTCCTAGTTATTATACTTAAAAAATTATTTTATCATAATATATATAATATTTATTCATATTATACATATATGAAATCCTGTTTTAATGGATATCATGTAGAATGAATCACATCACATCATGGAGATGGTAGATCTTATGTATGTACGAGTGATGATATCGTTACTTTAATTATTAAATGGTGTGAATTTGGATGACATATATATTGTTCCAGAAAAAATAAATTGTTTTAATAATAATATATAGATATTATTTCCATCAATATATTATTCAATGCAAGGTGGTTTTTCAAAATAAATTACATCATGTTGTTGAATCAGTAACTCGTACGTACGCATGTGTTGTGATTTAACATTTCCTAGGATGGATAGATGGTATAATAAGGTTGTCACATAACCATAACAACATATTAGTATATATTTTCTCGTAGACTTATTACGTAGTATTGCAATTAACAAATGGATATGAAGTTGAAGAATAAATGATCTTAAGAGAGCTGGTAAAGGAGATTATCTCATCTTCAGCTTACTCCCTATAGATGTCCACTTACTGGAACAAAAGAAGGTAATTTGAAAAGACCAGAACATATAGAATGTGATTATGGAAGTTTATTAGGGAAATTTTCATGGTATGGGTGAACTTGAAGGAACAACTAGTAATGAATAAATGAGGGATGATATTATCTTTTATAGTTGAGGCTGGGAGAACCCTTGAAAATTCATAAAAAATTAATTTAAAATAAAATCAAAAAATATCAAAAAGCCTCCAAAATGTCATAATTAAAATATGATATGAGATGAGGTTAAAATATCATTAACTAAAAATTTTTAGACAAGTTTTTATATCAATATAAAACTTCCATTTTAATTAATACTTTTTTATTCTATTTATTTTTTAACAATGTGACTTATATTATAATATTAAGAGGTTGAAATACTTACTTATTTGCTAAAAATTATTCCATAAATCAATAGCGTAAGAAATTCTATATGATATAATAATAATTATATATTCTTAAATTTTTATTAAATATTTTTAAATAATTTAATGAAACGTTATTTTGATAAATAATCAGTAATCTTAATTTTGACATAATACAATTCCCTGATTTATAAAAATTTTAAGATAAAAAGTTAAATTTGAACAAATAATGTAACACCCCAAGCTTCCTCGGTACTCTTCTCTTTGATTAATACAGTAGCGTGTGCTGTACGAAACTTCGAGTTCTAACACACACCACAACCAATCAAAGTAGCCATTATGAATAGTAATACCTAATTTTCGAAATTTTATAAATTTCCAAATGGACTTCTTTTTTGTATTCGTAATATCAAAATTATCCTAAGTTGAATTTTTTGTAACTTTCTAAGAACATCGAATTATTTATGAATAGTGAAAAATACATAAAACAACTTTTTTAATAAAAATTATTTATTGTGATAAATTATACTATTTGGTGGTTTTAAAGTATAATTAGAATATATTTTTACCATTTTATCCAATGGTGGTCATTAGAATTAATTTAACATTGAAAATGGGCATGAACAATTGTCAATCTTTTGATATAAATTATTTCTTAAAAAACACGCTATTTGTTGTGACAGCGGGAATAATTATAAAATTAATTAATACAACTAACATGTTTGGAATTTTGTAAAATAGATATCATTTTTGAAATCAGAATATCAAATATAGCTTAGGGTGAATTTTTGGGATTTTTCTGAAAAACATCAATTTTTGATGAATAGTGAAACCACTAAGTGGTACATATAAAAACTGATTTTTTCGTTTAAATGAAATTTTACCACTTCTGTGTTTTAAATTTCAAAAATCCGATAGACATGGTTGTCATTAGGAAGTAAAACGTGGTTCAATGAGATTAAAATAATTTTGGGTGAATAGTAACTTTTACGTTCTTAATCGCGATTAGAGGTAATTAGTGTAGTTTAAGGTAAAAATAATGTTTTAATAATATGATATGAGCTTGAAACATGTCCTACCCTCATTGTATGTGTCAGGGATGACCAGGAAAATACATGGGTCATCTTGGGGACCCCATGGAGCAACTTTGGAAGGAAAAGGACATAAACAACTTTTTATTTAATGTTAAAATAAAAAGGTCACAAACAAGAGTTGTTTTACTAAAACAATTCTTACATGGGGTTATATAAGTAATATTTTTGACTATAAATATTCATTAGAAATATAAAAATATTTCCTACATGAGGATATTTTTTTTAATAATTTTTAGACATTAAATAAATTAAATTATTTATGACACCATGATGATGCAGCGATTACCTCATTAATTAACGATTTAAATAAAATGAAAAGATAATGTAAAATCTAAGGCTAAAACTTGTCAAAAACCTATTGGATGAGTATATTTCGAACCCTTATCACATTATCCTAGAACTAAATAAGTGTGGGACTTTTAGAATCTGAAAATCATTGTATAATAAAGTAACATTTTATTACTTTCCAAAAGTGCCCCTCCTCTCCACTTATAAAAGGACCCCACCTCTACCACATTACTCACACATTGAAAGCCATTTGGCTCGGCCAAACTCTGCCCAAATACTCTCCCAACTTCCCTCCATTACTCCTAGAAGCCTCACTTTGGGCAGAATTCTTCCCAAAGAAGGCTTTGGATCAAATCAAAAAGAGTTACCCGTTTTAAAGGTAGTGTTTTCTCTTATCTTCTTTTGTTTTATTTTGCTTTTCCATCCTCTAAAACTCATTTTATTCCGTTCTTTTGTAACAACACCAGTATCCTCAATATACTAGGATGTTTTTATAAGAAGTATTCGAGATACACTTACACACCCTTACATCTAATGGTTAAAGAACATACTGTTTCTGTGGATGGCGAATTTCTGCCTCACGAAACGATGATTGTTCAACACTCATATAACACCTCTAATGGTGGCCATTATGATGACACTATTTTTATATATGATATATATTATGTTATTGTTTTCCTTATGATTTTGAATTTTTCATTTATGGCATACCTTTATGGTTTCCATTATGGGTAAACGCGGTATTTTCATTTTAGGAAGTGCGGACTACCGCCCCCTCAAAGTGATTTGAATCGTTAATACCATATGTGGGATGTATAAAGGATGGAGTAAATGATATTTTATATGATATTATACTGGAATTATAGTACACCTTTATACTATTATTATTTCATTCCATACTAAATAGAAATGAAAGTAGCGTTCATGCGTACGTACGGCTTACCGTCTCCATGAACGGTGCATTTCACTTCTTACCTCTAAATGTTATGTAATATTATAAATGAATGTATATACTAGATATATATGATATATATATGATATCTACATTATGAATATTATTCTGGATGTAATGGATATTTCACCACATGAACAACTTGTAATTATAAGAAGTTTATTTTTGACTCAAGTACCTAAGATCGACAAAACGACCGTTATAAACTTAAATAATTACATAATTTCCATGACATGGTAATAAGTGATATAAAAGGAATAATGAACTTGAAAAATGTTATTAAGAAGGTAGAGATTAACTCTAATTTATTATTCTGGAGGTTAAAGAACGGTCGAACCAAGTCGGACACAAGGTAAGGGAATTTCTTAACCCAATTTCCATTCTTTGGGTAAATCTCCTACTTTCATATTATGTCATTATATTATTTTGTCATATCTTGTATTTGTAATTTATTTATGTGTACATATAGTGAATACACATAATATCTCTATTTTATATTAAAAATGATCTCTGTATGGGACTTCGTCTCAATCTCCTTTCATTGAGGCATATTTGGTTTTATACACAACTTTCTTTTATACGGTGTATAAACCCCATTGACTTTTACGTTTATTCAAAAGGAATCTTTTTTATATGAAGCGTTTTACTAAAAGATCAAAAGGGAATGTTTTTCTTTCCGTACTTATGCGGCGACAATGACTTGTCCGCCGCCGTGACCATTATTTGAGTTTCGACTTCCTTTACAAGCCATCACTTTTTTTAATGAAAAATAAATACAAAGTTTTAACTTTCTTTTATTTTGTTATTGAAAATGGTTTTGAAAGTATTTTTATTATATCAATGTGTTGTATTGGTATCTTGTGATTGAAATGTAGAAATGTTATGTTTCCTTTATGGATTTATTATGTGATACGACTATGTTATAGTTTATGATATGTTTAGACCTATTCATATGAGGAATGAATTGGACTTAATAAGTGACGGGTGGAGCCCTCTATAGCTCCTCGATGCATCGGTAGGTCTCATGAGACAACAAGTGTCTTGGAACGAGGCCTTGACAAAATCTTATCTGTGGTCTTGGAACGAGGCCTTGACTGTGTGGTTATGATAGTCTGGCATTATGCATTCCATCATTATGAATGTGGTTATTGATATTGCATGTGATTATTCGACCAGTAGAATATCCATGTGAATAAGTAAATGGCATTATCTCATTTTAATTTTTCCATATTATTTTGATGTTCACGTTTAAAAGGCTTTTGTTTTAGTTATACATTTCCTTAAATGTTTATGTTTATTTATGAAAGCTTCTGCAATATTATTATCCTTACTGAGCATCTGAGCTCACCCCTTTCAATGTTTTAATTTTTCCAGGATGTGAAGATGTATATTATGAAATAGCTGCAGGGATAATATAAGGGGATATAAAGAGAAGATGTTGTAGTTTTGTTTTAATTTATGATGCAATGTAAGACTTATGAATGTGTCTAGTGTTTCCAAGGCTACTAAACTAATCGGTCTTTCGATACTTAATCTTTTGTGATCATGCCAATGTTACGAAGTAATGCACCGACTCTCTGTAGCTGGGGTCAGGGCGTTAAAGTTGGTATCAGATGCAGTTTAGTAATAACCTTGGAAGCTAGATTTGGATAAACTCTTATTAGAGCACATTGCCCGAAGATAGACATTAAGGATTAGTATTGATGAACTTCCTAGAATTTTTGTATTATAGAGATTTTGTGAGTTTTCCGAGCAATACATCCCTATCTGGATACGAGCAGGTAGAGGCGGATCTGGGACAGATGTACCTAGGGGTAATACCCGAAAACACCGCTTTCAGCTAGACTCAAACGGGAACTGGTGCTCGACAACGGGCCATGCTGCACTCTTAGTTACGACACTCCTGGGGGATTTGCATAGGATAATTTTCATTTTCTTTACAAACCATTATGTATGGTTTATGAGTATATACTTCCTCAAAGAAAAAATTCTTATGATTGTGGATTATATCCATAAACCGTTCAATTTACATTATGTATTTTAAATGTTTGGAATTATTCATTGTAATTCATAAAATAACATAGTTTATTCTATTGTATAGAAATGGAGCCCAGTAGAAGGAATGTGAACTCCAGCAATACGTATGATCCAAAGAGTAAGAAGGATCGTATCATTCAAGGTATTAAGCCAACATTTTGAAGGGAAATAGTCTCCCATGTGTTCTCAATATATGAAGAAATAAACTCATGTGTTAATAAGATAAGTAAAGAATTCTCTGAGTCCTATGGCTTTCAAGCGAAGAAAGAGACGAAAGGGGTGGAAGAGAGAATGATGGGTAAAGGGATGAGGGGAAAGAAGAATTTTCCAATATATGGTAATTTTGGGAAGAAACATCATTGAACTTGCATAAAGGGAATGGTAGATTGTTATAAGTGTAGAGAAAAAGGACACAAAGTGCGTGACTGCAAGGGTAAGAAAATGGTTTCAAATGTACAATGCTTCTTCTGGAAGGATTGGGGACACTACACAAATCAATGTCCAAATCATCAGAGTATGCCCCAAATGATGTTATTCGATAATAATCAAGTTATGATACTACCATAGATGAGGAGTAATGATTAGAGTTCTTATGTTGTTATTAAAGAATTTTGTAATTTTAGTGTTGTATCAATGATGTACTGGTTATAATAATTATGGAGTATATAAGGATTGTACTGCAGTACTATTTCATCAAGGACTTGAGATTGTGTGGAACCAAGAAAAGTGACTCCACAGTAGGATAAATTTTTGGAAAATATATGGTTGAGAGAAAGATAAACCATAATATGTTTCTGATACCGAGGTAGTGATTTTGGAATAAGACGTGATTGATTTGGAAAAATTATATTGGATATTCTTAACTTCCTTGAAACTGATTGATTATTTGTATACATTTTTGGATAGAAGGAGTATATCTAGTATTCTATAAGGAATAAGGGATCATGGTAATTCAGTATGTTTAAAAATAATACATGATGAAGGTGTTCACATGTTGTTACGTGGGAAAAGGATCTTCATTAAGGTTACCTTCCTTATAAAATTTGGACTGTGAGTTGGACAAAAGTATTTTGGAAAACTATATAGGTTGGAATGGATTAAGTTGAACCTTGTATAGTATTATTTAAGGTTAAAAAAAATTCTAATGATTATTTTTGGAATAATATAGTTTTAGGAAAAGGACATCCTGAAGGGTGGGGCATAACCCGTCGTATCGGACAAAGCTGCAGGAATCGAACCCGATCTGTCTTATTGCGAAGAGCCCATCAGGATTCTTGATACAAGAGAACAAGTGCTGAGAAACCAGACGACTCGTCTGGTAACGGTTCTATGGAGAAACCATAAGATAGTGGAGGAAACGTGGGAAACCAAGGAACTTATGATGAAGAATCACCCGAGTCTTTTTATATAGTAATATTATATGATATTTCGAGGACGAAATTATTTGAAGGAGGGGAGAATGTAACACCCCAATCTTCCTCGGTACTCTTCTCTTTGATTAATATAGTAGCGTGTGTTGTACGCAACTTCGAGTTCTAACACACACCACAGCAAATCAAAGTAGCTATTAAGAATAGTAATACCTAATTTTTGAAATTTTATAAATTTACAAATGGACATCGTTTTAGTATTCGTAATATCAAAATTATCCTAAGTTGAAGTTTTTGTAACTTTCTGAGAACTTCCAATTTTTTATGAATAGTAAAAAATACTTAAAACAACTTTTTTAATAAAAAATAATTTATTTTGGTAAATTATACTATTTAGTAGTTTTAAAGTATAATTAGAATATATTTTTACCATTTTATCCAATGATGGTCATTAGAATTAATTTAACATTGAAAATGGGCATGAACAATTGTCAATCTTTTGATATAAATTGTTTCTTAAAAACACGCTATTTGTTGTGACAGCGGGAATTAATTATAAAATTAATTAATACAACTTACATGTTTGGAATTTTTTAAAATAGACATCATTTTTGAAATCATAATATCAAATATATCTTAGGGTGAATATTTGGGATTTTTCTGAAAAACTTCAATTTTTGATGAATAGTGAAACCACTAAGTGGCACTTATAAAAACTGATTTTTTCGTTTAAATGAAATTTTACCACTTCTGTGTTTTGAATTTCAAAAATCCAACATACATGGTTTTCATTAGGAAGTAAAATGTGGTTCAATGAGATTAAAATAATTTTGGGTGAATAGTAACTTTTAAGTTCTTAATCGCGATTAGAGGTAATTAGTGTAGTTTAAGGTAAAAATAAGGTTTTAATAATATGAGATGAGCTTGACACATGTCCTACTCTCATTTTATGTGTGATGGCCGACCATGAAAATCCAAGGGTCAACTTGGGGACCCCATGGGGCCACTTTTGTAGGAAAAGGACATAAACAACTTTTTATTTAATGTTAAAATAAAAAGGTCACAAACAAGAGTTGTTTTACTAAAACAATTTTTACATGGGGATATAAAAGTCATATTTTTGACTACAAATATTCATTAGAAAGATAGAAAGATTTCCTACATCATGATAGTTTTTTTAATAATTTTTAGACATTAACTAAATTAAATTATTTATGACACCATGATGATGCAGCGATTACCTCATTAATTAACGATTTAAATAAAATGAAAAGATAATGTACAATACAAGGATTACACTTGTCCAAAACCTATTGGATGAGTGTATTTAGAACCCTTATCACCTTAGCCTCGAATTATATAATTTTGGGACCTTTATAATCCGAAAATCATTGTATAATAAAGTAACATTTTATTACTTTCCAAAAGTGCCCCTCCTCTCCACTTATAAAAGGCCCCCACCTCTACCAACTTACTCACACATTCGAAGCCTTTTGTCTCGGCCAACCTCTGCCCAAATACTCTCCCAACTTCCCTTAATTACTCCTAGAAGCCTCAATTTGGTCATAATTCTTCCCATGGAAGCCTTTGGCTCAAATCAAAAAGAGTTACCCGTTTGAAAGGTAGTGTTTTCTCTTATGTTCTTTTGTTTTATTTTGCTTCTCCAACCCCTTAAACTCCTTTTATTCCTTTATTTTGTAACAACACCAGTATCCTCAATATACTAGGATGTTGTTATAATAAGTATTTTATGTACACTTACACACACCTACATCTAATGGTTAAAGAACATATTATTTCTGTGGATGGCGAATTTCTGCCTCACGAAACGATGATTGTTCAACACTCATATAACACCTCTAATGGTGGACATTATGATGAAACTATTTTTATATATGATATATATTATGTTTTTGTTTTCCTTATGATTTTGTATTTTTCATTTATGGCATACCTTTATGGTTTCCATTATGGGTAAACGCAATATTTTCATTTTAGGAAGTGTGGACTACTACCCCTCAAAGTTATATGAATCGTTAATACCATATGTGGGATATACAAAGGAGGGAGTAAATGATATTTTATATGATATTATACTGGAATTATAATACAAATTTATACTATTATGATTTCATTCCATACGAAATAGAAATGAATGTAGCGTTCATGCGTACGTACGGCTTACCATCTCCATGGATGGTGCATTTCATTTCTTACCTCTAAATGTTATGTAATATTATAAATGAATGTATATACATGATATATATGATATATATATGATATCTACATTAGGAATATAATTCTGGATGTAATGGATATTTCACCACATGAACAACTTGTAATTATAAAAAGTTTATTTTTGACTCAAGTACCTAAGATCGACAAAACGACCGTTATAAACTTAAATAATTACATAATGTCCATGACATGGTAATAAGTGATATAAAAGGAATAATGAACTTGAAAAAGGTTATTAAAAAGGTATATATTAACTCTAATTTATTATTCAGGAGGTTAAATAATGGTTGAATCAAGTCGGACACAAGGTAAGGGAATTTCTTAACCCAATTTCCATTCCTTGGGTTAATCTCCTACTTTCAAATTATGTCATTATATTATTATGTCATATCTTGTATTTGTACTTTATTTATGTGTACATATAGTGAATACACATAATATATCTATTTTATTTTAAAAATGATCTTTGTATGGGACTTCATCTCAATCTCTTTTCATTGAGGCATATTTGGTTTTATACACAACTTTCTTTTATACGGTGTATAAACCCCTTTGACTTTTACATTTATTCAAAAGGAATCTTTTTTATATGAAGCATTTTAATAAATGACAAAAAGGGAATGTTTTTCTTTCCGTACTTATGCAGCGACAATGACTTCTCCGCCGCCGTGACCGTTATTTGAGTTTCGGCTTCCTCTACAAGCCATCACTTTTTCTTAATGAAAAATAAATTCAAAATATTAACTTTCTTTTTTTTTGGTAATGAAAATGGTTTTGAAAGAATTTTTATTATATCAATGTGTTGTATTGATATCTTGTGAATGAAATGTGGAAATGTTATGTTTCCTTTATGCATGTTTTATGTGATACGACTATGTTATGGGTTATGAAATGTTTATACCTATTCATATGAGGAAAGCATTGGACTTAATATGTGACGGGTGCAACCCGCTATAGCTCCTCTATGCGTCGGTAGGTCTCATGAGACAAACTAGTGTCTTGGCACGAGGCCTTGACGAAATATGATTTGTGGTCTTGGAACGAGGCCTTGACTGCGTGGTTATGATAGTCTGGCATTATGCATTCCATCATTAGGAAAGTGGTTATTGATATTGCATGTGATTAGTCGACCAGTAGAATATCCATGTGAATAAGTAAATGGCATTATCTCATTTTACTTTTTCCATATTATATTGATGTTCAAGTTTAAAAAGCTTTTGTTTTAGTTATACAATGCCTTAAATGTTTATGATTATTTATGAAGGCTTCCGCAATATTGTTATCCTTACTGAGCATCTGAGCTCACCCCTTTCAATGTTTTAATTTTTCCAGGATTTGAAGAAGTATATTATGAATGACCTGCAGGGATAATATAAGGGGATATGAAGAGAACATGTTGTAGTTTTGTTTTACTTAATGATGTAATGTAAGACTTATGAATGTATCTAGTGTTTCCAAGGCTACTAAACTAATCGGTCTTTCGAGACATTATCTTTTGTGATCATGCCAATGTTACGAAGTAATGCACCGACTCTGGGTAGCTAGGGTCGGGGCGTTACATTTAGTATCAGAGGCAGTTTAGTACTAACCTTGGAAGCTAGAATTAGATAAACTCTGATTAGAGCACATAGCCTGAAGATAGACTTTAAGGATTAGTATAGAAGAACTTCCTAGAATTTTGGTATTATAGAGATTTAGTGAGTTTTCTGAGCAATACATCCCTGTATGGATACGAGCAGGTAGAGGCGGATCTGGAACATATGTACCTAGGGGTAATACCCGAAAACACTGCTTTGAGCTAGACTCAAACGGGAACTGGTGCACGACAACGGGCCTTGCTGCACTCTTGGTTACGACACTCACGGGGGATTTGCTTAGGATAATTCGCATTTTATTTACGAACAATTATGTAGGGTTTATGAGTATATACATTCTCAAAGAAAACATTCTTATGATTAAGGATTATATCCATAAACCATTCAATTTACATTAAGTATTTTCAACGTTTGGAATTATTCATTGAAATTCATAAACTATCCTAGTTTATGCCATTGTATAGAAATGGCGCCCAGTAGAAGGAATGTGAACTCCAGCAATACGTATGATCCAAAGAGTAAGAAGGATCGTATCTTTCACGGTATTAAGCCAACATTTCGAAGGGAAATAGTCTCCCATGTGTTCTCAACATATGAAGAAATAGTATCATGTGTTAATAAGATAATTAAAGAATTCTCTGAGTCCTATGGCTTTAAAGAAAAGCAAGAGACGAAAGGGATGGAAGAGAGAATGATGGATAAAGGGATGAGGGGAAAGAATAATTTTCCAATATGTGGTAATTGTGGGAAGAAACATCATGGAACTTGCATAAAGGGAATGTGAGTTTGTTATATGTGTATAGAAAAAGGACACAAAGTGCGTGACTACAAGGGCAAGAAAATGGTTTCAAATGTACAATGCTTCTTCGGCAAGGATTGGGGACACTACGCAAACCAATGTCCAAATCATCAGAGAATGCCCCAAATGATGTTATTGGATAATAATCACGTTATGATACTATCACAGATGAGGAGTAATGATTAGAGATCTTATGTTGTCATTAAAGAATTTTATAATTTGAGTGTTGTATCAATGATGTTCTGGTTATAAAAATTATGGAGTATATAAGGATTGTACTGCAGTACTATTTCATCAAGGACTTGAGATTGTGTGGAACCAAGAAAAGTGACTCCACAGTAGGTTAAATTCTTGGAAAATATATGGTTGAGTGAAAGATAAACCATAATATGGTTCTGATACCGTGATAGTGATTTTGGAATAAGACGTGATTGATTTGGATAAATTATATTGGATGTTCTTAACTTCCGTAAAACTGTTTGATGTTTTGTATACATTTTTGGATAGAAGGAGTATATCTAGTATTCTATAAGGA
Source organism: Viscum album (assembly GCA_963277665.1). Lineage (NCBI taxonomy): Eukaryota > Viridiplantae > Streptophyta > Magnoliopsida > Santalales > Viscaceae > Viscum > Viscum album. Next base: position 1,898,795,015 of record OY728132.1, on the reverse strand, counting down.
ATAAGGGATCATGGTAATTCAGTATGTTTAAAAAGAATACATGATGAAGGTGTTCACATGTTGTTACGTGGGAAAAAAGGATCTTCATTATGTTTACCTTCCTTATAAAATTTGGACTGTGAGTTGGACAGAAGTATTTTGGAAAACTATATAGGTTGGAATGGATTATGTTGAAACTTGGATAGTATTATTTGTGGTTAAAAAAATTCTAATGATTATTTTTGGAATACTATAGTTTTAGGAAAAGGACAACCTGCAGGGTGGGGCATAACTCGTCGCGTCGGACAAAGCTGCAGGAATCGAACCCGATCTGTCTTATTGCGAAGAGCCCGTCAGGATCCTTGATACAAGAGAACAAGTGCTGAGAAACCGGACGACTCGTCTGGTAAAGTTTATATGGAGAAACCATAAGATAGAGGAGGCAACGTGGGAACTCGAGGATCTTATGATTAAGAATCACCCGAGTCTTTTTATACAGTCATATTATATGAATTTTTTAGGATGAAATTATTTGAAGGAGAGGAGAATGTAACACCCTAAGCTTCCTTGGTACTCTTCTCTTTGATTAATAGTGTAGTGTGTGTTGTACGCAACTTCGAGTTCTAACACACACCACAACCAATAAAAGTAGCTGTTATAAATAGTAATACCTAATTTTTGAAATTTTATAATTTTCCAAATGGACTTATTTTTTGTATTCGTAATATCCAAATTATCCTAAGTTGGATTTTTTGTAACTTTCTGAGAACTTCCGATTTTTTATGAATAGTGAAAAATACTTAAAGAAATTTTTTTTGTAAAAATAATTTATTATGATAAATTATACTATTTAGTGGTTTTAAAGTTTAATTAGAATATATTTTTACCATTTCATCCAATGGTGGTCATTATAATTAATTTAACATTGAAAATGGGCATGAACAATTTTCAATCTTTTGATAGATATTGTTTCTTAAAAAACACGCTATTTGTTGTGACATCGGGAATTAATTATAAAATTAATTAATACAACTTAAATGTTTATAATTTTGTAAAATAGAAAACATTTTTGAAATCGGAATATCAAATATAGCTTAGGGTGAATTTTTGGTATTTTTCTGAAAAACTTCAATTTTTGATGAATAGTGAAACCACTATGTGGTACTTATAAAAACTGATTTTTTCATTTAAATGAAATTTTACCACTTCTGTGTTTTGAATTTCAAAAATTCGACATACATGGTTGTCATTATGAAGTAAAATGTGGTTCAATGAGATAAAAATAATTTTGGGTGAATAGTAACTTTTAAGTTCTTAATCGCGAATAGAGGTAATTAGTGTAGTTTAAGGTAAAAATAATGTCTTAATAATATGAGATGAGCTTGACACATGTACTACCCTCATTCTATGTGTCATGGACGACCAGGTCAATCCATGGGTCAACTTGGGGACCCCATGGAGCCACTTTGGTAGGAAAAAGACGTAAACAACTATTTATTTAATGTTAAAATAAAAAGGTCACAAACAAGAGTTATTTTACTAAAACAATTTTAAAATGGGGTTATACAAGTCATATTTTTGACTATAAATGTTCATTAGAAATATAAAAAGATTTCCTAAATCATGATATTTTTTTAATAATTTTTAGACATTAAATAAAATAAATTATTTATGACACCATGATGATGCAACGATTACCTCATTAATTAACGATTTAAATAAAATGAAACGATAATGTAAAATCCAAGTCTTACACTTGTCCAAAACCTATTGGATGAGTAGATTTAGAACCCTTATCACCTTATCCTCGAATTATATATGTTTGGGACCTTTAGAATCCGAAAATCATTGTATAATAAAGTTACATTTTATTACTTTCCAAAAGTGCCCCTCATCTCCGCTTATGAAAGGCCCCCCACATCTACCACCTTACTCACATATTCAAAGCCTTTTGGGTCGGCCAACCTCTGCCAAAATACTCTCCCAACTTCCCTACATTACTCCTAGAAGCCTCACTTTGGGAATAATTTATTCCAAGGAAGCCTTTGGCTCAAATCAAAAAGATTTACTCATTTTAAAGGTAGTGTTTTCTCTTATGTTCTTTTGTTTTATTTTGCTTCTCCAACCCCTTAAACTCATTTTATTCATTTCTTTTGTAACAACACCAGTATCCTCAATATAATATGATTTTGTTATATGGAGGATTCTAGATACACTTACACACACCTACATCTAATGGTTAAAGAACATACTGTTTCTGTGGATAGCGAATTTATGCCTCACGAAACAATGATTGTTCAACACTCATATAACACCTATAATGGTGGCCATTATGATGAAACTATTTTTATATATGATATATATTATTTTTTTGTTTTCCTTATGATTTTGTATTTTTCATTTATGGCATAACTTTATGGTTTCCATTATGGGTAAACGCGATATTTTCATTTTAGGAAGTGCGGACTACCGCCCCCTCAAAGTGATTTGAATCGTTAATACCATATGTGGGATGTATAAAGGATGGAGTAAATGATATTTTATATGATATTATACTGGAATTATAATACACCTTTATACTATTATGATTTTATTCCATACGAAATAGAAATTAAAGTAGCGTTCATGCGTACGTATGGCTTACCGTCTCCATGAACGGTGCGTTTCATTTCTTACCTCTAAATGTTATGTAATATTATAAATGAATGTATATACTAGATATATATGATATATATATGATATCTACATTATGAATATAATTCTGGATGTAATGGATATTTCACCACATGATCAACTTGTAATTATAAGAAGTTTATTTTTGACTCAAGTACCTAAGATCGACAAAACGACCGTCATAAACTTAAAAAATTACATAATGTCCATGACATGGTAATAAGTGAAATAAAAGGATTAATGAACTTTAAAAAGGTTCTTAAGAAGGTAGAGATTAACTCTAATTTATTATTCAGGAGGTTAAAGAACGGTCGAATCATGTTGGACACAAGGTAAGGGAATTTCTTAACCGGATTTCCATTCATTGGGTTAATCTCTTACATTCAAATTATGTCATTTTATTATTATGTCATATCATGTATTTGTACTTTATTTATGTGTACATATAGTTAATACACATAATATATCTATTCTATTTTTAAAATGATCTTTGTATGGGGCTTCGTCTCAATCTCCTTTCATTGAGGCATATTTGGTTTTATACACAACTTTCTTTATTACGGTGTATAAACCCCTTTGACCTTTACGTTTATTCAAAAGAAATCTTTTTTATACGAAGCGTTTTACTAAACGACAAAAAGGGAATGTTTTTCTTTCTGTACTTATGCGGCTACAACGACTTCTCCGCCACCAAGACCATTATTTTAGTTTCAGCTTCCTCTACAAGCCATCAATTTTTTAATGAAAAATAAATACAAAGTTTAAAATTTCTTTTATTTTGGTATTGAAAATGGTTTTGAAAGCGTTTTTATTATATCAATGTGTTGTATTGTTATCTTGTGACTGAAATGCGGAAATGTTATGTTTCCTTTATGCATGTTTTATGTGATACGACTATGTTATCGTTTATGATATGTTTAAACCTATTCATATTAGGAATGAATTGGACTTAATAAGTGATGGGTGGAGCCCGCTATAGCTCCTCGATGCATCGGTAGGTCTCATGAGACAAACTAGTGTCTTGGCAGGAGGCCTTGACTAAATCTTATTTGTGGTCTTGGCATGAGGCCTTGACTGCGTGGTTATGATAGTCTGGCATTATGCATTCCATCATTATGAAAGTGGTTATTGATATTTAATGTGATTATTCGACCAGTAGAATATCCATGTGAATAAGTAAATGGCATTATCTCATTTTACTTTTTCCATATTATGTTGATGTTCATTTTTAAAAGGCTTTTGTTGTATTTATACATTGCCTTAAATGTTTATGTTTTTTATGAAATCATCCGCAATATTGTTATCCTTACTGAGCATCTGAGCTCACCCCTTTCAATGTTTTAATTTTTCCAGGATGTGAAGAATTATATTATGAATGACCTGCAGGGATAATATAAGGGGATATGAAGAGAAGATGTTGTAGTTTTGTTTTACTTTATGATGTAATGTAAGACTTATGAATGTATCTAGTGTTTCCAAGGCTACTAAACTAATCGGTCTTTCGAGACTTGATCTTTTGTGATCATGCCAATGTTATGAAGTAATGCACTGACTCGGGGTAGCTGGGGTCGGGGCGTTACAAATAATTTTATTAAATTTTTATGAGATCAATTTCATCTTAAAAATTCATTATACTTATTAATTATCTAAAATTTTATTTATTTTAATATTTTACTATAATAATTAAAATAATAGTTTTGTGTAATTATTTAATACACGTATTTTTTAATAAAAATTATAAATAAAATATTTTGATGATGATAAATATAATATCATTTATTATAATAATTTTAGTTGAATATATATTTTTGGAAAATAAAACATTAAAAATTTTATACTTATTAAAACATGAATGTGACAATTTAACCATTACATTAAATAAAATAATATAAGTGTTATAATCACGTATATAAGGATCCAAATAGTCAATAACTCGACCCTTAGATGATTATGGTAAATATATACTCAACCAATAATATTTTGTCTTGTGTTTGTGTCTTTTAATAGTTATTATCATTTTAATAAATATTATATTATTGATTTTTAATCAATAAAATAATTTGTACATCATCAATGTATAAGCCTTTAAAGTAATTATTTATTTCCTAAAAATTAAAAATAAAATAACATGATATGGAAAACAATTTAATATTTAAAATGACTATTTAATTTTGATTTTTTACTTCTATAAATCCTTATTTTAATAATGATTTAGTTGTTAATATTATATTACGAAATATTTAACATTTATTTAAATAAAATATATTAAATGTCTTAATATTAATGAATTGGCTTTCCAAGTGTATCATTTTCACCCAATAATTTTTTATAATGAAATGAAATCATCCAATTAAATTAGTACATGTGATATGGTAAATATAATTTATTATATATACCTAAATTACCTGATTAACCTTTTTTCCGTGTTAATAAAAATTATATAAGTTACTATTCCAAATTTTCTAAAAACTAAGAGAATTATATTTGAATAATTTGTATCTACAGATTCCATATAAATAATCCATTATTAAAATTTTAAAATACATAATCATTAGTAATAAACTTAAAATTAATCTTGTTTTCAAAATGAGAAAGGAAATATTAAAACATAAAACATTTCAAATGATTGAAATATTTTTACATCAAAATTAATGGTAATATTAATGATAATGACCAATATTATATTAACTAATAAAATATTTTCTTTTTTTTAAATTATTCAATAATATAATTTGTCATCCTAAATTATTTCAATTAAAAAATTTGTTTTTAAATAAAATTTATTATATTTTTCACTATTCATCCAAACATTAAGGTTATCCAAAAATATAAAAAAATCATATAATGTAAGTTTTTACATCACACATTAGCAGAAAAAGGTTATATTTTTAAATATAATATTTACATTATTTAGAACCTTGATTTAAAATTGTAGCACCGTCAAAAGTGGGCAAACCTTCATATTTTTAAAAATACATCTTTTATCCAAAAAATTAGATTATTCTTATATCATTCCTATAAAACCTAGATGATGAATTTTAAACATTATAATGAATATATTATATATATGTATGAAATTAATAAAATCAATCAAGAGGGATTTTAATATATTATAAAGTCAATAATTTTAATTTTAATTGTTTTTTAAATGAAAGTCAATATTGTTCATACCCGCCAAAATAATAACTATGTTATAAGTTAAAAAAATAATATGTAGTTGTTAAATTCTATTCATTATTTATTGAAAATAATTGAATAAAAATGTGTAGATAATTTATGTAACATAATCCATGCATAGTGTTGTGTATTATGCATTTTAAGTTGGTATTTCTTACAGCACAAACTTATCTTCATATAGCCTAATAATTATGACATTAAATTTTTTCTAAAATAAATGTGTCTAATAAAAATCAAGGGTTGTTAAAGAATGTCCCAGTCATCCCTTATAAAAAAACTCAAGAAAGTATATGAGTTATCTGTCAACAAAATAATGGAAACCACTATTGATATGTTAATTCATGTAGTCATGCACGTTGTATTTGACAATAATACATTTTATTAAAACCATTACCTTTCATGAATTAGTAAAATGGTGGTTGATATACAGAAACTGAAACCATGGGAAAAAAAGAATGCTCACTACCCATGTGAATAACAATGGCTTTATTATGTTAGTACCACCATACATTCTGGAATGATCTTTAATCATAGTTAACATTTATATTTTTCCTAAACTAAGTGGATATGAACCCAAAATGAAGAAGTGAAGAACTATGTATTGGAACATTGACTTGTGTTTTCTAGATATTGATGGTTTCTATTTGAAATTCCAATATAAGAGAGTGATGTGATCTTTAAAAACAGAGAAAACCACTTAATAATAATGTCCACACATAAACTCCCGAGTCTCAATATGTTTATTCCTTATCTAACCAAGATAGCTTTGAGTAAGAGGGGGGAAATATCCAAGATGAAAGAGGAACATCTTTGGGATCTAAAAGCACATCCACATTTTTTAAATTAGATGAAAATATCCCCATATTCTCTAATAGGTCAAAAAATACCTCATTACTATATACTTATGATAATAGAGAGGTAGAATAGGATTGAGAAGTGGATATTTGTGATACCAATTCAGAATTTGACAATGGTTTCTCCACCATAATTAGTGAACTCATACAGGTGAATTTGGGAACAATTGATGAATCACATCCTACATTAGTTGTTATCTCCATGCGCTAAAAGGAATATTTTTCATATATCACATTACACAAGATGTTCTAGGTTATTTTATAATATAACTATTTAATGATTTCACTATTTTACTCTAATGTAGATAACCATCATTTTGGTATTCTAGAAAACCACCATGGCATTAAGAAGGTAGCCAAGAGGATGCATCCAACCCATAATTCCAATGTAGACACCCAAGTTGACAATATTTTTATGAAAAATTAATATGACATGTTCAATAGTAATAAATTATCACTAATATTTAATGATTCAGGAAAGAATAGGAAATTATGAGTTTGTATCAATTATTGGTATCATAATCAGAACCACTAAAAGGATGGAATTCCATTCCAAACCATAAAATTATTTATCAAATTTACAACTAATTCCCCATATATCTCTAATATATATAGTTATTAAATATCTAAAAATATTAGTAATTCCCATGACGACAATGAATCAATACAATTTAGGGAACCAGAAGAGGTATCATATGAACCTAATTATTCCCATGGACACAAAAAATTATAAAACTACATAAGAAATTTAAATGCTTTATATGTTCAATATACTCCCAAGGAAGATAATATAATTCTCTTTTGATGATGTATTGGTCATTTTTAAATGATTCTACAACCATATTTTTCATATTTAAATATTTTTTAACAGTCTTAGGTTGTCAAACTTAAGGATAATCCTCTAGAAATGTTCTTTTAATATCATATCATGATTTTTCTATCATTATGTTATACTATTATGGTATATTAGTCCATCATGAGAAGACAACAACAATATTTTATATTCAAAAAACATTAAAGCACAATGATCTTGGGAGACTCTAGGGATCATTTTTTATATTAGGTGATTCATCATTAATCCCATGGAAAAATTTATTCCCTTAATAAAACTATGGAATAAGGAATTCACAAATTAGTGGGATCAATAATTTTCAAAATCTATTTACTATCTCATGAAGTATGTTCTATTACCACCAAAAATGATTCTACTAGTAAAAGGAAGGGAATTTAAATTTTGTTTGGAAATAAATTAATTGTTACTCTGCAAACTCCTGGACTAGAAATATAATGTAATAATAGAGAAAATTCCCACTCATCCCATAAGAAAAATATTGGATATAAGAACTCAATACTCCAATATCAATAAGATCGATTTTTTTTCTTCTGATTTTCATAATATTTATGCTAAGGAAATACCAATATAATTAAATATACTATATTATATCTCGTATAGATCCCCTAAAATAAATAATTTGTTTCCTAATTTTATATGGGAATCTATTATAAAATAATTTTATTCAAAATTAGTTTTACATATTATCCATATCTCAAAAGGGGAACAATGGAAAAGCATTATACATTTCATCCTAAAACATATTATCCTAGAGAAATATAAATTTATTATAGATAGACTTGATAAGGTGGTTTTATCTATCCATGAAACTCCCTAGGTATGTACATTTATTTTCATTCCATAATACATATAATAATAAGGATGAAAAATCCAAATAATAACATTGATGGTCTAGGAATTTTACTAATCTATACAAAAAGTAGTTTGACCCTTATTATTCAATAAATTAGAAGAATGTACCAATAATGATGTATAAATCCAAGCCCTAATCATTGTATTAGAGTTTTATATTCAAATAACACTATACCACATTAACATAAAACATGCATCTGATATTATAATCAAGTATACCCTAAATGAATATTCAATTATTAAGGAAAAATTGATTCCCTTGCTTAATTATATATGAGGTATGAGGGATGGATTCCTAAATGATAGGAAACCATCTCATATACTACAATCATGGAACTCTAAATCAAATGTATTCCAGAATTACGACTATAACCCTATGATATGATTAACAATACAAGATATTCATTCTCATTGAATATTATAAGGTGGTCCCACGATTCACCATTAATGATATATTTGAGATCAATAACAAAACTTCCACCCATGATTAAGGATAGACAATCAATTTTACAACTAAAACTGTAGTTTTATTATTGATCCCAATAATATACGTACATTAAAATATAGTTCTTCATTCTCATTTATCCATGATACAATAAATATGTTGAAAGGTGGTAAAATTAATTCAATAATATATCCCAAACACTGGGAAGATTTTCTATAAAATAGAGTTAGTATTAATATTCCATAGATACATTAATGGGGACAGACCCTAAATTTGACACATGATGTCTATCTTGGTCTCTAGTATGTATTCTAATAAGGAGTTATGAATTTACATCAAATCAATAGAGTTAGATACTTCTATCAGTTAATGATTTTACACTCCATGGAATTCAAAAAATAATTCCATTATTTCCAGATACATACTAATTTCATTCATAAAACCCATAGATACAACACAGTACTATATATTAGTTAATTTTTATATCAGGGTGATAGATTCAATGGGGAAATATCCCCAAAAAGTCTATATATATCTCTAAAACATTCTTATGTTCACTAACAGCTTCTGCAAAAGGGCCAAGGCAATATTCTTAAAAAACTCGAGACATAGGCTATCATCAAAGTCATGATGACTAATATTATTAGCTTATATTTTGTCCAAAATAAAATACTAATATACAAGGGAACCAATTTCTACTCTTCATATATTAAAATATTGTGTTTGGAATACAACATTGAATCCAACTAACCATCCCAATAAATTCATTGGTGAACCAATAGATATATGTTTTCAAAAAAAAATGTATCTAGTATCATGTATAATATAGTGAACTAAGAAAATAACTATTATAGAGATAAACACCTATATTATCTAAGGTATTATATTATCAAAACCTATACTACGATAGATATATACCAATATTCATAGGTCCACATGAAAGGGGTGGTATTTCCTATCAAGTTTCAACTACCCTCACTTAACATTTCCATTAATAATAAGTTATCTAAAGATGTGAAATAACGTATTTTGTGGAATGACTTAAATAAAATTTACATAAAAAGGATAAACACAATATATAAACATGAAATCTCTTAGAATGTAGTCACTAGAGTATACATTAAGAATATATACCTCCCCTCATTTCACTAATGTGATTCAATTCTTTCTCGGAGAACTATAGTAATACGTTGGAAGAAGCCTCCAATTCATTAACCAAAATATGATGTACCTTACAAAATAAATTTTTTATACTAAACCTAATCCAATTATATCATAAAAATGGATGAAGAGTGCACCACAATTTTCACCCATGATAGGGTTTTCCTGAAATACTTTTTAAAACAACACATTGAGATTACTTAATTCTCTCTACAAGATGATAAAATGAAAAGATAAATTACTATCTAAATAAATATAATATTTTTAGAATACTAATATTATACATATGACTCTAAAATATAGCACATTATCCCCAACCACCTAAAAATAAACTATAATGAATTTTTTCTATCAAGGATAATGATAAACTGCATTCCACCTGAGTCATTTTTTCATTATGTTAATCTTTAGGACATATGGTTTTTCATATATAAAAATGTAGATTGATTAGAAATATATTATTATGGGATCCACCCTCTTTACATGAGATCCATATTTATAAAAGAATTATCAATGCATGTCCCATATATATATTTATCGGTATACACTAAGTCAAAATTCCATCACAATGTAACAACTACATATTGGATGATTTTGGATATTTTGAAATATATAGTTATGAAATGATATTACATCATAGGCCCTAACAGTTTTCCACTTATACATTGGATGCGCCTCAATGGTGAGACCTTTACCAATTATCATCAGGTTTTATCTTTCCCCTTTCTACTAGGGAACTGAAATATTTTAACCCATTTTCTTATATATGATCCAAATCTATGAAAAGAAAAATTTATCCATGAACTAATTTCATATTTATTCATATTATATTAGAAAATATAGTTATTTCAATATATACCATTCAAGGCCAAAAAAATTCTAAAAATTAACAACTATCTATCAGTGTTTGGTTTTCACTTTCGTGTCTTGTTTTTCTATATCGAACACTATGTTGGGATGCAATATATTTTAGTCCACTATCTATTTATACATTTATTATTTATATTTAATTATATATAGTGAATATTTCATAATTTATACTAGGCTGAGTCATTGTTTATAATAAATTCCACAATTGATTTTGGTGTCTGGACCCACACTTTTTCATTTGGAATTTAAATGAGATTATCTAATTTTTTTCATGTGATTGAGAAAAATGAAAAATCCCCAACCAAAGCCCACCATCTATGGAAATAAATATTATAAATTGATCTGTTTCATGGGACCACACTCCATTGCACATGATATCGGTCTATTAAATAGTCCACCATTATATGGTTAAATATAAATTAACATATTATAAGATATAATTTCCCCCATTTACATCCTAGTGTTTAGTTATTCTTATATGAAAAATATTCCCATATGATCCTATATATGGATGAGAAAATATAGAATTTTGATAATAATGACCATAAAATTCAAAACAACAGATTCATTGCTTCATTATTATAAAAAGAGAAATATTTTTTTCTTGTAGAAATAAAAATTATGAGAGTGACACACACTATTCATACTAACATCCTGATGTGTGAGAAAAATCCTATGTCAGATATTTACTAGAACGTGGACCCCTATCCTCGATTCCATGGTGTAATATGAAATTCAACATCTCCAATGTATGGGTTAGATAGATTTCTAAGCCTTCAAAATATAGTTATTAAACAATGAACTTGTGATGTGTATAAAATACAAACCATGTAATTGCATGATATGTGGTAGGGTATCTAATCAGAACTACATGTGGTCTGATTCCTATCATTGTAGGATACATAGTTTTGTTGAGATCCTCTATACTAAGGATATTAGAAAACATCTATAATAATTTCTCTCAACGCATCCTAGTTATCATGGAACCTCCATCCCCATAGAGTTTCTTTAAATTGGCACAAAACTAGGACCATTTTTATTGAAAACTATGTGTGTTTTGAATCCCATAAAAAGGGGTACATTGAGACACATTTGTTATATATTTTTGTCCAAACACCAAATTCATTGGATTTTAATCTTACTACGCATGAACTAATTAACATTAATGGGGTTCCCAAACATTGTTGTATCATGAGATTAAACTATATGATTTAGGTGTTCATGATACAAACCTAAACTATAAAATACCAAGGCCCTTATCACATTAAAATAAACTATACAATAAATGTTATATCATTAATTACCATTAAAAATACATAGTGTGATTATCCCCTGAGAACTGCCATCTATTGATATATTCTAGATCTTTATATAATCAACAAAATATGGTTACTTATCGTTAAAACTATATAGTGTTCAAATATCTATAACAATCCTGAGTTTCATGCCAGTGTTTGGAACATTTATTGACCTTATGTTTTCTTTCATTATTATAGCACTAAGATTAAACAATTTTTCTCCACATGAGTCAAATCTACATGAAATATTCTACATGAATGTCCTCAATGTATGACCCTAAATAGAAGAACACCTTTTCCTCATCACATGATTTTAAACATTAAAACACGTGATCCATATTGTTAGACATCAAACTTTATAGATTAACTATTCTATGTAAATAGATTTCATAAGTTGAAATCAAAATAAATGGAATAGATGCACATCAAATGTGACCACATACTAGAATAAAAAATTCACCTTGACATATACCAATACTATTATTTTGGATACATGTATCCATGATTGGTTATAAAATTTAAAATTCCCATTGAGGTAATCTGGGGATTCTTCTATATCCCATCTCATTCCAAGATATAATGATTCCCCTCCAATTAAATTGAGCTATATCTGTATAGGGGATATTCATTTAAAGTTATATAGATGAATTCATTATTATTATTATATGATGCATAGTGACTTATTAACCATATATTCCATAAAACTCAAATAAATCACCATATATCTTCATTACCTTCTTTATATTAAAAAAATTCAATATTTTGTTGAAAATGATAGTTTTTATGAATATTTTCTTCCATATACCTCACATCACACATGGATCTTTTAGAATCCCCATAATAAATTTAATTTTCTAAAAGAATGTGTGTATTTGAATCCAAGGGTAACATCTTATAAGTAATTTTTATACCAAACTAATTTTCCCTACCAAATAGAAGAATATTTATCTTAAAGAGGTGGTCCAAACACACTGTAACGCCCCGACCCCAGCTACCCAGAGTCGGTGCATTACTTCATAACATTGGCATGATCAAAAAAGATCAAGTCTCGAAAGACCGATTAGTTTAGTATCCTTGGAAACACTAGATACATTCATAAGTCTTTCATTACATCAAAAAGTTAAAAACTACAATAACAAAGTCTCCATAGTCCACACTCATATCCTCTTCTGACTATCCCTGCAGGTCATTCATAAAATACTTCTTCACATCCTGGAAAATATTAAAACATTGAAAGGGGTGAGCTCAGATGATCAGTAAGGATAACAATAATGCGGAAGCTTTCATAAATAAACATTAACATTTAAGGCAATGTATAACTAAAACAAAAGCCTTTTAAACATGAACTTCAACATAATATGGCAAAAGTAAAATGAGATAATGCCATTTACTTCTTCACATGGATATTCTACTGGTCGAATAATCACATGCAAGATTGATAACCACTTTCATAATGAGGGAATGTATAATGCCAGACATTCTGAAACATTTTGTCAAGGCCTCGGCCAAGACGTCTAAAATGATTAAGGCCTCGGCCAAAACCATAAATCAAATTGGGAAAGGGCCTCGGCCAATTCCACGTCTAGTTGTCTCATGAGACCTACCGATGCATCGAGGAGCTATAGCGGGCTCCACCCGTCACTTATTAAGTCCAATACATTCCTCATATGAATAGGTTTAAACATATCATAAACCATAACATAATCGTATCACATAAAACATGCATAAAGGAAACATAAAATTTCCACATTCCAATCACAAGATATCAATACAACACATTGATATAATAAAAATTCTTTCAAAACCATTTTCAATACCAAAATAAAAGAAAGTTAAAACTTTGTATTTATTTTTCATTAAAAAAATGATGGCTTGTAGAGGAAGTTGAAACTCAAATAATGGTCACGGCGGCGGAGAAGTCGTTGTCTCCGCATAAGTACGGAAAGAAAAACATTCCCTTTTGTCGTTTAGCAAAACGCTTCGTATAAAAAGATTCCTTTTCAATAAACGTAAAAGTAAAAGGGGTTTATACACTGTATAAAAGAAAGTTGTGTATAAAGCCAAATATGACTCAATGAAAGGAGATTGAGACGAAGTCCTTAAAAAGATCATTTTTAAAATAAAATAGATCTATTATGTGTATTCACTATAGGTACACATAAATAAAGTAAAAATACAAAGTAATACATAATAATATCATGACATAATTTGAAAGTAGGAGATTAACCCAAAGAATGGAAGTTGGGTTAAGAAGTTCCCTTACCTCGTGTCTGACTTGACTCAACCGTTCTTTAACCTCCTCAAAATCGGGTAACTCTTTTTGATTTGAGGCAAAGGCTTCCTTGGGAAGAGTTCTGCCCAAATTGAGGTTTCTAGGAGTAAGGGAGGAATGTTGGGAGATTATTTGGGCAGAGTTTGGCCGAGCCAAATGGCTTGAAAGTGTAAATGAGGTGGGAGAGGTGGGGGCCTTTTATAAGTGGAGAGGAGGGGCACTTTTGGAAAGATTGAAATGTTACATTATTTCAAAATGCTTTTCGGATTCTAAAGGTCCCACATCTATATAATTCAAGGCTAAGGTGATAAGGTTTCGAAATATCTTCATCCAATAGGCTTTGGACAAGTGTAAGCCTTGGATTTTGCATTATCTTCTCATTTTATTTAAATCGTTAAATAATGAGGTCATCGCCACATCATAATGATGTCATAAATAATTTAATTTATTTAATGTCTAAAAATTATAAAAAAACTACTATGATGTAGGAAATCCTTTTAGCTTTCTAATGAATATTTATAGTCCAAATTTTGACTTGTGTAACCCTACTTAAAAATTGTTTTAGTAAAACAATTTATGTTAGTGTCATTTTCACTTTAACATTAAATAAAAAGTAATTTATGTTATTTCCCAACAAAAGTGGATCCATGGGGTCCCCAAGTTAGGCCATGGCTTGTCTTGGTCGGCCATGACACAACCAATAAGGTTGGGACATGTGTCTAGGTCATTTCATATTATTAAATTATTATTTATACCTTAAACCACACTAATTACCACTAATCGCGATTAAAACTTAATAAGTTACTATTCACCAAAAAATTATTTTTATCCCATTGAACCACATTTTACTTCTTAATGACAACCATGTATGTCGGATTTTTGAAAATCAAATCACAGAAGTGGTAATATTTCATTTAAACGAAAAAATCAGTTATTTAACTACCACTTAGTGGTTTCACTATTCATCAAAAATTGAAGTTTTTCAGAACAATGCCAAAATTTCACCCTAAGCTATAATTAATATTCCGAATTCAAAAATGATGTCTATTTTACAAAATTCCAAACATATAAGTTGCATTAATAAATTTTATAATTAATTCCCGCTGTCACAACAAATAGCGTGCTTTTAAGAAACAATTTATATCAAAAGATTGGCAATTGTTTATGTCCAATTTCAATGTCAAATTAATTCTAATGACCACAATTGGATAAAATGGTAAAAATATATTCCAATTATACTTTAAAACCACTAAATAGTATAATTTATCTCTATTAATTATTTTTATTAAAAAAGTTGTTTTTAAGTATTTTTCACTATTCATAAAAATTAGAAGTTCTCAGAAAAATACCAAAAATTCAACATAGGCTAATTTCGATATTAGGAATACAAAAATGAATTCCATTTTGAAATATAAAATTTCTATAATTTTAAAAAGTGGTTATTACTATTCATAACGGCTACTTTGATTTGTCGCGGTGTTTTAGAACTCGAAGTTGCGTACAATGCAAGCTTTTGCATTATTGAATGAGAAGCGTATCGTGGAAGCTCGGGGGGTTACATTCTCCCCTCCTTCAATAAATTGCGTCCTCGCAATTTGAAAATTTTTTTTTCTTTGAAAATAAAAGGTTGAAAAGAGAAAATACCTTTGTGGAAAACCCACATTGGAAATAAGGTTAATAAATATATAACATTAAAAGAAAGCAAGATAAGTACAAAGGTCACCCGATATAGCCCATTATAGGATTCTATGAAAATATGGATATGGAGGAGAAACAAACCATCAAGGTCTGATGGGGAGTTATAGAAAACAGGATTAGGAGAAAGTTTAACCACAAGAAGATCACAAACTTGTGATTGGTTAAACGGTCATTGAATCCCTAGTTGGAAAAGTTAACCGACAACATTTTTGTTTTAAGTTACCTTTTATAATGTTGAGGATTTTATATAGGAGATTTACTAAGAACGTAAGGGAATATACATACTTGTTATGTATACTTTCATTCGTTAATGAATTTTTACCACAAACCCATCTTTTACTCCAAATGGTAACAGAACTCAAAAATATTCTATTTATCCTAATTGTATAAGGTTCAAAATGTTAACACATACCATTTAGATTAGTAAAACTATTTTGTAATAACCAGGGACTTCCTGTAGGCTAGTGGTAGGAAATAAAGGCCTGTCGCACTTTGATTGTGGGTTCGATTCCTACAGCTTTGTCCGACGCGACGGTTTATGCCCCACCCTGCAGGTTGTCCTTTTCCTAAAACTATAGTATTATAATAATCCAAAAACAATCTTCATTAATTTTTTAACCTTAAACCATACTATCCAAAGATCAACTTAATCCACTCCAACCATTATAGTTATCCAAAATAACTCTGTCCAGACTTTCTCTAAAATGTCTCTTAATTCCAAAATCAATTGTAGCATCAGATTCCCCATACAAAGAAAAGTTTCTCTTATTGTCACATACTAAAAATATGATTACCTTAATCATATTAAAACCTTACTGAAATCAAAAAGTACTGCAGTACAATCCTTATATAGATCACATTATTCTAATAACCAGAATATAATCCATGAGTCCAAAAGCACCAATACATTAGTTATTCTGCTTCAACTGTAGTAATAGCATAAGATTGTCCTTGATCCCTTGGCCTTTTTTGAGGTAAGTTTCCTTGACGCTTAGGACATTCATTTGCATAATGACCCATTTCTCTACAATTGTAGCATTCAACTTTGACAGCCTCTTTCTTTCCCTTGCAATCACGTGCCTGGTGACCTTTTTCTCCACATTTATAACAGACTCCCATTCCTTTTAGGCAAGTACCAGGGTGATTCTTCCCACAATTATCACATAATGGAAAATCCTTCTTTCCCTTTTTCCCTTTATCTGTCTCTTGTTCCACCGTTCTCTTCTTCTCTTACTTTACTTTGTTGTCATAAGACTTAGAGAATTCCTTTTCTGTCTTGATAGCACACGAGACTATATCTTCGTATGTTGAGAAAGATTGTGACAGTAGAGCTCGACGGAGAAATGGTTTTAACCCATCAAAGAAACGATCAATCTTACTTCTTGGGTTACGTATATAATCTGCAGCATGCCTCGCTAACCTTGTAAAGTTAGCCTCATACTTTGCGACATTCTCATCCTCCTTTTGTCTCAGACTCAAAAATTGCCTTTCCATATCCGCTCGATGGTCTCGAGGAAAGTATTTTTCTATGAACAGCTCTTTGAACTCCTACCATTCCATTTTTGTTAATTCATCATCTTCCTTTGTGTTTTGAATTAGTGACCACCATTGATCGGCATCTCCAGTGAGGCGGTAAACTGCCATGACAACATTCTCCCTTTCACTACTCCCCAGGGCATGGAATATTTTCTCTAAGGAATTTATCCATTGCTCAGCTACTATAGGATTTGTACTCCCATTGAAGGTTGGCGGTTGTTGCCTCATGAAACGGTCTAGCATTGATCCTCCACGTTGCGGATCAGGGTGCTCCATACGAGTACAGTTATTATTCATAACCTGCGTGAGTTGTCCCAGTATGGTAATAAGTTGATCAGCACCAGTTGTATCTCCAGGTCCACAATAATTATCTTGAGTAGGAGGGCAATCCCTACACGGAGTGCGTGCATTGATACGGTTTCCATTCCTTCCACTAGGCGCCATTTCTAAATAATGGCATAAACTAGATTAGTTCATGAATCAAAATACATAATTCCATACTTGTAAAACACTTAACATAAATTGAACTAATTATGGATATAATCCATAATTATAAAAATGTTTTCTTTGAGGAAGTATATACTCGTAACCCTTCATAGTGGTTTGTAAAGAAAATGGGAATTATCCAAAGCATATCCCCCGGGAGTGTCGTAACCAAGAGTGCAGCAAGGCCCGTTGTCGTGCACCAGTTCCCGTTCGAGTCTAGCTCAAAGCGGTGTTTTCGGGTTTTACCCCTAGGTACATCTGTGCCAGAGCCGCCTCTACCTGCTCGTATCCAGATTGGAATGTATTGCTTGGAAAACTCACAAAATCTCTACAATACCAAAATTCTAAGATGTTCTTTTATACTAATCCTCAAAGTCTATCTTCGGGCTATGTGCTCTAATCAGAGTTTATCTAAATCTAGCTTCCAAGGTTAGTACTAAACTGCCTCTGATACCAACTGTAACGCCCCGACCCCAGCTACCCAGAGTCGGTGCATTACTTCGTAACATTGGCATGATCACAAAAGATCAAGTCTCGAAAGACCGATTAGTTTAGTAGCCTTGGAAACACTAGATACATTCATAAGTCTTTCATTACATCAAAAAGTGAAAAACTACAATAACAAAGTCTCCATAGTCCACACTCATATCCTCTTCCGACTATCCCTGCAGGTCATTCATAAAATACTTCTTCACATCCTGGAAAATATTAAAACATTGAAAGGGGTGAGCTCAGATGCTCAGTAAGGATAACAATAATGCGGAAGCTTTCATAAATAAACATTAACATTTAAGGCAATGTATAACTAAAACAAAAGCCTTTTAAACATGAACCTCAACATAATATGGCAAAAGTAAAATGAGATAATGCCATTTACTTCTTCACATGGATATTCTACTGGTCGAATAATCACATGCAAGATTGATAACCACTTTCATAATGAGGGAATGTATAATGCCGGACATTCTGAAACATTTTGTCAAGGCCTCGGCCAAGACGTCTAAAATGATTAAGGCCTCGGCCAAAACCATAAATCAAATTGGGAAAGGGCCTCGGCCTATTCCACGTCTAGTTGTCTCATGAGACCTACCGATGCATCGAGGAGCTATAGCGGGCTCCACCCGTCACTTATTAAGTCCAATACATTCCTCATATGAATAGGTTTAAACATATCATAAACCATAACATAATCGTATCACATAAAACATGCATAAAGGAAACATAAAATTTCCACATTCCAATCACAAGATATCAATACAACACATTGATATAATAAAAATGCTTTCAAAACCATTTTCAATACCAAAATAAATGAAAGTTAAAACTTTGTATTTATTTTTCATTAAAAAAATGATGGCTTGTAGAGGAAGTTGAAACTCAAATAATGGTCACGGCGGCGGAGAAGTCGTTGTCTCCGCATAAGTACGGAAAGAAAAACATTCCCTTTTGTCATTTAGCAAAACGCTTCGTATAAAAAGATTCCTTTTGAATAAACGTAAAAGTCAAAGGGGTTTATACACTGTATAAAAGAAAGTTGTGTATAAAGCCAAATATGACTCAATGAAAGGAGATTGAGACGAAGTCCTTAAAAAGATCATTTTAAAATAAAATAGATCTATTATGTGTATTCACTATAGGTACACATAAATAAAGTAAAAATACAAAGTAATACATAATAATATCATGACATAATTTGAAAGTAGGAGATTAACCCAAAGAATGGAAGTTGGGTTAAGAAGTTCCCTTACCTCGTGTCTGACTTGACTCAACCGTTCTTTAACCTCCTCAAAATCGGGTAACTCTTTTTGATTTGAGCCAAAGGCTTCCTTGGGAAGTGTTCTGCCCAAAGTGAGGTTTCTAGGAGTAAGGGAGGAATGTTGGGAGAGTATTTGGGCAGAGGTTGGCCGAGCCAAATGGCTTGAAAGTGTAAATGAGGTGGGAGAGGTGGGGGCCTTTTATAAGTGGAGAGGAGGGGCACTTTTGGAAAGATTGAAATGTTACATTATTTCAAAATGCTTTTCGGATTCTAAAGGTCCCACATCTATATAATTCGTGGCTAAGGTGATAAGGTTTCGAAATATCTTCATCCAATAGGCTTTGGACAAGTGTAAGCCTTGGATTTTGCATTATCTTCTCATTTTATTTAAATCGTTAAATAATGAGGTCATCGCCACATCATAATGATGTCATAAATAATTTAATTTATTTAATGTCTAAAAATTATAAAAAAAATACTATGATGTCGTAAATCGTTTTAGCTTTCTAATGAATATTTATAGTCAAAATTTGGACTTGTGTAACCCTACTTAAAAATTGTTTTAGTAAAACAATTTATGTTAGTGTCATTTTTACTTTAACATTAAATAAAAAGTAATTTATGTTATTTCCCAACAAAAGTGGATCCATGGGGTCCCCAAGTTAGTCCATGGCTTGTCTTGGTCGGCCATGACACAACCAATAAGGTTGGGACATGTGTCTAGGTCATTTCATATTATTAAAGTATTATTTATACCTTAAACCACACTAATTACCACTAATCGCGATTAAAACTTAATAAGTTACTATTCACCAAAAAATTATTTTTATCCCATTGAACCACATTTTACTTCTTAATGACAACCATGTATGTCGGATTTTTGAAAATCAAATCACAGAAGTGGTAATATTTCATTTAAACGAAAAAATCAGTTATTTAACTACCACTTAGTGGTTTCACTATTCATCAAAAATTGAAGTTTTTCAGAACAATGCCAAAATTTCAACATAGGCTAATTTCGATATTAGGAATACAAAAATGAATTCCATTTTGAAATATAAAATTTCTATAATTTTAAAAAGTGGTTATTACTATTCATAACGGCTACTTTGATTTGTCGCGGTGTTTTAGAACTCGAAGTTGCGTACAATGCAAGCTTTTGCATTATTGAATGAGAAGCGTATCGTGGAAGCTCGGGGTGTTACACACACACTATCAATGTTGTTGATAAATCCTTCTTTCGAATGTGTTTAGTAGAAATAATTAACATTTTATTAAATTTTATCTTTCTTATTCAAATAACTTGGTCCATTAATCACAACATTTAAATTACCTTTTTAATGACATTGGGATGCTCTTAAATCTCCGTACACATCGAGGATGTTATCTCATAACCCAAAATAAAAACTAGTCAAAAAACTAGGAACATAAATTATCTTTACAAATCATGAGGTGGTTTATAAATTTATTTGGATCCTCGTTCACATTACATTTATCTAACCATATCTTGATAGGTTCTCTATTTTTTGTGTTCTCAGAATTATAACCTTTAAATACCATCACTAATCTAATTTATTTCTATGTTAGTGGTGTTATAATCCCTCTAACACCATCTTAAAATTTTCCTTTTCATTGGGTAGAAAATATCATAGATGAAAAGTGAATTGAATCCTTATTCTACAACAATTTATGGTCATTAAATTATATCTTTATACTACATGAACACATCTTAGTAGATATTTTTTTTTAGCAATGGTCTCCTTTTTCACATCGGGATTATATATCCCTGTATAAGAAATATATCACACTTTTTTTGGTCTGTTCACTATGTCTTTAAAATCACTTCAACCTCTTTAGAGATGATCTATACTATCATTTTATTCTTTAATAGTTCTACGATTCAATAATTCACTTTCAGTTAGACTAATTCATTTTTGGTCAAAATATTTGTGGCCATAAATTATATCACCCAATTGTCCAAATTTTATAATCTGTAACTATCAGGAAAAAAATACATAAAATTTATCAATTAAATAACATGTAAATAGAATTGTGATAGAAATTATGGTATCATATTTATAAAATATTCACATTAATAACTTAAAAAATTATAGTATAAGAAGAATAATACCAAAATGTTATGGGGGCCACCATATGGAACTAATAATTTCCTTTTAATACTCACTTGAAAAACTAGTTCAAGAATATATAAGATAAATTTTATTTTATACATCTTCCAACCAAATTAATTTTCAAAAAGTAGTGAGGTAACATATAATATACCTGAACCCTTTTGGAATACCATACTAATTACAAAAATATATTATCCAAAAAGGTCAAATTACTCCAAAAAATTCCAAGGATATCAATAAGTAGTGTATCACGATTCATGGTAAACCTCTGTTTGGTAATGATAATCAATGATACTATATTTTGTCCAAAAATCCAGAGGCATGTTTCATCGAATTGAGTAGGACCCACAATTTCTGCACTCTCTGGAAACATCATAGTTATCCCATAATTTAAATATGGTTTATGACCATTCCATCTGTGCCTAATTTAAAAAATTATTCCCCTATTCAAATACATCATTTTTTGATGTACACGACTTATACATCAACTATTATGATTGTTTTGAATATAATAAATGTTTCAAATTTTTATATCGTACAGATTTTTACTTTTAAAATATGATATCATATTGTTTAACTTTTATTTCCTCTCATTGTGTGGGTCTAAATAGCATGACATAATGGTACCGATAAGAAGATCCTAAAAATATGGGATGTTTTTTTCTAAGATGGACTACACTAGTATTGGGCCCACATTAATTTCATAACATCAACTTACCATTATTTTATTGGACTTACCAAATTAATTGAATTTTATTAAGACATATTTATTAGCTACATGGTCTATGTTTCATGAATATAAACTATGTTCACTTTCTTACAAGGCTATCAGTTTTAGTAGAATAAAAATATCTCATTCAAATTGGGTTCATCATTTGTGGGATACTTAATTGATAGAATCACATATTGGACCAAAAATGATGAATTTAAAATATATTTTCCGCACCTCAATTTTTCATATATTCATGATGTTTGGATCCCTATTCACATTGTGTTCGATGAGCTCATGTTGCTATGTAAAAAACCTCACATTTTATTTAAATTTTTCTAACCATAAAAATTATGAATTAGACTATATTATATCACCATTAGAAACATACAGATAATTAAATATCAATATACATGTATAAACACTATAGAGGGAGGCTTGGGTAAGAATTGAGTGTTGTCTTCATGGGAATGTAGCTGACATAGACATGGTAAACTAAACATATTAATGGGAAAGAAATAGATAAAAAATTGATAGGTGTAAACCATTTAAATGGAATCATTAGTGAAATCATTGTTTTAACCCATTGTATCTCCCCCATAAAATACATATGAAATTGTAATGGTTTATATAATGGAAGAAGTATTCTGTCATTTATCGTATGCTCTAAAAAAAGAAAAAATTCATTTTTTCTGCATCCTATGGAATACCCATGGAAAATCCCTAAACTAATCCAGAATGGGCCATATCAATTTTGTATCATGTCTTCTCCAAAGGTCCATATTACATTCAACACTCAAGCTTCCATATTATTGGTGAGTTCAACCTTAACCAAAGGCTAATATTCCTTGCCATATGAGTAAGATAATGGTAACCCATGCATAACACCATCATGATCCATTGTTTTAATCCCTTTCATGATACAAAAATCCATACTGCATTATTTTAAACATCACTGTATTGTCTAATAACAAGATTTTAAAACATGAAAATAAAACTATATGGGATTTGATTCTTATCAATTAGGATACATACCATGCCTCATAGAGGTTTAAACTCAACATAAAACTATACCACTTCAAGGATATTTTAATTATGAACTCCTTCCTAGAGAGACATATTCCCTATGAGACGTCATCATCATCATGAAATAAATCCCATTAACAAACAATTTAAAATTTTTACAGATTACCTATGATAATAAATTTAATGGGACACTTGTTTTTACATCCCACACTAACCATTTTCATGCATCAATCACTAAGTAGTCTATGGTTCCTAGAAGAACACCCTTAAAATTCAACAATTTTGTACTTATAATAATAATATTTATGTAATGATGTTTTATGTTAGGTGGTAATGAAATATATAGATCCTGATTATCTATATAGGGATATATATATATATATATCCATTATCATGGGGTTCATCCTAATTTCAGACCACCCACTACCTCCCTGGATGAAAAAAAACATAGGAGTTCCTAATTATGTGGATTTAACCCAAAAAATAATTATGTAGAAGCAGAATGATAAGGAACCATTAATAAATATATATTGGTTATCATTAACGTAAATTCTATGATATATTCATATGGACCCACTATAGTAAATCCTTTGAAATATATAAACTTTTATGTTTAAACATGGTTCCAATCAAATCGTTACCCATGTGGTTACTAGTAGCATGCACGGTCTTGGGATAGATTCAGGAACTGAACAAAATAAATTATACATTCCTAGATTAGAATAAAATATCCCATAATTAGTTTGATAATCCTGAAAACACATCCACTCATTAAATAGGAATTATAAATATACTATTGTAGATACCTCATGATCTCCAAAATTTAAAAAGTGGGACTTCATAGACTCAAAACATAGGCACATTGATTTCATTACTGTTACCATAAATATAAAATTTGTGAAAGTGAAGTCAATTATTTACCCATGAAAATGATTAACCAACCTTTATTTACTTGTGATGATTTGTTGAGGTGTTTTTTATCTGTTTTTGTTAATATATTCAAAAAAATTATATAACATTTATAAACCCTTGTAATTTTCATATTTAGTAAAAAAATGGAACCATTTAACTCATCATCATGATATTATATATAGTAAATATAGATAAGTGGATATTGTAGTACATTTCATATTACATCTGAACATCTAATTCTCCCAAAATGTGGTCCATCCATTGAAATTATTCTAACACAAATGAATCAAATAATATATATATTGTCTCAGTGTCTCCAAAATCTAATAAATATTTATATTACTTGGGAGTACCATATCAATAGATATATCTCAACATTAAAGGAAACGTGTGAAATCCATGAGGATTAAAACCCCATTTATCTATTAATTATGGAAAATACATTGAGAAAAATGTGGTTTATATGGATATATACAATCTCCCTGGGAGAATTTCCCTAAATCATGCTGACGCCTTTATCATTACATCAAGGAGGCTGAAGAAGATTTATTTTATAACACAACAATTTTTTATCCACACATAAGAGGGATCCTATCATTTTTTTCTCTACTAATAATTCAACATGGACTCATCCTATCAAGAATTAGGTGGGGAGGAATTCCATAAGGATCCAGTCTTGGTCACCCTAACAAGGGTTCCTAAGTGAAAATCTCACTATAGACGGAAGATAACTCTATGAGGGGAATATTACCAAATTATTACTCCCATTGAAAGGTTTCATAACTTAGTTTTGTTTGACATCAATTAGTAAACTCTTATCATGTTCTCATTTGATAAGCCTATCAACATCTCTTAGTAACATCGAAAGAATCACATAATCATATTATATAAATATATGTATACAAATAAAAAATTATTTATATTATATATTATTTCATTTATTATATTTTGATAGTAATTTCATGGTAGGAGTGTGACAAGATAACAATTTCAATTTTAATGTAGGATCATTTTCCCCATCACATTTCAGATTCCCATCAGTAAATAATGGCAGTAATTGGAGGGATATTTTAAATCACTCATACAAACAAAATTAATAGACAATATTATATTATAGAATAGAATAAATATGATTGATGGTTTATTACTATTTCTATTTGAGAGGGATGGAGGAGTAGATAAGTATTAATGTTCCCACCAAATTGATGTATCTTGTATGAACAACACAATAAAAACACATGCACATGAAAATATTCTAAATTAGATTCAGGAGGACTATATCAATATCTTATTTATTGTTTACGAGTAGGATCGTGATCATATTCTCATTCAATATATAGTTTAATGTATAAATTTTTTATCGCTTTATATAAGTATTATATCCCTTAAAATACACTAGGATCTCATCTAGTGGTTTTGATTGTTTCTCCCAAGTAGGATCATATTACTGATCTCACCATAATTGATCATCGATATATTTGTTTAGTCCCTTATGAGATTTTTTATTTTACATATTTCTATAGTTGATATCAATTTAATATTCTAGAAAAACATGCCTCTAAGATCATATCCTTTATTATTAATAAAAATCACCTTGTAATTTTCTCGTGGCACCCATTTAAGAGCATGCTATTGTTCTTATACTAACTCATGGGGTTTGTTGATATATTTTGATAGTTACTAAATAAAAACTATGGTATTATATCATTATACCATATAATTATTTCATGGAAGGTGTAAAATTATTTAAATCACTAAGAAAATCATTCTTATATTCAGATGACATGCAAGGGTCACCTCATATGGTTTCTATATTCAATTGTAATTTACCACATTAAGCGATTGTAATCTAGATTACAATTCAAACACTGGTCACATGTCTAGGAATTCACATGAGGTATAATAAAAGGAATCAATTAATCCAGTATAAGGATCATATTCACTCCTCATTCAACACTGACATTCATGAGTCCCTTAAATGAAATTCTATTGTAGTTCTAGAGTATTTTTCATACTTTCTAATAAGAGAAGGAATCTGTGGACACCTAGGTCCTCCCCAAGAAAAAAAATAAAAATAATATTGACATCCTACTCATACTAAAATCAATGGTGGTACTAGGATTTGTTATATATATTCCATTTATGTAGTTCCTCTCTATGGAAATATAAAAATCAACAATTGAGTATTTTCCCATTATAGAAGTATTTGATGTACAACCTATAACATTATAAACAATAGGTAAGAATGTCCTCCCTTTTCTAACCCATAAATAACTACTAATTCCAAATGTACCATTGTATAATCTATACTATAATCTATTGAATACCTCCCCATAGTTCATTTTATTTAGGTCTTCCCTTCAATGTTATTTGTTTAAACATGATGTCCCTCCACCATCTAACATTACTATATTATTTACATACCATAGAGAGACTATAATAAATCAATGGTTAAAATCACTAGTAAATTAATCAATAAATAGTGACATCTCATCACAACCAAATAATAGTTGGTGGTGATTGTTTTTATTTATGTTACTCCTTTTAATATTGGAAAATATTTTTTCTCTTAACTAATACTATGTAATATAGCTTGTTTCACCTGAAAAAACTTAACTGAAATGATTAATGATATATAAGATGAATGTTATTAATTTTTTTTAATAATTTTAAAACCTTAAGTGAATTAAAAATATTTCAATAAACTAGAAATGAAAGAAAAATAGGATTAAAAAAATAAAGTATTAAAATGTATTCTTTTCAATAAAATTAGTTTTCCTTTATATAATGTATTTTCATTTAAATGATAAATTTATAAATTTATATTTTATATTGTATATAAATCATTCAATTTATATATTAATCAGGTCATAATTATCTCAAAATTTGATTATGATAAATTTATAAAACAATTTATTTTTAGAAAGAGTGAAAAAAAGTTAATTATATTATTACTATCATTTCATGACTTATATTAGTAAAATATAAAATTAATTCTTTTAAAAAATTGATTTTATTAAAATATATAAATTTAATTTAATTTAAATAAGTTAATAATATCATATTTACATTATGAACCTATGCTTATATTTTTTAAAATATGAGTAATATTTTACGTTACAAACTATTTTCATTCACATATATAAAAATTAAATTTTCATTACTTGTAAAACCTAAATATAAAAAAATGGATTTTATATTTTTTTATCAAAATGATATTATTATTAAATTACTTCATTTTCATTTTTATTCATAAATTTGTGAATAATAATATTAAGGTTAATGACATTGATAATGTGGGAAAATTTTATTTTCAAATAATTTTTCCATTAATGTTTTAAATTTTAATCTAAAAATTTAAATTGAGTTATTTTATATAATAAATTTGATATGTTTTTTAAACATATATAAAAATATATTATCAATAATTTAATTTGGATCAAATGATACTTGACATTTAGAACACACAATGAGAAAAGAAAACATTTTTCTACAAAGTAATATATATATATATATATATATATATTAAACATTCGAATTTTAAGTTTCATTTTATCTTATTTATAAATATAAATAGATTATATGGAGAAACTTTTAGGTTTAAAAAATAAAAATTTGATTATAATTGGTACATTTTATTATTATTAAAATTTCAATTCTTAGGGTAAATTTTTTTACCAAGGTAAAAAACAAATAGTTAAAATTTAAAAATCATGAAATAGAAGGCTTGAAACATGTTTAAAAAATGTGGTAGATTTATTATTTTAGTATTTATTGACCTTCTCACACACCATAATCTTTTTTTAAAAAATTTTTGATTCCTTGAGCATTGAATTGAATAATTCTATTACTAAAAATTTATAAGTATTCACCAATGACACCTTTTCATCATTCATAAATTTTGAAAAAATAAACCTATTAATTAAACCACTATTACATATAATTTCATCCATAAAATATAAAAATTTTATACTTCATTAATCCTCCCACATGTTCCGATGATTATATTCTTAATTAGATATCTTTAGGTCTCCATTTTTAATTATTTTTTCTATTGATGTCTCTAGTTTTCAATGCGATTATTACTTCTTTGTTTCTTCCATTATTTTCCTCTCAAAAAAATCTAATAGAAGAAATTGTACAATGAAACCAATTTTATGAAGTATCTATAATTTAATTATGTTAATGGATCAATAATTAATAAATTATTTCCATCTACTAATTAAAATAAAACAAATCGATCTTGTGTAGGTATAAACTATTATTCCCACGATATGTTGTGGTTCAATTTTCCTAACCACTATTCATGGATATAATCAATGGTATATGTTATTAATGATTTTGAATAATATTTAATGAATATAATTTTTAAATAAGTTTTTTTTCATAAAACACCATTCTATCCCATTTGTTGAGAAATGGAGTCATTAATTTAGCATATGGTGTACTACAACCCCCATGAACAGTGAATTTTGTTTTTCATCTCCATTTATCATTGACAGTAATAAGAATAAATATGATGAAAATATATTAAATTTATTGAAATTTTATGTTTATATGAAATTTATATTAACAATACATAAAAACATATCCTTACTCATAAAATTATTTCAACATGATCTCACCTGGGTTATTTTTTACAAAATATATGAACCATGGTATGACATTTAAAAAATAAAAATATTAAGGAATTATATATAATGATAATATCATTAAATAATAATATAAATTGGATAATTTATTTAATCTGAGATTATATTTTTAATATTTAATATATTTATTAACATATAACCATTCAATCATTAATAATTTCATAACTAGCTCATCAAAATTTAGTTTTTCATAAACCATATTCATGAATTTTAACCTAATGAAATTATACACAAGGAATTATTGAAGAAAATTAATACATTATTTTTAATAATCTATTATTGCTGAAAATTAGAAGAATAATGTAGAATAACAATGCTATTATGAAACTAGTTAAAAAATATCCATATTAATCAAAACCGATATAAAAAATAGATAACAAAAAACTAATATTCATGCATAAAATAATAACAAATTATGTTTAGAAAATAATATATATTATAATAATGGAATTTAATAGGCGATTAAAATAGTTATGATTATTATAAATGAGGTTTGGATAATTTAAAACAAGTGGGAATACATAGTAAGGGGTTATTTCTCTCAAATTTAATCACATAACACATATTTACTATTATACTCCATGATATCATTGATATGGTTTTATTAATACCTAATGAATTCCTTATTCATATTCATAAAATCCATTGTGGTTGAAGAGCCATATCCTTTTAATGTTTTAATTATATTTTTTTAAATGATACCAATGTTTTAAAGGTTTAGGTCAAATGAACTCCCTCTGTAGATTTGTAATACATAATATTAAAAATATTTATTCCATTATTTGATTATTCAAACTAAATATTTCATTTCATGGTATATTCTTTTTCTCTTATGGAAAATAGAATTTCAAATCTAACCCATAGATTCTTAGTTTATGGCTTTGATAAATTTTTTCTAAACACACTTTTATAGTTTCATTATCCATATGGAAGTTATTATTTTTCAATAATTATTTCCTTATTTTTAAAAGGGATTCCAAATGATAGAAACTTTTTAGGAATTCGTAATTAAATTAAATATTATTATATGTTAATTAATTAAATTATTTATTTTCAATAGTAAATATTGATATTAAATTGTGATAATAAAGGCTTTTGATTTAGTAAATAATTTATAATGTATCATCGTATCTTTAAGAATTATTTTTAAGGTAAATTAATCTTATAATGTTTTAAAAACATATTTTGGGTTTCAATTGTATTTTTAAACATTTGATCGTTATCAAGTATTTCATTTTAGAGAAACAAATATTAATGAGTGTTCAATACTTTTACAAAAGTGTATTCAAAATATTTTTCAATGAAATTTATACAAATATATAAAAAAACAATTTCATCTATGAAAATATCATTATGTATCCTTATGTTACACTGGGGATATTTTTAATCCATCATAAAACATCATTATTTGGTTTTATAATATAATGAGCAAGGAATTTATTTCTAAAAACACAAATGTTATCCCTGGGATAATTATATGAGTTGGATGTATGACTGTTTTCATATTCTAATAGAATATATATGTTTTGAATATTAATAGGTGATTGATAATGTATTATATCTATATCTACCACATTGGGTAGGGATTTATATTTTCCTAAGATAAGGATATTAATCATGGGAAATTTTTTGGAACAACCTTAATCAATATAATTTTATTTGTTCACAACATAGAGAATTTTGATTTTTTTTAATTAACAACATGTAGAAGAAACATATTGTTTGTTAAAAATATGAATTTTCAACTTATTTTTGTTGAAAACATTATGGGTGGATAATCTTTTGGTTCAAAAAATATATTGTGGATATTTTATTGTTCATAAGGTTATAATTTCTAGATTATATGTTTGTAAAAATTTTATTTTTAATGATATATTTCACAGTATTAGTTTATTTACATGTTATATGCCTATGATATGTTCCATAGTTATAGTTAATCATGACATGATCCATCACTATTTTTTGTAATGGTATATATTTTATCATTTGAGAATACATATCCATTTATTATCATTTATGGATAACTCATACATGTACATACTCATTCTAAAAAATTATGGTCCACCTTCCCTTATTTTATTATATGACTACTATATAATCCTTGATTACATGTTGACGAGAAATTTACAATTACTTAATATTTAATCTCATATATTTCAAATGTTTCGGTTATGCAGGTTAATATTTATATTATAAAATAGGATATGTCTTTATGGTGTTCTAGTGCGGTACAATTGTGGAGAAGTATTCACAAGTATCATAAAATATGTTTCCCATGTAACTGGACCTCAATAACACAACAACATTAACTCATGGAATTGGTTTACTTTTTTGACATGTAATGATTAATTTATGTATATATTATGACATAAAAAAATATATAATCCCCCTTTTTATAAAAGATAGTTTTTAAAGAAAGTGTTTTTATCACCCAACCAAAATGTTTGTGTTTGGGGAATCTTAATTGGTATCAAAGAATATCACACCATGAATTTTAATTAATTTTTATTTTATTATATCTTGGATTCAAGTTATTTCGACAAGGTTCGAGCTGGGTCCTGGTTTAAAATGATTGTCATTTAACAATTTTACTTTGTTTCAGACAAGTGAGAGACCACAATGTGGTTGCCGGTAGCCACACAGTCAGCCCAGGGGTCACTAAATTCCTCATTATTCTTTATATTATTATTATCCTTATTGTTTTATAATAATAATTATTTTATATTTATTATAATTAATTTTTATTAGTATTATATTTAGTGTGGTTATTTTTATTAATATTATTTATGGTTTTATTGCTGTGGCTATTTTTATTTTAATTAAATGAAAAAAACCATAGTCTAATCCTACAGCACCCACCCTAGTTCCCCGCCTCCCCTATGGCATGAGGCACCTCCCCCTTTTTTCTTTCCAACTTCACGAGGCACCCTTCTCCTTCTCCCATGGTGTGGCGTGGTGAGCTCCCTTCGGCCTTCATTTTTCCATTCAGCATGCCAAGACCTCGTCTCCCTCACCTCTCGCCCCCTCTACGTGCCTAGGCCTCAACTCCACCCTCCCCTACCATTCCAGCATGAGCTGACACACCTTCACATGGTGCGTTCTTCTTCAGCTAGACCTCCTCTAGCTGGTGACACTTCTACCTCCCCTTTGGTACACTCTTTCTCTTTCTCCCCTTGATTTATCATTCTTCCAAGAGTGGGATTTAGGTGATATGTGTTTCTATTGGATTTTATAGCGTTTTGGGGGTTTGTGATGTCGTGTTCCTCCTTCTATTGAAGCATCATTGTATTCACACACATCTAGGGTAGGAATTTATATACATTCCCTTTACGAAACACACCATGGATGCTTTCATGTGTTCAATTAATTCATAAACATGATTCATAACTTTATAATATATTTAATTATTCCATGATGATGTTTATAATTTTTTATATTTTTTTTAAAATATCTTTTTGTGGTTTGAAATGCACATTTGGGGAAAATAAGTTTTCCAAATGCCAATGGTTATTATTTGTATGTGATTTCTTCTGGTATTTTTTATGGCGTTTTTATGGTTATGAAAAGGGTGGGAATTGTGTCTTCAATGAAACATGAGGTGATAATGTGTAAAAGAATGGATTTTCAACAGGAAATATTTTTTTGAGATACTGGTTTTTATTGTATACCTCTAAATGTGTCGTGTGAAGTGTGAAAATGATGAGAAACATGATATAAAAAAGGAAATAACTTGTGTGTTTATTTTAAAGGGGTAGGCCCAAGAATAAAATTAGTGACTTTATTATGTGTTTTTCAGACAATGATCCAATTGAATTCTATGAGTTACATAAGTGGTGTAAAAAGTGTTTTCAAGTGGTTTTGGTGTGTTTGTAAAGTAGAAATGGGTTGTTTTGTAGAAGATGACGGGTTTCATGAATGTTTTAGAGTTAATTATTATGTTATGGCAGTTGTTTATTTTTTAACATGGTTAGGTGTGTTTGATTTAGTAATGATATGGATTTTTTAATGTGTAAAATGTTTTGGAAAGGGGTTCTATGGTTTCAACGGGCTTGTTTTATGTTCTTTAAATTTTTTGAGTAGTTGGTTTTGGATTTAAAGAAAGTGTTGTTTTTTTAAAATAGTTTTGGGTGACCTTTTAGAAGTAAGGTGTTTCATTGAATGGTAGAACATCAGTGGGTTCAATAGGAAAACACATGGATTTGCCCATGAATAAAAATGACACCTTTACAATTGTATTTATTTAAAACCATGGTTTCCTGAATTTCCTTTTGTTTCTAAATGATGTTGTTCCTTATAATTTAATAAATTAAAGAATTGGGGGATCCTTCATGTTGCGCGCACACACATACATAGGTATGTATGTGTACTTGTGTATATATATATATATATATATATATATATATATATATTCCGTGAAGATATTCCCTCATAGACCAGGGAAGATGTAAATTGGATTAAGGATATATATATATATCTGTGTGTGTATGAGAATGTATGTGTGTGCTGGTGTGGGTGGTTTTCGTCAAAATATTCAAGAGATGGTGTTCCTCGGAGTGATCTGCTTCCTTTTTGAGGTAGGTCCCCCATGCCCACATCTATAATTTTATTTCCTCGATTGCATAGAATTTTTGAAAAGCATGTTTACAAACACATGTGATATTTATATATGTAGATATGTACATGTGTTTGGTTAAATGGATTGCATGTCTTGGAGTTTTGTTTCTGATTAATTTTTATTACTTGTCTAATCGTGTTTACAAATTGATTTAAATTATAAAGGTGTCCATGTATTTTAAAATAGTTTACTAAAAATTTTCATGTTTTGAAGTGTATCTTGTGAAACTAATAGGATATGGTTAAATGTGTTGTTTAAAACCTAATTGTTTTTCACCTTGAAGCATGGTTTGATAATTCAATGACATGAAGGCTTGTTTGGAACTTTTTAAGGATGTTGTGTGTTTTTCACCTGGAATTGGAAATGGGATTGTGAAATGAATTTGGATTTTAATATTTTTATACTATATTGGAATGATGGTATTAATGGCCCAGTTGACACAATATTTTACATTAAATGTGTGAACGCCCGGTTGGAACTTAAAGTTCTTTGTAAAATGGTTTAAAAGTTCATGTTACATGATGACCCAGTTGGAACCTTGGTTGACATAACATTAACATTTTACACACACACACACACACATATATATATATATATATCTAGTGGGAACCTCTATTAGAAATATATACACTTATGAGTTATTTTATTGTGTGTTTGTGTTTGGGGTATGAAAGTGCGGTGATGTCAGGTAAGATGAGACACATGTGCGAGGTCCTTCTACATACATATTATTACTACCACCATGGGTTCCTAGGTGTATTTTAGAGGGTCAAGAGATGGTTTCTACTCAGCCTCGATTAGATGGGTTGATACACCATATATTTTCTATTAGGCTAGGAGGGCTATGACACTAGTGAGGTCGGGTTAGGGCATCTGGTTGGTTATCGACATTGGGGATTCACCATATTCTAGTAGTTGGTTTCAGACTGAGTACATCTAGGGATCTCTCTAGGGATGTTTACCAAATTCCTATGATTTAAAACTTGTATGTTTCTTCTTTCTTCTATGGAAAATTTGTTATTTGACCTCATGAAACTTTTACTTTTTTTATAATATAGGAAATGTTTTGGGTACTAGTCTATTCCATAAAAAAACATTACAATGAAATATATTTAGGTAATTTATTTTGAAAAATGAAATGAATACAGGGGTACTTTCTTAAAAGTAAAATCTTGATACCTGTATTTTTAAATGAGTGGAAAACCATTTTTTATATATATCCTATTTTGAACATAGCATTAATGAACATAATTTTAGATGTGGGGGAAGAGACAAGGATTATATTTTGCATTACTACTAAGAATCTTGGTGCTCACACCTACTTTATCTTTTCAGTTTCATGTTCTCAATGTTTCACATCACTCTAGGAGAAATCTTGGTTTTGAGTTAGGTGGTGACCTAGTAGGTCACGTGGAGGTATGTTCAATTTATTCTTTTTCTATTTTATCTAATTGTTTCAATTTTTTTCGTTTCTTTTTTATTTAAATGTGTTTCAAGTATGGTAAAAATCATTCCCAAAAGTTAGTTTTGATGCCTGAAACTGGTTTTCATCCTGTGGGGATCAAGAATGCCATTCGGGCCATGCCGCAGACTAGCTCGGGTGACCAGTTCACCGTTGAATCAGGTTGGTTCATGGAAGAATGGAATCAATGTAGGACCTTATTATTTGGGGGTATTTATTAGATGGATATTAGTCCCATCAGAAATTAATAGGTATTTACAGGAAGGACGTCATGAACCCTTGCCCGTTCCGAACCTCGAGTCACCAGGGGTTGTCCAGAAATTGAGTTCTTATCTCTTCCTGGTTTGTTTTAGATTGAGGTGTGACAATAGAGGGAAGAAGAAGTAACATTGTGATCTTACATGGTTTAATTACTCATGTGGAGTCCGAGTACATGATTTAAGTTCCTCATACACGTTGACTGTTTCTTGGGGCATGACCCACTACCATGTCACTAGTTTAAGCATGACTACTAGTCCCTACTACAGTAGTTTGATTCATGTTGAGTGGCATTTTTGTCATGGTTGGTGTAATTTAATTTTGAAAATGAAAAGGGAAAATTTTGAAATTAGAACAATTTCCTTTAAATGGATTTAAATGTGTGAAATGGGTTTGAAAACTGAAATCTCTTGGTCTAAAAATCTAATGTATGCTTGAAATTTGTTGAGAAATGGTTTGGGTTCATCCTCGGGTAATCATTATGAATGCTTTCACATATGATATGAAGCATGTGAAGCGTGTTTTGGTACCCATTTATAAAATCAGATTAAGACATGTGAAATTGTTCGTGGGATTACTGGGATATGTACATGGAATTAAATTCTTGGACTCATTTTTTTAAGTGATTTTAAAAAATTGAAATGATTGTAGAAATTGAATTTGTTTTTAAAAGTACGATTTGTATTCAAAAAGTGTCTTTTAAAGAAAGCGGTCTTTAAATCTAATATTAGAATGTAATTTTGGGTTGTTTTTGGGTTTTTTTGGTTTTTGAGCCAACCATTTTGGCTCAAGATGTTAACATTAATTATACATTGATTTGATATCGGTTTTAGGTTGGTTTTTATATGTTATTCATGAAAATCTATCCAGAAAGGTCCCCATAGTTTATGATATTTCCTAGCTAGTTTTTGGTCCATCTCGGACATTTCCTATCAATCCCGGTGATCGGGGTCCATTAGAATCAGTAGTGTGGCATGAAGAAGATGAACTCATCTTCAGGGTATTAGGAAATCCCGAAGCTATCATAGTGTATGATGTTTTGGGTCTATTTCAATGTCCAACTCTGGAATAATGGGAGTTGTTCGCCCCACCGTCATTGATTCTGGGATGGCGGGGGGTGTCTTTAAATCCATCTTCATTTGATGGTTTATACCTAAAAAGGCGAAGATGAAGAAAATAGAAGATCTCATGTGTATTCAAAAAGTCCAATAGACATTTAAAGCATATATTGAGAATTTCAGGGAACTTGTGTCATTTTTTGGAGGTATCATCACAATATTTAATGACGAATTTCCTATTAATCAGGGTTATTCATACATATATCAAGGAAATACTCATCCATTCTAGGGACCATCATTTTGAGAAGATTGTGTATGAGGTGTTCTTAGATGAGTTGGTCATCAGAGAGAATATGGTTGGAAATCTAGTGCATTCTATTTCTCAAAAAGGTTCCCCATCGGGCGAGCAGGGTGTTCTAGAGGGACATAATCTATAGTGTCTTCTACAGTGTTTTTAGCTTCCATTTAATCAGACCATTTAGTGTTGTTCCACCAGTGTTGACGTTTAGGGCACATGAAACCATCACGTCACACCCCTCTAAAGATATGCCATCATTGACGGGTGTTTGGGTCATCTTGAGAAGTTCAGCAAGGAGCATCCCCTAAAGAAGATCCCATGACTAGAGGACTATATTTCCTGACTATGAGGTAAGATATGATTCCACCATCAATGCCCTAACCACATGTCTTTGGGTGATTCTCGCACACAATTAGGAGTTGGTGGGAGTGTGAAGCCTCAGTTCGGTTTTTGTGTTCCGTGTTGGAAGTAGAACATTAAATGTATTTACATTCTTATTTTTCTGTTGTTAACGTTTTGAAGATGTAATTATATTGTTTTGTCATGATGTATGATGGACTCTTCCTCTTATAATCCAATTAGTCTTATTTCAGTGGATATGGATTTATGAATCCTGTGTTTTTATTAAAAGTATGTTTAACCCTAGTACGGGTTGATCTTTGTTTAGTTGGGTTTTTTTGTATAGGTATGTTCTTATGGAATAATCAATGTTTGGGTTTATCAATGGGTTTACAATTTTTGTTAATTTCTTCCTAGAGGTTTTTCTCTAGTATCTAGGGTTTTGTTCTAGGTCAAGAATTCCATGTTTTGGCAGAGGTGTTGATCGCTCGTGCTACAGAAGTTAGTTTGGATCGGGTTTGAGTTCTCGTGTAGTCCATCTTTTTTAGGGTGGTATGTTTGGGTGTTAAATTTCAGCACTAGTTTAGTTCTTGTGGTGGGGAGAACCCTCTCGATTTTTTTCATTCACTTGAGTTGTGGTTTCATTTGGTCATGGAATTATGTTTGGATTATTGTTTGGCTGGAAGACATTCTAGGGGTAAAAATTGTCTATGGAGGGGAGAATTGTCACACACCAACTTTTTAATAACAATTTTCATTATTTCTGGGCTTTGGGTTCTAGGGCCAAGCTTCGGGTTGGGTCTTAGATTAAAATTCTTGTTGTTCACCAATTTTAATGGTTTTAGAACCAATGCATGGTCACCATGTGCTTGGCTGTATCCACACAGTCTACTTAGGATTTGTGCAATTTCCCATTATTATTAATGTTATTATTGTTATTATTATTAGTTATTTTTTTAATTATTTTTATTTTTTATTACAATCATTATTATGGTTATTTATATTTTATTATTTATTGTTTTATTGTTTTAATTGTTATTATTTTAATAAAAAACCATAGTCTTATCTCATGGTACCCATCCTGGTTCCCCTCCTCCCCCACAGCATGAAGAGCCTCCCTTTTTTCCTCCTTCCAGCAGCATGAGGTGCCCTTCTTCTCCCCCCACGACGCGTCATGGTGAGCTCCCATCCCCATTTGTTTTTCCATTCGATGAACCATAACCCCATGTCCATCACCTATCAACCTCATCGCACGAACATTCCTCGCCACTACTCTTCCCAACCCTTCCAACATGAGCTGCCGCACCTTCACTCGGTGCCTCCTTCTTCAGCTGGACCTCCTCTGACAGGTGACCCTCCGACTAGCCTGTGGCAACCTCTAGCCTCCCCTTTAGTACTTGGATGCTTGTTATCGACTTGATTTAGGGTCCTTCAGTGAGTAGGTTTTAGGTGTGATGAGTTTACTATGGTTTTTAGTGTTAGTGTAAGGTCCTCATTTCCATGTTCCCCCTTCTATTGAAGCATCATCACGTTCGCACACATCCATGTTAGGATTTTACATCCTCTCCCTCTCTAGAAAACACCATGGATGTATTCATGTGTTCAATTAAGTACTAAAAATGATTCATAGATTTATAATATATTTAATTAGTCCATGATGTAGTTTATAAATTTCTGGAATTTGTTAAATATAGAAAGTGTGGAGGTTTGACATGCCTTTGTGTTGAAAATGAGTTTTTCAAATAAAAATGGATATTATTTGTATGTGTTTCATTGTGGTATATATTTGAAGGTATATTATGGTTATGAAAATGGTTGTAATTATGTATTCAATGACACTTGAGGTGTGAATGCGTTAAATAATGGGGTTTCAATGGGAAATGTATTGTTTTGATATATCAGTTTTTTTGTGCAACTACAAATGTTTCATGTGAAGAGTAGAAATGAGGAGAAACATGTTTTAAAAAGGGAACGTACTTTTGTATTGATTTGGAATTGGTTGGAACACAACAAATTGAAATTATTATTATTTTTTTGAATAATGTTCCAATTGAGTTTCATGAGTAAATATGTGGTGTGAAATGTGTTTTCAAGCGGTTTTTTCTGTGTGTAAAATGGTAATGAGTTGTTTTTTGATAATGATTGTTTTCATGAAATTTTTAGAATTAATTATAGTGTGATGTAATTTGAATTTTTGTTAACCTGGTTTGGTGTGTTTGGTTTAGTAATGTTATGAATTTTTTATTGTGTAAAATGTTTTGGGAAGGGGTTATATGGTTTCAAGGGGCTTGTTTTGTGTCTGTTAAATTTTGTGAGTAGTTGGTCGTGGTTTTAAAGAAAGTGATTGTTTTGTGACAATATTTTTATGGGACCATTTGTTAGTTGGGTGTTCCATTGTATGATGGAACATCAATGGGTGCACCAGGTGAACACATGTGTGTTCCCTCGAATTAAAATGACCCCATTAAAATAGTGTATTTTTAATCCTGGTTTACTTGTATGGTCTGTTGTTTCTAAAAGATTTTTCACCTTATAGGTTAATTAATTAATTAATGCTTTGGTGGCTCCATGGTGGTTCACACACACACATACATAGGCACGTATGTGTACATACATACATACATACATACATACATACATACATACATACATACATACATACATACATACATACATACATACATACATACATACATATATACATACATACATAAATACATTCATATTCCATGCACATATTCTATCATGGAGCGAGGAATATGTACATTAGATTAAATATATATATTTAAGTATGAGAATGTATGTGTGTGTTGGTGTGGGTGATTTTCATCAAAAGATTCAAGATTTGAGGTGCCTTGGCTTGATCTTCCTCCTGTCTGAGTTAGGTCCTCTGTACCCATTGCATTAATATGAAATCCATGATAGCTTCACATTTTTAAAATTTGTGTTTACATATTCATGTGATATTTATATATATAGATATGTAAAAGCCTTTGGAGAAATGGATTTCTCATCTTGGAGATTGGTTTCCCATTAATTTTTTATTACTTTTCTATGATTGTTTAAAAATTTCTTTAAATTATGATGGTGTCGTAGTATTTTAAAATAGTTTACTAAAAATTACCTAGTTGTGAAGTGTAACTTGTGGAATTAAAAGGATATGGTTAAATGTGTTGCTTAAAATCTGGGTTGTTTGGAACCTTAAATCATGGTTTTATAATTCAAGGACATAAATGTTCGTTTGGAACTTTTTAAGGACATTTTATATTTTCAAACTGGAATTTGAAATACCATTGAAAAAGGAATTTGGTTCGGAATATTTTTACGGTATATTGGGATAATGGTGTCAGTGTCTAGGTTTGGACCATATGTTTCTTTGAATGTGTGAACACCTAGTTGGAAAGATAATGTACGTTTTAAAATGTTTCAAATTTTCTCGTGACACGATGGTCTGGTTGGAACCTTGGTTGATATGATGTGAACATTCATATATATATATATATATATATATATATATATATATCTAGTGGGAACCTCTATGGAACCTTTGTTATTTGATCTCATGACACTTTTACTTTGTTTTTTTATAATACAGAACTAGTTTAGGGTACTATTCTATTAAAAAAGAGATCATTGCAATGACATATATTTTGGTAATTGATTTATAAAAATGAAATAGAAAAAGGGGGTATTTCTTAAAAGTAGATAAAATTTACCTTTTTAGTTAAAAGAGTGAAAAAACATATATATATATATATATATATTATAGTTTCAAATTAGAATGAATGGGCTTCATTTTAGTGGTTGGCAGCATACATGGTTTTATTTTGGCATTCCAATTGAGCATCTCGATGCTCACGCCTACTATATCTATTTAGTTTTAGGTTTTCCAAGTTTCACATTACTCTTGGAGCGAGCTTAGTTCTGAGATAGGTGGTGACCTAGTAGGTCACGTGGAGGTATGTGGAATTTATTAATTTTCTATTTTAGCTATAAGTTTCTTTGTTATTATTAATTTCCAGTTGATTTACTTTTTTCTAAACTATGGGAAAATACTTCCCACATGTTTTTTTTAATTCTCTATACTAGTATCCAACCCACAGTGATCAAGAACATTGGTCAAGCCATGCTACAGATTGGATCGGATAATGGGTTCACGGTCGACCTGGGTCGGTTCGTGATAGAGAAGGGTTGAGTTATATTCTAGATTTATTTATTAATTTTAGTGGATTTGGAAGATATAAAATTAGTCAAAACCATAGTTATATGACTAATGTATATGTCTAAGTATTGGATAAATTTTTTATTTTTTAAAAAATATATTTTATAATTCTATAAGAAATTTTGTCCTAAAATTGATATTGAAATGTGGTTACAGATGTGGAACAAATGGACTTATAGGTAATCACCATAAGAATGTTTTATTGGGTATCAAATCAATTTTTACTCGAGTGGAAGATTATTTGGAATAAGACTAACCACTTTTCTTGATAGTCCACTACAGTATATTTTAGTTAATCACATTTTTCTTATAGTCAATATGAAGGATATATTATGAGAGAACTAAAAAAATTAACTTAGTTTGAACTCAGAGTGATTCATATTGAACTAAAATCGAACGTAAAAATTATCAATAGTATGACATTTTGAGGTATATTTTTAGAGATTGTGTCAATGAGAAACATAATGAGATAAAATATATATTTAGAAATATTGTGTTATGTATGACTATCCATCTTGAATTAAGATTAAAAAATGAATGTAGTTCAGTTTCCAATCACACACAATAATAGAATAATGGGGATCTTTTGAAGTTTACGTGATGAAGATGATGACTTGCAACTTCCTTCCCAAGGTTCTATGAATTGACACCCAAAACTAGTTCACCAAATGATTTCAAGAGAACCTTCTCGTATGATAGAGACCTCTGACTAGAAGCAAGGGTCTCTTTACTCAATCATGGGGAGAGTATAACTTCTTATATTAGAGTAATACACTATTGGAAATAGTAAATAAAATTAGAATGAATATATATCAATATAAATACCAATAATTCAAGTTAAAAAATGAGTAAAATACAATATCCAATTGTAACAAAAACCATGCCATTCTAAAGTACATGTCAAGTGTCTAGAGGAAAACAAAAAATAAAGAAATAAATGTCTCCCAACCGGGTCTTGAATTAATTCTATTTCGATATTCCATGATCCATCCACAATCATCAATATATTATATTCCCATTTACAATAACAATCCCTAAAATGATAAAGTCTACTAGTGTACCAATCAGGATGCCTGAGTAGGGTTTCAATACAACTCATTATGACACCACCAAAGAAGTATAAAATATATCTACATAATGATTTTGTATGAAGGTATATTAATAAAAAAATAATGTAGGAATAAATAGGTTATCACATTTTCAAATATCATCTTCTAAAATACATAAAACCTTGGGTTCCTAATGACACCCTAACCTCAATATGTTCTTCAACACCTCTTGGAGTCTAAACCATCTCACACTATCAAATAAAAATTAATTAATAAATTGGGATTTCATTATCCACTTCAATTAAATTCATATTATGGCTAATTGGAACCATAGTCCAATGTCAATGTCTTGGTTATATGTTGTACTTCCTAGGACCCCATTGGATTTAGAAAGAGTAGTTCGTGTCCCATACATATTTATCACTACCGGCTTCTGAAACAGCTGATCATGTCTCGTTCACATGGAATTTGGAAACAACATACCAAGTCCCACACATAAATTTCACTACAGGATTCAGAATAAGTAGACCATGTCCCACTCATGTAGTATTTTGAAAAACAAACCATGTCCCGTGAATATTTATAATTCAATTATCACTATGGGATTCAGAATCAGTAGACCATGCCTTTCACAT
This sequence comes from Viscum album, assembly GCA_963277665.1. Lineage (NCBI taxonomy): Eukaryota > Viridiplantae > Streptophyta > Magnoliopsida > Santalales > Viscaceae > Viscum > Viscum album. The sequence continues at coordinate 1,898,751,738 of OY728132.1, read as the reverse complement.
TTTGGATTAGGAAACAGTAGACCATGTCCCACCTTCATTGATCAATGTTAAAATATATATCACACACACACACACATATCTTTTACACCAATATCAAAAGAATAATTATATCACAATAATCACGATTAATCACTATTAATCCTCCTCTCACAATATTTTTCATTTATCAATCTAAAAAATAATTAACCACAACCATACCATTAATTGATTTCAAAATTAATTAAGCCAATTCCTAACAATTACAATATAGCATATTTAACCCCATTATTAATTACCTAATTGAAAAATTCAATAACTCATAATTACTTCACTGATTAATTAGTCATCTCATAACAACAACATTACAAATTTATTTAGACAATTTATATACCAAATCGCACAATTTTGTAATTTCCTTATTTATTAATTCATTAAAAGTAATTAATTTAGTCCAGAAATTAAATTTCAAAAAAACAAAATATATTCTATGACATTTATATATGTAATCAAAATCAAAACTATTGGATTTTAATAATACAACACCTACCTCAAATCATTAATGAATGTTCACCCAACATAATTCCCCAAAATCAAGCATCACAATGATGTAGACCTAGTTTCAGATATTAAACAATAAATAAATATTAATAGAGGTATGATCCTGAAAATATGTATCTATATGTTACCATACTATACTAATATCTATCATAAAAAGGAATACATTCCTATAAGAAGGTGTATTGAAAGGGAGAATAACGAGAGAGTTACTAGAATCAGATTCAATTGTTGGGAAAGACATTGATCATTGATCCGAGCATTATATAATGAGTAATGTAGTTAACAAGGGTATGGAATTCATTCTATGAGCTCCAAAATCATTAAAAACCACCTAGGGTCATGTGGTTGTCATGATTGGGGAGTCTTAGGGGTTCGTAGACTTTATAAAATAATTGTTTTACATCATAAATTAGTGAACATAGTTTCCTGGGTAGAGGCATATAGTTTTCCCAAAACACTCACCTTCCATGATCTTATATCATTGGGGATGAATGATTTCTCTTTTAAGGGAACACGATTTAATAAACCATGTGTTAATTGGGAGATTCCTCACCATCCATGGTTGTGTGGTTTCTTGGGATTAGGTGTAGATTTTTTCCTAACAATTCACCAATTGTTTACAACCCCTTTTTCATCAATTTTCCTAAATTTTCACCCTAACATACCACAAAGTACAACCCAAATGAAAAGTAAAAAATTTTAAAAAATGATTATTAGTAAATAAGACTAGGAAAATTCTTGAATAGGTCCAAATATTAAAATATTTCCACCTCATAAAATTTCATTCTTGAGCAGCACTCCCAGGATTATCTAAGATTCCAAACCAAAATGGTCGGTCCACCATACACTCATATCTTCATCCCTTTCTCATGTTTCCTCATACACACATACATGTTTCTATAAAACCTGAACTATAATCACAATCATTCCTCCCAACATTTTCTCACTATGATCCAACACAAGTTTCATATGCACCTCAAAAGATGTATGTACCTTATGATAGAAATCATACATATCGATCACATGAAAATGTTCCATGTGATACCATCATAATTTAAATTCATTGAAAAAATTATGTGTAGCATTGTATCTCGATGGTTGAGGCAATCAGTATGCCACTGGCCAGATTCCATCCACAATATATAATGATCTAACGGACCTAGGTGCCAACATCCCCTCCCTTTGTATCCAATGGTGACCCAATCTAGGATACACCCAAAAGAATAAGTGATCACCCTATATAAACACTAGCGGTAATCTAAATCTATCATCATATGAATCATTCCTCCTATGATCCATAACTATATGTTTTTGAATCATCTTTACCTACATCTATTTCTCCTATGAGTGACCCAATCCCAATAACACTGACCTTGTAGCCTCCATCCATCATATCAATGATCTTCATGGTCTTCTATAAAGATCCACATACTATACCATATTTATATCTATCTGCTAACTAATTTTATAGGAAAAATACTTCATATCCATGTGCTTCTCCAATTACCTACCAAAGTCAATCACACATGCTCTCAAAAAATTCATAAGTACCTATATAATATGTTGTAACTTCTCATTTGTCTATGGATGGAAGTTTATACCTAGAAACACCTATGTACCATGTAATTTTTTTAAATCCTTACAAAAACACAAATTAAAATAAAAATCACAATGTAAACTATATTCAATGGAACCACATGAAAATGAGTGATCTACCAATCATATAAATCACCATTTTCCTCCATGGATATAGTTTTTAATATAGGAATGAAATATGCTACATTATTTAGTCAATCCAAAATATCCATGATAGATCCATAGTTTCTCATAATATATAGGAGGACCAAATTAAAGTTCATTGTACCATTTCTCACTTCTATTATAGTATGGGAAGTGGTTATAGAAAACTGCCAGGTCATTGTTAGTCTATATTCACCTACTAACAGGTGTAACATCATTTCACATAACCTTCTATCTATTTTTTCATTCCATGAAACCAAAAATATCATCATAGGTCATGGTACATTTTGGTTACCCCTAGATGCACCTCCCATTTCAAGGCATAAAATTCCCACATTGTCTCCTATTGAATTTTCATTGGCACAATAACCTGTTTCCTAACATAGATGATCTCATCAATATCTATGCTCCAATATAAAGGTGACTCCCCACCATCAAGGTTTTATCTCATGTTTATGAAATAAAGATCCTTATATTTTATATTTATAATGTGTCTCAAAAGTGATGAATCCACTGAAACTAATTCAAGAGTAATCTTCTCATGATTACCTTGAACCAAAACAAACTTCTTAGCTAGGAAGGTCATCATCTACTACTCATTTATATACTCAAGAACTTCCTGAGTATGATTATTTTACTCAATGCATCAAAAAAATATTTCATTATAGGGTGTATATTCTACACAAAAATTGATGGACTACATATAATCCACCCATCTATTATCAAAAATATTTCACTCTCATTACGTTATGTTATACCTTATGATCTTGTGATTGATAAGAACTGTTTGGTTGTCACCCAATAGACAATTCCTTTAACACTTCAAACAATATAACACTACCCTCATCCCAAGCTCATGTTTAGGGATGTTCTGTTTATTTGGCGTCAACTACAGAGACCCATACTCCATGACATGATCTCCTTGAATCAACATCGATCTGATTCTAGTCACTGAAGAATCACAATATACCATATATTCCTCATCCAAATCATGTATGAGTAAGATCCGTGATGATTTAAATATCTTATTAAACATAGGAAGGAATTATTGTATTATTGTGTCCACTAAATATTTATCCCTTTCTTGGAAAATCTTGAGAGCATCACTGCTATGCTAGAAAATTCTTAGTTGAATATTATGTAATATTCATATAACTCTATAAAGATATGTATATCGAACACGTTATTAAAATTTTCATGAGAAAACATTGATTGAAACATATATTCGTCAACTAATACACTTTCCACTGATATGATGTGTCCTAAAAATATACCTTACCATTTCAAAACTGACACTTAGACATCTTGATCTATAGTTGACTCTCCTTCGGTGTACTCAAGAAGATGCCAAGATATAATGCATGATCCTCATGAGTGTTTAAGTACACCAAGATATTATCAGCGAACACTACCAAAAACTGATCTAGGTAAATATGGAAGATACTATTCATCTAGACCATAAAAACTATTAGGGAATTCATAACCCAAATAGAATTAAGATGAACTCAAAAGGTCATATCTTCATTTGAATAAATTAACTAGTTTATCATAAGTCTAATGTCTCGGTTGATGGTACAATGATATCATGTCAATATTCAAGAACACAAAGGCAACTGTAAACTACTCTAATAGGTTATAGATACATGAAGGATGATTTAGGTTCCACATAGTCATCATGTTCAACTTCCTTTAACTAATTCCCAATCGTATAGTCCCATCATCCTTATTAGAAAACAACACCAATAAACAAAATAGAGATTTAATCTAATGAATATATACCATATCTTACATGTTCTCAAATTTAGTCATGCTCTCTTGATTCTATGTGGGTCCCATTCCCTATTGTGGGAAAGATACTGGTGCATCGACCAACATGAGTTCAATAGTGAACTCAACATCACTCTCAGGTGGAAACCTTGAAAAGTCATTAATAGATTCATACTGAAACAGTTCCAATAATAGTTGATAGATATCATGATTTACTTCTCCATATTTCAGAAAAAAACTCACAACCAAGGCTTAAGGGAACACCTAGTTTCTGAGTAATTGGCCCTATTCGGTTGGCCTGCTTATGCAACCCAGATTGAATTTACTAGACACCCTTAAGAGATACAAAATTTAGTCTCCACTATTAATATTTAACATGGGATATTTATGTGAATATCTAGTCAATAACCATTAGTTTTTAAAATCCATTCATGATATGATTATATAGATCTAATAGAAAACCATACTCCCAAACTTCAATGAACATACCTTGTACATACAGATGTCTATAAAACATACTCCAAAGAATGTATCTAGAGTCATTTCCCAATCATACACTCAACCAACATTCTTAATAACTAAAAAAATTCTTAAATAATGTAATGTGGGGAACAATATCAAATAATTAACAATACAATGTAGAAGAAAAAAGACGAGTACCTCACTATCAAAGAACCAACCTCAATATACATAGCTTTCAAATAGACAACATATAGATTTCATTAACCTCTTCCTTGTGATTCCCTATAACTGGCCTAAGATTCACTACTCTACTGATATGGATTCTCATTCCCAAAATCACCACATATACTTCTTCAACCACCTCAAAAATTTGGACTTTTTTCCCAACTTATATGGATAAGAAAATCCATTTTCTATACATTGGTTTTGTCTATCCCAACCATCTTATCAATAAGTCTTTTCTTCCGGAATAACCTCTATAGATGTCCCATCCTTCTAGAACCTCGACATTCCACTGGTGGTTGGAGGGAATATTTGCAGAAGTGTCCTATCCTACCGCACTGGTGAAAAACAATCGAGTAATATCCTATGAAGCTTATCCTTCTTTTTCGGTATTCTAATTTCCACTTCCCTGGATAACATTATTTTAGTGAAACTTTATATTCTAAAATGTCACCCCTACTAATTTTCCATCTAGAAGTAATTTCCACGCCCTGTAAGCCTTTTTCATATTTTACTCAACTTGGGGAGACTAATCCAATAACTCACCAAAATTATTTAACTGAAAGAGGATAACATGTATTTAATATCACAATTCGGTATATCCTAAAAGTGTCTCAACGTAGCTATCTAATCTCCCACCAACACCGGAGAAAAGTGCAAAAGATCACTAAAATGCTTAATGTAGTCCATCATGGAAATTATACCTTATGTAAACCATATAAACTCTATTTATCTCTCCTACATTGGTTCCCTTAGATAGAATTTCTCCCACAAAATATCTAAAAACCCTTCCAAAGAATACCATCTGCCTATCCATTCTGTGAATTTATTATCCAATAGCGCTTCACTAATCCTCATAGCATATAAGTGGATAAATTAATCATTGTCGTAGAAAAAATATCCCGATGGTCACGTATCGGGTTGATGAACTCAATTAAAAACATAGATCCCTCATGTCCACCCTCTCTAGTAAAATTATGCATGTGTTGTAACTGCAACTCCCACATCAGGTAGTTCATTATCTTCTTGACCATCCTCATGTCCATTTCCACATCTTTTATAAAGTGTGAAAAATTATCTCAGATGTACTCCCCAGATTCCTCACTGTCAATATTGGTTCCATAAGTTCCACCACCAATGCATCATCCCTTGACATGTACTATGATCTTCCTTTCCATAAGCATCATCATAGAGGCCTGAATCAACATAGAAAAAAAATGTGTCGTAGGACTCATAAAAAAACATCAACACATTTATGTATGTGGAATAAACCCAAAAATTCACAACATGTAATTTTCCCAAACCTCTCCATGCAGTCGAAACCGTGGTGATATTACTACCCATAACCATCCCTACACATTGGTCTTTATTTCCAAAGGGGATTCCCAATTTAATGTTTCTTATTTACAAACCCAATTATTCACATCTTGCATCCTTATACAATTCATTTAATGTTAGTAACAATTTCAATTAAAATTCACAAAAAATAAATGTAGTCCAATTTAAATAACTTCTCTATAACTAGTATTCAATTTCATGCCGATGATTGTTATTGTCACAAAATAATCTTGATTTTCTAGTATGATTCATGAAACTAATAACCTTATACCATATAGTTCCCTGAGTCTATAAAAAAAATATTCCAAAAAACATATCCCACTATAAGTGTGTCATCAAAGAAAAAATAAAATTCATACGTAATAGAAAATTTTAATAATAACAAGCTGACCATATGTACTACGGTTTCTCCCAATACATGGGTTTGCAATGAACATGAACAAGCTCATTTACCTACCCCAACACTTCCTTGTCTCCTTTATAACTTTCCAAAATTGTAAGACAAAAGTAGAAGAAAAGATAAATGGGCACTCTAATACAAATTTGTAACATCCCATAAATGATTCCATGCCCTGATTCCCTGATCCGGTTCTCCACACGACTTCATGAACACCTCCACATATGATAGAAGCTGTTAACTAGCTGTAAGTGTCTGTTATGTGAATTATAGGGATATTATACCATATTTTATCAGTGTAATACACCATTGGAAATAATAAAAAATATAATAAAATATATATATAAACAAAAATACCTATAAATCATGTTATACAGTGCACGAAATACAATATCCAACTGAAACATAATACATGCCATGAAAAATCAGGTGTCATGTTTTTAGAGTGAACTAAAAATAAATACACTAATGAATACCATGAAGGGTCCTGAACCACATCTAGTTCCCTCAACCATGATCTGTAACCAATTAGAAATCATTCATAGGGCCTTTCCCTTATCTTATCTTACAATAATAAAGACAATTCAAGTATTGATCAATTTTCCCATGTAGGGTGTGAGAAAAACATAGTAGGGTACCACCAAAGACATCTAAAAACATCTAGTCAATGATAGTGTATACAATTATAATTATATTTAAATATAATACATAAATAAATATCTAATAGAATTATAAATAATCTATTTTAAAATAGTAAACCCTCGAATTCCCAAGGACACCCGAACATCAATACTGACTTTATCCCATGCGGGTGTTTGACGCATTTCATAATATAAAATCAAAAAACGATGTAACAATTTTGATTTCATTATCCTTGTAAAATCAATTCATATTATATCTAATTTGAAAAATATTCCAATGGCATGATATATGGTATATTCCAAAATCCCTACAACCATGTGGTCTTTGGAAATAATAGATCACGCCCCATATAGGTTTACCACTATAGGCTTTAAAATTTTCTTACCATGTCCCTATCACATGAGATTTGGAGAAGAAAAACCATGTCTCACACATGATTAGTGATACATGTTTCATAATCAGCATACCATGTCCATATTACATTGGATTTAGAAGAAAAAGACCATAACCCATACATATTTATAAATAAAATATCACTACGAGGTTTAGAATTAGCATACCATGTCCCTTTCACATGGGCTTTGAAAGTAACAAACCACGTCCCTCCCTCATTGGTTAATGTTCACATATATAACTAATATATATATATATATATATCTTTATATAACTAATATAAAAAAGGTAATTATATAAAAAAATATAGATTAATCAACATTAATACTCTAATAACAATTAATTTCATCAATTAATCATATAATTATTTAATCACACTCATACCATTATTTTATTCCCTAATTAGTTGAACCAATTATTATGAGTTAAAATACATTCTAATTAATCCTACAATTATTATTCAAATTCATAAATTCAATAAATCATAATTTATTCACCGAATATTTTATTATCTCATTATAGAAAAATCACATTTTTAATTTAATTATTTATTATACCCAAATCCCATAATTTCCCAATTCTGTCATTAATTAATTAAACAAATTAATTAATTTATTCAAAAAATTAAATTTCTAAACTACCCTATAAATTTGATGTTTTTCATATAGATAATAGAAAAACATGAAATTTTTAATTGAATAATAGGCCACCTACATTGATTTGTTGATTAATGTTTTCTTAAAATAATTCCCCAAAATTGAGCAATACAATGATGTAGTTCTGGTTTCAGATATAAAACACTAAATCAATATTATTAGATTAAAGATATAGAAAATCTAGATCTCTCTATAATAGAGTAAAGTATATCATAAAAATGGACTTAATCGCTGGAATAAGGTGGAAAGAATGGGAGAATTACAATAGAGAAACCATGATACGATTCACTTACTAGGAGAGATGACTATCTTTGATACGGGATTCAAATCACAAAAACCGGAGGTATGGAGGGATCATAATTAATATGGAGAGATCCAAATTCATGAAATACCTTATTGGGTTGAGTGGGGGTTGAAATAGGTTAGTCATGGAGGTTTGGGTAATTTCTATAATAAATTTCGACCATTTTAAAAATCAATCATGGTATCTTAGGAAGAAGAGCATGGTTTTACCAAAAAATTCAGTAACCTTGCACCATTTACATTTGGGTTGCATGGTTTTTCTTAATAGGGAAAAAAATTTTAAATACCATAAAAAACAATGTGATTCCCCCTATCAGTAGTTTTAGGACTTCTTGGTCTGAGGAAAATGTTTTCCCCCAACCGTTCACCAACCATGAGCAACCTCATATTCTTCCATTTTTCTAAATATTCACCCAAACAAACACCAATGTACAACCTAAAGGTTAAGTAATCACATTTAAACAATTGAGTACCAATTACTATATCTGATACAAATTAGAAATAAGTAGGGATCTTACATAATGAATAGAAATTTTAATTAACTTTTTCAAAAAAATGTGTAAAAATCACTAAGTGTATTGTCTTAAAGAAACTAAGAGATGTGTATAGTGTGTAAAACAAGGACATATGTAATTTAATTTCCATGTAAATTTGAGGTACTCTCTAAACATGAGGAATGCAAACATTGTTCATCATTTGGTACCACTAATGGATCAATGTCTTAAATGTGTGTATGTTTAGAATTATCAATGACAATTCCCTGGTCTAATGACTACCAATGATAAAACACAATAGAAAAACCTAGAAAAATTGAAAACCTATAACACCAAATCTATGGAAGTGGATTCTGAATAAAATATGGAACCAAAAATATTGACAACCCACTCAATAACTTGGAGTGTTTTATTCATATCTTATTCAACTAACACCCCTTTACCTATAAGGTATACTCAAAAATAAATCTCCACTCTGATTGCTGGTTGAATAATTAATAATAAATACATCTAGTAGTGATATTATTTTTGTCATAGGAAAATAACTCATATATAATATGTATTTATATGAATGAGATTCCAATAAAATCATGTTATCCTTTCTTCAGTTAATGATAATGGGATATTATGCATGGATTGGGTATCATGACAATGATAATTACGATGATAGAAAAATTAAAACTAAAACACAACACATTATTACATATTAAAATATTGATGACTGTAAAATCCCTCAAAAATAATTCTTCTATATTAGAGTAGTAAGAATAAATTTTCACTAAATAACTTACCGTTAGATATATTATTTATTATGAGAGAAAATATGAGTTTATTCTTCATAAAAATGATAGTGAATCTGGAAAATAATAAGAGATAAAATGAAGAGTTGTTTCAATCTTGTATACATAATTTAATATTTCATTTCTTATAGATATTTAATATTGTTAATTTTAATATTATTTAATGGGGAGATAGTAACAGTCCCTAATTTTTGAATATATATATTTTTTCTCTAAATTAATATTATGTTTAAAATAATTTTCACACATACCACCGAAATAAAATGAGTTAGGAAATATTATATGAATATAATTAAAAAATATTATGAATAATAAAATAGCTAGTAAATAAAAATATTTTAATCAACATGACATGAATAAAAAATAAAACTAATAAAACATAATATATTTGAAGATTTTTTTTCAATAAAATATTGTTTCATTAAAAAAATTATTTTCATTTAAAAATATATTTAATAATTTTTTATATTTAATTTTAAAATATTAATTTCATTTTTTTTATAATAATTTACTTTCTCTCATAGGAAAATTGTTTCATATTTTTGTAAAATAAATTAATTTTTGGTAAATTTTTAAAAAACACATATTATTCTAATACCATAACATTTATGACATGATCATAGCACCAGAATGAAATTTATGTTTTTGAGACATATTTTATATTAAAATACATATCTAGTTTTTTATAATAAATCCTTCATAAATATCATTCTAGATTTATGAAACATATGTTAAATGTTTTAAAAACATAGGTAATATTTTACTGTAAAAAATATTTTTATTTGCATATATTAAATAATCCATTAATTATATGAATTAAATATAAAAAAATTAGACTTTTTATTTTTGATCAAAATTTTAATATTATTTAATATGTTGAGTTTAATTTTTATGAATTAATGTTTGATTTCAAATATTTATTTTGTTGAACCTGATAATGGTGAAAGGGTTCATTTCAATGAATTATTTTATTAACGTTGTGAAATTGTTTTCTAATAAATTATATTCTGATTTTATATAATTATTTTTATATTATTATTTAAATATTTAAATATATATTATCACTCATTTAATTATTAGAAAACATTATATGGTATTGGAAACACTTAGTGTAATGAAAATAATTTTCTGTAAAGCAATTTTGATATATTAATTATTTTAATTTTAATATATTAATTTTTTTTAAATTTAAAAGTTAATTATATGTTATTTATAAATTTATTTATACTATATGGATAATAAATTTAGGTGTAGTAAATAATGTATTTATATTTTATGCCATATATTTTTTAATAAAATATGAACTAGTAGGTTAAAAACTATTTACAAAGGTGAAATCCAAAATGGTTAAATATAAAAAAGATGTTTCAAAAGGCTTGAAACATGTATAAATGTTTTATTAAAATGCGTTTTTAAGGATTTAACAATATAATTACACCTCCACTACAAAATTTAAATCCTTTGTATCTATTAACCCATGAATAGTTTGATTCAATTATTTAAAAATAATGGGTATTCACAAAATTACCGTTTGCTTCATTTATATAAGGGAATAAAATTCATCCCTACATTACAAAAATATTACATGTATTATATTAAATAAAAAAATATCCTATAATATTCTGAACATAATTTCATAATACTCTAGTCTCAATTATAAAGTATATGCACTCCATTTCATATTAAATTTCAAAGTTAAAACCCATGTTCTCAATGTGAGAATTTTTTAGTCCTTATTTTTTCCATCTTAATAGTTAATTGTAAAATATATTATTAAAATGATAATTTTATTAAAAATATTTGATGAAAATATTTTATTTTTATGATATTAATTTAGAAAAAATTATTCAAATCCTTCCGTCCAGTATAAAAAATACAACAAAATTAATCGTGTGTACGCGTAAACTACTGCCATCATGAAATGAGGTGGTTTATTTCTCATCACCACATTTACTAGTTAGAAAAAATAATGGAATTGAGAAATTAAATTTCTAAATATTTCAATATTATGATTCATTAATTATTATTGATTGCATACCATCATTATATCCCATCCATTGAGAAATGAAATCATTAGTTGTAGGTATGGTTAACTACTGCCTCCACAGACAATAAATTTCATTCATCATTACCACTATTCATCGCCTTTTATATGAATGAATTTAATGAATATTTATTATATTTATGAGTATTCTAATCTTTTATTAAATTTAAATTGTCATCATATAAAATCATATTCTTACTCATAAAATAAAAGTTACATGATCTCATTTGTGATAGTTTACATAGAAAATGTGAACGATGTTGTAATTTTTAAACTATGAATGATTACGTAATGTAATATAATGGATATAATATCTAATAATAATGTGTTTAATTTATTTTTATTATTATGTAAATTTTTTATTAATACTAATTTCCTCTATTTATATATCATCTTTCAACCATTAAACACACCTGAACTAGTCCATCATAATATTGTCATTCATAAACCACATATATATATTTTACCAAACAAAATTGGGCTCAAGGAATCATTTAAAAATTTATAATTATATCTATAATGACCTTGTAAAGATTATATTTGGGAGAAGAATGAATAATAACACAACTAATAAAAAAATAGATCAAAATAATCAAGATTACTAGAACATGATATTCAAAATAAATAATAAATAACTAATATAAGATAGATAATAGTTATAAATAATGTTTATATAAGTTAATATATTTAAATAATGGATTGATATAGGTTATTATGATAGTTATGGTTATTATACATGAGGTTATACCATGTTTTAGAAAGATGGAATACACCGTATGGGGTTCATTGTCTCATATTTAATTCCTTTCCCATTGTTTACCAGGATAACAATGATATATAGTTATTACAAACAATTGAATTTATTATTACATATTAATAAAATTCATGGGGTTTATAGATCGATATAATTTATGTATTTACATTTTTTTAATTCAAAAGAAAAAAAATTATGGGGTTTTTTAACTCAACTACATTCATGGAGATATGATATATCTTCTTAAAAAAATTTATTTAATATTTGGTTTATTTCACCATAATATTTAATTTTAGGGAACCAAATATTTTCATTCGCCGAAAATTAATTTTTAATGTGGACTTTTAATTATTATTTTATTACTGTAGGAAATATTTATTCTACAAACACTTTTATAGTATCTTTTTCATATGAGTTTTATTCTTTAGAAATATTCATTCCCTTGTTTAAAATGGTTTTCCAAATTATTTTAACTCTTGATGATTTCAAAAATCAAGGGAAATATTAAGAAATTTTTCTAATGTAAAATTTATATTTTTAAATGAAATTATTTATTTTAGAAATGGATTTTTATGGATTTATATTTTAAAAAGATATTTATAATATGTTTATATCATATAAATGAACATTTCTAAAATAATATTTATCTAATCATATTTTATGAAATCCATTTTTTTGTTTGAAATTATTATTTTTTTAGTAATTTATAGAGATCAAGTATTTTGTTTTAAAAAAATTCATATAGGGTTTTTAAGTAATTCAAAAGGGTGTATTCCTAATAATATTTCATGTTATTTATCTAAATATATTAGAATTCTATTTTTCATCAATAAAAACGTCTTGAATTATCTATAGGTTACACTGGGGACATTTTTAACCCTCAAAAATTATCTAGATGTCTTATAGAACATTTTAGGAATTTGTTTCATGGAATTGAACTCTTTTCCAATATTTAATTATTGGATTTTTGATGTGTCAATTTTTGTCATATTATAATGGAATATATACATTGAAATTATTGTTATGTAATGGGTGGGATCCTATATCTCAATTAAAATCATTTGTGAAGAATTTGTATCTCATGATATTAAAATGTGAAGCATAAATTTTTTTTAAAAACATAAATTGTGTTCATTATTGTTCACAACATGTAATGTGAAAATTTTATATGACCATAACATGATGAAATTAATCTTTTCCCTCAAAATATGAATCAATGACATTATTATTTTTAACAACATGAAGCATGTACATTTTATTTTTTCACAACAAGAAGCATAAAAATTGTTTTAGTTCAATTTTTTATAATCCCTATATGATATTATTTTCTTGATGTTATTTGATATTTTATAGTTCAAGGTCATATTCTATTTCTATTTCATATGACTTTGATTATGATTCATGGCTCATGTTTATCATCTCATGATTCTAGAATATTTATCCATGGTATATTTTTTTTTGAAAAACAATACATGTTATTCTATAATTATTTATTAATGACTCTTATTGTTCCATGTTCTTTTAAAAAGTAATTTCTCCCCTTCCTATGCTTTCACATTGGATTATAATTTATCACTTGATCACATGTTGATGAGTTTTACACCTTACAGAGTAATTGAGTTGATCTATTTTTTTTGTTTCAAATCCATAAGTTGAGAAGATGGTTATAAAAAATGAGTAACTTAGAAGGGTTTCCATTTTTAATACCATTATATTTTATGAATATTATATTTTAAATTAATTTAATATCATTGATAGTTTTTGTTACACACAACATTATGTTTATCTGGTGTTACACACTTCATAAAGATTTAATAAAACATGTCATTCAATTAAAATATTATTATTTCATAATGTATTTAATAATATTCCATTTGAATGGAGGGAATTAATTGTATCAACTGAATCAAGATAAAATATTTCTTACCCATGTGTATATAATGAATTATTTGGTGACCCATAAAAATAAAAACAATTTGTAAACACATGTGATTTGACCCAATAATAAAATAAATAAATTATTTTTAATATTTTTAATGAAATTTATATATTTCATATTAAATAATATATTTAATATTAATATTTTCCTCCTTCAAGAATTGATAAAAAAATATATCCAATTGTATTCTTAATAAATGTATTTTTTTTGAAAAATAGTTTTGTCACCATTTGCATAATTATTTATATAGTTATATTTTACGAATTATAGAAAAATAATTTAAATTAATAAACATATATTTTGAACTCAAAATGTAAAATTATATTTTAATGAATTTAATATAGTGTTTTCAAATGATAAAAGTCTCAGTGAATTTTTAAAATACTGGTTTTTATTATGAAATTTCATTTCTAATAAAGCATTTAAAAACTAGGAAACTATTTCATGATGGTTTTAAAAGTAAAAATAAATTTAATTATCTATATTTTTATTCAATTTTGGCCATAATAATATATTTTATATTGAATTTTAATATGAAATGTTTTTAAACATTTGAAACTTTTATCTTCAGAAAACATCTTTTTATTCACTTATATGATATTAATTTTAAATTATAAATTTCAAAATCATTTAATGTAATTTTTAAAAATAAATTCCATATATATAATAATAATATTTTATATTTTATAACAATGTAAATTTAATTTATGATAATTTTTAATATGAAATATGGTAAAAATTAATTTTTGTTGTTAAGGAGAAAACTGTTTATTAAACACTCCCTCATTGAATCTCTTCACACATCCAAAAACGATTGGATAATAAAATACCTACGAAAATAGATTATATATATCTATAATATCATCCTAGAATCCCTATATAGTTCATAAATCTGACCTAGGAATGATTATGAAGAAAAATAAAAAAAAGTTGTCTATAGAAGAGGTAATGTCCCTACAAATGTATTTTATTTTATTTCTACTTCTTCCACCATAAAATACATTAATTTTGTTTGATATAAAAACCTAAAAATATTATATAATTGTATTTATTTTAGGGTAACTAAATACAAATATATCTTATTCTATAAAATGAGATATTAAATCATCCTTCATGTGTTTGGTGGAAAACCTTCTCGTGAACTGATGCGATTTGTTTTTAATATGTTTTATTAAGTTGTGATAACTATACATTAAAATGATATATATGATATACATAACATAATTATATGTTTATAATAATGAAATCACATAGACCTTCTTACAATTCATTAGTAGGGTGATACTATAACATTATTCATGTGTATAATCGACTACCACCTCGTGAAGTAATGTGATTCATTCTTAAGATACTCTTTAAATAGAAGGTAAAAAATATATGGTTAAATAAAAATATGTGATATATATTATATAAATATTACTATTTAATGTTAATATATTATTCATTTTTATTTCATTTAATCTGTATGGAAAATGGAAACATCTTTTATGCATGTGTATGACCTATCTTATTCAAAACATATTTCGTAAGTTCAATATGGTAAAATGAGTTATATAATATTGTCATCATTTGTTAGACACATGTTTTTATGAAATATTTTCTTTAGATAATTTTTTATTTTTCAGTTGCTTGTGTTGCACGTAATCATGACATCAAAAGAACAATGATATGCCCATAGTATAAAATTACAATAATAGCCTAGTCGTTAGGTGAGCGGGAATAATTATAACTCACTTATGAGAATGTATTGAGAAATTTTTTGCTATCAATTATATAGGAAAAATATAAATTAAATAGATATTTGTATTTTTAAGTGAATTAATTTTTGTAATGAATTTAGTGTGATATATATATATATATATATATTATATACTAAATAAAATATTTTTTATATTCATTTAGTTGATTTTTAAGGTTTAGGGTATGAATAAAACCCTATTTGATGTATAAAAACCTCTTCTTTTTAAAAAAGATTAATTTTACACCGTTTAAGGGAGATCCAATTTTAAAGTAAAATTTTTACAACTTATTAATTCTTATATAATAACATAAACATGACATTTTGAAACGGGATATAAAAATTTACTTTGGATAAATTTATGATAGTTTTCTAATAACATTCTTTTGTTAATGAATAGTAAAAATACACAAAATTTTAATCATAAACAAAACTTTTCAACATGATAATTTATATAGAAAAATTAAAATATTTAATGTTTTTAATTAATATATATAATAAATTTTTTCATTAAATATAATTTATTCTATTAGAATTAATTTTATATTGAATTCATAGGGAAAAACATTTCAATCTTTTTCAATGTTTTTACTTTTAAAACCCTTTTTCTCCAAAAAACTTATTAATTTTAAATTGATGATTCAAAATTTTGTGCTTCTGAATTTTGAAAAAGGGATTAAATATTTAGAATGAGTAGGTCAAAATTATGTTAATAAGCTACTTTTATTTTTGGGGCTTTATTAATAGTAACTTTGGTAATTGTTTTATTACCATGGTTAAAGGTAAATAAGGAAATTAAGGGTAAAAATTATATTATAAAATTACCTTATGACATATAAAAATCCTATTGGATGAATAAATTAGACCCTTATCATATATTTTTCTAAATGGGATCAGTTTACGGTCACATTCATATGAATATGATATGAGTGTAATAAAAACTAATGAATGTGACAAAATGTCACAATCTTATTTTATATGACTATATTAATAATTTTACATGGATAAATAGGAGGTAAAATATAATATATAATGTCATATAAATATAAAATAATTACCTACATCAAAGAAATATATATATAATTTTTATATAATAAATAATTACCATTAATGATTATACAATAGTGATGTAGAAATTATTTTGTTAACAGAAATGTCAAATAAATAGTTTCAAAAACCATAAAAGAATTATCAGATGACCTAATTAACATCCTACATGAATTTTATAGGTGAATATGATATGTCGTAATTTGAATAATTATTTTGTTTTTATATTTTCTCATTTATGGATTTTATTTAATGTCAAATAAATTAATGGTGTCAAAATTGACACTATTGACTTTTTATAAACATAACATTCTATTTAATTCGTTGAAAATTATAAAAATATTTAAAAATTACCATGTTATAATTATAAGGTAATAAATGTTATAAAATATCCATTTATTTCCAATTAACACCACATATGTTAATATTTATAACCATTAAATGTTTATAATGTTATTACCAAAATTAAAATTTAACAGAATAAGCAAGTGTTAATTTAAAATATAAGGTTTAAATTGACAAAATAAGTTGTCAAAAAATTTATTTGTTGATGATATTACAACCCTATATAATCAAAGATAAGAATTTGGTACAAATTGTGGTTTTTTGGGAAGGGTTATATTTTATTATAAATTAATATTTTCAAAGATTCCAAAAGTACCCCTAACCTCAATTATAAATGGGAACGTCCCCCCTCCCCCATCACTACTTCATTTCATTTAGAGCCTTCAATCACGCCACACCCCATAAATTTTAGCTTATCACCTTACCTATTATCATTATAGTGGTTATGGTCTTCTTTAAATACCAACCCTAGTGCCCTAAGAGGAAATTTGAAGGAGGCACCAAGGAAGAGGTATTCTCTTCTACCGGTTCATTTAATTTTCATTCTTCTTATAATACCTCATCATTAGTTATTTCAATAGAAAGTAATAATATTAGTATTAATCATATAATTATATGTTATTATAAATAGTAAACAAACATATTTTATCTTCTATCAATCCTATGAATAATGAAATCATCCCATGTGCCTTCGTATGACATACCGTCTGCACACCATGGTGTAATATGTTTTGACCACCTGGTTACATGGATGGGTATAATGGTGGAAATGATAACTATATAAGATTATTATAACATTATAATAATAATTATATAATATATACCCTCAACTTCAATACCTTTCAATAATTATGGGAATGATATCATTGCTTGTGAGTATATACGGCTTCCAGTCTCCACGACGTGATGTGATTCCTTCTACATAATATTTATTAAAACATGATTTTATAAATGAATTGAATTAATAAATGTTAAATATATTATTCCAATAAAATTCTTTAAGTTATATATCTGTTATCTAAGAATAATAATTATAACTTATTTGAAGAAATATTCATAAGAACATAAATTAGTTAATAACTGAATAACGAGTAACAATAAAATGTTACTAAAAAAATGAAAATATAATCATAAATTTTAATATAAAAGTGATTATTAATCTACATTAAATCCATAACAATATTTAAATCATCATATAGGAATTTTGGATACAAACGAAGCATATAAAACCTATGTTAGGGGATAAATTTTCCATTGGAATTTTATCAGAGATTGTTTATTCGTACTTATTTAATGGAGATATATTTAACACCCATGTCCATGTTTCTGAAAAATGTTATCATAAATTATTTAATATTATTTATTTATATTTAATTTCATGTTTACACCTTTTTACTTTTACTACTTGGTATATAAGGAACATTTTTTTTTACCATACGAGGTGCTTTTTGACATTTCTGGTAAAAGTAAAAAGAGAATGTTTTTTTATTATATGATATGAATAAGTTTTTACATATTCAAAACACCTTATTTCCATGAAGCTTTTAAAACACATTTACAAGTAAATTTTTAATTGTGTTCTTTTCTTTTAAAATTTTATGACTTTTTGAGAAAGGAAAACATTTTCAAAAAAGAAAGGATATTTTCCTCAACAATTAAGTTTAAGTGTTTATCAAAATTATTTTACATCTATAAAGACATAGGGTTTTGGTTATATACCAATTATTAAATTGATATTATTATGTTTATTATATATTTATATTTATTAAATTCTTTTATTTTATATGGATTTTGATGGAATTAATTATGACAATCCCATTTTATTTTATGGGTTATGCTATGATGAATGACATATGTTTTTTAGGAACTTTTAAAAATGATTTATTTACGAGATTGGTGGGACCTATATATCCCTCCAATTAATTTATTAAAGATTAATATCACATGAGATAGACAAGACTATAATGTAATGTAAATCTTGTTCAGTAATACAGGGTTAGAACAAGGAGTGAACTTTGTTCAGTAACGGAATTTGTTCACTATGTTTGTATTGATAATGAGCCTTGATTAATAGTAATAGTTTTCATATGCTTATGTGTATATACCAAAACATTTCTAATCATATGTTATGACTATTGGGATTTCATTTTAATTTTTTATTTATCCCATGATAAGATATTATGATCATTTATATGAAAGATAATAATTTAAAATGTTTTGTTCTTATGAATATAATATGATTGATATTTTCTTTTTTTACCTTAAAGATAATTTGAGATCACCTTTTGTTATGTTTCTTCTCCCCAGGATATTAATATGGGTATTAAGTATGATATTCCAAAATTGAGTCTAGTAATGAAGAAATAAATGTGATACAATGTACTTATTTTATGAACCAGTTGTTTATGTTTCCTATGTTTTAAAGACACTATACTTATATGTTCCTATCATGGTTTTTCTATATGTTCTAATGGATATAAATCAACATTGAAGTAATATTTATGTTTTTAATGTATGGGTCATTATAGTTTTTACCCAAGGAATGGTATGATTAACCTTTTGATAAATGGTATTAGAAATCCTTATTAAGAAACCTAAGGATACGTCTTGGTATAGGATACGATCCTAGTGTTTTATAGAGGATCATGAGTAACCAAGGATAACAAATAATTTTCCATAAAGTTAATATTTATTCTAGATTATGTGGTTTTCCTGTTATGATTACTGTTTCTTACAACAATATTCTAGGTATTAGTGAATTTATAGAACCCAAAGAAACGATGTTAATGATGAATGTATTGGGGATGCAATGGTTGTAAACCTGAGTAATGAATTGTTATGGTAGCTGGAATGAAAAATAATGTATCCAAACTCACACAACATTCTCCAATATGAATCATTGTAGACTTCCAAATGTGAAAAGGAGGGAGAAATATTCTATTTATTCCATCATGAGATAGCATCCACCTTAATTCAGAGGTCTTCTGATCCATTAGTGGTTTTACACTAGATCAATGCCACTGAAAATATATTTTTAGTTCTATAATGTTATGTACATGATAAATTTATCTTAGTAGTATGTTGTTTGGAAGGTGAAGCTAGTAAAATTTCTCAAGAATATGACTGAAAGAGGTAAAATTGAGTCCATAGAATGGGACGAGTTCAAGAAATCAATTTTCAATGAGTAATTTTCTTAAATTCAAAGAAAAAAGATGTATAAGTATTTCCTTGAACACTAGAAAAATAATGAAGAATCCATTGGTATCAATGATGAAAAATTTTCAAGACTTTCAAGGTACGCTTTAGGAATTATAATCCCACCTGAGAGTAAAAATGATTGATTCTTTAGTGGCTTTAAACCAACTCTCCTGAATGAATTATCCATACGGGACATAAATAGAAATGACAAAATAGTTCAATGACCTCTCAAGGTTGAGATGGAGTTTGGAGTAACCCACCGGTCATGTGGGTTTGATAATTATTTAAAAATGGAATTCAAAGGAAAATCTCAAGACCACAATGAAAATAAGATGTGTTTTCTCTTATTCTCAATGTGTGGAAAGAAACATGGAGGGATTTGTCTTGAAGGGAATAGTAAATGTTTTACGATTGGAAAGGAAGATAATTGGGCATTTGAATGCCTATATTTTGGAAAAAATATGTCTAATGATGCAAACAACAAGAAAGCTACAAAGAATGACCCTCTTACACTTCAATGATACAAGTGAAAGGAAATGGGGAATTGTGCCAATAAATGAACTAATCCAAGGGTTATGTATGATGATCGGCATTAAAAAAACATAAGGAAAATGATAAATGAATGTCATATGAAATCCCTATCAGTGACATGGAGTACAATAATGAAGTGGTGAAAGGTATACTTACCATCCACTCTAAAGTAGAAAATGATTTATTTGATTCAGGATCCCCCCAATCCTTTATTTATGAACAATTTTCTAAGGGTATATTTGTATTCTATCAAAAATTATATTTTGAGTTAGTTGTAAAAACACTTAATGGCACAATAGTCGCATCAAAAGTTTATAATTCTTCTTCAGTTTATGTTTGCGGGAATATGCTTCTTGAAAATCCTGTGATCCTTCCTAATGTTGAATTTGATGTGATTCATGGAATGAAATGTATTTATATATTTGTAGATTATATCAATTTTCAAGGAAGGGAAGTCACATTTAGTATTCCAGAAAAATCAAAGATCATATATCGATTCAAGGATGAATATAACCTTCAAGTAGAAATTTAATTCATCTTTTGTGTCTTGATTCTAATAAATTATGGCTATTTATCCCAAATGGTTGGGTAGAAACAAACTATTAAGAATATTTCCAGTGTATGCGAGTGTTATGATATCTTTCTGGAATTTCCATTTATTTCCACAAAAGAGTAAATTTGAGTTTTCAATATAACTCATACTGGGTGATATGCCTATTTCAAAGACAACTTATAGAATGGCCCCAATTGAGTTTCTGGAATTGAAGAATAAACTCCATGAGAATATTGATAAAGGATTCATACACCCTAGTGTGTCACCATAGGGAGCAACTATTATTTTTTTAATAATAATGATTTATCATTTATACTTTACATTGATTATAGATAACTTAACAAGATCATTATAAAGAACAAATATCCTCTTCCCTGTATTGATAACTTATTTGACCAACTACACATATCTCAATACTTTTCTATGATTAATATTCATTAAGGATGTCATCAATTAAGAGTCAAAATTGAGGATATACCAAAGATTACATTCCGTACAAGGTATGGAAACTATGAATTTATAGTGATACCCTTTAGCCTTACTAATTACCTGACTATATTCAGGGATGTAATGAATAGAGTCTTTAGAGACTATCATGACCAGTTTTTGGTATTCATTATAGACTATCTTCTTGACTATTCAAAGAGGAAGGAAGAACATGAAGAGAACTTGAGAATTAAACAAATGTCCATGAGAAAGGAGATGCATTATACAAAATTTACAAAGTGTGAATTTTGGATTCAGAAAGATTCATTTTTGGGTCACATAATCTCAAAAGAAGGAATATCTGTAGATCCATCCAAAATAGATATTGTTGAAAGACGGATGAGGCCAACAACAGTAACTAAGATCCGATGTTTTCTTGGTTTGGATGGATATTATTGACATTTTGCGAATGATTTTCCATTATTATCTATTGTAACCCCCATGTTGGCATGGAATGGAGTTAAGTTCCTTTGGATGGAGGAACATGAAGAGAATATCAACGAGCTAAAAAGAAGGTTAGCTAGTGAACTTGTTCTCACACTTCATTATAGTATATAAATGGTTGTGATCTAATGTGATGTATCCTATAATGTTTTGTGTTGTGTTGTCATGAATAATTATATGGTGATTGATTATGCCTCATGATAGTTGAAAATTCACGAGAAAAATTATTAAACTCATGATTTGGTGTTGTCTATGGTAATAATCACAATAAATATATGAAGGCATTATCATTATGGTGAATGATGTGATATTTATATTGAACATAAATGCTTAAAGAATATTTTCACAAAGAATGAGATGAATATTAACCAAATAAGATGGTTAGATTTTATTATAGATTATTAATTCTCAATTCATTATCTCCCTGGTAAAGCGAACAAGGTGGCAGATTATTTGAGTCAAAAAGTCCATGCTATCTTATACATGATGAGGATCATGAAAGATACAATATTTAGGGATTTGGAGATGATTTATCTAGAAATTTTAATGGGAGAGGAGAAATCATATCTTTTTAAAATGAATGTTTAACCATATATTCAATTGAAGATTATGTAGGAACATAAGGAAGATGTATAGTTACAAAATAAGGTAAGAAATGTTCTTAAATTCATCCATGACTCGGTTGAAATAATAAGGTTTAGAAATCAGGTTTTTATTCCTACCATACCAAAATTAAGGAAGGATCTATGGGATAAGGCTCATATATAATCATTTTATATTCACCCTGGAAGCACAAAAATGTACCAGGATTTGAAGGAGTACGTTCGGTGGGATTTCCAGAAAAGAGATGTCGCCGAATATGTCTCTCGATGATTCATTTTTCAGAAAGTTAAGGCTAAGAGAAAAAAATTTAATGGGATGTTACAACTATTAACCATCCCATAATGGAAATGGGAAAACATAACTATGAGATTTTTCATTAGACATCCCAAAACATCATAAGGAAATAATCCTATCTGGGATATAGTTTATTTTCTTACGATGTTGGCACACATCATTGCTATTCGAGAAGATTTCACTCTTGATCAGAATGATGAAATATATGTAACGATATTGGTAAGATTTCATGGAGTACCACTTTTTGTTATATACTGTCATGTTCCAAGGTTTAACTATATCTTCTGGAGAAGTCAACAGAATGCTCTGGATAAAGAGTTACGTTTCATCTATGATTATCATCCTCATACAGATGGCCAGTCTAAGATGAAATTTCAAACTTTGGAAGAAATGATGAGAGCATGCTCTATGGATTTCTAAAGGAGGCTGGGATCAACAATAACCATTGGTGGAATTGTATTAAAATAATTGAATTCACACTAGTATTGAGATTGTTCTTTATGAGGCCCTCTTTGGAGAGAATTTCAGAACTCGAACAGGTTGTGATGAAGTTGGGGAAAGAAAGATATTAGGATCTGATCTTGTTGATGAAATGATAGAAAAGTTCAAATCTATTCAACAACACGTAAGAGCATCTCATAGTCGACAAAAAAGTTTTACTAACCACTAACAAAATACCTAGTGTTTGAAGTTGGTGATAAGGTGTTATTACAAATATCTCCCTATAAGATAATAATAAGGTTTGGAAGAAAGGGAAAGCTGAGGCCTAGGTATATTAGTTCTTTTGAAATTATGGATAGTGTTGGGAAGGTAGCTTACTGTTTGGACCTTCCAACTAATCTCCCTCAAGTTTATGATGTTTTCCATGTATCTCTCTTGAGAAAGTACATACTTGATCATTCATATGTACTAATCTCATAAGACGTACCACAAGAGCCAGGTCGTTTTCATGAAGAACAACTGATTAAGAATCTAGATAGTAGTGAAAATGTTCAACAAAACAAGACCACTCACTTGGTTATTGTATTATGAAGGAACTACCAATTTGAAGAAGATACATGGTAACTTGTCAATATGATTATTGAGAGGTATCATTGTCATTTTTTTCCACGAGATTCTTTTTTAGTGTAATATTTAGTTTAAGGGTGGTAGAATGTAACAAACATATGTTTTTAAGAAATACTTTCTTAATTTTTTTATTCATTTTTACCTTCTATTACACTCAATTGTGAGTTTAAATGAACCACGATACGAATTTAGTATAAAATTACAATTATTGACAATTTTTTAGTTCAACATGAATAATTATAACTAACTTATGAAAATGCATTGAGAATTCTTTGGCGACCAAATATTTATGAAAAATATAAATTAATATGATATTTGTATTTTTGATTGAATTAAGTTTGGTAATGAAATTAATGTGATATATGTGTGTGGTATATACTTAATAAAATATTTTTTATATTCACACATTAGATATTTTAGTAATAGTGTATGGATAATAACCTATTTGATGTTTAAAAACCTATTTTTTTAAAAAAAAAAATTAATTTTAAACCTTTGAATGTAGATTACATTATAAATTATGAATTTTACACATTAATATTTTTTATATGACAAAATAAAAATGATATTTTTGAAGTGGGATATAAAAATATACATTAGATTAATTTATAATATTTTTCTAAAAAATTTCATGTTTTGATGAATGGTAAAAATACTCTAAATTTTAATAAATATCAACTTTTTTCAACGGGATAATTTATATGGATAAATTAAAATACCAAATAGTTTTAATATATATATATAATATATTTATACCATTCATTATAATTTATGTAACCGTCATTATTTTTATAATAAATTCATAGGTAAAAACATTTCAATCATTCCAATGTTTTAACTTTTAAAATCTGTTTTCTCCAAAACATGATTAATTTAAAATTAATTACAAAATATTAATTATTTTCAATTTTGGAAAATTGATTCCATATTTGTAATCAATAGATATGAATTATTTTAATATAAAACTATTATTTTTTGGGGAATTTTTAATATTAACATTGGTAATTATTTTTATTACAATGTTTAAAGGTAAATCAGTTAATTAAGGGTAAATGTAATAATATAAAATTACATGAACACATGTAAAAGACCTATTAGATGACTAAATTTGACCCTAATAACAGATTTTTTTGAAATTGAATAGATTTATGGAAACATACCTATGAATATGTCATGAATGTAATAAAAACCAATGAATGTGACAAAATGTCGCAATCTTATTTTATATATGTATATTAATTTTAATATATCTATAAATAGGAGAGAAAATCGATTATAGATAATCTCTGGAATGATAAAAAAATTAGGCAAATAATAGAAATTTATTTATTATTTTTAGATATTAAATAATAAAAAGTAAAGAGGAATAAATTGTGATGAAGAAATTATATTGTAAATTGAAATATAAAATAAATGGTTTTAAAAATATTAAAATAAATCTCATTTGAACTAATTAATTTGCTACACTAATTTTCTAGTTGACTATCACATGTTATGAGTGTATTAATTATCTTTTTTAGTTTATATTATTTTTTTATTTTATGTAATTTTAAATAAAGAGTTAATATTAAAATTGGCACTATTGGCATTTAATAAAAATTAAATTTTATTAAATAAATTAAAAAATATAATAATATATAAAAATTGAAAATTGAAAATTATATTATCGAAAATTTCATAAAATATACATTTAATTTATATTAACACCACATAAGTTAATATTTATAACCATTAAATATTTACAATATTATTACAATAATAAAAAGTTAATATAATAAAAAAGTGTCAATTAATATGATAAGGTTTAAAACATAACAATATGTTTTCCAAAATTTATTCGTTTATGATATTAGTACCATATATAATATCAAATTCTAATTTGGTATACTTTCATGTTTTTTGGGAAGGGTTTTATTTTATTATAAATTAATATTTTTTAGGTTTCTAAAAGTTATCCTCACCATAATTATAGAAGGGAACCTCCTCCCTCACCTCTTTACTTAATTTGAGCCTTCAAGATCAGTCACTAATTTCAATGTTTTCATTCAAATATCCCTATTTTCATTATATAAGTTATTTTAGTCTTTAAATACCATCTCTAGTTCCCTAAGTGGAAATTTAAAGGAGGCACTATGGAAGAAGTAATCTCTTTTACTCATTCATTTAAATTTATTTCTTCTTCTACTTACTCTTCATTAGTTATTTAATTATAATGTAATAAAATCATTATAACTAATATAATTACATTTTATTATCAATAGTAATCAACCATTTTTCATCTTCTCTCTATCTAATGAAAAATGAAATCATCGCGGGTGCGTACGTATGGCATATTGTATCGACGTCGTGGTGTCATATGTTTTTAACCACCACCTTACATGGATGTGTATAATGGTGTAAATATTAACTATATATTATTATTATAACATGATAATAATTATGATATATTATACACCATCCAATTCAATACCACTCAACAATTATGGGTACAATATCTACGCTCACGCGTACGTACGTCTTACCTTCTCCACGATGTGATGTGATTTGTTATACATCATCATCATTAAAACATGATTAGATAAATTAATTGAATAAATATATTTAATATAATATATACTAATATCATGATGTAAATTAAATAACTATAATATAATAAAATGAATAAGAAATTATCTGACAAAACATACATAAGAACATAAAGTAGTTACTACCTGAATAACAAGTAATAATGAAATGTTACTAACAAAAAGATGAAAATATGATCATAAATTTTATCAAAAGATTTATTATGATTTTTGAATAATTAATTAACACTACTTTAATCATCATATAAGAGGATCAGATACATATGAAACATGTTAGACCTAAGGCAAGGCATAATTTTTCCAATTCTCGTTGTTACTCGAAATTGTTTATTTGTAAGTATTTACTAGGCATATAATTTTCAACAATGTCCAGTTTTTATAAAAAAATTCATAAATTATTTAATATTATTCAATGTATATTTAAATTCATTTCCCCCTTTTAGATTTTTAATATGATTTATGGAATGAATCTTTCTTTTGTTTACTATATGAGGTATATTAAGACTTTTCCAGAAAAAGTACAAAGAAGATTTTTTTTAACTTATTCAACATGAAAGTGTTTTTAAATCATCATAACGCCTTATTTCTATTTATATTAATCTATAATTTTACATGTTTATTATAAAAGAAATTTATTTTAATATTTTATGAAATTTTTGAAAAAAAATGATTTTGAAAAATAAAAGATATATTCTTCAATAAGT
This sequence comes from Viscum album, assembly GCA_963277665.1. Lineage (NCBI taxonomy): Eukaryota > Viridiplantae > Streptophyta > Magnoliopsida > Santalales > Viscaceae > Viscum > Viscum album. The sequence goes on along the minus strand of OY728132.1, from coordinate 1,898,723,654 downwards.
ATGTTCATGTGTTTTATCAAAATTATTTTCCATCTAATATGACATAGGGATATGTTTCCATACATATTATTAAATGTATTTTGTTGTTTTTATTATGGATTTATTTTTATAAAATTCCTTTATTTTAAATGGATTTTTTTGGAATGATTTTTATGAAACACATTTTATTTCATGAGTTGTGATATGATTACTGATTTATGTTTTGGTATAACATGTAAGAATTTTTTCATTAAGAGATAGGTGGAACCTTATTCTCTGTCCAATGAATTGTTTAAAGATTCATATCTCATTATATATACATGAATTTAATGGAAACATAATCTGGTTCAGTAATACAGGGCTGGAATGAGGAGTGAACTCGGTTCTGTCATAGACATTGTATGTTATGATGGTTTTGGAAATGATCCTTAATTAATATGAAATTATTTTTTATCATTATTATTCTATGAAAAAAATTACACGTCTTATTTCATGAATATTGGGATTAAATTGAGGTTTTTCATTTATTCCAGGACATTATATTATGATCTTTTATATACAATATATGATTTTCAAATGTTATGTCTTTATGAATATGATATGACTTATATTTTCATTGCCTAACCTTATTGAGAATTTCAGCTCACCCTTTCATATGTTCTTTCCCCCATGTCATTAGGATGGGTATTAAGTATGATATGCCAAAAATGAGTGTCTTTATGACGAAATAAAATGGAGACAGTGTAGATGTGTTATGAACTAGTAGTTTTTGTTTCCTAGTTTCTAAAGACACGATACCTATACTGTATGGTCATGGTTTTGTAATATTTTGTAATGAATACAAATAAACTCTAAATTAATATCAATTAATGTAATGTATTGGTCATTATAGCATCCCTGTTATTGTTTTAATATGTGTTATGTATCATTATAGAGTCCAAAATATTTTATTGTTCAGTAGTTTTTCAAATGTAGGGTCCATTTTTTAAAAATTTATCAGTATGCCCTTTTAGGAAGTCAAATTTATAATTTCTATTTGTTATTAATATTATAATAATAATTACTAATTCATATATAAATAAATATAGTCATGTAATATATATCACTTATTAAATTAAATATTAGAACTATCCATGTAATGTGGACATTAAAAATGAAACATTTCATTCATAGAGCTTGTAATCCGACCATCACAAAGGTGACATTTTTATTTTAAAATGAATCAGATGAAGTAGGATGATTGATATTCAACAAGAATAATAAAATTTTATTATAATAATTATACTGAAGTGAATTTATTAGGATTTTTATAATTTATTTGTTTAATTTAGAAGAATAAAGATACATCAAAGAACTCAGTTAAAATAATTACCTCTTCTTTTGATACCGTCCATTACACTGCACCTTAAGCCTTCTTAGATAGGTACTATAGTGAGACTAGAAATTTAAAATAAATATAATACTAGTTCGGGGAGGAAATATGAAATATTTTCTTTGGGAAAATGGGATTTAGGTTTGATGATAAGTGAAATTTGGAAGGGGTCCATTTATAAGTGAGAGGGGTGACATTTTATAAATGTAAATTTCTAAATATTATAAAAGATGTAATATTCAATGAAATTGGATAAAATTTTTATATTTATATATTTAATTATATTTTATTGTATATAATTTTATCATACACTAATTTAGATATAATTTTTTGGGATATATTGAGACTTTAACACATTATTTAACATTTTTACCTCTTTTTTCCAATCACTGTACTGACTAATTGTTAAGTGGGGAACTTATTTTTATTTTATCAAATTAAATCAAAAATTTTACTAAATACTTATTATTTTAATTATAAATATAAAATAAATATTATTTAATTAAATTTCTAAAATAGATAAAAATTAAAATTATTATCATTATTTAAAATATTTTTAATATTTTCTAGAATTCAATTTCTTTGAAAAAATCATACAAATTCATACTAAAATAACATTATAACTGTAAACCAATAAATAAAATTTATTTTTTTTTATTGTTAAATATTTAAATTAATAAATTTCATCTTTAAATGGATGTATTAAATATAATAATGAACTACATCTATAGGAAAATTTCATTTCAACCATTAAGTTGTCTTAATATTGTTTCAAATAAGTTTAATTTTAGAGGGAGGTTTGGGATGGATATAGTTAGGGTTAGATATGAATATTTTTCTATGTTGGATGTGGTCCATATGTCATACTTCATTGCCTTAACATATTTTTCAGTTTCACTCTCACATCCTCTCTCTCATTTGGAATCTCATGTTGTTATTGGTATTCAATCTCGAATTCAAATCACCATGTTTGTATCTGGTTGACCTACTATGTAATTTTTTGATAGGTTTATCAATATAGATGTGTGATTTGGAAAACAGGGATAAAATAATTTTTTTTAATAAGTAATCTACCATTTTCAATTGATAATGCATACATAACATTGGGTTACTGTAGAATATATAGGAAAAAACTGGTGACCAAAGGTTTCACATTGATTTTATACATAATGGATGATGGTGGTGATAATTCTTAGATATTATGTGGTAATTTTTCTTAGATAACGATCACATATGGTTAATGTAAAAACTAAAAATCTATAATCAAGGGTATGGAGGGTCTACCAAGAGTGAATAAGGATGATAATTAAGTAAATATGAAGAACATGTTTGTTGTTTTATATATTAAGGTGTAGCATGATACTAGACATAAAAAAGTTAAGGGAGTGTAGGCATCATCCTTTAGAAATGTGGAATTATTTCCATATAATGTAACATTAACCAATATACCCTATTCCTTATTCTAAATGATAGGATAAATATATATTTTTGTAATGTTCTCATGTTATATGTGCTGGAATATCCACTCTAGGAGGGTTGACAATAATCCCATTAAAGTGGATTATCCTGAAAATTAACATATTGAATGGTAGAGGTTGAGATAGAGAAATAAAATTTCATATCATTTACCAAGTCAATGAGTGATAATATATTTGTCTTTTAATATAATCTTTTTACATGAATTAACCTTTTAAAGTGTTATATTTAATTTATTAATATAAAAATAAATAATATATAGAAAAATAAAAATTCTACAAAAAAATTATTTTAAACATAACTGATTTTAATAATATCCCATTAATTATTTATTTTTTGATCATTATATTTATTTAGATATTTGGTATTATAATACATTAAATAACTTCTTTAAAAAAATAAATTAAATTATTTGAGTACATTTTAATATACAAGAGGTTTTATATTTAATAAAACAAATTAATGATATTTCACATTTTATTCTCAAAATATATTATGGTTTTTCTCTCATTATAGAATAAATTAAATTTCATTTTATTTTATTGTTTCATATCATATGAAATATTCAATTTAGTATTTAGTTAATGAAAAATATAATGTTGTTATATTATACTACTATTAAATAAATTGACACTTCAATATTTTAATTCTATAACTAATGTAAAAAGATGAGGATATTTTTATTATTTTCAGTACTCAAGATATAAATTTAAATAGTAATCCACCATAATGGTTTTAAAAAATCATATAAATACTAAAAATTATATATTCTAGGAGTTTTGAACCACATCTGTAGTTAAACCCTCTTTTCATGTATCGTGGAATGGTTTATCTTACACTAGTCAAAGATTTTTTAGGTTCACTTAGACTATAGGAATCAAAAGCAGATCCCACAACCACATGTAATATCATTAAAATTATTTAATTTCTAGGAAACCACACACTGTTTACCTCACCAAAATTTATTGATATTTTACAATAATTTTTTATATCCTTAGGCTTTCAACTAATTTAATACAGTAATAATTTAATGAATAATTATTTAATCATATTCATGAATATATAATAATCTCAAATTTCATGGGAAATAATTCTCTTAGTATTAATTATTAACGATTATCCAAAAAAACATTAATCATTAGCTAATCATTTAATAACTTAATCAAATATATTCCTTAAAAATCAATTAATATTTTTCCAAATTAACATGAATTTAAATGAAATAAAATTATATTATGACACAAATGTATACTTATATATTTAACATATATTATTCTTAATTTCTAATAAACATTTCTAATATATCACTTCTCACATTAATATCCAATCACATAAGACCTCATAAGTGTTATTTATAACGTTTAAATTATGATAAACCATGAAATTATTAACTAATTTTGGTAAAAAAACAACAAATATTATAATTATCTGATATCATAAAGAACTATAATGTTATATATACCCTTATCTGATACGTACATTGACACCGCATACCCTAAATATATAATATAGTTGTAAAAATAAATCCTTTACATATAGGCCAAAAAACTAGATTTTGTGACCCAAACATAACCATACATAATTACTGTTTAAATAAACAATATTTATTTATATAAATAAATAATACCTTTATGTTTATTTTTTTAGAGAGTATAAAAAATCATTTAAATATCAACACCCATATCTTACAAATCAAATAGAATGATTCATTGAAAAACCAATGAATCATTATTTAAAAATAAGTCATCAAAATATCCAATAAAATTCTCTAAAAATGAATCCAATATAATATTTTAATATATAATAATGTTTTTCATAATAAAGGTAATTAGTAAAAAATATGGTTGTTCTCAGATGCTCAGTAAGGGGCAGTGTAAGACATAAGATCTCAGGGAATATACAATGCATGATAATATGTTATGAATAAAAAATTTACATATAATTGATAACATTAAAATTTAATATATACTTTGATAATATTAAACAATATATAATCATAGGGAATACATAAAATGATTTAATATTGATAAAGTGAACAGTTCCAAACATCATAAATATACCATCACAACCATAATCCAAGAAATCATACAAGATCAGGAAATGTCTATCCAAATATCTGGGTTAGTTTTTATTATGTGAAATGTGGATTCATTATTGGGATATATAATTACATGCCCCACCGATCACTAATTGAGTTATATTAATTCATTATATCATTAAATGAATATAAAATAAAATTCAAAACAATCATTCCTTAATAATAAATACACTAATATTTAAATAAAAAGTATATGTATTTTCAATATTTACCAAATTAATAAATGGAAAAAAATTCATGGTAATTACAATTAAATTTAATATATATATATATATATTATTGATTATATAGATATGAAAACACAGGATAACATATTACCAAATAGATGATGAGATATAAATTAAATCTATGAAATTTTATATTAAACACTTGAAAGAGAAAAATAATGTCAAGAGATAATGAAATGTGGTGTTAAGCATAATCCTTATGCACAAGGAGAGGTATGAACTAAATATTATTAAATGATTTCATATGTTAATGTAGGAAAAATAATTCAAATAGTGGTATATCATTTATTGATTGAGAATAAAAATGAATGGAAGTATTAAAAATAAATTCTCATAAAACATTTGTAATTTTGTTTTAAAAACAAAGTTTAAGTCACATAAAAAGTCCATTTCAAGGGTGAAAAAGGGGAAATTATATACCATAAATACTAAATTTATTAAAAATATTTAACATCAAAAAATAAATAATGCTATAAATTTTAAATGTGTACTAGAAAATACAAATGTATATAATTTGAATGAAATCCAAATATTTATTAATCTGAAAACATTAAAATTATTTTAAAATGAACAATTAAAAAAAATTGGAAAATAATTTAATTTTAAAAGACATTGAAAAATTAAGGTGAAGAATAATTATTTAATGTGCCAATAAAATAAAGAAAATTTTAATCATTAGGTATGTGTTAAAAATGATATCATTTTCATAATTTTGTAAGGAATAATGGAATGACCCATATAGAAAACATTAAAAAATTATTATTTATACTGTAGAAAATGAAGTCATAATAATGTGAAAATTTCCATAATAAAATTTTTAAGTATAAAGAATAAAATTCTTATAACAATTTCTTAAATATGAACATAAGGGAAAAAATAAATTAATATAAATAAGAATTAAGGTCTAATACACACACAAGAAACTGTTTGGGTGAATATGAACCAAAGGGAGGTGTACATTTAAGAATACATGTAACTGTAGAAAATAACGAGGGAGTAATATATAATAACATTTTATAGTAGTAATAAACAAAAATTAATGTATCATATTAAATACAATATTTTATTTCTAAATGAATGTAAATGATGTCAACAAATATCCTTTCATCATTGGTAATATATAAAAGGAAATGTAAATTAGAGAGAATTAATTAAATAGAAAATCCAAATAGTTAAAAAATATTTAGTATATAATATTTCATTAATTTATTATTAAAACCATTTAATTTATATTATTTCATAATTAGAAAAATGTCTCATGAAATTAATGTTGAGTCCAAGACTGTAATTTCGTAGATTCTACTCTTGGAATAAACCACTACATACACAAACTATAGTCGAGTTCACCATATACTAATATAATATAAATGGTACTAAATATATATAAAAGTAAAATTTACAAATTTTATAGATTTAATTTGATATAATTAATTTAATTTATGATTTAATATAGTAAAAATTATCTTTCAGTTAATATTTTGGATTTTTCTATAATGTATAATTATTTAGTTAATAGTGAAAAATATAGTTTTGAAATATAATATATATTTTATGACATCATAATGAAAAGAGAATGAATTAAACTATTTTAATCCTTTTTTATATTCCGAATATATATTTAATATGTAAAATAATTATTTTGAAATGTTATGTTGAATTCTAAAAATAATGTTTGACATTTTAAATCAAAAGTGATTTTTTATCCGAATAAAAAATAAATTTTGATCTTATTATTTAATAAATAATGTTAAATGGAAAATTTATAAATGAAATTTTCTTAGAGTAACATTAGTATTGTTGTTTTAATCATTACTTAGTTATTTTCATTAGAATCGATTTTGTAGATGATTTTTTCATAATTGCATTTTTATACATAAAAAGAATTTTTTTTCTATAAACTATTATTCATCACATTTACTGTACTGAGATTTAAAGTGATTTTTAATATCTATATTGATTTATTAATTTAAAATATATTCCAAATTTGGAATCATCGTATTCAAAATATTTAATATATTCCATTTTATTTTTATGTATAATAAATAGTTACCTAAGTAAATGTTTGTCAGTACGGTATGGGTTAAAATGTATCACCTAGCTTTAAACTATGAGATTGGGATTAAAATATCAATATAATTTGTATAAATATAATTTTATTAATATATTTAATACCTTACATAATCTATCTACAATTTATTTACTTTTTTGGATACTTTCTTCATAAAATAAATTTATATTATTAGAATGATTAGAGTATTTAAAAGTGACCACTCCTCTCACCGATAAAATCAACCCCTCACCCCACAGCTTTTGTAAACTCCATGATAATTTTGGATGGAAAAATATCTACTAAATTCTTTCTCAAGACCATTAGTAATATAATATTGTTCTCGGTCTCACTAAAATACAAACCTAGGATGGATTAAAAAGATATCCTAATGTTGATATCAGATGACGATATAGTTGTGTTAACATTTTCAATCATGTGTCATTATTCATAACCAATTATAAGTATTATATATCCATAATAAAAAACATAAATATTATTATTATATTACAGAAATTTTATCATGTTGATGGAATAATAATCATCAACCATATTTACATCCATTTTATAATGGAAATATAACTCATGTGTAAATGCAGACTACCACCTCCATGAATGACATCTTTCATTTTTCATAAACACCATATATGGAGTGTTATTAATATTTATTTAGTGTATATTAATATCTATGATATAAATATTATTTTTTAAAGATAAATCATCATTTACTTATCTTTCTTCTCTTCCATTGAAAAATGTAAACATTACCCATTCATGCATACATTATATCACCTCTTGGATTATTGTATTTTATTATTCATAAAAAACATATACTATTAGATGTTTAATATTATTTATTTTTATAAATATGATATATTTTAATTTATTATATTTCTTCATGTGATGATATCATTACCAAAATGGATATATTGGAACTGTTGAAGGAAAACATGCATATCAGTTATCAACTTAATAAATTATTTTAACAATGAATTATGATTAAATTGTTGAAAATAATTTTTGAAAAATGGTACTAATAAATAAATATATAAGTTTTATTATTATATATATGAATAATAAATACAATTTTATTATATTGTATGTTGTAATGCATCTGATCATTTAAGAATCCATGGTGATGATTTATTTTCCAATGACAATTTTAATTGAGGTTATTTATGTTTAAATATCACCTGAGGGAGTTGTATAATATTTATACCTTAAAATCCATCTATATACAACTATTATGTATATTTATGTGGTTTTCAAGTATTATTTTCCATTTTTTCTTTCACTTTTATTCCAAAACACCCTAAATGACTGTTTATAAGAAAATACAAACATATTCATCCTTTTTAGTCAGGAATCCTTATATTCAATTTACATTATAATTATTTCCTTAAATAAATATTATGATTTATTTTTAATTTATTTTCAGAGGCCTATTTTTATAATCACATTCTTTGATTTCAAAATAAATCATCTTAATTTATTTCTAAATAATTAATTCTTCAAATTCATTTCCAATGTGTTAAAAATAGTTGTCTAATATTTTTTAGATGAAAAATTATTCGCATCATCATAACCATTATTAATTTTTTATCTTACATTATTATTATTATTGAATATCCAATGTAGTATCTAATTTGGTTATTTTGAATTTTTTAATTAAAATAACATGGTATTATTGTAATAAAACTCTTCAAATGAATTTCATTTCAATTTTGTTTAGATTTGTCTTCCACGTCAAATTTTAATACATAAGAATTAATTTTTTTTCAATATTACATAATTTTAAATTATATTATTAATATTATTTAATAATATACTATTTAAAATATTAAAGAGTTATATGAATGATTTAATTTTTTTAAAATAAGGTAAAAAATTTTGTCATAATGTTCATTTAATGATTCAATTCACATTCCATATATATTTTCAAAAATAAAAGGCTTTAATAAAAGAAAATTAATTCTTATAAATGAATGGCATTATTTTATCCCTTAGTAACATATGCTTTAAACATCAATTTTATTATATTTATTTATCCTCAAATCATTCACATCTTTGAATTTAGGTTTTGTATCACTATGTTTCATTATTTCAACATAATATGTCTCCATTATGTCCGTTCCTTTTATTCCATAAATATATTAAGTATCATTTCAATCATGAATATATTGTATACAAATTATTATATATGAATCTAATGGAATTATGATTATTTTGAATTTTATTTCATTGACTAGAGAAATATTGATGATTGATATATTTTATTCAGTACAAAAATTTATTAATTTAAAAGGTATATTATTTTTGTATTATGTTGTTATATTAGTACATGAGGATAGAATTGGTCATGTTTAAATGATGGTTAGGGTTTTTTATATCCCATAAATGAATACAGAAAGGTCTCATAAAACAATTAAGTTGACATGTGCAATTAATTATTATGGTATTAGGTGTATAATTAATAATTTAATGAATGTGACATAATTTAGGTCTCTAAAGTATGATTATATTATCTATAATTATGAATTCTATAATTATAAATTATTTGATTATTATCAATGTTATTATTGAGTTGTTATTTTCCAAGGATGGATTCCATTATAAATTTTTCCTTACAAGTATTGTTGATTGATTGATGTTTATAATTTATTATTTATGAATTATATATACATGATATATTTTTATATATACAATGCCTTTTTAGAATTATAAGTCCCATATTATCTATTATCATTTTACATAGTGTATAAAAGGGATATTTTAATATTATCCATGATGTACGTAAAAGAATACAAATATTTTGAAGAAGTTTACATGTTATGTTTTATGTTAAATTATGGAATTAATATTTGTATCTAGAATCCTAAAGAAGATAAACTATTTAGTTATATATTATAAAATCAATTTTATCTTATACTAATGTAATAAAATTAACACTAGCTATTGGTTAATAGTGTTGTATTTTTTATAGTTTTTATTAGAGAATGACTAATGGGTGACCATAAAACTAGATTATAGAAGAACATTGATTACCTTAGAATTGTGATAAATCCTTAGTATTATTGAATATCATTATGTTATATTGTAATTTTAATATTAGGGATAAATTTTTATTATGTTAAAAGATAACTAATAGTATTCCATTGTATAGATATTGTTTCTATTAGAGAGAATGAGAAATGTGTTAACACATATAACCAATATAGGGATTCCCTTTGAGATCAGTAAAACATGTATTTTTTATATCTGAATAGATTATGACTATATTAGAGAAATTTTATTTGGTAATGAACAATAACCAGACAAATATTGTGAAACATATTCCTTCACAACATAGTTCAACATTTTTGGATCATTTCATGTGCTATAATCATCAATAATTAAACACAACTACCAATCCATTGTTTTCTAATAAATGAATCTGGTCCTTCGAAATGATATTCCATGATTTGGGAAGTAATGACAAGGAGGGTTTTGTTTCAATAAGTTATTATTTATAGTGAGATGTTAATCAATGGTGGTCATTGATTTAAAATAGTAACAAAGAAAAAGTGATATAGATCATTAATGAAGAATTTTTAATGTTATATTCTTTTAAAAACACTTTACATTAGATAATAAATTTAATATATATAAAAGTAAATTTTATAATTTAAAATAGAAATAAAAATAATATGTAACTGAGTGTGGGAAAAAAATATAATAGATTACCCAAAAATGTCATAGACTGTATACATAATATAGAAAGGAAGACTAATTTATTCTTTGGTGGTCTTAAGACACAAACCCAATAGGAAGTATCATATAAAACCATTTCATCAAATGACTTAAAATATATATCATCCCATTATGAAATAGAAATATTTATCCTTATATTATATTTTTATTTCAAAAAATGAAATGAGAGGACAACTTAGTCCCACAAAAAATTTAATCTGTGGAAGAAGAAGAAATAAATGGAGGAATATAACATCTGATAATTGTAGAATGTAACACCTAAGAACTTTCATAAAGGGTATGAAAGTTGGCTAATATTTTAAATATTATGGTCATAAGGCTTAGAAATAAAATGAACAGAATGTAACATCTCAAATGTTTATAAAATATATATCACCCCAAGCTTCCCCGGTAAGCTTCCCTTTGAATAACACAATAGCATGTGTTATACGCAACTTCGAGTTCTAACACACCTCAACGAATCAAACTAGCCATTATGAATACTAACACCGTCTTTTTGAAATTTTATAAATTTTATCATTCAAAATGGACTTCATTTTTGGGTTTGGAATATTGAAATTATCTTATGGTGAATTTTTTTCTGAAAACCATCAATTTTTGATGAATAGTAAAAAACACTAAGTTCTTGTTCAAAACTAACATTTTATTTAAATAATTATTTATTTTATTTAAATTTATTTTAGGTAAAAATAGATATATAATACTGATATAAGTTTAATGTAATTCATTGGGGTCAGTTTATAATAATTTTAGATATATAAAAATTTCATTGATCTTTTTACCGTCTTTTACCCACCTCTTAGGAGCATTTTCCAATTTGAATAAAACTTAATTTTACCACTTATATGAGTTGAATTTCTAAAATATTAGAGACCCGGTTTATATCAGTATGTAAAATGTGGTTCAATAAGATAATATTAATTTTTGGTAAATAGTAACCTTTATTTTTATTTACCATGGTTAAAATTAAATAGGGCAATTAAGGGTAAAAATGAAAACATTATTACCCTAAAACATGTATTTATTTTATTGGATAAGTGAAATTCAACCCAAAAAAATTAGGAATAAAATATCATCATGTATTTCCACTTGGATTAGATAAGGACATTTATTATTATTTAATTCAAAGAAGTGGTAAAAGTGTTAAAATCAATGTTTAATAACTAAACCATTTTAATATAGGGTTATACACAAGATAAATTCGACTATAAATATTAATTATAAATTTAAAAAAATTTCCTACATAATGGTATTTTATTTATAAATTTTAGAAATTAAATATTTTATTTTATTTGTGGCACAATGATGATGTAGTAATTACCATATTAATGAAATATAAACATAATTGATATTATAAATACCCAAATAAAAGTAATTTGAGACATTTAATGAATTAAAATAATTTTATTGGTTAATATAAAATGTTAGGAAAGATAAAATGAATTTTTTTCGACGTAATAATGCTGTTATGAATGTAGGAAAAACAAAATACCAAACAATGTCAAAATTGACATAAAAGAGTTTTTAAAACAAATATTATATTATTAATTGGTATTCTATTCCAAAAAATATAAGGTTCAGATAAAGGGATTAAATAATATTATATAGGTCATTAATGAACTATTTGGTGTTATTTTGATGTTTATAGTAAGTTTATTAACCATATAATATAAAAATACATAGAGACTTCGTAAATGTCAAACTATTTAACTAAGTGTTAAATCTAAAAGATAAGCTTAATATAGTGGCCCAAACCTATCTAAAACCTATTTTTTGAGTGGTTTTAGACCCATACCCACCATACCCTTTAAATAATTAATTTTGGAGCCAATATAAACCGAACATGAATTTATTAGAAAATAATATTTCAATCTTTTCCTAAGGTGCCCCTCACCCCTCTTATAAAAGGGCACTTCCATTCTCTCAAATTCACATCTTCAAAGCGATTTGGATTAGTAAAACCCTTCCAAAACATCCTCCCAACTATACTCCTTTCATCCTAGAGGAATTATTTTGATCTTAAATCCAATCTATGGAGCCCTTTTGATCAAATCAAAAGAAAGAACCCGAAGAAGAGGGAAATATCTCACCACCTCTTTCAAGTTATTTTCTTCTTCCACATCCTCTTTCTTTGTTGTTTCCATTATAAAATAATAAATCCCATATCTTCTATATACTGTGATTTTATTATAAAAATTATACAACCATATTCACTATGTTATCCGTCCTATGAATAACATGTCACTATACGTGTGTACGTACGACTTACCGTCTCCACGTCGTGGTGTATTTGTTATTTGATACATTATTATTTTGATGGGTATAGTAATGATGTATAATTGATGTAAATAATTGATATAACAGTTTAATTATTTTTTATATATGAAATAACATCCATTTACTTGTGATTTTAATTTCAAAATAATGATATTGTTGCTCGTGCATACGTACAGATTACAGTCTCCACGAACGCGATGAGATTCATTACCCATCGTAATCATTCAAGAATAATTTTCATGTGATGATTAAAAATAATATTTTAAGAACTTAATATCATTCAGGACATGATTCAAATACACTCTATCCCTAACAATCATGGATTACATAACTAATATTATAAAGGAAAATGAATCAGTTAACAACTGAAACGAAGATACTACTAAAATATCATTAACAAATCAATATTGGAAGATCATATATGATATCATATTAATTTATACAGTTATTTTATAATTTAGTAAAAATTATTTCACCATTATACATGAGTTTAACCAACCCTCGGCCCATGATGAGTACAAGGTAAGGGTTAAATTCACAATCTCTATATTATCTGAGGTTATTTTTACGTAAGTATCTATTGGGACCTCTTTCTCATCCTCAACCATGTTTCTTAAATATGTATTCAAAAAATTTTTTTCTATTTATTAGTCTATGGTTTAATTTCATTTAGATCCTTGTTTGAATTTTTATAAATGGTTTGAAAGGAATATTCTATCGTTTTCCAAACAAGGAACCTTATGATCTTTTCGACAATATTAAGGTAAAAATGTTTTTTTAACTTATATGGCAGGTGTGTCTATTTTCCATCATTATAAAATTGTCAAAGCATACCTTACAAGATTATATGAATATTTTTAAAATAACTGTTTTATTTTAAAATTGTATAACTTTTAAATGATCTCAAAACAGAAAGATATATTACGCTAAAAATGGTTTTCATTTCATCTATGTTGACATCCTTTGATGTATTTTATGTTTATTTGAAGTTGATTTATTATAATAAAAAACAACCTTATTGAATTGAAGGTTTTGTGATATGTTTTATTGTGGATGTGTTATTTTTATTCCATTCATGGTTTATGGATAAATTATTGACATTTTTTGTTCTAGTTTTAATATGAATGTTTATGTTAATTTTAAAAAATTTCATATGAGGAATGCATTAGAATTAGTAACTGATTGGTGGATCCTGATATATCTCCTCAATGAATCGGTAGACTCATTAGACAAACTAGTTTCTTGGCACAAGGCCTTAACAAAATCTTATTTTTAGTCTTGGCACAAAGCCTTGACTATGTGGTTATTAAGTCTAGCATTATGCATTCCATCATTATGAATGTGGCTATTGATATTACATTTGAGTATTAAACTACTAGAATATCCATGCGAGTAAGTAAATGGCGTTATTTTGATTTATATTTTCAATATTATGATGAAGTTTATGTTGAAAATGCTTTATTTCTAGTTTTATACATTTCCTTAAATGTTTATTCTTATTTATGAAAGTTTCTGCAATATTGTTATCCTTACTGGGCATCAGAGCTCACCCCTTTCTATGTTTTATTTTTCTGAGGATGTGAAAAAGTGTATTACGAATGACCTATAGGGATAGTCTATGAGATCTCAGTATTTTCTATTGAAACAATGTTATTGTAGTTTTCCATTTTATAATGTAATGTAAACCTTATAAATGTATCTTGAACTTCCAAGGCTACTATACTAATCGGTCTTTCGAGATATGGTATTTTGTGATCATTCCAATGACACGTAATAGTGCACCGACTCTAGGCTTCTGGGGTAGGGGCGTTACAGTTGGTATCAGAGGAAGTTTAGTTCAAACCTTACATGCTAGATTGAGAAAAACTCTTATTAGAGGACAGTATCCTAAGATAGAATTCGAGGATTGGTATAGAAGAACTTCCTATAATTTTTGTACTGTATAGATTTTTTGAGTTTTCAAAAAAAAAATTAAACCCCTATCTATATACGAGAAGGTACAGGTGGCTCTTGCACATGTGTTCCTAGGGGTAAAACACGAAAACCCTACTTTGAGCTAGACTCGAATGGGAACGGGTGCACGACAACGTGCCTTGATTCACTCTTGGTTATGACACTCCCATGGTATATGCTTAAGATAATACACATTTCCTTTACAAACCATTATGAATGATTTATGAGTATATAACTCCTCAAGGAAAACATTTTTTTATGATTATGGATTATATATATATAATGTTCAATTTATGTTATGTATTTTATATGTTCGGAATTATGTATTGTGATTCATTAACTAATGTATTGTATGACATTGTTTAGAAATGGGGTCTAGTGGAAGTAATGGAAACCATATTAATTCACACACTCAATGTAGGGATTTCCCTCCTGATCAAGATAATTATAGTTGAGCTGGTGATACAATTGGTGCTGATCAGCTTATCATTATACTGGGACAACTTACTTAGGTTATGAATAATAACCTTACCCATATGGAGAGCCCTGATCTACAACATGGAGGATCAATGTTATATCACTTCATGAGGAAACAACCACAAACATTTAATGGGTGCACAAATCCATTAGTATCTGAGCAGTGGATCAATTCCATAGTGAAAATATTCCACTCCATGGGGAGTAGCAAAAGGGAAAATGTTTTCAGGGTAGTTTACCACCTCACTGGAGATGCTGATCAATGGTGGTCATTGATTCATAAAACGAATGAATATGATGAAGTATAAAATAAGGAATGAAGGGTGTTTAAAAAAAATTTATTAGAAACATACATTCTTCTTGACCATGAAGAAGATATGGAAGAACAATTACTGAGTATGAGGTAAAAGGATGATGGGAATGTCGCAAATTAAGAAGCTAACATTACCATGTTAGTGAGTCATATTGCAGATTGTATATATAAAACAATAAGTAATATTAATCGTTTCATTGATGGGATAAAACCATTTCTCCATCGAGCATTACTCTCACAATCCTTCTCATCATACGAAGATATTGTCTCATGTGCTATCAAGACAAAAAAATAATTTTCTATGTCTTACAGACTTAAAGAAGGGAAAGAGAAGAATAGATCTGTTGAACACTCTGGAAATGGAAATAAAGGGAAGAATGGAAAATTTGAATATCCATCCTACAGTAAATGTGGGAAAAAACACCCTGGTACTTGTCTGAAGGGAATGGGAGTCTGTTACAAGTGTGGGGAAAAGGACACCAAGCTCATGATTGAAAAGGGAAGAAAGAGGTCTTCAATGTTGAATGCTAAAATTGTAGAGAAAATGGGAATTATGAAAATGAATGTCTTAAGAGTCAGGGAAGCTTTCCTTAGGAAATTCCAAGGGATAAAGGCTCAGCTTATGCTATCACTACTGCTGAGGTTGATGCTCCTAAATACATAATGGCAGGTAATTTAATGGTTTATTCATGTTTAGAAAATGTTTTATTTGATTCTGGATGATTTAATTATTTCATATCTTCCCATTTTTCTAAGAAAATTAGATATTTACAATTTTATTTAACAATGAATTTTTCAGTAAAAACTACTAAGGGAAGTATTATTGTAATAAAGTTTTGTGAATCAGTGCCCATTAGGTCATAAAATGTTCTTTTTATGCTGATCTCATCATCATACCAATGATTGAATTTGATATAATCCTTGGTATGGATTGGCTTTTGGACCATGATGCGAAAATTTATTGTAAGAAGAAGGAGGTTACAATTCTCGATTATTATATGAAGTAACATATCTTTAGAGTAGAAATGTCACCACCTAATTCTTATATAGATCCACCCCCAGTAGCTCATCTAAATTCAATTATATGGGACGAAGAGAATGAAAAACTGTAGCTGTGGAAAATAATGTTGAAATAGAGTATGTACCTATTGTAAAAGAATATGTTGATGTGTTTCCAGAAGATTTACCTAGACATCATCTGGAACAATAAATTGAGTTTTCCATTGACTTAATTACGGGTCCAAGGCCCATATCAAAGACCCCATATAGAATGACCACTATGGAAATAGTGAAACTAAAGAAACAACTAGGGGAATTCAATAATAAGAGATTTATTTTCCGTAGTGTTTCTCCATGGGGAGCCCTTGTCCTTTTTGTTAATAATAAAGACAAGTCTATGAGGATGTGCATTGACTAGAGGGAGATCAGTGTTATAAAAATAAAAAAAATGTATCCCCTACCTCACATTGATGATTTATTCGACCAACCTCACAGAGCTCAATAATTTTAAAAGATTGACCTTCGATCTGGATATCATCAGTTGTGTGTGAAGAATGATGACATTCCAAAAATATCATTTCAAACAAGATACGGGCATTATGAGTTTACAGTAATGCCTTTTGGATGGACTAATACACCCTCTATCTTCCTGAATCTAATGAATAGAGTTTTCGAGGAATATCTTGATGACAATGTAGTGGTATTTATTAATGATATTTTGGTCTACTAAAAAAGCTATGAAGATCATGAAAATGACTTGATTATTATTCTAAAGACTCTTATAAGACATGAATTATATTGGAAGATTAGCAAGTGTGAATTCTGGTTTCAGAAGATTTCATTTCTTGGCCATATTTTCCCTATGGAAGGAATCTCTATTGACCCTTCTAAGACCAAGGGAAACCATGAATGGCCAACACCAATGAGTATAACAGATGTACACAGTTTTATTGGTTTGGCAGGTTATTTTCAGCATTTTATCCAAATTTTTTCTCAATTGTCTAACCCATCAACGAAGATCACACGTAAAGGGGTTAAATATGTTTGGACAAAATAATGTTGGGAATGTTATGAATAATTAAAGATAAGATTATTCATTTCTCTTATCTTGACTCTACCAGAGGGGAATGATGGATTTGTTATTTATAATGATACATCAAAGAAAGGACTTGGTTATGTCCTATTGCAGAATGATAGGGTTATTGCCTATGAACCACTACAACTAATAATTCATGTTAAAAACTATCCTACTCATGATTTGGAGTTAGCAGTTATAATATTTTCTTTGATGATATGAAGATATTATCTATATGGTAAAAAATGTGAGGTATATACCGATCACAAGAGTTTGAAGTATATTTTATCATAGAAAGAACTTAATATGAGGAAAAAGAGATGGATTTAACAACTCATGGATTATGATTTCACCATACACTACCATCCGGTGAAGGAAAATAAAGTGGCATATGCTTTGAGATGAAAGGATAATGGAGTTCTGAACAATATGAGAGTTGAAATGGATCTTATATATAATTATCTAGTAAAGTTGGACATGGGGATAAACATGGAAGGTGAATAATCAATATTTTTTTCAAATGGTTGCTAAAACATCTTTACTAGAAATTATAAACAGTTCTTAGACTGATGATGAAGAGTTTAAAAATAAGATTAAAGATGTGGATGATTGTAGGTTGAGTGAATTTGTGTGTGAATATGGAATTTTGAGATTTGGAAAGAGATTTTGTGTTCCTGATATATTTGATCTAAAAAGGGAATTGTTGGATGATTCTCATAGTTCCAATATCTTTATATATCGTAGTAGCATGAATATGTATAGTGTTTTGAATGAACAATTTTGTTGGGACAACATGAAGAGGGAGATTGCTAATTTTTTATCAAGATTTATGGTTTGTCAACAAGTGAAAGCTAGAAGGAAACAACCTCAAGGAGTCACGAAACCTCTTCCCACTTCTGAGTGGAAATGGGATAATATTATGATGGACATTGTCATGGGACTACCAAAGACTCCTAGCTGGAATGACGTAATATGGGTAATTGTTGATCATCTTACCAAGTCAGCACATTTTATTTCTATAAGAGAGGATTTACTACTTGAACTTCTAACAAGACAATATATTAATAATCATTTGAGACTTCATGGAGTACCCCTATAGATTTTTTCTGATCCTGATCCATGTTTTATATCAAGATTCTGGAAGAGTATTCAGATAGCCCGTGATAATAAACATGGTTTGAGCATTGCCTACCACCCCCATACTGATGGATAATCAGAACGGACTATTCAAACCTTAGAATACATGTTGATATCATGCTCACATGACTTTCAAGGTACATGGGATCAATATTTACATCTGGTAGAATATTTCTATAACAATAACTTCCATTCAAGTATTAAGATGAAACCATATGAAGTGTTATACAGAAAGAGTTGTCGCACACCAACCTGTTGGGACGATGGTGGTGAAAGAAAACTCATAGGCCCAGAACTTGAGGATGAAATGATGGAAATGTTAAAGGCTATACAAACCCAAATCAAAGCATATCAAAGTAGGGAGAAGAGCTATGCCGATAACTGATAGAAGGATTTGGAATTTCAGGCAGGAGATAATGTTTAAATGAAGGTATCTCCTTGGAAGGTGTTATAAATTTCAATAAGAAGGGAAAATTATGTCCCAGATACATTAGACCTTTCGATATTCTAGAACGAATTGGGGTTGTAACTTACAATTTTGAAATTCTGCCAAGTCTCTCCAAAGTTCACGCTGTGTTATACATATCACTGTTGAGAGAATACAAACCTAACCCAATGAATGTACTCACCTTTGAAGAATTTGAACTAGAACTTGATTTTTATTATTACAAAGATCCTTTCAAGGTTCTTGATACAAGGGAACAAGTGTGGAGAAATCGGATGACTCGCCTGGTAAAATTTCTATGGAGAAACCATAAGATGGAAGAGGAATTGTGGGAACCTGAGGAACATATGACAAAGAACCACTTGAGTCTTCTTATACAGTAATATTTTAGAAATTTTGAGGACGAAATTATTTGAAGGAGGGGAGAATTTAACACCTTAAGCTTCCACGGTACGCTTCTCTTTGAATAATACAATAGTTTGTGTTGTACGCAACTTCAAGTTCTAACACACCACAACCAATCAAACAAGCCCTTATAAATAGTAATATCAACTTTTAAAAATTTTAAAGATTTTATCATTCAAAATGGACTTAATTTTGGGGTTAGGAATATAGAAATTAGCTTAGGGTGATTTTCTGGTATTTTTCTGAAAACATTCAATTTTTGATGAATAGTAAAAAAACTAAGTTATTGTTCACAACTGACTTTTTATTTAAATAATTATTTATTTTATTTAAATTTATATGAGGTCAAAATATATACATAATACCTATATAAGTCTAATGTAATTCATTAGAGTCAGTTTAAAATAATTTTAGATATATAAAAATTTCATTGATCTTTTTACCGTCTTTTACCCATCTCCTAGGAGCATTAGCCAATTTTTATAAAAACTAATTTTACCGCTTCTGTGAGTTGAACTTCAAAAATATGAGATACACGGTTGATATCATTAAGTAAAATGTGGTTCAATAAGATGAAAATAATTTTTGGTAAATAGTAACATTTTACTTTTATTTACCACGGTTAAAAGTAAATAGGGTAATTAAGGGTAAAAATGATGTTATTATTACCCTAACACATGTCCTAATTATATTTTATAAGTGTAATTTGACCAAAAAAAACATAGGAATAAAATATGTCCCCTTAGGTACACTTGGAATAGATTAGGACATTTATTATTATTTAATTCAAAAAATAGTTAAAAGTGTTAAAATCAATGTTTAATAACTAAACCATTTTTAATATAGGTTTATACATAAGATAAATTCGACTATAAATATTAATTAGAAATATAAAAAGATTTAGTACATATTGGTATTTTTTTAATAATTTTTATAAATTAAATAATTTAATTAATTTATGACACAATGATGATGCTTTAATTACATTGTTAATGAAATATTAAAATAATTGATATTATAAATACCCAAATAAATGTAATTTGAGACTTTTTATGAATTAGACTAATTTTTTAGGTTAATATGACATGTAATGGTTGATTTGATGTTTTTTTGTAATAATAATGATGTTATGTATTTATAAAAAAACAAAATACCAATTTTGTCAAAATAGACATAAAAGAGTTTTTAAAACAAATATTATATTATTAATTGGTATTCTATTCCAAAAAATATAAGGTTCATCAAAAGGGACTTAATACTATCATATATGCCTTTAATGAACCACTTGGGGTTATTTTTGTTGTTTATAGTATGTTTATTAACTATATAATATAAAAATACAAAGAGACATGTAAATGTCAAACTGTTTAACAAAGAGTTAAATCTAATAGAAAAGGTTAATATAATGACCCAAACCAATAAAAAACCGATTGGTTGAGTGGTTTTCAACCCATAACAACCTTATCCTTAAAATATTTCATTTTTAAACCATTATAAATGGAACACAATTCTATTATAAAATAATATTTTAATCTTTTCCTATGGTGCCCCTCACCCCTCTTATAAAAGGGATATTCTCCTCTCAAATTCATACCTCCAAAGCCATTTTTCTCAGCCATCCCCTACCCAAATATCCCCCCAACTATCCTCTATTTATCCTAGAGGCCTTATTTTGATCAGAAATCCATCCTATGGATCCCTTTTGATCAAATCAAATGGAAGAACCCGGAGAAGAGGTAAATATCTCACCGCCTCTTTCAAGTTATTTTCTTCCTCCACTTCCTCTTTCACAGTTCTTTCCTTTATAAAATAATAACTCCAGTATCTTCTATATACTTTGATATTGTTATAAAAATTGTACAACCATATTCATTATGTTGCTCATCCTATGAATAACATGTCACCATACATGCGTACGTACGGGATACCGTCTCCACATCATGATGTAGTTGTTATTCAATACATTATTATTAGGATGTGTATAATAATGACAAATAATTGATGTAAATAATAGATATTCTATGTTAATTATTCTGGGTATATGATATACAATCCATTTACTTATGATATTAATTACAAAATAATGATATTGTCGCTCGTGCGTGCATATGGATTACCATCTCCATGAACACGATGAGAATCATTCACCATCGTAATCATTCACGAATAATTTTCTTGTAATTATTAAAAATAATATTTAATGAAATTAATATCATTATAGATATGAATAAAATACACTCTATCCATAATAATCATGGCTTACGTAACTATGCATATAAAAGAAAACAAATCAGTTAACAACTGAAATGATGATATTACTATAATATCATTAACAAATCAATATTGGAATATCATATATGATATCATATTAATTTATATAGTTCTTGTATAATTTAATAAGAATTTTTTCACTATTATACATGAGTTTAACCTAACCTCAACCAAGGAAAATTACAATGTAATGGTTAATTTCACAATCCCTTTATTATCTAAGGTTTTTTTATGTAAGTATCTACTGGGACCTCTTTATCAACCACATTAATGTTTTTTAAAAATGGATTCCAAAACATTTTTAATATTTACTTTACTATGGTTTAATATCATTTATACCCTTTCATGACTTTTTATAAATGGGTTGAAAATAATCTTTCTGTTGTTTTTCAAATAAGGTACCTTATGACCTTTTTAGAAAAAAATTAAGGTAAGAATGTTTTTTAAATTATATGGTGGGTGCATCTATTTTCCATTATTATAACATCATAAAATATTCCCTTAAAATCTTATATGAATATTTTCAAAATAAATGTTCTCTTTCATAACAATAGTAATTTTAAATTATTTCCAAATTTAAAGAGATATTTCTCTAAAAAAAGGTTTTGATTTCATATATATAAACATCATTTGATGTATTTTTAGTTTATTTGAAGTTGATTTATTATGATACAAAACATCAATATTGTATTGAAGGTTTTGTCATATGTTTGACTGTGGATTTGTAATTTTTATACCATTCATGGTTTATGAATAAAGTATTGACATTTCGTATGCTAGTTTTAATAAGAATGTTTATTTTATGTTTAAACCTTTTCATATGAGGAATGCATTGGACTTAATAAGTGATGGGTGGAGCCCGCTACAGCTCCATGATGCATTGATAGGTCTCATGAGAAAAACTAGTGTCTTGGCACAAGAACTTGACTGAATCTTTTTTGTATTCTTGGCACTTGGCCTTGACTTTGTGGTTATGAAGTCTGGCATTATGCATTCCATCATTATGAAAGTGGTTATTGATATTACATTTGATTATTCGACTAGTAGAATATCCATGTGAGTAAGTAAATCGCATTATTTAGATTTATATTTTCCATATTATAATAAAGTTTAGGTTGAATAGGATTTTGTATTAGTTTTATACATTTCTTTAAATGGTTATGATTATTTATGAATGTTTTCACTATATTGTTAACCTTACGGAACATATGAGCTCACCCCATTCTGTGGTTTATTATTCCCAGGATGTGAAGAAGTATATTATGACTGACCAGATTGGATAGTCTAGGGGATCATAGTTTTTCCTATGGAAACTATGTTTTTATAGTTTTCCATTTTATGATGTAATGTAAACCTTATGAATGTATCTATTACTTACAAGGCTACTAAACTAATTGGTCTTTCAAGACATGATGTTTTCTGATCATGCCAATGATACATAATAATGCACCGACTCTGGGCTTGGGGGGTTGGGGAGTTACAAAATATGTTATTTAAAATTATTTAAATTATTTAATAGAATGATTTAACCATAAATCAAGGTTTATATTCACACATTGAACACCATTTGTACCTTTTATTCCAAGGAAAATTGAGTTCATTTTAGGACTTCTGTTACACACAAACCCGAGACTTACCAGACAACATCATAATACTAATATTATTTATTAAACATAATAATTATCACCATGATGTGTGAATTAAATAAATTAATATGATTTCCTATATTATGATATATGATTTTAAAAATATTTATAAAATTAATTCAATTTTACCAAATAATTTTAAATTAAAATAAAATCCAAATGAATATAAATGGTTTGTTTTTTAAAAAAAATTAATTTTATGTCTAGAAACAGATTCTATCATAATAATTTTAATAAATCAATATTAGCGATAGATATTAATTAAATTTATATTCTATATATCTAATGAGACATTTTTAAATTTATCCAATAATTTTTATACAAGTAGGATAAGAAAAAATCTAATTTTAATACTAATAGGTTGTATATTTTTTTAAAAAAAGTTTTACAGTATGGAAATGTAGAACCCAGTTTAAATCCAAATTTAAAACTTATATAGTTTTATATTAAAATATATTAATATTTTTTGAAGTTATAATATTAAAATTTACATTGGGAGAATTTTTTATATTTTTATATGAAAATTGATATTTTTATGAATAGTCAATGACACCGAATTTTCATTAAACTCATCTGTTTGTCCTAAATAATTTATAGAGATATATTATATTTTTAATTTGATTGAATGTATAATTATATATTAATTTATATAAATCAATACATTTTAGGTAATTTATCTCACATTCATAGTGATTATATATATATTTATAATATTAGAAATTGTTAGAATATTTTCACATCAAATAAGAGCTTTATCGAACCCTATGTTGGATTAATTTTAAATTAATTTCATCCACCTAACTAATTAGAAATTGGAAAAATGGAATATATATTTTAAAAAATAATAATTTATAACATATAATATAGAGAAATTTGTATTTAAATAATATATTATTGAATGTAATAATAATTAATTTCATTGATTAAGGTAAAACTACTTTACATTGTTGTTAAACATGATTATCAAGTGGATAAATTACCTAGAAACATGTCGAAAACTGATTTTATAGAAATTATTCTTCCCTATAACCACTTTAATTTAAATGGTTTCTGTATTTACGGAACATTATTTAAGGTAGATATGTCAACAGTGTTTACTTTTTAATATTTACCAGAATATCACTCCCTTATCCAGTATAAAAATTCACTGAGGCTACCCCATTTAAAAATAACATTCAAGAACATTGGATCATCTAAACCCTACCTAAATAATCTCTTAAATTCTATAAAATCACCCTAGATTCCTCAATTTTTTAATAAATCCATCCAATTAATCTCTTTCGGGTAAACCAAAAGGAGTTACACGAAGAAGATGTAACATTATACAACATGTATTTATGTTTTTTATTTATACACCTATTAAAGTATTCTTATTGCATGACTATATAATAAAATCAGAATCCTTAATATAATTATATTTTTTAATTATATGGGTCTAATATACACTTAATAAAACATTATAAAATGGGTAATGGAATTATCATTCAAATGTATAGCAGACTACTGCCCTGTGAAAATATTATGTTCATTTTTCCATTAACTCCTATAATGGTTGGTAATTATGATAAAATCAGAAATATATATATATATATATGATATTTATTTAATATTTATACTTATGTAATTTTTATATAATGAGTAACTTTATGCTTTTCATTTAGTATATATATTATAAGATATTTTCTGACATGTGGACTACTGCCTTCTCAAAGCGTTGTGATACATTCCAACATTTCATGGAATGTGTTATATATGAGTTTAAAAAATGTTATATAAATGAAATATCTTTTATTTTAATGAAATAATTACCTTTGTTGGAGTATAATATATCATTTTTACTACCCTTTTCACACACTAAGAAAAAATAACGTCTTTCGTAAATGTGTGGACTACCGCCTCGTCACCGGGATGTGATTCCATTTAAGTCATAGAAAATTTACATATAATTATATAATATAAAATAACATGGTATTTATAATATAATTATTTTTCTATGATGATAAATGTTACTTACCTTTTTTCATAATGGTCATAGAAAAATGATAGCATTCCTCATGCATATGTACGACCTACCATCAACATTATTTCAACATTGGATTATTTTTCATAATAATAATTCATGATTTGTTCTGAAAGAACAATAAATATATAAATAGGATAATTATTTATTCATTATTATATTTGTTATTTTTTAATAATTAACCTATTGACCATTCTTGACGTACCAATGTTGTTTTTGACATGAAAACTGAATATGGTCAAAACATACAACTTAAACATTATTGACGAAGAAGCTTTATATATCATGGTTGTAAGTGAAATAAAAGTAACAATAAATATCAAAAAAAGTTATTAAGAATTTATATAATTAAAAAAAAATATTATTCAGGATGATAGAGTAAAAAAAGACAAATCAAAATCACGGTAAGGGGTTTTATATCAACATACATTTTGTTGAGATATATTTTTTATTATGAACAAAGATACTTTTATATGGTCTATATAACACCCTATTTCAAGTTATATCTTAAATTTTAATTATTTAATGATATCAAAAGATTCTATTTATTCCATTCTTTCATGGGGATGAAAATTCAACATTTACTCAAGTAGTAAGGTATTTTTTATCTAAATTAACATTCAATGGATTAAACATATATTTCATTGCTTATGATATTCCAATAATATGTTAAAAATGACCTATATCATTATTATTTTGTGTTAACAGTTTTATTTTTTTGGATTTAGATTTTTTACACCTAATTATTTAATGGATTTACTCTAACTCCAATGTTCCAATCTTTGTAAGGGATTTTTATCTAACTTCTTTACATCTAATAGATAAATGTAATATTCACCACTTATTTAATTTTTTGTGGTGTATAAACAACCCCTTTTGATATATAATATTTTTATTTATTTTAACATCATGGTATTTAAATGTTTCATTTTATGATTATTATTTTTAGGGTCCATTGTTTAGATTTTACCACAATTTTTAGGGTATTTCTAATCTCACTTTTGTTTCTATGAGAATTAATTTATATGTCCCCAATTATTTTTGGTTTGTGATATATAT
This sequence comes from Viscum album, assembly GCA_963277665.1. Lineage (NCBI taxonomy): Eukaryota > Viridiplantae > Streptophyta > Magnoliopsida > Santalales > Viscaceae > Viscum > Viscum album. Next base: position 1,898,696,628 of record OY728132.1, on the reverse strand, counting down.
AATACCAATTAATTTATTTTATGATTATTATAGTAAAATTAATGACTTTTGAAACTTCCATTTAAGTATCTCCTTTTTTCTGTTTATTGGTTTCAAAGTTACCAAATAGGTAATAGTCTTTTTTTCACAATTTCCCTTTTTTGAGACATTTGTAATGTTTTACAAAAATCTTATTTTTTGAGTTGTATGTACTACTGATTTTCCATGTGTACCATTAATTTACTTATTCTAATGATATTAAATGTTTTCTATTTATTTTGTTTTTTCATGGAGATTATGATTCAAAAATTTTAAAGTGGTATGAAACACTTTAGAATGTTTTATGATTATTTTCCCCATGACTAATTTTAATGAACATTTAAGGGAATTTATATTAATCAACAAAATAATACCTTGTTGTTAATTATCCTACCCTAGGGATATTTTTTTATAACATCCTAATTTTTTCATCTAAGGAATTATTATTTTTATGTATTCTATTTCAATATGTTGCCTTTTTAAAATTCAAATAGATTGTTATTGAACTCATTTAATCATTGGGTTTATCATATTCATTTAATATTTATATAGAACCAATTTATTTCCCATGGGTTAATCATGTTTGGAATATATTTGTTTTCAAACCATTTCATTTCCATGGGTCAATAATTTTTCAAAGAGATTACTATGGAGGGATTATTTTCACAATCTATCCATGTATCAGAGATATATTTTTTGGTTCCCATTTTTCCCATGGTTTAATCATGTTCCAAATGGATTTTCATTAAAATAATTTATTTTAAATGGATTATTCATTTTCTAAATATATTGTTATGAAACCCATTTCATTTCTATGGTTTAAACAATTTATAATGAGATTTTTTAGAGAAACAATATCTTTTCCAAGGGTTAGTAATATTTCAAATAGATTTTTATAGATTACATTTCCTTTAAATAGGATGAAAATTATTTGAATAAATTGTTTTGGAACCCATTTATATTATAAGGGATAATATTATTTTTAATATATATTCATTTAACACATTTATGTTCCATGTGTTATTCATATTATAAAATATTTTTTTTGTTCCCATTTCTTTTCCATGGGAAAATCATGTTTCTTAAGAATATTTTTGAAAGCCATTTCTGTTCCATGTGTTAATCAGTTTTCCAAGAGATTGTTATGGAAACCATTATGTTTCCATAGGTTAACCATTATTCAAATATATTGTTATAGTACCTATTTATCATCTATATTTTATTTATAATTTTTAAAAGAACAATGAGTTTTTAAATGAGTATTGATTAATTATATAGGTATTCGGTTCTTGGATGTTATAAATGATATTTTGGCCCATATATAGGTGGGTGATTAATTTAAAGATTTTAAGATAGTTTCTTCTAGATAGTAGTCTAATTCATTGGGTACCCCAATTATGGATGTAAATAATATTTCTAATTCCATTTGTAAGGTTTCTGTAAGTGTTCGGTAAGGGTTATATGAGATGGTGTTCTGAGATACCAAAATCTTTTATATATTCTTCTTATGAGTTTTTTATGATTATTTTGAGTATTATTGATATCACATGGCTCATGATTATCAGTTCTATGACTATTTTCTTTTTAATTACTTATATAATTTAAGGTTTAATGATACAGGTATTGATATATATGAATATTAATGTGATATAAAAATTTATTTTTATTCTATCATCACACTCCTATGGTATTCTAATTCTAAATGATGAAATTCAGTTTATAATGCTTACGTTTTTCCTTACTAGGTATTTTAGTTAACCCTTGATATGATTATTTTTACATAGGTAAAAAATAAGTTTATGGAATGATTAATATATAAATTTGTTTCAAAAGGATTATGTTTAGGACCTATTATTAAATGGGAAAAGTTGGATTAAATGGGTGAAATGTTCATTTGAGAACTTGTGAATTGTTCATATAGTAGTTTTTTTAATTGTATAAAAATGTAAAACTAAAAGACCCTAAATAATTTATGAGATCCACGTATTCCTTTTGAGTATGAATGGTTTTGTTTAAATAATTTGGTTAGAATTATTGGCATTATAGGTGGAAATGTAATGATAAGGATTTCAGTATGGGATCCTGGAGTGTGGGCTTTGGGTTGTTATAGTTGTTATCAATGGGTAGTTTAGATAAATTCGGTGATTAAAATATTTTCATATGAGTATATATTAAGAGATAGGGAAACAATCATAAAATTATAACCTAAAAGATTATCATAAGTTCAAAGTCATTACACACAATGGATGAGGTATTTTTATCGTAATAATTTTGCGGTTATAAAGGACAATTTTAGTGACATTTTATAAGGTTTATATATATATAATACTTTAGTTTATGTGAAATATTAATTTAGTTTTTTCACCAACAATATTAATGTATCTATAACCTTTACGGATTATTTGATTTTCATATTGAGGTAATTATGGTAACACAAGTGTAATCATATAGATAACCACATTATTGAAAAGTTATTTAGTTACTAATTGATTAATTTTACTTAATAATAATATAGGAATATTTTGGTCTTGAAATATGGAAGGTATGAGATAAAACATGATTTTTATACACACATTAACGTTTATTTTATTAAAATTATTTGGGATATAGGGCATGAAATGAATTATTTTCCCAATTTCTCTATTAATATTAAATTATGAAGTCTATTTTGTCATATAGAGGTTTATTCATTTTTGGAATTATCCTAATTTTTTGTAACCACATTGTTTGTTTAATTTTTAAATATATGTAGAATATCTGGACTTTCCTTTTTAAGTTAAATGTCCTTTAATTTTCGATTATATTTCTTTTGGTTTTAATAATTGAACTTTAATACAAATTAGTTGGAGAAAAACGAAAGAATGCGGTAATAGACGAAATTAACGTGTAAGATAAGTATATTTCCTTATTTTATCATTTTAAATGGGGAATTAAATCCTTTAACATTATAAAAAAGTATCCTGAAATTAAATTATACCCTATTAATGTATTTTGAAATAATATCACTAATATTTTTCACACCTATTTGGTTTTTGGTTTATTCATCATTGAATTCCTCTTGTCCATGTTCCCTATCACTCTTTATGGGTCCATGTGAATTAGTTTTCCTTTCCAAATCATCTCTTAATTTCCCAAAAATGGTATCCCTATGTTGAATAATATTTATGTGTAACTTAATGTGACTTATTTTCATTGATATTACCTTTTTAAGAGTATACTTTATTAACACAACATATGAACTGAGTATCATTATATTATTTCTTAAAAAATAATCTTATGATAAAAAGATGAATTTCAATGATGAAATTTATTTTATGGTGGGTAAGACGTAATAAACAAAAATTTTATGAAATAAATTATTTAAAATTAAATTAAATTAATAAATAGATTTCATTACATTAAATAAATGATTTATAATGCATCAAATAAAACACCATTTTTATATTTTGTTTCATAAAACATCAAGCTCTTTTTATCACTTATGTTACAAACAAGCCCATGTCTTAATAGACAATAATAAATAGTTAATATTAATTATTTTACATAATGGTTATCACATAGTTATTAGAATTATGGGAATTAATGTGATTAAATAAATAATGAAATCATAGTTTACACAAGTTTATAAAATATATTCACTTGTAATAAATAAATAATAAATGAAGGAAATGAAAAATTGAATATAAAAGATGTGTTTTTTATGAAAAATATTCATATGAGAAGAAGAGAATTTTGTATTAATAAATAATATTAATTAATATTAGTTACAAATATTAATGAAATATATTTGATATATATATTTTTTTTTTTTAAATTACTTCAATATGTTTTATTGGTTTAAGATAAAAATAAATCCAATGTTAAGCTTAAAAATTTGTATATTTTTAAAAGGATGTTTTACTACCTTTTAATGGGAAACCTATTTTAAATATATTTTATGATTTTGTTATAATTCTTATTATGAAAAAGGGAACTTTTTTTGAAATTTTAATATCAAAATTTATTTTCGGATGAATTTTGGGTATTTTTCAAAGAACTTTCTTATTTTGATGAATAGTGAATGACAAAAAATTTTAATTGAAAACAACTTTTATGTCTGAATAATTTATAGTGTTAGATTATATTTTTTAAAGTATAAATAGATAAGTATTTAAAAATTTAATATAAATTAGATAATTGGAATCATTTTTATTGTGATGTTAGATATAAAAAATTAATAAAATTTTGAACATTTTAACATTAAAAATCTATTTTGTCTTTAATTCTGCGAGATTAATGTTAACTTATTTTCTCCCACATCTTTGATTGTAATTTGGGAAATTTGGTTCAAATATTTTTAAATATAATAATTTGTAGTCTCTAATTACTTCAATATTGTTTTGAAGAAAATATTATTTAATGTAATTATAATTAATTATAATAATAAAGCTAAAAATGAGTTTACATAGTGGTTAAACGTTAATATTATATGGCCAAATGAGTTCAAAATTTTAAAAAAATCTATTTGATGTAAATTATTCGATCAAAATACATTTTTTATTGAATTGGGATGAATATTTCAGGAAAATTATCATATGGATACATCTAAACAGTGATCACCTTTTTATAGTTAGAAGAATGCCAACATCATCAACTATAAAAAGGAAGTCACCCTACCCCATTTATTTCCAACTATAATGTACTTTATCTCACCCTACTTACTAAAAAATAATTTTATAATATCCTTAAATTAAACTAGAGTCCAAAATTTTGGTAAAAACCAATCCAATGAATCCCTTTGTTATAATTTAATGAATTTAATGGAAAATGAGGTTACACACATCAACATGATTTTTTTTAATTTATTTGCACACACATTAATTTATCATTGTTAAATTATTATATAATATGATAAATATTATGAATATAATGATTTTATTTGCACACACATTCGTGTGGACGGTGATGTACCGCCTCATGAAATGATGTCATTAATTTTTACTTTTCCAAATATCATGTTTGGTAATTAGGATATACAAAATTTATTTTTGTTTTATATATGTTATTTTTAATATCTTAATACTTATATAATTTTTATATAACACATAGTTTTATTAATTCCATTTTATGTATATATGATAACATCGTTTAGGGATATGTGGACTACTTCCTCCTCAAAGAGATTTGAGACATTCACACATTACATAGAATATATTAAGAATGGGTTTAATATAAACATGTGATATAAATCAAATTTATATGATATTAATTAAATAATTATCTATCTTGAATTATAATATATCTATTTCATAATTACCCTTTTAAGACACTAATTTTTTTGATAACATTGTTTATGGACATATGGACAACCATGACCTTGATGCGATGTGATTCATTATAAATATTATGAAATATACATATAAGTATATATGATTAGATAATATTTTATTAAATATATAATTTTCAGTCTATAATAATAAATTTTACAAACCCTCTTTACATAATGATATTTGAAAAATGAGAACCCCAATAATGTGAATATACGACCTACCATTACCATTATGGTTTATTGGTTAATTTTTCATAAATATAATTCAAGATTTTTTTTAAAAGTATAAATAATAGAAAAATATTTTAATTATTTTATGATTATTGTTTTCTATATGATTTCATAATGACCCAATTGACCATAGTTTACCTTCCAAATTCATTTTTCACACATAATCTTAACATGAAATAAACATACAACCTAAAAATTATAGATTAAAATATTGTATATAACATATTAATAAGTGAAATAAAATTAATAATAAAAATATTTAATGTTTTGAATAAATTATATAATAAACATATGTTTTTTATTTGGGAATATAGAGGAAAATCATGAAAAATCAGACTCTTGGTAAGAGCTTTCACCTCAAATGACATTCCATTGAGACATATTTATTATTATGCACCTAGTTTATTATTTATGTTGTATCTACATCCATAAGACATGTTATATAAATAATTTCATTCATTTAATAATATTAAATTATTTAATTAAGATTTTTATTTTATGGAGATTATTATTCAAATGTTCCTCTAGTATTAAGGAATATCATAGCCCGTTTTCCACTCATTGGGTTAAATTTCTATTTCATTTTTTATGTAATGTAAATAATATGTGTGAAATTAAATTTGATTTTATTATTACGTATTTAAATTTTTTTCTATTTTAATTTTTCACATATAATTATTTAATTAATTTATTTTCATTTAAATAAATAAATCTATATAAGGGATTTTCATCTCACTTTTTACACATATAAGCAAAATATTATATTCACAAGTTACTTATTTTTGTTGTGTATATACTACCCATTTCACTATATAATATCATGAATTATTTTCTATTTATTATATTTAAATGATTAATTTGATTATTATTACTTTTTGGGTTTCTGATAATTATGTTACCATAATTGTAACGGGATTTCTAGTCACACTATTATTTCTGTGATATTATTCCCATACTCACCACATTTTTTTATTATGTGGTATATAAAATACTTTTTAATGTTTTGGATGATTCTTAACCTTAAATTTATTAGGTTTTAAATATGAATTTGAGGATCACTCTTTATTGTAGATTATAGATTCAATGTTACCAAAGTGGTACTGGACTTTTGTAACAATTTTCTTTCATTGACATTTGAGTTATATTATACACCTATATGCTTTTATGAGGTGTGTTTGATAGTCCTTTGACTTGATATATCATGAATATTTTTTTAATCATGATAATATAGGTTTTTTTATGTTATTGCATCATTGTAATTACGATTCAAATGTTTAAAGTAGTTTGGGACTCTTTGGAATGTTTAAAGATTATTTTCCAAAAAAATGATTTTAATGACTATTTAATGAAATTTAAATACATTATCTTAAAAAACACTATTGTTACATATCCACTACTAAGGATATTTTTTATTTTTACCATACTCATTATTTTATTGGATGTATTATGAATCTTTAAAAACTATTTTCTTTTCGATGTGTTATTCTTTTATCAACGATATTTTATTAAACCTATTTATTTTACAAGGGTTAATCATGTTAAAAAGCGATTTTTATAAAAACCATTTCTTCTCCCCGGGTTAATTATATTTCAATTTCATTTTTATAGAACTAATTTCTTTAACATGAATTAAACTAGTTTGAATGATATTTCTATGGATACAAATTTTTCCACAAGTTAACCATGTTACGAAGAGATTGTATTTGAAACCAATTTTTCAATGGGTTAATCTTGTTTACAATATATTCCCATTGAACTCGTTTATTTAACATGGTTTAGTCATGTTCTAATGTGATTTTTATGTAACACATTTCTCTTATGGGATAATAATGTTCTAATGATATTGTTACGGAACCCATTTATTTTTCCTTGGGTTAATCATGTTTCAATGAGATTGTTACGAAAGAATTTTCTTATCCTCGGGATAACCATTATTCAAATATAATTTTTCGAAACCTATTTCTTTTATGTGGATTAATCATTCTTAAAAAAATTATTAACACATTTCATTTCCATGGGTTGATAATGTTATAAATAAATTATTATAGAACCCATTTATTTTCAATAATTTAATCAATTTTCAATATGATTATTTTGGAAGCAATTTATTTTCCATTGGTTATATTGATTTGATGATATTATTATGTAACTCAATGGTTTTGCACTAGTAAACCAGGAAATGTATATATATTTTCAAAATATTGTTTCATTCTATGGGTTAATCATATTCATAGAAAAATAAATTTTTTTTCAATGAGTTTTGATGAGTTCTATATGTATTCAACTCATGGAAATTATAAATGATGGGTTCACCTAAATAGCACTGGGTGATCTCATTAATGATTATATGATGGCTATGCCAATATATCACCCTGAGCAATTGGGTACTACCAATATGGATGTCAACCATATTGGATATTACATTTGTAAGGGTTATGTAAGGGTGCTATGTGATGATTTTACATGATACTATCATTTTTATCATATTATTTCTATCAGTTTTTTATGTTTCTTTTGATCATTGTTGATATCACATGGATCATGATAATTGTTTCATATGATTATTTCCTTGTTAATGTATAATGTCATGTTATTATGTTTCATGATCCAGTTATTGATTGGTATCCATTTGAGTATGTTATAGTCATTATTTTTTATTACATCATCATACCCGTAAGGTCTTATTTTTCCAACTAATAGAATTCATTTATTAATGTTTACATTTTACCTTACTAAAAAATTGACCCCATAATTATTGGGTTTCCTATATCAATTTTTTTAAAGAAATTGTTTAAACATTTATATTTGTAAAGGACTTCATAATGATGACATTGATAACAAATTTTGAAATATCAAATGTTTTGATAAATGTGATAAATGTTCTTTTGTTAACTTGTGAATTGTTTTTATCGGTATTCTTCTAAATTATCTAAAACTATAAAAATAAAATGCCTTCATAAATATAAGTGATCTATTTTATTCAGTTTATTCTTAATTTTTTTGATGAAAAAATTTGGGTAACAATTGTTGATATCATATCCATAAATATAATGTCATGGATTTCATCACAGGGTCTAGTAGTATAGGTTATAGGGCTCTATAAATAAGGAATATACCAATAAGAAGTACTTCAATATAATGGAGACAGTGAATTATTTTAATAAATTTACCAAATTTCAATGGAATCTTCATCAAAATATGGAACAAGAGGAGGGATAATATTATATGATTACTACATATGAAGTTAATGTTATTAAATATGGTACTTCGATAACATTGTTTATAAAATCAATACTAGATAATGATTTATTCCGTTCTAAATATTTATGCTTCATTGTTATTTTTTTATTTTTTGAGAACATTAAATCATCCCCTAACACCATGTTTATTAGTTCTTAAATCAAATAATCTAGTATAATTGTTATTTTAGGGAGTATATAGAAATTATTCTACGTTATTAATTATAGCCATAACATAAATTAGAACAGGATTGTGTAAAGTATAGGACATTATGACTTATTATCTTATGGGAAATATAGTGATTGTGGTGTCTAGGTATTGACTATGGGTATTTTTGTATGAATGGATATTTTTATGTTCTTTTTATGTAAAAAGGATGATTTAGAGGATGATAGAATATACTATAATTAGATCATTTATATATGATCATTTTTATTGGATTACTGGAGGTAGATCTCTTGTAACAAATATCTTGTGGTAGATCACTAGTGGTCGATATCTAGTAGATTTTATCAGGTGGTAGTCATTGGAATTAGATAATTGATGATAGATAACTTTTACAAGATCTCTAGTGGATGATCACATGCAGCAAGACTCTAATAGTATATCACTGGTGGCAAATCAGTAGTGGTAGATTAGTTGTATAAGGTTAGTGATAAAATATTAGTACATGTAAATAATTGGTTGTAGATCACTAGTTGTAGATCAGTGGAAGTAGATAAATGTAATTAGATCTGGGTAGTAGATTAATGTAACAGATATCTTGTGGTATATCATTGGTCGTAGATCCTGTAAGAAGATCCAGTTTTATTATGAATTTCTAGTTTTTCCCTTCTTACATTTTTCTGGTAAAAATGGATTTAACTCCTTTATTAATGGAATTTAATTCTATTTTAAATTTGGATAACTAGTAATCATATTTTAAAATCGTTCTAAGCCTTTTAGTCATTATTTGTTAGGTATTTGATGAGATACCCCTTTAAGGGTAAATTAAAACTGTTATCAAATCCCTCTGGTTTTAGATCTCATTATTCTGATAAGAATATAATTCCCTAATTATTTCTACGTAACATTATCTTGAGACAATGTGATACAAATCCAATTAACATAGATTATTGGAACCCTATGGTATATCATTAATTTTGATTTTTTATTCCTGTGTGTTTCATCCATGTATTTGTGCCACAAATTTTTTATTAGGATTCTTTCTTCCAGGTTTGGGATATGTTCCTCTCTTATCCATTCTAACATTTGTGTGGGAATCATGGTTCTTTTATCATTTTTCATGATAGTATACACCATATTAATTATGAAAATAAATTACTTTTCCTAAATCTAAGGGGAATGGGAATGTTTCACCTAATTTTTCTGTTTCTTGATATTGAAATATTGAGTTTATAAATGTTTATTTTATCACATAAGAACATTTCCATTTATATCCTTTTTTTATTTATGATGGTATGCCTATATTGTGTTCTTTTTTGTTAACCATATGAGTTTATGTTTTATCAAATATACACAGAAAATAAATTTGATTCACCAGGATATATGTCTTGTATGACTACACAATTAAATAAAATGTGTGCAACCAACATACACCCCTTTGTGAAATCTGGGAAAAAAATTGATAATGTTAATATTTGTTATGGAATTTGTGTTTGAGTTATGTGTGGTAGAGTTAAATGGGGATGATGGTCTATGTAACAATGCTATGGTGAAATGTTTATGTAATGTGGTGGTGATGTGAAAATTGTGATGATGTGGTGGTTGTAACTGTTATGGTGGTTGTGCGGTCTTTTTAACAAGAGAATGTTGGGATTTATGATGTTTAGACGTGTTGTGATGTTATATATTCTCTAGTATATATGTAATTAAATAAATTAAAAACGTGTAAATGAAATGGTATGTGATGAAAATGGATAACTAATTATTAATAATAGGTCGTGTGGTTTAATAGGGTTGGTGATAAATGTGATATAATGGGTTAAAAATTGGAATGAAACGAATGTGCAATGAAATGGATTTGTAATAGATAATCTAGAAAATAGATTTAATTTATTTGGAATATGAAAATTTTCTCTTTTTAGGGTGAGGTTGTCAATTTAGATGTGGAAGAAAAGTGGGGGAAATTCATGAGTTGATTGGTACTCATATTGTAATCCGATATGTTATCCTTGAATATTGATATCATATATAGAATGTTTATTCTCATTGATTTTAAATATACACCAAACCCATTTCAAGAACCTATTCTCGATAACCAAATGTTTTGGGATTTTTTTACCAATTTTCTAGTGGTTAGGATGGATGGATAACTACCCACTCTCCCAAACTCACTTTTATAGGATGTGATGGCATGCAAAGGTTGTGATGGCCATAAGTCTACAATTCCAATTTTGTGGTGTTTTGAGATGGACTAGTTGTCTTCTAGTGGGATGAGATGTGTTCCACATAGTGTTTTCATGTGAGAAAATAGGATGGATTATGGTGGGGGTTCTTTATGGTAAAATGACATGAGGTTGATGTCATTTATGTTCTTAATACCCTAAAACCCTAGTTATGTTATTTTCCTAATAGCATAATTATATGTGGTTGGTTTGTGATGTGATGGGATATCCTTGGTGTCTCATAGAAAAATGTTTTGTACTGTGATGTGATGTTATACAGAATAGGCAGGAGTTCAAAGACATATGTCATTAGTGTGGGAAATTGGAATATTTTTTGGAAAGAGTTTTGACATAACCTTTATCGACATGCTTTATATTATGTTATTATACATGGAATGCATTATTTGGTGAGTATTCCTTAGTGAGGATTGGGATTTATAGTTGGCATATTATGGAGATATTTGTTTTAATATTTTATCACTGGTGATTTTGTATGCCTTATTCATCTATTAACAAGGGACACTGCTTTTCCTACTAAGTATACATATATCATCACCCACCATATATAAATTTAAATTTATGTTCCCATTTTTACTATGTGTACCGGTTTTGAAATTACTAGCACAAATATTTGGATAGTTTTTGTATCACAGTATAAGCATTACTTGAGGTAATTTTACATTGGATACTTTTATCAATATCTTATATTATTTATACATTAATTATGTGAGGATTTTTATTTCAATTATATCACCTCATTGAATTTATTACTGATGGTTCATCTTATCCATTTATCCAATATTATTATAAATGGTTACTCCTCTTATTTTTGAGATTTCTTATACCCATGGTACCGGTTGAAAACCAAAGGCTAGCTAGAGGTCGGACTGTGGGGTCATTATTTCTATCCATTTATTGAGATATCATTGGTTGGAAGGGGTCATGTTAGATTGGTAATAGAGATTGTGGTTGATGGAAATAATATATTTTTGGGTTACACACAGTGATGATTTCAAGAGTTGATTTGGGTGTATTTGTAGTTCAAATTGGAATGTGACATCGGATAGTATACCCTCTTGGACAAGTGATTTTATCCCCATTGATCTAGGGAAAAAACTCAAAGCTTGTTGGAAGACCATGGGATGTGGACTTCTTTTTCGGGTAGAGACTGAGGAGAGTTAAACATATTATAATAAATTATGTTATTTTTTTAATTAGGAGGTTCTAGTTCTTGGAGAGTTGAGATAAGTTAAAATGAATTTAATAAACAAATTAAATTCAAAACTAACAAGATTATAAAATAGTTATTCCCTTATTAGAAATTATTGGTATCAAACTCCCATGTGTGGCTCAGGAAGTTTAGGTTCAACATGGTGTCTTAGTTGGTCACCGGAGTGTTTATCTGGGTGACGGTGATGCTAAAAGACAGGGGATGTTTCAGGATTTTTAGTGATATGCTTTTGGGTAGAATGAAGGTAGTTTTTCAGATGTGAGGACAGAAATCTAGTTTATTGATCATGGGATCACCATTAGATTGATTTGGCCCTTGGTATTGATTTGGTTCCATTTGGAATTTATCAAAATATGTGGTGTTTCACATCCGTGGGGGATGATTTATTCTAGTGACTAGAAAGAGGAAGATGTTTCATTGGATGGATTTAAAAAAGATTTGTGAGAAGAGTTACTATAATTGGCCATGATGATAGTGAATAAGTATGATATTATTATTATTTTATATAGGATTTTGTTAGTTCAATATTTGGGGCTTATATTCTACGAAAATATTCATTTTCCCCAAAATATTTGTAGATGTGGTGTTTCAACTGAAGCATCATACATAGGCACAACATTATTCATTCAAATATGTAGTTAATTCATTAAAATTTCAAATGTTTCTGGTATTTTATAAGACGTAAGTGATTATCAAGAGGATGTAATAGTGAGTAGGTTTACTATGGGAGGTATGTTAGCAGGGTTCCACAAGGAGTGAAGATATTAGTTGATGGTCTGAGGGTCAGGAATGTTTTTGGGATTTTTCCACTTGAGAGTTCTCTTAAAAACATGATATAGAACATATCATAAGTCTCATGTTACATTTTATCAGTTTTTTGTAGTCTATAAACATCATCAGGATTGATTCCTAATCTTTATTAGTGACCATCTTGGTAGAGGTGGTCAGTTTCAATGGAGTTTTTAAAAAGCTATTTCCAGTGATTTCGTTTCAGAAACTGGGGAATAATGGTTATTCTCCACCGAGAATGAATGTTATAGGAAAAGGGTGACCTAAGGATGTCTATCACACTAATGGAAATCGAACCATGCATAGGCATAGATGTGGTGGTTATAAGAGAGGCAGATGAATCAATTAGGGTTAGTTGTAGGAAGTTGGTGAAAATCCCCTAGAGGGGTCATAGATCATTCTAGGAACATTAAATATATCATGTATTCTTATTTGTTACTCATTTGATTCAGTATCATCAAACTCATTTGTTTCACCATCTCTATTAAATGATATGTGACTAGATTTATAGAGGATTACCATGCCCTTAGTTTTGACTACACATATCAAAATCCAAACCATCTCATTTGATATGTTTTAGATGTGTAGACTTATGATGATGCCACATTAGTCATGTGGAGTTCTTTTCATACTTCATATCCATACATAGGATTTCATCTTCCACATCAACATGTTGTATTCTATGTGTGATATTATTGACTACTTTTGAAGGAGAGTCATGTTCTCATATGTGGATGAAAGATCATGGTTCTACTTGGTGAACATGGTTATTATTTTGGAAGTAGACATGTTGAGCTCTTTATTTCCTTTATGGAAGTTTTTCTTAAGGAATTAGTATACACAGTGGAAGTGGTGGTTCCCATGTTCATATTTGATTTTCTGTATGGGTTACTTTGGGAGGTTGTAGCACTACCCTCTCTATGTGTTTTTTAGTTTGGGATAGACATATATCCTAGATATTCTCTTATTTCAATTCACCCAGATTGTATGGATACTTATGATTAATAATCATTTATGTTTATATAGATGATATGATAAAAAAGAGATTCATTCAACCCATTGTGTCACTATGGGGTCCTCCATTATTATTCACTATGAAGAAAGATAATAGTTTGAGATTGTTTATAGACCACCAAAGGCTGAATCAAGTAAATATCATGAAATTGTATCCTCTTCTAAGGATAAAAGAAATTTTGACCAATAAATAGGGTCCATTTAATTTTTTATGGGTGATATATGGTTTGGTTGTCTCCATTTATGGGTGAGTGAGTGTGATATCTTATAGTCATCCCTTGGATAGATGTATGGGTAAGTCAAGATTATGGATAGGTTATTTGGTGTAATGAACAGACTAAATATGTTCATGGGGATCATATACTCTAGGTTTTTTAAAATCTTGTAGTAGTTTATAGTCATGTTCATTGATAAAATATTTCTCCACTCAAAGTCATAGTAGCTGAATAATGAGCATCTTAGAGCTATTTTATAGGTGCATTGACAACACATGCTTTCGTCAAAGTTTTACGGATTTATGTTTCGGACACAACAGGTCTATTTACATAGGCATGTGTGGTCTCAATAGGGTGTGGCAGTAGAACTATTTAAGGTTGAGGTTGTTTTTTTATCCGTAGTACCCAAGAACAAGATAGAGGTTCATAATTTCCTAGGCCTCACAGGAAATTAGTAGAGGCTTTATCCCAATTCGCCCTATTTTTTATCACCATTTATAGTTTTACTTGGATGGAACATATATTTCTTTTGTCTAATTAGTCCCATGTAGTGTTCAATTACCTAATGTTAATGTTGATAAAACATTAGTTCTCCATCTTTCATAGTAGGGAAAATGTTTTAGGTTTTTAGTGATGTTTCCTATCCAGGACTGGGATGTGTGTTGATTTAGAAAAGGGAAATAACCAATATTAGTTATAGGTAGTTATGACCCCATTATATCAACTATGAAAGCCATTATTTGGATAAGTTAAATGATGTATTTGCACTAATGTTGTGGAGACATTACATCCTCAGGGAGTGATTTCTGATCTTCACCAATCAAAATAAATTGTGGAAAATCATTTCACATTGTGATTTAATCCTAGAAAATATAGTCTGATGAATTTTATTTCGGAATTAGATTTTGGTGATATAAAATACTGTATAAAAATGGAAAATATGTGGCTTATTATTTTTGTATAAATCCAATAAAAGATGTTGTTAAGAAGTCCAATGATTCTTGGATGGCGATGGAGGAGTTGGAATCCCAATATATATATTTAATAGTGTTTTATAGAGTATGTTGCGTGATTTAGAAGATAATGTATTCATCTATGATGCAACACTAGGGGGATTTTAGGTTGGGAGACATAGAGGAAGAGGTGATTCTCAATCGTGTTGGCCATCGAGAAGCTCTATATGGATGGTCGGGACTTGATTATGTTTCATGAGAACTAGATTGTTATTGTAGTTATGTAAGAGGTATTCCTCAAGATATTGATGGATAAAAAAATTTAGGTGTACCTAGTTGTTTCTATGTAGTACATGGATTGAGGGAATTCTTTTAGTGGTCCTGGAAGAAATTATTAGTGGTGGGTTTTTGGCCTAGTGTTTTGGTTTTTTAGTAGGTAAAGGATGAACACCATGTTCTTGTATGTTTGATGAATTTCATAGATATTACTAAGTGAAAATGGGAGGAAATATTTAGGGAATTAATCATGAGTTTACTTTATGATTAGGTATGTTTTGATGATATTTGGGTAATCATGGACCAATTGATGAAATCATGTCCCTTCTTAACTTGCAGGTTATCAGTCAAAGTGACTATTTTGGAAGAAGTTATGTAAATGGGGTGGGGATGATTCATGGGTTACTAAGAACCGTTTTTATAGAACATGAAGAAAATTTTACCTCATGAGTCTATATGGTATTGTAACATGAATTTAAAACTCAATTATTCCTCAACACTATTTTCCACCCTCACACAGATAGGAAGTCATAGCATTCTATCTATAATATAGAGGACATATTGTTGGTGTGTGTCTTGGAATTCAATGTATTGAGGGAATGGAAACTAGAAATGGATTACTATCAATATAATAAAAGATATTACTCATCCATAAGAATGGAGAAACTTATATATTTCTATGGACACCCTTTTCATTTTTCATATTGATGAGATGAGGTTTGAGAGTAAGTGATTTTTGTTTCCAATGTGGAGAAGAGTATGATAGAAAAATTTTAGTTGGTTTGAGTGATGATGAAAGAAGTGAATGATAGGAAAAATTATTATGTTTAATATAGGAGGAGGCCCTTGTATATTGATTTTTGAGACAATGTGTTCCTAATGGTGCACCCTTATCAAAGGAAGGAACGTTAGACAAGAGGAGTAAGATCATGCATCAGTATGTTGGGGACTACATTTTTTGGGGAATTTTGAAGATGTGGTTTACTAGATGTAACACACACCACTAATAGACCAATTCCAGGTTTTGTTCCAAGTCTCTTAGATCCAACGATATATTCATGAAAAATCTCTTGTTATTGACTGAGAAGAGTTGGATATAAATGATGATGTTATGTTCATGGATAAGATATAGGGGATCAAATATAATTTTGATAAGGTTTTGAGAGGATGGAGAATTAATTTTGTTGGAGTGCTAGGAAGGAACGGTTTCTTAGGTGAGGGTACATGGGAGCATGAGATGGATATGTGTTCCCAGTACCCAGAGTTATTTTGAGTCATTCTATAACTTGTGTTTTTATAATATGATTTGATGTTATGTTTAGACCATAATATTTTATATTATATTTTTTTATTCATTGGTGAAATTTTGTACAATTGAACCTTAATTTCATTACAAAAAAGGGGAAAACTATTCTATTATTGAGTTGTTTTGTACCACTATGTGATTGAAACCATGGGGGTAAGTTAATGCAGACCAATATTGCTAGAATCTTTACATGATTGAAAAAAATACATTATTTTAGTAGTTGGGTGTCATTATGATTAAAGTGACGAAGTTTATTTAATACGGCAATGTGGGGAATGAAAAATAATTGAAATTTGGTTATGTAGAGGAGATGATTTTTATAGTTGGAGTATTTGGTTTGTGTTGGTGATTCAGATGTGACAAGATTCTTGAGTGGTATCTCAAGGGATGGTTGTAAGAAAATTTTCCCTCATTACATATTGGTTTTTTTTCAATTATCATAGGATACAGTTTCATTAAATGTATATGATGAAACATCTTAGACTTTCTGTCGCATTACATTCTGTGAAATATTCTGGTTGAGGTGTATAGGAATTTATATACATATTTGTTGCAGGATAGGAGATGGGTTGTGGTGTTTTATAAGAAAAATGGATGTTTGAGAGGATGGTTTTTTATCAAAGGAATATATATATATATATAGTGGTAGATAAACATTTGTATATCATTTCTAGTAGATCACTAGACATTGATCATTAGTGGTAGATCACATGTGGTAGATCTCAAGAACTATGTCACAGGAAGTAGATCATTGGTGGTAGTTTACAATTATTAGATCATAGGGGGAATATCACTGGTTGTATATTTAGATAGGTATATTACTAGTATTAGATCATTAGAGGTAGATCATTGATTATAGACAACTGGTGGTAGATCATTGGTGGTATATCACTAATGGTAGATCAGTAGTGTTAGATCACTAGAAATAGATTGTTGAAGGTTGATCACTAGTGGTAGATCACTAGAGTTTGATCACTGTAAGTAGACCTCAATCAATATATCCTTGGGGTAGATTAATTGAGGTAGATCTATGGAAGTATATCACTAGAAGTATATCGTGGCTATAGATATAATATTTCAATAATTTCCAGTTTTATTATTTTGATGACTTTTTTGATGAAAAATGGTTTTAATTACTAAATTATTGAAATATAAATCCATAATAAATAAGGACAATTATTTCCTCTATTTTTAATGTTATGGAAACTTTTTAATCATTATACCTCTTGGATTTCGTGACATCCTCCTTTAATATTAATTTAAAATCATATCAAACCCCCTCCGTTTTAGATATGATCTTGTTAATGTGACGATCATCCCGTTCTTCTTTCTAGATTTCATTCTTTTGATTACGAGACTCTAAAGCCTTTTCCCTAGTAGTAGTGGAACTCTATGTTTCATGTTCTCTATTGGTGGTTTCCTCCTGTTTGTGAACCCCCTTTTTTGTGTAGTAATTTGGTGTAATGATTCTTTCTTCCATGAAATAGATTCCTTTATTTCTCATTAGTAGTTTCCTGTTGAAGGTTTTCATGATTTGGTTATCATTGTTTAAGATAATACACACTATATTAATAAAGATAATGATTATTTTTAGTTGAATTGATTGGTATGGAGAATTTTTATCATGCATTAATAGATTTTTTGACATTGTAATATTGATTTTATCTATTATTTTCCTATCCGAGATAATCACTCCCATTAATAACATCTATTTTTATGGTTTTCATATATGTTGAGAATCCCGTGTTTTATTATTATTATCCCACTCTATGAATATATTGTTAACTAATTATACTCAAAAAATTAATTATATTCCATAGGATATATATATATAGTGTGATAATATCCCTATAATAAAATATGTATTATTAATGGATATCCCTATGTTAAATATAAAAAATGTAATTTAATGATTTAAATATGCCTTTCAGAAAGAAGGAATTTGTGTTGTGTTTTTTTGGTTGTTGGAGATGAGGGATGTGTAAACCTTTTATGGGGAAATTGTGATAGAAAGTGGTGGTAATTCGGAATTTCTGATAAAGAGTTGGTTATGTTTGTGATGGTGAATGTGTGGTCTTGTTAGCATGGGGATGACGTGAATTATGGTGTTGTGATGTGTTGTGATATTATAGTTTTCCATTTTGTGATGGAATTAATGTAATGATAATGCCAAAAGAGAAATGGTATGGGATTAAATCAATTAATTTATGATTAATAATAACCTATATTGTTAAATGGGGTTGATGTTAAATGTGAATTAATGGGATGAAGAAATAGAATAAATTGGATGTGTATTGAAATAGGCCATTTAAATATAATATGAAAATTATATTTAATTGAGAAGGAACATTAAATATGGATTTTTTTCTGTTATGAATTTTGAGGTTGCAAAAATGTGGGGGAAATCTGTGAGTTGTATGGTATTTTGGCTATAATCCCAATTTCATGGGCATGTGTGTTGATATTATATATTCCATCTATGTCCCTTGTGATTTTTTTACCTGTACATCCCAGCTCATGAATCTAGTGATGACAAAAATAATTGGGGGTGTTTTCCCAATATCATGTCGATATGGATGGATGGATGGATGCTTACCAACTCTTCCTCAATATCTCTTCAATGAGATGATGACATTATTGAACTATGATGTCCATATGTCAAATAAGATGATTTGAAGGTGTGATGGGGTGGACAAGGTGTCTTCAAATGAGGGTATATTTGTTGAATCATGTGTTTTATGGTGATATTATGGGATGTATTATGGTAGGTTTGGTGTGGTATGAGGAGGAAATGATATTTTTTTCCTTCATGTTCCCAATACAGAATTTCTCTATTTATGTGACGTGGTGTGATGTCCTTGGTTTCTTTGGGTGGGATGTGATGTAATGTGATGTGGTGTTATATAGAAGAGGTGGTACATCCATGGTGTATGTCATTGGGGTTTGAATGTTTCCAATAACTGGGAATCTATCATGGGTACCCTTAATCAGTATGTTTTATAATATGAAATTATACATATCATGTGTTATTTGGTGATCATGCCTTGGTGAGGGTTGGGATCAATAGTTGATCTATATTGCTGTTGTTGGTTCTAGTTTTTTTCTAATGGGAGAGTTATATATCCTCTTTAACATGTGCATGTGAGACATTGGTTTTCTTATTGAGTATTCCTATATGATCACCCATTGTATATAAAATAATTTTCAGGTTTCCTGGATGAATATGTTGATATTTTAGCACATTAAAAGCTCAAATATTTGGATATTTGCGTTGTCTCTTCTTTAGCATTAATTTTGCGTATTTTTCATGAGTTATTTTTATCTTCCTCTAATTATATATATATATATATTAATTGTAGGACATATTTTTTTGGAAATATATTATATTACCAATTAGAGTTTCTTATAGTTGATTCATCATATCACCCGAAGCTATATTATTAAAGAGGGAAATACCACCATTTTCAATTGTGTTTTTATATCCTTAGTGCTAGTTTCCATCATGGGGTTTACATGTGGTGGGTCATAGGGTTTATTATCTAATTTCCATTAGTTCATTATCTTTAGTGGGAGGGGATGTCAATGTAAATCTACATATGGTTGGTATTGATATAATCTAGAGTATGAATTTAAATTTATAGTGTTGTAACAAAATTTATTACCAAGATGAGGAAATCATGATTCCTGAAGAATCTATGAAATTCATTGTATTTAGATGTGAGAAATTAAAATCTATGTGATATATTCTTCAACCACCTATTTCCCATCATATTGAAAGTATGCAAGAAGAAAATAAGATATGACAAATGGGTGAGAATGTAAACATAATAGAGAAGGATATACCTATTATAGAAGGATGCATTTTTTATTTATTGGATAATTACCTACATATAAACCGATGTGTGATTTTGATTTTTCCATCACACTCATCCATAACAAAATAATTATATCGGAGACTCCTTATTGAGTGATCCTAGTTTAATTTTTCAAAATGATGAAATAACTATAGTAGTTGTGTGACAAGGGATTCATTATTCTCAAAGCTTAATATCTTAGGTCCCATGTAGTTTTTATAATAAGATGATTGGTTTATTAGGCTACCCATTGATTATAGAGAGATATATGTCACTTCAATAATTACCAAGTAATATCTATTACCCATTGATGGATTACTTGATCAACCTAAAGAATGTCAATACATTTTGGGGATTTATCTATATTCTATGTGTCATAATTTATATGTGACGAATTTTGGCATGAAAAAAATTAAATTTCATAGTAGTTATAGAAATAGGAATTTTATATTTATACCCTTAAAACTGACTAATTCAATATTTATATTTATAGATTTGATGAATGCAGTATTAAAATATTTTCTTGATAATATTTTTGTATTAATTGATGATATATTTGTATACTAAAAAAAATATGAGGTTTATAGGAATCATTTGGGAATCAACCATGACACATCAAGAGAAAATCAATTATGTGGGAAATTTATCAATTATGAATATTTCCTTTAAGATGTTTCTCAATTTTCCAATATTGTATCCATTTATGGAATATCTCATAATCCTTCTAAGACAAAGTAAATCAATGAATGGACCAGTCCTAAGAATAAATACAAGGTATATAGTTTCCTTGGATTAGAAGGTCAATATCTATTACAAAATTAATTTTTTTATGATTGGATTACCCCATTACAATTTTGACAAGTATATGGGTTATGTTCATATTGTGAAAGGTTTGGGAATAATGTTTCATTGTGTTGATGAAGTGATTAGTAATCGAGATAATATTAAAAATACTCTTGGGGATGGATGAATTTATTTATATAGTGATGCATAAAAAAGGACCAATGTGTATCATAATGAAGAATTATATTGTATTTTTTATAAATCAATGTTGGAATTGATCTTGGAATATATTTATCAATCATAGTATCTTGAATTGGTAGCTATAATGTTTTCTTTGAATATATAATTTCATAATCTATATCATGAGAGATTTAAAATATATACAGATCACAAGAGTTAGAAATATACATTCATTCAAAATGAGTTAAACATAATGAAAGGGAGATAGACGAAAACTGATAGGTATTATTATTTCTCAACAAAAAAACTATAGGAAAGAAAACAATGTGGTTGGTGAAATAAGATTAAGTGATCATGGATTTATGACTAATATGAAGATTAAAAAACTTCATATTAATATATAAAATAAATATTATTAAAATAATTATTGGGAAGGTGAAATGTATCTATTTTCATAGGATTCCCAATCAATTTTTATTGGATTATAAGAAATAATGAAGATTAGTAAAAAGAGTTCATTGATGTAAATGAAATCTTTTACTGATGGAATGTTGGAAGGAATTAACTATGAATATGGTTAATTGAAAATTTTAAAGAGAAAATGTATTCTATGCATACCTGAGCTAAATATATAATTAATACATGAATCCCAAATCTCAAATTTATTTTATTAACTCTAGTATCACCATGACGTACAACGATTAATGGAACAATTTTTTATATAATATGAAGTGGGAAATATCAAAATATGTATCAAGAATATTTTTGTTTTAGTAGGGAATGGACAAGATAGTATATCCTAAATAAATCATGAAAACACTCCTAATAAATATGTGGATGTGGGATGATATTACCATATACATTGTCATTGGACTACTAAATTACCCTAAGAAGAATATACTATATGGTTTATTATGGATGCCTTTCTAAAGTCCAATCATTTTCCAGAAAAAGAATAATCAACCTATTGATCACCTTTCATATATCTATAATAGTTAATTTGTAAGAATTCATCTTGTACATATTTCAATAGTATTTTATCAAGACCAAATGTTCACCGCAAAATTCTAGAAGAGTGTTAAATGTATCTTGAAATTGATATACATTTGAGCTCCACCTATCATTCATATACTATTATATAACCTAAAATAAATGTTCAATAATATAATCCATGGTTTTTGCATTCTTATTTGAATTAAAAAGTAATTATGATATGTATTCATATTGGTAGAAGTTTTATATCGTAATATCTTCAAAAAAAGCATTTAAATGAAACCATATGAATAATTTCATCTATAACAACCCAAGATTAACATATATTGATATTACGTAATTTAAGGTTAATACTCATTACATTATATAAATACATGTATTATGGACGTAATAGTTTACTGTATTTTGATACAAGGAATCATAATATTTTATCCTAGTGAATGATTTTCAATATCTCCCATAATGATCTTGATATTTAGTATTTCTACCTAAAACCATTCATCATAACCTGTTGAAAAGTAACATAAGAATGGGGTGAGCTTATATGCCAAGTAAGGTAAATAAAATAAATGCATAATAATTACATGAAAAATGTTTCATAACCTGAGCATAAAATTTGATGATCATACACTATATATTATATATTTCATTAATGATTGGTAGTTCCAAAGACATGCATCACATTGAAATAAATAACAGAATCCATGACATAATAACAAAGTAATAAATTATGATGTTGTTAAAAATACATAGGCATACAATATGATTACCATAGTATTAAATCCATCACCTCCAAGACCATATCAGTAGTATGGGTTCACTCCCCATGCCATAATGGTAGTCATGGTTCACACCCATGGCCATATTAGCAGTATAAATTCACTCCTTATACCATATTGGTAGTCAACAGAGTAGTCAAGGTTCACCCCCAAGACCATCAAAATCTATCTAATGAAATATAAATATTTAGCCTATAAATTGGAGGGAGATATAGTTCCTACAAATATTATAAATAAATGATACATACAAATTCATAAAAATAAAAAACAATTATATAATATCCCATGTAATAAAATGGGTATCATGAAAATGAAAACATATCACAACCTATGGAAAAAGATAAAGGTTTCATAATCATTTCATCAAAAAGTTAACCCATGAAAGAGAAATAGATTTCCATAACATACAACCCCAGAAAAAGAAACAAGTATCATAAATTCATTGACAATAATAATAAAAAATTCATATAAATAATATGTATAAAACCTTTAGATCATTTCCAAGAAAGGCATGAGTAACATCAATGAATATCAACGTAGATGTTAAACAGTTTGGAAATATATTTCAATGATTTTTCTTGATAAAAATATCCTTTATTCTATTTCAATGTATTTTTAATTGATAAAACCATTTGAATATCATTTTATCATAAAATAAATTGAGAACTTATAGAGAATACGTGAAATTATTTTGAAAACCTTCTTCCTTTAAAACATTTAAAATATGCTCCAAAAAATTATGAAATTTTTTGTTTGAACACCTTGAATACATTAAAAGAAATAATGAAAAATTTAAAAAAAAATTCATTGAAAATTTTAAAAAAACCTTTCATTGAAAGTATATTTGAAAACCTATAAATACCTACGGAAAATGTTTGGAAAAAAATTTCTTTGAAAATAACTTGGAAAACTTATAAATTAATCTTGAAATTTTTTTGAAAACTTTTTTACATGAAAACTTATGAAAGAATACTGAAAAAATATTGCGAACAAATTTTTTCAAAATTACATTTAAAAAAAATTCATCAAAATAATCCTTTTAAACATGAAATGTATGGGTCAAAGAAAATATGATATATAAATTTCTACATGTTGTACAAGATAAAATAAAACACTAATTTTTGCATGGAAATAAGGGTAGAAAATTTCCTTGTTTAGAATGTGATAAGAAGATTACTTTGAAAATACTAGAGAATAAAAAATTTGTAAAATTTATTTTAATGATAATAGAAGGATAATATTACATTCAAGGAATTCCATTTTAATAAATCATGTTTTTTAATAGAACATATATTTCCTACCAAATAGAGGTAAAAGACAAGATTTCATAAAATAAACAAATTCATAAGTATCTTATATACTAAAGAGTTGAGTAATGTTACAGATATAAGAATATATCAAGAATAAAATATCAGAATAAAAAACATGAATGTTACTAATAAATGGATCAAAATATTACATCAAAGAACCATAATGTTTAAAATTATTGAAAAGAGATGAGATTGATTCAATAAAAATATACCACTTGGTTACTTGGTTTCAAGATCCTTATATAAGAAAATGAGATTACATGAAGAATAACATATCATTAAAATAAATATATTAATAATTTAACAATTTAATTGGGATTATATACACCTAGTTAGAGAATATAAGTTCATAAAAACGTGTGTCTCGAAGAAGCCAATTTGAGTTAAAAATACTTTACCAATTTGTCAACTTTTGAAAAATTAACCCCATGAAATAATGATCATATAATGGAAATTTAAAATCTAATACTTTTATGTGTAATAGTAATCTAATAAATCAATGGTCAGTAAATATATCAAAAAAATTATTAAGTGGTGCATAAAGCATGTATGTTATAGAAAAATAATTGATATAAAATTCTCTTACCTTACGTGTGGAATCTAATTGTACTCATTCAAAACACAAGTATGATAAATTTAAATTTATTATAAATAATTTAAAACCCATTTTTATTATATCTGATACCATATATAATTTTATCTAGGCCATATATTACATGCTTTGTAACAATATTATGTTATGGTTTCACTTTGGGTAATATTCGTTGTGTTCCTCACATGTGTCTTAATATATTATTAATTTTGTCCTTATAATTATATCAGGATTAATACAATTTAAATCATGATGTAAATATAATTTATATACATTATAAATATATTTTAATATAATATATAACATATAATTATGAAATGGAGTATGTTGTTCATGGAGACAGTTGTCGTACATGATCGGGGATGCTATTTCCATTTTTATTGTCGTATTAGAAAATGAATGTAAATGACATATATATATATATATTTCTATATATATATATTGTAGTATAATTAATAGTTAATATAAATCATATAATTTCACTAAACCCATCCTTAATATATTTCATGCAGTGTCTGAAAGAATCACATCACTTTGCGGGGGTGGTAGTCTGCACTTCCTTAGATTAAATTATCATATTAACCCAAAATGGAATGTAAAAAATATGTGTTTTATAAATGGAATAAATAATATTAAATACATATTGAATAAATTATATGAAATATACACACATATGTATTGTCATAATTTCCATCACGAGTCGAAGTATGTATAATTGAACAATCACTGTTTAGTGCAGCGGTAGATCACTGTACATGTAAACAGTATGTCCAGTACCCATTTGATACTGGTGTGTGCATGTGTGGATTTAAACCATAGAATAAAAAATTCATATTATATATAATATAATGGAGTTGTTATAAATTCATGTAAAAAATGACAGTTTTGGTGAGGAGAAAGAAACTAAAAACGGAGCTTTATAGAAGATGCTACCTTTTAACTTGGTAACTCCTTTTACCTTGCACCAAATGGATTCCTTGGAAGTATTTCATACAAAACAGAATCTTCAAGGTGTAATGTAGTATTTTTATAAATTTATTAGGATGGTATTTTATTATCATTATTGGTTTGAGAGGAATGAGAATGTGGGAGAGGTGGTGGCTTTTTATATGGAATAAAAAAGAATCACTAGGAATTAATAAAAAAATGTATGGTGTAGACATGTTATTACCTAAAAAATATATAAAAACAAAAAATAAATGAATAATTTATTTTTTATTAGAATAAAGGTATCGATAAAATGGTGTTTGGACAAGTTTATTGGTCATTTTGGTACCCTATGATTATGTTTTATTTCCTAATTATGCTTAATTTGACCTTAATCACTATGATTAATTTTATTCATTTTTTCTAATATTTATGTACATATTTTTTATATTACTATAATATAAATATTATATTGATAATAATGTTTTATATTGTTCTTTGAAATATAATTCCTTGAATCAGAAAAAGTCGGATTGATACTAATCAAGCAGATGGGACAAAATAATGGGGTTTTAAAGTATAATGAAGTTAAAATGTTTATTATGTTTTATATTAAATGAAAATTTTAAATTGATTATAATGACCTAAATTGTATTAATAGATTTATAATTTATATATTTTTACTTTAAATAAAATTTAACATTAATAATTTTTTAAATGGACATGTAATTTTTACTAAAAACCAACTTTTTTCAGCATTTAAAAAAAAATACTATTTCTCAAACAAAACCCCAAAATTTAACCTTAAGATATTTAAATAATTATAAATTAAAAAATTAGGTTTATTTTATCAAATTAAATTTCTATATCAGTCAGAAATTTAATTTTTTTTCAAAGAACAACATGAAGTAGAGTTCATAGTATTTTTAAACATATAAGAATTTTACCAAAAATTAGGTCTTTAATTGTCAATATGTATTATATATATAAAATTTTGTAAAAATATTTCAAAATTATTTATTAGGATTCATATAACCATGTTAAATGTAAAGGATATAATTTTATCTTTTAAAAATTATAATAAAATTACGCTTTAAAGAAACTCAGTGTTGCATGTAAAGTGCACCATATTGGTACTGTGGGTAGCACAAGCCATGTCGGTATTGTGTTTAGTGAAAACAAAGATGATTTCGTGTGAATATAATATTTATATTAATTTATTTATATATAATAATATATATATATATATAACTATTTCTAGTTTCCTATGGACCACAAAATATGAAAAAGAAAAATTAATTTGAAAAAAATAATTCATAAAATCATAGTGTGTTAAATTCTACCACACTTATTGTGAATTTCAACCTCTAAATTATTATGGGTTATCTAAGGATTAATACATGAATGTTTCATTTATTTCTTACCACATCATAAAAATGAATAATAAAACTTTAGTTAAAATGGAATTTTGGGATCATAATGGTTACCCAAAGTAACATATAACATGGTTTACACACAGGAGAACATTTGTCAGGAGTGGGGATTAGACAAGTAATAAAAGATAAATATTTATAGGTTGTGATTGAGGTCATTAATCACATGAAATTAATTATTTGTGAAAATTTGAGGTCCTCATATTTATAAATATTCTATGATTTAAAAGGCCATTAGTTTTGAAACATGAATGTATTTGCATAATACCTTTTCTTTTGATCATTATCCTAAAACTGATTAATTATTATATTGAATTAGAATAGAAGGATATATATTGACTTTATATATTTTTATAAACAAATGATCATTATATATATTTGATTTTATCACTTTTTAATTCATCCATTACTTTATGTAATGGATGTCCATTAATTATCTTTTATACCAGAAGTACTAAAATAATATTTTACCATATCATAAGTCTCATAAAATTATAAAATATATAACTATTTATTTATAAATATTCATAAAAATCAATAGTTTTGATACATTAATGTCAAAAAATTAACACTATTGTGTCATAATAAATAGTTATTAATCAAAATTAATTATAAATTTATTAGGATATCATGTAGGCTAATGGTACACATTAGTCTTTAGAATTCATTGATACTGTGTTCTAGACCGACGGCCTTGAAAGACATGATTGGTTGTCACCCAACATACATAATTTACTTTTCTAAAAACATAATAATATATATTCCAAAATATGTTTGGCATCCTTTAAACAAAGATAATAACTAAATATCTATTTAACCAATGTTCTTAGTAAAATTTCATTACATAAATCCATCCCCTGAATTTTAACATAAACTTTTCATTTATGGTTATCCTTAGAAAACGTACGATAGATGAAAATAATAACAAGGATAAAAAGGGTCACAAAATTATACTAACATTTTTCCCCCATATATCACCATGTTATACTTTTATGTAAGATTATAAACATGTGAGTAACCTAATCGTGTCTTCCATTTAAACATGGTAAAAATTATAATTACCAAAAATTATTTTGGAAAACATGCATTATTACTTATTACAATGGATACTGGATCTATTCCATAAATCCAAAAAAATGCAGTAAACTTGATCAATGATCAAATAACACACCTATCAATAAATCCTTACTTAGTTACGGTTTAAATAGTACCATCTAATTTATATATTCAAAACAGAATTATTTTAACATAATTAATATATTAAAGGTTCCCTTACCTTAGTAAAAATATCACATAGTTATTAAATCAGTTGATTAGTCAATAATGAACATTCAACCTATACCAAAAAATTCAAAGTGAAAAAAATATGTAGAACAATCCATTTTTATTTTATAATTTATATAACATGATATTTGATTCCGAACACATATAACCATTGATTATTCAATGTCATATGTATTTTAATAATAGGCTAACTCATCTTATTACACCATAAATATTTACTTTCACATTTAATTATTAGTCTATTAATCAGCAGAAATGCAATCATTACATGAACCACCTTGCTGGTTCCCTTCATGATCATTAATAATGGGAAATTGAGTTGCATAAAGATTGTTTACTCCAAACATAACACACTTAACCTTATATGATGAAATAGGGAGTCCAAAATTTTCATCCATTTTGATAACTGAATTCATTATTTTTATATTATACTCACTATATTTGGGTTATTTTTTCCACATAAAAAACAGATTAATTTTCCTCTAACACATTCACAGAGGTGATTCATTAAATATTCCTTACACAAATGAAACACAATATTATATCTTCCATGGTATCCATTGATTGAAATCACAGAAAAATCCCAAATTATCTTTCTTCGTGAGAATAAAAGTTTTTTAAAGTACACATTGTTTATCATGTTCTATGAGAAATGATTAGGCATGATCAAAACATATTTCACTCTATTGGTCATACCACATGACTACTCATCAGCAAATCACTGATCACATTCCACATTAATTTGGTTGCTTTTTATTCATTCCATTGATGAAAACTATAAGAATAGTGTGATCATTACTTATCATAGAAGAAAACCATATTGTTATAAAAAAATTTACATATAGGATGTCCAAATAATTACACCATACTTAATATATGATAACATATATGCATCATATGTTATTCATAAACAAATTATATATAAATCATTCTTTATTGTTTTTTCGGAGTTTTTGATTTTTAGAAGCATATCCCCCAAGAGTGTCAAACCATGTGTGTATCAAGGCCTATTGTCGTGTACCATATTACACCAATTATGGCATGGAATGTCTTGTAGGTGTTTTACCCCTTAGTACATTTTTTCTAGATCCATATCCATTTATAGCATCCATATATGTATTTATTTGTATGAAACCACTCACTCTATCTTTCACAATAATTATATGAAATTTTCCTAAACTCTAACCCATCTCTCTACTTATCCATAGATACATCCTTGAACATATCCTTAAAAATATAACAAATGATTACACTAAAGATTTATCGTACATTATTCCAATGGATGAGAAAACCCTACCTTTAATTCCAACTTTAATGACCATGTCTTAACATTATTGGATATTATATCACTTTAGATGAATACTTATAACATTAAAAAAAATACATGACTGGGGACCATAATAGTTTAGTGTATTTGGAAACAAGTAAAAAATCAAATATCTAGTTGAAATATCATTAAAATACTACGTAAATATCTCCGCCTATAGTACTTATACCTAAAACCCTTCTTCATAACCTGGGTAATGGAAGCATTATAAATAGGTGAAATCAGAAGATGAGTAAGGTAAATAAAGGAAATACATAAGCATAACATCAAAATACGGTATGGAACATGAGAATAACATTTGAAGATCATACACTGTATATTAGATAGAATAAAAAAATTTAACCTCTTCATATGACATTAATAATAATGAAATAAAGAACATAAACCATGAATGCAAAACATAATAATAAAAATTTAATTATTTAAAACACATATGCATATACTATGATTTCCAAAGTATCAAAGGAATTTTTGCCAAGAACATATTATTAGTATGTCTTTAATCCCCATTCCTTACAGGTTAACATGGTTCATTCTCATGGCTAACTTAGTAGTTTAGGTTAACTACCCAAACCATCATAGAATACATGATAAGATATAATTATTTTCTGAATGAATTTGAGTTAGATATATGTCCCCAACATCTCATAATGAAATCATATATACTTGTGCCACACAATCATAAATAATAATGAATTGTTTTAAATGAACCTATAAGATTCCTTTGAAAATACTATTGAATGTGAAAAATGGTAAAAATTAATTCCAATTACTATAAAATTATAATATCATATTCATGGAAACCATTTTTAAGAAACCATGGATTTTATCAAATATATATTTCTGACTGAAGTGACGTTAATGTCAGGCTTTGTAAGAAATACATTATTAACTATCATATGTACCTAATAAAGAATTAATTGTATAAATCCGTGAATATATCATGAATAAATAGAGGATAAAAAAATACCTGAATCACCTTGAGAGATGGAACATATGATTTCATTAATGAAACTTAATTATTAACACACTCTAAAAGCGATGAGATTTTTTCAATAAACACTTACAACGTGATTACTTGGGATCATATTATTCATGTCATAAAATGATAATTAATAAAGTAAAAAAATAACAAAAATAAATTTATTAATGATATAACATATCAATTGGGATCATATAGACCCATTTAAAGAACATAGGTTCATAATAAAACATTTGTTCTTAGAATATAATTTGAGCAAAAAATACTATACCAATTTGAAAACACTTAAAATATTAACCCATGTAATAAAGATCATATAATTTATAGGTACATTCCTATAAATTTTTCCATTAGAATAATATTATACATCAATTATTTTAATACACACCCACACAGATGAATGGGTGGTGAATAAATCTTGTGTCTAAGGGAAATAAAATGTGAGATGAATTTCCCCTACCTTAGGTATTGGCTTTCCTCGAACTCATTCAAACCACATGTATAATAAAAATAAATTTATTATACATAATTTTAGTAACCATTTTATAATTTCTAATACCATGAATTATTTATTTATGACTTCATATTATGCACTAGTAAATAATTATATGTTAAGGTTCATTTCTGGTAATATTCTCTTTGTTCTTCACTTGTGTCTTAATTTGTTATAACTTTGGTTCTTAAAATTATATCATGAATTAATGAATGAAAATAATGATATAAATTTTAGTTATACTAATTATACTTATATTATTGTGAATTTAGAATATAGAAGTATGAAATGGAGTACACCATTCGTTGAGACGGTAAGCAGCACGTACGCATGAACACTATTTCCCTTTTTGTTATCGTACTAAAAAATAATGTAAATGTAAATATGTACATATATATATATCATTATTTCTATATAATTATTATATAATAAAAAATAACTAAAAAAATAATTAATACATTATAGGTTCTGTGTGAATGATTCAAAACACTTTGAGGGGGGTAGTACACACATTCTCAAAAGAAATTACAGTACTAAAACCAAATGGAAAGTAAAAAATGATCCATATTATTAAATTAATAATGAATATTAAATAAATAATAAATTAAATAAATTTAATAATTAAATTGATTTTCTATCATAATTTCCACCATGAGAGGCCATAATAAAAATGAACAATCAACGTTTAGTGAGGCGGTAGTTCGCAATACACATAAATAGTATGTTATTACATAACAAAAGTCATTCCAACCCAAAATAAAGCTATAATGAAAGTTTTATGGATAGAATGAGGCCATTAAATGTGTTTTTATAATGTTTATATGTTATTTGGCCCCCAAAAAAATATGTTTTACTCTCTAATAATTCTTAATATGACCCTAATTGCTGTGATAAATTTTAATAAATTTTTCTATTATTTTTGAAAAAAAAATAAGTTTCTATTATTATACAGTGAATATTATAATAAATAAAAAAATTTATTTATGTTTTTTTAAATTCAATTCATAGTATTGGACAAATTAAGATTATTTCTAATCTAGTAGATGAGACAAAATAATGTATTTTTAATGTAGAAAGAAGTTCAAACTTTTATTATTTATTTATATTCAATTTCAAACTGAAATTGATTATATTTACATAAATAATATCAACTGGAGAATAATTTATTTAGTTTTACCATAAAAAATATAAATTTACATGATTAATTATTTAAACAATCATTCTATTTGAACTAAAAATAATTAATTTTCACTATTCAATAAAAATGATTTTTTTAAGAAAAATAGAAGAAATTAATCCTAAGATAATTTAAGAATTTAGAAATCAAAAATTAATTTAATGTTATAAAATTAAATTTCAATGTTTCTAAATATCATTTTCTTGGAAGGAAATGAAAGTTAGTTCATAATTTTTTTAAACATATAAAGTCTTTAAAAAATTATATATACTACTATAAATATTTTTTATTTCTATAAAAAAAATTATAAATATTATTTTAAAATCGATCAGTAATATTTACATCACTATGTTTAATGTATATGTTATAATTATGTCATTTAAGTAATTATAATAAAATTATGCTTTGAATAAACATGGTGTTTGGTGTAACGTACAATAAGTTGGTGTTGTGTTAAGTGAATACCATGTTTGTATTTCATATAGTACAAGGAAAGTGAGTTTAGTAAGAAAGAAATTCTTAAAATAGTGTTTTAATATATATATATATATATATATAAATTTTTCCATTATCACCTAAATTGAAAAATACCAAAAAAATTAAATTACTTTGAATAAAAGTCAAAAAAATTCAGGGTGTTACAGTATGAGATTATATTTCACATTAAAACTTATCAATATGATGTTGGATAGAGTGATCTTGTGGATCCAATATTTTTGTTGAATAATAGTGAAATTATGGGAAATTTTTAATCTTATCAAGACATATCAAAGTAGAAAATATGGATATTTTGATAATTTATAAAAGTATTAAGATGTTCATGTAGGGGATAATTTATTCATAGTGGTATCTACATTAAATGTATTTATGAGTTTTTAAAAAAGGGTAATTTATTTTTATGTTATATTTTGCCTTCAAAAATTTAGATAGAATTAGTGTTATGGAATACTATTTAGTTGTTCGACCCAACCTATCTAAAGTGCATGCATTATTCCTAGATTCATTTTTGATGAAATAAATATATGATTTAATTCACATATTCATCCTTGATAAAGTATATTTTGAAGGCACATTTTCTTAAAATTTTGTTTATATTCATATTCATGACACTAGATATGAAGTGTAATCTAATAAAATAAATCAACTTGTGAAAATCATTTAGACAAATGACATGTTAGAAGAGGAAATCGAGATCTGAATCAAGAAATTATAAATAATTACCCAAATTTTGAATGAATTTACATATATAAAATTTTGAGGATCAAATTTCACAATGGTGGACGTTGTAATATATGAGATTATATACTAGATGGTAAACCCTATATTACAAAACAACATCCCATTGAACACTTTATTATTTTAATTTAAATGGTTTATGAACATATATTAATATATCACTAATTTTTGTTATTTTTATAAATATAATTTTAAAAAAGGGATGTCATTTTTTATTTCAGAATGTCATAATTACGTTGTTTTATTCTTTATATTTTTTGAACTTGTTGATATTTTCGGTGAATAGTAAAAAAAATATAGTTTTACAGAATATAGTCAATATTATAACATCATTGTAATATAAAAAAGTTACAAAACTTAAGTGTAAAATTTTTATATAAAAATAATATATTTTATAAGTAAAATAAATCATTTATAAATATTATGTTGAAATTTGAAAACATTGTTTTAATGTTTAATTTATTGTTTAAAACACATGTGATGTTTTATCATATTAAAATAACTGTTTTTATCAAATTTCTATTCAAGTATATGAAAAGATATATTCAGTTTTATATTTTTTAAAATCACATCTTCTCAAAATATTTTATTCATATTACAATTTTGTTCATGGGAATCAGTTCTATATATTATTTTTTTGTAAATCCATTTTTATGTTTTAAAGTGAATTTTTACTATAAATTTCTTTTTATTGAATGTTGTGTACATATATTTAATTATTCTTATAAAACTATAGAAATTGAATCTTAGAAAATTTATTCCATATTTAATGTCATAATATTTAAAGTAATTATTTTTTCCATTTTTATTTTTAGAAAGAATGGTTAATTAACATTGTAAAATGTTTCACCATGGTATGGGTTAGATTGATTTAATTTTATGTTTAAACAAATAGATACTAATTATAATTTCACAAAAACATTTTAAATGTTATTTGATCAGTTTATGGTAACCCCCCTTCTTTTATATTATAATCTTTTTCCATTTGGTGTGAATTTCTCATGGTAACATGTATTGTATCCCCTATTAGACAATGTATTTAATTTTTCATAACCACAATATATAGACGTATATAAAAGTATATATAATTTACAAATATTATATGTATTATGTAAGAACACCAGTTTTTAGAACGGGTCAAAATCCCTACCTTGTTTGAATTTTGACTGGTTTCTAAGGAAACAGGAGAAATTGGGACGTTTCTGGAAATTTCCAGACTATATGCCGTGTAGTTTATGTACACGTTGTGTGTATGTTAAGAAAGTGACTGGCCATGTGCTTGTCGAGTACGTGCCATGTGATGACAGTATAGAAATTTCTTCCAACACATTGTGTAGTTTTAGAGATGTCGTGTACTCTTGACCTTGTAGAGGCCATACATGGCGTGTGGGCCAGTTGGCCGTGTAAAACTATGTACACGATGTGTCCTCCAGGACACGCCCTATAGTCTGGATGTTTATGAGAGAAATACATGGTGTGTGGGTAGGTCGGTGAGGAAGGGAGGTAAAATGATGTACACCGCATGTACCCCTAGGTACATCCCGCGTACTCATGTCGGCAGGTTTTGGAATGTAAATCGGCATAATTCCAGCCACCAAATGAATAGTTAAAGGATCTACATATTATGTAATCATGAAGTACACGCCGTGTACTTTTTTTCATACGTTAAAATGTGAAGTAGCCTCATTTTGAGGCGGAACTCATTTTCTTCTCCTGAGTTTTGAAAACCAAGCCTAGCAGAACATTAAATAGGTCTTCGTTCGTTATCCGAACCACAATCTAAACACTGATTGATGCGTTGGAACCCCCTTGGTAAGGCCTTGATTACTCTTGAGTTGTTTCTTCAATTACTGTTCTAGAACCATTTATAGAGGTTTGAGCGGTTGTGATTATTTTGTAAATCTACCATTTTTTATACTGCATTGGGGTCTGTTACCATAGGAGTAGAATAGTACAAGTCTCAGGTAGGTGGTGCATACCTTTTTTTGTGTTTTCGTGGTCTTTGGGTGACACGGCCTTCGGCACGTTTTCAGGTCTTTTGATCGGGACCTTTTTTATCGGCTATTTCATATTGAATTGATTGTTGGACATATTGGATACCTTTGGGTAAGCCCTATTACAAGTTTTTCTTGAGCAGGGCCGGGTGAGGGGTCGTTGCTCATTGGGGCATTTTGGCCGGGATTCCAAAATGGGATAAATTGCAATATTAATGTTCTAAACTATTGAGTATAATTTCTTAAGCCTGATGTAAATTGTTAGTGGCATTCAAGACCTCGGTGTGGTTGACTGATAACTGTTGGGTTAGGGAAATTTTACTGTTTGAATGTTTTTCCTATTTATGTGTCCTGTGAAATTTTATATAAATGTAATTGATGAATTACACATGTCGGACCCTTTGGGTTGTGTTGGTAGTGGCTTGAATATTCTTGAGTGATACTGATCTCAGGATGGGCTTGTCCCGGGTTATGTTTGGTGGTTCTGACCTTGGGATTGGGCATCATGGATGTCGATTTGAGGCTGGATGACTGTCAGTTTTGGCATGGCCTAGGTTTCTAGGATAGTGATCCCATCGTACATGAGCGACATGGTCGCAGGGACACAATGTATCAGAGATGTGGTGGCTTGGGTACTATTTTGGTGATTACTGCTCACCCGGACATTATGTAATATGCACATAGAGATACTCCGTGATGAGATGATTTTGAAAACTCGTGTGGGTAGAGGCCCCCGTAGTTGCAATTTAGGTATTTTGGTTGGGGGTGCTTGATGTAGGAAACCACGTGGAAGGTGAGGAGCCTTTGGGGGATAGCATCGAGAATATTGGGTTGGGGGCAGCCGCTCATTGTGATTTGAGGGAAGACATCACTATCCCTTTGGTTACATTATTTTAGTGTAGACATCACTGTCCCTCTAGTTACATTATTTTAGGGTAGATATCGTTGTCGCTCCTATTTCTTATTGAGGGTAGATATCGTTGTTCCTCCGGGATACTTCTTGGGTGTGCCTTCTAGACGTCGGTACTTGAGACATGTTGTGTCAGGTGGCACATGGTGCCAGGTTGCACAATAGAGATTCTAACATTGGTCGAAGCAGGTGACACTCCGTGGTGGCTGCTAATCACTAGTGGTGTTAGTGTTTATTTGTTCATTGAATTGTTTACTGGTATCATTATAAATGTATTACTGCTTAAACACTCATATTAGTTACACACCATTAGGTGGTATCCTACTGAGATTTGTCTCACACCCTGTACAGGCTCTTGGGGATGTGTGTAGACTTTATGGATTTACGTGCAGGAAAGAGGAGAGATTCAGGAGCTGGGCTATGTTAGTCATTGCATGGTGATGGTATGGACCTTAAGATCTTACCTAGCTGGGGTTACTCTATTTTGTTTTTTTACGAGTATCAGCATGTATAATTGTTTGTAGCTACTGGTGGTTATCCATTGGCGCCCCTTTTATTTAGTGAAATTCTATGGATGCATGTTTGGATTGTTTAGTAGTTACGAGTGATTATCATGCTGTTGTGTTTACTTTCTGCTGCTGTTGTTTAAATTTGATTACTTTCCTTGTTTATTGATATTGAATGTACTTCCTCTCTATGGGAATGGTTCGATTTCCTGAGTTTTTTTTCCGCTGCACCTCTACTAATCTAATTGGACCATTAATATTATTATTATCCTCAGAGAGGTTATTGTCTCCCCACTATACCTATAAGTCCCTCACTTCTAGTTAGCAGCCTTTGGTATTTCGGGAGGTGCGCCTAAGGTAGAAGCACCCAACCCGTTTAGCACTATTCGGGTGGTTGTTTGGTTCCAGGTCGTTGCAAAGTGGTATCAAAGGAGTTCTTGATAGGGATATAGTAGAAGTGTTTTACTGGCTACTAATGAGATTGAGAATTCACTTTTATTTATGATGGTTTTACTGTTTGGGATATGGTAGACTGGAGATAGGATGTTACTGGAAACTATATTTCTAACCTGTGCTTGGGTGCCTGCAGACCTAGGTATGTGGGAAAGAAAACGTTTTTGTGGGTGGGAATTGGTGTGTGCTTTTTCTCAGATTATAGTTGATATGATTTCCACCTCTGTGGCTCAGTTGATGTGTTATATTGTAGATTGTGATATGTGACCCTTGACACGATGCAGTAAGGGAAAATTGGACCTTGTCCTGGTATGGAAAGGATTGGTTGCTTGGCTTTTGATAGGCACATTTTAGGGTATTTCATTTTCATAAATGCACGTATGCTTTGTGAAGGGTTAATTCCATGTGAAGGAAATGTCAATTTCAATGCTAAGAAATCTTTTGAAATGTAAATAAGAGAAATTCCTAATAAAATATCTTGTATATTGCAATGTTTTATGCAATGATTTGTATATATTGTGAAAAATGCATGTGGAAGGGTATTTGGGTCTGGCTCTTGTACGAGCAGATAAGTACTATCGGATGAGGTGATTTTTATCACCAGGATTAGGTGACTCGGTCATCAGTTTGAGGCAGCGTTGGTTTTCAGGACGGGCATGCCCCAAGGTAATTTCGATACATATCTCTGATGAGGGCGGGTAAGGAGGCCATGAGGCCGGGATGCCGTGGGCATGGGTTACAGTGGGGGAGAGTAAGGGTAGTGGTTATGCACTGCCTTTTACTACCTTATTATCTACGTAGAATATATATTGATATATATATATATATGAGCTATATGAAATCTTATTGTATTCAATGGGTTCTTCCTACACATCTCAATGGAGAGACTGGAAGGAGATGATAAAGTGCCATAGTTGTAGGATCAGGTTCGTTATTCAGTATAGACAGAGAACAAGCCGCAGGTACAGGCTCAGGGATAGAAACAGGTCTAGGATTCTATGCAGGCAGGGCAACATCCTGGTTTGGTAGCATTTGGACCTTGGCTCGATGAGCAGCTCCATGCTGGCCTGGTACGTGTTGTGCAGGGGATCGACAGAGGCACGCAGGGTATATAGTCATTTATGGATTATCTGATGTGGGAGTTCCAGACGTAGCACCCACTGATTTTTCAGTGTGAGGGGTGACTACAGGTGCTTGAGAACTGGATAGAGAGTATGCAGATGATCTTCGAGTAGCTCGAGACGCCTACAGGGTGGAGGGTCAAGCTGGCGACATACATGTTGCGAGGACAGACAAAGCGTTGGTGGGATGTGCAGGTTCAGGCTCGCATGTATGAGTTACTGGCATGGAAGGACTTCGAGGACAGGTTCTTTGAGAACTTTTACCTATAGACACTGAGGGAAGAGAGAGCTTGGGTGTTCTTGAGTCTTCTGTAGGGAGACATGTCCATCATGGACTACGCAACCACATTCACTAAGCTATATTGTTTTTCACCTGGCATGGTAAGCGATGACGCAGCTAGGGTGAGGGGCTTCGAGGATGGATTACGACACGCCATTAGGGTCTAGGTGAACATCTTCAGACTGGGATCCTTTTCAGAGGCAGTGAATCAGGCACTTATAGTGGAGGGAAACCAGAGGGATAGACCCCAGGTTGGCCGGGCGACACCTTCAAGTGATGGATCAGATAGCAAGAAGCGAGGACGGGATGAGTTCCAGCATGGCATTCAGGCCAAGGACTCAGCTAGAACACCTCTTAGCAGTTCTTCAGTGATATGATTTTAGTGTGTAAAACTAGGGCATGTTCGGACTCAATGTGATAGGCCTCCGAAGGACTGTCAGGCATATGGATAGGTCGGGAATCTGGAGAGGTTTTGCAGGCAGCCTTCACAGACAGCCGGCCGGTAGGGACCAGGACAGAAAATGGCATCTAGATGTGGTTCAGGTTCCGTACCAAGAGAGGGTAGCCAGGATTTAGTTGTACGTGGAGGAATTGACAGAGACAGCGGGATCCAGCTAAGGGGTCAGTGGCTAGTGGGTGGAGCAGCACCACAGGGGGGTTAGGCATCAGCCAACCATACATCAGGCCAAGTGCACACTATGGAGCTACCAGAGGCTGAGTAGGCTGGTGACCTGAAAATAGTCAGAGGTACATCGTGGTGTGACTTTGGTCTCCATGTTTCATTTTTGGAATAACCTATATATGCATGTCTGTTTTGAGTGCACACGATGCACAAGATATATGTGGACTGACTAGATGCTAGTCAGTGGTATTGGCACCATATCAGATGCGTGATATATATATATATATATATATATATATATATATATATGAGATGAGTAGCATTAGGGGCATCGAGGATGTGGGTTACTTGAGGTTCTATGAGCATCGGGCATCGAGGATGCAAGTTACATGAGGTGTCGTGGGCATCAGGGCATCAGGGATGTAGATTACTTGAGGTGTATTGGGAAGCAGGGAATCTAGGATGCCTGTTACTTGAGGTTCTGGGCACGAGGTTCATTTTTGAGCTTTCATGGGATGCATGACCTCATGGAGGCGGTCACCGATGCGGTGAAAGATAGGTTTGGCGTCGGGGATGACATAGGATCACCAACGAGGTGTAGGGGTGATGGTGTGTCACGATAGGACTATGAATCTAGAAAATAGGTTAGTAAACCTTGTTGCATTGTGTTTTTTAGGTTGTGACTGGGTTAGGCGATTCCAATGGCGGGGAGCCCCTTGAAGAATTTATCTAGGACCTTTGAGACCGGGGAATTCCGGGTTACTTTGATCGGGGTGGTATGTTCAGTACCATCTTTAGGTTTCATTTGATAGCTCGAGGATGAGTTATGTTAAGGTGGGTATATTATAAGAACCCGGGTTTTTAGAATGGGTCAAAATCCCGACCCTATTTGAACATTGACTAGTTTCTGAGGAAACTGGAGAAATTTGGAAGTTTCTGGAAATTTCAAGACTACACGCCATGTACTTTAAGTACACACCGTGTGTATGTTATGCGAGCAACCGACCATGTGCTCGCCGATTACATGCAGTGTGATGACCGTGTAGAAATTTCTTCTTACACGGCATGTAGTTTTAGACACATCGTGTACTCTTGACCATGTAGAGGCCATACATGGCATCTGGGCCTGTTGTCCGGGTAGAACTAAGTACATGTCGTGTCCTCATAGTCCCGCAGTGTAGTCTGGTTGTGTATGAGAGAAACACATGGCATGTGGGTATATCGGTGAGGAAGGGAAGGAAAATGACGTACACACCGTGTACCCCATGGTACACGCCATTCACTCAGGTCAGTAGGTTTGGAAAGTAATTCGGCAGAATTCTAGTCGCCAAATGAATAGTTAAATGATCTACATGGCGTGTAGTCATGAAGTACACACCGTGTAATTTCTTTCTTTTTTTCGTTAAAATGGTAAGTAGCCTCATTTTGAGGCGGAAATCATTTTCTTCCACCGGGATTCATGAACAAAGTCGTCTGGGACCTCAAATTG
Source organism: Viscum album (assembly GCA_963277665.1). Taxonomy (NCBI): domain Eukaryota; kingdom Viridiplantae; phylum Streptophyta; class Magnoliopsida; order Santalales; family Viscaceae; genus Viscum; species Viscum album. Next base: position 1,898,654,935 of record OY728132.1, on the reverse strand, counting down.
CTCCCGGTTATTCATCCAAACCCCGATCCAAACACCGATTGATGCGTTAGAACCCCCTCGGTAAGGCCTAGATTCCTCTTGATCCATTTTGTTTAATTTCTATTCTAGAATGCATTATAAGGCTTTGAGCAGTTTGGTTTCGTTTATAGATCTACCACGTTTTATACAGCATTGGAGGATGTTACTGGAGGAGTAGCATCGTATGAGTCTCAAGTAGGTGGTGCATACATTTTTTTGTGTTTTCGTGGTCTTTGGGTGATGTGGCCTTTGGTGCATTTTCAGGAATTTTGAGCGGGACCTGTTTTATTTTCTATTTCATATGGAATTGATTGTTGGACTTTTGGGATGCCTTCGGGTATTCCATGATACCATTTTTGCTTGAGCGGGGCTAGGTGAGGGGTTGTTTCTCATCGGGGAATTTTTTTCGGGGGTGCCAAAATTGTTTAAATGGAAATATTAATGTTCTAAACAGTTGAGTTTAGTTTATTTAGCATGTTGTAAATTGTTATAGGCATTCAAGACATCGTTGTTGTTGATGGATAACCGTTGGGTTAGGGAAATTTTACTATTCGAATGTTTTGCATGTTTATGTGTCCTGTTAAATTTGTTATATATACAATTATTTAATTGCACAAGATGGACCCTTTGGTTTGTGTTGGGCATGGCCCGTATATTCATGGGTGATTCTGATCTCAGGTTGGGCTTGGCCCGGGTGAGGTTGGGTGGTTATGACCACGAGATTGTGTGTCATGGACGTCGGTTTGGGGCGGGATGACTGTCAGGATGGGCATGGCCTGGGTTACTAGGATGTCGATGCCATCAGACTAGAGAGACATGGTCGCAAGGACACAAGGTGTCAGAGATGTGGTGGCTTGGGTACTATTTTGGTGATTACCGCTCACCCAGACTTTGAGTAGTGTGTAAACAAAGATACTCCGTGATGGGGTGGTTTTGACCACTCGTGTGGCTAGAGGCCCACATAGTTGCAGTTTAGGTATTTTGATTGGGGGTGCTTGTCGTAGGAAGCCACGTGGAAGGTGAGGAACCTTCAGGGGATAGCATCAAGACTATCGGGTTGGGGGCTATGACTCTCCATGATTTGGGGGCAGATATTGTTGTCCCTCTGATTACTTTATTTGAGTACAGACATCATTGTACCTATGGTTACATTATTTGAGGGAAGATATCGTTGTCCCTCCTGTTTCTTATTGAGGATAGACATTACTGTTCCTTCAGGTTTTTTCTTGGGCGTGCCTAAGGGGATGTTGGTACGTGAGACCCGCGGTGTCAGGTGGCACATGGTACTGGGTTGCACGGCAAAGATTCTGGCATTGGAAGAAGTAGGTGACACTCCCCGGTGGCTGCATAGCACCAGTGGAGTTAGTGTTTATTTGTGCATTTTATTATTTACTATTTTCCCTTATAAATGCATGACTGCTTAAACACTCACATTGGGTACGCACCGTTGGGTGGTATTCTACTGAAATTTTTATCACACCCTGCATAGGCCCTTCGGGATGCATGCAGACTTTATGGATTTATGTGAAAGAAAGAGGCCATCTTTAAGAGTTGGGATATGTTACTTGTTTCATGGAGGTGGTATGGACCTTGAGGTCTTACCTAGCTGGGGTCACTCTGTTTTTTTTTGTTTACTTGTATCAGCTTGAATACTTGTTTGTAGCTACTGTTGGTTTGAAATTGGTGCCCCTTTTGTTTAGTGACATACTATGCATGCATGTTTGGTTTTTTTAGTAGTTACCAATGGTTATCATGCTATTGTGTTCACTTTCCGTTGCTGTTGTTTATATTTTATTGTTTCCACTATTTATTGATATTGAATGTGCTTCCGCTCTGTGGGTCTAGTTCGAGTTGCTAAGTCTTTTGTTTCGCTGCATCTATACTATTATACTTGGAACAATATAATTATTATTATCCTCTGAGAGGGTAGAGACTCCCCACTATACATATCAGACCCTCGCTGCTAGTCGGTAACCTTTGGCATTTGAGGAGGTGCGCCTAAGGTAGTTGCACCTGACCCATTTCACACTATTCAGGTGGTTGTTCGGTTCTGGGTCATTACATATTAACTGGTAAAAAAATTAGGTGATAAAATCAGGACCATGTTCCATATACCAGAACGATTAAATCAGAACATTCATAACAACTAACAACAAAGTAAATGATCTTATGAAATAATTATGGAAAAATAGGTATAAGGATGTTATGAATAAATGATATCTAAAATGAAATAATATATATATATATATTATATATATAAGAAATATAAAGATATATATTTACTATATAGTAGGTTTGAATTCATATGACGAAGTGGTAATCCAAGGTATGGTTTTATGTTTTCATCTCACTTAAAATTGATATTATTAATATTTAAATATATATTTGGAAAATTATGGGTTATTTATATTTTATACCCCATATATATTCTTAAAAAATTGATAATTATGAGGTTTAAAATTATTTTTTCCATTTTATCTCTTTTTATTCTCTAAATCACATAAATAATGTTTATAATATAATTCTACCTTGTTTCTCTTTTTGATAGGGAATCCATTTAGTCTAAGTAAATAGTTATTTTTTTTTAAAAAAAATTATTTAATATATATAAATGAAATAAAAATATTAATTTATATAAACATTGAATTTATTATCACCAAATTAAAAGGAATATTGTTTATGTTCATTATATAAGTAAATTTTTATTATATTTACAAAATCATGAAAAGAATATTTTTCTATTTTTTTACAAATTAACAAATTTTTATGACCTCTAGACCATTATTTATTATATTATATTTTTTAAATTTTTTATTTATTAAAAATATAATATATACTATTATTATTCTATTAATTTTTCTTTTATATTAAAATAAAAACACTTTATTTTCATAAAAATCTATAATGGGATTTTAATTTAATTATCAATATATTTATATTAAATTATAAAATTTTCTACATAACAAGGGCTTCATTGAAGAATACAGTAAGGAAAATTATTTTGGAAATATTTTTTTAAATAACCTTGGTAGCTTATGATATTAGTTCTATAAGTCAATTATAACTTTTTTGCAGTTAAAGTTCTACTAAAATTTTTATATTTTTTCTTCTATTTATCAATTTATTTTTTAAAATATGGGAATCTATCTCAATATATTTATTTAAAAAAATTAGTGTAATATTTTATCAATTTCTGAAAGTTGGTTTAAAATTATTTTTCACCAAAAGATTTATTCTTATGTAATTTACTTATTCAACATTATGGTCTTTAGCAATCTATAATAATTTAGATATGAAATTTCTCTATAATTTCCATTTTATATATAACATAGATATATTTTTTATAATTTAAATTTTGACTATACTCTATAAACATTATTATATATGTCATGAATTGATGTAAGCCTACTGAATAATTTATTTCAGTAGATTGGGAAATATTTATGTTCTCTATATTTGTTTCAATATTTTTATCCAATGATTAATAGGGAGTATAGATTTTGTATTCTATTGATCATTAATATAAGAATAATGAATTTGATATGAATATGTTATAGATTGGGCCCTATTATCCCATTGATTCATCATGAAACATCTCGAGATGTAACACCCCAATATTTTATGGCATGTATCTTTTAAATTTAACATATTTGGTAGCTTATGTTGAATTCAACACTTAGTTTAAAACCATGATATTGTAATAAACATTAACATGAAACATAGAATATTAATGTGACCATTACGATTATTAGTCCATACATTAGAAAAATAACCTCACTTATGAAATAATAAATAAAATTTAGGTATATCATATATGAAAATATGATATATTTGTATCATGTAATAGGTAAATAAATATTTATAAAATTATGAATTAAGTATTGGTATTTTTGGAAACCTAATTTTTTATTTAGAAATTTATAATTATTATTATAATTTAAATGAAAATTTAATTTCATAAAACATATTCAGCAATTAATATACTATTGTCTTATGATAATTTTATGTGATTTAAATTAATTTTTTCAAAATGTCTCAAAATAGATTAAAATATTAAATTCATTATTTTTAAATAAAATGGTGATTTTATTTAAAAATTTAATTTATCATATTTATAAAATTACTCTCATAAAATAGAGTTCACTTATTAAATCTAAATTATGAAAAATTCATAGGGGGAATTTTGGGGTTTTTTCTAAAATAATAGAATTCTTTTTGAATAGTAATGTACGCTAATTTAGGGTATTCAAAATTCTATGCCAAATAACATTATTATTCGGTCATGGATGGTGTATAGATGATGTAATAAAAATTATTTCGAACTCATAAGAACTATTTGTTATTTATAGTCACAACATTCATCATTATTGTTATTCTGGATCCAAAATAATAAACTAATGAAAAAATAATAAAAAATGCCCCACCCCTCAACTATACATGCCACCCCTCATCACCCCTTTTACTCACAACATATAGGGAATAGATCTTTATTACATTCTAAAAAATTCCTATTCCAAATATCTAACCATGTTTTGGTCTATCTAGTCTCATTAGAGTATCATTTTCATGTTCATTAATGATGTTCTCATGGAGACAACACTCAATAGGTAAATCCCACCCACTTTTACTTTTAGTTTCATTTCTTTTATTATCCTTCTCTCAAATCAACAATAAAAATAAAGCTGATAACTCAAGTATCATATAGATACTAGAATTTTTATTTTCTAATGGAATATCCATCTTCAAATCACCTCTCATATCCTATAGTTTTAAAAATGAATACATCATTCATGAAGTATCGATTCAATGCCTTCTTGGATGAGGAGTTTTCATTTTTTATTATTTCCTTTAAATAGTTTCATAAAACCATTTTTATGGTCAAAATGGTTATAATATATCTATTAAAAATTATTTAATGTTCTATAATCGGTATCTAAACTTATTATTAATTAAAATAATCTTAATTAATGGTGTCCAAAAAACCACCAAAATAAAGTGAATCATTTTTAATAACGTTTTATCTAATAAATCATCCTCATTTAAGATAACAAATGAAAAATAATTACATTTATTTTTTTAATGCCTATTAATAACAAATAATTTCAATTTTGATGGAATATTATAATTTTACATGAATATCCATAATTATATCTATGAAAACTGATTGCGATTACAATTAAAACGAACACAATCGGAACAAAAAATAAAAAATTTTAAAAACCCTATAAATTTTCATAAATGAAAGTATTAAAATTTAAATAAATAAAATATATGTTAGTGTGGTTCTCAAGTATGTAATTATTGATTATAATTTGATTATATTGGTCATTAAGTAAAAGTAAAAACACTTTTAGACATATGGTAAAATTGTTCTTATATCACATTTTTTTTTGTAAGATATGCCTTATTCACCACTCAATCCTTGTGTGTGGTGTATGTATATTTCATATTGATTTTAAATATCAAAAATCCCTTTATATTAGTACTATTAAATGTTTGATTTGATTATTAATTATTTTAGGGGGCCTATGGTCTGGGTGATTACAAAGTTATAAAGGAATTTTATACACAATTTTTAATCTTTTGGATATATTTCAACTCCAATGATTATGTAATTCTATGATTATTTGTGAAACGAATTTTTATTATCATACATTGTATTAAATTTCATGATTTATTATAAAAATCTGGTTAGTATCTTGTTTTCCAAAGAGACTAAACTATTCATTTCATTGAAAAGTTATCACTTGTTCTTAGTACAACTATAATATATTAAGGTACTAGCACTAGGGTACTAGTGTCAGTGTATTAATAATTGGTATTAGATAATGTATAGTATGTACATTGGAAACTATATTTATGAAAAAATATAATAGAGAAATATAACCTTATAACTATATTTTAGAATATTCCTAACGTAATGAAGCTTTGGTTTTTTAGATTATATATACATTAAGTGTTTCCATAGCTTCACAATTCAATAATATAATAGTGTAAAAAATTATTTGAAAATAAGAACATAGTTTATGTAATGGAAGATTTATTAATGCATGTATTACATGTAGGTATTTCCCTTATATACAATATAATAATGTTGTAGATGGAGAAAAAACTAGATCTGAATAACTTATTACCATATTGGGATAACTGAATGATGTTATAAGCAGTATCCTGACTCAAGTGGAGTAACCCGATCCACAATGCCACATAATAATGTTATAAAACATTATGTGACAATAAAAAAATCTTTAAATGGGACTACAAACCCATTTCTAACTAGATAATGGATAAGTTCCATAGAGAAGATATTTATCTATATGGGAAGTTACAAAAGGGAGGTGGTTATTATGACAGTTTATCATCTCTCGGGAGATGAAGATCAATGGTTTTCAATAATTCAAAGAGAAAAGGTGGAGAATGAAATTTAAAATATGTACGTTATGAATTTTATTGAAATTTCTTGGATAAATATTTCATTTTTTAACATTGAGTAGATATGGATAGATTATTCTTGTTCCTGAGACATAAAGAGGATTAAAATGATGTTATGTATCACGGGAACATTAAAATGATAGCAAGGCATGCTGTAGAATATATACATAATCCAAAGACCAAGATTAACTATATTTTGAGGATATTAAACCAATTATATTGAGGAAACTAGTCTCTAAAAAATCTCTTCATACAAGGATATAGTATTATGCTCCATCCAAAAGGAGAAATAATTTTCCATGCAATATGGAATCAAAGAGAGGAATGATAAAAAGTGGGATGTCGAGTACACTAGAAAAGTATAGAAGGAAAGAGGTAGAAGTGCTGCATATAATTTCCAACTAATCACAATTATGATGGAATAATAATCAGATCACTAGAAGAATTTTTCCCTTTTAAGGAGGGTTAGTTAGAGTGAATGTCGTTTAGATGTCGCTATTGATATTATTAACGACAACCAAATGATAGACTATGTATTTTTTATCCGACACTTCCCTAATTTTTACTCTCCCCATTATTTACCCACCCCGACCTCGCAACCCCCTCATCTTCTCATCATTACGTGACCTCGAGATACCCTCCACGACCTGAGGACCCCAACCCTCTACCTTTGCGTTGTGCCTTCAGACAGTCTTGTTGTCGTCGTTCCCTCTTAGCCTTGCGGTACCCAATTGTTGATTCCTCAAGTACTTCCTTAGTTGAAACCTCTTGACCCATATTTCCCTGTCATAGATCCATCCAATGCGTCACCAATTTTTCCCACCACTATCAACCCATTCTTCCATTGTCCAGTCTAGTCATTGAAACCCTATTGCCGAGCCACTAAGACATCATGGATCTGCAATCGAGTCACACCCCTTTACCTGAAGTCAAGTACTCTACATGAAAGTGTTTCTTGGACATCTAAATTCTAGTATCTCATTTATAAAAATTAGTATTGATAGAGTAAATAAAATTTGGAATTCTGAATTAGGGTTTCTTGTATAATAAAAGTTTATTTGGAATCATAGAAACAATAGATTGATAGATTTTTCACCTAAAGGTATACAAGAAGATGGTGAAAATATATTAGAGACTATTCATTAGATATATTGATAGGAAAAGGTTGAGGGCACTTTAATCCAGTACTGTTCAAGAGTTATTAAGAAGTTTATCATGCCATATTCCATAAACTTTTACAAAATTCCTTGAATATACAATGCATTATTTCCTAACATAACTATCCATGTCAAGTTTGAAACATGATATAGACTTTATCAATGAACTATGTTATATTTCATGAATAAAATTTCCCCCCATTTTTATATTGAATCATTGAAATAATGTCCTATTGTTCAGAATACTTTTCCACAAACTATTTAGTCTTAAATATATACTTATTACATATATTTTTTTTCTGTAACACATTTCCTTTGAAAATGAATATTTTCCTGATCTCATATCACTTTATGAAGTCTCTCATAACACCCACCACCCATATTACACATCCCATAATCATGTTTAGTGATGGATTCTAATAAAAACAAACTTTCTTCACAAAATACCATCGAGACACCAACATTAGTGCACATAGAAGCATTAATCTGGGACATCTACTAGCACCCCATCACATAGGTGATATTCAAACATGAACATGACTATAAAAAACACAAATAAACAATATATTTTTTCCATTTTAGACATGGAATAATAATAAATGAATATATAATTCTCTCATATCAATGGGTTTCCAAGATTATCCTAGAACTATGTTTACCATATTTCTTGTGTGAATGATTACAATATAACTCAAATGATCTAATATTCCATTGTAGGATTTTTATAATGGAATCACACCAGTGTTAGCAATTCTTTCCTCCATGTTGATTTAAATATATATATATATATATCACAATACCACCAAATATTTCCAATTCTTTTATTTATACTTAAAAATATATTTGTACTCTTTGGTTTTAATATTTTAATGATATGAGTTTTTTTAGAATAAAAATATTATATTTAAACTATTTGATTTATATTAAATATAGATATGGATAAGAGATAGATTGATAGGTAATATAGGTTTTAAGTTAAATATTATGATGGTATTATGAAATGTTCGGTATTTGACCAGTATACATCGAAGAGATTTGATTATTTTTCCATCAAAATACGAGAAAATAGATATTTCTTAAAAGGATATAGTTTTAGAGAACAGCTGTTTTTGAATGGGTATTTGAAAAAATAATAGGGATTGGACATGTCATGGAGGAGAGTCTATTTAGTGTCATCAATCATAAAGTATTCATATGGATGTTGATTCGATAATAGTTGATCCGATGAACATAATGCTCAATGATATGATGCGTCAGTTTCAACATGAAGACAGTAATGTCATAAATGACGATTTTGGATGAAGTAATCCCCATTCTTATAAAAGTGGTAAATCATTAAAATTATTTGACATTAACAATGATCCACTTACTGAATTATATCATAGAGGCACTAAATTTAGAAACTTTTCCTTCATTATTGAGTTGTTACACCTAAAGTTCTTGAATCAGTTTCCAGACAACTCATTCAAAATGTTGTTGGAATTGTTGAAGAATGTACTCTATACTAGAGTGAAGATGATAGAGTTATTATATCAAGGATTGAATATTACTGGTGACTTTGGTTTAACATATGATTCCATTGATACATTCTGAAAAAATTGTATGTTTTTCAGAAAATAGAATGAAAAAATTAATATTTTTACTACTTTTTGTAAATTTAGGTGGAAGGATGAGGAGATTAATAGAGGTTTCCAAATTCATTCAAGGAGGGTATTGAATAATGGGAAATAATTTTCAACTAATTAGATGTTTTATTTTTCACTTAAACTGATACTAAATAGATTCTTCATGTCAGCTAAAATAGATAAATTGGGGAATTATAATTTAGAGAGAAACAAATACATTAATATAATAACAAACACAGTAGATTATTTGGCATGGAAAGAGATTGATCAAAGACAACCAGAAATTCCATGGGATGATCATAATGTTTGACTGGATTTGGCAGTAGATTGTTTAAACACAATAGGTTCCATGGTTTGTACAAAACATTATATATTTCCTATGGTGTTGGCTCCATATAGCCTTCCCCCATGGGTATGTATAAAGAAAGCATTTTTGTTACTTTCAACTCTGATTGGTGGACTGAGAGGACCTAGTGATTAAATCGATTTTTATAAGACACTATTGATTTATGGGGAGCAAGTATTTTTTTCCAATCATGTATGCACTTTTGTCTTAGTAGCTAAATAAATGTTTAGACTTTGGGTCACATACTTATGGAAAATTAATTATTTCCTAGCGTATACTAACTTATCTCATTGGAGTAAAAAAAGAGAATTTTCTTCCTCTTATTATAATAAAACTAATAAATATATATTTATTAATAATTTTATAAAGTGGACATATCTTAGTCACATAATTGTTCATCCTCTATTGCATAGGTTTAGAAATGACCATGTATCATTTGATGTGAATAGAGACTATGGACCATCACAACAAATACTATCTAGGGTTAAATTTTTTGTGCAACATGATCAAGAAAACATATGTACAATGAATGATTTTCAATATATATTGGATCCTTCATTGCCTTCAATTTTGGATGAAAATAGACAAACTAGTGTTAATATTAGGAAACAAAGTATTTTTTTTGGAATTTCATTTTTAGAAATATAACATTTTTAGAAAAAAAATTTGATGTGATGCACATTGGGAAAATGTATGAGATAATATACTATGAAAAATTTTATGTTTCAAGGGGAAATAAAAGTATATTTCTATTTCCCAACACAGTTTGAAAGTAATGAGATTGAGAAAACCTTTACATTTACAGTTTGGTGAAGGTAATCAGGCATACATGCCAACTATACAATACACAATGAGTAAAAAAGAGGATAAAAAATTTATATAGATATTGAAGAATTTTAAGTGTCCAAATGGTTATTTTTGTAATATTTTTAAGAATATCAATATGATGAGCTTCCTTTATAGAGTTTAAAAAGTCATAATAATTAAACAAGAGGTGTCATTTGACCACAATGACGTAAAACACACATCATGTACTATATAACACCAAAATGAATGTTTAATAGTTCTATCCATAGAAAACAACCTTATAATGACTTGAAATCATAAATATATATATATATATATAATTCAGGACATGTACAAGGAGACTATACATCGATCAGACATGTGGTGTGGGCAGTACGATTGAATATATCATTTTTATGTTTTTGGTGCGCTTCAAAAATGTGCATCAGGTGGTGAAAACCATCCAAACGACCTTAGGATTACATGAAATTAGACAAAAAACAACCGGTAAGTAAACATTGAAATAGTTGGGTAGACCGTATGACAATTAGAGGTGTTGTGTCGATATAGTGAAGGAAAAAGCACTTCTGGTGCCCTAAAACACCAAAAATAAATTTAATGGTCAAATCTATACAATATGTCCTTGTAATTACAAAAAATCATAGGAAAAAATTTCTAATTATTATTCGCGATGTGTACGAGTATATACAACATCAATTGGATGTGTGGTGTGTGTGTTATGACAGAAAATGTGGTTTGTAAGTGTTTAGTGCATTTCATAAAGGTGTTTTAGGGGGTCAAAATATTTCAAACAGCCTCAAAATTCCATAAAATAAGAAAAAACAACCGGTGACTGAATTTTTAAATGGTCGGGTATACGGTATATTAGTCAAAGGGATCATGTGACCGCGTTAATGGGAAACACAAATATGGTGCCATAAAACACCAAAAAACATATAACAGTCGAATCCATAGAAAATCACTCAAGAATGACTTCAAATCATATAAAAATATTATAATTTTTTATTTTGGCATGTACAAGGAGACTTCTGGTTAATCATATGAGTGTAGTGTGCGGTACTACTGTATATCAAGTTTTTAAGTGTTTGGCATGCTTCAAAAAGGTGCTTGAGGAGGTCCAAATCATCCAAACCACCCCATAATGCCAACAAATCAGACGAAAACAATTTTTGAGTGAATCGTGAAATTTTTGGGTTGATTGTACATTAGTCAGAGGTGTCGTGTAACCACGATGACGAAAAAAGAAAATCCGGTACCATAAATCATCAAAACTAATAATTAATTGTCAAATACCTAGAAAAACATACATAGAAAGACTTGAAATTTTAGGGAAATAATATAATAATTATTTTTTATCTGTATGAGGAGAGGGCATGTCAATCGGACGTGCGATGTGCACAATACGACATCATATGTGTTATTTAGGTGTTTGACGCACATGAAAAAGGGGCATCAGGTGGTCAAAACCATCCCAAAATCCTCTTAATGCCACGAAATAAGATGAAAACAATCGGGGAGTGAATTTTGAAATAGTTAGATGGAAAGTATGTCAATCGGAGGTCTTGTTTGACTATGGTAATGGAAAACACAAATCCAGTGCCATAAAACACCAAAATGAACATTTAATGGTCAGATCCATAGAAAACATCTTCATAATGACTTTAAATCAATGGATAAACTAATTATAAACTGCGATGAGAACAAGGATATAAAAAATTAATCGAACATGTAGTGTGTTCTATATGACTGAATATGTAACACCCCGACCCCAGTTACCCAAATTTGGTGCATTATTACATAACAATAGCATGATCACAAAGGATCAAGTCTCGAAATACAGATTAGTTTAGTAGTATTGGAAACACTAGATATATTCATATGTCTTACATTACATCATAAGGTAAAAAAACTACAACAACATCTTTTCTTCATATCCCCTCATATTATCCCTCCAGGTCATTCATAAATTACATCTCCACATCCTGGGATAAATAAAACATTGAAAGGGGTGAGCTTAGATGCTCAGTAAGGATAACAATATATTATAAGATTTCATAGATACGCATAAACACTTAAGGAAATGTATAACTAATAGAAAATCCTTTTAAACATGAACTTCAGCATAATATGGCAAAGATAAAATGAAATAATGTCATTTTCTTATTCCCATGGACACTCTACTAGTCAAATAATCATATTCAATATCAATAACCACATTCATAATGATGGAATGCATAATTCCAGACTATCATAACCACGTAGCCAAGGCCTTGTGCTGAGAGTAAAAATAAGATTTTTTCAAGGCCTTGTACCAAGGCGCTAGTTTGTCTCCTCACACCTACCGATGCATCGAGGAGCTACAGCGGACTCCACCAGTCACTTACTAAGTCCAGTGCATTACTCATTTGAAAATATTGAAATATAACATTAACATTTTTATTTAAACTAACATACAAAATGTCAATACTTGATCCAAAAACCATGAATGGTATAAAAATATCACATCCACAGTCAAACATAACTCATTCGATACAGTATGGAAGATTTTATTTTATCAGATTAACCTCAATCAAGAATAATGAAGGATATTGATGTTGATGAAAATAATCATCAGAACTATTAGAGAGAAATATCCCCCTTTTTCTTGAAATCATTTAAAAGCCACACTATTTGTCAAGAAGCCATTTAAAAATTTATTTTTGAATCAAAGTGTCCCATACCACTTTGAAATTTTTAAAAGAAGTTTAAATTTTAAAACATTAATGTCCATATAAATAAATCCTTAAAACCATTTTTAAAACATTGTCATCAATGAGAAAGATTAAGAAGAACAATTCATTAACACATTTATAAATGATATATTAGTTATAGTTTATAACCAAAAGAGAGACACTTGAATTCAAATAATGGAGGTAATCAAAACATTGTAATATAAAGAGAATAAAGGGATTCATGATATACTATGTCAAAGTACATTATATACACCACATAAAAGTGATTCGGTGTATAACAATAAAGAAGTCTCAATGGGATGTAAATTGAGATTAAGTCTCTTATAAAGACTATATCCTTAGGTAAAGGATAAATCAACGACATAATTATGTGTGAAAAATATAAATACACTCAATATCATTGGATATTCAGTGTAAACCAATCAGAGAATATTCACACATATTCTTCTAAAAACAACACCAATGAATTGGATGTTTAACTCAATAAATAGAGATTGAGATAAAATTCCTCTTATCATATTTATATCGATGACTTGAGAATTTATCAATGAAGTGATTATGTGTATAAAAATTATATCCACAGAATGTGGAGTGGAAATTATGACATTTGAAAATGAATAGTGATTACATACCTAATCTTGGTGTAAAATAATCAATGAAGTATGAGTAAAGCCGAATGAGTGGAAATTGAAATTTCAAATTCCCTTATAAATTTGGTAAATTATGAAACAGACACCCTGAAAGAAGTATCATAAAATGATGATGTAAATATCCATAAATTAATTTATAATACACAATCAATACAATAATGGGTAGTATACACACAACATGTAATAAATAAGTGGTGAACAATTGAAATCTCACGGAATTAAAAGTGAGATAAGAAACCCCTTACTTTGTACTCTTTCCTTGGTTGACATTAGGTTAACCTCCTGTATAATGGTGAAATAATTGTTATTGAATTATAAAATAATAATTTACATTAATATGATATCATATATGATCTTTTAACATTGATTTGTTAATAATATCTTAGTATTATCGTCGTTTCAGGTGTTAACAGTTTCATTTTACTTTATATTATTTGTTATGCGAACATTATATGTTTTGGATGGGATGTATCTTATTAATATCAAGAACAATATCTGGTCTCTAAAAATTATTCTTATTCATCAAATGAAATTTATTCTTGAATGGATATGATGGGGAATGAATCTCATCACGTTCGTGGAGACGGTAATCCGTACGTACGCACGAGCGACAATATCAATATTTTGATATTAAAATAATATATAATTGGATGGTATATCAAATATAACGAATCATTATCATGTTATATTTATTATTTGCATGAATTAAACATCATTATTATACCCATCCATATAATAATATATTGAATAACAATTACACCACGACGCGGAGACGGTAGGTCGTACGTACGCACGTATGGTCACATGTCATTCAAAGGATGGATATAATACTGAATATGGTTGTACCATATATATAATAACATCACAGTATATTGAAGATACTGGAGTTATAATTTTATAATGGAAATAAAAAAAGAATAAGTGGAAGAAGAAAGGAACTTGAAAGAGGGTGGAGAAATCATTACCTCTTCTTCAGGTTCTTCCTTTTGATTTTATCAAAAGGGATCATTAGGTTGGATATCGGATCAAAATAAGGCCTCTAGGTTGAAGTGAGGGAAGTTGAGAGAATATTTTTTCAGGGTTTGGCTGAGCCAAAATGCTTGGACAGTGTGAATAATTCGTTATAAGTGGTGTCCTTTTATAAGGGGGGAAGGGTCTCTTTAAGAAAAACTTAAAATATCGTTTTATAATGAATTCATATTCAGGTTATAAAGGCTGAAAAATGGATTATTCAAAGTATAAGGTGGGTATGGGTAGAAATACTTTCAACCAATATATTTTAGACAGGTTTGGTTCATTATATTAACCTTGTCTTTTAGTTTTAACTCTTAGTTAATTAGTTTGACATTTACCATGTCACTTTGTATTTTATATTATATAGTAAATAAAATCACTATATACATCCAAGAGACCCTCAAGTTGTCCATTAATGATACACCTATCATGATATAAGTCCTTTGGCCAAAACATATATTTTTAGGAATATAATATCAATTAATAATATAATATTTGTTTTAAAAACTCATTGATGTCCATTTTGATACTGTTGAATAGTTTTTTTTTAAGTCATAAAAACATTATTAACTTGAACAAAATTCATTTAAGAAATCATAAAATTTCATATTAACCAATAAAATTAGTTTATGGCATCAAAAAATTTAAATTATATTCATTTTAATATTTATAATACCAATTATTTGATTCATTCATTAATAAGGAAAATACTGCATCATTATTGTGTCATAAATAAATTTAATTATTAAATGTCTAAAAATTTAAAATGAAATACAATTATGTATGAAATATTTTTATATTTATAATTAATATTTATTGTCTAAAATATAAATTATATTACACATTGTAAAAATTGTTTTTCTAAAAGATTTATGCTTTTGTGATTTTTGTATTTACTTTAACTTAATTAATATAAAGTGTCATTATCACTTACAAGTGGATCCATGGGGTCCCAAAATCGACCAAAAGATGCCCATGGTCGGAAATGTATCAACCAATTGGGTTAGAAAATTTTTTAGGGTAAATTAATATTATTATAATATTATTTGTTACCCTTATTTATCGGATTTACCCTTTAACCATGGGAAATAAAATATTTACTGAACTAAGTATTCAAAATCTATAAAGATATAAGTTTCCTATTTACACAATTAGAAAATCCTGATTCTAAATATATAATCCATTTTTACAAATTCAAAACACAGAAGTGGAAGAAATTAATTTTAATTTAATTTCTACTGTCAAAAAAAAGTGTGTTTTTAAGATATAATAACTATCAAAAGATTGACACTTGGGCATGTCTGGTTTAATTATGAAATTATGTCCAATTACCAACATCATATTAAATGGTAAATATATATTCTAAATATAATTTAGAACAAATAAAATTCATAATTGATCACTATTAATTATTTCGATTAAAAAAGTTGTTTTTATTTAAAATTTAGTAATTTTCACTATTCATCAAAATATGAATGTTATCCGAAAAGTTCCAAAATTTCACCCTAGGCTAATTTTGATATTAGGAATCAAAAAAAGAAGTCCATTTTGAATGATAAAATGTAAAAATAAATTAAAAAGTGGGTATTATTATTCATAACGGCTAGTTTTGTTAGTTGTGGTGTGTGTTAGAACGTGAAGTTGCGTACAACACACACTACTGTATTATTCAGTGAGAAGCGTACCGTGAAAGCATGGGGTGTTACATTATCCCGTCATTCAATAAATTTTGTCATTTCAATATTTAAAATTGGGCTTGGAAATATAATGGAAAGTCCCGCATCGGAAATGGAGTCAATAAAACTATCACTTTAAAAGAAAGAAAGAGAAGTACAAAGGTCACCCGAGATAACCAATACTGGAATTGCATGTATAAAAACAAGGATATGGGTGATAAAATAAGTGTCATGTTCTGATGGAGAGGGATAGAAAAAATGATCAGGAAAATGTTAACAACAAAAAAACCACATACTTGTGATGTTACAAATGGTCATTAGTTTCCCAGTAGGAAAAGTAAACAGAAAACATTTTTATTTTTGTTACTTTTAAGTTACATTACATAATGATGAAGAATTCATTTCTGATATTGACTAAGAACATAAAGAGATATACTTAATTTTTATGTAAAGTATCATTCTTTAATAAATTTATACTACTAAATCATTTTTAAACGATGAGTATTTCGGAAGACCTGGTCACACTAGAAGTGCTACAATAAACTTCTTATAGAATCACATGATTCACGAAGCATAAAATATATATTTACCTTGTCTTTAGAGATTAATCAAAACCCAAATAGTTATTATAAGATCTGATGATCCCCCAAAAGGTTATTCAATTAGAGAAATAAACACTAATGTTAATTTATAAAATTAAACCAACAATACCCCAAAATTAAATAAATAGCATTCAATAAAGAATTGTCCTCAAAATCCTTCAATAAAATCCAAAATAATATAGAAACTCAAAACATATAATAAATTGGTTATGTAGTCTTCCACATTAAATGGTATATCCAAATAACATCAACTACTCTTAAAGTCACATACATAAAAGTAATTAACCTAATCACATATTCTCTATTATAGGAAAATCATTTCCATAAATAACCTAAATCATTATAAATACACAATAAAAACATAGATAAAAAATCCACCATTACTCCTCAAATGAAATCCCATAGTATTCTATTTTCCATGGGTATATAGTGTTCCCAACAAAGAGAACATCTTCCAAAATAACATTTATCACTTAATCAAAAAATAATTTTCCTATATTAAGGGTATTCATTTGATAATACATAAGATCCCAAATAAAATTATTATTGATCAATAAATTCATTTAACTAAAAAAATAATCAAACTAACCAGGGACTTCACGTAGTCCAGTGGTAGGTGATAAATCCCAATCGAACTTTGGTTGTGGGTTCGATTATCAATGTTTTGTCCGACACGATGGGTTGTCACACAGTCTTCATGTTGTCCCTTTTCAAAAACGATATTTTATAACATTATTAAAATGAGATAAATTCCTCAGAAAACCATAACATAATTTAACCACAAATGTTATCTCATTCCATGAATTTTTATCCCATATTATAATAACTTGTAATTTCCTCAAACCCAATGATCATATAAAACAAAATGGTTATATATAACTATATCCACCAAAGACAATAAAAGTATTCCTCAAATATCATTATTACATGGAAAAATGTAGGGTTACAAATACAAGAGAATATGATTCCAAAGTAATCCCATCAATAAGGAGCACTAATACTTTTTAAACCTTTATCCAACCATTTATTTTTACATAGATTCGTCTTTGACCAAGAAAATATCATATAGAATAGGGCATTCACTTGGGTAATGGCCAGGTCCCCTACATTTATGGAAAATGACTATAAATGGATTCTTTGGACCATTTTTATCATCTTCCATAGTACTCGTCATTTTTCTTCTGCAATTCATCACTTTATGTCCTTTCTTCCCACATGTAAAGAATCTGTTTGTCCCATTGAGAAAAATTCCTGGGTGTCCCCATCCAGATTTCCTACATGATGGAAATTTAGGATTCCTTTCTCCATGGTCTCTAATGTTGGAGCTCATATCATTCATCACATTTCTCTTCTCTGTTGAGTCTAGGAATTGGTTAATATATATATTGTGGATCATATTTTTGGAAAATTTATTTGGCATGAAGACAATTTATTTTACGCCTATCAACATTCCATTTTGTTTCTCATTTCCAACATTGTGCCCAACTTGTACATCATTCTCCAAGTCACTATGACTTCTTTGGAATCTAGCCATTGACTAAAACCAGAAAGCATTGTGTGAGTAACTGTAGTCATAAAATCATTTAGAGAATATCATGTCACCATATTCTCAATTAGAAACACATTAGGATCAACCAAGGTCATTTACTCTCATCTTATATATAATACTTCAAATAATTTTTTAAATGAAATGTAAATTATCCTAAGAATATCCCACATGAGTGTCGTAACCAAGAGTGCAGCAAGGCCCATTCTCTTACACCAGTTCTCGTTCGAGTCTAGCTCAAAGATGTGTTTTGGGGTTTTACCCCTAGGTAGATCTTTTCCAGATCTACCTCTACCTGTTCGTATCCAGATAGGGATGTATTTATCGAAAAACTCACAAAATCTCTACAATATCAAAATTATAGGAAATTCTTCTATACTAATCCTCAAAGTCTATCTTAGGGATATTTTCTCTAATCAGTGTTTAGCTAAATCTAGCTCCCAAGGTTTGTACTAAACTTTCTCTGATAGCAACGGTAACAACCAGACCCCAATTACTGAGAGTCGGTGCATTATTACATAACATTGGCATGACCACAAAGGATCAATTCTCGAAATACTAATTAGTTTAGTAGTCTTGGAAACACTAGATATATTCATAAGTCTTACATTACATCATAAGGTAAAAAAACTACAACAACATCTTGTCTTCATATCCCCTTATATTATCCCTCCAATTAATTCAAAAATTACTTCTTCAAATCCTGGGATAAATAAAACATTGAAATGGGTGAGCTCAGATGCTCTGTAAGGATAACAATATAGCAGAATATTTCATAGATAAGCATAAACACATAAGTAAATGTATAACTAAAACAAAAGCCTTTAAAACATGAACTTCAGCATAATATGGAAAAGATAAAATAAAATAATGTCATTTACTTATTCACATATACACTCTACTAGTCGAATAATCGCATGAAATATCAATAACCACTTTCATAATGATGGAATGCATAATTCCAGACTATCATAACCACGTAGCCAAGGCCTCGTGTTGAGACTACAAATAAGATTTTGTCAAGGCCTCGTGCCAAGACACTAGTTTGTCTCATGAGACCTACCGATGTATCGAGGAGATATAGTGGGATCCACCCGCCACTTACTATGTCCAATGTATTCCTCATATGAAAATTTTTTAATATAACATAAACATTCGTATTAAAACTAGAATACGAAATGTCAATACGTGATCCAAAAACCATGAATAGTATAAAAATATCACATCCACAGTAAAATATAACTCGTTCGATACAATATAGAAGATTGCATTGTATCAGATTAACCTCAATCGAGAATAATTAAGGGTATTGGCATAGATGAAAATAATCATCAAAACTATTAGGGAGAAATGTCCCCGTTTTTATTGAAATATTTTAAAAGTCACACTATTTCTCAAGAAGCCATTTAAAGATAAATTTTTGAATCAAAGTGTCCCATACAACTTTGAAACTCTTAAAGGGAGTTTTATTTTTAAAACTTTATTGTCCATATAAATAAATCCGTAAAACCATTTTTAAAACATGGACATTAATGAGAAATATTTAGAAGAACAAGTCCTTAAAACATTTAAAAATTATATCTTAGTTAGAGTTTCTAACCAACATAGAGACACTTGAATACAAATAATAGAGGTAATCAAAACATTGTAATATCATGAGAATAAAGGGATTCATGATATACTATGTCAAAGTACATTATATACACAACATAAAAGTGATTTGGTGTATAAAAACAAAAAATACTCAATGGGATGTAAATTGAGATTAATTCTCTTATAAAAATAGTATCCTTAGGTTAAGGATAAATCAACGACATAATTATGTGTGAAAAATGTTAATATAGTCAATATGATTCTATATTGTAACGCCCCGACCCCAGCTACCTAGAGTCGGTGCATTATTACATAACATTGGCATGATCACAAGAAAGATCAAATCTCGAAAGACCGATTGGTTTAGTAGCCTTGGAAACACTAGATATATTCATAAAGTTTTACATTACATTTCAAAGTGAAAAACTACAACAACAACAAAGTCTTCATATCCACACTATTAACCCCTCATAATATCCCTGCAAGTCAATCATAATTTACTTCTTCACTTCCTGGGAAAAATAAAACATAAAAAAGGGGTGAGCTCAAATTCCCAGTAAGGATAACAATATAGTGGAACATTCAAAATAAGCATAAACATTTAAGGCAATGAATTACTAAAACAAAAGCCTTTTAAACATGAAATTCAACATAGTATGGCAAAAGTAAAATGAAATAATGTCATTTACTTATTCACATGGATATTCTACTAATCGAATAATCACATGCAAAATCAATAACCACTTTCATAATGTTGGAATGCATAATGCCAGACTATCATAACCACATAGCCAAGGCCTCGTGCCAAGACTACAAATAAGATTTTGTCAAGGCCTAGTGCCAAGACACTAGTTTGTCTCATGAGACCTACCGATGCATCGAGGAGCTATAGCGGGCTCCACCCGTCACTTAATAAGTCCAATGCATTCCCATATGAAAAAGGTTTAAACATAACATAAACATTCGTATTAAAACTAGCATACGAAATGTCAATAATTTCATCATAAACTATGAATGGTATAAAAATAGCACATCCACAGTCAAACATATCACAAAACCTTCAATACAATATAAAAGTTTTGTATCATAATAAATCAACTTCAAATAATCTTAAAATCCATCAAAGGATGTTGACATAGATGAAATCAAAATTCTTTTTAAAGAAATATCTCCTTTAATTTTGAAATCATTTAAGATCCATATAAAATAAGACATTTTCTTTGAAAATATTCTTATAAGCTTGTAAGGAAAGTTTCGATGATTTATAACGGCGGAAAATAACCGCACCCGCCGTATAAGTTAAAAAAACATTCTTACCTCAATTTTGTCGAAAAGGTTAAAAAGGACCTTGTTTTGAAAACGACGGAAAGATTCCTTTATAAACCTCTTATAAAAAGTCAAACAAGGGTATAAATGACTTTAACCCATATTCTTGTAAATAGTAAAAATATTTTGAAATACATTTTTAAGAAACATGGATGTGGATGATAAAGAGATCCCAGTAGATTATTACGTATAAACAACCTCGAATAATGAAGAGATTGTGAAATAACCCTTACCTTGTACTTTTCCTTTGTTGGGGTAGGTTAACCTCCTGTATAATGGTGAAATAATTGTTATTAAATTATACAAGAATCATATACATTAATATGATATCATATATGATCTTTTAATATTGGTATCTTAGTATTATCGTTGTTTCGGGTGTTAACTTACTTGTTTTCTTTCATATGTTTTGTTATGTAAGAAATGTTTGTAAAGGATAGGTGGTATATTATTCATATCCAGAATGATATCAAGTACTTAAACATCATTTTTAAATCATCAAATGATAATTATACTTTAATGGTTACGATGGAGAATGAATCTCATCGCGTTCGTGGAGACGGTAGTCCGTACGTACGCACGAGCGACAACATCATTCATTTGATATTAAAATAATATATAAATGGATGTTATATCATATATACAGAATCATTAACATGTTATATTTATTATTTACATGAGTTACACATCATTATTATACCCATCCAAATAATAATATATTGAATAACAATTACACCACGACGTGGAGACGGTAAGCCGTACGTACGCACATATGGTGACATGTTATTCAAAGGGTGGATAGAATACTGAATATGGTTGTACCATATTTATAATAACATCACAGTATATGTAAGATACTGGAGTTATTATTTTATAATGGTAAGAACAAAGAAAGAGGAAGTGGAAGAAGAAAGGAACTTAGAAAAGGGTGGTGAAATCATTACCTCTTCTTCGGGTTCTTCCTTTTGATTTGATCACAAGGGCTCCTTAGGTTGGCTTTCTGATCAAACTAAGGCCTCTAGGTTGTATTGAGGGATGTTGGGAGAGTATTTGGGCAGAGTTTGGCCAAACCAAAAGGCTTTAGAGGTTTGAAGAAATGAGAAGGAGGAGTGCCCTTTTATAAGAGGGGTGAGGGGCACCTTTGGAAAAGCTAGAAATATTAATTTATAATAAATTCATAATCGGTTTCCAATGGCTCCAAAGTTGACTATTCAAAGGATAAGGTGGGTATGGGTCGAAAACAACTCAACCAATAGAATTTAGACAGGTTTGGGTACTTATATTAACCTTATCTTTAAGTATTAACTCTAAGTTAATTAGTTTCACTTTTACAATGTCTCTTTGTATTTTTATATAATATGGTTAATAAACTTACTATATACATCCAAGCGACCCCCAAGTGGTCCATTAATGATTAAACTATCATAATATAATTCTCTTGGTCGAACCTTAGATTTTTAGGAATTTAATATCAATTAATAATATAATATTTGTTTTAAGAACTCTTTTATGTCAATTTTGACACTATTCAATAGTTGATTTTTGTGAAACTCATAACAGATTTATTACTTCGAAAAAAGTCAATTACATCAATCCTAATATATCATATTATCCTAGAAAATTAGTTTAATTCATTAAAAGTTTCATATTATATTTATTGGGGTATTTATAATATCAATTATTTTAATTTTTCACTATTATAGTAATTACTGCATCATCATTGTGTCATAAATAAAATAAATTATTTAATCTCTAAAAATTATAAATAAAATATCATTATTTAGGAAATCGTTTTATCTTTCTAATGAATATTTATAATCGAAAATCCAACATGTATAACCCTATGTAAAAATTGTTCTTCTAAAAGATGTAAGCTTATGTCATTTTTATTTTTATTTTAGCTTTATTAATATAATGTGTCATTATCACTTACAAGTGGATCCATGGGGTCCCAAAATAGACCCAAAGATTCCCATGATCGACCATGTATCAACCAATAGGGTTAAGACACGTTTTAGGGTAATTTAGTATTATTATAATATTATTTTTTTAACCCTTATTTACCGGATTTACCCTTAACCATGGTAAATAAAATATTTACCGCAGTAATTATTCAAAATGTCTAAAAATAAAAGTTACCTATTTACACAATTTGAACATCCTGATTCCAAATATTGAATCCATTTTTCTAAATTCAAAACACAGAAGTGGCAGAAATTAATTTAAAATTAATTCCCGCTGTCAAAACAAAAAGCGTGTTTTTAAGAGATAATAACTATCAAAAGATTGACACTTGTTTATGTTTGGTTTAATTGTAAAATTATGTCCAATGACCAACATTATATTAAATGGTAAAAATATATTCTAAATATACTTTAAAACCACTCAAATTCATAATTTATCACTATTAATTATTTTGATTAAAAAAGTTGTTTTTAATTAAAATTTAGTAATTTTCACTATTCATCATAATATGAAAGTTATCCGAAATGTACCAAAATTTCACCTTAGGCTAAATTCGATATTCCGAATCCAAAAATGAAGTCCATTTTCAAATATAAAATATATATAATTTCAAAAAGTAGGTATTACTATTCATAACGGCTAGTTTAATTAGTTGTGGTGTGTGTTAGAACTTGAGGTTGCGTACAACACACGCTATCGCATTATTCGAAGGGAAACGTACCGTAAAAGCTTGGGGTGTTACATTCTCCCCTCCTTCAAATAATTGCGTCCTCGCAATTTCTAGGGTATTACTGCATAAAAAGACTCGGGTGGTTCTTCATCATAAGTTCCTCGGGTTCCCACGTTGCCTCTTCCATCTTATGGTTTCTCCACAGAACTTTTACCAGACGCGTCGTCCGGTTTCTCAGCACTTGTTCTCTCGTATCAAGAATCTTGACGGGCTCTTCACAATAAGACAGATCGGGTTCCAGTTCTAATTCTTCATAGGTGAGTACATGCGTTGGGTCAGGCATGTATTTCCTCAACAGAGATACGTGGAACACATCGTGAACTTTGGAGAGACTTGGCGGCATTGCCAATCGGTAAGCTACAACCCCAATTCGTTCAATAATTTCGAAAGGTCCGATGTACCTGGGACTCAATTTACCTTTCTTACCAAAACGTATGACTCCCTTCCATGGAGATACCTTCAGGAAAACATGATCACCGACTTGAAATTCCAAATCCTTCCTTCGATTATCGGCATAGCTCTTCTGCCTACTTTGAGCTGCTTTGATGTGATTTTGGATTACTTTCACCTTTTCCACCATTTCCTCCACCAGTTCTGGGCCTACAAGTTTTCTTTCACCACCGTCATCCCAACAGGTTGGTGTACGACATCTCTTTCCGTATAACGCTTCATATGGTGCCATTTGAATACTTGAATGGAAGCTATTGTTATAGGAAAATTCTACCAGAGGTAAATATTGATCCCACATACCTTGAAAGTCAAGTGAGCAAGATCTCAGCATGTCTTCTAAGGTTTGAATAGTCCGTTCTGATTGTCCGTCTGTCTGAGGGTGGTAAGAAGTGCTCAAATGAAGTTCAGTATCCAGGGATTTCTGAAGACTTTTCCAAAATCTTGAAGTAAAACGGGGATCACGATCAGAAACAATTGATAAGGGTACTCCATGAAGTCTCACAACTTCATTAATATATAGTCTTGCTAGACGTTCCAGGGGTAGATCTTCTCTTATAGCAAGAAAATGTGCTGACTTGGTAAGACGATCGACAATAACCCATATTGCATCATTCCTTCTAGGAGTCTTTGGTAGCCCCATGACAAAGTCCATCGTAATATTGTCCCATTTCCACTCCGGTATGGGAAGAGGTTGCATGACTCCTCCAGGCTGTTGCCTTCCAGCTTTCACTTGTTGACAAACCATACATCTTGACACAAAATCAGCAATCTCCCTCTTCATGTTGTCCCACCAAAAATTTTCTGTCAAATCTCTATACATTTTGGTGCTCACAGGGTGTATAGAGAAATTGGAACTATGAGAATCATCCAACAATTCCCTTTTTAGATCAGGTATATTGGGAACACAAAGCCTCTTCCCGAATTTCAAAATTCCATCTTCATACACAAAGTCTCTCAATCTCCCATCATTCACAGCTTTAATCTTCTTCTGAAATTCTTCATCATCGGTCTGAGAACTCTTAATCCTTTCTAGTAAAGATGGTTTGGCAACCATTTGAAAAAGCATTGATGTTTCACCTTCCCTGGTTATTCCCATGTCCATCTTCACTAGATCCATGAAAATTGGATCCCTTTCAATTCTCATCATGTTCAGAACTCCATGGTCTTTTCTGCTCAAAGCATCTGCTACTTTGTTTGCTTTCCCCGGGTGGTAGTGTATCGTGCAATCATAATCCTTGAGTAATTCAAGCCATCTCCTTTGCCTCATGTTGAGTTCTTTTTGTGAGAAAATATACTTCAAACTCTTGTGATCAGTATAAATCTCACATTTTTCACCATAGAGGTAGTGCCTCCATATATTCAAAGCAAAGATCACAGCTGCTAACTCAAGATCATGAGTAGGATAGTTTTGTTCATGAATTTTCAACTGTCGTGATGCATAGGCAATAACTCTATCATTCTGCATAAGAACACAGCCAAGTCCTTTCTTCGATGCATCACTATAAATAACGAACCCATCATTCCCCGATGGTAGAGTCAATATATGAACATTGACTAATCTTCTCTTAAGTTCTTTGAAACATTCTTCACACTCTTTTGTCCAAACAAATTTAACCCCTTTACGTGTGAGCTTCGTTAATGGGTTAGCCAATTGGGCAAAATTCTGGACGAAACGTTGA
Organism: Viscum album; assembly: GCA_963277665.1. Taxonomy (NCBI): domain Eukaryota; kingdom Viridiplantae; phylum Streptophyta; class Magnoliopsida; order Santalales; family Viscaceae; genus Viscum; species Viscum album. The sequence continues at coordinate 1,898,628,587 of OY728132.1, read as the reverse complement.
TAATAACCTGCCAAACCAATAAAACTACGTACCTCAGTTATACTCGTAGGTGCTGGCCATTCTTGGATTGCCTTGGTCTTAGAAGGATCAACAGAGATTCCATCTTTAGAGACAATATGGCCAAGAAAAGAAATATCCTGAAGCCAGAATTCACACTTGCTAAACTTCCCATATAATTCATGCCTCCTCAGAGTCTTCAAGATAATGCGCAAGTGATTTTCATGATCTTCGTAGGTTTTGGAGTATACCAAGATATCATCAATAAATACCACCACAAATTCATCAAGATACTCCTTGAAAACTCTATTCATCAGATCCATGAATACTGAGGGTGCATTAGTCAATCCAAAAGGCATTACAGTAAACTCGTAATGCCCGTACCTGGTTCGAAATGCTGTCTTCGGAATGTCTTCCTTCTTTACACACAACTGATGGTATCCAGATCGAACGTCAATCTTTGAAAAGTATTGAGCTCCATGCAGTTGGTCAAATAAATTGTCAATACGAGGTAGGGGATACTTGTTCTTTATCGTTATAGCATTGATCTCCCTGTAGTCGATACATAACCTCATAGATCCATCTTTCTTTTTAACAAAAAGAACAGGGGCTCCCCATGGAGAAACACTAGGGCGAATAAATCCCTTATTACTCAATTCCTCTAGTTGTTTCTTTAGTTCGACTAACTCTACAGTGGCCATTCTATAAGGGGTCTTCGATATAGGCCTTGATCCAGGAATCAAATCAATAGAAAACTCAACTTCTCGTTCTGGAGGATGTCCAGGTAAATCTTCTGGAAATACGTCTACAAATTCTTTCACAACAGGTACATCCTCTATTTGAACATTCCTTTCCTCACCGACAGTTATTTCATTCTCTTCCTCCCCAATAATTGAATTAAGTTGAGCTACTGGGGGTGGATCTAAATAAGAATTAGGTGGTGACGATTCTGCTCTAAAAATAAGGTGTTCCTTATCATTATCGTCAAGAATCGTAACCTCTTTCTTCTTACAATAAATCTTCGCATCATAGTCCGAAAGCTAGTCCATACCGAGGATTATATCAAACTCAATCATAGGTATGACGATGAGATCAGCAGATAAAGAAAATTTATGTGCTCTAATGGGGACTGATTCACAAAACTTTGTTGCAACGATACTTCCCTTAGGAGTTTTAACTGACAACTCCCTTATTAAATCAAATTGGAAATATCTAATTTTCTTAGCAAACTGGGAAGATATGAAACAATGCGATGATCCAGAATCAAATAATTCATTTTCTAAACTTGAGGAAACCATTAAATTACCTGCCACCACGTCTTTCGGAGCATCTACCTCAGCAGTAGTGATATCATAAGCCTGGCCTTGATCCCTTGGCCTTTTCTGAGGTAAGTTCTCCTGACGCTTAGGACATGAATTTGCATAATGCCCCATCTCCCTGCAATTATAGCACTGAACGTTGGTAGCTTTCTTCTTCCCTTTGCAATCATGAGCTTGGTGTCCTTTTTCACCACACTTGTAACAGACTCCCATTCCCTTCAAGCAAGTACCAGGATGTTTCTTCCCGCATTTACCACAAGATGGATATTCAACTTTTCCCTTCTTCCCCTTATTCCCATTCCCAGATTGATCAGCAGGTCTCTTCTTCTCTTGTTTTTCTTTAAAGTCATAAGACTTAGAGAATTCCTTTTCGGTCTTGATAGCACATGAGACAATGTCTTCGTACGATGAAAAGGATTGTGAGACTAATGCTCGACGGAGAAATGGTTTTAACCCATCAAAGAAACGATCAATCTTACTTCTTGGGTTGCGAATATAATCTCCAGCATACCTCGCTAACCTTGTAAAGTTAGCCTCATACTTTGTGACATTCTCATCCTCCTTTTGTCTCAGACTCAGAAATTGCCTTTCCATATCTGCTCGATGGTCGCGAGGGAAGTATTTTTCTAAAAACAGATCTTTGAACTCCCTCCATTCCATATTTGATACTTCATCATCTTCCTTCGTATTTTGAATCAATGACCACCATTGATCAGCATCTCCAGTGAGGTGGTAAACTGCCATGATAACTTTTTCCCTTTCACTGCTCCCCAATGCCTGAAATATTTTCTCTAGGGAATTTATCCATTGCTCAGCTACTAAGGGATTTGTATTCCCATTGAACATTGGTGGTTGTTGCCTCATGAATCGATCTAACATTGATCCTCCACGCTGCGGATCAGGGTGCTCCATACGGGTAAGGTTATTATTCATAACCTGAGTAAGTTGTCCCAGTATGGTGATTAGCTGATCTGCACCAGTTGCATCACCAGCCCCACTATAATTATCTTGAGCAGGAGGGCAATCCCTACATGGAGTGCGTGAATTGATACGGTTTCCATTTCTTCCACTAGGCGCCATTTCTAAACAATGGCATAAACTAGATCAGTTTATGAATCAAAATACATAATCCCATACTTATAAAACACTTAACATAAATTGAACTATTTATGGATATAATCCATAATCATAAAAATGTTTTCTTTGAGGAAGTATATACTCATAAACCCTTCATAATGATTTGTAAAGAAAATGAGAGTTATCCTAAGCATATCCCCCGGGAGTGTCGTAACCAAGAGTGCAGCAAGGCCCGTTGACGTGCACCAGTTCCCGTTCGAGTCTAGCTCAAAGCGGTGTTTTCGGGTTTTACCCCTAGGTACATCTGTGCCAGAGCCGCCTCTACCTGCTCGTATCCAGACAGGGATGTATTTCTCGGAAAACTCACAAAATCTCCACAATACCAAAATTCTAGGAAATTCTTCTATACTAATCCTCAAAGTTCTTCTTAGGTCTACGTGCTCTAATCAGAGTTTATCTAAATCTAGCTTCCAAGGTTTGTACTAAACTTCCTCTGATACCAACTGTAACGCCCCGACCCCAGCTACCTAGAGTCGGTGCATTATTACATAACATTAGCATGATCACAAGAAAGATCAAATCTCGAATGACCGATTGGTTTAGTAGCCTTGGAAACACTAGATATATTCATAAAGTTTTACATTACATTTCAAAGTGAAAAACTACTACAACAACAAAGTCTTCATATCCACACTATTAACCCCTCATAATATCCCTGCAAGTCAATCATAATTTACTTCTTCACTTCCTGGGAAAAATAAAACATAAAAAAGGGGTGAGCTCAAATGCCCAGTAAGGATAACAATATAGTGGAACATTCAAAATAAGCATAAACATTTAAGGCAATGAATTACTAAAACAAAAGCCTTTTAAACATGAACTTCAACATAGTATGGAAAAAGTAAAATGAAATAATGCCATTTACTTATTCACATGGATATTCTACTAATCGAATAATCACATGCAAAATCAATAACCACTTTCATAATGTTGGAATGCATAATGCCAGACTATCATAACCACATAGCCAAGGCCTCGTGCCAAGACTACAAATAAGATTTTGTCAAGGCCTTGTGCCAAGACACTAGTTTGACTCATGAGACCTACCGATGCATCGAGGAGCTATAGCGGGCTCCACCCGTCACTTAATAAGTCCAATGCATTCCCATATGAAAAAGGTTTAAACATAACATAAACATTCGTATTAAAACTAGCATACGAAATGTCAATAATTTCACCATAAACTATGAATTGTATAAAAATAGCACATCCACAGTCAAACATATCACAAAACCTTCAATACAATATAAAAGTTTTGTATCATAATAAATCAACTTCAAATAATCTTAAAATCCATCAAAGGATGTTGACATAGATGAAATCAAAATTCTTTTTAAAAAAATATCTCCTTTAATTTTGAAATCATTTAAGATCCATATAAAATAAGACATTTTCTTTGAAAATATTCTTATAAGCTTGTAAGGAAAGCTTCGATGATTTATAACGGCGGAAAATAACCGCACCCGCCGTATAAGTTAAAAAAAACATTCTTACCTCAATTTTGTCGAAAAGGTTAAAAAGGACCTTGTTTTGAAAACGACTGAAAGATTCCTTTATAAACCTCTTATAAAAAGTCAAACAAGGGTATAAATGACTTTAACCCATATTCTTGTAAATAGTAAAAATATTTTGAAATACATTTTTAAGAAACATGGATGTGGATGATAAAGAGATCCCAGTAGATTATTACGTATAAACAACCTCGAATAATGAAGAGATTGTGAAATAACCCTTACCTTGTACTTTTCCTTTGTTGGGGTAGGTTAACCTCCTGTATAATGGTGAAATAATTGTTATTAAATTATACAAGAATCATATACATTAATATGATATCATATATGATCTTTTAATATTGGTATCTTAGTATTATCGTTGTTTCGGGTGTTAACTTACTTGTTTTCTTTCATATGTTTTGTTACGTAAGACATGTTTGTAAAGGATAGGTGGTATATTATTCATATCGAGAATGATATCAAGTCCTTAAACATCATTTTTAAATCATCAAATGATAATTATACTTTAATGGTTACGATGGAGAATGAATCTCATCGCGTTCGTGGAGACGGTAGTCCGTACGTACGCACGAGCGATAATATCATTCTTTTGATATTAAAATAATATATAAATGGATGTTATATCATATATACAGAATCATTAACATGTTATATTTATTATTTACATGAGTTACACATCATTATTATACCCATCCAAATAATAATATATTGAATAACAATTACACCACGACGTGGAGACGGTAAGCCGTACGTACGCACGTATGGTGACATGTTATTCAAAGGGTGGATAGAATACTGAATATGGTTGTACCATATTTATAATAACATCACAGTATATGTAAGATACTGGAGTTATTATTTTAGAATGGTAAGAACAAAGAAAGAGGAAGTGGAAGAAGAAAGGAACTTAGAAAAGGGTGGTGAAATCATTACCTCTTCTCCGGGTTCTTCCTTTTGATTTGATCACAAGGGCTCCATAGGTTGGCTTTCTGATCAAACTAAGGCCTCTAGGTTGTATTGAGGGATGTTGGGAGAGTATTTGGGCAGAGTTTGGCCGAACCAAAAGGCTTTAGAGGTGTGAAGAAATGAGAAGGAGGAGTGCCCTTTTATAAGAGGGGTGAGGGGCACCTTTGGAAAAGCTAGAAATATTAATTTATAATAAATTAATAATCGGTTTCCAATGGCTCCAAAGTTGACTATTCAAAGGATAAGGTGGGGATGGGTCGAAAACAACTCAACCAATAGAATTTATACAGGTTTGGGTACTTATATTAACCTTATCTTTAAGTACTAACTCTAAGTTAATTAGTTTCACTTTTACAATGTCTCTTTGTATTTTTATATAATATGGTTAATAAACTTACTATATACATCCAAGCGACCCCCAAGTGGTCCATTAATGATTAACCTATCATAATATAAGTCTTTTGGCCGAACCTTAGATTTTTAGGAATTTAATATCAATTAATAATATAATATTTGTTTTAAGAACTCTTTTATGTCAATTTTGACACTATTCAATAGTTGATTTTTGTGAAACTCATAACAGATTGATTAATTAGAACAAAGTCAATTACATCAATCCTAATATATCATATTATCCTAGAAAATTAGTTTAATTCATTAAAAGTTTCATATTATATTTATTTGGGTATTTATAATATCAATTATTTTAATTTTTCACTATTATAGTAATTACTGCATCATCATTGTGTCATAAATAAAATAAATTATTTAATGTCTAAAAATTATAAATAAAATATAATTATGTAGGAAATCTTTTTAGCTTTCTAATGAATATTTATAATCGAAAATCCAACATGTATAACCCTATGTAAAAATTGTTCTTCTAAAAGATGTAAGCTTATGTCATTTTTATTTTTATTTTAGCTTTATTAATATAATGTGTCATTATCACTTACAAGTGGATCCATGGGGTCCCAAAATAGACCCAAAGATTCCCATGATCGACCATGTATCAACCAATAGGGTTAAGACACGTTTTAGGGTAGTTTAGTATTATTATAATATTATTTTTTTAACCCTTATTTACCGGATTTACCCTTAACCATGGTAAATAAAATATTTACCGCAGTAATTATTCAAAATGTCTAAAAATAAAAGTTACCTATTTACACAATTTGAACATCCTGATTCCAAATATGGAATCCATTTTTCTAAATTCAAAACACAGAAGTGGCAGAAATTAATTTAAAATTAATTCCCGTTGTCAAAACAAAAAGCGTGTTTTTAAGAGATAATAACTATCAAAAGATTGACACTTGTTTATGTTTGGTTTAATTGTAAAATTATGTCCAATGACAAACATTATATTAAATGGTAAAAATATATTCTAAATATACTTTAAAACCACTCAAATTCATAATTTATCACTATTAATTATTTTGATTAAAAAAGTTGTTTTTAATTAAAATTTAGTAATTTTCACTATTCATCAAAATATGAAAGTTATCCGAAATGTACCAAAATTTCACCTTAGGCTAAATTCGATATTCAGAATCCAAAAATGAAGTCCATTTTCAAATATAAAATATATATAATTTCAAAAAGTAGGTATTGTTATTCATAACGGCTAGTTTAATTAGTTGTGGTGTGTGTTAGAACTCGAGGTTGCGTACAACACACGCTATCGCATTATTCGAAGGGAAACGTACCGTAGAAGCTTGGGGTGTTACATATATTCAGTGTAAATCAATCAGAGGACATTCACACATAGTCTTGTAAAAACAACACCAATGAATTGGATGTTTATCTCATTAAATGGAGATTGTGTTAAAATTACTCTTATCAAGTTCATATCGATGACTTGAGAATTTATCAATGGTTTGATTATGTGTAACAAAATTATATCCATAGAAATTGGAGTGGAAATTATGACATAAGTAAATGAATAGTGATTCCACACATAATCTTGGTGTAAAAAAATCAATGAAGTAAGCGTAAAGCCGAATGAGTGGAAATTGAAATTTCAAATTCCCTCATCAATTTGATGACTTACAAAACATACACCCATGAAAGAAGTATCATAAAATGATGATGTAAATGTCCATAAAATAAAGTACATTACACAATGAATACAATCATGGGCAGCACACACACCACATGCAATAAATAAGTGGTGAACAATTGAAATCTCACGGAATTTAAAGTGAGATAAGAAACCTCTTACTTTGTACTTTTTCCTTGGTCGACGGTAGGTTAACCTTCTGTATAATGGTGAAATAATTTTTATTGAATTATACTAGAATAATTTACATTAATATGATATCATATATGATCTTTTATCATTGATTTGTTAATAATATCTTAGTATTATCGTCATTTAGGGTGTTAACGGATTCTTTTTCCTTTATATTATTTGTTATACGAGACGTATTTCCTGTAGATGGGATGTATCTTATTCATATACAGAATGATATCATGTCTCTAATAATTATTTTTATTCATCAAATGAAATTTATTCTTGAATGGATATGATGGGGAATGAATCTTATCGTGTTCATGGAGACGGTAATCCGTACGTACGCACGAGCGACAATATCATTATATTGATAATAAAATAATATATAATTGGATTGTATATCATATGTACAGAATAATTATCATTTTATATTTTTTATTTACATGAAGTTAACATCATTATTATACCCATCCAAATAATAATATATTGAATAACAATTATACCACGACGTGGAGACGGTAGGTTGTACGTTCGCACGTATGGTGACATGTCATTCAAAGGATGGATAGAATACTTGAGTTCTTCCTTTTTATTTGATCAAAAGGGCGCCTTAGGTTTCCTTTCTGATCAAAATAATTCCTCTAGGTTGAAGTGAGGGAAGTTTAGAGAATATTTGGGTAGTTTTTGGCCGAGCCAAAAGGCTTTGAAGGTGTAAAGAATTGGTTATAAGTGATGTCCTTTTATAAGTTGGGGAAGGGGCTCTTTAGAAAAAACTCAAAGTATTATTTTATAATAAATTAATATTCGGTTTATAAAGGCTCCGAAGTATATTATTCAATGTATAAGGTGGGTATGGGTCTAAATAATTTCAACCAATAGATTTTAGACAGGCTTGGGTCATTATATTAACCTTATCTTTAAATTTTAACTCTTAGTTAATTAGTTTGACATTTACCATGTCACATTTTATTTTATATTATATAGTAAATAAACTTAATGTAGATATCCAAGAGTCCCCCATGTGGTCCTTTAATGATAAACCTATCATGATATAAGTTCTTTTACCGAACATTATATTTTTAAGAATATAATATCAATTAATAATATAATATTTGTTTTAAAAACTCATTTATGTCAATTTTGACACTATTCAATAATTGATTTCTTTTAAAGTCATAACAACTTTATTAATTCGAAAAAAAATCATTTACAAAATCCTAACATGTAATATTAATGGATAAATTTTTTTAATGCATCAAAACATTCAAATAGTATTCATTTTAACATTTATAATACCACTAATTTGATTCATTCATTAATAAGGAAAATACTTCATCATTATTGTGTCATAAATAAATTTTATTATTAAATGCCTAAAAATTTAAAATAAAATACTATTATCTATGAAATCGTTTTGTATTTATAATGAATATTTATAGTCTAAAATATAACATATGTAACCTATTGTAAAAATTGTTTCTCTAAAAGATATATGCTTATGTCATTTTTCTATTTACTTTAACTTAATTAATATAAAGTGTCATTATCACATTCAAGTGGATCCATGGGGTCCCAAAATCGATAAAAAGATTCTCAAGGTTGGACATGTATCAAAAAATAGGGTTAGGACACTATTTAGGGTAAATTAATATTATTATAATATTATTTTTTACCCTTATTTAACGGATTTACCCTTTAACCATGGTAAATAAAATATTTATCGAAGTAATTATTAAAAATGTCTAAAGATAAAAGTTACCTATTTAGACAATTTGTACATCCTTATTCCAAATATGGAATCCATTTTCCCAAATTCAAAACACATAAGTGGCGTAAATTTATTTAAAATTAATTCTCGCTGTCAAAACAAAAAGTGTGTTTTTAAGATATAATAACTATCAAAAGATTGACACTTTTTTATGTCCGGTTTAATTGTGAAATTATGTACAATGACCAAATTTGTATTAAATGGTAAAAATATATTCTAAATATACTTTAAAACGATTAAAATTCATAATTTATCACAAGTAATTATTTCGATAAAATAAGTTGTTTTTAATTAAAATATAGTAATTTTCAATATTCATCAAAATTTAAAAGTTATCCCAAAAGTACAAAAATTTCACCCAAGGCTAATTTTGATATTCCTAATTCAAAAATTAAGTCCATTTTGAAAGATAAAATGTATAAAATTTCAAAAAGTGGCTATTTTTATTCATAACAGCTAGTTTTATTAGTTGTGGTGTGTGTTAGAACTTGATGTTGCGTACAACACACGCTACTTTATTATTCAGTGAGAAGCGTACCGTGGAAGCTTGGGGTGTTACTGAATATGAGGTTTTTATGTGTTTGGTGTGCTTGAAAAAGGAGTTTCGGGAGGTAAAAACCTGTTAAACAACCTCAGAATGCAATGAAATCTGATGAAAACAACCAATGAGTGAATTGTGAGATATTAGAGAAGATGGTACATCAATTGGAGGTGTTTTGTGAATACGTGGACAGAAAACACAAATATTGGGCAATAAAACACTAAAATGAATGATTAATAGTATGGTCCATATCGAATCTCCATAGAATGACTTGAAATCCATGAAAAATAATATAATTATTATTCATGATGTGTATGAGGATAAAACACATAAATATTACATATAATATCTATGGTATGACTGATCATGTTCTTTTAAGTGTTTGGAGTGCTGGAAAAAGGTTATTCGGGTGGTTAAAACTAGCTGAAAAACCTCAGAATTCCATGAAATCAGATAACAACCACTAGTGAGTTAGTGATTAAATGGTCGGTCAACCATTATTTCAATTGGGGTTTTCATTTGACTACAGTGATGGGAAACGCCCTTGTCATATTATAAAATTCTTAAACATGCATTTAATAATCAAATGCATAGAGAATGACAACATAAAGAAATTAAATCACCGGACAATCGACTTATTTTTATTGGTGAGGTGTGCGAGTATATGAAACATCAATCAGACATGTGGTCTGGTTAGAACGTTAAAATTAGTGATTTTAAATTTATTAAAAGCTATTTTAAAATTAATAATATATGTTGAAAATCAAATAATTTTGATATATTATACTAAGCTTGAATTGAAATATTTTATTTCATTTCAATTATTTGTTTGGTTGTTACTTTGGTATTAATTTCTTTTTATTAAATTTTGTCATGTATCTATACTCGATTATAGATGTGGTGCTTGGAAGATGAAGAGATGAAGTGATTTGTGGGCTCATCCGTTTAGATATTTTGGAAAAAAATTTATGTGGTTTTTAAATATGTGTATTTTTATTGTAATGCTGTAATTATTTTAAAATAATATAAAAAACATATAGAGATTAGATGAAGGAGGTTACTAAATATGAACCCCAACTGGCCTATTGTGATAGCCATTTGGCAGTCTCTATACCCCATGTACATATCTAGTACAAAATTCTCCAAATGGATGTATCACTAAGAAACACCAACGGGCCTAAAGCGACCTCGTTTGGCAGATGTTAGGCGGCCATTATAGCACTTTTGCATCGGCTTTTTTCCATCCATAAAATTCGTTATTTTACAAGATAATTTATTATTTGTAATAGGGGGTTTGTTAATAGTTTCGAAAAAAACTCCATCAGACCCATAATTGTAAGGGACTGAATGTAGTCTATAATGTGTAGTGAATATACTGTTAGTATATGGGACACTATGTAGACAGATTTCAAATACATTTAGGGATTTTCCCCAGAAAAGGGAATGGGAACAAGACCATGATTATTTAGTAAAAATAGTTCAGGTTGAATTAAAAAATTATGTGGTTGATGGTACATTAACTATCTCCTCCAATTTAGATAATGATTTATTTTATTTTGGATCATCACATTGTTCTATAACTCCCTACTTTTATATTAAAATTAGATATTCCCGATTCACCTTAACAAGGGATTTATCAGACAACATTCTACATGGAATCATATTCCAATAATGGTGTATTAAGAAGAACCTATTATTACACATAAACATGATCTAATTACAGATTTTAATATCATACCAATGGTTGATTTTGATATAATCTATGGAATGTATAGGATTTATAAAAATAATGAAAATTATTATTACAATGTGAAGGAAATTATCATTCGTGATGAAGATAGGTAATTTCATATATTTATAGGGGAGACATATTCATCTAATTCATATCTATACCCACCTCTAATAACTCTTCTAAATGATATTCTAGGACAAAGAAGATCTAATACAACCTACATATGAAAATTTCTGTTTTCAAATTGAGTATGTTTCAACTATATATGAATACATAAATGTATTTCTAATATAATTACAAAGAGATCCTCTAGATAATAATTTTTTGTTTTCAATTGATTTATTCCCTCCTTCAATACCTATATCAAATAATCTATATTTAATTACCATGGTTGAGTAAATTGAGTTAAATAAGCAAAATTATCAATTGAGTGATAAGTGATTTAGTCTCTCTAGTGCTTGATTTTAGAGAGATCATATTCATTTATTTAAGAATAAATTTGATTCCACGGGGATTTAAATTTATTATAGGCATATAAATGATATTATGATAATGAAAACATATCATCTTCCTCACATAGATGACTTATTTTACCAACATCATTGAGACTAGTATTTTTCAAATATTAATATTCATTTGTGATATTATAAATTCTATGTAAAGAAGGAATATATTCCAAAAAGAGTGTTAATAGTAATGTATCAAAATTAAGAGTCTAAAATAATTCCATTTTTACTGATTAATACAGTCTATAATTTTATGGATCTAATGAACTGAGTATTCATGTAATATCGTGAAAATTTGAATTTTGAATATATTAACAATTTCATGGTGATCTAAAAACCCTACTAGGATTATGAAAACCACATGATGAATTTTATATAGTATCTTATAAAAAATGGTTATATTTGAATTTCATAAAGTGTGAATTGTAGCTTCAAATTGTTTCTTTTAATGGAAATATTTTCTACAAGGATGGAATATCAGCGATCTGGTGACGATAAAGGCAGTCAATGAACAGACGACACTAATGAACATAACCGAGGTCTACTGTTTCATTAGTCTATCATGTTATTATTAGTGTCTCATTAAGAAATTTTATTGATTAGATAACCCATTAACAAAACATTCTCATAATGGAGTTATGTATATTTGAAAAAAATGGAATCTGAATAATGGTTTGATGATTTGATGATAATATTTAGGAATGATACTATCTTGACAATACCATTATTTAATGGCTGGTTTTTTATTTATAATAATGAATCGATGAAAGGACTTGGTTGTGTCCTTAAACATAATGAAAGAGTTATTTCCCATGCATAAAGTCATTTTAACACTCATGAGAATAACTATCTATGTATCTTGATTTGGAAGCTAAAATATTTTCTCTGATGATATGGATACACTATCTCTATGCATTAATATGTTACATATATATGTATCACAAGAGTTTGAAATATATCTTCTCATATAATGAACTCAACATGATACAAGGAATATGGATTAAGATACTCAAGGATTATGATTTCTCCATAAAATACTACCCATGGATGGAGGATACAGTAGTGGATGCATTTAGTTGGAAGATTATTGGATTCTAAAAAAATACGGATTTAAATGGATCCCATATACATGGATCCGGTAAAATTGGATATAGGAGTTATCGATGAATGTGGAACATCAATACTTTTTCAAATTGTTTCCAAATCATATTTATTAGAATGTATAAAGGTTTTTCAGTCTCATGATGATAATACTCAAAATAAAATTAATAATGTGAAAGATAGGAAATTACTAGACATTATATATGAGGATTTAATTTTGAAATTTGGAAAGAATCACTGTGTTCCTGCTATACCCGAGATTAAAATGGAACTATTGGATGATTCTCATAAATAAAATTTCTCTATACACAGTACTAAAATTATGATATTATTGATATTTGAAGGATCATTTTATGTGGGATAATATGATGTTAGAAATTAATGATTAGGTATGAAAGAATATTGTCTATTCAAAATGGGAAGGATGAAAGAAAACATCCAATAAGATTTATGAAACTTCTATATATTCATTCATAGAAATGGTATGACATTATTTTTAATTTTTTAAATGGATTATCAATGTCTCAATGAACGAATGATGAAATATGGGTTATTGTTGATCAATTTACAAAATATTCACATGTGATCGCTATTGGGGGGGATTTTTCATTGGAGTGCGTTTGCATGTCTCAATATTAATGATGTTGTAAGACTTCATGTTTCACATATATGTATTTTTTATGATTGAGATCCTTGTTTTACATCATCATTTTGGAAAATTATTCGTATGGCCTTGGATATCAGTATTAATTTGAGTTCTTCTTAACACCCTCAAACCGATGGACAATATAAATGCACTATTCAAACATTAGATAACATGTTGAGATTATGATAACATTATTTTAATGGTTTTTGGGATTAGTATTTAACATTGGGATAAATTAAATATAAAAAAAATTTCTAATCATTTATTCAAATGGAACCATATAGAGAATTATATGTAATGATATGTTGAACTCAAACATGTTCAGACGATGTTGGTGAAAGGAATCCTGTAGGTCCAGAATGTGTAGAAGAAAAAATAGAAAATGTAAAGATTATACCAAACCATATCAAAGTAGAATAATGTTGGGATAATAGTTATGTTGACAGATGGTGAAAGATTTGGATTCTCATGTGGTAGATCATGTCTTTCAGAAAGTATCTTCACGTAAGGGTGTTATAAGGTTTGATATGAAAGAGAAAATGAGCCCTTGGTAAATTCGAATTTTTGAATTTTTAGAGATACTTTGAGTCTTACCTTTTTTTTATAAATGAAACTTATCCATTGTAATGTACACAATGTATTCGTCATATTAATTAAGGAAGAACATGCGAAACCCAACACATGTTATCATATATGAAAAAAATAGAATTGAAACTGGATTTATCTTACTCTAAAAAATATCCATATTTTGGACACTATAGAACATGTGTTAGAGAACAATACGAATCATTTAAAAAATTAACTTTATAAAAATCATAGATTTGAAGAGACGATGTTGGAACCATATAAAATTATGATGAATAACTACCAAAAAAATTTATGTGTTCTCATTATAGAAATTTCTATGAAGAAATTTATTATGGAAGGAAGAATGTAACACTCTAAGATTTAGATATATGTTTCTTTTAAATTTAAAATCATCGATATATTATGTTTCATGAAACATGTTGTTTAAAACCATGATATACCGTTAATTATTACCATAACCATTGCAATTTTAATTTTATCATTTGGAATAATAATCCATCAGTTAGTATAATAGCCTCACATATAAATGTATAATTTTTTTACTATTCTAATAAATTAAAATATGATATATTTAAGTCATGAAATAAGTAAATAAATGTTCTAAAAATGATAAATTAATTATTGGTATATTTTGGAAACAAAAAATTTTATTTAAAATTTGATTATAAAAATATTATTTAAAGGAAAATATTTTTTCATAAAATAGATTCATAAATTCATATTTCATATTTTTAGTATAATAATATAATTTAATAAGACCCCAATTAATTTTTTATCATGTCGCAAAATACATTATAGTATTTAATTTGGTATTATTTTTAAAAAATGATGATTTTACTTAAGAATATAATTTCATATAATTAGTAGTTTATTTATAGAAAATTGAGTCAATTTAAGAAAAATAAACATTAAAAAATGGTTAGGGATAATTTTTTGGATTCTTATTGAATAATATAATTTTATATAAATAATGAAATACGGTAATTTATATTATTTTAAATTATAAGAAAAATACATAAATTTTACTGTAATGTATGGTGTGTGAGTTATATAAGAACCATTAGTTAAAACTCACAAGCACTAGTTACCATACAAATTCACATAATCAACACTTTTGATTGTCTTGATCCAAACTGATAAACTAATTAAAGACACCACTCTCCTCAACTACAAAAAAACCCATTATCCTAAGACCCTATAATTCATTAATATTTCTTATATTAAGAATAATTAATTTCCAAAAACATTTAACGATGTTATTGTCTTTATGGTCTCACAAAAAGACCCTTTCCATGTTCTTTAATGATGTTCTCCAAGAGAAAACACTCAAGACATAAAATACTCCCTCTTTCTCTATTTTTTATCATATACATCATTATAAAAACTATATAATGTAACTTTATAACTCTATTATAACATATATTATAAGGCCCCAATCTTAAACCTTACATTATCTTGAGTTATTACAACATTACACATTGATGATCTTTTCATGTTTAGAGTTTTAGATAATTAGATCATAAAACTTGCGTTACATTCCACATTTAAACAAAGTGGTTTCATAAAAGATAGTATTCATTTTTCCCATCAACGGAAATGTATTTAAAATAAAAAATGGATTCTTTCTTGAAACTTCCTTGACAATATCATCATATAATGTACCCTTCCCTTGACCAGTGAAAAACATTTCAAAAAACTAGGGATGAGCATAAAAAGCTCCGTAGGGGATATAAAAATATGGAAAGGAAACATGGGTACATATATAAATAAGAATGAAATCATACATTACCCATAAAACATAAGCACATTAACATACCTCAACAAATCATGAGTAATTCAAAGAAATCATAAGACATAAAGGTAACTTGAGGCATTCATAACATTCTTACGTAAGGAGTAACCCTTTTGGTTACGTTTGGAATACCCATCACAGTATATTCCCTAAATCTCTTCGGAGAAACCTTAAAGTTTCACTCCTTCGCATTACCCAATGCATTGGAGAGCTATATCGGGCTCACATGCCCTTAGTTTATCCCGGAACCACCCGTCTTCATAATAATTCCCAAGATCCTCAACATAATTGTATCACATAAAACATGCATAAATGACACATAACATTTCCACATTTCAGTCACAAGATATCAATACAACACATTGATATAAAAACATTATGAAAACCATTTTCAATACCATAATAAATGAAAAGTAAAACATTGTATTTATTTTTTTCTTTTAAAAAAAAGGTATGGCTTGTAGATGAAGCCGAAACTCAAATAATGGTCACGGCGGCGGAGAAGTCGTTGTCACCGCATACGTACGACAAAAACATTCCCGTTTGTCTTTTAATAAAATGATTCATATAAAAAATATTCCTTTTGGATAAACGTAAAATTCAAAGGGATTTATACACCGTATAAAAGAAGGTTGTGTATAAAACAAAATATGCCTCAATGAAAGGAGATTGAGATGAAGTCACATACCTCGGGTCCGACCTGACTCGGTCGTTCTTTAATCTCCAGAATAATAAACTTGAGTTAATTTATACTTTTTTAAGAACCTTTTTCAAGTTAATTATTCCTTTTATATCACTTATTGCCATGTCATGAACACTATGTAATTATTTAAGTTAATAATAGTCATTTTAACGATCATTGGTACTTGAGTCAAAAATAAACCCTTTATAATTACAAGATGTTCATGTAACCATTATATCCAGAATGGTATTCATGATTTAGATATCATATATATCATATATATCCATTACATTCATGCATTTATAATATTACATAACATTTAGAGGTAAGAAATGAAATGCACCGTTCATGGAGACGGTAAGCCGTACGTACGCATGAACTCTACTTTCATTTCAATTTCATATTTTATGAAATGGAATCATAATGATATAAAGGTATATTATAATTCCAGTGTAATATCATATATAATATCATAACTCCATCCTTTATACGTCCCACATATGCTATTAACGAATCAAATCACTTTGAGAGGGCGGTAGTCTGCACTTCCTTAAATGAAGATATCACGTTTACCCATAATGGAAACCATAAAGGTTTGCCCAAAATGAAAAATACAGCAGATTAAGGAAAAAATAAACATATTATATATCATATATAAATATAGTGACATCTTAATGGCCACCTTTTATGGTGTTAAAAGAATGATGAACAATCATCGTTTCGGGAGGCATAAATTCACCATCCACGGAAACAGTATGTCTTTTAAACATTAGATGTAGGTGTGTGTAAGTGTAGATTGAATCCATCTTATAACAAAATACTATTATATTAATTATACTGGAGTTGTTACAAAATAAATGAATAAAAAGAGTTTAGGGGGTTGGAGAAGCAAAATAAAACAAAAGGACTCAAGTGAAGACATTACCTTAAAATCGGGTAACTCCCTTTGGTTTGAGCTCAAAGGCTTCCTTGGGAAGACTTCTGCACAAAGTGAGGCTCTAAGGAGTAAAATAGGGAAGTGTAGAGACAAAATGGGCAGGGGTTGGCCGAGCCAAAGGATTTGGGAGTGTGGGTAAGGAGGTAGAGGTGGGGGCCTTTTATAAGAGGAGAGGAGGGGCACTCTTGGAATGTAAAAAATGTTACTTTATTTTAGAATGAGTTTCGGATTTTAATGGTCCAACAATGATTTTTTTCAAAGATAAGGTTATAAGGGTTCGAAATCCACCCATCCAATAGGTTTTGGACATGTTTTGGTCTTATCTTTTACATTATCTTTCCATTTTATTTAAATCGTTAAATAATGAGGTTATCCCTGCATCATCATGATGTCATAAATAATTTAATTTATTTAATGTATAAAAATTATAAAAAAAATACTATGATGTAGGAAATCTTTTTAGGTTTCCAATTAATATTTATAGTCCAAATGATTATTTATGTAGACAAAATTAAAAATATTTTACTTAGGTGATACATTCTTTGTCACATTTAACATTCTTTAAAAATAAAAAGATAAAAAGTCACTTTCTCATAAAAGTGATTCCATGGGGCCCCCACGTTTGGTAGAAGTCATACCATGGAAGTCCATGAGACAACCAGTAGCCTTAGGACACATTTTGTGGAGTTTTTGTATTATTATGATATCATTTTATTATCTTTAACTTCCTGATTACTCATTAATCAAGATAATTAAATATAATTACCATCGTTACTATTCATAATGTCCAAAAATAAAAGAGTCTTAATTACATAATTTGGAACTTCTGATTCCAAATATGTAATCCATTTTACCAATTTATAATCACATAAATTGAAATAATTGATTTAAAAATAATTCTCGTTGTCAAAACAAATAGCGGGTTTTTTTGAAACAATATCTTTGAAAAGTTTGGCATTAGTTTATGACCAATTACAATGTGAAATTAATCGTAATGAACACCATTGGATTAAATGGTAAAAATATATTCATATTACACTTTTTTTCCAATTAAAAGGATAATATAACCATATAATTAAATTAAATGAAAAATCAGTTTTGAAGTAAAATGCAGTATTTTTTCACTATTCATTAAAAAATGAACATTGTCAGAAAAATACCAAAAATTTATCCAATGTAAATTTAAATGTCCCAATCATTGTTAATATGTTTATATTGACAAATATATCTTATAAAATTGTCAAAAGATATAATTAAAAAGGGTTTTCCATCAAAAGGCAGTAAAACAATCTTTTAAAAATATTAGTGTATTCCATGCATAAGATTGTATTTATTTTCATTTTAATCCTCTAAAACAATATCTTAATCATTAATAGAAATAGATAAAAATTTATATTATTCATTACTTACTTGTGATGTTACAGCCTTCCCCCCTTTAGAAAATTGCGTCCTCGCAATTTAAAATTTGGGCTTGAAAACTCCATTGAAAGTCCCACATCGGAAAAGGAGTAAATTAAAATATCACATTAATTGAAAGAAAGGGAAGTACAAAGGTCACCTGAGTTAACCCATACTAGGATTACATGTATGAAAATATGGACATGGAGAAAAAAACAAATGGTCATGTTCTGATGGAGAGTGATAGTAAACATGTCTAGGAGAAAGTTTACCATAAGAAAATCACAAACCTAAGATGGGTTAAACGGTATTCGATTCCCCAGTAGAAAAAGTTAACAGACAAAATTTTTGTTTTAAGTTACTATTCATTGAGGAATTTATTTTTGATCTTAAGGAAACATAATTACTTGTCATGTTGACTTTCAAATTTTACTAGATTTCATACGCAGACTCATACTTTCCCCAAAAGACGAGTATTTAGGAAGACTTGTTCACATTAAGAGTACTATAATCAACTTCTAGAGAATCACCTATTCCAAAAAAAAAGAACTATATACTTCCCATTTCTTTAGTCCTTAAACAAAACCAAAACCAAAAAGGGTAGTACAAGATCAGATAATCCAGAAAAGGATAACCCTTTATAAAAAGAAAATCTATTCTTAATCTCCAAAATTTATCTAACAAAACCCAATGTTCAACAAGGACCATCCGATAAACAATTTTTCCATAAAATTCATCAATGTAAACCAAACTAAGATTGAAACCCAAATATTTGAAGGATTTAGTCACATAGTCATCCAAGGTACAAAATAACTTTTATCTCCAAATAACATCAGTTGCTCTTAAATTATCATATTGAAAAGTAATTAACCTAATCACATATGCTCGATGATAGGTTAATCATTTCCATAGATAACCCAAAATAAACTTATTCTTGATTACTAAAATCATATAACTAAAAAAATTAGTCAAACTAAATAGGGACTTTACATAGTCCAGTGGTAGGTGATAAATACCAGTCGCACTTTGGTTGTGGGTTCGATTCCCGCAGCTTTGTCCGACGCGATGGGTTGTCACACGGTCTGCGTGTTGTCCTTTTTCCCAAACTATATAATTCTTAAAACATTCCCCAAAATGAGATAAAATATTAAAAAATAATCATAACATATTTTAACCTCAAGTTTATCTCATGCCATTAATTTTCCATCATAACATATAATTACCCATAATTACCTCAAAAGTAAGGATCATATAAACCCTAATGGTTACCTTTATAATTATTACCTAAAAATCCACATCGATTGGTCATCTCGTACATGATGCATTACAGAACATTCCAAGGTACAAGTGGTTGATCATGACTCATGGATAGTTGGTTTAGAACAACCATGAGTTTCCTCATTGAATCCCCCATTTCATCCAGTCTCTTAATCAGAGAACCACCATAGTTTCCTTCAAACCTATTGTCACTTTGGTTCCTGCTAGATCCATACATTCACTAAAAATAGAAATTTCAGTGTGAGTATATCAACAAAACCATCATGTACTAATAAGGAAGGTAAACACTAAGATATACATACTCATTCACTTTATCTAAAAACTATGACTCTTTCTGAAATCCTAACCATTTTGGTAATGTCACTTATGCTTAAAGAATACTGTAACCTCTAAAGTTATCTAAACCGACCTTTGATACCATTTATAAGGCCCCAGCCTTAAACCAAACTTAATCTCGAGTTATTACAAGAATACACATTGAGGATCCTTTCAGGTTTAGAGTATTAGAGAATTAGATCATAAAAATTGCGTTACTTTCCACATTTAAACAAAGTGGTTACATAAAAGATAGTATTCATTTTTCTCATCAACGGAACCATATTTAAAATAAGACATGGATTCTTTCTTGAAACTTCCTTGACACTATCATAATATCATGTAACCTTCCCTTTACCTGTGAAAAACATTTCAAAAAACATGGTATGAGCATAAAAAGCACCCTAAGGGGTATAAAAATATGGAAAGGAAACAAGGGTACATATATACATAAGAACGAAATCATACTTTACCCATAAAACATAAGCACTTTAACATACCTCCCCAAATAATGAATAAATCATATATATATCATAAGTCATAAAGGTAACTTGAGGCATTCATAACATTCTTACATTGGGAGTAACCCTCTTGGTTACGTTTGGAATACCCATCATAGTATATTCCCTAAATCTCTTTGGAGAAACCTTAAAGTTTCACT
This sequence comes from Viscum album, assembly GCA_963277665.1. Taxonomy (NCBI): domain Eukaryota; kingdom Viridiplantae; phylum Streptophyta; class Magnoliopsida; order Santalales; family Viscaceae; genus Viscum; species Viscum album. The sequence continues at coordinate 1,898,607,473 of OY728132.1, read as the reverse complement.
CCTTCGCGTTACCCAATGCATTGGAGAGCTATATTGGGCTCACCCGCCCTTAGTTTATCATGGAACCACCCGTCTTCATAATAATGCCCAAGAACCTCAACATAATCATATCACATAAAAAAAGCATAAAGGAAACATAACATTTACACCTTTCAATCACAAGATATCAATACAACGCATTGATATAAAAACATTATGAAAACAATTTTCAATACCAATATAAAAAAAAGTAAAACACGGTATTTATATTTTTCTTTTAAAAAAAGGTATGGCTTGTAGAGGAAGTCGAAACTCAAATAATGGTCACGGCGGCGAAGAAGTCGTTGTCGCCGCATACGTACAACAAAAACATTCCCTTTTGTCGTTTAGTAAAACTCTTCGTATAAAAAAGGTTCCTTTTGGATAAATGTAAAAGTCAAAGGGGTTTATACAACATATAAAAGAAGGTTGTGTATAAAACATAATATGCCTCAATGAAAGGAGATTGAGACGAAGTCCCATACCTCGGGTCCGACTTGACTCGGTCGTTCTTTAATCTCCTGAATAATAAACATGAGTTAATTTTTACTTGTTTAAGAATTTTTTTCAATTTCATTATCCCTTTTATATCACTTATTACCATGTCATGAACACTATGTAATTATTTAAGTTAATAACGGTCGTTTTAACGATCATTGGTACTTGAGTCAAAAATAAAACCTTTATAATTAAAAGTTGTTCATGTATCCATTATATCCAAAATAATATTCATGATGAAGATATCATATATATCATATATATCTAGTACATTAATGCATTTATAATATTACATAACATTTAGAGGTAAGAAATGAGATGCACCGTTCATGGAGACGGTAAGCCGTACGTACGCATTAACGCTACTTTCATTTCTATTTCATATTTTCTGAAATGTAATCATAATGATATAAAGGTATATTATAATTCCAGTGTAATATCATATATAATATCATAACTCCATCCTTCATACGTCCCACATATGGTATTAACGAATCAAATCACTTTGAGGGGGCGGTAGTCTGCAATTCCTTAAATGAAGATATCGCGTTTACCCATAATGGAAACCATAAAGGTATGCCCAAAATGAAAAATACAGAAGCTTAAGGAAAACCTAAACATATTATATATCATATATAAATATAGTGACATATTAATGGCTAGCAAATAAGTTGTTAAAAGAATTTTGAACAATCATCATTTCGGGAGGCATAAATTCACCATCCACGGAAACAGTACGTCCTTTAACCATTAGATGTAGGTGTGTGTAAGTGTAGCTCTAATACTTCTTATAACAACATCCTAGTATATTTAAGATACTGTAGTTGTTACAAAATAAATGAATAAAAAGAGTTTAGGGGGTTCTAGAAGCAAAATAAAACAAAAGGACTCAAGTGAAGACATTACCTTAAAATCATGTAACTCCCTTTGGTTTGAGCTCAATGGATTCCTTGGGAAGACTTCTGCCCAAAGTGAGGCTTTATGGAGTAAGATAGGGAACTGTAGAGAAAAAATGGGCAGGGTTTGGCCGAGCCAAAGGCTTTGGGTGTGTGTGTAAGGAGGTAGAGGTGGGGGCCTTTTATAAGAGGAGAGGAGGGGCACTTTTGGAAAGTAAGAAATGTTACTTTATTTTAGAGTGAGTTTCGGATTTTAATGGAACCACATTGAAGTGTTACGAGGATAAGGTGATAAGGGTTCGAAATACACCCATCCAATAGGTTTTGAAAATGTGAAGGTCTTAGATTTTACATTATCATTCCATTTTATTTAAATTTTTAAATAATGAGGTCATCGCTGCATCATCATGATGTCAAAAATAATTTAATTTATTTAATGTATAAAAATTATAAAAAAATAATATGATGTAGGAAATATTTTTATCTTTCCAATGAATATTTATAGTTCAAAAGATCATTTATTTAGTCAAAATTAAAAATATTTTACATAGGTGATACATTTTTTGTCACATTTAACATTCTTTTAAAATAAAACGATAAAAAGTCACTTTCTCACAAAAGTGATTCCATGGGGCCCCAAAGTTTGGCACAGGGCATCCCATGGTCGGCCATGACACAAATAGTATCCTTAGGATACATTTTGTGGTCTTTTTGTATTATTATGATATCATTTTATTATCTTTAACTACCTGATTACTCATTAATCAAGATAATTAAATATAATTACCAACGTTACTATTCATAAAGTCCAAAAATAAAAGTGTTTAAATTACATAATTTGGACCTTATTATTCCAAATATGTAATCCATTTTACCAAATTCCAAACACATAAATTGCAACAATTTATTTAAAAATAATTCTCGTTGTCCAAACAAATAGCGGGTTTTTTTGGAAAAAATTTCTATGAAAAGTTTGGCATTAGATTATGACCAATTCCAAAGTGAAATTAATCCAAATGACAAAAATTGGGTTAAATGGTAAAAATATATTCAGATTAAACTTTAAGTCCAATTAAAAGGATATTCTATCCATATTATTAAATTAAATGAAAAAGCAGTTTTGATGTAAAATGCAGTATTTTTTCACTATTCATTAAAAAATGAACATTGTCAGAAAAATACCAAAAATTTATCCAATGTAAATTTCAATGTCCCAATCATAATTAATATGTTTATTTTGACAAATATATCATATAAAATTGTCAAAAGAAATATTTAAAAAGGGGTTGCCATCAAAAGGCAGTAAAACAATCTTTTAAGAATATTAGTGTATTCCATGCATAAGATTGTATTTATTTTCATTTTAAGCCTCTAAAACACTATCATAATCATTAATAGACATAGATAAAAATATATATTATTCATTACCTACTTGGGATGTTACATATATACTATTATTTTATTCTGCTAATGCAATATACATCATGAATTCTCTTATCCTATCTAATTTTCTGAAATTGTAAAAATAGACCATGATGTGTTGAATTACCACCTTCATGGACAACAAGGTTTCATTTTTCATGACATCTATCATAGTTAGTCATAAAAACATGTAATGCTATAAATATATTTTAAAATGTGAATTAAAATATATTTAATTTTCTATATCCAGTATATAATCTTATTATTATATAAAATAATACATATTTTTGATGGTCATAAAATTTTACAAAAACAATTAAATCATTTTCATTAACATATTACCCAATGAATCATCATTATAAGATATGAAAAATGAAAAATAAGACATTTAAAACACTCGTATGTTCATTAATAATATATAATTTCAATTATATATGATAATTGTCAGTTTATATGAACTTCCATATGTTTGTACAAGTTAACCCATTAGGAAAACCGATAAAACAAACAGAGAAGGAACAATAAAATTAAAAATTATAAACCACATAAATGATCATAAAAAACATAATAAAATTTTAATAAATAAAATGTATTTGGGTGTTTTTTTAATTAAATAATTAAAAAATATAATTTGACCACCCATGACCTTATGTAAAAATGCATAATGCCTTACACTATGAGGTAAGAGTTTTTCCATCTCACATTTATTTATATGAAATATGACTTATTTACCACTTATTATTTGGGTGTGGTTTATTTTTACATAACCATGATATTTCATATCATGAAACCATTTATCATCATGGTATTAAATGTTTTAGTTGATAATTATTACATATAAGGGTCATACAGTCTAAATGATTACAATGTTTAAAGGTATACTTAACCAAAATTGAATTTTTTGGGTAAACATTATACTCCAATGATTATTTTATGCTATTATTATTTATGAAATGACTTTCGATTGTTTAATTTTATTTCATATTTCATGTTATAATGTAAAACATATGTTTTTATGTGGCATTCCAAAGCAACATAACTATTCAATCCATAAGGATGTGATCACTTTTTCATAGTAATAATGTAATATAGAAATGCACTAGATCTAGGATATTGGGGTTGGGGTATCTACACTAGAGAAAAATAATTTGGAATTCCTTAGGAATTTTTTTTCAGTTTTAACCTACAGATTATATGGAATTAAATAGTAGAGGCCACAATAATAATATTATAATTCCTTCAAATAAAAAATATTTGGTTTATAATTCCTTAATTATTATCCATGTGATTATATTTTTGATATAATACATGTATCATTTCATGCCCACTTTATGGATCATATATATCATTTATTTATTATTTATTAAGAAATATTATTTTTTTCATACATGTTAAATAATATTTTTATTGTATTAAACACCATATTATGCATTTGATCTCACACATCATATGTTTTACATTCCCGAGGACATTGAGAATGGATCAATGATGACCTTAGTGATGTAATAAAATGAAAAAAAGAATGTTTTCATGTTTTTATAATATATTAATTATATTCAACTTTTTATTTTGTAATCTTGTATATAAGTATTATTATAATAATGATAAATTTTTGATATTTTATGCTATGATATCTTGTATATATATCAATATATTAATGTATACATGGGTTCCAGGTTACTAGATTTGGGTTTATTAAATTGAACCCTTACCTCAAGTTCTTGATCACTTGGAATGTTTTTGAATCATCCTGAAGAACAAATTTATTTTTATAAAATTCATTATTCAGGACCTTTATAATCTTTATTTTATATTTTATAGTCTATTTATTATCATGTTATTCATTTACTATAACGTTTTTTCTCTCATCACACACTTAGGGTTTTTAGTCAATTCCTCCAAAATATCTCCAACATTGATCACAATATAAGGGATTACGAAATGGTCTTATCATCTCAATGAATATTGAGTTGTATTTTATTTATCATTCAATTAGGAAAAAAATTATAGAATTCAACAGGTTTTCCAAAATATACTCATATTAACAAAAGTATCTCACCATGCTTTGTTTAGGTGGTAAAACTTATAAATACCAAATATTACTAATAATATTTATAGATTACATAAATAATGTTGCTAATATATTAATCATTCCAAAAGATATCATATTTACTCAATAAATATACTATTTGAACTATATCTGTATGGTGGTGATGAACAGTGACATACATTATTCATGGTGGTAGTATTTTGACCACTACTCATATAAAATATTCTTTTTATATTAAATGGGAAGAAATTTGATAATGGCGATTCCATTAACATAATAACATCTTCGTACATTAATTATTCTTAATTAACTATATTATTATGATAATAATATAATTTTAGGAGCTTAGATAGGAAGGAAACATGAAATAACACCTTTAAAATAATTTCATCTTCCTTTGACATCCTCATTTACACAACTATGAAAGCCTCCACGAATTAGTATAATAGTAATATAAAAACCATTAATAGGTTTAAAAGAGAGTTTGAGATTATATTTACTCTTTTTTTATCAAGATATGCGGCTTTTTGTTGGAGAAGAAGTGGGTTGGGGAAGGGTGATTTTATAGGTGATGAGGTAACATATATATAAAAGTTAATTTCATAATATTAATTAAGGTGTGTTATTTAAGGAATTAAGATTTAGAATTTATAATAAGAGGGAAAAAATATGATAAGGTTTATAAAGACTTATTACACCCATTTAGAGATTTAGTTTTTGAGATATTTGGAGGTGTTACCTCATGATTTAACATTTTTACCTTATATTATCTTTTACCATAGGGACTAATTTTTACAATTATAAACAATGTGCCTTCCATAAAATTATAATTAAAATATTAGATAATATTATTTATGATAGTTCCAAATAAAAAAACAATTTTATATAATTAAATTAATTAAAGGGAAGAAGATTAACTTTAATTAATGTAATTATATTAATATTATTGGAGTTCAATAAAAGTTATTTTTTAAAAAAAATATCCAAAAAACATCAAACAGATATATTTTTATCACTATTAATCAATTTAGATAAATTTATTAAATTATATATAACTAATTTAGAAATTTATCTTTAAGATGGTGCTATAATATATGAAGTAAATATTAAATTTAATGATAAATTATTTTTTAGAAGAATAGTTTTTTGATATTTAACTATTATTATTTTTTATTGACAATTTATAATTTAATGATTGTTGAAATATAATTTTAACATCTAAATTTTTATTATATTAATAATTTAAAAGTGATTTATTTAATTTATTAATATAGATATAAAAAATATATAGAAAATTAAACCTTTGAAAGATTGGCCTTTTTTACACAAAATCATTCAAACCACTTCCTTTAAATTAATTAATTTTTATCCATTAAATTTAACCAATTTATTTTTATTTAAAAATAATAATGACTCTTTTAATTTAATAATAATAATAGGAAAAATAAATCATATGGTTTATCATTTTATGAACATGGGGTTTTATTTTTTTTATCTTTTATAATTATATTTCATATTTTATTTTAATAATTTAATAATGGTTATCTCTCATTTTAAAATATATCACATTTCATTTTAGATTGATATTTTTTATTGTATAAAAAATTTGACATAATAATTATTAAATGGAATATGTGCACTACTATGTTGGGGTTTTCACATGAACCATTCAATGGTTGTTAGTAAAGAGTGCATTTGACTCTAATGGATACCGCTAGATGTAAATTTTAATGCTTCTATACTTATTTATATCTTCCATATTCTTCATTATTCTATGTATAAGGTCCACTAATCATCAAAAAACCAAAAAAAACATTGTACTGGAATAGTCTGTTCAATTATTATCAATGATCATCTTCGATAAGCTTATTTAATTTCAACCTAATGATTCAAATACCTTGGTTAACAATTTATTCAATTTCTATTACCTATTAAAATGTGTTTCTATTATTATATATCTATATTTATACATGGTTTTTTATCTCATGTCCCAATTTTATCCCTAGTTCATTCACTATGGTAAAAAATTGTATTCACACACCTAGAAAAAATGGGATCTTTATATTACAACCTAGATAGAAATATACATTTTTATATATGTTTTATCACTTTTTTATCTGATGAATATTACCTTAACTATTTTCACATACTTTGAGACCAAGTGTATTAGTAGTATTGCAATCTCATTCACATCAGGTCAACAATTCTATTACCGTTAAGAAGAATACCTCAATTATGGTTAAATAAAAGAAACCACAAACTTCAATAATTGTTGGATAAATCACTATGATATTAAACTATGTGAAAACACATTCTAAGATAAAATTCTGTAACATTAGGATACACATTTAGTTTAGGATTATCTGTCATTAGATACTATCATTGTCTCATTTTCTTTAGAACCAATCAATCAAAACTCAAAACCAATAGGGCCTTACTAGATGGTTTAAAGATTAGTGTGAAACCCCAAGAAAACCTAAAATAGGATAGGATAGGTGACCAATATAGAGTAGTAATATCACACACATGGGTGGCCTTAGCCACAAATACTGATACGCATGAGCACATCATCTATTAGAAAAAAATATGGAAAGGAATTAATAATATTGATAACAAATATGCATGAATAAAATTGTCACACATCATAGTATGACACAACTATGGTTATGAAAATGGTCCATACAAAAGACTATAAAAATTATAAAAGAGATCATATTTCTAGTAATGAAGATACTTCTTTGGAGGCACAATTACCTAAACCATATGCGGTCTGACTAGTTTTAATATACCTAACCATTCCCATGTCCTTCTTGGAATCCATAAAAATAAGATTCATTTACATAAGAAATGAAATGTACAAGAGAATTCTGTGCTGGGATGAGTATTAAAATACCTATTAAAACCTTATATAATCCACAAACATAAATCATTGAAGATATTCATCTCAATATATCAATCGTGAGTCAATCTAAGAGTGAGATAACAAAAACAACACAAATATGCTCAAGATAGACACTATGTCTCTAGGAAATGTCACACCCTTACAACCCATACATGATTTTTATAGAGGCACTAAGGTTGTACTCATATGAGATAACTCACTCCTTCGGTCTTGAAAACAATGACGAAGCTAATTCAAAAGGTAATGGTTATCATAGTCCACCATGAAGAGTTACATAATAGAACTAAAAATATGTTGATTCAAAGGTATGGGAAAACACCCTGGAACTATGGGAGATTTCTAACCCTCTCATTACTAACCTACAAGGATGGGGATTCCACACCAGGGAAGTTTGTAGTGGGATAAATGGCCAAGCCCATGGAATAATGACAGAGGATTATTCCCTATGCCACAAGGAGGGATACCTAAATCTATATTGAAAGAACATATGAAGGGTATTATTCATTATATTCTTAGGTTGGGATGCATAATTGTAGCCTTATATATTCATACCAAAGGATAATATGGAACTAATGATCATCTAGACTAAAGATAATGGGGTATTATACCTTTCGAGACAGGAGTACAAGATGTGTATATAAAATACATGGCATGTCCTTGAAATTGCAAAACTGACTGAATCTATTTACTTTTATATCAATGCATGTACCAAAGACATGACCATTCAATCGATTCATACTCATTCCCATATAGCTGTGGGGTACACACAATGTAATCTATAAAGGGTTAAACGACATGTAATAAGTCACACATAGTGTAATAGTACATTCTACGTGTAAACACTAATAGTTATAGAAGGGTTTTTATATGGAATATGTTCATCTAAACAATACACAATTTATGTTAGGTTTTCCTAAAAATAAAATAACTCCCATACCTCTTCATCCACACCAATTCCACATATATTTATTCTGTGTATTCCTCTATATACAATAGATCAATGTTTATCAAATCCCACCCCTTTTTAGTGGCTATATTATAGCCACTCATATACTTAGTAAATTTCCTTTATCACACTACATCACCATAACACCAAAAGTTAAAATTAAGTTTCTATTAATAGATATCTAGATCTCTCATCATCATCATCATATCACCTTGACCATTCCTTAGATCCTTAATCTTTACCTATGATAATTATCAATTATTCAAAACATCGATTGTGTAATGATCATTTTCATGTTATTTTTAAACCTATATTCAAATGTAATACAAATGATAAACTCAAAAATAACGAGGGTTGAATAAAACATAATAAGAAATTGAGGAAGTGAAGGTCATTAATTATTCACTATGTTCTTGATCTGTTGACATAAAAATAGATGAATAAGATGAATAAATAATTGTCAATAAAACATAATTTAAGGAATAAAATTGATCAGTTATAAATTGACCATCTATTTGTGAGATATTTCTCTATAAGAATTAATTCTTATTCAACATTTTAGAATCAAATAAATGGATTAATCCAATAAAATAAAATTCCCTACCTTTATATTGTATCAATCTATGACGATTATATATTCTACATTGTTATCATTTTTTATATCCATAATCACCTTTGGTTTATATGAACCCCTTCAAAAAATGATCAATAATCAATGATTTCATTTACGTATTCATAATATTCAACTATAATCTTTTTAAATTCCTATGGTTATGAAAATTACAAGATTATTTATCCCTAAACATTATTAAATAATATATGGACTATGTCACAATAATTTATAACTAATAAATTAAATAATTAATTCACATCAATATTATTCTTCCCAAGATTTCACATAAATAATACACATGAGGTTCAAAAGTAATATTTCACAGCTAGGGAAAATAAAAACATATATATCCAATGTTGGTATCAAATTTTCCATTTAAATAAACATCAAATATATATTCTATTATATTAGAGAAAAATACAACAACATGAAATATTACAATTAATATTTTTATTGTATCATCATAGAGGACCTGCAGGCCCTAGATTCCTTCACTAACTATGTTTCTGACTCTGAAAATAATATTTAAAATATAATATTGTTTTACTATGAATAAATAAGGTCATTAAATTCTATGAAACATAGTTATTTACATCTCAAAAAGAAAAATCCTACAAAAAACTTGAGAGTACAAAGCAAGTATCTGGTTCTCCCATTCCAAGGATCTCTATTGGAGGTTACCAAGCTACAATCAACATGCATCAAGTGAATCAATATTCCATGATGGATATCCTCATACCAATATTCCATATCTATATGTAATATATAAAGGCATCTCCATCATCAATTTATTGTTCACCCATGTCGATAATGTGTAATGAGTCTCACATTACCCATATTAGGTATGACATCTTGAAGACATCATGCACCCAGTCTAATTACAATGGTTTTGATAAGTAGTATGTAATAGATTTGACACCACACTATATCTAGAAATGTCTTATAAATATCAAATTAAAATTTCTGAACAAGTTAATGAAATGAAATCCAATCTAATGTGAGACCTTCTTAGACACACTATCTCTCCCATCAAACTACAAAGGCCTATGAAACTGCTCCACATAAGATTTTTTTTGGAATTGGGTAGTCCGAATCCATTAATAGATGATTGTAGAATTTATTTTCATAACTCACACCAATTATATTCCCATGAGTATAGACATATATATAATTCTATCACATTGGTGGCCTACATGGTTTCCCATAAAAAGCGTTGAGAGGAGTCAAATCAGTGATGGAGTGGTACATATTATTGTATGCAAACTCCCCCAAAGAGAGGTCATATTATGTTCTATGGAAAAATTTAACATTTGATATTAAATAATTTCCTTTAGATCATAGATGGTCCACACTACCTTGCAATCTATTTAGTGGAAAAACGTCTTGCTTAAATTAAACACGGTCTCCAATGGATCCTATAATCTTCTATATAATCATGATGTTAGGTGGTAATAAGTGTCTAAATTTAACACCAATGTAACTCCATGGATATAGATTTTATCATTAATTTAATGGTTTCCCAATATCTCCCAAACAACACTTCTCTTAAATGAATGGAATGTGGACCAACATAGTGAGCCAATATATGATCCCCCAGACAACATTGTGACCTATAACTAATCATGTATGTCTTATAAAAAATCTGACGGAGATACCATCACAAATATAACATATCACCACATAGGGTTTTACAAACTAGCTAGAAAATAATTCGCTGTATTTAATTTCTAAAAAGTGGGGAATCAAAGGATAAACTCAACTACACACCTGTCCCTCCATAGCCATTAGAACTAATGTAGAAGGTCATGGTGCATATTTTTCCCTCTGAGATGTATCACTAAGGGTTATGTATGAAATTTAAATAGAAATTCCTCACATATTATTATGGGTATAATTTTATTATATTCTAAAAGGATGACATTCTACCATCCTTCATGATACACATTAAGATAATATCTAGTGTGTTTGTGGAGAAGTAATGTCCCATAATCAATATATCCATGAAAAAACTCCATGATATGATAGAGAAGTAGAGGGGTAATAACTATTTATTTGAGTTAATATGAACGATAATCATCCATAATGGACATCTAAAATAAATATGATTACTCTAACACCTCTATCAATAACTAAAAATAGAATATCTAGCTAGAAGCATCCTCTACCATGTTCCACTATCTCAAAGAATAAACAATATAAAAATCATAATCTTCCAAGAACTATAGGCATATAATACTATTCTTATTAATATTATTCTTTTAAATTTTATATCATAGAATATAGGTTTCACAATAAATGATAAATCATTATTCCATTAGGTACCTTCACCACATTTTCAGGACAAAGACCATTACTCCCAATACTAGATTTCGGGTTGCGTCGTTTTTCTCATTGGTCCTCATATACCAAGACCCTTAAGTGATCACCACTGACATATTAATCATAATTCATCCAAGCCCCATCCGAAGACATCAATGAAAAATACATACTTAAAAACTTCCTCTTGTTTTCTCATGAATGGAGAACATAGGAACCTATGACCTAGCTCTGAAAAATATTGTTGGTTATATTCTATCCAAATAAAATGCCTCTCCTTTTGGGTCAATGTTGTATAAGTATTTGTGATTCTTGATTAATAATTAATGAATATCAAGAAATATCATTCTAAAATAAGTAATCCATGTAATTTGGCATTAGTATTAGGTGGAACAAAATTTATCATTTCCTCATCCTCGGTTGGGTTCACTACCAATCCCTTCTCCAAGATGTCATTTCCCAAGATGTGGATATGTAAATTTTAGAATAAAAACATGGAGGGGTTCATATAAATTTGATGCCCTTAGAGTACATCCAAAACCATTATCCATTGTATCATGTATGTATCTTATGACACCATGTACAAAAGGGTATCATCCTTTAAGACTACTATAAATTGATTTAAGAAGGGCTAGAATATTTGGTACATGTGTACCATCATCAGAGGTCCGGAATTTGTAACACTATAGGAAATATTTAAATAATCATACTAACCATAACAGAACAGGAATGATATCTATAGTACATCCACCTCTCATACATAGATATGGTGATAAACTAACCTAAGGTTAACTATCCAGAAGCACATTGCCTCTTTCAAATAGTCCAAGAGGTAATTGATTCATGGATGTGGATATTTATTCATTATGGTAACCAAATTTATGTAAAGATAATTGAAACATAACTTAGTATATGGTCATCCTCATCGGTGAACAATACTAGGACGACACTCTAGGGTACATTGTGACTCAAAAATCCCATCCTATGAAAATTACCAAACTGAATATCCCCCACTCAAACAACTATGGCAGACATCTAATATGATGGACTAGATTCTAGGTTAGTCACTAAGTGTAGGTCCACAAAAATTTTATTCTCTCACATGGGAGTAAAACCAAATACATACTCAGGTTAGTCATCATTGTTATACACCACTATAAAACACCATAATTTTTTGATTATTTTTTTCAAATAATTTTTTTTATTTAATATCTTATGTTACATGAACAATGATATTTAAAAAAACTATATTATACTATGAATATTATTACCTAATCCATAATATTATAACCAATCTATTAATAATGATAGCATGAATAGTAATAAACAAAATTGTAAAATTTATTATATTAGTTTTATTAAAAAAACATAATTATAAACAGAACATAATTCTTAGTAGATTATTTATATGACTCTAACATATATTTTTCTCTAAATTGTATTATTATTTATGTTTCCAAATTGAAAAATTAAAAGATGAATATTTTTTATTTTTTATTTGGAAAAAATGATAAATTCATTTTTGAAATCTATAACTCAAAACTATCATTGATTTATATTGTTGATATTTTTCTAAACAGATTAATGTTTTGAGGAATAGAAAAAAAATTGATTTTAATTAAATACAACATTTGAATAGGAATATTTTAAAAGCTAAAATTTATTTTAATATGGTATTAAATTATCATTATTTCAATTATAAATATATTAAGAAATTTTTTAGTTCAAATAAATTTCACGTTAAATTTTTATATAAATTCTTTCTATGCGTACAAATACATTTCTACAGAAAACTACATCTTCCTCAAGTCTACTAGTCTTATTTTAAATTAACATATTCCAATTATGTGAATTGAATTTGTAAAAAATGGATTCTGTACTTTCAATTATTATTTTTAATATTATATAATTTGTTCAGTATCATTTTTCTTCACAATGAATAGTAAAAGCATTAAAAAATATTATTGTAGTTAAGGGTAAAATGGGATTAACAGGGGTTAAAAAATGATACAGTTATTTTTTACAATAAAACATGACAAAATGCTATTTTATGTCCACATTTAAACCATAATATATAAAACCTTATAATATAAGGTAATTTGATATGATTTATCTTGGTAATAAATATATCATTTGGGATTCTTTTTGGAAATTTACATGTAGTTTCCAAGTGGGTTCTTTTCCCCACTTATAAAAGGAAGTCCAATATACTATACACATCACACTCTCAAGTAATATTATTTCATACAGAACATACCCAAATCCTTTTCCATAATTCCCTCACCACTTCATAGAGTACTTTTATTTATTAGGAAACCATCCTAAATTGGATCTTGGTTCTAACCAAAATGGGATTTCATAAGAGGAGGTTTCTTTCTTAAATGAGAATAATAATTTCATTTATTCCACCTCAAAATTATAATATTCAAAAAATATGATGATGTATTTGGAAAAAATATCTCATATATAACAACACTTAATTTTGTTAGAATCATAACATATATCTATGACATCTTCCATATAATTGGAAATGAAACCATTGATTGTGTGTAAGTTGGGAAATGACCTTACGAAATGATGAAATTTGTTTCCCATCACCACCTATCATAGTTGTATGTAATAATTTATTTAATATATTTATATAATATTCATGAAATATTTCTTCTTATTTATTTATAATATAACAAATACCTTCTTACATTTAAATAATTTGGAATGAAATAACATTGTTCAAGCATATATGTGGACTACCACATCCATGAACAAATGTGATAGGTTTTTCATTTTATATTGAAATGAATAGTGATAATGATATATTTCATTAAAATATGTGATATATATGATATATAAATATTTTTTAATTTGGAAATGTAAATATATCTTTCATCCATTCCATCTGTTGAGAAAATGAAAACACCATTTATGCATATATACGACCTACAATCTCCACTAATGATGTGAATCATTTTACATCTCTAATGTTTATGTATTACTATAAATAAATATATAACGAACATATATGATATTAATATCATGGTTTAAATTATGACGATTATGGAACCACTATCAATGTAAAAAAACAAATATACAAAACCCAAACATACATGAAAAACAAAGGAGTTATTACCAAAAATGATATTTTAACAAGGAATTCATAATAAATTGGAAATAAAATTTTATAATTAAATAATACATGTTACTAACTACATTATTATTATAATTCTAGGTTTGATTTATAATAAATTTATATTTATTAAAAAAATTGTTTTAACACATATTAATTAATTAGTGCCTTGAGGTAAGGTATTTCTAATGTCACATTTATTTCACAAAGACTTCATTAATATTCACCAAACATTTATTTTTTCTGTTGTATATAATAAAAACATAATATGTAATATAATTAGTCCATATATTTTTTTTTAAAATTCACAATTTCATTTGATGGTTTCTTTAACGGGGGATAATATAGAGAAAAAGTTTCATAGCCTTAGTGGATTTTCAAATCACATTTATTTATATGATATACATTTAATATTTACTACATGTTTATTTATGTTTTTTTATAGATACTTCCCGTGAATAAATTTTATGATGCTTATTATGAAAGATATCTATATTGAAATGGAAATATAATTTTATTTCTCTAATGTTTATTATGATTCAATAATTACCAGTGTGTTATGTTTCTAATGAAATAAAATAATTTTTTGGGAGTTTTTGTAATTATACTTCTAATAATGATACCTTATGATATATCACTGAAGAAACTAGTGATTTTCTCACCAACATTTATTCATATAATTTAAATTATTTCATCAAATACAATTTATATACTTTGTATTAAAGTATACTTTTTTTAAGGAAAACTGAACGTACCTCTCTCTTCGAGTGAAAACCATTTTTATTCTATATCCATGTTTAAAAAAATCCTGATTTTTTTAATAATATACAATGATGTTTAAGAAAAAAATTTACCCATGTTTTAATTATTGATTTTTTAAAAGGAATCATATTTCCACTTTCTAAATGATTTATTTTTTAATTTTACATGAAGTGTGAAGGAATATATTTTAACTTCTATGACATGAATGGTATTTTCTTAAATTCATGACCCTTAAATGATATAATTATTCCTTTATATGTTCCCATTTTTATTTGTAAATAAACATATTCAATTAATATTTCGAAAAATTTTATATTTTAATATGGTTTTTCCAAATGTAAATGATATCTTCCTCTATAATGATTTAATATTTTTTTATAGAACTTTAATTAATCATATAGAAAAATTATGTTGTATCGTATATTTTAAAATGGATATGTTCCAATTATATCCTCTTTATTATTTATCAATACGGTTAAGGATCATCATTAAGATATTTTTACTAACCCCATTGATATTTATGGGATATTCTATGATGAATTTATGAGATTATTATGAAACCTATTTATTTTATATGGGTTTTTTGTTGAGGAATTGATTAAGAAAACTGCTTAATTTCTATGGGATATTACATGTTTTGTGAAATATTTTTTACTATTATTTTAATATAATTAATTTTTTTTAAACATGTTAAATGATTAGTATTTCATGTATATTATTTTTCCATGTTTCATGGATAGATATTGAGCCTAGTAAAAATGAACAAAAAGATAAAAAATAATGATATTGTGGCATGACAACAGATTTGTGAAGAATAATTGAAGCTATACTGGAGGAAACTATAAGTGAATTCCCAATACCCTTATTCAAAAAAATAAGAATTATGATGATTAGTAGTGGAAATTGTAGGAAAAAATATTTCATGTTGTCCAATACATTCACAATTGTTAATGTATAAGAAAATGATTTGAAAGAAAATCATGCAAAAAGTTATGAGAATTTTATCCCCACACTATTCACATCATAAAAACACAATTTGTTATGTGAAACCCTTAGGATAGTCCATGATCAGGTTGATTTAATTTAACAATGGTGGCAGACAGCTTTTAATGTCTAGGAATGACCCAGTTTGACCCTGGTCCTCTTATTGAGATATTGATGACACCTCATGCACAAACATATGACAATAAATACATAACCTAGGGTGTTGGAAATGAATCAGTTCTCAATGATCACAATAATGCAATGTTGTAGGAATGAAAAATATTTTTTATTTATTTCTTTTCCATTTTTGGTTGTCCTTCCCCATGTTATTCATTCATTTATATTTCAATTCATGTGTTGCCATCTTCTTTCTTATGTATTTCTATTCCACCAATAATCTCAATTTATTTCTCTTCTCTCTTCCCATTAAGATAACTTTTCACAATGAGAATGGAAAGTGGAAAACATGAGTCTTGGCCTTGGGGGATGTTTTTTTGTTGTTCATTATAATTTCGCAAGAAATTATTTATTTCTATGATTATTATTTTTCAGTTGAGATTGAAATGCATGAGCATGGAGAATTTTCCCCATATCATAAATCAAAACCCATTCAAACATTCTTCCGATGGAGGTAAACCTTTTCTACGCTGAAGAGGTTTAATATGAAATAAAACGTCTCACTCAAATAAAATTATAAATCCTATTACAATGTAATATTATTTTAAAATTGAATATAAATGAACAATAAATAATAAAAGAACCCATGTAGTTATCACTAGGATAAATACCTTTATTACACAATTTAATTCAATTTTGAATCGTTATACATGTAGGTTTTATTATAATGAATTACTTTTTGAAAACCAGAAACCTTAAAATTGAATTTCTTCATAATAAGGAAATAATAATAATAATAATAGGATTATATTGAAAAAAATTTGTGACAAAACAAACTATTCCAATCCTCAAATGAGATGACCATGGTTAGCCTTTGTGCTAAAATAGAAATATAAATATGACTATCCTACACCATAAGATAGGATTGTGTCAACATGATAAGTGTTTTATGATCCCATGGAACACACACATATGGATTATGTCATGGATGGGACCTATATAATCATCCAATTAATTGGGTAAAAATTAATGATCTATGACTTCATGGGTTATATAGTATATTATCCTAAGTCCAAAAACAGGGTACATGGTTAGTTTTACCAAATCACTAAGAATTTGTATGTGAGAGGTTATACAACACATGAAAAAGATGGTACATATGAGTTTATCAAAATCCAAAATGAAAGAAAATGGTAGGTTATTCCAAGATCGAATAAGGAACATAAGCAGATATCCCAATCTTAACATGTCATGAATATCTTGGTGGGTAGACTTGAAATAAGGTGTTCTGTAATTATGTGTCCGGAACAAATATATGTCTTATGAAAATTTTATGATATCGTGGTCTGGGTTATTTGATTCATTTTTTATTTTAGTCTTATAAACATACCCGATTTATGTATTTAATTGTATTTTAAATCAATAATGTGAAGGGAACATGTTTCAAATGTACTCTCATATTATCATACCTTTAAGCTCAAGTAATACTGATATATCTCTTGTTTAACCATTTTGAGAATCTATGCCCCTTTTTTATGAATTTTTTCCATATGGTATATATTAAAGTATTTTGTCTGGTATGTTTATGAATGGTTAAATTTATGGAGAACATAGTGGGATATGACTTTGTTCAATTAAGAAATAGTTGATTGTGTATCCCAATTTCTAATGACAATAAATCATTATATTCCATAGTAATTATTTATTACAATTAAGAAAATATTTATTTGTGAGGATTTAATATATATGTATGAAAATCCTACATTGTTATAGTAAGAATCATAGGAATAGATTAGTTTAACATTGGAATGTATGATGAGAAAACAGTAGTGAGTTCTTATGGTTTATGTCTAACGATATCTCTAATATATGATAATATCCAATATTTCTATAGAAGGATAGGGTAAGTTGTTATCATGATATTACATCCTAGTATGGATACATTACATATATCAATATCACGAATAAGTGTTCTAAGGTGTTATAACTCTAAATAGGGTGCATTGAGCTAAACACAATCCTCTCCTAGTGTAGGAAAACAATCCCTTCTACACACATGGTATGAAACTCCCAAGGGATATAAATTGGTAATTCACAATCACTTTATGAACCCTCATGAAGCATTTCAATAATGATAATTAACAACATAGGTTAATAGTAATGTATCATATATGGACAAGAATTTGTTATGATTTAGACATCTTAGGAAGTATTTTTTAACCTTAATCACTCTATTTAGTAATGTGTGATGGTTATTCAAGCCATTTTGGATTTAAAAAGGAATTGAAAAGAGAATATGAAGTTAGGTTAGAGAACGTTAAGATAAATTATTGATGATTATCATTTGTTCTTGTTTATTTAATTTCTATAATATTAAGAAATGTATTTATTAATGTATATTTATATCCCCTTTGATTCGATGTTGAATTGGAAGTTAAAACCCAAATGGTATGATGATCGAATAAAAATTCTATGATTTTTATCCAGTTTATGTTTTTGGGAATTTTATTCTTGTAAATGTAGTTATTATTCATGTGGTTAAAACTAATTTTACCTTAATCATTGATTAAATTTTATCTATATAAATCACACATAACTTATTTATGAATGGAATTATTGTTTTATATTCTATAAAACCCTCTTATTATCAATAAGTGTGATAATAATATGAACTTTTTTCAAAATCAAATCCATTATATGAGTATCAGTTTAAATTCAAAATGGTTCTTCATCTCATATGGTTGAAGAGAAACTCCACATCAATGATATTATTATGTCATTGTATTACGTTGTTTTCATTCAATAAGAGGTTCATAGTATTCAATGGAATCATGATTTTGAGATCTCAATAGAACATGTAACATCCCTATTATTCTCATTTGACTGAGATGGTATTCAGATGCTATTATTCCTTAAGAAACATTGCCAAGATGCTAAAGGACAGTAATAAATTCTAAATCGATTCAATACCCGGGTGGGTTGTTTTTACATTTAATAATAATTCACCCAACTAAACAATACCTAACCAAACAAAACACTATATTATTCATTATAAAAATGAAAGAAATCTCAAAATTTAACTTATCAAAATCATAATAATTTCAGGTAACACATCAGCAACTACAGTCTCTATGTGAAAAATAGAAGACAAACTATTAAAACACCAAGACAACCACAATACTATGAAGCACCATAATCTCCATGATCCAACTACATGAAATAGCACAATAATCATGAGGTATTATTAATAAAGTGTTATAATCCTCCTTTACCCATGTCTTGATTGATGACATATAATAAAGAACCAATGTTAAAATATAAGGGTGAGTAGTAAAACTATATTGGTTTTCCCCAATGACTTCCCTAATCATGCCAATATGATATAAAAGATAGCAAAATTTATATAATAAAATTAAAAACAAAATTTTTTTAAAGAGTTTATAACTAAAAATAATCAATTTCCAAAAAAATCAATTTCCCAAACAACAACATTTCCATGGAAATAACCAACCAATGTTCAAATAACATTTCATAAATTCCCCTTTGACATACCCCATATTATTTTTCATATCCACACCACAAACCATACATGCTTATTAGGATAGTTACACACTCATGAGTGATTTATCATCTATATAAAAATTCATCATAAGGTAATAATATTCAATGTTCCATTACACCTTTGGAACCAATAAGAGGTTCATATTCCAACCAAGCCTCATAAATTATATATGAACACACACACCATGTTTTTATAAAACACATAACAATACAAACAATCGTAAACCATTTTAATAAAAAAAAAAATTTTTCCCAAAAATTCATATCAAAAATACCAAAGATCCAAATTTAAGAATCATCATTTTAAAATCATGAAACCATATTACTATGCACAAAACAAACCACAATTTCACAATTTCACAAACACAATAATTCAACTCTAAAGGGGATTTATAACATGATTTTCACCATAATTTCAGAATAAATTTCAATATATTATAACGATATGAAACTATTGTAATATTTTATAGCAAGAAGAGTTGAATTTTATGGCTCCTACCTTGAGAGTCTTAGTGAAAATGAAAAAAGTTAGGAAAAATGTCACAAAAATTAGGTTAAATCCCCATGAAAAAAATAAATATGTTCCCCTATAAAAAAATTCCAAATATTGTCCTATTTTTCATCAACACCAATAATATACTCACAATGGTCGTAGATCTATGAATCCATGAGAATGAGTGATGTAGATCTATGAAAAAAATCAATAAAGAAGACAAAAAATAACTTCCCATTAGGAATCATCGTCAAATCACTACGGGATTCCTTTTTATCACCTCCAATTCATTAGGATATTTTTTATTGACTTTTATTAATGAAAATTCTATATTTAAGGTGGTATAGTCAGAAAAAAACAAGTGGGTTAGAGGGATAAATGAGTGAGATACACTTTTTAAGGAAGATGTTTCAATCTATTCATAGTTTAGTCTCATGGTTAGGCTAACCATGTAGTAACAGTGCGCTATCCACTACCTTAAAGAAAACCCACACATGGACCTCTCACGTAGTCTTTAAATGATGTTCCAATCATTATCACCCACATCCCAGAAAATACCACAACCATTTTTCAAATTGAATTATTTAAACTAGGTATCCATATTGTTTGGACAAACCATGCAACACATATGTGCCTTCTCTTTTGTGCATGTCTCACAGTGAATGGATTCCCTTAGGTGTTGAACAGCTTTCCCAAACTATTCACCAATAGTGGACCAATAGAAAAAACCTATATACCATCCCAATGTTATCCAAAATCTCCCAAACATACCATATATCACATATATACATATATATATAAATTAATAGTTTAAGGGTTGAATGCATTAAACATAGGGTGATACATTCTCCACACCATTGGAATTTCCATCCTTAGAATGTAGAAATCTAGCGATGTTGTAAAAGAGCTCCAACCATTTCTCTTTAATCTCTTTATGATGACCCCATGTCTCTTCATGAATCTAGAAATTTTTTCACAAATCCTACACTAGACTAGTTTTTTTCCATTCAAGACTTTCTTTTGTCTATCCAAAACCAGCACTGGGATATGTAAAAATGAAGCATCCAGCTATATTAAACCATGCTCCCATATGATCACATGGTTATGATCAGGATGATTCTTTTTCAATTGAAATATGTGAAACACATTATGAAGCATAATGAATCAAGGTGGCAATGTAAAATGATATGACACCTCAAAAATCTATTATTGTATCTTGAATGGGCCTATATATCTAAGAGATAACTTTTCCTTCTTCCAAAAATGACTACGTCCTAACCCTAGTGAAATCCTGAATAAAAATTGGCCAGTAAATAGAAATGACAATGTACTTTTACGATGGTGTATATAATATTTTAGGTTTCTCTATGATATCACCATCCATTTTTTAATCAACTAAATTCTCTAGGTTGTTTTTTCTAGAATGTTTATCTCCCCAACAAGTGAAGTCTCACCTATATCCAACCATAAATGTGGAGAACACCAAGGAATCCCATATAAAGCTTCAAAACAATAAATATGTATTGAGGCAAAGATGATGTTTTTATTTAGAAATCCAATATTGAAATTTTCTTTCCTATGTGCCACCAAAATCCATTACAGAAGCCTCCAACATGTCTCCCAAGATTTGGATCGCCCATTCAAATTGGCCATCCATATGAGGATGATACACTGTACTCAAAGTCAATTGAGTCCCAAAATATTTTTATCAGGATTTATAGAAAAGAGATACAAAAAAATCTCTGTCAGATAATACTTAAAAAATTATTTTTGGTTCCCATACCACTTCTTCAATATAGAGTTTGGATAGATCCCCCACCATCTAAGTCTCAAAAATAGTGATGAAATTGTCCTACATTGTGGGATGATCCACAATCAAGCGTACATCATCGTGTTTATGAACCATTCTTCAGTGACCTGTAACAAACTTCAAAGATATATGCCCCCATTTTCACATAATAATAAGTAAATAATATAACATAGTAGATGATGACTGATGTTATTCCTTATGTTTTCGATAAGATAAGAATCATGAAAAATACTCAGCCACCTTACATTTCATGTGAATCCACCAAAAACATTCAATAAGTAATACATCTTATGTATTCCCAGATGGGATAACAATTTATTATTGTTGTAAGAATGAATATTTTGTTTCTAAAAGGCCATAGTTACTACCTTACCATTCCTAAACCACCACACCGAACTCTCATCAAGCTTCCATCGCTCTATGGCCTCACCACCAATGAGTTTTAAACTCATTATAATCCATTCTGAATCACACTTCTATGACTCTTTAACAATATTTTTTAAATTATGAACAACAAAATCTGTAAATAAAACTGTAACAACACCTTAGTCTTCTCATTTCTTATACATGTTGGATCGTACCATCATTAGATGACACACAACAAAAGATTCCTTTTAAAATTGAGCATATGACTTTTTTTAATGCATCGACCACTGAATTGCCTTAAACTAGTGTATAAATCAAGTAAATGCGGAATATTTTATGATATTTCTTCCATATTATTTTCCTTACATTGAAATTTCATTTTGAGAAAATATTATTCAAACTCTTATGGTATATAAACATGGTAAATTTCTCACCAAAAAATATACAACGCCAAGTCATCCATGCATGGAAAAAATTCTATCTACAAATTATGTGTTGTGTATTTTCCCTCATGCTACATTAAATCACTTGATCTAGAAGAAACTACATGGTTTTCTTTCATAATAATATACCACAACCCAAATCCCAAGCCTCACAATATACCACCTATTGTTTTATTGATTTAGGATATAACATTATAAGTGTGGTTGTGGGATAAAATTTTAGTCTCTTGAATATATTTCTGGCATTCCTCCGTCAATTTTAAGGTAACATTAATCTTTGTAAAAGAGATCATATGTGATAAAAATAATGATAATTCTTTAAAAATTCATCAGTATTAAATATCTTAACCAAGAAAACATTATATCTCAAAGACATTCTTTGGAGGCATCTAAGAGATAACAATAACTATCTTCTATGAGTCTACTAAAACACCTCATATATATATTACATGTCCATCAAAGCACACCTATTTTATCCAAAAATCAAACATTAGTAATTTTATAGAAAATGATGGTTTTAATAGATATCCAACACTATATCCAATTATTTCTCATGATCAACCCTTGTCCATGAATACAGAAATATGTCATGCACAAACACCAGAAAAAATAATTCATATAGTACTGAAATATCTTATTAATCAATTCCATAAAGACCATTGGTGCACTCGTAAGACCTAAAGGCATTTCCGAATACTCCTAATTTTCATATATTATTCTAAAAGCTATCTTCAAAATGTTTTCTTTATGAACACACAATTAATGGTATCCTAATTACAGGTCAATATGATAGAACCACTGATCTCTCTTTAATTGATTGAATAGGTCAACAATATATGGAATTTGATTCATATTCTTTGTCATTACATTGTTTTATCTAGTAATAATCCACATATATACTTATAGTTCCATCTTATTTGTTCGCAAACAAGACTGGTGATGCCAATAGAGATGTGAAAGGAGAAATTAAAACCATTCTTCTAGATCATCAAAATTGACATTCAACTACCTTTATTCTATTGGTTAAATTTGATAAGATGATATTGGCATACGATTGTTCCATAAGAAGAGATAAATTCTAAAATCCACTTCCCATACCGGGGGAATCCTATGGAACTTTTCCGGAAAGACATTAGAAATCTAGTAGACCACGTCTATAAAACTGGTATTCATGATATATTACAATGATTACAATGTCAAAAAATGCTGACTGTTAATATTTTTTGTCCAAAATTGGTTCCAACAAGCCCGTTGAACTTACCTTTACACACTTCTTTCCTCTATCGAGATCATCAACCCTATCCTCTATAGTGAAACTAATTAATATTTTATAACATTTTATGTGATACATGAATTCTATCAACAAATAAATACCCACAATTTTATCGTAGAAATACATATCTATAATAGAGAAATTCCATTTCTTATTAGAACCCTCAATTGTTAATGAAAATTTTCTACACAGAATGGAATGACATTATCTTTTTCCAATAAGATGTTGATTTTTTTCATAGAATGTATCATCTAAATTATATTTTTGAAAATAAATAGTATGAGAAAAAATAAAGTAATCTGATGCATCATTATAATGAAAAACTGGAAAGTGGTTATTATTCAAAAGATTTATAGATCTGACCGTAGATGGTCTATACTAGTTGTCTACAAAAACATTATCAAATAAATATACTTTCATTGTTGTTTAACTTTTTTATTTGTTTTTATGTAGATATTTCCCTTGATAAGGAGTCATGTTATTCCTAGAATATCCATTGCGTGATCTGTTCAACTATCAAGTTAGATTTCAGCATCCTCGCAATGTTGAATCATATGATGTTGACGACAACTGAGAAGTGTTTTGAACAACCAACCTTGGAGTATTTTTAATATAATGCCGAATATGTCACTTATTTTTCCAATAATGGAATTCTCCAGGGGGTGTTGTACACTCCTACATCATGTAGTCATAGGAACCACATTTGAAATATCCCTCTTTTTCTATGGGTCTCAGTGGCAGATTCTCTGATCTAGTCGTTTGATTTAGATTCTCGCTCCCACCTAGGAAGTAGGTACCCTCTTCCAATTGACCCCATAATTAGAGTTCCCACCAGTTTCCATCAGTATGGATATACTTCCTCCTCCCATATCTCTTGAGATGTCCCTTATAGCCATTGTTACTCAATTGACCATATTTGTATAGTCTGTAATAAAAAGCATGACAATTTTCATGACAATCTCTTTCGTTAAGCCTGATTCAAAGATTTCTTCCTTCAAGAGTGTGCTAACAAAAACTACGGATGTAAAGAACACTATATTCATGAACATAACTTCATAATCTATAACATATATATTTTCTTGATTCAAGCTAAATAAGTCTACCATTATTCGAATCATGAATGTGTGAGGATTGAATTGTTTTTTAAATAATTTATCAAAATCATCCAAACTACGACCTTGATCCACTATAAACCTGACTACTAGTTCCAACCACTAACATGAAAGATACACTAGCATATATGTCACCCACTTGACTTTCAACTCTGATGGTGTGCTGATGGAATCTAATATATTATTCATTTTTTTCATCCACTCTACTTCCTTTTCTAGTTTACAATATCCCTTGAATCTAGTGGATTCAGCTTCCAAAACGGGATGATATAATCCATTTGTCTTGGTTCTCCCCACTGGTTCCATGTTTCTATGGTTTTAAATTCCTAGATGATATTTTGAACTAGATGTTGGTACACCTAGGCATTATGAGAAACAAAATTCTCCACATCTTCTTCTTGTTGGTTTTTATGATTCCTAGAAGATTGCATTTTCTAAAAAATCAACAAAACCATAATTATCACACTCTAGAAATTGAATGCTTAGAATTTCAAATTCTATCTCATTCACTATAACAACATTTATTTCAAAAAACAATTGTTTCTATGGCCAAACATTATTTTAATATTTTAAATTTCTATCTAAAATAAAATTTATTTCAAAATATAGACAATCATTCCCTTTTGCACAATGTTTAATTTGAAAACTGTTTTAAATATTCAAAAATCACCAAATTTTAACAAAATAATAAATCATTACTCATTTATATGTATTCACTCCTAGTGCTAATTCATTCCTATTTTGTATGACATGTTCATCTCATTAGCCAATCCCATGATAATGAGATTCCATGTTCTATAAATATCTCTAAAAAACTTATGTACCAAACTCCTTAGTAAATAGATCTTCAACATAAAAAAGGATCGCTACATATTTCTATGCTCTACATTTCATGTCTCATCAATCCTACACATTTTTATGATCCCAACTCACATAATAGACCATATTGAATTGATGTACAAGACCGAGAACCAATACCTGGTCAATGACCAAGAAAGACATGGAAAACTTGTTCAATAAAAGAAGAAACAAGTTGATACCAATTATCTCAAACAAACTTTTGGACCCAGAAAAATAGATACAACTTGTAAAATCCCTCTTATTATCTTGGTTTTGAGAGGGTGTTCAGATGTTACAAGGCCATAAGATACATCCCCAAGATTGAAAATGGATGAAATGCATGTCGAACATCTTAAATACACGTGGGGGACGACTTCCCATTTTAATAATGAAACAAATAATAATAAAATACATAACCAAACACACAACCATATGATGTATGATAAAAATGAATGAAAACACAACCTTTCATTTATCAAAATACTATTTTATTCATGTACCATAGTATAATCATACAAAATCCATCTGAATATCTACTTAAAAAATATTAAAACTCAAAAAGTACCATAAGACTCCAAAGCTTCGTAATCTTCATGATCTAACTTCTTCAACATGCCTAAGTATCACATGTTATTGACAAATATGTGTGATACTCTACTCTTTTGCATGTTTGGGTAGATGACACATGAAAAATCACAATAATTCCAAAGAAAGGGTGATTACTAAAACACTGTAGGTTTTCTCTAATGAATACCATAGTCATGCCACTAGGATAAAAAACAAAGAAATATTTTTTAAAAAAAAATTATATAAAAAAATTATAACGCATTTTATAACTAAATATAAGGAAGTTCTAAAGAAACTGAATTTCCCAAAAAACACCAATTTATTAAGAAATCAACAAAAAAAATTCCAAAAAAAATTCATAAATTCCACTTTGGCATACCCCATTACATTTCTCATATCCACACTACCATCCATGAATTTTCTCTACGAAATTTCCATACTCTTATGTAGTTTCTCATTTATCTACCATGATTTCACAAGGTTATTATATCCCATGTTCCATTAAACCTTTTTCACTAAATAAAATTTCATATTTAAACTGAGCCTCCAAAATTTAATATGAACACACAGACCATGTATTCCCAAAACACATTCCAAAAAAACACAACAAAACGATTTCACTAAAAAAATATTCTTACTGAATCCCTTTTTTCGAAAATACAGGTAAAAAATCCAACAAATCCATATTTTAAAATCAACATTTTAAAATCAAGTAAACAACTGACTTTGAAAAAAAAATACCAAAATTCTATAATTTCATCCAAACCCCTAAATCACCATTATGTTGTATTTGTATCATGATTTGAACAATAATTATGAAATAAATTTCAATAAATTAAATCAAATTGAATCTAATATATTTTTTCTAAATAGAGTATTTGACATTGAAGACACCTACCTTGAGACACATGGAAAAAACGATTAAAAAACTCAAAAATGCCAAAAAAATAGTTTAAATATCAATGAACCCACCTTAGATCTCTTCCCCAATCGTAAAAAAATTCAAATATATTCATATTTGGTATCCACATAGAGAGATCTAACCATGATAGGAATATATATAAGAATCCATGTCACGACCCGTCCTCAGGGCCCGTGCCGTGACTACCACAAGCCCGCCTTCCATAGGTCAGGGGCTGGCGACTATCACCAAGGCGTAAATCCCGATAAAAAGGGAAGGCATTGCCTTTGTAAAGTAAACAATCTCCACAGAGTACAAGTGGAAGAAGTAAAAACTAAGTAAAAACTGAGTACAACAGTAAGTACGAAAAGTAAAAGGGGCCGGAAATACAAGCCCAATTGTAGGGTACAACTCGAAAGGGAAAACAACAACTGTAAAGTAAAGCCTCTACACCAGGCTGTCCACTAGAAATCCCACCTGAATGGTGGGTACAGATAGCTCCACTACTCCTCGGGTCCCGCCGTCCGCTCCGAGCACATCCCGCCCAGTGGTCCACCTCTAGGTATCGTCCTGCTCTGCAAGCCTCAACCACGATCAACGCTGTTCGTCGTCTGCAACCAACACAACGTAGTGTGGGCATAGCCCGTGCAGGGGTGAGTATAAGATACTCAGTAGGGACCCCGAGACCCCGGAAGGTCTCCCAAAAATCCACAAAGGATAAACCACAAAGGAAAGATACAATCACGAAGTAACAACCGATAATGCTTAGTTATATGCCCATACATACACCTAAGTCATCAATTCCATTACACTCCAACCTCTGAGCCCAAGTACATCCCAGTCCACACAGGAAAGTATACGTATTCCACATAGGAAAGAAAAACTTAATCCACATAGGATAGCACAACACAATCCACACAGGAAAGCAAACAGGATTCAGCTCACACAGGTATACATCTTCGAAGTTGATAGAGATGATCACTGATCCATCTAAGTCATCGGGCCCATAAAGGATTGATAGGTACAAACCCCCGCAAAGACCCATACACGATCGGTAGGAAACTAACCCCCGCAAAGACCCATACACGATCAGACCCACACATGATCTGTAGGCGCTGGCTCACAATGAACCGCTGAGCGCTGACCCACATAGGATCAGACCCACATAGGATCGGTAGCACTGATCCACATAGGATCGCTGAGTGCTGTAGTTGTCATCGTCGAATCCAGTGACGATCTCTGCACAGTCGTCGTCGCTGTCACAGTAGCAGTCGCAGCCAGCACTAGGGTTCCCGCACACAGCAAACTCGTTCGGGAGGGTTTGCTCCACGAGCCGAGAGGCTGATACATCAACTGTCACATAGTCCAGAGTTGATGTATCCAAAAGTTCCGTATCGTCAACAGGAACATAACGCAACAGACGTCCCGTCAATCGGACGCCCGGTCTAGGAGTTATTGGCTTTTTCGTCCCAGGGGTCCGGTTGGTTTTTAAAGTAAAACCAACCCGACCGTACTCCACCAACATCCAAAACTCGGGAGGAGTATGCCAAAAGTTCCTTCTCACTAAGAGGAACTCAACAAAGTCGACGGCACGTCAATTGGACGTCCGTAGCTCAAGATATGAGCGTTTCCGCTCCGAGGGCCCGGTTGGTTTCGTGTACGAACCAACCCGGCCGAACTCAAAGTATTCCGAAACCTTGAGTGCGATATACCTAAACGACTGTCTCGATCCAAGGACAACATCGCCGCTGAAGATGCATCTTTTGGAGGTCCATATCCCGAGTTATGTGCATTTAAACCCAAATAGTCTGATAACGGGGGTTTCAGGCCCGGACCGACCCAGCCTGAGACCCCCTGGTTGGCCTGAACAGGGTCGACCAGCCCCGAACAGGGTCGGCGCGGCCCGTCCCGGTGCGGCGCGGACCGGCTGGGCCTGGCCCGGCCCGGCGCGGCCCGGCCCGGTAGACCGGCCGGGCGCCGGTCCGGGTGGGGACAGCGCGCCCAGCGTGCAGTCTGGCTCGGCTTTGGCCGAGCCGTTCGGCAAAGGGGGGCGGGGGGGGGGGGGGGGGGGCGCCTGCCCCCTGGTGTAACCGCGGCCCCCCCAAAATTATGGGGAGCCTTTTGAACCGGCTGGGGGAATTTATTTCCCCCAGCCCCTTCCCTTTCCGTCCAGCCCGACCTGGTCGGCCGACTCCTTCTCAACCGGACCGGCGGTGGCCGGTCCCCTTCCAGCTCCGTCGCCGGCGGCCCGGTTCGGCCACCGGTCACCTTATTCCTCTGCGGCCCCTCTCCAGCCGTGGCGCCTTTGATTTTCTTCGACGCGGCGCGACAGCTTCACGTTCTTAACTTCTTTCCATGGCGCGGCGTGACGCTGCCGCGCAATACTTGTCGTGTGATTCCCTCATGGTGCGACGGCACCACGCCATTCCATTCCATCCACAAAGAATCAAACATGAACATAGGAGGATGGATCGTCCGTGTTGGTGCGGTCCGGCCCCCTCTCGTTAATAGATATCATCTAGTCAAAAATCCACGATAATCGATAAACTAGAATCATGAACAGAAATAAGTAAATAAAATAATCCCCTACCTCGGTTTAGTAACGGTGTTTGTCAACGAGCCACGGAAGACGAGGGTCGCGGAGGTCGGGCGTCGTGGAAGAACGTCGGCATCGCGAAGCGAGGATTCGAATTTTTTGACGACGATTTCGTCACGGAAAACCATCGAGGAAGAGACGACGCGGAAGAAGAATGTCGCGTCGCGGATACGGTGTCGCGGAATAACCGTGTTCTTCAGCGGAGAAGTTCTTCATTGAAGAACGGTTTTCTTCGCGTTCGTTGTCAAGGTTGAAGAAGAAGAAGACCGCTTCCCCAATTCTCTCAAGGTGACTAAACTCTAACAAAAACAAAATAAGACTCTTTTATATTTTATTAACACAACAACACATTTTAATTTCAAAAATTTGAAATGCAATAACCACAGACAACTCCCCTCATTAAACTCATTACATTTAAGTCATAGGTTATAACTTATGTTAACAAAATTAAAGTGGGAGTTGAGGGGGGTTTTAGAGGATATGAAGGGTTGGGGTTCTTGTGGAACCCACCACCTTCATAACCTCCCAAGGGAGGTTGGGTGGTTACCCAACTTCCATCAATAACTAACACTTAGAGTAAAATAATAAAAATTGTAGTGTAATTATAAAATAAACTTCCACAATTTTTATTATCAACACTCGTATAAACGCAACTCTGGAACATGAGTTCCTAAGAAATTACTGGCGCTACGGTTCCATCGGTACCCTCAGAATTCGATTCTGGGCACCGGTTCAAAAGTTAGAAAAACCCGCTCATTTGTTCACTGAACGTACCCGAGCCAAACTTCAGAAATTGATTCCGGGCACACCGGGCCTCAGAATCAGGTGCCGTCAGAAACCGCACTCTTTTAAAATTCCAAGGAAAATTAAGAAAAAATATCCCTTGAATTTTATGGGGCTTTACATTACTCCCACCTGAGGGCTTTACGTCCCTGTAAAGATACATCAAAACTAGGGAAACAAATGAGGGTACTGAGCACGCATCTGAGCCTCCCGCTCCCAAGTGCTCTCTTGGAGGTTCCCGTGCTGCCATCTGATGTGCACTAGGGGAATTGACCATCCCCGTAGGACCCTCTCCTATCGATCCTCGATCTCCACCGGGACCTCCATAAAATTTGCCCCATCGTCAATGTCAAGCTCTCCATGGTCAATGATGTGCGTCGGGTCATGTACGTATCTCCTCAGTTGAGATACGTGGATAACGTCGTGCACCCGGTGCAACTGAGGTGGTAGAGCTAGACGATAAGCCACCTCGCCAATCCTGCTGAGGTCCTGGAAGGGTTCGATGAAGCACAGAGATAACTTTCCGCCTCGGCCAAATCTCTGTAATCCACGTCGAGGTGAGACATGCAAGAATACGTGGTCGCCATCCTCGAACTCTAGTGGCCTCCGCCTCCTATCAGCGTATGACTTCTGCCAGCTCTGAGCTGTCCTCATCTGCTCCTGGATGACCTGGACCTTCTCTGTCATGGCCTGGATCATCTTCAGTCCCACAAGTGCTGACTCCCTAGGGTCTGTCCAGCACAAAGGAGATCTGCAAAGTCGGCCGTACAACACCTCGTACGGTGCCATCCCAATGGTGGAGTGGTAGCTGTTGATTTACGCAAACTCCACCAAGGGTAGGTGGTCCTCTCAGCTACAACCAAAGTCGAGGACACATGCATGGAGCATGTCCTCGAGAGTCTGAATGGTCCTCTCCGTCTGACCATCCTTCTGAGGGTGAAAGGTGGTGCTCAAACGTAGCTGCATCCCAAACGCCTCCTGCAACCCCTTCCAAATCCGGGAAGTAAAGCGAGCATCTCGATCGGAGACGATAGATGATGGCACACCGTGAAGCCGAATAATCTCCTGAACTTAAAGACGTCCCAAACCCTCCACTGAGCCCTACTCTCTGATGGGAAAGAAGTGATCCAACTTGGTGACTCGGTCGACAATCACCCAGATGGAGTAATGACCTCTGGAAGTGCGTGGAAGTCCAGTCATGAAGTCCATAGATATCCCGTCCCACTTCCACTCCGGGACCTCCAAGGGTTGTACCAAGCCTGCTCGTACCTGGTGCTCAGCCTTCACCTGCTGGTAGGTGAGGCATCGAGAAACGAACTCTGCCACAGCCTTCTTCATGCCCGGCCACCAGTGCTGTCGTCTGAGATCCTGGTACATCTTCGTCAATCCAGGATGTACCGCCAAAGGAGAAGTGTGAAACTCTATCAGTACCTCCTCCCGTAAAGCGACTAGTACCATGGTACGTCCTCTGTAAAGGATGTTGTTCTCTTCTCCAAAGGACAAACCATCAGGTGCCTGTCGTGAGGATATTTGTCCACGTCATGTCTCACAGTCAGCGTCCCCATGCTGTGCCTCTCTGACCTGCTGTAGTAGTGGAGGAGTGACTGTGAGAGTTTGAAGGAAGGCTACTCCATCTCTATCCACAAAGGATATCTGCAAAGCGGCTAGCTGCTCTGTCGCCTCCACAAGTAGCTGAATTCCCGCCCTCCTACTAAGGGCATCAGCTACTACGTTCCCCTTCCCAGGAGTATAGACTATCTCAAAGTCATAGTCCTAGAGGAACTCGAGCCATCGCCATTGTTTCAGGTTCAAGTCCTTCTGTGAAAAAGATGTACCTGAGATTCTGGTGGTCAGAAAGGACTGTAAAGCGCTCGCCCATTAGATAGTGTTGCCATGTCTTCAGAGCGAAGACCACGACTGCTAACTCCAGGTCATGGGTAGTGTAGTTCGGCTCATGCAGCCTCAACTGATGTGATCCATAGGCGATCACTGCCCACTCCTACATCAGGACACATCCAAGTCTGGTCCCTGATGCATCGTAGTAGACTACATACCCTACTCCCTCCTCAGGTAATCTCAAGATAGGTGCGTTGTTCAATCTCTGTCTCTACTCCTCGAAGCTCTGCTGACATCTGTCTGACCACACGAAGGGTTTCCCCTTCATTGTCAATGCTGAGTGTGGTGCCGAAACTCTGGAGAAGTCTGTCACAAATCCCCAGTAGTATCCAGCTAGACCCAAGAAACTCCGCACCTCCGTGACGCTCCTGGGTGGCTCCCAAGCTAACACTACCTCGATCTTCCAAGGATCCACTGAAACTCCCACCTCAGAGATGACGTTCCCCAAGATGTGGACATCACGTATCTAGAACTGGCACTTCGAGAGCTTTCCATAAAGATGGTGCTCTCAGAGTGTGTCTAGTACAACCCGTAAGTGGTAGGCGTGCTCCTCCTCAGTCGTCGAGTAAATCAAAATGTCGTCGATGAAGACCATGACAAATCGATCGAGGTATGGCTGAAAGATCTTGTTCATGAGGGCCATGAACACTGCTGGATCATTGGTTATGCCTAAGGTCATAACCAAGAACTCCTAGTGGCCGAACCGACATCTGAAGGTCGTCTTCTGCACGTCCTCGTCTTGAACTCTGAGCTGGTGATAGCCTGACCTGAGGTCTATCTTCGGGAACCACCGTGCTCCCTTGAGCTGATCAAAGAAGTCATCAATCCTCGGTAGCGGATACTTATTCCTCAATGTCACCTGGTTCAGGCAACGATAGTCCACACTAAGTCGCAAGCTCCAGTCCGCCTTCTTGGCGAACAAAATCGGGGAAGCCCAGGTTGAAACACTGGGTCGGATGAACCCCTTCCCCTGCAAGTCCTCCAACTGTACCCGTAGCTCTTGAAGCTCTGCGGGGGCCATCCGATACGCTGGAGTCGATATCGGAGTTGTCTCGGGGTACTGGTCTGTATAAAAGTCTACCTCTCTGCGAGGAGGTAGCCCTGGAACGTCGTCGGGGAAGACGTCCGCAAACTGATCCACCACTGCAGGAAATCCAGGACTCTGCACGTCAACTGCTCCTAGGAAAAGGCTAGCCAACTGATGAGTGATGGTATGTCCTCTCCTCCGCGGAAGTCCATCATGTGCTGCAAAGGATCCCTTCTCACCGGTGAAGGTGAACCTGCTCTCGTCGGTGCGTACACATCGCACCTTGCGCCTAAAACAGTCAATCTGTGCATGGACCGTAGATAACCAATCCATGCCCAAGATGACGTCGTAAGGCCTCGAATCCACTACAAGAAGATCCCAGCCGAAGATCTCGCCTCCTAGAGTAAGCTCACACTATCGGAACCAGTGCGTAATCGTCGAGTCTGCTCCCGTAGGAGTCTCTAGCCGTATGGATCGAGCCAACGGCTCTGTTGGAATCTCCGAGCTCCGAACAAGGGCAGCGGCTATGAAAGAGTGACTCTCTCCTGTGTCTATAAGTACTGCAACAAGGGTGGAATAGACACGTATAGTACCTCGAATCATCTCTGCCGCGTCGTGGTCGTAGGCCTCCACTGCCTGGAGCTGTGCCTATCTCTGCCCGCCAGCTCCCTGTGGTCGGGGTGGACCTCCTGGTGGTGGTGGTGGTAGAGCCTCAAAGTGTCGCCCACCACCTGCTACTCGGCCAGCTCCTCTGCCTCGTCCGCCTCCTCCCTATGGACCGCCTTGGTCGACCCTCTTCCTCTGCCTCGGTGGTCCTGCAAACGTCTGCTGCTCCTCAGCACGGCGGGTCGGGTAGTCATGAGCCATGTGTCCCTGCCCGCCGTCGGCCTCAATTAGCGGCGGGTGGGGGAGTCACGCAACCCACTCCGCGAATCGGCTCGGCCACGCTGGCCGAGCCGCGGCCGGCCTGTCGGGCCGACCGAGCTAGGCCGGGCCCAGCCGGGTCGGACCCGGGTCGGGTCGACCCGGTTCGGGTCTCCCCGGTTCGGGCCGACCCCTGGGGGGTCGGGTCGGGTCGGCCCGGGCCCAGACCCCCTGTTTTCAGACTACTTTCTGTCAAATTCCCATATCATGGGATACGGACCTCCGATCGACGCAACATCAGTTGTGTAGTGATCCATGGAACTAGACGGTCGTTTCGATATATCACACTCAAGGTTTCGGAATACTTTGAGTTCGGCCGGGTTGGTCCGTACACGAAACCAACCGGGCCCTCGGAGCGGAAATGCTCATATCTTGAGCTTCGGACGTCCGATTGACGTGTCGTCGACTTTGTGGAGTTCCTCTTAGTGCGACGGATCTTTTGGCTCACTCTGTCCGAGGTTTGGATGTAGGTGGAGTACTGTCGGGTTGGTTTTTCCTTAAAAATCAACCGGGCCCCTAGGACGAAAAAGCCAATAACTCTCAGACCGGGCATCCGATTGACGCGCCATCTGCGATGTTGAGTTCCTATTGACGATACTGAACTTTTGGATACAAAAATTCTGGACCTTGTGTCATTTGATGTATCAGCCTCTCGGCTCGTGGAGCGGACCTCCCGAACGAGCTTGCTGTGTGCGGGAACCCTAGTGCTGGCTGTGACATCGACGACGACGACTGTGCAGAGATCCTTAGTGGACTGCGACGATGAAGACTGCTGGTCTTGTATCCTATGTGGGTCCCAACTTAGATGATTCAATACTGGTCTTGTATCCTATGTGGGTCCCAATATAGATGAATCAATTAAGAGTGCTGGTCTTGTATTTTATGTGGGTCCCAACTTAGATGATTCAATACTGGTCTTGTATCCTATGTGGGTCCCAGTATAGATGAATCAATGAAGAGTGATGGTCTTGTATCCTATGTGGGTCCCAGCTGTGCTGGTCTTGTATCCTATGTGGGTCTCATCTTAGATGATTCAATACAGGTCTTGTATCCTATGTGGGTCCTAGTACAGATGAATCAAATAAGACAGCTGGTCTTGTATCCTTTGTGGGTCCTAACTGTGCTGGTTTTGTATCCTATGTGGGTCCCAGCTTTGATGACTCAGTGCTGGTCTTGTATCCTATGTGGGTCCCAACATAGATGAAACAATGAAGACAGATGGTCTTGTATCCTATGTGGGTCCTGGCTTAGATGATTCAGTATCTATGTCTGATCATCTCTTTCACCTTTTTCGATGATGTATACCTGTCTAAGCTGATACATGTTTGCTTTCTTGTGTGGATTATGTTGTGCTATCCTGTGTGGATTACGTTTTGCTTTCCTGTGTGGAATACGTAAACTTTCCTTCATGGACTGGGTTGTACATGGGCACGGATGTTGGAGCTGAATAAGAATTGATGACTTAGGTATATGTATGGGCATATACCTAAGTTGTGTCGGTTGTTACTTCATGATTGTATCTTTCCTAGTGGTTTATCCTTTGTGGATTTCGGGAGTCCTTCGGGGGTCTCGGGGTCCTTACTGAGTAGCTTATACTCACCCCTGCACGGGCTATGCCCGCACTTCGTTGTGTTGGTTGCAGACGACGGACAGCGCAGCGGAATCGTGGTGGAGGCTTGCGGAGCAGGATAGTACCTGGAGGTGGACCACTGGGCAGGACGTACTCGAAGCGGACTGCTGGACCGAGGAGCTGTGGAGGCAATCTGTGCTCGACCTTCAGGTGGGACTTCCAGAGGACGGCTCGATGCTGCGGCTTTTCTTTTCAGTTGATGTTTTCCCCTTTCAGTTGTACTTTACAGATTGGGCTTGTATTTCCGGCCCCTTTTACATTCATCACAGCTTGTTACAGTTTTTACTTAGTGTTTACTCTTTCTGCTTGCTTAATCTGTGATGGTTGTTTACTTTACAAAGACAATGACTTCCCTATTTATCGAGATTTATGCCTTGGTGCTAGTCTCCAGCCCCTGGCCTATGGAAGGCGGGCTTGGGGTAGTCACGACACGGGCCCCGAGGACAGGTTGTGACAAATTGGTATCAGAGCTTAGGTATATTCCCATACATATACCTAAGTCATAAATTCCATTACGCTCCAACATCTGAGCCCAAGTACAACCCAGTCCACATAGGAAAGTATACGTATTCCACACAGGAAAGAAAAACGTAATCCACACAAGATAGCACAACACAATCCACACAGGAAAGAAAACAGGATTCATCTCACACATGTATACATCTTCGAAGATGATAGAGATGATCAATGATCCATCTAAGTCGTTGGGCCCACAAAGGATTGATAGGTACTAACCCCCGCAAAGACCCACACAGGATCGGTAGAAAACTAACCCCCGCAAAGACCCACACATGATCTATAGGCGCTGGCTCACACAGAACCGCTGAGCGCTGACCCACACAAGATCAGACACACACAGGATCGGTAGCACTGATCAACATAGGTTCGCTGAGTGTTGTAGTTGTCGTCGTCTAATCCACTGAGGATCTCTGCACAGTCGTCGTCGCTGTCACAGTAGCAGTCGCAGCCAGCACTAGGGTTCCCGCACACAACAAGCTCATTCGGGAGGGTCCGCTCCACGAGCCGAGAAGCTGATACATCAACTGTCACATAGTCTAGAGTAGATGTATCCAAAAGTTCCGTATCGTCAACAGGAACTTAACGCAACAGACGGCGCGTCAATCGGACGCCCGGTCTGAGAGTTATTGGCCTTTTCGTCCCAGGGGCTCGGTTGGTTTTTAAAGTAAAACCAACCCAACCGTACACCACCTGCGTCCAAAACTTGGGCGGAGTATGCCAAAAGATCCGTCTCACTAAGAGGAACTCAACAAAGTCGACAACACGACAATTGGGCGTCTGTAGCTCAAGATATGAGCGTTTCTGCTCTGAAGGCCCGGTTGGTTTCGTGTACGAACCAACCCGGCCGAACACAAAGTATTCTGAAACCTTGAGTGAGATATACCGAAACGACCGCCTCGATCCAAGGATCGCATCGCCGCTGACGGCGCGTTGTTTGGAGGTCCATAGCCCGAGTTATGGGCATTTAAACCCAAAGTGTCTGATAACGGGGGTTTCGGGCCCGGACCGACCCGGCCCGAGACCCCCCGGTTGGCCCGAACCGGGTCGACCCGCCCTGGACAAAGTCGACCTGGCCTGGTACGGCCTAGCCCGGCTGGGCGCGGCCTAACCCAGCGTGGCCCGGCGCGGCCCGGCTGGGGACAGCGCGCCCAGCGCGCTGTCTGGCTCTGCTTTGGCTAAGCCGTTCGGCAGAGGGGGGGAACCTGCCCCCTGTGTAACCGCCCCCCCCCCCCCCAAATTATGGGGGGCCGTTTGAACAGGCCGTGGGAAATTATTTCCCCGGCCCCTTCCCTTTCTAGCCGGCCCGACCTGGCTGACCGACTCCTTCTCAACAGGACCGACGGTGGCCGGTCCCCTTCCCGCTCCGTCGCCGGCGGCCCGGTTCGGCCGCCGGTCACGTTGTTCCTCCGCGGCCCGGAACCATCCGCGGCCCTTGTCGTCCGGCGCGGTGCGATGGCACCGCGCCCCTTCGCCGCGGCCCCTCTCCGGCCGCGGCGCCTTTGATTTTCTTCGACGCGGTGCGACGGCATCGCGTTCTAAACTTCTTTCCATGGCGCGGCACGACGGCGCCACGCAATACTTGCCGTGTGATTCCCGCGTGGTGCGACGACACCACTCCATTCTGTTCCATCCACAAAGAATCAAACATGAACATAGGAGGGGGGTTCGACCGTGTTTGTGTGGTCCGGCCCCCCTCTCGTTAATAGATAGCATCTAGTCGAAAATCCATGATAATCGATAAACTAGAATCATGAACGGAAATAAGTAAATAAAATAATCCCCTACCTCATTTCAGGAACGGTGTTTTTCAACGAGATGCGGAAGATAAGCGTCGCGGAGGTCAGGCGTCGCGGAAGAACGTCGACGTCACGAAGCGAGGATTCGAAGTCGTTGATGGTAATTTCATCACGGAAAACCATCGTGGAAGAGACGACACGGAAGAAGAACATCGCGTCACGGATACGGCATCGCGGTAGAACCGTGTTCTTCGGCGGAGAAGTTCTTCGTTGAAGAATTCTGTTCTTCGCGTTCTTTGTCGAGGTTGAAGAAGAAGAAGACCGCTTCCCCAATTCTCTCAAGGAGACAAAACTCAAACAAAAATAAAATAAGACTCTTTCTTATTTCATTAAAACAACAACACATTTGAATTTCAAGAGTTTTAAATTCAATAACCACACACAACTCGCCTCATTAAACTCATTAAATTTAAGTCATAGGATATAACTTAAGTTAACAAAATTAAAGTGGGAGTTGAGGGGGGTTTTAGAGGATATGAAGGGGTGGGGTTTGTGTGGGCCCCACCACCCTCATAACCTCCCATGGGAGGTTGGGTGGTTACCCAACATCCATCAAGAACTAACACTTAGAGTAAAATAATAAAAAATGTAGTGTAATTATAAAATAAACTTCCACAATTTTTATTATCAACACTCGTGTAAATGAAACTCTGGAACAGGAGTTCCTAAGCAATTACCGGCGCTGCAGTTCCATCGTTGCCCTCAGAATTCGATTCCGGGCACCGATTCAAAAGTTAGAAAAACCCGCTCGTTCGTTCACGGAATGTACCCAAGCCAAACTTCGGAAATTGATTTCGGGCACACCGGGCCTCGGAATCAGGTGCCGTCAGAAACCGTGCTCTTGTAAAATTCCAATGAAAGTTAAGAAAAAATTCCCCTTGAATTTTACGGGTCTTTACAATCCAAGAGTAAGTGAAAAATGTATCTATGATAAGCATCATGAATGATGAAGAGCATTCACTTATGGTGATGAATCATCTTCTAATCACCAAGAGATTCTTTCATGTACCTACATAATTGATGGGAGAACATTTAATGAAATTTGAGAAATAAAAAACATTTTCTAGTGACACATAAGAAGAAAAACATGGGACTTTGAAGAAAAAATGATTGAGATCCACTAGTTAAGGAATTATTTTCCTTCGATGCAAGGTTTAGTCATAGGGTTAGGAAAACCATGCATTTAGTATACACCAAACACATCCTTAATAAAAAACCCTTGCTTGGTCATCTCACACGGCCTCCACATCATGTACTATCCAAGATAAATCCACTTACACATAATAATAAAAACTTTTTCTCAATGATCTAAATTTTTACTAGGGTGTCGTATGTTTTGGACAAATCATGTACCACCAGGGTGCCTTATCTTTTTCCCATGTATCACAATGCATGGATTCATGTTGATGTTTTATAGTTTTCTAAAACCACGAACCATACTATTCAATTTATTAAAATCATTGAAAATCCTCCAAATTTTATCCAAACTCTCCCAAAATGTATTGATAACATTTATATAATTAAAAAGACGAATTAAATTTTTATTTACATGAAAATGAGGGTGGTAAAAAAAACTCAGTCCAAGTGGTATGACTATTTCAAATAATCCTTATAGAGTGACTTTATTTTCGTTTTATGAATTGAAGAATCAAATCTACGAGAATATTGAAATTTTATTTATTCTGTCAGGTGTGTGAAATTTTGGTTCACTTATACTTTTTAAATTAGACCGATTAATCAATTTCACATTATAATATTTATCAAGAATTCAAAATAGATCATAATCAATACAAGTATTCTATAACCTATATTAATGAATTATTTGAAAACATCCTGGTGATCAATAATTTTATAAGATGGATCAATACTCTAGATATAAACAATTGAGGTTTCATATTGAAGATATAACCACGATTTTGTCTATACATGATTCGAAAACATTATATATATTTTGATTACATTTGGTCTTTCTAATTCACCCACTTTCTTCATGGATATAATTAATAGTTAATTTTGGGACTACATTGATTAGTTTGTGGTAGTAATTTTATGTGATATTGACATATAACCTAAGATAATGTAATATCACGAATATCACATAAATATTTTACTAATGAGACTACAAAATAAATATTTGTATGAAAAATTTATGATGAGTTAATTTGGAAAGAAATTGATTCATTTATGGGTCATATAACCACAAGAGATGGTATATCTTTGGATACTCAAAGGAATATGTTATTGAAAATTAGGCCATAACAACTATGTTGACTAAAATTTGATGTTTTCTTGGTTTCACAAGATATTATCGATGCTTGGTGTAAAATTAATAGTTTAGGTCTAATAACAAACCATGTTAACTAGAATGGGATCCAAGTTCCACTTTTCATATGAATTATAGGAAAAATTCAGGGAGATAAAGATAATGTTGGTAGAATACATGTCCATTCATCAACCTATAGTGGGAATTAGTTTCTAATCTACAATGATGTATTGGATACGGTATTGGGATGAATTCTCATGAAAAATTACAATGAGATATATTATGTATCATATTAATTGAGGATTAATGAGATATTAATACCAAGATCATAATTTGAAGTAGTCACAATATGTTTTTTGATTAATTATATTGAGGAATTATCATTATGGAGATTATATGATATATATATTAATCATAAAATATTAATATATATATTTATAAAAAAATAGTCAAACATGAACCAGATAAGATGGTTGGATGTGATAAAATATTATGACTGCTCAATAAATTACAACCATGGGAAATAGAACAAGGTGAAAATTGTTTTGAGATGAATGAATTGTGATAACTTATCCATGATAAGGATAAAATAATTTAAAATATTTCAATATTTTCCAATGATTGTTTTAGAAATATATAAAGAAGGTGGTAAATATTATTTTTCTCAAATGACTATTCAACTATATATACATGTGAAGAATAAAAAGTCA
This sequence comes from Viscum album, assembly GCA_963277665.1. NCBI lineage: Eukaryota > Viridiplantae > Streptophyta > Magnoliopsida > Santalales > Viscaceae > Viscum > Viscum album. The sequence goes on along the minus strand of OY728132.1, from coordinate 1,898,565,315 downwards.
CAGAAAGATGATATAGTGATATAGAAGAAGGTTGTAAAAATTCCAGACATTAAACATGATTATGATTAAATGATATGTGCATGGACCATTTTATGTGTTTAATTCGTCTATATTTAAATTAGTAGTTGTTAGAGTAATCTCATAGTTCTTCATTCTATATTCTCCATATTAGGAAAAATATGTATGGAGATATGATAGAGTATTTTTTTGAGGGATAGAGTGAAGAGAGGTATCTCAGTGTTTTTAATTCAGTCCTTATTTTTTTATCATGTTATGTATTAGGGACATAATTCTATGTGGATGTAAAAACCATTAAACATACTAGAATGGAGATGGGAAAAAATCCCCATGGATTTTTTTTCATTTCACTATTGAAATCATCTAAAAGGAAAAGTTATATATGGGTTATATTCATTCACCTTACAATGTCATATTACATTATCTCTATCATATAATGTTTCTCACTAGATCATATTGACATATATACATTAAGTATCTAGTAAGGTTTCATAGACCACCAAATTACACTGTATTTTATCGGGATATGTGTTTTACCTTTTTGTTTGAGTGGTGTCGTTAGTAATCCCTTTCTATATAGTTCATTTTTAATATGGAATATCATCCTCAGTAAAATGGGTAGTAGTAGATAACTATTAAAACCATAGTTAATATTCCATGATATTGTTAATTGGATTTCAATGGTTGTTAGGACCAACACTATATTCAATTTGACTTATCAAATAAAAATTGTTTTCAATCGAGAATTTATATGCCTCCTAATTAAACCTTATTTAAAAATAAGTGTAGAAATGAAATTTAATATGATGAAGTTGGATAACTAAATCCATTATGACTTGTTCATGTTGAGAAAATAGAAGATAAATTGTGATCTATTTAAAATAAAATTAAGCCATATTTGTGTTGATAGAAAATTTATTTTGACAATCATATGTATGATTAAGAATATAAATTTGGTGAAATTTTTTTCTTATAGTTATTTTGTTGAATAAATTTATGAAATTCAGGAAAAATGGGATGATGGGACCTAGGTATATTATAAATTTTGATATTATTGATCTAGATGGTATTTTTTCACTTAACATAATGATTCCTCCAAACCTCTCTTATACTAATAATGTGTTCCATGTTTCTCTATTTACAAGTACATACCAGAACATTAATATGTATCGAACTCAGAGTTTATACCACAAGATCATGTTTATTCATATGAAGAATAAAATACGGATATTTTGTATGGTAGATAAAATGTTCTACCAAATCATACCACAAACATGGTAACGATTTTATGGTTAAGACACCAACTAGAAGAATATATATGGGAATGTGAGGATATGATGAGGAAGATCTGTCGTTAGTGCTCTGTATTAGATTGACCTAATTTCATTGGTGAAATTAATTTTAATTGGGTGGAATGTAACACCTTGATATTTTATGTATTATATATATATAAATATCTAATTAATTTTATTTATTTGATATTTTGTGTTACATGCAACTTAGAGTTTTAATGAACCACGATATACATTAATTATTTTTATTTTAACATTAAAATTATAAAATTTACATTAAATAGTATATTTAAATAGTAATAATTAAATTTGAAAAACTGTGTATATTGGCTTTATGTAAGTAATATATATTGATAAAAATTACTTAGTTTATAGTAAAGTCATTATATGCTTTGAAAATAACATTTTCTCAGAAATTTTTTTTTGTAAAAATATATTATAATTAATTTTTTACACTTTTAGAAAATGTATTATAAAAATTGAAATATATTTTAGAAAAATAAATTTAAAAATTTTCCTTCTGTCAAATTTTGAATTTTTTATAAGATTGAATTTTCAAAGAAAATTTGAAATTATTATTTTTTATAAAAGAATTCATTTTTTGTATATTTAATTTACAAGCTCTATATGATTCATTTTATGTAAATCCAATTTCCTTATATCCACCAAAAATTGTACTTGAATGTTCATAATAATTGATTTTACAACGGTAATACTAGCCAAATGATTAGTAATAATACATATCTTAATGCATACAAGCCCATCTTACTCTTCCTTTATTTCCTTCCCAACTAAGAAAGAAACCCCCATTCCCTAAATTCGAATGCGTGATATTCTATTTATAAAACCTAAAATCTATGTATGAGCCCCAAATATCTAGTTAATAACGTAGATGATAATGTAAGACCTCATATTGTCGATGAAGAGTTCAAGTATGAAGATCTCTTCTCCAATAGTTAGGTTCCACTATCAACATAATGGTGATATTAAAAAATCATCCCTAGTAAGAGTCTCTAAATGTAAGGGTAGAGAAAAAGGATCCAATAGAATATCTAGATCTCAAATACATGATGTGGGATGATAATAGTGTCTTGAACTCAAGTCTATGAATATAGTGGATAATGTAGGGAAGACATAGATCTCACCTCAAAGCACCCTTCAAACCAATGGTTTGTAAGTCTCAACTATCCATATCTTACCAAATCTCTAACCACCAGCTCATTAATCCTAGCATGTACCAATCTATGGTGGTGTTGGGAACATATCAAAACAATATCCACCTCCCATTACCATCCCCATTTATTTTCCATTTTCACCACACTATGAACCACCCTCCTCCAGCTACTACCTATATTTATGTTGTCTATAAATCATCTTACCTTCTAACACATAGTGGTTATGAAAATATACCATGATATGTCCCCAAAAATCACATGAGTATAATCACCAATTCTTTTTATAAATTGAACCTTCCTATGATCCAAGAACTACTTATCCTCTATATGGAGAATATTGTCATAAATTCCTTTCACACCGAGATCCTAGAGTCTATCTTTGACTAAATCGTGTTTTAGTCTCATCCCCAGGATTCCCAATGCTATATACAATTATCTGTGGGGACTCAACTAGTATAAAATCCATGATTATTGAATTTTATTCATCACCATCATAAGAATGAATAAAAAAAGATACCAGAATAGCCCATATTTCTTAATGATGTCCACAATAAAAGGTGAATTCCGAAATGAATGCATCATGAACCATGTCCGTGGAGTACCATGAGAGGTAAATAAAAAATGATACATAATTTTTGACTGAAATTAGTCCCTATTAAACATTATAATTTCATGGATTAGTACTTATAACAATTCCATTTGATAGAAATACTCTCTTAATATGAATTCAAACAACATCCATGTGAGAGTTTCCTTATCACACATATATGTCCCAATTCTCCCCTTCACCATATGGTTCCCTAAAAAAGGCTCAATCCAAGCACCACCATTTGATCCATAAGTCACTTGTAATGATAGAAAACTCACCCAACTAACTACATCTATTCCTTTCTAGCCAGGGGTTCTAGATCATCACTAAACATGAGGGATATCATTCTATAGAACTTATAATGTGAACTCATCTCATTCAAAAAATATTATTATACTTACAAAATACTTTTCTACTCATTTTTTGTGGATTAATAATGGAAAAATTCCTTGAGGTACCATCTCAAGAATAAGTCCCTTAAATAAAGCCTCATCACTAAGTAAGTTATTATCATGGTGATAATTTGGAATCCTATATGGTGTTCATTATGGGGGAATATGGAAAAGTCATGATTCACCACAATCTAGAAAATATCTATGAAGATATATCAATAAGGACATGGAAGCCACAACTCATTTCTATATAATGCATAAAAAGATGTTTTAACAACAACTAGTTCCTATGTGTATTGAGTTTACAAGTAGTTTATCAGAGTCCCAGTGAAATGATATGTTGTTCCCCACACAATTATGGGGTTTCTGTGGATATTATATGAACTCAAAACACTTTATTACTAGCTTAAACGTTCAAAAGAAATCGTAGCATGTATGTCTCCAAAATATAGTATATGAACAATTTAAAAACTGATACTTCTCTATCACAATCCATTTCCATTGGGGTATTCATGATTTGTATTAATCCATGTGTGTCACTCCATTCCATCCTCTAATAAATGATGTCTTGGTGATCATCATCGAGTAGGATTATCAGACACAAGGGAGGTTTTATACTATGTTACAGGTACATAGTCACACATCTCAAAACATAAAAACAACGTAGAAATAAAAAAACATATACTAAGTATTAATGAATATAATTAATCAAACATTTGATTAAAACACTTGTTAAAAAGGGAAACTGTCCATGAAAAAGATCACTACTGCTGTTAAATACACTGATATACTAATAAATGAATTTCTTCTATCAAAACATATCTCATGGAATCGCTTATGGTCAAACTAGTGTTACTAAGCTCCAGCTTCTCTAGGACTTTATAGGACTCTTTCAAAAAACATTTTTTCTATATAATATATGACATGTGTGCATTGAGACCAAGAAATATATAGAATAAATATAACTAGTGTGCACCCCCAAATCACCAAATTTAATGAATCAAAGAGAATAAACCAAATATCACTTAGTTGATTCAATCATAGAGTGAGATAATAAAAAAACATGGTTAAAAACAAGACTCATGAAAGGTCCCACCCTAACTTCATGCCTAGGACAATTTTTGTGGATCCATGGTAACACTCTTTTAAGAGAATATACTTCTCATGTATTTTAATCTCTGATGGTGATCACCTAAGTTGTAATGACCATCCAACCATTTGATGAAGATGTACACACAAGAAGATAAATGATTTCAAAAAATAGGTTGGGTAACATAGAAAGGTCTTGTGGGGGATTCTCAAACCTATCTAGAATAAGCCATGTTGATTGGGAGAATGAACTAAAAAAATTAGTAGTGGGATACCTTAACCAACATGGGGATGAATGATAGAGGAAACTCATTTCATAATATGGAGGGATACCTTACTCCATCCGGGATTATCACATATATGGGATTACTTATCGTATTCTCAGGATGGGATGCCTTACTATACCCACATTGTGATGGACTAAGTGAACATACCCAACAAATAGTCTTCTATTCTAAATTGAATATCGGATTCAACATAGCCTACATGGTGTACATGGTGTGTATTAGAAATAGATGATACGACTTGAAATTATGTGCCAAACTACGTCGACTTCCTTCTAGTCATGCATGTTTAATCTAGTTACTCATATATACTCTTATAATTCCCATGTATCATTTCAATGCCTTTATACACTAGTCATTAACATGCCTATGTACCCCTGGGAAACATGTTGCCTTTGGGATAAAGGGTCACACAATTTGGGAATATTAATTCTACGATTAAACCATAATATTCACACATGGTTCTCAACATAGTTTCTGTTATTCAGAAAAACACACCATGAAATTTGGGTTTTCACAAAATGTAAATAATTCCCACATATCTTCAAACCCATTACCTCCAACTCCATTTAAATTCTTTATTTGACCATATATCTTGATTTAATGTTCAACTAATCTCACATCATTCATGGTGTTTAGTTTTTAGACACCTATCATCTCAAGAATAGTCCCTAATCGAACTGCATCAGAAAAGAAAAAAATCGACATGTTATATTACATTGATCCATCAATAGATCTCCCTTCATCATCACCACACTAAGATCAATCCTTAATTCACGAATTTTAATTCTTGGATATGAATATATTAACCAATGTTTTATTATGAAATGATAATGTTTTTGTTAATTTACATCAACTTGTCAATGAAAATATAGATGATAAATTATCGATGAATGAGGGGAGAAAATTATCAAATGTAATTTTGAGGAAACTAATTATAGAAATTATTTCGTTTAGACTTGATTTATTTATGGATAAATTCTCAAATAAAGAAAAATAAACAAGGATCACTAAAATAAAATTTTAGGAATATGATATGTCAGCCAAAATCATCAATTTATACTTGACTTTAATTAACAAATCAAATTATTCACATTTGACCTAAGAGAATTAAAAATAAGGATTTATACAATGGGATTGAATTCCATACCTTGATATTGGATAAATAATGGAACAATAATGATTCCACATCATTGTCAATTTTTTGATCCAAAAACACATTTGAGAAAGATGAACCCCTTGTAAAACTGATCATTGATCCATGATCTCATTTTTTGGCACTAAATGAAGCACCACAGTCCTCTCTAATACCTAATGTTATGTTTCTAAAAAAATTATTTTTCCACGATAAATTATAAATAATATATATTTTAGGTTGAAACCATTTAGTAAAAAATTAAATAATTATTTAATTTACTTATTTTTTATTCTTCTCATGACACCCGTTAAACAAAACACACAACATAACTAAATATTAGGTTTCAGCTAAGTTAAAAGGAGAATTATTTATTTAATGGTGATCACATATTCTCCAAATGAAACTCCATCTTGGAGAAGTTCTATTATTTACTTAAAATTACATTTTTGTAAAATATTTAATTTAATATTTCTATTATATAAACACATAGGCTCTACATACCCTAAAAATAACATATTGACACCATGTCATACTCTAAAATTATTTATTAAAATATTATAAAATTTTTATAAGTGTTGTATAAATTGATTAGTAAAGAATTATGACATTAAAAAAGGAATATCACCTTCAAATATGATCTCAAATAGTATTGGACTCTTTATTCATACTAATTTTCTTTAATCCATTTATAGTTTATATGTCTCACATTGTTGGTCAAAATATGGGTGACCATAAAATCCTCTAGTGGTTAAAATTTCATAACAAGTAAAATACATATGTAAATGTCCTAAAATATTCTAGTTGTAATGTCATAAGGGATGCTTTATCAAAATTCATATATCTTATCACTATATTATGCATTTTACTAAATCTGTAAAAAAAATTAGATCACGAGATAGACAATGTGTGAACCATTCATAGAATAACATATTCGAATAGGAAAATCCTAGCTATGATCACTAGACCCAAATGTCTAGGGAAAAGCAAGAGCAATTTCATTTCATATATTTCACCAAGAAACTATGTTCAATACGCATTGATGTAACATTTAGGAAGCCAAAAAGAATTTATAATTCCCTACAAAATACAATTATTATTCATCTATCATGTTCTTTAGTCCTCACAAACAATTCACAGATATCATTAAATTGTGTTTGTGGCCATGAGGGACACCTTTATTTTGAAATGATCATTGGTTCCGCCATATTCATCCCTTCCAATTTAAGGAATATTTCATCCTTAGGATAATTACATCTAAATAATGTAATTCAAGACATTTTATTCAATGAATCCTTACTTTTAATGTGTTCTATGGTCATTCCTTATGTACGTATTCCATACCATTATTTCATGATTCATATACTTCATTTGTGATTCATTAAAAAACTATCTATTTATGTTTATTAAAATACCCTCTATGATATACATTCATTCATTGCAGACATTTTATATTTATAATATGATATCATATTCTTGATATATTCTCATATCCATGGAATGACTTTAAACCACATTACAGAATGTTCCACGTACTAGGTGCAATGATTATTTTTTTAAGGGTTTATGAATTGAAGTGTGAATTTGGTTTTTATCATCTGTTAGGGGTTTTGATATTGAAATGGGACTCACATTTAGAATATAATATATAGTTTATCGTAAAATCATGGGTTTATATATGTTTTTCGCACTAGATAATGTCTTATCTTCTCATCTAGATATCAATGAAATGAGTGGGGGCTTTAGAGATGTCGTTTCACATTCTGAATCCATTAACATTATGAACAATGTGTTTCATGAAGTGGATGGGGATGGCCTAGGGTTATAGTGATCTAACATGAATATTTAATGGTGTGAACCAATGTTCATGTCAGTAATGAAATTGGTCGAGGGGTGGGGATCCAACATCGTGACTAGTTTATATCATGAACCTCTATTCATTTCATTAATGTGGGATAAGAATATTTTTTAATATAGGGGGAAATATATATTTTCTCATGAGGTTCCCCAATATATTTTAGGTGAGATGGGGGCATATAATATATATTTTGAGCTAGTATTCCTACCCTACTCCCTCCTTCTGATCATCCATGTATTGAGGGTATTCTTGATGAATTAATACAGAGAATCTTAGGTATTATCTATAGATCACCAATTGTTCCTATTTATTTATGGTTAACATCTGCTTTAAGGTGGGTTTTTCTATAGTTTAGTTCTAATTACACAATATATTAGTATAATATAGAAAAGATAATGGGTATTTTTCTTAGTTTGTGTAAAGAGAATATTGAGATCATGTCTTCATGTTATCATAATATATTTTTATGTGGGTATATCATCTAATAAACATACTTAGGGTTTTTTACAAAATATGAAAAATTTAATTAATTAAAAAAGTGTTTTAATATATGTGTTTTTTTAGGATACTGAAAGGAGTGTCTCATGGGTATCTTATTGGGGGTGTATTTTAATTAAATTAATTACTATAATTAATTATAATTAACTATTTAGGTTTATTATTGATGGTAGTGGGATCTTATTGAGAACATGGAAGAATTTTTCTATGGAATACAATAAATGGATTGATTAGGGGGGGTCCTTCGGTAGATAGACATTGAGTGATGAGGTATATTGACTAATTTGGACCCCACCACTTGATTCCCAGATCTAGATGAGCCGTTGGGATAAGGTATCGCCAAGTTCTGGTAGAGATTATCTTGTACTAATTACTGGGGTTTGAGATAGGTTGATATGATTTTGATGGATACCCATGTTTATGTGACATGATTTATGCTGTGCTATGTGATTCATGTTGTGGGATGGTCCTAATCATAATTATCTAGAGAGATATGTGATATTCTACATGTCATATTTGAAATGTTCTTATGGAAGGTGAAGGATTATCCCTAAAGGGTAAGGGGTCTTCAGGCATGTCATCATCATGTGTGTTATAATTTTTGTTCAATTACCATGAGTGAGATAGAGATACATGTTATGCACAACGTTGGGTGAATTATGAGTTATATTGAATGTTTGGGCTTTGATGGATGGACATGAGTGAGATGGAAATGCCGGGACCAGTATGATTCATATATGAGTGAGATGGTTTTCATGGTAATGATGGTATATCCACTACTTTGATTAATGGAGCCCAGAAATATTTATTTGAATACCAAGTGATAAATGGGGTTTATGATGTGATGATATACTTGGATAGATGACAGTATTACCCGGAGGTAGATGGAATATGTATTGGCACGTGATATAGATTATGGATGGAACCTACTATAGGTAATAAGGTTTTGTTTGAGCATTGAACATAGGATATTCCTAGTGATAGTGGTATATTCAGTATGATTTTTACAATGACATATTGTGAGTGACTAGTAGTTTGGAATTATATGGTTCTTTACCCTGAGTCTTCGGGTATTGGTTAAACTTGTGGCATGACAAAATGATGAGATTATAACATGGTGTTAATGTAGGTTTGGTCAAAGGTCACGGTGGACTTTTTATCATCTAAAAGAAATATGGGTGTGTTAATATCACCTAGTATCCCACAATACTGTTTAGTGAATGAGGACAAGACACTAATATTTATTTATGTTTTGTTGTTTCCCCAAAAATACACACACATATGATTGTGTATATTAACAATTCATAGTGATACCCTAATGAGTTATATACTTAGACATTGCATGGGGAATCGGGTGTGAATGAGGTCCTTTTGTCTTATTTTATGTCATATCATATGTTTTTTGGCGGATCATGCTAGGGTACCTCGATGGGTATTATAGAGACATTTTCTGTTCGGCCTATGGATGGAAGTAGGTCTAGTTTATTTGAGTGTGTGTTCTATATGTTTTGTTTATTTTACATGATATCATTACATTTTCATATAAATTATAGGTATTAAATGATATAATCATATATATTATATCTAATACTTATTTTCATTCCACATATTATGATGGATGTTGTGTTTTATTATTTGTACTATCTTTTCACTCAGATTCATGAAAATATTATCCCAATTTCATGAATCAATCAATCACCACTAGTCGAAAATCTTCATCATATAGAGAGGATTTGATGTGTTTTCAAAGAAAAATTGGTTTTTTATTCATGGAGACTCTATAAATGAGTTATAGGTATATATTGGTTATTTTTACTAACATTATGCTAGTGCATCATAAAACCCTTTCACATGTGAAGTCTGATTTACCAAGGTGATGGGATTTCAATTCTGGTTTTCACTATTATGGATTTGATATTGAATCAAGTATTTTATCTATATATTATATTTTTATTGTTGTTTTTTTCGAATATACTATGGAGGAAAGATTCATTATACATTTAAAATTTGTATATATATAGAGTATCAATATGATATTTTCTGTGCGTGCATGTTTTTTATGAGCTATTTTTTTGTTTTTCATGGTAAAAACAACTGACACTATGTATTCCATTTCAACATGTTTTAATAATTCCAATATATTGGATCATGGTGTGTTTCATATCAATTGTAATGATATATATCTTATTGTGGGAAATTCTCTCAGGAAAAAAATATATTCTCGTCAAAAAAAGATTTATTAAGACCCACGTTGTGTTGGTTTAGGTATTGATTCCCTACTAAATGATTAATAAAAGCATGGTATTACTGAGGGAAAATATAAGAGAGTGGTTTTAGTTACATAAAATTCCAATAAAAAAATATGGTGATTTCCCATAATTTCTACTTGTGTTATTCTATATAACCACACTCGGTATTGATTATTTACTCGATAATGAACATTAGGGGATGATGTGATGGTGGGAATGTGGCTGTGAATACTACTAAATATTTATGTAAAAAAGGAATGAGTGATATTACTTTGGATATCATGTATATAATGGGAGTACTCTTGGTATCAGGGAGGTTTTGAGAGAACATGATAAGTAGAATTCTTGGGCATGAATTTTTTAGATACCCTAATTGGTATCATGATTGGAGAATTGGTTGACTCTCATAGATTTTGAATGGTTCCCATGTGGAGGGTGAATATGTGGTTAGATGAAAAATTATTTGGAAAGAAATAGATATTAGGGAATTCATTCATATAGCGGATCACAGTCTTGGGATAGGTATGTGGGGCAAGGTTAGATGGTACATGACTTATAATTGGATGAGTCAATATTACGATCAGGTTGTATAGATGCATGTAACTATAATGTTCTTGTGAGACTCGATAAGATATTGGGTAATAACCTATGATAGGTTGTTTATAATTACTTTTCCTTGAGGTGGAGGGTGGTGGTTAGTATATTAATTTTAAAAAATGTATTTATGTAGGATTATAAGCATGTGTTGGTTATATCTGATTCTTGTCTCATTAGTGGGTTAATGGTATTGTCCATGCGAATATGCTAGAAAATTATATGGGTTCTAGAGGATCCGTAGTGGTCTGATGTTGGTAGTACTATATTGGTTTTAATTTGAGGAATCTTTTAGGTGAGTTATCAATTTTTTATAAACATACTCATTGTAACAGTATCCAGGAGTCTTGTTGAGAGAGTGAAGCGATGCCCCAATATTTGAAGGTATTGATTGTTAATTTATTATGAGGAGTGGAATTATTTATTTGGGTTAATCCTTTGTAGGGGTGGAAGGGGTAATGTTATGGGGGATAAAGGCTCAATAGGAGCACCACAGACATGAAGGTGGACTTTTGAGATTGATTCTTGAGAAGTATTTTATAGAATGTCTAATGGTATGGAGATTTCCACTGGTAATTGGAAACTGAAATTATTAATGGATATGGGATTAGTAGGTGTTAGTGTTTCATATATGTACTCTAGTATTAATAGGATTGATATGAACAGTCATTAAATTTTTTAATGTATGGAAGATGATCTGAGGAGGCCAGGTTTTTTGGGTAGAGAAGTTAATTATACTTATATATTAGAAGAAATTCTTTCATTTGCGAGTTAGTGTCCCTCATGTTGGAGGGACCATGGAGGGATTGAGACATATCTGTGTACAGTCATGGTGATCATATAATATAGGTGTTTTGATGTATCAAAATTTATATAGTTTCTTGTGTAATAATATTTTTTAGTATGAGATTAGGATTTGGTATTGTTTTTTTCATTAACATCAAGCTTAGGGTGGTATTGATATAATCCAAGGGTGAGCTACATCAAATTTTTTGCATGTGGTTAGGGTGAGAGTGTGATATGTGGAGTTGGTGGTCGGTGATATAATAATAGAATTTCATGAAAAATCAATATTAGACTATAATTTGGGTCTTTATATTGTTGTTAAAATGCTTCTCTCTATGAATTAATAAAAATTAGTTAAAATGGATCGGTGGTGTGTCTCCAGCTGTTGTCGATCCTATTTGTAGGAAGGTATCGATGGGATGGATGTGTGGTGTTTTGATATATATTTGAGGAATATTGTTCTAGACTATGTGTAGTGAATCATATAGTATTTAGTTTAGGTGGTTTGGGGATCAAACTACAGATTTTTTAAATAAATTTAGTGGATCGAGGCTTGATTTTTGGAGATTTATTGTGAAGTCATATTTTTATTTTTTGGATTACAACATATTGAGTTCTATGTGCACATGAGATTGAGGTATTTTGGGGATATGTCTCAAATCAAAAATGATTATTCTTGAGAACAAAAATACATATGGTGGATTCATTATAATGACCTCTTCCATTATTGGTTGTGAATTCCTAAGAAAAATTGAATGTCTGTGATGTTGAGGTGTTGGATCTTTAACTAGGCCTATAACAGGAAATTTGATTATTTGGGCCTCTCAAAATCCAGGTTCTAGATAAGTACTGAGGCCTATAGAATGCATTTTGTGAATCAGTGGAAACTAGGGATGGATTGTGAGTTCTAGGATCTAAATATATCGGTTTTGTATCATTTTGCACCATTAACCATAGGGACCAATCATTGAATGGGGATAATCAATGGATAGAGTCCTCTACATGGATGAGTTTGGAATAACTGAGAATATGCTTCCATGAGTACAGGGCCTTGGATGAGATAGAGTGAGACATCTAGGAGGTCCTAAGACTTTAGATGAAATGTAGAATATACATGGATGAGTTCCTAGGGATAGTTTCATGTACTAGATGTTAGGAGATGATGGTCGATGTGTGTGATTGTTTAATGCCTCAGGAGTGATGATGGAAACCCTCCAGAGGTTGTTAGGGGATCTTGATGTACACTCAGAACAACATGATTTTTCTATAACAAGGGTTATGATGAAAAAGGATGGTTCTTTCTGGTGGATGGTCTGAGAGGTATTTGATTGGATATGAGGGAAAAGACCCAGTGTGGGTCATGGGTTCTAATTAATGACAAAATGTGAGGTTGGAATGAATAAATAGGGAAGTATGGAATGGGGTGATACCTAGGATGTGGTATAAAAAGTGATTAGGGATTTTGATGAGTTTATACCCGATCTATTTGGGTTAGGGTTTAAATGGTCATTTGGATATTGTTTTACTAAGGGGTGGTGGATATGTGTTGGTTCAAATACTCAGAGACTAAGACTTTGTTGAGATCACCGTAGTGGACACCCTTTTAGGTGATCCAACATGGGTTATCCTCTAAAAGGGTTGTTAGGGGTTTTCCAAGTTGATGACATAAATAAGGTTATGTTATTGTTTATGATCCCGTTTAGAAATGTTCTTGTGATAGGTGATAAATTAATATTGAGGGGTGATTTCCCCCCTATCCTATATTCACCATGAGTGAGAAATACTTTTTGGGACTACTTTTAATGAATATCTTTCATCCAGAGTGATATGGTTGGCTGAATATATGTTGGCTAACCATGATTATGATAGTTGTGTAGGGATGATGTTTGTCCATACATGAGTGAGATGGTTGACTTGAGTGTGATGGGATATCTATGAGTAATATGGTTGGACCCAATGATTAGATTTTGTATCACCATGATTCAGATGGGATTTGGAATGTGATGTGGTGTGATATTACATGATTTGATCATTATGATTGTGATGGGTTCTGTATTTATTAATTCTGAAAATTAAGGAACGTCCCTCCCATGAGTAAGAATTTAGCGGTCAAGACATAGAAGTGTGACCATCATAGTGAGATGTGTGGGTCTGGATGCTCGATACATGACCCTACTCATAGGGATTAGATGTTAAGATATGGATGATTCTTTACCATAAACATTTAAGAATTCATTGGACATGTTGAAAGTGGAGATGATGTTATTTTAGAATGGAAATGAACTAGGTGTGGATAGATCCAGGGGTGGCATGGTTAGCTCTAGAAGGCTTTATTTTCATATATGTCTGATGGAGTTCTGTGATGAATAGATTATCACATTAAGAATTAATGAAATTTTTTAATTATTCTACTTATGTTTCACAAACATACACAATCATTATAGACTATATTAGATGTTTTTAGTGATTCCATACTATTTTATATTCCGACACCCAGTATGAGAACTCCAATTCACATGTTTGACTTCTATCAACATTTATGTTAATGAATAGGATGTCTAGTAGATCAGTCTGGAAGAGCATGATGGGTATTTAGGTGATAGTGTCTAATTACTAGGGATGGAAGTACGCACAATAGAAATGTTTTTATAGGGTTATTTCTATATGGTATTTTCATGTGGGTGATTATTATAGGTTTTTTTCATGAGAACATAATATATGTTATTATACATTTTTATTGTTATTTTTTGGTATTCTAATGGATATGGAGTTTGATGATTTGCACTATTTTTTGCACATAATTCAAGAAAATTTTCAAATTATTTCATGAATTAGGCCCTTAACACTAGTGACAATCCCCTAGTCTTCTGGGAGACACATTTAACGTCACATAAAACTTTGCAATAGATGGTAATTATATGCTGGGATGTTACACCAACACCCTAAACTATGATCCATGTTTTCCATGTATGGTTTATATTTGCATCATTTCCTCGTTCATGAAAAATCATTAATTTTTCCTTATTGAATGTGATATTTCGACTTTTAGTAAATTATTCAAAACATAAAATAAAATAATTATGGTTTGACGATTTTGATCATTAACTACATGCATCTATATGTGATGTTATCTATGTCATTATACCTTTTATTCTCATTCTCTTTTTATTTTTTATTCCATTTCTTATTGATATGACACCTAATACGTTTAATCAATGAATTATAATTTAAAACTATTTGTACCATTCCTCTAGGAATTCATTGTTTATGAAGTTTTCCACCACATTTACATTGGGTTTTCTAAAATCAGGTTTCTACACATATTGAATCATTTTTTCATAGTTTTCTAAAATAATCCTAAAATATATTGATCCTAATTTCACAACTATAAAATAATTTTGGAGAATTATGTATCACATGCTAGATATAAACCATGAAATGTGGTTCTTTATAAATGATCAGTTTCCCTCTAAATGGGTATATAATAGCCATACACTATGAAATATTGATAATTTGAAATAAAAATAAAAATAAAGGAAACTTCCCCACTCAAAAAATAGAAAATGGAATCCATACAATAAGATGTGTTACATGACTCTAAGTCTCTCCCATGTGATCGTTTGAGAATATTTTGTGTCAATATAATGGGTGAAAATGGTGGTGGGGTGCACCATATGATATTAGAAAAATTCATACTATGCATTCTTGGTTCATTGACCTAGGAAAAAATTATAACATCCTTTTGTTCATCTCATACATTAGTCCAAATGTTTCTTAAAAAAAGCATGATGATATATCATCAAGGTAGTTTGTATCTTAAAATTTTGAATACTCATTATAAAATAAATACACCTTTATTCCAATTATGTTGAGTCACTCACAATACATATTTGAGTGAACTATCTTTGATGTATAATGATACTACATATACCTATACAACTTTTTGAGCACACACCTTGAATGAATTCAACCTACATATCTGAAGGTACAAACTCTTGGGTTCAATGGTATTATATATTCCATTATATAAAAATTCATATACCTGTACATGATTATACAGCGATAAGAATATCGTCATCCTTTCCAATTTAGAGAAAAGATTTTGTGTGGTGATGCTCTATACACCACTATATCGAGATTAGCTATATCCCTTATTAAGAATACATTAAAATTAGAAACCACATTAACAAAAGTTGTTTGGATATCATGATTCACCTAATACATTTCATTAAATTTTTATTCGGATTCACATTCTATATACCACACATTATGATTTTCCTGGCCTATCATGAATAGATATGTTGATGTTACAAATGGACTCAGATATTCATCTTGATTAACTTCCTCACACTAGTATGTAAGCTTAAGAATCCTTCTAGACGTGTATACAATACATTAATGTTAACAATATTCCATTAAAAATATACTAGATTCATTACGAACGAATATATTTCTAAAGGGGTTAATTTTTTCACTAAAATAATTGTTCCCTACACATTGCAGTGATGTCCATGATATGATACTCATTCCATCATTTCATATAATGTTTAGGAAAAAGTGTATCATTTTTAACAAATTAAATCACAATTTTTTTCATTAATTCTCTATCACTCATGGGTGTATATCTATCGAAACAATATACCAATTTTTTGACCAGTTGGTGAGACCTTCCCTTTAGGATTAGGCATTGTGTTTCATCCCTTGGTGATGAAAAGTGTTTTTCGGCCATAAGACCAATTTTTGAATGTTTTTGGCCACTTTATGTTCAATAAAAATACATTCTATTTGAATAACATAGTATATAATCATTTAGTTTAGTTTATAGTCATAGATTTGATTACTTGTGGAGGTAAATGGACCCCAAGATAATAATTTATTGTCTTTTACATTGGAATTTTGGGAAAATGTATTATTGAAGAATATGAATTTGATGAGGTATGTGCACCAAAGTTCTATTTCGCAAGTCAGTTCACCCAATTCTAGTCACCCAAGTCTTTTATCCAAGGTTAATCACCCTAGTTGTCCCCACCGATCCCATGAATGGGTTATGCATACTGTAGTCATTTACTAAGACAACTACCGTAATGCATCACTGACTTACACTGAATATTAACCCTAATCATGTTTCTACTGACTAGTAAATATATCACTAACCCACATGTGCAGCATGCCATGGTCAATTATGAAAACACCTTATCACTCATCCATCAAGTACCAATATATTAATATTTTTAAATATATTGAAACCCTTGGATACCATTAAGAGACTGTTGGAAATAAGATAATATTCAATTTGTACATCATTTCTCTGGAACATGAACCATTCTATCATAAAGGCGGTTTAGGTTTGTTGGTGGAAACCCATCTAATTATTCATGGAATCAAACATGATGGATTTTACACCAGCTTTTTCTCTCATATGACATATTAGTTAATCAAGGAGATATAATAGACCCCATCCATCACTATAATTCCATAAAATTTTTAAAACAGAAATTCAAATTAGGAATAAAATCAATTATCATAATTAACTTATATACCAAATAATATAGATTCATTAATATTTCCCAAAAAAATCGTAGAAAAAACCACATGTAAAAAAATCTTCATGGATAAGGAAATTAGAGTATCCATAAAACATAAATATGGAAATTTAGTGAAACAATCCATGAATTATGATCACAAATGGAATAAGAGAATATATACACTGTGCATAAATAATATGTAGATAATAAAGAATAACCAAAGGGAAAATAATAACTTTCTCTATAAAAGAATGGATTTCAATAATAATTGGACATTAATAATGGAAAATTTGTATTTATCATGATAATTTAGGATTATATTATGTTTAAACATTAAAAATACGTGATTAATAAACTTTATAAATTAGCCACCTTTGTGTGGTTTAAGGGAAAATGATTAAGAGGCTTTAAAATAGAAAACATTATAATTGATTACGTAAAAATAAAAAATAACAACGATAGTTTTTCATGATTAAATGGATATTTTCTTAAACAAATATAGTATATTTAGACATATTATGGATGTTACATCCAAATGTGTAAGGAATTGAGAGGTTCCATTTTATCATGATTGCTTACGAGTAAGAATTGAAAAATAATACTTATATAAAATATATTTACCATTAATTAATGTAGAATTTATATAGGAAAATACATTAAGAACAAAAATAAATAATTTAGGGATATTATATAATAATAATTAATAATTACATTGTGTTAAAGAGAGATAAATAAAACTCTAATGAAAAACTGGGATTCGGGGAGAATCCCTTACCAAATGTTGGAATGTGTTCTTTACTTGATCTTAATATACATAATATTGAGATTAAATAAAATTATTAATTAGTTAATATCCTTTTGTATATTTATTTTATTTATAATAATTTTATTAATTTATTTAATAGAATTTTGGATGAGTTTTAAGATACAATTTTATTGTTTGGGTGCAATCGTTTCCTTGGATTCCATGATCACTTTACTTGTATACATGTATGAAATATCATGTAAAATATGATTTTTTGTCCAGAATTGGAAATATATGTTATTAATGATCCTAAATAATATTATATGGTTATATATTTTATTCAATTATATGGTTTGACGATCAATCGTTAGATAAAATGATTCTTATAATCATATAAATTATTTTGGAATTCATTTGATCATCACAAATTATATTAGTTCTATTAATTAATATTCGGTATGTACTCGTTCAAAATTTTCAAATAATATTTAATATATTTACTATAATAATTCTTATCAATTAAAATGGTTTTATTACTAGCATTGAATTCAACATTTACATAATAAAACACATCGTCCATAAAAGAGGTAACTCATTACGTCCCAAAGGATATTTCCATTTTTGGAATTAATAAAGAATGAGAAGAGGATTGCGGGTATATTATCCACTAAAACAAAGAAATAAATTCTTATATAAAATATTTTAGTTAAAATTAATATTTGGAAGGATTACATTAGAAGGGTATAAAAAAATAAATTTAAAAGAAAATAACAAAAGTGAAAGGGAATTTTACCTCCTGAATTCTTCTCTTTGATAACGTCCAAAATGGACTTAGTTTTTGAATTTTGATGATACATGAACATCATGGAAGAGAGTATGAGCCTTCGAATGATTATTGGATTGAAATCGTATAATCATCAAGGCATAGGATTTGTGAGGATAGGTGGTGGTGAGGGGTGGTATTTATACTGGAGGGGTGGTTTTTTAATTATTATGTTAATTTGTTTATTAGGTTGGGTAAAAAAATGAAATATTGATAATTTTAAGACTAAATAACTTAAATAATTAATTTAAGTTCACACCAATGGGTTCTGGCCTCATCCATGAATCATCCGTCACTCAATGTTTCATTTATTTACATATACCATAATATATTGTATTTTACTATTCCGAAAAAAATCAACTACTGTAGGAATATTTAAAAACTTCACCCTAAAAATTCATCAAAATTAAGAATTTTGAAAAGAAATAAATTTTTTGAAAATAATTTTATATATATGAGAAGATTTAATTTTAATAAAAATTATCATTTACATGGAAAATACTATGTTTAAAATTCAAATTAAATTTATAACACATGGAATAATTTTTTAAGGTCTCATAAAATTTTTGTATAATCATATGGAAACAAAATATTAATTTCTTATTACATTTTTACAAAAATAAAATTTCTTTTAAATCAGTATAATAATTATAATATTTAAAAATAAATATTTTTGTTTGAAAAAAATATCAATATATAACTAATAATTTCAAAAACATATATTTACTCATAATTTGATATCATTATATCATATTAACATTTATAATATGCTTATATTTTATTTACACTCCCATAGGTGAGGTTATTATTATATTGGTTACATTACTTTTCAAAATGGCCACATTTCTATTTAAACATTCAGGTTACTATTTAATTTCTCTTTGTTTATTCTCAGTGTTGGGGGAAACATATAAAATAAAATGAATTTATTTATGAAGATATACATCATAAAAATATGGTGTGTTTTATACTTCCCTCCATTTTAAATTTCATTCTAATTTTTTTTTAGAAATATTACCCTATAAATTGATGGGGGTGGATCTTCTTCAAAACTTCATTAGGTTCCCACATTTCTTCTTGTATATTATTTTTTCTCAAAATAATGATTACTAGTATATTAATTTGATTTATAAATACATTTTTTCTTGAAGAAGGAATCATTATAGGCTCTTCATGGAAAGATAAATCATTTTCTAGTTTAATTTTTTTATTTGTGAGTACATGGGTTGATTTTTTTCATGGAATTCATTATCAATGATATGTGGAACACAAAATGAAAATTTGAGAGACTTTGTGATTTGTTTTATCAGTATTCCATTTCTACAATTAGTTCTTAATTTCAAAAGGTCTGATGTTCCAAGGTATCTATTTCACTTTCATAAAGAACCTTATTAAACCCAACCATAGAGATATATTTAGAAATAAAATATATCTCATTTGAAATCCCAAATAATTTATCTAAATAGAATAATATATCATTTTCCTATATTGATATTATTTGATATAATCTTAAACAGTCTTTACTTTATTCGTTGTCTCTTCAATATGTTCTAGACCTATATGTTTCCCCTCACAAATATCATCCCATCATGTGGTAGTTCGACATCTATTGCCCTATAATGCTTTATATGCAACCATTTGAATAATATATTGAAAACTATTGTTTTAGGAAAAGTATACCAAATATAAATACTAATCTCACATACCCTTGAAGTTATGTTCACATTATCCCAACATTTTCTCCAATGTATAAATCATCCTTTCAGACATTCTTTTAGATTGAGGGTGATAATAAGTACTACAATGAAGCTCACTATCTAGTCACTTAAAAATACACTTCCAAAATAATGATTTAAAATATGGATCTCACTCAGATACAATCAATAGAGATTATCCATGAAGTCATACATTTTCATTAATAAATAGACTTTCTATGAACCTGAGTCGAAAATCCTCTTTTATAGCTCGGAAATGTGGGGTTTTCATAAGATGATCAATAATCACCCATAAAGAAACTTTCCTTTTGATAGTCCTTAGTATTCGTGTGAAAAAGAATAAAGTAATTGTCATCCCACATCCACACAATATTAGGTAAAGGTTCCTTGAATCCAATTGGATTTTCTCTCTCAAAATTCTTCCATTGACAAACTATACACCTTAACACATTGTTAGGAATTTTTTGCTTCATGTTATCCCACTAAAATTTTCCATTACATATCTATACATATTGGTACTAATGGGATGTTTAAAAGAAGATTTATCCATGTAAATCATCTAATAGTTTCCTTTTTTAGCTCTTGTATCATTGAAACACATAACATATTTCCAAATTTCATTACTCCATCCTCATTCACAATGTCTTCCAATATTGTATCCTTAAAGAACATAATTTTATTTTGAATATTACTATCATCATATTTGGTGCTTTTTATATTATCCTTTAATGATTTTATATCAATCCTTTAAAAAATGCATGATATTTTCATTTTGTTAACAATTACATATACATTTTTGTTAAATCCATGAATATAGTATCTTTTTCAATCCTCATTTGTGGCAGGATTCCACCATCTTTCAAGCTTAATAAATCTTCTACCTTATTTTCCTTTCCTAGGTTTTAGTGTATTTAGAAATCATAATATTTGATTAAACACATTTAGTTCCTTTCAGTCATATTTGTATTATTTCTATGTAAATATGTATTTAAAACTCTTGTGGTCAATATATATCTCACATATTTAACCATAAATATAGTGTATCCATATCTTAAGATAAAATATTATAGCTTCTAACTTGAGAGAATGGTTTGGATATTTTTTTCATGGGTCTTCAAATTTATTAATTCATATGTAATTATTTTATTATCTTTCCCATTGACACAAACCAATCCATTATTTGAAGCTTCATTGTATATCAGAAACACATTATTTTAGATGGAAGAGTTAAAATAGGGGAATTGACCAATATTTTCATCAATTATTCAAACCATTGTTTACATTATTTTATCCATAAAAATAGAACCCATTTATGTTTGAACATTGTTAATAGGGTATCCAATAGGGGAAAATTAGGAATAAAACAACGATATTAACCTCCAAATCTAATAAAAATAAATAAATTTATTTTCTTCATTGGCATAAGACATTTTTGGTTTTACTTTTCCTTTGAATTATTGATTGATATATCCTCCATAGAGTTAATATTTCCATGAAAATTAACTATTTGAATCTAAAATCCTATCTTGCTATAATTTCCAAATAAATCTTTTCTTTTATGTGTATTTTGAACAATCCACTACTGGTTCTCATGGTTCTCATAAGCTTTGAAGTAAGTATATAGAACATTAATAAATAAATAAAACAATTATCAAGATATTCCTTGAAAACTATACCCATTATGTCCAAGAAAACATAGGTTTCATCTATCTATCCAAATTTCTTTTCTGTAAACTCATAATTTCTATTCCTGGTTCAGAATTCCATCTTCGGAATATATTCCATCGTTACATATTACTGAGGATATCCAAAAAAAGTTCAATCCTCAAAACAAATTGATCTTCAAGAAGTTGATCACATAAATCATTCATTCGAGGTAAAGGGTGATTTTTAATTATTAAAATAATAGTGAATTCTCTATAGTCAATTCACAACCTCAAATATCAATATTTATTTTTTAATAGAATAAACAGGGGATCCATATGGAAAAACAGTAGGGAGAATAAATCCTGTATTACTCAAATACAATATTTGTTTCTTCCCATCCACTATTTCCAATTTTTCTATTCTATAATGATTCATATATATTTGTATTTCATTAGGGATTAAATCAATGGTAAACTAAAATTCATGCACTCGGTGGTGTCTCTCTAATTTCATAGGAAATGCATGAATTTATAACTATAAAACTTCTATATTCGTAAGTTTAAGATGACTTACCACATCGATAGATTTTATTTTTTCTCCCTTCACAAGAAATTCATTTATTATATCTATAAGGGGTTGATATATATAATAATTGAATAATTATTTTTATACTCTAGTGGTATGGTATTCTATATATTATTAAAAAATCATAATTTCATTCTTCTTGCACGGAATTCACCAATAATAATTTGAAATAACATCTATTTTGAAGGTAGTATCAAAATCAAACATTGGTACAACGATAAGGAAACAAACTAAATAACATTTATATATATCATAAATGGGTCTTTTGGAATCATTTTTGTTGCAATGATTCTTCTTTTAGGAGTTCTGATGGAAACTCTCTTGTAAAGACAATAGAAAAATGTCTATTTTTTTAACAAAATTTGGTATGTATAAAAGAGATCAATGACCAATAATCAAATAATTAATGTGATATATTTTAACATAGTATTAATATTCTTTCCCTAACACCATTGGGTACTTCTACTACAATTGTGGTGATTGCATAAGGTTGGATATATCCCCTTGAAATATTTTATAGTAGATTCTATAGATGCTTGTGGAAATTAGTTGAATAATTCCCCATTTAATTACATTTGATTAATTTAACATTATTTTTTTATTTCTTCCCTTTACAGTAATTCTATCAATAACACTTTTTATTTTCCATTATAGAAAACTCACATGCCTTTAAATCATTTCCCATGATGATTCTATCCACAAATCTCACAGAATGGAAATTCCTTCGTTACATTATTTTTCATTAATGTTACACATTTTCCATTGTTTGAATAAATACTTTTCTTCTCATAATTTCTATTGAACGTATATGATCTAGAAAATTGAATCTTTTTTTCATGTAACATAATAATCTTTCCTGATATGATGAAAATGTCTAAAAATCAAGGCCCCTTAAGATTATTATTTTAAGAAATTAAAAGATGTGATCAATCCTATCTTTCATATACTATATATAATTTTTATCCTACCTATCTAGTCTTGTGAAGGAAGATTCAAACTCAACAACAATATTATCATCCACTTTCTTTAAGATAGAGAATTTCATCTTCATTTGAGTTCATTTCTCATGTGGGAAGTATTTATGAATGAATGTTTCCTTAAAATTTTTCTATTCTATTTCTTCTATTTTGTATTCCTCTATTGTTTTATGGATCAATGGCCACCGTTTATCAATATCTACCTTGAGGAAATATTCTTCCAGTAATAAAATTTACCTTTTATAACATCTAAATTACATAAATATAGTTTCAAGGGACATGATCCACTGCTCATCTACCTTTTCATTTATAGTCCTATAAAATAAGGGCTCTTATGCTACCTGAAATTATCCAACATAGGTGTAGTATGGTTATTCTTCATAATCTGAGTATGTTTTCCAAAAATGTTCATGAACTTCTCTCCTCCAACACTAACTGTGTCAGCTTCCGCAGAATGGAAATATCTAAATTGTTCATGAATATTGATTCATTTTCATCAATTAGGAACCATTTATAAACAATGAATACATTAAATTATGTTATGAATCATAATGAAAAATTTTGAACAAGAAACACAGTTAAAATAAAATGAAAATTTATTCATAGATAATCCCATAATCATAAATATGGTTTTTGGGGACATATTTACATTTGAATCCATCATAATCATTCGTAAATACAATATAAATTATCTTAATCATATACCATAGTAGTGAAAAACTAATGGCACATTAAGGTTCATTTTCATGTACCATGTTACCTCATGTTAGGCCTGATGCACAGTGTTGGAGTTGTTACCCTTAGAAACATATGTTCCATAACCACTACAATTTGTAGTATCAAGATGGGGATATGTTTCTATTAAAATCCACATAATCTCTAGCATACTATAATTTTCTAATTTTCTTTTTTCTTTACCCATAAATTCTATCTTTGGGTCATGTTCCCTAATATATGTTTTATATATACACTTTCCATGTTTTCAACTAAAATATCTCTAATTAAGATTATAAAAACATAGAACCAAGTAGGCCAAATTAATAATTCATTTTATTTTAATTTCATATATTCAAGTGACCAGATCACCATGTATTGATCATTTTATTAATCTCGAAGAAACTAGATACATTCATGGTTTCCTTATTACATTGGTAAATAAACATATAATATAAAAAAGGAAAATAAAATCCTTATTTGAAACATATTCAATGATTTCATCTTCAAAACCTAGTGAAGGAAATCAATAAAATTGGTGAGCTTATATTCTCATTAAGGGTTATATAAATGAATAATATGTTAAGAGAAGTCAATAAGTCATAATCATAGTTACAGTATAAATAACTGAAAAACACAATGCATCAATATACTAAGAGTGTAAATGAATCCATACATTTTATCATATTGAAATTATAATGGAATGAATTATATAGATAATAAATTAATTGAATTATTTATTTGGATGTCATGTATCTGTCACATGAACCATAATACATCCAATATGATTATAGTTTGTGGTATAAACCCATCTAATTCTTATTTGAAACCAAAATGATTGTATTTCACCAATTATTTTGTTTCATGAGACCAAACCATGCCAAAATTGGTCATTATGGGCCCCTCCTATCACTACAAGTCAAAATAATTCTTCATACATAGATTCAATTATTGATCAAAATCACTTATCAAAATACCTATATTAAGTAGAGGACGCACATGCATTATTATGTTCCAAATAAAAAAATTTCAAAGAAGAAACCATATATAATAAATGGTACATGGAAAAACAAATAATAATATAAATGATATATTAAATATGGATATTTAATGAAATATTCAATGAATTAATATCACAACTGATAGGGAAACATACATACACCACACATAAGAAATAAATTAAGAATAATGCATAACCAAAGAGATTATCATAATGGTGTCCATGAAAAAATAAATATCAACCATAATTTGAAATTAGTAATAAAAAATATTAATATATAGTTATATATTAAGTCAAAAAAATTGAAATCATGTAAAAGGTGTGAGTATGATACTTTATAAGTGAGCCTCTTAAATATGGATTAAGAGAATATGCTAAAGATAATTTAAAATGAAAAAGTAATAATTTTTTTCATAAATTTAGGAATTAAAATAGATTTTATTTTTAAAGAATGTGTGTTTATATAATATATATTTAGATTGATATATATTATGTTTGATACTTGAAAATGTTTATGAGATTGGGAGGATCCCATTAATTTGGCTTGTTTGTCAGGAAGAATTGAAAAGGGGTCCTTATAAAGCTATTATATAACATAAAAAAATTTAGATTGATATATATATTTGGAACATAAAAACAATATTTATTAATATTACATAAGATTAATGAAGAATAACATTGAGTTAATGAGAGTGAAATTTTAACCTGAATGAAAAATGCAGATTTAGGGAGAATCCCTTACCTTGCGTTAGAATGATTTTTGCACATGATCTTAATATCTATGATAATATGATTAAATCCATTAACCAATTATTTAGTAAAATTTTTTATATTTAATTTTTTATTATAATTTTATAAGATTCATTTGAAGACATTTTGAAGAGTTGTTTTATATAATTTTGTCATTTGGGAGTGTTGGTTTCCTTGGTTTCCATGAATATTTTACTTGTATACATGTACAAAAAATCATGTAAAATGAGAATAGTTGACCAGAATTGAAATAATATTTTATTAATGATCCTAAATAATATTAAATTATTATATATTTCAATCATATATATGGTATGATAATGTATTATATGATAAAATGATTGTGATAACATTTTGGATTATTTTTGCATTATTTTATCGTCATGAACTAGTTTTGTTTTATTATTTAATATTATTAATATAACTATTCTAAAACTATAAATAATCTATAAAATATATATTATAAAATATTTTTTCCCAAATAATTGTTTTATGACCAGCCTTAGAGGCATAATAGAATAATGGAATGGTTTCGTGCACATAGGCGGTAAATCTGTTGGTCATGGTCAGTGTTTTGATTTTTTTCAATAAATTTAATAGGATAAGAGGATTTTTTTGGATTATCCATTTAAATAATAAAAATTAATATATATGAGATAATGGAGTTATCTGAAATGTTTGGTAATAGTAGGTGAGGAGAGAATATAAAAATCAATGAAAGTGGAAATAAATCAAAGATATTGAAATAATATTTTACCACATGAATTATTTTCCTTGAAAACCTTTTTAAGAGACTTTGGATTTTTTATTTTGTTATGAACAAATCCTTCTTGACATAGGGAAGAAGTTAAGGAAGGTTGTAGGGGATAAATTATACTTGATTCAAGGCTTATTAATCATGAAGATAAGTGTGTTTGATGGGATGTATTTATAGTGGAATAGAGGAGGGTTATTTGATTTTTATATTCATTAGTTTATTATATTGGGTCAATATATTAAATAGTAATAATTCAATGACTACATAAAGTAAGTAATTAATGTGATTTAGAACCAATGGATTATTATGTAATCTGTATATCATCTCTAACTGAATAATTCATTTAATTACTTATACCACAATTTACCATATTTCCCTTTTCACCTAAAAAATCATATATTATATAAAAATATCACAACACACCATATCTCTTTTTTTAAGTGTAAAATTAAAAAATGATAACCATTTTTTAGAATAATAATCTACTATGGGAAATTTAATATCGAATAAAAACCATCATCTACTGGGAAAATATCAATTAAATGATTATAACTGATTTTATATTACATTGAAAATTTAATTAAGGTATAATAAAATCATCTTATAATCATAAGAAAAAAATATTAATTTTTTATTACATTTTATAAAGGTTTATTTTTATTTAAATCATATATTAGTTATAATATTGAAAACAAAAATTTATTTTTTATAAAAATATCAACACATAACTAATAATCCTAAATAATTTATTTAATCTTAATTAGATATAATTATATAATATTGAAATTTATAATTTATCCAAGCCTTATTTAAAATATCATAGGTCATGTTACTATTATAAGGGTTTTATTTTTATTCTTAACGGTGACATAAATGATCCTAATGGCCACATTACTATTTAAACAGTCAAGTTAATATTTAATTAATGTTCATTTATTCTTAGTGTTTTTTTAAACATAATATATAAAATGAATTTATTTAAGGAGATACACACCATAAAATCATATGGTGTTGTATAGGACCTCTGCACTAGTATTAACCCTCTCACATATCCTCTAACATGGGGGACACATCACAGGACTCGACCACTATGGTGATCTATTTTCAAGGGCCCACACTAGGGTGCTCACTTCACCCATACTTACAATAGGTTAACCATATAACCATAACTAATTAATACAGTTATATATTCTATACAGGCTACTATAATAGAGAAACGTTCTCCCTAAACTATAACCATGTAAACCCATTAACCATATCCTTTCACTAGGTGAAATATATTCTGTTGGATTTCATTAGGGCGACACATAACCATAAAACTATAGTAGGGAACCCAAATCTCTATAGGATACCACATGGGTTCCCCATTCTGCCTAGGGTCTACTAGAATGCCACATTATCCCAAGTTATCCACTACATAATGATTTCATCAAAGATACCCTAATAATGAACGATTTTCATAGCCTTTTATTCCAATATTTCATGAATCACTCATGGGTATCCCATTGACATTTACATGTTAATAAATCTAACATTGTTTCAAAAAATATCCTGTAGATACTCCTTATCCTAGAAATACTCAGTTGTGGTGGTACGCCATCATGTCCCCTCAAAAGCCTCCTAAATTACATGATGGGGTTATAAACACTTATATTTATGCCATTGATGGTTTATTCACTTTATCATACAGATTTCATGAGAAATAATATCCCACTTATAGGATCCTAATGTGATAAACTGTAACACCCCAACCCTAGTTACCCAGAGTTGGTGCATTATTACATAATATTGGCATGATCACAAAATATCAAGTCTCAAAATACCGATTAGTTTAGTATCCTTTTAAACACTGGATACATTCATAAATGTTACATTACATCATAAAGTGGAAAACTACAATAACATAGTCTCCATAGTCCACACTCTTATCCCCTTCAGACTATCCCTGCAGGTCAGTCATAAAATATCTCTTCACATACTTGGAAAAATAAAACATAGAAAGGGGTGATCTTAGATGCTCGGTAAAGATAACAATATAGCGGAAACATTCATAAATAATCATAAACATGTAAGGCATTGTATAACTAAAACAAAAGCCATTAAAACATGAACTTCAGCATAATATATCAGAAATAAAATGAAATAATTATATTTACATATTCACATGGATTTTAATCTAGTCGAATAATCACATGCAATATCAATAACCACTTTCAAAATGATGGAATTCATAATGCCAGACTATCATAACCATATAGTAAAGTCCTTGTGCCAAGAAAACAAATAATATTTTTTCAAGGCCTTGTGCCAAGACACTAGTTTGTCTCATGAGACCTACCGATGCATCGATGAGCTATAGTGGGCTCCACCTGTCACTTACTAAGCCCATTGCATTTCTCATATGAACAATTTTAAACATAACATAATCATTTGTATTAAAACTAGCATTAGAAATGTCAATACTTTCTCCATAAAACATGGATGGTATAAAAATAACACATCCATAGTAAAACATATAACAAAACCTTCAATACAATATGGATGTTTTGTATCATAATAAATCAACCTCAAATAAGCTTAAAATCCATTAATGGATGTTGACGTAGATGAAATAAAAAATATTTTAGAGAAATATCTCTTTTTTTAAATCATATAAAAGTAACATGATTATAAAATAAAACATTTACTTTGAAAATATCCTTATAAGCTTGTAAGGGAAGCTTTGAAGATTTTATAATTGTAGAAAATAGCCGCACCCGCCGTATAAGTTAAAAAAAGACATTCATACCTTAATTCAGTCGAAAAGGTTAAAAGGGACCTTGTTTGGAGAATGAAAAAAATATTCCTTTATAAAAATCTTATAAAAATTCAAACAATGGTATACATGTCTTTAACCCATAGTCTGTAAAATATTAAGAATTATTTGAAATACATTTTTAATAAACATGGATGTGGATGATAAAGAGATCCCAGTAGATAGTTACGTATAAACAACCTCCGATAATGAAGATATTGTAAAATAACCCCTTACCTTGTACTTTTCCTTGGTCGAGGGTAGGTTAAACTCTTTTATAACGGTGAAATAATTGTTATTAAATTATACAAGAATCATTTACATTAATATGATATCATATATGCTCTTTTAACATTGGTTTATTAATAATATCTTAGTATTATCGTCATTCCGAGTGTTAATATACTCATTTTCATTTATATGTTTTGTTACATAAGGCATGTTTTTATGAATAGTTTGTATATTATTCATATCTAGAATGATTTAAATTCCTTAAACAGTATTTTTAATCATCAAATGAGAATTATACTTGAATGTATATGATGGGGAATGAATCTCATCGCGTTCGTGGAGACGGTAGTCCGTATGTACACACGAGAGACAATATCATTATTTTTATATTAAAATAATATATAATTGGATGATATATCATATATACAGAATCATTATAATGTTATATATATTATTTACTTCAATTACACAACATTATCATACCCATCCATGTAATAATGTATTGAGTAACAATTACACCACGGCGTGGAGACGGTAAGCCGTACGTACGCACGTATGGTGACATGTCATTCAAAGGATAGATAGAATACTGAATATGGTTGTACCATATTTATTATAACATCACATTATATATAATATTTGGATTTATTATTTTTTAATGGAAATAACAATGTAAGAAGAAGTGGATGAAGAAAGTAACTTGAAAGAGGGTGGTGAAAACATTACTTCTTCTTCGGGTTCTTCCTTTTTATTTGATCAAAAGGTCTCCTTAGGATGGACTTATGATCAATATAATGCCTCTAGGGTAAATTGAGGGAAGTTTATAGGATATTTAGTTGGGGTTTGGCCGAACCAAAAGGCTTTGAAGGTATGAATTTGAGAGAAGGGGGAGTGCCCTTTTAATAGAGGGGTGAGGGCCACCTTAGGAAAAATTTAAAATATTATTTTATAATAAATTCATATTGGGTTTATAATGGATTAAAAGTGACTTATTTCGAGGATAAGGTGGGTATGGGTCTAAATAATTTTATCCAATATATTTTAGACAGCTTTGGGTCACTATATTAACCTTATCATTTATATTTAACTCTTAGTTAAATAGTTTTACATTTATCACGTCTCTTTGTATTTTAATATTATATGGGTAATAAACATACTATATACATCCAAGAAAACCACAAGTGGTTAATTATTAATGTATATAACCTTATCTAAGTCATGTGTCCAAACCTAAGATTTTTAGGAATAAAATATCAATTAATAATATAATATTTTTTTAAACACTCCTTTGTGTGAATTTTGACACTATTTTGTATTTTGTTCTTGCTAAATTCATAATAGCATTATTACTTCAAAAAAAATTAATCTAAACAAACCTAATATGTTATATTAACCTATATAATTAGTGGAAATTATAAAAAGTCTTAAATTACATTTATTTTTATATTTATAATATCAATTTTTTTAATATTTCAATAATTAAGTAAATACTGCATCACCATTTTGTCAGAAATAAATTAAATTATCTAATGTCTAGATTTTTTAAATAAAGTATAATCATGTAGGAAATATTTTTATATTTTTAATTAATATTTATTGTGGAATTTATCTTATGTATAAACCTATATTAAAAAATGGTTTAGTTATTAATCTTTAATTTTAACTCTTTTAACTATTCTTTAAATAAAATAATAATAAATGTTTTATTCTAATAAAAGTGGACCTAAAGGGTCATATATTATTCCTCGGGTTTTTTTGGTCGAATTACATTTAGCCAATAGAATTAGGAAATGTGTTAGGATAATAATAATATCATTTTTACCCTTAATAAGCCTATTTACTTTTAACCGTGGTAAATAAAATTAAAAAGTTACTATTCACCAAAAATTATTTTTATCTTACTGAAACACATTTTTCTTACTGATATCAATCGCATCTCTTGGATTTCTGAAATTTCACTCAAAGAAGAAATAAAATTATGTTTTATGTGAATTTTCAAATTCTCCTTAGAGGTGGGTAAAAGACGGTGGAAAGTTAAATAAAATTTTTATATATCTAAAATTATTATAATCTAACTCTAGTGAATTAAATTGAAATTATATATGTATTATGTATCTATTTTTACCTAAAATAAATTTAAATAAAAAAAATAATTATTTAAATAAAAAGTCGGTTTTAAACTATAACTCAGTGTTTTTCACTATTCATCAAAAATTGAAAGTTTTCAGAAAAATACCAAAAAATCACCCTAAGCTAATTTCTATATTCCGAATCCAAAAATGAAGTCTATTTTGAAATATAACATTTATAAAATTTCAAAAAGTTGGAATTATTGTTCTTAACGGATAGTTTGATTGGCTGTGGTGTGTGTTAGAACTCGAAGATGCTTACAACACACACTACTGTATTATTCAAAGAGAAGCATACAGTGGAATCTTGGGATGTTACATTCTACACTCCTACAAATAATTTCATCCTCGAAATTTCCTGAATATTAC
This sequence comes from Viscum album, assembly GCA_963277665.1. NCBI lineage: Eukaryota > Viridiplantae > Streptophyta > Magnoliopsida > Santalales > Viscaceae > Viscum > Viscum album. The sequence continues at coordinate 1,898,532,595 of OY728132.1, read as the reverse complement.
TATATAAAAGGACTCGAGTGGTTCTTCATCATAAGTTCATCGGGTTCCCATGTTGCCTCTTCCATCTTATGGTTTCTCTATAGAACATTTACCAGATGAGTCGTCCAGTTTTTCAGCACTTGTTCTCTAGTATCAAGAATCCTGATGGGCCCTTCACAATAAGACAAATTGGGTTCCAGTTCTAATTCATCATAGGTTAGTACAAGCGTTGGGTCAGGGATGTATTTTCTCAACAATGATACGTTGAACACATCGTGAACTTTGGAGAGATTTGGCGGCATTGCCAAACGATAAGCTATATCCTCGATTTGTTCTAGAATTTCAAAAGGTCTGATGTACCTGGGACTCAATTTAACTTTCTTATTGAAATGTATAACTCCATTCCATGGATATACCTTCAAGAAAACATGATCTTCTACCTGAAATTCCAAATCCTTTCTTTGGTAGTCAGCATATCTCTTCTGCCTAATTTGAGCTTCTTTGATGTGGTTTTGGATTACCTTAACCTTTCCCATTGTTTCCTCCACCAGTTCTGGGCCTATGAGTTTTCATTTACCAAAATCATCCCAATAGTTTGGTGTGCGACATATCTTTCTGTATAACGCTTCATATGGTGCCATCTGAATACACGAATGGAAGCTATTATTATAAGAAAATTCTACCAAAGGTAAATATTGATCCCATATACCCTTAAAGTCAAGTGAGAAGGATCTCAAAATGTCTTCTAAGGTTGGAATATTCCGTTCTGATTGTCTAACTGTTTGAGGGTGGAAGGTAGTGCTCAAATGAAGTTCAGTATCCAAGGCCTTCTAAGTACTCTTCCAGAATCTTGAAGTAAAACGGGGATCACGATCAGAAACAATCGATAGGGGTACTCAATGAAGTCTCACAACATCATTAAAATATATTCTTTCTAGATGTTCAAGTGGTAGATCTTATCTTATAGAAATAAAATGTACTGACTTGGTATGAAGATCCACAACGACCCATATTGCATCGTTCCTTGTAGGATTATTTGGTAATCCCATGACAAATACCATCGTGATATTATCCCATTTCCACTCAGGTATGGTAAGAGGTTTCATGACTCCTCCAGGATGTTTCCTTCCAACTTTCACTTGTTGACAAACCATAAATCATGGCAAAAAATCTGAAATATCCCTCTTCATGTTGTCCCACAAAAAATCCTCCTTCAAATCACTATACATTTTGGTGCACCTAGGGTGTATATAGAAATTTTAGAAATGAGCATCATATAACCATTCACTTTTCAGATCAGGTATATCGAGAACACAAAGTCTCATCCCAAATTTTAAAATTCCATCTTCGTTCACAAAGTCACTCAATCTCCCATCATTCACAACGTTAATCTTCTTTTGAAACTCTTCATCATCATTCTGAGAACACTTAATCCTTTATATTAAAGACGGTTTGGAAACCATTTGAAAAAGAATTAATGTTTTACCTTCCATGGTTATTACCATGTCCCTCTTCACTAGATCCATGAAAATAGGATCCCTTTCAATTCTCATCTTTTTCAAAACTCTATGATCTTTTTTTCTAAAAGCATATTCCACCTTATTTTCCTTCCCCTAGTGGTAGTGTATCGTACAATCATAATCCTTGAGTAGTTTGAGTCATCTCCTTTGCCTCATGTTGAGTTCCTTTTGTGAGAAAATATTCATCAAACTCTTGTGATCGGTATATATCTCACATTTTTCACCATAGAGGTAATGTCTCCATATATTCAATGAAATGATTACAGCAGCTAATAGAAGATAATGAGTAGGATAGTTTTTCTAATGAATTTTTAGTTGTCGTGATGCATTGGAAATAACCCTATCATTATGCATAACAACATAACCATGTCCTTTCTTCGACGCATCACTATAAATAACAAAACCATCATTCCCCGATAGTAGAGTAAATATAAGAGCATTTACTAAAATTCTATTCAGTTATTCAAAACATTATTCACACTCTTTTGTCCAAACAAATTTAACCCCTTTTCGTGTGAGATTCGTTAATGGGTTAGTAAATTGAGAAAAATTCTAGATGAAATGTCTATAATAACCTACTGAACCAATAAAACTGTGTACCTCAGTTATACTCATTGGTTCTAGACATTCTTGTATTTCTCTTGTCTTAGAAGGATCAATAGAGATTCCATCCTTAAAGAAAATATGGCCCTGAAAATAAATCTCTTGAATCCAAGTTTCACATTTGCTAAACTTCCCATATAATTCATGTCTTCTCAGATTCTTCAAGATAATGCGGAAGTGATTTTCATGATCTTGGTAGATTTTGGAGTATACCATGATATCATCAATAAATACCACTAACAAATCATCGAGATATTCCTTGAAATCTCTGTTCATTAGATCCATGAAGACAGAGGGTGTATTAGTCAATCCAAAAAGCATTACTTTAAACTCGTAATGCATGTAATTGGTTCGAAATGATGCCTTCGGAATATCTTCCTTCTTCTCACACAACTAATGGTATCCAGATCGAAGGAAAATCTTTTAAAAGTATTGATCTCTATGCAGTTGGTCAAATAAATCATCAATGCGAGGTAGGGGATACTTGTTCTCTACTGTTATATCATTGATCTCCCTGTAGTCGATACATAACCTAATAGATAGATCATTATTTTGAAAAAAACGACATGGGATCCCCACGGAGAAACACTAGGGTAAATAAATCTATTATAACTCAATTCTTATAGTTGTTTCTTTAGTTCAACTAATTCCACAGTGGCCATTCTATAAGGGGTGTTCGATATAGGCTTTGAACCAGTAATTAAATCAATGGAAAACTCAACTTCTTGTTCTGGAGGATGTACAGGTAAATCATCTAGAAACACATCTACATATTCTTTCACAATAGGTACATCCTCTATTTGAACATTCCTTTCCTCACCCATACTTATTTCATTCACTTCCTCCCGGATAATTGAATTTAGTTGAGCTATTGGGGGTGGATCTAGATAAGAATTAGGTGGTGATGATTCCGCTCTAAATATAAGGTGTTCCTTATCATCATCATCAAAAATCATAACCTCTTTCTTCTTACAATAAATCTTTGCATCATGGTCAGAAAGCCAATACATACTGAGGATTATATCAAACTCAATCATAAGTGTGATGATGAGATCAGTAGATAAAGAATATTTATATGATATAACAAGGACAGATTCACAAAAATTTGTTGCACTGATTCTTCCCTTAGGAGTTTTGAATGAAAACCCCCTTGTTAAATCTAATTACAAATAAATAAACTTCTTAGAAAATTGGAAAGATATGAAACAATGTGATGATCCAGAATCAAATAAAGCATTTTCTAAACACGAGGAAACCATTAAATTACATGCCACCACATCTTTCGGAGATTCTACCTCAGTAGTAGTGATAGCATAATCTTGACCTTGATCCCTTGGCCATTTCTGAGGTATGTTCCTCTGACGCTTAGGACATTCATTTGAATAATGTCCCATCTCCCTGAAATTGTAGCATTGAACATTGATGTCTTCTTTCTTCCCCTTGCAATCACGAGAATGGTGGTATTTTTCACCACACTTATAACAGACTCACATTACCTTCAAGAAAGCACGAGGATGTTTCTTGCCACATTTATTGAAGGATGGATATTCAACCTTTCCCTTCATCCCCATACTTCCATTTCCAGTGTGATCAACATATCTCTTCTTCTCTTAATTTCCTTTAAGGTCGTATAACTTATAGAATTCTTTTTCTATCTTGATAGCACATGAGACAATATCTCCGTACGATGAGAAGGATTGTGAGACTAATTCTCAATAGAGAAATGGTTTTAACTCATAAAATAAAAGATCAATCTTTATCTTTGAATTATTTATATAATCTGCTGCAAGCATCGCTAACCTTGTAAAGTTAGCCTCATACTTTGCGACATTCGCATCCTCATTTTGTCTGAAACTCAGAAATTGTCATTCCATATCTTCTCGATGGTAATGAGGAAAGTATTTTTCTAAGAAAATATCTTTAATCTCCCTACTTTCCATTCTTGATACGTCTTTATATTCATTTTTATTTTGAATCAATGACCACCATTGATTAGCGTCTCCAGTGAGGCGGTAAACTGCCATGCCAACATTTTCCCTTTCACTACTTCCCAAAGCCTGAAATATTTTCTCTAGGAAATTTATCCATTACACAGCTTCTAGTGGATTTGTACCCCAATTAAATTTTTGTGTTTGTTGCCTCATTAAGTGATCTAACATTGATCCCCCACGCTGCGGATCAGGGTGCTCCAAGTAGTTAAGTTTATTATTCATAAGCTGAGTGAGTTGTCCCAGTATAGTGATAAGATGATCAGCAGTAGTTGTATCACCAGCTCCACTATAATTATCTTTAGTAGAAGGGAAATCCCTACATAGAGTATGTGCATTGATACGGTTTCCATTCCTTCCATGAGGTGCCATTTCTAAACAATGGCATACACTATATTAGTTTATGAATCGTAATAAATAAATTCAAACTTGTAAAACACTTAACATAAATTGAACAGTTTATGGATATAATCCATAATAATAAAAATGTTTTCATTGAGGAAGTATATACTCATAAACTCTTCATAGTGGTTTGTAAAGAAAATGAGAATTATCCTAGGCATATCCCTCAGGAGTGTCGTAACAATGAGTGCAGTAAGGCTCGATGTGGTGCACTAGTTCCCGTTCGAGTCTAGATCAAAGCGGTGTTTTCAAGTTTTACCCCTAGGTACATCTGTGCCAGAGCTGCCTCTTCCTGCTCATATTCAGATAGAGATGTATTGCTCAGAAAACTCAAAAAATATCTACAATACCAAAATTCTAGGAACTTCTTCAATAAAAATCCTCAAAGTCCATCTATGGTCTATGTTCTCCAATCAGATTTTATCTAAATATAGCCTCCAAGGTTTGTACTAAGCATTCTCTGATAGAAACTGTAATGCCCCGACCCCAGTTTCCCAGATTCAGTGCATTATTAAATAATATTGGCATGATCACAAAATATAAATTCTCAAAAGACCAATTAGTTTAGTAGCCTTGAAAACACTTGATACAATCATAAATGTTACATTACATCATAAAATTAAAAGTACAATAACATAGTCTCCATAGTCCACACTCATATCCCCTTCAGACTATCCCTGCAGGTTAGTCCTAAAATATCTCTTCACATCCTGGAAGAAATAAAACATAGAAAGGGTTGAGCTTAGATGTAGAGTAAGGATAACAATATAGCGGAAACGTTCATAAATAAGCACAAACATTTAAGGCAATGTATAACTAAAACAAAAGCCTTTTAAACTTGAACTTCAGCATAATATTGAAAAAATAAAATGAAATAATTCCATTTACATATTCACATGGATATTCTAATAGTCGAATAATCACATGCAATATCAATAACCACTTTCATAATGATGGAATGCATATTGTCATACTATCATAACCACATAGTCAAGGCCTTGTGTCGAGACTACAAATAAGATTTTGTCAAGGCCTTGTACCAAGACACTAGTTTGTCTCATGAGACATACCAATGCATCGAAGAGCTATAGTGGGCTCCACCCGTCACTTACTAAGTCCAATGCATTCCTCATATGAACAGTTTGAAACATAACATAAAAATTCGTATTAAAACTAGTATATGAAATGTCAATACTTTCTCCATAAACCATGAATGGTATAAAAATAACACATCCATAGTAAAACATATCACAAAACAATCAATACAATATGGATGTTTCGTATTATAATAAATGAACTTCAAATAAGATTAAAATCAATCAAATGATGTTGACATAGATGAAATCAAAACTATTTTAGAGGAATATCTCTTTTTATTAAATCATTTAAAAATCACATAATAAAAAAATAAAACATTTAATTTGAAAATATCCTTATAAGATTTTAAGGTAAGATTCAAAGATTTTATAAAGGTGGAAAAGAGCCTCACCCACCATATAAGTTCAATAAGTATATTCTTACCTTAATTCTGTCGAAAAGGTTAAAATGGACCCTGTTTGGAAAATGATAGAAATATTCCTTTATAAACAAATTATAAAAAGTCAAATAAGGGTATAAATGACTTTAACCCATAGTCTGTAAAATATTAGGAATTATTTTAAAATGTTTTAAGAAACATGTATGTGGATGATAAAGAGATCCAAGTAGATTATTACATATATACAACCTCCGATAATGAAGAGATTTGGAAATAAACCCTTACCTAGTAATTTTCCTTGGTTGATGGTAGGTTAAACTCATGTGTAATGGTTAAATAATTGTTATTAAATTATTCAATAATCATATACATTAATATGATATCATATATGATCTTTTAACATTGCTTTGTTAATAATATCTTAGTATTATCGTCGTTTCGGGTGTTAACTTACTCATTTTCTTATATATGTTTTGTTACATAAGCCGTGTTTGTTATGGATAGGTTGTATCTTATTCATATAAATAATGATATCAAGTCCTTAAACATTATTTTTAATCATCAAATGTGAATTATACTCAAATGGATACGATGGGGAATGAATCTCATCGTGTTCGTGGAGACGGTAGTCCGTATGTACGCACGGGCGACTATATCATTGTTTTGATATTAAAATAATATATAATTGGATTGTATATCATATATAAAAAATCATTATAATGTTATATTTATTATTTAATTAAATTACACATCATTATCATACCCATCCAATTAATAATGTTTTGAATAACAATTACACCATGACATGGAGACGGTAATCCGTACGTATGCACATATGGTGACATGTCATTCAAAGGATGGATAGAATACTGAATATGGTTGTATAATATTTATAATAAAATCACAATATATAGATGATACCAGATTTATTATTTTAGAATGGAAATAACAAATAAAGAAGAAGTGGAAGAATAAAGTAACTTCACAGAGGGTGGTGATAATATTACATCTTCTTCGGGTTCTTCCTTTTGATTTGATCAAAAGGGCTCCATAGGTTGGTCTTCTGATCAAACTAAGGCCTCTATGTTAAATTGAGAGATTTTTAGAGTATATTGGTCAGGGTTTGGCCCAACCAACATGCTTTTATGGTATTAATTTGATAGAAGGGGTAGTGCCCTTTTATAGGAGGGGTTGGAGGAACCTTAGGAAAAACATAAAATATTATTTTATAATAAATTAATATTCGGTTTATAATGGATAAGAAGTAACTAATTTCGAGGCTACGGTGGGGATGGGTCGAACTCCTTTCATCCAATAGATTTTAGACAGGTTTGGGTCACTGTATTAACCATATAATTTATATTTAACTCTTAGTTAAATAATTTTACATTTATCATGTCTCTTTGTATTTCTATATTATATGGTTAATAAACATACTATATAAATCCAATCAAACACCTAGTGGTTCATTATTAATATATATAACCATATCTAAGTTAGTATTCCGAACCATAGATTTTTAGGAATAGAATATCAATTAATAATATAATATTTGTTTTAAATAATCCATTATGTCAATTTAGACACTATTTGGTATTTTGTTTTTTTTTAATTTATAACAACATTATTACTTCACAAAAAATTAATATAACCAACTCTAATATGTTATATTAATCTATAAAATTAGTATAATTTATAAAAAGTCTTAAATTACATTTATTTTTATATTTATAATATCCATTATTTTAATATTTCATTAATTAGGAAATTACTGCATCACCATTGTGCATTAAATAAATTAAATTATTTGATGTCAAAAAATTATAAATAAAATATCATAATGTGCTAAATACTTTTAGATTTGTAATTAATATTTATAGTCAAATTTATCTTATGTATAACTCTATATGAAAAAATGGTTTAGTTATTAATCATTAATTTTAACTCTTTTAACTCTTCTTTAAATAAAATAATTATAAATGTCTTAATCAAATAGATGTGGACCTAAAGTGTCATATATTATTACTATTGTTTTTTTGGTCGAATTAAACTTATCCAGTAGAATTATAAAATGTATTAGGATAATAATAATATCATTTTTAACCTTAATTACCATATTTACTTTTAACCGTGGTAAATAAAAGTAAAAAGTTAATATTAATGAAAAATTATTTTTATCTTATTGAAACACATTTTCCATACTGATATCAATAGAGTCTCTCAGATTTTTGAGTTTCCACTCACAAAAGAAATAAAATTAAGTTTTATGTAAATTTGCAAATTCTTCTAGGAGGTGGGTAAAAGATGGTGGGAAGTTAAATAAATTTTTTATATATCATAAATTATAGTAATATAACTCCAGTGAATTAAATTGAAATTATATAGGTCTTATCTATCAATTTTTACCTAAAATAAATTTAAATAAAATAAATTATTTTTTAAATAAAAATTCGGTTTTAAACTATAACTCAGTGTTTTTCACTATTAATCAAAAATTGAAGGTTTTTAGAAAAATACCAAAAATTCACCCTAAGCTAATTTCGATATTCCAAATCCAAAAATGATGTCTATTTTGAAATATAAAATTTATAAAATTTCAAAAATTTGGTATTACTATTCTTAACGGTTAGTTTGATTGGTTGCGGTGTGTGTTAGAACTCGAAGTTGTGTACAACACACGCTACTGTATTATTCAAAGAGAAGCATACAGTGGAAGCTTGGGGTGTTACATTATCCACTCCTACAAATAATTTCATCCTTGAAATTTCATGAATATTACTGTACAAAAATACTCGAGTGGTTCTTCATCATAAGTTCCTCGGGTTCCCACGTTGCCTCTTCCATCTTATGGTTTCTCTATAGAACATTTACCAGATGAGTGGTCCGGTTTCTCAGCACTTGTTCTCTGGTTTCAAGAATCCTTACGAGACATTCGCAATAAGACAGATTGGGTTCTAGTTATATTTCTTCATTGGTGAGTACATGAGTTGGGTCAGGGATTTATTTTCTCAACAATGATACGTTGAACACATCGTGAACTTCGGAGATATTTGGCAGCATTGCCAAACGATAAGCTATAGCCCCAATTTGTTCTAGAATTTCAAAAGGTCTGATGTACCTGGGTCTCAATTTATCTTTCTAATCAAAACGTATAACTCCCTTCCATATAGATACCTTCAAGAAAACATGATATGTTACCTGAAATTTCAAATCCTTCCTTCGGTTGTCAGCATAGCTCTTCTACATTCTTTGAGCTTCTTTGATGTGATTTTGGATTACCGTAACCCTTCCCATTGTTTCCTCCACCAGTTCTGGGCCTACGAGTTTTCATTCATGAAAATCATCCCAATAGGTTGGTGTGCGACATCTCTTTCTATATAACGCTTCATATAGTGACATCTCAATACACGAATGGAAGCTATTATTATATGAAAATTCTACCAGAGGTAAATATTGATCCAATATACACTGAAAGTCATGTGAGAAGGATCTCAACATGTCTTATAAGATTTGAATAGTCCATTCTGATTATCCAACTGTTTGAGTGTGGTAGGTAGTGCTCAAACGAAGTTTAGTATCCAAGGACTTCTAATGACTCTTCCAGAATCTTGAAGTAAAACGGGGATCACGATCAGAAACAATCGATATGGGTACTCCATGAAGTCTCACAGCATCATTAATATATAGTATTTCTAGACGTTCAAGTGGTATATCTTCTCTTATATCATAAAAATGTGCCGACGTGGTAAGAAGATCAACAATGACCCATATTGCATTGTTCCTTCTAGGATTTTTTGGTATTCCCATGACGAGGTCCGTTGTGAAATTATCCCATTTCCACTCAGGTATGGGAAGAGGTTGCATGACTCCTCCAGGATGTTTCCTTCCAACATTCACTTGTTGAAAAACGATAAATCATGACACAAAATCAGAAATATCCCTCCTCATGTTGTCCCACCAAAAATGCTCCTTCAAATCTCTATAAATTTTTCTGCTCCTAGGGTATATATAGAAATTGGAGCAATGAGTATCATCTAGCAATTTCCTTTTTCAGATCAGGTATATTGAGAACACAATGTCTCTTCCCAAATTTCAAAATTCCATCTTCATACACAAAGTCACTCAATCTCCCATCATTCAAAACTTTAATCTTCTTTTGAAACTCTTCATCATCATTAGGAGAACTCTTATTAATTTCAAGTAAATATGGTTTGCCAACCATTGGAAAAAGAATTCATGTTTTACCTTCCATTGTTATTCCCATGTTCCTCTTCACTAGATCCATGAAAATAGGATCCCATTCAATTCTCATCTTGTTCAAAACTCCATGATCCTTTTTTCTCAAAGCATCTTCCACCTTATTTTCCTTCCCCAGATGGTATTGTATCATGCAATCATAATCCTTGAGTAGGATAGTTTTTCTCATGAATTTTCAGTTGTCGTGATGAATTGGCAATAACCCTATAATTCTTCATAAGAACACAACAAAGTCCTTTCTTCGACGCGTCACTATAAATAAAAAACCCATATTTCCTTGAGGGAGAGTAAATATAGGATCATTTGCTAATATTCTCTTCAGTTATTCAAAAAATTGTTCACACTCTTTTTTCCAAAAAAAATTAACCCCTTTTCGTGTGAGCTTCATTAATGGGTTAGTCAATTGAGAAAAATTCTATATGAAATGTCAATAATAACCTGGTAAATCAATAAAACTGTGTACCTTGGTTATACTCATTTGTGCTAGCCATTCATGGATTGCTCTTGTCTTATAAGGATCAACAGAGATTCCATCTTTAGAGAAAATATGTCCATGAAAATAAATCTCTCGAAGCCAAAGTTCACATTTTCTAAACTTCTTATAAAATTCATGTCTTCTCAGAGTCTTAAGGATAATGCGGAAGTGATTTTCATGATCTTGGTAGATTTTGGAGTATACCAAGATATCATCAATAAATACCACTAAAAATCATTGAGATATTCCTTGAAAACTATTTTCATTAGATCCATGAAGACAGAGGGTGCATTAGTCAATCCAAAAGGTAGTAATGTAAACTCGTAATGCCCATACCTGGTTTGAAATGCTGCCTTCATAATGTATTCCTTCTTCACACACAACTGATGGTATCCATATCGATGGTAAATCATTGAAAAGTATTGAGCTCCATGAAGTTGGTGAAATAAATAATTAATGCGAGGTAGGGTATACTTTTTCTCTGTTGTTATAGAATTGATCTCTCTGTAGTCGATACATAACCTCATAGATACATCATTATTCATGAAAAATAACATGGGATTCCTACGGAGAAACAGTAGGGTGGATAAATCCTTTATTACTCAATTCTTCAAGTTTTTTATTTAGTTCAAATAATTCCACAGTGGTGATTCTATAATGGGTGTTCGATATAGGCCTTGAACCAGTAATTAAATCAATGGAAAACTCAACTTCTTGTTCTGGAGGATGTCCAGGTAAATCTTTTATAAACACATCTACATATTCTTTCACAATAGTTACATCTTTTATTTGAACATTCCTTTCCTCGCCCATAGTTATTTCATTCTATTCCTCCCTGATAATTGAATTTAGTTGGGATATTGGGGGTGGATCTAGATAATAATTGGGTGGTGATGATTCCGCTCTAAAGAGAAGGTGTTCCTTATCATCATCATCAAAAATCATAGCCTCCTTCTTCTTACAATAAATCTTCGCATCATGGACTGAAAGCCAATACATACCGGGGATTATATCAAACTCAATCATAGGGGTGATGATGAGAACAGTAGATAACGAACATTTACATGATCTAATGAGGACTGGTTCACAAAAATCTATTGCAATGATACTTCCCTTAGAAGTTTTTAATTACAACCCCCTTGTTAAATAGAATTAGAAATATCTAAACTTCTTAGAAATCTGGGAAGATATGAAACAATGCGATGATCCAGAATCAAATAAAACATTTTCTAAACTTAAGGAAATGATTAAATTACCTGCCACCACATCTTTCAGAGATTCTACCTCAGTAATAGTGATAACATAAGCTTGGCCTTGATCCCTTGGCCTTTTCTGAGGTATGTTCCCCTGATGATTAGGACATTCATTTGAATAATGTCCCATATCCCTTCAATCTTGGCGTTGAATATTGGTGGCTTCTTTCTTCCCCTTGCAATCACGAGCATGGTGGCATTTTTCACCACCCTTATAACAGACTCACATTACCTTCATGAAATCTCCAGGGTGTTTCATTCCACATTTACTATAGGAAGGATATTCAACCATTCCCTTCTTCCCCACATTTCCATTTCCAGAGTGATTAGCATATCTCTACTTCTATTGCATTTCTTTAAAGTTGTATGACTTATAGAATTCTTTTACTATCATGATAGCACATGATATAATATCTTCGTACGATGAGAAGGATTGTGAGACTAATTCTCAACAGAGAAATGGTTTTAACCCATCAAATAAATGATAAATCTTACTCCTTGGATTATGTATATAATTTGATGCATGCCTCACTAACTTTGTAAAGTCAGCCTCATACTTTGCGACATTCTCATCCTCCTTTTAGCTCAAACTCAGAAATTCTCTTTCTATATCCGCTTGATGGTAATGAGGAATGTATTTTTCTAAGAAAATATCATTAAACTACCTACATTTCATACTTGATATGTCTTTATCTTCATTAGTATTTTGAATCAATGACCACCATTGATCAGCATCTCAAGTGAGGCGATAAACTGCCATGACAACTTTTTCCCTTTCACTACTTCCCAAAGCCTGAAATATTTCCTCTAGGAAATTTATCCATTTCTCATCTTCTAGTGGATTTGTACCCCCATTAAATGTTTGTGGTTGTTTCCTCATTAAGTGATCTAGCATTGATCCCCCATGATGTGGATCAGGGTGCTCTATGTAGGTAAGGTTATTATTCATAAGCTGGGTGAGTTTTCCTAGTATACTGATTAGTTGATCAGCACTAGTTGTATCACCAGCTCCACTATAACTATCATTAGTAGGAGGGAAATCCCTACATAGATTACTTTCATCGATACGGTTTCTATTCCTTCAACTAGGTTCTATTTATATACAATGGCATAAACTTGATTAGTTTATGAATCATAATAAATAAATCCAAACATGAAAAACACTTAACATAAATTGAAAAATTTATGGATATAATCTATAATCATAAAAATGTTTTCTTTGAGAAAGTATATACTCATAAACCCTTCATAATGGTTTGTAAATAAAATGAGAATTATCCTATGCATATCCTTCAGGAGTGTCGTAACCAAGAGTGCAGTAAGGCTCGTTGTCATGCACTAGTTCCCGTTCGAGTCTAGCTCAAAGCCGTGTTTTCAAGATATACCCCTAGGTACATCTGTGCCAGAGCCGTGTCTACCTACTTGTATCCAGATAGGGATGTATTGCTCAGAAAACTCAAAAAATCTCTACAATACTAAAATTCTAGGAAGTTCTTCAATATTAATCTTCAAAGTCCATCTTAGGTCTATGTGCTCTAATCAGAGTTCATCTAAATATAGCTTCCAAGGTTTGTACTAAACATTCTATGATACCAACTGTAATGCCCCGACCCTAGTTACCCAGATTTAGTGCATTGTTACATAACATTGGTATGATCAAAAACTATCATGTCTCAAAATACCAATAATTTTAGTAGCCTTGGAAACACTTGATACATTCATTAATGTTACATTAAATCATAATGTGAAAACTGCAATAACATAGTCTCCATAGTCCACACTCATATACCCTTCATACTATCTCTATAGGTTAGTCCTAAAATATCTCTTCACATCCTGGAAAAAATAATACATAGAAAGGGGTGAGCTTAGATGCTCAGTAAGGATAACAATATAGAGGAAACATTCATAAATAAGCATAAAAATTTAAGACAATGTATAACTAAAACAGAAGCCTTTTAAACTTTTACTTCCGCATAATATGGAAAAAATAAAATGAAATAATTCCATTTAATTATTCACATGGATATTCTACTAGTCGAATAATCACATTCAATATCAATAACCACTTTCATAATGATGGAATGCATAATGCCATACTATCCTAACCACATAGTCAAGGACTTGTGTTAAGACTACAAATAAGATTTTGTCAAGGCCTTGTCCCAAGACACTAGTTTGTCTCATGAGACTTGCCGATTCATCGAGGAGCTATATCAGGCTCCACCCGTCACTTACTAAGTCCAATGCATTCCTCATATGAACAGTTTTAATCATAACATAATCATTCGTATTAAAAATAGCATACGAAATGTCAATACTTTCTCTATAAACCATGAATTGTATAAAATAACACATCCATAGTAAAACATATCACAAAACCATAAATACAATATGGAAGTTTCTTATCATAATAAATCAACTTCAAATAAGCTTAAAATCCATCAAAGGATGTTGACATAGATGAAATCAAAACTATTATAGCGAAATATCCCTTTTTTTAAATCATTTAAAAGTCACATAATAATAAAATAAAACATTTTATTTGAAAATATCCATATAAGATCTTAAGGTAAGCATCAAAGATTTTATAAAGGTAGGAAATATCTGCACCCGCCGTATAAGTTAAAAAAAGACATTCTGTTGGTCGGAGTGGTTTACTCAAGAGGGGGGTGAATTGAGTACCAATTAAAATTTCTGTATTTAAAACAGTGTCTTAAAGACCCCCAAATAAAGTAATAAATTAAACTGTAGTGAATTTATATTAAAGTAGAGGTTCTGTTAGATTCTCAAGGGATTGATTAATTCCCAGCTAATCAACACAGGAGTGTGTGATTATCTTTTGAAACTAACTTACTAATCTACACTTAACATAAACACTTGCTAATTTAATTATCAAAGTAACTTTAAAAACAGTATTAGTTTTAAAGTGATTAGCAGTGGAATAATACTTTGAAAGAGATGGCACAACAATGTAACCAAGAGGTTCAGTCTCAAGCCGAGACTTAGTCCTCTCACAAGTTTATATATAAAAATGATCCACACCCTGGATCGGGGTTCAATAGTTTACAACTGTCCAGGTCCAAGACCTCTACCACTGTTCTTCGTGGGAAACAGTACAACAGCAACCAGCTGTCCAGGTCACACATGACCTCTACCACTGTTCTTCGTGGGAAAGAAAGAATGGAAGAGTTTGGTAAGGATTTACAAATCCTTCAGTTTGAGTACAGAAGACAGTGTATGTGTTAGATACAGCAGATAACACACACTGCTCGAAATGAATGATAATAAATCACAGAACAAGAGATGTAGAGTTTTAGAGGAGGTTCTGGTGATTTCAGTGTAGCTCTGGACTCCTTTGGATTCGACTAGAAGTGAGTCTGAGTCCTCTTCTCGTTTCTTTTTGAGAAACAGAGTGTCGTATGCTCCAGGTTCACAGGCAGTAGAAAAGTAGTAGTTGAAGTTCTTGTATGCACAGAACACTTCTCGAGTATGCTTGATTGTCTATGAGCTTCTCTGTGTTCTTCTCGTTCTTGTGTTTTTGGTATATTGGATGCACCGCACTTTTCTGGTTCACTTCGTTGAAAGTGATATATCTCCTTGTGGGCAGTGTAGTCTTCCCGTATTTATCTCCCAACAGGGGACAGAAAAGATTTCTTTTCAGTAGGTACGAGGTACGGGTTCCTGACATCCGACAACCTTTATCAGGTATTTGACAAATCATTAAAATGTACATGATATGACCGTTAGATAGGTTAAATATAGGAAATAAAGAAATTCAAACAGTGAGTCGAGTGATCGGTAGGTAATCAGCATCGGTAGCTTGAACATCGGTAGCTTGAACATCGGTAGCTCGAACATCGGTAGCTCAAACATCGGTAGCTCGAACATCAGTAGCTCAAACATCGGTAGCTCGAACATCAGTAGCTCAATGTCATTAGTTGCTTTGACTCTATCAGTGGCTCTTTGCATCGGTTGGTACATGCTTGTATCAGTGACTGCTTATCGGTAGCTCCATGCATCGGTAGGTACATGCATCGGTAGCTGCATGCGTCGGTAGCTGCATGCGTCGGTAGCTGTCTGTATCGGTAGCTTCGTCCATCGGTGACTTTTATTCCATCGGTAGCTATTTATACTTACACCGGTAGCTCTACATTTGTATCGGTAGCTGTCTGTAAGTCGGTAGGTTACATTTATAAGTACATCGGTAGCTTTGAGTTAAGTCTATCGGTGACTCTGTGTTAAGTGTATCGGTGACTCTGTCTGTCGGTAGACTAAGTCTATCGGTAGACTGGGTACCGGTAGCTCTTTATCAGTAGCTATAGGCCGATTACTTATCTGTTTTATGCAGAACACATCCGATTGGGTTAGAATCAATTTATAACTTGTATGAACATGGATAAATGAGGATTAACATATTTCATAGACTATTCTAAAGATAATTATTGGTTTGATCATAGATTTGAAAGAATTAAAATATAGATCAATGATACTTAAAAATATCATAGAGAATGAAAGCATAATTGGGATTTTCAACACATATGAATACATGATTGAGATTATCAAAACAGGTGAGGTCAACAATCTCCCCCTTTTTGATAATCACAATTAATGATATGGTAATATGGGCGTTTAACATAGTGAAAATATAAGAGTAAAGAGTATAATATGGAATTTCAATTTTCTCAGAGAAAACAGCATCAGGGATAATAGAAATAGTATGATATAGACATATGTTATCAGAGGTAAATAAAAAAAATGAAAAAGGGTAATGTGTCTCCCCTTATTCCTTATTTTTCTCCAATGAAAATATTTCCCATTCTCATTTTGTTCTCCCCCTTATTCTTTCATAAAATGCATAAAATATTTCTCCCCCTTTGTGATAATCAAAAAGTGGGAAAGCATACATAGGAGACAAAAAAACATGAGAAGGAAAAGGAGTTCGGTATTAGAGTAGTCAAAAAGTACAAAAACAGATTACACATGAATTCCTATCAAAAATCCTGGCCACTGGATTAATCCTCATCTGCAACGTGAGATTTTCCTTTGGGATCAGAAGAAGGCTCAGGTGGTGAGGACTCAGGTGAGGGTTTTGGAATGCCAGAAAAGATCAAAGGAGGCTGAGCCACTGACACAGAGTCAGGCCTGTAGGTTGAAGATCTTTGGGTGATCATTGGTGTGAGGCTTCGAATAGCTTGAGCAGGAGTCAGCTGGACTGAGGAAGCAGCTGAGGCAGAAGCAGGCAAAGCTGGAGGTATGATTACTGGTATGGCATAAACATTCAAGAAGGGCAGCAGTAGATTTCTAAAATCCATAATAATTCCTCCTCCTCTTTCCATAGCAGAGATGAAATCATCTTTGTTCTCCATGAATTTCTCTAAGGCAGGAGTGAGTTCTCGTAGCTTTCCCACTTGTTCTCTGAAAGCTTGAGTGACTGGTGGTAGCTTCATGTGTTCCAACATTAGCTTGAAGTGGTGTTCGAGTTGATGCTTGGTGAAAATTCTAGTGAAGTAGTAGTCCACTTTGCTCTTTATGGTTTCCTGAGAGGCAGAGTCTTCTCTCATATAATCTTGAAAAATCTTCATTATTTCTCTGGCATAATCTCTTGTAGAAAGCACCACTCGGCTCAACTCCGATGAGTCCACAGAACCACTTGTTGAAATAGAACCAATCCCCTCCTTCAACATTGCTCGAACTTGATCCAGGTCAACTGATAATTTGGATGTGAGAGGCCCAAGAGAGAAGGAAACAGTTTCTTTGAAACTCTCAAAAAAACCACTGATTAGGCTTTGAACATGAGAGTCTTGCAATTGAACATGATCCTTCACTGAGGTTTTGAAACTTTCAAACACTGAGACAAACTGGCTTACTACACTCTTCACATAAGCTAGGTCCTTGTCAGCTTGAGACTTGGAGCTCATATAAGAATCCAAAGCAACAACTGATGTCTTGAGAGCTTCCAGATCTGCTTCGATTCTTGAAGACTAAGTCTGGCACTCTTTCACTTATTCCATAAGCTCATACATAAAGGAAGATAAATTACAAGCCAGAGATAGCTCGAAGGATCTCTCTAGCATTTTCATTTCTTCATAAAAGCTTTGCTTCATCTCAACAACTGATTCACTGAAAGATTCTTTCAGCTCATTCTTCATGGATTCAAGATCGGATTTGGAGACAAAATCACTTGGGATAACTGCATCAGATCCCCTTGCTGAGGCCAAATTAACTACAGAAGTAGTCATTATTGAATTAATTGAGGAAGCAAGAGAGGTTTCCATTAACTTCACTTCTTCAACAAAACTGGATTTGAGGTCCTCTTTCAGCTTATTCAGATCACGAAATCTGACCACATCATCTGGCAACAACTTAGAAGCAAGATCATAATTGGTCTTCGGTCTGTTCACAGTCATCTCATTATCAGAATCGGGATAATCCAATCCACAGACTATAAACCATGGGTCTTCTACCCAGTCTCCAAGCTCAACAGCTACTGTAACATTTCCAAGCACATACTGATGATCCCCCTCAATGGGTGCATTCTCATGTATCACAACAGCCTTTTCTGCTGGCCTTTCTTCATCAGAATCTTCCACAACAACTTCCATCTCAGCAGCAGTAAGGAGGTTTTTTGAAACAGGTACAGCTTCTTCTTTAACTCTTTCTACTTCTGCAGCAGGCATAGCTGAGTTTCCAATCAAAGGACTCATACTTAACCTACCAGAAGCAGGCGATTCAGATGCATTCTCCTTTTCCTCTTCTTCTTGGTGAGGTGCAGACTGGTCTTCCTCATGAGTAGACAAAATTTCCTCTACTTTTCCTTTCCTAGAGTAAACCAGTTCTGCAACAGGACTTGGGGGCAAGTCTGGATCTCCTCCAACATCCATAGGAGTTTCTTCTTCTTCTTCTTCTTCTATTTCATCACTATAAACAGGTTCCTCTTCATCAGGTCTCAGACTCGGGTCTCTCTCATCCTTTGGTCTTGAGGGATGATCCACAGGATTAAACCTATCATATATCTTCTGATCATCACTGACCCATTCTCCCTTCCATGGGTTCCAGTTAATTTTCATGTACTTGCAAACAGTCAAGGTGATGCAGAAATTGTTCTTGACTACAACTGTCTCATCCTGAGACTCAGCTATTCCTTTCACTTTTATCATTACTGAAATCAGCTTGGCAAAGAACAAAGCATTTGTCTTTGACTTTGGTCTAATCATGTCTTCCATTTGAGGCATCAACAATCTGCACAGATTGATTTCTACACCATGTCTTAGCAAATGAAGAAGATAGATATCTTGATATCTCAGATTTGAAAAATCTCCTCGCCTAGGTATCAACACATGCTGAACAAACTTGAAGAGTAGTCGATTCTCTCCATCCATTTCAGCAGCAACCACTTGCCTTTGATTGTCATTACCAGTCAGTTCTTGTAAAGCGGTCTCATAATCAAAGATATCACTACTAGGTGGCATTGCTCTTGATACATACCCAGAGACACCTTCATGTGGTACTTTCAAACTCTCAGCCCACTCTACTGAAGAAAAAGACATCTCTTTTCCATTTACAAAAGATCTAACCCGATTCTCATTCTCAGACTTCTCGAAAGTTACAAACTCGTAGAATTGTTTTACCAACTTCGGGTAGTATGGGCCATTGTTGTTAGAGTAACAATCCACCCATGTCTGGTCTTCCAGAATCTCGAGTACTAAGGATTTGCTAGGCAGTAGCCATTCCACGCACAGTTCCTTCTCGATTACAATGTCTCTATTCTGCAAGTGAGGATTCACTGGTCGCTTTCCCGATCTAGTTCTGACTTCACTAACACTGGCTTTGTGCTGTGTCTTCTGCTTCTTAGCGTTTAGTTCTTCACTTTCATCTCTGACAATAGGAAGCTTGGTTTTTTCCATCGCGGGTTTAGGGTTCTTGGCCGATTTGGGAGGTAAGGTTCAAAGGTAAGAGATCTTGAGCTCGGTGAGGTAAGAAGTGGCTTAGACTGAGTTTTATCATTTAGGAATTCCAAATAAACAACTAAAATAGAGTAATAAAATAGAATAAAACGATTCGTATTCTTGGCGGCAGGCAGAAGTTTTAAAACCTTGCATCGGTGAGTTAATCATCGGTGAGAATTTCTACGTCGGTGAGAAACTTACATCGGTGAGAATATTCACGTGGGTGAGAAACTTACATCGGTGAGAATTTCACATCGGTGAGAATTTCACATCGGTGAGAATTTCACATCGGTGAGAATTTTCACACCGGTTGTGATTAAACATTCCCAGTTCGTGTCTTATGTAACTTAGCATATCCGAACATAAAGGTTTAGTGAAAATATCAGCCAATTGATGTTTGGTGCCAATAAATTCAAGAGAAATATCACCTTTTTGATAGTGATCTCTTAGGAAATGGTGTCTTACATCTCTGTGTTTGGTTCTAGAGTGAGATACAGGATTCTTAGAGATGTTTATTGCACTGGTGTTATCACAGTTGATTGAAACATGTTTAAAAACATATCCATAGTCCAAAAGAGTGTGTTTCATCCACAGAATTTGTGCACAGCAACTACCAGCAGCTATATATTCTGCTTCGGTAGTAGATAATGCAACTGAGTTCTGTTTCTTACTACACCAAGAAACTAAGGATTTTCCAAGAAAATGACATGTTCCTGATGTGCTTTTTCTATCTAACTTACAACCAGCAAAGTCAGCATCTGAATAACTCATTAACTCAAAGGATTTTCCTTTTGGGTAAAACAAACCTAAGTTAACCGTGTGTTTGAGATATTTAAAAATTCTTTTAACAGCAAGAAAATGAGATTATTTTGGATTAGCTTGAAATCTAGCACATATACACACACTAAACATAATATCAGGTCGACTAGCAGTAAGATAAAGTAAATTACCAATCATACCTCTGTAATTTGTTTGATCAACCGGTTTCCTAGTTTCATCTGCATCCAATTTACAGGTAGTACTCATAGGAGTTTCACTTTCCTTGATACTATCCAGACCAAAACGTTTTAAAAGATCCTTTGTATATTTACTTTGATTCAAAATAATACCATTTTCATTTTGAAATACTTGAAATCCAAGAAAGTACTTAAGTTCTCCCATTAAGCTCATTTCAAATTCATTTTTCATACTTTTTGAAAAATCAGTACATAAAGAGTGTTTAGAAGATCCAAAAATAATATCATCAACATATATTTGTACAACTAAAACATCTTTAGAAATTCTTTTAATGAAAAGAGTTGGATCAGCAATCCCTTTAGTAAAATCTTTTGAAATAAGGAAATTGCTAAGTCTATCATACCAAGCTCTTGGAGCTTGTTTTAAACCATACAAAGCTTTAGAAAGTTTAAAAACATGATTTGGAAAATGGGGGTTAGTAAATCCAGGTGGTTGTTCTACAAAAATATCTTCAATTATAAAACCATTTAGAAATGCACTTTTCACTTCTATTTGATATAACTTGAAATCCAGATGTGCAGCATATGCAAGTAAGATCCTAATGGCTTCTAGTCTAGCTACAGGTGCAAAAGTTTCCTCATAGTCTATGCCTTCTTCTTGACTATATCCTTGTGCAACTAGTCTAGCTTTGTTTCTAACTATATTTCCAGATTCATCTACTTTATTTCTAAAAACCCATTTTGTGCCTATTGTCAAAGTGTCCTTAGGTCTGTCTACTAATTCCCAGACATTGTTTCTTTCAAACTGATTTAATTCTTCCTGCATAGCTATTACCCAGAATTCGTCATTGATAGCATCATTGATATTTTTGGGTTCTAGATGTGAAAGAAAACTTGATGTTCAACCTGGTTTCTTATAGAAGCTCTAGTTTGTGTTCCTCTATCAAGATTACCAACAACAGCTTCTAAAGGATTATTCTTTAGAATCCTCGTTGATCTGGTAAAGGTTGGACTAGAAATTTCAGGTTCATCTATAGGTTCCGCTTCAACAGAAGTAGATTCTGGAAAAAGTACAGAACTGGATGTTTTGATAACAGGTTCTTTAGATTTATCATTGATGTCCAGAACAGACAAATCATCTTCAAGATTCTCAAGAGAGGTTTTAGGCTCATGTGGATCAGTTTCATCAAACGTGATGTGAACACATTCTTCCACACATTTGGTTTTCTTATTGAATACTCTATAGGCTTTACTTGAAATAGAGTAACCCAGAAAAATTCCTTCATCACTTTTGGAAGTAAACTTATCCAGATTATCTTTAGTATTCAGAATAAATACTTTGCAACCAAAGACTTTAAAGTAATTAACCTTAGTCTTTCTATTGTTTCACAATTCATAAGGGGTTTTCATAAGAACAGGTCTAATTAAGACTCTATTAATGACATAACAAGCTGTATTTACAGCTTCAGCCCAAAAATAAATAGGCAGATCATATTCATTGAGCATGGTTCTAACAATTTCTTGAAGGGTTCGGTTTCTTCTCTCTACTACACCATTTTGTTGGGGTGTTCTAGGGGCAGAAAAATTATGAGTATAGCCATTGTGTGAGCAATAAGATTCAAAATCTTGATTTTCAAACTCACGACCATGATCACTTCTCAGGGTCTTAATCTTAAGTCCACTAAGGTTCTCTACAGACTTGGAGTATTTGATAAAGTAAGAACAAGCTTCACTTTTGTGAGCTAGAAAATATACCCAAGTATATCTAGAAAAGTCATCTACAAGAACATAAACATAGTGCTTCCCATTTAAACTAGAAACTCTTGATGGTCCAAACAAATCCTTGTGAATCAATTCAAGTGGTCGAGAAGTCGAAACTTCTTTCTTTGATTTAAAAGAAACTTTGTGTTGTTTTCCCTTTTGACAGGGGTTACACACTCTATCATTTGGGAATTCTAATTTAGGTAGGTCTCTAACTAGGTTTTTCCTAGAAAGTTTTCTAAGTGAGTGAATGTTGCAATTTCCTAATCTTCTGTGCCATAGCCAAGATTCTTTATGAAAATCATTCAAACAAGTAATATTCTATTTAGCTAAAGAATTCAGATTAACAGCATAAACATTTTCATTTATAACATTCTTAGAATTAAAAACTTTGCAAGAATCATTTTCAAATTTAACATGAAAACCATCATCACATAACTGAGAAATACTTAATAAATTGTATTTAAGGCCATCAACAAATAAAACTTTATAAATCAGGATTGAATCAGTGTTACCAATATGGCCTAGGCCGATGATTTTTCCTTTAGAATTATCACCAAAGGTGACAAAGCCTCCATCAACTTCTATTAAACTCTTGAAACAAGAGAAGTCTCCTGACATATGTATTGAACATCCACTGTCCAAATACCAGGTCTCTTTACAGGAGCTCTTCAAGCAAGTTCCCTACAAAACATATTTAGATGGGAGATGATTTTGGTACCCAGATTTTCTTGGGTCCAGACAGGTTAGCCAATAACACTTTAGGTACCCATATTTGTCTAATGGGTCTCATATAATTTGTAGAATTGACATGCTTTGAAAGATAAACTTTATTAGATCCATAGCTATGAATATAACTGGTTGAAGCATATGAAGTTCCAGAATTACCTTCATTCTGTCCAGAATTAGAAATAAATCTTGTTTTGGCAATTTTCCTTTGTCCAGGTTGGTATCCTATACCAGTAGTATATTTAGGTGCTACTTGCTTTCCTAGCATCTGTGTTAGTGTATTTTTTCCATTGGTGAACTTCTCTAAGTCTTTCTTGAGTTGCTCATTAGATAGTTTCAGTTCAGTATTCTCTTTTAACAGTTGAGCAGTTTTCTCTTGTTCAATAGTGAGTTCAGTTTTAATTGTAGTGGTGAGAGCATGCTGTTTCTTTAATGACTTGTATTTATCCTTAAGTTCATTACATGTCTCTTCCAGCATATCACATTATTCAAACAATTCATTTTTAGACATTGTTCCGGAATCAGAATCAGATTCTGCATTATCTCCAGAGTAATAATAATTTAAAGTAGGAGTTTCAGCAGTTACCTGAGAAGTGTTTGTCATAAAACACATGTTGGCTCGATTCCTTTCAGAGTCTGAAGATTCAGCTTCACTTGTGCTGTCTTCTGAAGCACTCCAAGTAGCCTTCATGGCTTTCTTAAACTTATTGTCCTTATATTAATATTTCTTTTTATACTTCAGCTTTGGACAGTCGCCTTTGATGTGTCCTTTTCTCTTGCACTCATAGCAGACAACATCATCTGATTTGTCATTCTTCTTCTAGTCCTTTTTCCATTTACCTTGGTGATCATAATTACCCTTATAGTTTGTTTTTCTGAAGAACTTCTTTTTCCTATAAAATTTCTTAAATCTTCTAGCAATGTGAGCCATCTCAGCATCACTGTCAGAATCACTTTCACTGTCTTCACAGCTTGAACTTTCAACTACGGCTTGAAGCTTTTCTTTGTCCTTATTCTTTGAAGTTGAGGATTTGAAAGCGACAGACATTCTTGCAGGTTCATTTTCTTCCTCCTTATTCACTTTGAGCTCTTCTTCATACATCATCAGCTTGCTAATCAGTTCCTTGACAGGTAGAGCTGCAATGTCACATGATTCTCTGATTGAGACAGATGTGCCTCTCCATCTATCAGGTAGACATCTCAAAATTCTCATAATTTGTTCCTTCGATGAGACATCCTTTCCTAGTGAGATCATTGTATTGACAATTTCATTGAACCTGAGATACATGTCAGAAATGGATTCGTCAGGCTTCATTTTAAAATTATCTTACATGATAGTATAAGTGTTCAATCTCATTTCCTTAACATTAGTTGTTCCTTCATGAGAAACAGCTAAGGTATCCCAAATTTCATATGCAGTTTTACATGCAGAAATTCTATTAAACTCTTCATCTCCTAGAGCACAGTACAAGGCATTCATAGCTTTACAGTTGTTATTGTAAGCAGTCTTTGTAGGTTCATCCCAAGTAGATCTTGCAGTAGTAGGAATTTTGTATTCTGATTCAATAGCATTCCAAATATCAAAACCTATGCTTTCTAGATGAATTTTCATTTTCAGTTTCCACTGAGCATAATTAGTTCCATTGAAGAAAGGTGGCCGGTTAGTAGAGGTTCTGTTAGATTCTCAAGGGATTGATTAATTCCCAGTTAATCAACACAGGAGTGTGTGATTATCTTTTGAAACTAACTTACTAATCTACACTTAACATAAACACTTGCTAATTTAATTATCAAAGTAACTTTAAAACAGTATTAGTTTTAAAGTGATTAGCAGCAGAATAAAACTTTGAAAGAGATGGCACAACAATGTAACCAAGAGGTTCAGTCTCAAGCCGAGACTTAGTCCACTCACAAGTTTATATATAAAAATGATCCACACCCTGGATCGGGGTTCAGCAGTTTACAACTGTCCAGGTCCAAGACCTCTACCACTGTTCTTCGTGGGAAACAGTACAACAGCAACCAGCTGTCCTGGTCACACACGACCTCTACCACTATTCTTCGTGGGAAAGAAAGAATGGAAGAGTTTGGTAAGGATTTACAAATCCTTCAGTTTGAGTACAGGAGACAGTGTATGTGTTAGATACAGCAGATAACACACACTGCTCGAAATGAATGATAATAAATCACAGAACAAGAGATGTAGAGTTTTTGAGGAGGTTCTGGTGATTTCAGTGTAGCGCTGGACTCCTTTGGATTCGACTAGAAGTGAGTATGAGTCCTCTTCTCATTTCTGTTTGAGAAACAGAGTGTCGTATGCTCCAGGTTCACAGGCAGTAGAAAAGTAGTAGTTGAAGTTCTTGTATGCACAGAACACTTCTCGAGTATGCTTGATTGTCTATGAGCTTCTCTGTGTTCTTCTCGTTCTTGTGTTTTTGGTATATTGGATGCACCGCACTTTTCTGGTTCACTTCGTTGAAAGTGATATATCTCCTTGTGGGCAGCGTAGTCTTCCCGTATTTATCTCCCAACAGGGGACAGAAAAGATTTCTTTTCAGCAGGTACGAGGTACGGGTTCCTGACATCCGACAACCTTTATCAGGTATTTGACAAATCATTAAAATGTGCATGATATGACCGTTAGATAGGTTAAAAATAGGAAATAAAGAAATTAAAACAGTGAGTCGAGTGATCGGTAGGTAATCAGCATCGGTAGCTTGAACATCGGTAGCTTGAACATCGGTAGCTCGAACATCGGTAGCTCAAACATCGGTAGCTCTAACATCAGTAGCTCAATCATCGGTAGCTCGAACATCAGTAGCTCAATGTCATTAGTTTCTTTGACTCTATCGGTGGCTCTATGCGTCAGATGGTACATGCTTGTATCAGTGACTGCTTATCGGTAGCTCCATGCATCGGTAGGTACATGCATCGGTAGCTGCATGCGTCGGTAGCTGCATGCGTTGGTAGCTGTCTGTATCGGTAGCTTCGTCCATCGGTGACTCTTATTCCATCGGTAGCTATTTATACTTACACTGGTCGCTCTACATTTGTATCGGTGGCTGTCTTTAAGTCGGTATCTTACATTTATAAGTACATTGGTAGCTTTGAGTTAAGTCTATCGGTGACTCTGTGTTAAGTGTATCGGTGACTCTGTCTGTCGGTAGACTAAGTCTATCGGTAGACTGGGTACCGGTAGCTCTTTATCAGTAGCTATAGGCAGATTACTTATCTGTTTTATGCAGAACACATCCGATTGGGTTAGAATCAATTTATAACTTGTATGAACATGGATAAATGAGGATTAACATATTTCAAAGACTATTCTAAAGATAATTATTGGTTTGATCATAGATTTGAAAGAATTAAAGTATAGATCAATGATACTTAAAAATATCATAGAGAATGAAAGAATAATTGGGATTTTCAACACATATGAATACATGATTGAGATTATCAAAACAGGTGAGGTCAACACATTCTTACCTTAATTCTGTCGAAAAGGTTAAAAGGGACCTTGTTTGGAAAATGATAGAAAGATTACTTTATAAACATATTATAAAAACTCAAATAAGAGTTTAAATGAATTTAACCCATAGTCTGTCAAATATTAAAAATTATTTTAATTTTTTTAAGAAACATGGATATGGATGATAAGGAGATCCAAGTAGATAATTACGTATAAACAACCTCCGATAGTGAAGAGATTTGGAAATAAAACCTTACCTTGTAATTTTCCTTGGTAGATTGTAGGTTAACCTCCTATATAATGTTTAAATAATTTTTATTAAATTATTCAATAATAATAAACATTAATATGATATCACATATGACCTTTTAACATTGATTTTTTAGTAATGTCTTAGTATTATTATCGTTTCGGGTGTTAACATACTCATTTTCTTTTATATTTGTTGTTACATAAGCCATGCTTGTTATGGATAGGTTGTATATTATTCATATAAAAAATGATATCAAGTCCATAAAAATTATTTTTAATCATCAAATGAGAATTATAATTGAATGGATACGATGGGGAATGAATCTCATCGCGTTCATGGAGACAGTAGTCAGTACGTACGCACGAGCGACAATATCATTCTTTTGATATTGAAATAATATATAACTGGATGGTATATCATATATACGGAATCATTATAATGTTATATTTATTATTTACTTCAATTACATATCATTATCATCCCCATCCAAATAATAATGTTTTGAATAACAATTACACCATGACGTGGAGACGGTAATCTGTACGTATGCATGTATGGTGACATGTCATTCAAAGGATGGATAGAATACTGAATATGGTTGTATCATATTTATAATAACATCACAATATATAGAGGATACGGGAGTTATTATTTTATAATGTAAATAACAAATAAATACGAAGTGGAAGAAGAAATTAACTTCAAAGACGATGGTGAAAACATTACCTCTTCTTCGGGTTCTTCCTTTTGATTTGATCAAAAGGGCTCCTTAGGTTGGCCTTATGATCAAACTAAGGCCTCTATGTTAAAGTGAGGGAAGTTTAGAGGATATTGTTCAGGGGTTGGCCGAACCAAAAGGCGTTGATGGTATTAATTTGAGAGAAGGGGGAGTTCCCTTTTAGAAGATGGGTGATGGGAACCTTAGGAAAAACATAAAATATTATTTTATAATAAATTAATATTCGTTTTATAATGGCTCAAAAGTGACTTATTTCGAGGCTAAGGTGGGGATGGGTCGAACACCTTTCATCCATTAGATTTAAGATAGGTTTGGGTCACTATATTAACCTTATCATTAATATTTAACTTTCAGTTAAATAATTGGATATTTATCATGTCTCTTTTTATTTTTATATTATATGGTTAATAAACATACTATATACATCCAATAGAATACCAGGTGGTTCATTATTAATATATATATATAACCATATCTAAGTTAGTATTCCGAACCTTAGAATTTTAGGAATAGAATATAAATTAATAATATAATATTTGTTTTAAATAACCAATTATGTCAATTTGGACATTATTTGGTATTTTGTTTTTTCTAAATTTATAAAAACATTATTACTTCAAAAATAATTAATATAACCATATATAATATGTTATATTAATCTATAAAATTATTCTAATTTATAAAAAGTCTTAAATTATATTTATTTTGATATTTATAATATCAATTATTTTAATATTTCCTTAATTAGGTAATTACTGTATCACCATTGTGTCATAAATAAATTAAATTATATGATGACTAAAAATTATAAATAAAATATCATCATTTATTAAATCCTTTTATCTTTATAATTAATATTTATAGTCGAATTTATCTTATGTATAACTCTATATTAAAAAATGGTTTATTTATAAAACTTTAATTTTAACTCTTTTAACTCTTCTTTAAATGAAATAATAATAAATGTATTCATCAAATCCAAGTGGACCTAAAGGGTCATGTTTTATTCCTAAGGTTTTTTTGGTCTAATTATACCTATAAAATAAAATTAGGACATGTCTTAGGGTACTAATAATATCATTTTTACGCTTAATTACACAATTTACTTTTAACCGTGGTAAATAAAAGTAAAAAAGTAACTATTCACCAAAAATTATTTTTATCTTATTGAACCACATTTTTCATTCAGATATTAGCCATGTCTCGCAGATTTATGAAATTCCTATTACAAAAGCTGTAAAATTATGTTTTATGTGATTTTGTAAATTCTCCTAGGAGGTGGGTAAAAGACGGTGGAAAGTTCAATAAAATTTTTATATATCTAAAATTATTATAAACTGACTAAAATGAATTAAATTGAACATATATAGGTATTATGTATCTATTTTGACCTAAAATAAATTTAAATAAAATAAAAAAGTATTTAAATAAAAAATTGGTTATAAACTATAACTCAGTGTTTTTCACTATTCATCAAATATTGGATGTTTTCAAAAAATTACCAAAAATTCACCGTAAGATAATTTTGATATTCCGAATCCAAAAATGAAGTCTATTTTTAAAGATAAAATTTAAAAAAATTCAAATATTTGGTATTACTATTCATAACGACTAGTTTGATTGGTTGTGGTGTGTCTTAGAACTCGAAGTTGTGTACAACACATGCTACTGTATTATTCAAAGAGAAGCATACTGTGGAAGCATGGGGTATTACATAAAAATCATGTATCCCATTGATAACTATAGTACCTAATTTAGGGATATCAATGAATCCCCTAAGCTAATGATTCTCATCTTAGATGTTGAAGCATTGAGTTGGCCCATATGGTCCACTGAATTCATCATTCATGATGGGTCCTCCATCATATGTATAATCCCTAACCATATTTACATTGATTACATCATCACTTGGACATGAAGGTGATCTAGTGAGGTACATATATGGGATACCCATGCATAATCCCCAAATGTATTACATAGTGTTCCATATTTTATTTTTATCATATCATCCTTCTATTATACTAGAAGTGATCATGAGTTAGTCACTTTCATGGGATACTTATTAGATTTTATCTTTCAGATCTTGTACTCACATAGGTCGCCTACTATAATTAATACCTCTTTGAAGAATAAATGCATGTTTTTAAAAATCTATGGTTGGGAGAACATTATATAATCACAAATCTCATTAACATGAGTCTATACTCCTAATGTATCTCATCACTATTTTTTCAACTGTAAAATGGTTTGAGAAATATTTACCTATGTGTTGGCTATGTGAAAGCCCCATCATAATCTTCAATGGTAAATATTCATTTTGAGAAACTTTTTTTGGAATAAATTATTCTCAGTGATGTTATGACCAATGGGATACCAAAAAATAATAAAAAACTCATTCCTCATTGAGCCACATCTCATGTCTCAAATTTTTAAAAATTACATATTAAATGAAGGGTTTATAAGCTCATTTTTATACTAAGATAAGCCTTCCTTAAAGGTATATATTACTATAATAGCAACATTATATTTTTTTCTAATGTATATGCAGAACTCCATCATTTTTTCATCCCTTTGATTAAAATAAATATTAGCACACGATTTCAAACTAAGTTATATAACTTTCACATGACCTTAAACAATATAACTCAAACTATGTTTGATTTGA
The DNA here is from genome assembly GCA_963277665.1 of Viscum album. Taxonomy (NCBI): domain Eukaryota; kingdom Viridiplantae; phylum Streptophyta; class Magnoliopsida; order Santalales; family Viscaceae; genus Viscum; species Viscum album. The sequence goes on along the minus strand of OY728132.1, from coordinate 1,898,502,120 downwards.
GACCTATTAATATGTATATATAGGAATCATCCTTTATGTTCAATCCCAACATCAAAACTATACATTTTTTATGATTTATTTCAAGTGAAATCATTATAAAAGGGTGATATTTTCTAGGGTATTTCATCCTCATTATGTTATACTCCTTGTGAATGAACACTTTCATACGGGGATATATTAAAGTCTATAAAAACAAGAATGGGAAACTATTCAATAAGACCCATGCAAAAAATATCTAAGAATCATTCTATGTTATTCTTGAAACTCCTAGATGTACTACAACAAAAGGCCCCATATGATTTCATGTCACATGAAGAAAAACTATATGATATATTATATTATGTTAAACTGAAATATTTGGGTATTGATTTCCATCAAAAGGTGACATATGACCCAATTTTCCCGGACCTGATCCAGATTTCATAACACATACCACCTTACTAGATAGTGATAAACTCTAGATTTCCCATTTGTATAGATTTAAACCAAAGAATCATCCAATAAAAATAAATTTATAGAGATCATATAATATGTTCCTAGATGGTATTATTGATGTATTTTCTCAAATTTATAAATATTTTCAAATTAATGTATAACCTATGATAAATATAGATGTTGATTTCTATACTGGGTTTAATTATACACAATATTATTTCACTATGTCATTGTAAATATTAAAAAACTTAATTGAAATATATGTGATATATCATAGCCATATATATTTTTCACAAAAAGTAGATATTATCCTAACAATACATCCTTCTGACCAATGTGCATTCCTAGGTGTTATTGGAAAAGTTATACTGACTATCTACCATTGGAAAGGCTGGTCCAAAATGAAAAAACAATTCATAGTTGACAATTCATTAGAATTTATTGTATAAAACTAATGTACTATCTAGGAAGATAGGAGGTATTATGGTACTTCATACATGTTCACCACTTAATCCTTTTTTATGTATATTCATATTGTTCATAATTTTTATCATTTTGTGTGTGTGTTGAACATAGATTAGGCTTATCATCCGTCCCTCTAGCTAAAAGTGATCATTATATGTTCTCTATGAACTGTTCTATGGTATCAAATCATTTTTCATTAATTAATCATTTTATTTAATTTTTTAAAAGAATATTTTCATCATGATGAATTTGAATCCATGTCATAAAATACGACATATGAAATTATTTTGTAGCTTCATCATAGAGTAAGATGGTAATATATTATATGGTATTATGTATAAGGAACCAATGGATTTAAAATACACCACATGATATGTTATATGTTGTTATTAAATGTAATTAACCCCTCTATTTCAAAAAATAGAGCGTCAAAACATATTGATGATATCAGTTATACTATTAAAAATGTTTTAAGCATATGTTTTGTAATAAAAAACCATTTAAAATATGAAATGTTGTATCATTTAAAGAACATAAACTTAAGAATATCATTACATAACACACATGGTTTTTACATTTTTTCTATTTTAGCATCATAGTGTCCAAAATTATGATATATAAGAAGCCTATATTTTATAAAATGTGAATAAGTCGTAATTTTTTTTAATATTGAATTTATTTATTTTGGGAAAATATAATTATTTGGTTATAGGGTAATTTAAATTATACTATCCCTTGAGTAATGTATCCACATGTAGAAGGAATTGGGTTAGAACTTCCCACTAGCATATAGGATTGTAACCACTCTAAAAAGGTTGGGGTTTATTAAATATTTCTCTATGATTATGAATGTGTGATTTTAAAATTATCACATAAATATAGACAATTACACAATTATATTGTTTACCATACTCTTGAGATGCATTTTGATATATATGAAAATGTTTGGATTCTGTATTATTGAGTAATAAAAAATGGTGGGTCATATAATGAGTTTCACATTAATATGATGCAAAGATATTAATTTATTAGATGGAATAGGGAATACAAAACATAATTATTTTATGTATGTATACAAAATGGATGAAAACATAATATAATGAATCTTTAATATGATTAAATAGTTGTATATTTAATATTAAAATGACTTATATTAAATTAGTAAACAATTTAATGTAAAACCATTTAAATTCTTCGTGGATATTCATTACAATGTATAAAAATTTGAATATATTGATCATTGAATAAATTAGTTTTTCCCATAGTAGGGTTCCCAAGTATTGTATTTTATATGGAATGGTGGAGATGGATAAAAAAAATAATTAAGAATCCAAATTCTTTTGAATGGTTTGGGTTCCGAATAGCTTGGAAATCCCAAGTGATTAGATAACAGATTAAGAAAGTTGATTTTATGAACATAATATGGATTTTGGAATGTTTTTCTACTAAGAAATCTAGGACTCAAAAATAATATTATGTTGATGGTACCCCACCTAAAAACTATGTGGTTAGAGTAACACCAAAGCTGACTCATTACATAGTGAATTATGGAATGTGTTCCTATAATGACCCAATATAAACATGACCATGATTTACATTGTTTACATGATATAAAAATTTCATTTCTTAATTAGAAATTATAAAATCATATGTAATGGAAGTTTTAGTTTCTTTGGAGACAATTAATATAATAATATTATTTTATAATGCTTATAATAATTTGTTTTTAAGTAATCCAAACTAAACCTTAATCTAAACATTTTAGTAGTATAAATATTCTATATATTTAAGGCAATGAATATATAATTAAAGGGTGATATAAAAGGCACAATAAGGGGTGAACAAACATTTCATAAAGGATGTTTTTTTAATAATAATAAAAAAACATGAGAGTAATAAAAATAACATATCCTGATCTGTAATGATCAGAAAACATAAGTGATATTAGACAGGAATTTCGAAAGAAATTAAGGCCACAAAAAATCAATAAGGAATAATAATAAATATAACTTATTATAAAAGAGTTTAACATAAACCGTGATTCATGATATAATAAGATTAGAAAAGCATATCAACAATCAATTATTGTGTAAACATTTGAACATGGAAACCTTTTTTTCGTAGTCACGCACTTGTGACCATGATTATGAGAAATCTTAATTGTATCCCCATATACATAACCAGTTTGGGTGACACACTTTCTCCCATTCCTTTAAACAAATAATATTTTCCCATTTATACATATCTCATGATATTTGACCATGAGAAAATTAAATTAGAGTGAGATATAGGACTCCATTCATAATCATACAGAATGGGGAGTTCTACATGAAAATAAATAAATTATCACATCACTAATAACACATTGATATTAAATGGGTTTAATAAACCCTTTAAAAGAATATAATTCAATTTTCCTAAGTCTCCAATGAAAATAAGAATTGGATTTGAAAAAAATAAAATGAAAATAATTCACAATTCATAGCATTAAAAACATATTTAAATGAAAATGGGATTGGAAAAACATCAAAATGAAATTCATTCACCATTCATTGAATAAAGAACTCATAAATATAAAAACTAGGTTTTATAACATTTCCAAGTACCATCAAAAATTACATGAATTAAATTTATTAACATCAAAAAAATGATTACCAAAAAATAATCAAGTATTATAAAATTTTTCGTTGAATCCTAAATGATAATTCAACTGAAGACAGTTATCAATGAATATATAGAAGAAAATGAAAACCAAATCACAAATCAGTGTATTGAAAAACATTTTTTAATAATTAATATAAATGCCATTGTCAATGGTCACTTTTTAAATGGTATCCATTGTTTTAATAAAACAAGGGAAAATAAAACACTCCATTAATATTTATTTTATTAAAAAAATTTGCATAGATATATAAGAGATTATGTTAGCTTAAATTAGAAATCAATGACTGTAGTTAGCATAAGGGTTATAAATTCAAGATTAATTCATAGAACTCAAAGAAAGATGTTTGAGATACCAAATAATTTACCTTGACTCTTGATTTCAACATAAGTTATTAAAAATCCATTATAAAAAAATAATTATCTTAATATAATATTTCATTAAGTTATCTATATACATTCTATTTTATAATGTTTATTTATACATACTCTATATGTTTTAGTAACTTAGTTCGTTTATATTATATATTTTGGTTGTGAGTATTCTTGAGTGCTTTGACATAGTTCTACTGCAATTGTGTTTTTATTGATTGTTTTTTAAAATGTTATCATTAATATATGATAAAATTTATTAAAATTTTTAATTATTTATAATGTTATTATTCCATTCTCTGGTATTTTTTTGTTACTATTATTAAAGATGAAATAATGTTTAGTTTATTTTTAGTGATTTTTTATCTTATTGGTATTAATTTATTAATAAATTAATTTAATATTAACATTAACAATTAAAAAATAAGTTTTTACCTTATCAATATATTATATTATTAGTAATTATATTCTCAAATTCATCAATTGTATTATTGCATATAATTATTTATGAAGGTGGATGGACTGACATAAACATGAACAGACCAAATTATTGGATGTTTATAATTAAAATGTAGTTAATTTTGAATATAAAAATTATAATAGAAGTATAATTATATTAACTATATAAATTTAATGTTTTTTCTATATTTAAAAGATTTTAATAAATACAAATGAAACCTTATAAATCATCATGATAAATAACAAGGATGGTATCATTGAAAAATATCCCTTTTAATGATTACAGAATATTAAAATATGTCATCCTAGAGGGAATATTGTTTTTAAATAGAAATTAAAACGTTAATAGTGGAAAATATCCTTTCAACTTCAAAATCCATTATTTTAAATATAAAATAATACAAAATATTATACAATTTTTTTTTGAGAATTAACATGGAAATTTGTAATTAAATATTCAAATAAATAAATATTTAGAAAAAAAATTATTTGGTCATGTTGTTAATGTTGAAACAAAGATTTCATTTAAATTTTTGGTAAAAAGTCAAATGCACCTCATTCAAAAAAAAAAAAGATTAATTTTTAATAATTTTTAAAAAATTAATAAAAATTTAAAAATATATTAAAATAAACATTTTATAATATTAATATCATTACGTAAAGGTTTTTATAAATTATTGACATGGATGAGAAAGGATTTCCAACCAAAGAGAGAAATAATGCCAAATATCCATAAAATTTTTTATTTAGAATATTGAGTACATGAACAGAGTAAAATGAAAAGAAAATTGTTTTAATAGAAATAAAAATTTTATAATAAAATAAATGATTATATTTATAGTTATATCATAAAATTTCATCATTATAAGCATAATGAAAACCAATATTGATATATAATGGGATTACGATATATAACTGTTATCGATTTGGTAAAATTTATATAATATTACCCATGAAAGAAATAATTATATAAAACATTAAATTTAATTAATATAAATAATTTCATTATATACCATGTTAATGGGGCTTTCTATAATCCTCAAAATAGAATATAGTTCTATAGCATAACTTTATTACTAAAGAAGAATATTTGAGATAAAAATCTATCACATCAACTCTGTCATCATTCATACATGTTTGATCATCCTATATAATAAATATAAATTAAATAAAAATAAATTTTAGAACCATATATCATATCATATATTATTTACTTACAACCTTTTACCACCCTTTATTGATAAATATTTATTAAAATCACTCTTTTGGATGTTTATTTCTTTGTTTTTAATTGATGTTTTTGGTTGGTAGTTATAGTAATTGTATATTTATTAAGGATAATACATATATAAAATTATAACAATGATATTAATATCATATAAATTCTTTTAAAAAATATTTAGATTCATTCATAAAATTTATATATAATAAAATTAATTACATCATTTCAGGAGATGATAGGCTGCACGTACATATGAACATTGTTTCTATTTTTGAAAAGGATAGAATAAAAGAATGTTATATAATAAATGAAATTTATAGATTCATTTTTATAAAATATATAATATATATTATTTAATATATCATTATTAAAATCCATGTTTAAAAAATTAATAATATGTCACATCATTTCGTAGTTGTGGTAGTCCACAACTACGTACAAGAAAATTTATCATTATTCCAAAAATTGAAATGTGTGAATATAAATGATATTTTTAATTAAATATGTATAATAATTTCATAAATATAATATATATACTTTAAATCCATCATTATATCAAACTATGAGAAACAGTGATGGAAAACAAATTGTAATGTCCCGGCTTCAGGTGCCGCCCAGAGGTGCCCCGTACCATGTTGGTCATATGGCCTCAATAACATTTTCCCAAATTCCATAGGATACTGACTATTAGTGAGGGCCTTGGGTGTGATTATGAGGACACTATTCCCTCATTGGTATAGTAATGTAGTGGAATGAAACAGATAACAATAGCAGAAGCAGAAATAATACCATACAAAATTAATCAATAGAAGATTAAAACAAAATGAACAACTGGAGCACATATATAAATGATTCATATTACAAATGTCTAGGAATCCAGAAAAAAAATTTACAATTCTCAAATACATTAGTAAACCAAAATACAAAGTTAATCACTTAAACAACTCCAAAAACATCACATGACTCAATGTGGTCCCATGCTCTTTATCTCCACAGTAGTCAAGTACCTGAAGTAGAAGGGTGATTTCTCTTATCTATACTAGCAACAATATATTCTGGTTGAGCCCAAAAAATTGACCCAGACATGGTTTATGATGAATATGAGTAGGAAAACACCCAAATATCTGAGCCTAATAGTTAGTGAATACATATGGAAGGCAATAATAAAAAGGAATAAATAAACAAGGAATTACTTAAAACTAAAGAGTCTTACTGTTTCAATTACATTCATTTACATTCTTTAATTGTTAAACCAAATTAAAGCAATAAACCCTATGGGATGTTATCACATCCTATCACCTCTGGTTCAACCAATCAAACACAGGAAAACATCTTGGAAGTAATCACAGTCTAACTCCTCTGGTTCAGCTTTAAGAAAGAATCTCTGGGGAAGCACTCACTATCAATTCACATTGTGGTCTCATATCGGTAACTATAGACACACTGAGGAAGCACTAAACATAAAATTCTCTTTATGTTCTTACAATGTTTAACTAAAGACAATATATAGGAGAACAAAGTTCCCTCCCTATGGTCTCGCAACGGAAAAGTAACTAGACGCTCCGAAGAAGCCCTCAATGTTAATTCTTCATATGGTCTACTACTTCTGGTTCCAACAGCCATGTGTAAGTCAATCGTACAAAACGATATTCAATATCCAAATTTAAAATTATGAACTAATTGGCTAAAAACATTAAATAACTACTTTTCTAAACATCCAAAAGCAAAACATCATCAGATAAAATCACTCTTTCGTAACAACACTGGGCATGGGAAAAAAAGCCTAACTGGAAAAGCTAAACCAAACAGTAAAGAAAAAATCCAACATGGGCAATGCATCCAGAAGATGGAAATTAACTCTATTCACAATCGAACAACATCTACTCAGGATGCTGAGGAATAACATGCCTTAAAAGGGCTAAAATTCATAAACACACATTACCCCGTTCAAGGGTATTGGGAACTTTGGATCATAATAATCAATGAAAACTATGTAAAAGCCCAAACCACCTACCTTGGGATTGAACAATTGATATAATCCTGCATCAGCACTTGAATAGTCCTAGAATGACATAGATCTAAAAAAAATTAAATAACATTAAAACAAGGATATCTCATGGAAGGAGAGAAATCAGGAAACAAGGTTCTCAAAGAAGGGAGAACTCACCGTGGTGATTCCAAAACAATCGATGATGGGTGAATCATAAAATGTATGATTGATCAAGGGATCTGATAAGAATTGCACTCCATGGTCTATCCTGGATGAGAAAAATCCAAAAGAAGAGTTTTTTATGAATTAGAGGAAACCCCGGTTTGATTTAATAATTAAAAAAGAGAAGTATATATTGTGTCTTTTAAAAGTACACGATGTGTATATGCCTTTACCAGGCCCCGCATTAGGAGTTCTCTAAGTCACCCCACACATCCATGTACTCTCGCATTACATGAAAAATACATGATCACTAATGGAAACTATGTACATGGTGTGTACTCTTAAGTACACGGCGTGTACTCTTAATTACACGACATGTACACCAAAATTTCACATATTCTACTCTTTATTTTAAAAACACCATAAAAGATAACTCATATCCGAAAAGAAGGTCTAGGTTCATAAAAACATCCCACCTTAATTAAATTCCTCCCTAAATTTCAATAGAAAGGCATCATAGATGAAGAATCCTTGAACAAATCCTACCACTATGATCGTACATCATCCTAACACACCCACGTCTCATCACGTACTCGCTCGTGCTACTATAGCACTCGTTCTAGAGGAATAGATCAGCCACAATGAACCTTTTCACTACAATCAACAATCTGGATAGGATGCTCATCAAAAAATGAATATACCTCTAGCTCAAACTCCTCAGGTTAAAAACATGAGATTGGTCATAGAAGTAACACTATAACTATGAAATGTGGATTACATCGTGCATATCTCAATACCTATGTGGTACTAGAAACCAATAGGAAACGATCCCGACTCTATCTAAAACCTCGAATGGTCTATCATATCTAGACGAAAGATTTACCAATTTACTAATCCTCATGGGTACCAACCTCGGCGTGACACATAGAAAACTCTAATCTCCAACCTCAAACTCTAGAGGTCATCTTCATCTATCAGCCTGAGACTGCTATCTTTACTGTTCAACATCCATTCTCTTCCGAATCAACTCCACATTCCCGATGCTTGAATCTTGTCCTCTAAAACTTGTATCATACACTCATAATGGACATCTATCATGGGATGAAAAGTTGTACTAAAAAATAACTGTGTACCCAAAGCCCTCTGTAGTCTCTTTCAAAAATGAGAAGAAAAACAGGTGTCCCCGCATGAAACAATGGAGTGTGGAACCCCATATAAGTGCACAATCTCCCAAATGTATAGCTTTTCTAGCTCATTAAAATGGAAATTCCCCTTGATTTGAATGAAATGAGAAACCTTAGAGAGTCTTTCAATGACAACCCACACTGTGTCATTACCTCAAGGTGACCTCAGTAAACAAATCACAAAGTCCATCGTGACATCATTCAACTTCCACTCAAGAATGGGTAACTGCTGCAAAAGTCCTACTAGTCGCTGATGCTCTGACTTCACCTACTAATAGGTGGAAAACCTAATCAAAAAACAAGAGGCATATCTCTTCATACCTGGCCACCATTACTAAAAGTGCAGTTCTCGATTCATCTGGGTGACACCAGGATGAACTTCCCAAAACGAGCAATAACAATCCCACATCAACTCCTCACATATGTCTGTTGACAACCATATGCATCCCTAAAAACATAGGATCTCATCCTCTCATATAGTCCATCCATGAATAGGGTCCTCTACTAACGCTCTCTCTTGTAGGACTAGGCCTTCAGTATCTGATAACTGCCTCATTTTCACTTGATTGATTATAGTAGAGATAACAACCACAAAAGAAATAAACTCTTACCCTGTCTATCATACACATCAAAATTCATCCCAAAGAACATAATCATAAGCTACCACCCACTACTAGCCTCTTGAACTTCGTGTTTCTATGTCCTCCTACCCAGCACAGCAGCCACGGCATTGTCTTTCCTATGCGTGTAGGAAATCTCAATGTCAAAGGACTGAATGTACTCAACCCACCTTCACTTTCTCAGATTTAGATCACACAGTGTAAGGATATATTTCATAATTATGTGATATGTGAAAACCAAAATATGTATTCTTAGATGATAATGTATCCAACAATATAAACCATGAACAACTGTAGGAAGCATGAGATCATTTGTCAGGTAATTTCTCTCATTTATCCTCTACAACCAAGATCTGTTCGCAACGACTCATTCCCCTTGCATAATCATTGATCCCATCCAGACACCTAATGAATCATAGTATATAGTATAGCTCTGGACTGGCTCTAAAAAAACTAGTATTGGTGCTGAAGTCAACCTCCCTTACAACTCCTGAAAGGATGACTCACAATAATATGTCCATAAGTACTTCTCACACTTCTTAGTGAGGCCCGTTAGTGGTGAAAGCCCTATAAAACACCATAACTCAATTATTTTATCTAGATACTTCCAAGAAACAACTTCTCTCACTTTCCATCTGTGTAATGATACTCCTATCTCTGAGGAAACAATACTCAAGAAGTGAATTTGCTCCATCCAAATGCTGCATTTTGGGATCTTAGCATATAACTGATGCTCTCTCAGTGTAATCAAAACGATATCAAGTTGTGTGGAGTGGTTGTGTCGAGGGTGAGAGTACACCAATATATCATCCATGAAGACTACCATGAAATAATCCATGTATGGATGGAACAGATGATTCATCATTGACAGGAAAACTGCAGGCGTATTTGGGAGACTGAACAACATGACCACATACTCATAAAGACCATACCTATTCCGAAAGGCTGTATGAGGTATATAAAATGGTTAAACATGCAACTGATGGTATCCTAATCTCAATTCAATCTTCCAGAACTCCTTGGATCCTCGAATATGTTCAAAGTGATCATCAATCATCGGAAAGGGATATTGGTTCTTGACCGTCAACTGATTTTTCATCCAATAATCCACACAATGTCTGAGGGAACTGTCTGCCTTCTTCGCAATCATAACAGGAGAACCCCAAGGAGAACTAATAGGTCGGATGAATCTTGTAACACCCCGCCCCTACCTCATTGGATTGAGGAGGTGGTGAGGGATACTTGTCCTTAAGCGACATTCCCAATATGCCAAAGGTTGGCAATAAATTCTGAGGGCTTCAAGATCATGTTGGGGAATGATTTTCCCTTAAGACAACACCAACCCAACCATACACTAACATCCACTATGTGATGCATGTCAAATAAATTTCCAAACCATGCATTCCCAAAAGACAACTAAGTTGTTCCACAACACAACTCAAAATTAATACAGTCTGACATGCCCAAAAAACGTCAAAGTACACTGCGGAAACTAACCAACCAAAAACCACCAGCCATGACACCACCACATCTCCACACCAATCTCCAGGCTCCAAGCTCCACCAAGGGATAACAAAGATCCACTAAAGGAGGGTGATGCCTTACCTTTTCCCATGTCACAATACACAACATCGGAAAATCCACCAACGTGACAAAGCATAGGGTGAGTTCTAAAACTCAGTAGGTTTTCCCCAAGTGACTTACCTACACACGCCACTAGGATAAAACTGTTAGCACATTTATATAAAACAGTTTAAATAAAATAAATCACAAGTGAAACCATTTTAATAAGCCAAACATTCCCTTACCAAGCCATCACACCCAAACAATGAAACAAAGGGAAAGTCAAAAAAACATGCCACAAGCCATCTCATCATTTACACACTAGCACCACAATTCCATCTTGCAAAGAAATTCACAAAAACACAACCAAACAACAAAACGGTTGAGCTTCCATCCAACCCGTTCACCCATTCACAACTAGTAGCTCTTCCATCCACTTATACTTTGATGGTGTCCCATCCATCCACTATCCATCACCTTTTTATTGTGGTACTTCTTGCCACTTCCACATAAAATACCAAACAAACCAAACCAAGCATATAACCCACTATGGTTACAACATCATCCAGTCAACCAAGTTCCCTTTCATATCAATCCATTTCAATAAATTATCAATTTACTGAAAACCATTTTCCATGCCAAACAACATTTCAATAAAACAACCCTTTTATTGAAGACCCTTTTCATCAATCATCTTCCCAAATCAATCTCATCAAACCATTTTTAAATCACCATTTTAAAATTCACAAGAAAATCATTTCACCATAAAACCGTCTTTTTCCAAAAAATCCCCAAAACCTCAACCAAGGGATTTCCTAACAATTTATCATAATAATTCACAACTTATTAAAAGTAAAAAAAATTAAATACAACCAAAACCATTAGATCTATCTATATGGAGTCAAGAGAGATACACCTACCTTTAGGGTTTCCCAGAAAACGACCCACAAACCACCGCACCTACAATCCAGCGAACGCACCACTGAAACCTCTATAGATCACCTTCCCTAACAAACAAAATCCTTAAAATTAACATCCAAGGAAACCCCAACCCTAGATATACACATAAAAAGTGTAGATCTAGAAAACCAAGAATGGGAGGGATGTAGATCTAGAGGAAAACCCAAGGAAACCAAGAGGAGAGACTTACCTAGGAGAAACCACATTGAATTCACATTGAAACCCCATCAAAATCCTTCCAAACTGAGTAGGAAAGCACCCCTAAACCCTAAGAACCCAAAATCCCTAGTGAGGCTTCAGTGTGAGGAGAGTTGTAGTGGAATGAGGCAATCCCGAGTGGTCCTGGAACTTATAACCCTGTCTTTATGTTGCCAATGGTTAGCCCGCATGGTTTGGAAAACCGTGCGCAAACCTTACCTACGTCACTGCCTCGAGAGCCATGGTTTGCATGGTTTCCTCGCACAGTTTGGAAAATCGCGCATAGGCCCTACGAGGCCTACTGTCTCGAGAACAAGGGTTCATACGGTTTCTTAGGGAACCCGCATGGTTTCCACTAACTGTGCTCAAACTGTGCACCCCTTTAAAGCCCTCCAAAATCTTCCAAAACCATGGCAAACTCTCCCAACATTTTCCCAACTCATCCCATGAACATTAGAAACAAAAAGATGCATAAAAAGGACACATACCTCAAACTAGGGGTGCTACATTCTCCACACCATTAGACATTCATTCCTCCGAAAGTAGTGAAAATGTCCTTTTCCAAAAGAGCTCGGGCCACTGCTCGACCATCTCTTTCTCCCCGTCCCATGTCTCCTCTTGAATCTGACCATGTTTCCACAAAACACGAACTAAACCAATGCTTTTACCACACAATAATATATCTTTCCTATCAACAACCCGCACTGGCATGTGCACTAATGAACCATCTAGTTCTATATCAACATGATCCCATCGAATCCCATGGTCACGATCCGGCTGATACTTATTCCACTACGAGACATGAAACTCATTTTGTACCACACAAAACCGTGGTGGAAAAGACAAATGATAAGCCACCTCATCAACCCACTCAAGAACCTAAAAAGGTGAAATGTACCTTTGAGATAGCTTTCCCTACTTCCCAAACTGACGATGTCCCAACCTAGGGGAGATCCTCAAGAACACATGATCACTCACCTAGAACAAAAATGGTCATCAAAGATGATCTGCATATGATTTATGATGACATTGAGTCGTCTCCATTCTCTTCCTAATCAACTTGATCATCTCCATAGTCTCCTGGACAAGACTCGGTCCAACCATCGAGGACTCACCCGTTTCCACACAACATAGTGGAGAACGACACGACCACACCTACAATGATTTAAATAGAGCCGTCTGTGTGGATGCCTGATGACTTTTATTGTACAAGAACTCATCCAATGAAAATTGATCCTCCCATGAGCCACCAAAGTCCATGACACAAGCCCGCAACATATCCTCCAGGGTTTGTATCGTCCTCTCGGATTGACCATCCATCTGAGGGTGATACGTTGTACTCATCGTCAACTGTGTTCCGAGGGATTGATATAAGGTTTTACAGAAACAAGATGGAAACCTCGGATCTCTATCTAATATAATCAAAACTGGAACACCATGCCTCTTTTCCACCTCCAGGATATAGATTTTGGACAGATCCTCCACCGTTTGAGATTCACGAATCCGGATGAAATGAGCCGACTTTGTTAGAAGATCCACTATCACCTATATGGTATCGTCATTCATGACCGTTATTGGGAGACCTGTAACAAAATCCATCGCTATCTTCTCCCACTTCCAAATAAGGATTGGTAAAGACTGCGAAATTCCTACTGTCCTATGATGTTCTGCCTTGACCTGCTGACAAATCAAGCATCTCAAAACAAAATCAGCAACACTTCATTTCATACCAGTCCACCAGAACTACACCTTCATCACATTATACATTTTCTAAATTCCAGGATGAACAACCCACCTAGAATGATGATACACCCTAAGAAAATCCTCCTGACAAGAAACTAGTACGACCATCTGATTCTGAAAACACAAAAATGAATCTTTATTCAGTTGCCAACCCTCAATGGTCTCCCCACCATTGAGTCTCGACCACACAGTCACAAACTCGGAATCAGATATTTGTGCCTCTCTAACCAGGCCAACCAAGTCTAGAATCAACAAAAGAGGAAAGAATACCGCTCTATCACCTTGGTCCTCACATTCATACAACATATCAGTTATAACCAACATCAACTACCATTGGTCTGATGCCTGTTTCACCACCCGAGCATATGATTTTCTACTTACTGCATCTACCACTGAATTTTCCTTACTCTGTGTGTAAATCAAGTCAAAATCAAACATCTGGAGATATTCTATCCATCTTATTTTCCTTAAGTTCAAATCCCTTTGCGAGAAAATGTGTTTCAAGCTCATATGATCTGTATATATCGTGAATTTCTCACCTAAGAGATAATGGTGCCACACTTTCAATGCATGGACCACTGCTTCCAACTCCAAATCATGAGTTGGGTAGTTCTTCTCATGCACTCTCAACTATCGTGATCCATATGCAACCACATGATTTCATTTCACGAGAACACACCCCAACCATGATCTTGATGCATCTCAATACACCACGTACCCTTTTCCTGATTCTGGAAAAACCTAGATTAGTGCTGATGTAACATGACCCTTTAGTTCTTTGAAACAATGCTGACATTGTTCATTCCATTGGAATGGAACAATCTTTCTTGTCAAAGCTGTCATTAGTGAAGCCAAACGTGAAAAATCACAAACAAAACACCGATAATACCCAGCTTGACCAACAAAACACTATATCTCAAACACATTATTTGGTGGTTTCGATGAGATAACAGCCTCTATCTTTTATGGTTCCACTGAAACACCCATTTTAGAAATCACATGGCCAAGAAAACAAACTTCCTGTATCCAAAACTCACACTTTGAGAATTTGGCATACAACCGATAATCCCTCAAGATCCCCAACACTGTATCCAAGTACTTATCATGCTCCACCCTTGTCTTTGAATTCACCGGAATATCATCGAAAACACCACCACAAATGAATCCAAATATCACTGAAATATCCAATTCATCAATGCCATAAACACCGCTGGTGCATTCATTAGACCAAAGGGTATAACCAAATATTCATAATAGCCATATCTACTTCTGAAAGCTATTTTAGAAATATCCTCCTTCCACACATGCAATTGATGATATCCCAACCTCAGTTCAATCTTGGAGAACCATTGGGCTCCCCTCAACTAGTAAAAAAAATCATTAATTCGTGGATGTGGATATCAATTCTTTAATGTAATTTGGTTATGTCTACATTAATCAACACATATCCTCAAGGTTCCATCTGCCATTTTCACAAACAACACTGAAACTGCCCACAGAGATGTGCTAGGCCGGATAAACCCTTTGTTTTCTAACTCTTCCAACTAGATTTTAAATTCTTGCAATTCAGCTGGTTCTATCCGATATGATAGAAGTGAGATAGGACTGGTCCCCATAAAGAGATCAATCGTAAACTCCAATTCTATTATGAGAGGTAACCCAGAGAATTCATCAAGAAAAACATCCATGAACTAATCCACCACTGCTAGAGGAGCACTTTGCTCAACACCCTCTACCAATTCCAACGACATCACTGCTAACTGATATGATAACGTACCCACTACCGGTTCCAACAAACCCATTTCACCCTGCCTTTCATAGAATAGACATTATTGACGCACACCACTACTGGTGCCAACAAACCCGTTTAACCATGGGTGTCGTGGAGATTTACCATAATAGTAGAATGACATCTTATTCATAGTCATTGTTGACGCACACCAAATGAGCATCATAAAATATTTAAGTGAATTAATACATTAAGGGTGATTATCATTTTCTCTACAAAACAAAGGAATATAATGGTGATTAAATAAAACATATCACATAAAATCTCACAAGAAAATGCGATTTCATGACCTTTATAAGTTCATGTGAATGTTTCCTACATGTTGTGTGATCTTCTAGAGATCACATAGATCCCATACTCCTCATTCAATCAAATGATTTCAAGACACTCATTGATCATGTGTAGACTACTACATGTGTTCTTTGAATTCACATGACCATTCATCTTTATGTCTCTTGAAAATCATCCAAAATAATTAAAATTTCAAAGGTAAAAAATATGCACAAGTTAGAGGCATTATGTGTTAATTAATGTTATTGAAATGGACTCATAGAGTCTATAATACCGCAATAATTCCTTAAGGACATGTCTACTATATCATGTATGATACTAATAGCAATTCACCTTAATCATATGAAGGGCATTGGACATGTTTTTTGATTATGTGCTTTCCCTTCAACTTCAGATTCATGCATAGGGGTTTACCATGAAAATGGCCGTACATAACCACAAAACCCATTATTGGTCTTGTGACTCATCATGTTAAAATAGAGTCAAATACATTGTCAATACTCACACAACATCACAAGATCCCCATCCCTTGTAATATGAATAGGGAAATAAAAAGTGAAAATAAGGAGTCTTCTTCAAGAGCGGGGATGCAGTGGACTTCATGTGAAAAGGGTTATATGCATTGGGTAATCAGCCTTGATTATGTGAGTCCATCGTTAAAAGTAAATAAGGTATAAAATACCACTTAGAAATGGTAGACTAATCCTAGAAAGGAACCTTGAAAAAACCATGATCTCACAAGATCCATCAAGATGTATCCATGATCCTCTGAAATACCTCTTGAAAAGCTACATTCACCTTATGGTGGACCTAAGAAAAGACTTCTTTAATCATGACAAGGACCTACCATATGCATCTTGATTTCATGAAGACCCCAAAACATGATAGTCTAGGCATGTAGAAGCTCATTTACAAGCCCAAATTGTCAATAAGAATATATTTGATCCGAATAGGTAAAATAAAAGTTGAAAATTTGGAACCTTCTGATAGTCACTTTCATCAGGTTGCTACATAGAGGACCCCTGGAAAGATCATCTGAAACAGATAACACTGAATCCCTCCACTAAATCCATAAAAAATAATTGAGATATTATCCAGGAATGATGTAATATGGATATGTTTGGGAGGCCGATAGGGGAATTAATATCAGGGACTTATCTGGGATTTCACATAGGAATTTCCTTATCTGGTGGAGATCGATGATGTGAATTATATGAAATTTTAGAATCCCTAATCCTTCATGGGATATTATTGATGTCTGAAACAGTCTACAAAAATTTATCAATCTAAATTCATATAGATTTAGTACATATGTGATTGGATACCCTTTTTGATATTTTTTATAAAGATCATGTTGTATAAGGAAATCATTGATATCCCTGTTTTATCATAAATCAAAGTCAACGTAGTTTACATCCCTTATCAATCTGCTAGTGGGTGAATAAGTGTCATCATCCCATGGGAGAAAGTGGGTCTTGAGGGTTGTAAGGCAAGAGACACTATGTAACTTACATAAAGGTAGGTTCCCATTAGAGATTAGTCCTCAGTAATATTTTCTATGTATCCTGGATATGATGTGAATCAGAGTTCTCAATGATCAATTTGATCAGGGATTAAACTCTTGGGTTTTCGTTATATATCAATTGTCCATGGTTATCATGTACCAGGATTCCAACATGACATTTATTCACAAACTAGATTCCATTTTTTAATTTTATACATCACATGTTTATTGATTTATAGAAATTTCATTTTTTTCCTAGAATCCATTCCCGAAGACTATAACAAGATCCATTTTACTTGTCATACGGATGTCACAAAACCTAAATTATAGATCTAGTGACCATCGCATAATCAATTATAACATGTTTGAATCATGAATCAGGACCTAGATGAAATTCCTCAAGGCATCGTGAGATCAAGGATGATATATCTAGAGTGTGTCTCCTTATTTGGGTAACTTTCCTAGAGGTAATCACACAATAATGCTTGGAAAACCATGGACTCACTGAAAAAACCATTTTCCATGTCTTAGTATCATTTTAAGACCCGGGTGTCATGTGTTTGTGTCACCACATGATTTTCGGTGACATGAATGGAGTCCATCACAATGTTTTCATATCAAAAAATGGAGGACTTAAAGAGAAATGTGTGGAATTACCAAAGGGCATTGTGCAACTTTATTGACATGATTTAGGGACATGACATGTTATATATATCATGTCAAGGTATCATCAAATGATTTGGAAGACATGTCTTAATTTCTTCACATGAAACGGGTTTTCCATATACATCACATAAGGATTAGCATATCTATATTCACATAAGTCTCCTAAATTTTTGTGTATATTTATTCTATCATTTATTTTATAAGTGCCATAGGTTTATCTATTGTTAGATTATTTTGGTTTCTTATGACCCGACCGATATATGGGATGTTGTTTTCATAATTTGTCTAACATTATAAGAGTATATCACATAATCTATATGAGATCATGTGATTTTTTATGCATTTTTGAAAATCCCTTAATTTATTCAACATATTTTACCTGATTTAATAATATTGATATCACATCCCCCCCCCCTAAGGAGTTTGCTAATGTCCTCCTATTTGTGATCGGTCATTGGTGTTTCTTTTATACGGTCAGGGTGGGATTTATAGGCCTCCCAAACCCAGCCATATTACACCATGCCTGGATAATATATCAATTATTTTGGAGGATTTAGTGGAGGGTTTCAGTGTCATGTGAATTTAGATTGATAATTTTCTACAGATTGTTTCAGACATCAAGAATATCTCATAAATGATTTGGGATTTAAAAATTTCATATAATTCACATCATCAATCTCCACCAGATAAGGAAATGACAATGTGAAATCCCAGATAAGTCCCGGATATGAATTCCCCTATACATGTGGATCCACCTTATGGTTAGTCACAAGGGAATTGTTAAACTACAATGAATCTGATTTATGGTACAATGAAGATAAATGGGATGAATCCTTGAGGGTCAATATAAATTCTTGACACCTAAGTGAACATGAATATGTAATATCCACATGATTTTAAACTACATATGTTTAACTAACTCTATGTGTTTTGATTACTGCTAGATGTAATATATATAGGATTCCTCATTACATCTCAATCCCATCCTTATAATTTTTTTTCCTCTATGGATGAGAAAAAAACATGGGGTACCCAGTTTTATGGATTCATGGAATTATAAGATACTCATTAAGGGGAAATTGATGTAGAAACTTGGATAAAAACATATGGACTCATTAATTATCCCTCCTTTACACAGGGAAGAATTATATACTTGATCATTGTGTTAGGTTAACAGATCCTATATCGAGATTAGGAGTAGATTATAGAACATATCATAAATATATAATAAAGTTTCAGAGTAGAAAAAAATACCCCTAAAAAGGGTGTGCTAAGCCTAAGAAACCATCCTCTCGACCAATTTGAGTTCCCAAGTATCATTGGGTTAAAAACCTCAATTAATTACTTACCTTTGGAATGTAGTTTTGTGCCTAGTTATGAATGTATGGCCTATAGGTATTGATGAGCGATAAAACAAATTGTGGAAATGATGTGAATTATTTTACAAACATCAAAATTACAATATCATACCATCAATACATTTTGTGCCAATAGTGAATGAAATATTTTCCATGAAATGAAAATGGTGAACATAAAATTAAATCATTTAACTTTTACACATCCATTAAAAGATAAAAATGACAGACTAACCTATTCTTGTCATG
Organism: Viscum album; assembly: GCA_963277665.1. Taxonomy (NCBI): domain Eukaryota; kingdom Viridiplantae; phylum Streptophyta; class Magnoliopsida; order Santalales; family Viscaceae; genus Viscum; species Viscum album. Next base: position 1,898,482,232 of record OY728132.1, on the reverse strand, counting down.
ACATTTGGTTCCTTACATATTGTTTATTTGAATATCATTTCAAATTATACACAAATTATGAAAACAATATGAATTAATTTAATAGTTTCATACATTTAAAGTGTTAAAAATAATATTTTTCTAGTTCCCATTGGGCTAGTTTTTTCGTCAAATGTTTGGGAAAAATGGTGAAATAGACATGTTTCTTTTAACTATACTGAACCTTGAATAAAAAGAAGTTACTACCACATCATCTATTAACTATAAAAGCTATTGATCAAACATTTACTCATATATATTATTTTGTAATAACAAGGTGTCATTTATATTCTACAGTACTTCTCAAATTCCGTTCAATCAATATTACATCATTGAATGTGCCGACAGATTCAATGACCATTGGAAAATTATCTTGGGCCCCAAGGGCCCAACGTACGATGTCACTAATGGAACACCTCATGAAACTATTGGTGAAATTTTATGTCTTGTAGTACCAAATAAATGACTTCATCCCATATTTGGAATCATTTCATAAAATCTATTAGATGAAGAATTCACACTGGACTTCTTTCCCACAACATAACATAGGAGATGAAGTGTCCCATTTTTTCACATTAAACTGATTTGGGATCTTATCCCCAATAAATAATAAAATCCCTAAAATTTTTATGTGGTTGAGGATAATCAACATGTTAAATCAATAACTAAAGAGATTTTTATATATTCTATCGTATGTTCTAGTCAATGTCATCAATATATGACCATGAAACTACAAGGAGATACATGTACGTTGTACCAACCCAAACCATCCATATTGTGGAATAGAACATGAGATCCTTCTTGTAATATCAAAATAATGCATCCCCAAAGAATGATAATATCCATTTTATCACCAATATGTATGAGGCCACTAGTGTATCTAGTATGTGGATCTCCATCATTGTTAGATCATAACTATCCTATTGATTTTTAATTCATTTATGCAAGTTGTCCCAACTTTGGGATAATAGGAAGCACCACAACCAATAGAGACCATAGAATTTTTATCATATTTTACTTTGAGATCTTCTTCAATATAGGCGACAACCAATAAAATGTTACCATGGTATACAACCCTCAAATTATACCATGTGATCTACACCTTCAAATGAAATTGTGGGGACCAACCCTTCAAATTGTACCATTTGAACCATCCAACCAAATATGAAATCGAAAACCAACCCATAAAATAGAACCATATGCACCGTCCTAGAAAATGTATTATGGGGCACCAACCCATCAAATAATATACTCTATTAAGGAGAATAACCATAACACCTCTTTCTCTTTCAATATGTTATTAAATGGATTTGAGGGCTTCTCATTATGTTTATACAAGAACATTCCAAAAATGTATATTCATACTCTCTTGAAGTAAATGAATTCACATCTTGTTTTGCTTCCTTAAATCCTATCACATATGAAATTAATGAACCATCTATAACTTTTATAAATATACCAATGGTGTTACATACCATGTTAGTATTTTTAAGGTTAATTTAAAATGATCATATGGCCAGTGGGAGTAGTGCACATAGTCTCTAGGGTCCATCTTGAGTCTCCATTCATCATGAACCCACACTATTATCGAAAATTGAAAAAGGATTCTCATGGATTCTATTGGTCAACTCCTTTATGATGACAAGGAAATATATATAGGGGAATATATCCCTCAAATCCAACGATAGAAACAGAAACAATGGGAAATAGTTTTGGGAAGTATATGGGAATCTATCCCTCAAAAAAAATTACCACACCTTCCAATGGGATAACTCCATGAAGTGAAGTGCCCCATCCAATAGGGTTAGCGGTATTTCAATATTCATCATCCCCTATTTAAGGGAAATCAATTCATTGTTCTTCCTCACCCTACAATCTAGGGATGGTGGAATTATCATTTTTTCATGTCCCCCAACCCATAGGGCTGGTGTCATTTTCATATTTTCTAGATCCTCATTTTGTGTATTCTAGAATCCATTCAACCTGAAACATTACCAGAAATACTATATGAGATTTAGGATCCCATAATTATTATGTAGCCTCTATGTCATCAAAAACTTTCAAAAAAAAATTTCCGTACCTACCCTCAAACAAATGAAGATTTTGAATTTTTATCACAGACTCCAAAATTATAAATTTCCCCATTCAAAATAAAATATGTGTACCAAAAAGTAATTTTTTGTGGCCACACGATTCATGATGAAATATAGAATAAGGTTTATAGCTTCTAATCAAATCATGGCCCCAGGAACGTAGTGAATTCCATAGAGAATGATTGGAAAAAATATCCACAAATGTGGATTCCATTTGAGGCATGGTTGATATGCCATTATGATTACCTCCCCTAACACCAATTTCTAGGGAAAAAATATAGATTTTATTTAGCTATAAATATATCTTATATCATCATGTAACTGATTTATTGGTAGAGTTAGAGTGTCTTGAAACTCATTTTATATGCACATAAGTCATGTGAGCTCTATAAAAAAGAGAATCCCAACCTCCTAATATGTTAAAACATGGTGCTCCCTAGTGTGATGATGTTAAACTACAAGGAACCCATCCTTGTTGTATGATGTTAAACAAAATGAATACATCCATGTCACATGATATTAAACAAAAAGGATCATGTATAAGTAAAATAATTTTAAACTGCATGACATGTCATAGTCAGATGACATAAAATTGATTGACAATATCCCATAAACATGTCAATAATATGCACGAAACATATTTTCATCAAAGGATGGTAAACATTGTGAAATATTAATCTCTGATATAAATCATGTTCATTAGGTGGAACTTATTCAATATTTGATGATATGAATCTTTCCAAAAAACTCATAGATACAATAATCAAAGTTATTTAGGGCACATAAGAGTTTGAGTTAGAATTCTATACATCCATGGGTTATCAAGTGGAGACTATTATGTCAGAATAAAATATAACCATCTCATTCATAGTAATTATGTGTTACCCTAAAATTTGATAGAGGTTTTATAATTAATCCTAGATTCAAAATATCATATTTCCCTCAGTGATAACAGAAAATAAAATTAGTTTTAAGATCCCACTATAATGACTCAATCAGTAGTGGATGAAAATATCTTTTCCCATAGACACTCTTACCTCAATATTGATATATATTCCCTCAGATTTCCTTAATCACCTTGAATCACGTCCATGTAATCGGAGGCAGGAGAATATGTGTATGGCCTATTGAATTTCATTCCTATATTTTATAATGGAATATACACCACAAATGATGATATCAACTAGGATAATATTGGAGAATAAAATGACCCACAACGTACAATGATTACTTCTTTCATTCCTATATAGGTGAATGATATGTAAAATGAATTATTAAATAAAAATAAATAAGTGTTATCACTAAATTACATGGAAATTCATAGTCATAAACACGATCTAGTTATACATCACATGGGGTTACCCAAAGACCATTGATGATTATAGTAAATAACTATGTGAATTAACCACTCTCATGACACATAATTTAGTCACATGACATTAAACAAGATAACATGTCCTTAAAAATGATAAATTATATAGAGTCAGTCTGAGAATAAAGACTTCAAACTATAAAGTGTGTTTTTTCCTTACCCCATGACCCTAAACTACACAAAATATTTTCTTGCCACATGGATTTAAACAACATCAGTTGAATCGTCTCCCCAACGATTCATCACATATAATCTTGATTGGAGGAAAAGATAAATGAATTTCCACTGTCCCTATTTTTGATCCATATCAATACAGTGAATTCCACATCTGATAACTACATGTAGCTTGATTCATGGAATCATAGGATATGTATTGATTCTTAGATCATATATCTTAGGCCCAAAAAATAATCATCCCTAGAATAAGATATCAGACTTCATGAAAAATGTTCAATCCTTCGTTTCAATGTCAGGTGACTTTCATCTTTACCACCTAAAAATAAATTTCATGGATGATGTCCTCTCCACATGACAATAAATTTCATGGTTTTCCTAGAACATTGTCTAGATTGATTTGGGCCGTTATAGAATATGAAGTGATATCCAGAATTCTATTCTTAGGAAAACCAATACATTCCTCTTATATCATATAGAGACACCTTCTTCTTTACCATATCATGTTAAATTACCAAGTTTTTTTCCTCTTGACATGGAAAAAAAGATTCATGGTTTTTCAAAACAATGTCTGGATTGATTCTCATTATAATGAGACACATAGATATTCCTAGACCCAATATCATAGACAAGAAACAATATGATGAAAAGCACGAATATATTTTACATTAACACTCTATTAAAATTTAGATAACCCTTTTCCCATCCTTATTTCACGTAACATACACAAGTCACATGGGATTAGGAATTATTATAATGGGATTCATTGCATGATCAATGAATATTGGTTCAAAAAATGTTATCATTTTCCTTGATGGAAGACCATAAATGGAAAACCGTGAGTGCACTTCACATGATGTAAAAATGCATGGTTTATGTCTTTTCCATGACCCAAAGATGTGAATTGATGTGGATGTAACCTAAGAGAGAAACTCTAATTGATGTTGGTGTCCCACAAGACCTCCATTCAATATATTCATGTTGCTTGATTCATGTCATCACATGACAGATACTGATTCCCAAGCTACCATTCTTAGGCATATACCTAATATTAAATTTTAAAATCAGGAATCCTACATCGTTTCCCATGACTTTAAACGGTGTGGTTTCTCATGATCATTGTTTGGATTGATTTATGTAATCGTATGATACATATTATCACTCGATTCTCTAATACTAGGTCTAGTGATGAAAATCAATAGAAAAAATACCCCCCTCTATGTATGGGTATAAAATTCATAGAGAATTTACTGGTCAAGAAATATGTGTTGCATGATTCCTAAAATCACCAGATTCATAGTAACTCTTAAATCTCCAACCTGATGTCCATCAATAATAGTAAATGTGAAAAACACACCCCATCCAAAAATTGGTAAGACTAGCATAGAGAGTGTTTCTAAAACATTCGCCAGGGCGCGCACATCCGTCACGCAGAGGATGCGCTGCTGTTACCATGCCTTCTTGCTTTCCAAAGGCAAGCGGCATCCGCTCTTAATTCAGGGGCGTCTGCTCCTTGATCAAAACAAGATGATGGGATGTCAGTTCTTCCTTTTGTGGATTCCTCCTTGCAGCTGGTCACCTAATCAGTGTCTCCCTCATAGATTTAAAACGTAGCTCATGAGCCTCCTCCCGGCGACATAGCTTCCTGGACAGCAGTTAATTATGCTCCTTCTGTCCGGACCTTCCATCGAGTCCGGTCAGGGCAGCAACCTTCCTTTAAGAGAGTAGTCACATTGGGGCATCACTGGCCTGTCTTGACGATGGGGATTGGCATGTCTGTCTTCTGACCCTTATTATAGGGATTCTTGAGGGCGTAGAAGAGTGAGGAATCCCACATTGAACGTGGGGAATTTTATTCCATAGTCATGTATTTGAGGTTTTTCTCAGCTTCCCATGTTTAACATAGGGTATTTAATGAGTTTAACATCTAGTGGAGATGGATCAGACTGATTTGAATACTAGCTAGAGAATATCAGATTGATGAACCCCCTAGAGGGAACACTGATGTTGGGGCTATCACATGGGTGGCTTACCCACTTCTCTAGTGGGGAGTGGGGAGTGGAGTGACATGATCTCATCGGGATGTGCCAGCCTGGGTAAGAATCAGGATGGATGGTGGATTTGGGTTTGGGTCCCGAAGAGACTTCCTAGGTATCCCCATGGAAGGGAATCAATGTCTGTGTAGTTCTATGATACGATGGGACACCTGAAGAGGTGAATTGTGAGAATGGATGCGTGGATGGAACCCAGAGGAACTGGAACCTCCGGGTTAGGTCATGAGCTTCCCGAGACATGTGGGCTCGATGGTGAGATCGGGATGAGAAATGATTGATGGGCTCGAGCCTCGTGGAGGCATCCAACGAATCCACGTGGCAGGGAATCAAATTATTTATAGTTTGGAATGAAGTACAGTTTAACTCCATGCGGTATGGGGGGGGCATTTTGGGCTTACACTCTGAGATGGCCCAATGTGGAGTCAGTGAACCAACGTGAAGAGGGACCTGGGGTCCAGGTGTATTGGAGGCCTGGCACAGCAAATCGAGGATGGTCGGGGCCAATGGTTTGTGGGGCTCGAACCTCGGGGAGGCTTCTTACGTACCATGCCTTAGCACGGAAGAAATTACCCATAGTTCATGATAGAGTACAGTTTAACGTCATGTGGGTTGGGGGGTATTGGGGGCTTACGCTCTGAGACGACCCAAATTGGAGTCAGTGAACCGACGTGAAGAGGGTCCTGGGGACCAAACGGATTGGGGGCATGGCACACCAATACGAGGACGGTCAGGTCCAATGGTTTGTGGGGCTTGAACCTTGTGGAGGCTTCCTATTTACCATGACTTAGCACGGATCAAAGTCCATGTAGTTCAGGATGGTTGGGGCTTATTCTCTGAGACGGCCCAAGGTGGTGGGGCATGAACTGCATGGAGGCTTCTTACATTCAATTCCCTAGTAGGGATCAAAGTCCTAATAGTTCAGGATGGTTTGGACTTAAGCTCTGAGACCGCCCAAGGTGGTGGGGCTTGAATCTCGTAGAAGCTTCCTACGGACCATGCCTTAGCACATATCAAAGCCCTTGTAGTTCAGGATGGTTGGGGCATACGCTCTGAGACAGCCCCAGGTGGTGGGGCTTGAACCTCATTGAATCTTCCTATGTACCATTCCATAGCATGGACCAAAGTCCCCATAGTTCTAGATAGTTTGGGCTTATGCTCTGAGATGGCCCAAGGTGGTGTCATGGTCGGTGCTCAGTCTAAGGTCACAGGAGTCATGATCAGTGTGAGAAACAAGAGGTAGTAGAGACCTGATGATCATGTCATAAAGGTTGGGTCTGTGGGAAGTGAAAATGGGGGGCTTACACATTGAGCGGCCCATGGTGTCGGGACTTACTCCTGGATGGAGTCCTGAGGGTGACAAAGTGCAGCGGGAGAGGGATTTGGCACCCAGGAAGAGAGGATGGGCCACCATCCCTATCATGCCCTCCACTAGAATTGGCACCAAGGAAGTGAGAAGGAGTAGGGGTGCTGCCTCCTAGAGGAAAAGTTAGGGGCTTACACCAAGGTGGCTGCCCTTCCCCACAAACAAACACCACTCCAATAAATCACCCCCGTGAGGGTTGATCCCATCCCCGTGGGGACGAGTGGGAATGGAGGATGTCTGAGGCGGGGTGACCCTACGTGCGAGGCATGAGGTCAGATTAGAGTTTAACGTCATGTGTTGAGGATGAGGTGCTTGGAAGTTTAACGTCTTTCAGCTCGGACAAGGTGGTTTTACACCACACCCCTAGGACAGACATAATAGGTACCCTTTACTCATTGTGGGAGGTAAGGCACCCACAAGGCCATGCATAGGGTGTGTCACTGAGTGAACCATCGAGGGGTCCACATTAGTGTGGCTATGCGAAGAATAAATTACCATTAGCGTGCCTATGCGAAGAAGCACAAGGCGAAGAAACGCAACGGGAAGGATTGTCCGAGGGACTTTGATGTTATTTCGTACGAGCCTAAAAGGTTGCATGAAAAAACTATGGATGATGAAGATGCTCGGGGTGCACATGAAACCTGCGAATGGAACTCAGGAGAAGGGCACCGGGCGCTCGCGCATGGGGGGGGGGGTGCCTGGGGAGTAACGAGGTGAAGGGCCCTAGGGATTGCGAGCAACTCTCAGGGCTTACACAAAATAAAGGGGTACAATGCGAAAAGGCCCCCGGCTGGCGCAGAAACATGGCTCCTTGCATGAAATAGGGGGGATCAAAATATTGTGCGTGGCTAGGAGGAATTGCGTGTCAGAGAAAGTATTGTGCGCAATGAAATGGGTGAACACGTAAATGAAGTGTTACGTTCGGCTTAACCGACTTTCATGCCCCAGAAGGGATTGTGGGCAAGGGTAAGACTCAGAAGGGTTTGTAGTTTAGTCTAGGCTACGGGGATCTCATGTGAAAGCAGATCCCTGGGATTTTTGGTTTGAAAAAGAACCATACCTGAAGGCCATATTTCGCGCGCGTGGAATGAAAATTACGCGCATGAGAGGTGGTTTGAAATCTTCAACCTCGAAAAGGAAGGGAATTTCCTTCTATTTATATACATCTGGCTGCATGGAATTCAGGGTGGCGCGCAATAATTTGTGCAAAAAAGAGGCAGTGCGAAATATCACCGCACGGGGCACGGGTGAGAAATTATTTCGTGCTAGCGCCGGCAACCTTCTTGAATCCCCGGACGTTCCGCGTGAGAAAACTTTTTTTTGAACGCTTCACCCTTTTTTCCGTGAAACACCTCTGGGCCCCCCGGACCGAGCCTCCGGGTCTGAATATGACTTCTCTTTTTCATTTCGGTACATTCTCCGGCACTTAAGAACTTTTTCGGCATCTACTAATGCCCCCCCCCCCCTCAGAATTGGATCGGCAAGAGGTCACAACGACCAGATTCTGAGAGAAATGCTGAAATAAAGGGCTTCGTGGGACCTGCGCGCAAAAAATCTGAGCGGCACACAAAACCCATCCATGCATGGAATATGATTTTCATGTGGGTCCGGAACCCAGGATTTTCCTATAAAATCAGCCTAGGGTCCCATGACTTGTATGACCTTTCTCACGTGATAGGCCTGAGCTCTCATGCGAGAAATTTCCATTGCTCCTGCACAAAGAATCTCTCAGCAGCTCATAATTCCACCGAGATATGGTGAGATTTTTACAGGAAGACTTGGGAATTTTCGAGCCACAGTATTAAATTTCACATCGAACGCTGATTTTACGCGCCGAACTCCCCGATTTCATGCTAGGCCTTGAGATTTCGTGCCAACACTTGAAACACTTAGTTGAAATAAGATGGCTGCAAACCGAGTTGATGAGGGTGAAGCTGGCGCTCGTTGGGCCGAAATAGCTATGAAATCAGAAGTCTACGACCCTAAGAGGGTTGTTTCCATTAACCAAACCCTCTTCAACATGCTCACCCCTACCCAGAAAGAGTATTCCCTTTCTAACAATCTGCCGCTGTAAATATTTGGCATTCTAGAGGAGGTCCCTCTATAGGGTTTCGAGGTTGACTCCTCGCGGTCATGAGTGACCTGTGAAGAAGTCCTTCCTCGACACAACATCTCCAATAATGGCCACCCCACTAGAGAAACCAAGCACATGGATGTCTATTTCCTCAATCCCAGGACTAGGACCATTACAGGGGGTGACCATGTTGTGGAGAGCTCACCAGACCTCTATGCAAGAACTTTTAGTCAGAGTATCACTAAAGAGACCAAGGGTTGGCTACAAGACTGGGATCTGCGGTCTATAGGTAGCATTATCAGCATGTGGGCATGGGCGTACTGAGTTCGCCACACATGTGACCAATTCAGGGTTGATCTGTTGAATATTGGACTGTTCGAGGCGGTCTGGACATCACAGTTCCACTTCTACTAGCAGCCTAATCTCGGGCCGAAGCTATTCACCCGATGGTCCCCTGATACCAACACATTCCACCTTCACCATGGAGAATTCGGCATCAAACCTTGGGATTTACACTGCATCAGAGGCATCCCTTTCGAGGGCCATCAATACGATGAGTTCCTCCCACCAATGAACACTTTGGGTGACAGGTCTCAAACCCCAATACTGACGTGGCACCTAGTGGAGTTGGACAAGGAGTTGCTGAAGGTCAAGGACTTCATGAAGGACATTTCCTATAAGGAATGGTTCAGCCTATTCCTTGAGACGGACCTGGAGGTCAAGATGCCAGGCCCAGGGCCTGATTGTCCAGTACATTGGATGCCTCACTTCATTCCTGAGTGGGTGGCTCTTGCAGGTATGGGACGCAAGGATGGGCGTCCATCAAACGAGTCTAGTGATGGCAGGCATCATGGCTGCCAATAAGTGTTTCAACCTGGGGGTTCCCATGCTATCTCGGATGTATGCCATTTTTGGGATACAGATCAAGTGGGGGATCACCTAGGAGAGTGCGTGGCCCCTTCCAGATCGTCCACAGCTAGGTTGCAGCTCATTGCGGCGGGTACACCTTCCCGAATGCCATCCGTCCCCCACGTGATGACATGTGACCCTCTCTGCACAATATTTTCGGGGTCATGCCAAGGACGCTCAATGAGGAGGGGGTACAGATCAAGATTGGTATCCCCAAAAACATCACCTTCAGCCCATTTCCCACCCCAACTGGTCTATTGATAGTTGATGGGTGAGGCTCGCTAAAGCAGAAGGAGAACTTCCAAAGCATCAGAGGTGGGTGCTAGTGGCCTAGATCGATGGGAAGATTTTTTGCAAGCCTTATGTGCCGTCCAGGTTCTCCAGGCAGTTCAGATACCTCCCACGAATGGAAAATAATGTTTACACAGATGTGTGGGAGGAGAAGGATCCATGTGTTCTTCGTCAGCTGTAGCTGAAGTTTAGAACCTATGGCTCCATCGACATCATCACTCATCCTCCTACCAGAGTCGACGCTGGACTCTCAACTGAGTATTCTAAAAATTGGACCATAGAATACCCTGAGGGTCTTATGTGTATGCGATTCTGGTAGCTCATCATTGCCAGTGCTAAACCTCAGCGGTGAGAGAGTAGGCAGGGTACCGCTAGAGGAGGAGGACCAGAAGCGCTTCAGGGAACAGGGCCTGCACAGGCTGGGACATTAGTAGTGGGGGCGTCACATGGCTTGGCCGCACCCTCGTTGCCTGAAGAAGGAGGGTCCCATGAAGCATCCAGAGAACTTCCTGGGAAGCAAATAAGAAACTTTCTTCAACCATTCCAGGATTTAGTCCTCCCTACATTGTGGTCTGCATGTATAAACCGGTGGCAATCAATGAGTATTGAATCTCTTTGGTAGATGATAGTGCGAGACGGGATCCGGTTTCCAGATGTCGGGCTTGTTCGGGTCACCGAAAGAGTGAGATTCCATCAAAATCATGCATACCTGACAACCATGGTCACATACCCACGTCAATGGGGTCAGCATGTGGAGCCACCTATCTTGGTGGAGCTGCTTCTAGGCTAGGAGCATGATCTAGAAAGGATGCTACTGGGGGAAGATGACAGTGACAAGGAGTCAGAGGGTGGAGAAAAAGGAGAGGAGGTAGAAGGAGAAGGGGAGACCTAAGGTGAAGGGTCACAAGGGGAGTCATACCAAGGGGGTCTTAGGGACAGGGACAAGATCTTCGGGTCCGATATGGATGTGACTGAGCTGCTCGAGGTATTCTTAGACCCTCATTTTCTATTGTACTCTCTTTCTTTGCAATCCTTAAACCACCTTTCTCATATTACTCAGGAGCACATCAGTGCTGACCAAGCATCTCCCATCAAAGGAGGGGAGGATGAATCAATAGGACAATGCGGGGCACCGACGCTCGTTATCGAGATAACAAGTGCTGAGGGATCCCCCACCATGACAACTCTTGTAGTATCCAGAGCACTAGATGCTGATGCCCTAGGTTCTTGTAAGTTCCTTGCCTCAATACTTGTACTCACTGCTAGATGATTCAACTAATCAGGGTACTCCTCATCTCTATAGTGATCACGGTGTTGGAAGCTCGTCGGGCTGCTGAGCCTGAACCATCTGCTAGAGAGAAGATGGAAAACGTGCCAACCCATCCAGAATATACCCCCAAAACTGAGTTGGATCCGACAATTGGTGATTAGGGAGCGGCGAACACCAGTGGTGCTGGCATTGGGGTTGGGACATAAACTGACGAGGGTTCCACCAGGATCAAAGAGAGATAGCAAGGTCACCCAGATGCTGAGGAGCCCATTCACATGGGAGGAATCTCTAAGGAAGATCCTACTACTGCCCTGTTGGCTGTCTTCACTCTTTATTGGCTCACTCACCCTGAAGAAATTGATGATTTAGATTCCGAAGTGGCCGAGAAGAGTCGGATGACATGACACAAGGTATGGAAGTGCATCCGCCATTTTCTCAATCATGCCCAGGCAGAACAGCTGAGGTGGATGGGGTCACTCCATACCTGGTTGTGCTTCCTGTGGGCTGGAGGGGTGGATGCTCAACTTCTTCACCTAAAGGTTCATGAATACATGGATTAAAATATGCACAAGAGTAGCCAGTGCACCGACATCATTCGGTGCCAGGAGGAGTCGGGGAGTACTTAGGCGTTTCTGAGGGTGGAGTAGGAGGTCTGACACCTCGAAGAACAGGCGAGGGAGTAGAAGGTATTCATTGCAAAATGCTCTAAGCTTGGGGATAAATTGAGGGCCCAGCTGGCGGATGCTCAAGATCAACTCATAAAAGTGAGTCGTCAGATAACAGAGCTCCAAGCTGAACAGACACGGGCATAGGGTAGGGTTAGTGAGTTGAGTTCTGCGGTCGCCGATGATGGAAGGGTCCTTAGGGGATGTGAAGTCGTCCTGGGGGCCACCAGCGAAAATGTGGCGGTGTTGGAGAGATCTATCCAAGAAGTTGACCCTTAGGGTTCGTGTTTTGGCCACACTGATACACATGTCCCTCTTTTACTGCTTCTTGATCTTTTGAATTGTATGTATAGACAGTTTTACTTTCCCATTGCATAAACTGTTTGTCCCTTTGGATTAACATGCAAAACCATAATCCCGAAAATATAAATCCTTCACTAATCCCATGTAGTCCGTGAGAAACTGAGGAATGTACTATTACTTTGTTTGATTGTGGGAACGTTAACCAAGCTTTGGGTATTCGAAACCCGAACTCGAATTTCCAAGGAGAAGATGGAGGCTTCTCCAAAGGAAGAGGACCTCAGACCCATCGATGTATCATCTTATCAACGTGCTCTAGCATATGAGTGGGGCAATTCCAGGGGCATTGGAATCAGTTCAAACATGGGGAATGAGAAATGTGGATCACATTACCAAAATTCGGAACACTATGGGAGGGTATTAGTAGTAAAGGATGACTGTTGACCGTGTTCGAAACACAGCATCCCACTTGCAATAGCCTGGAATGGGGACAACAAATGAAAGCCTGCCACTGACCATGTTTGCAACATGGGGACTAACTCAAATATCGTCGATCAGTCTTCTGGAACGTTGGCCTAATATAGAAGACATACCATAGGTTGAGCATCCACACTATTAGGGGGTCCCTTAAAATGTGATCAGTCATCTGGAATGTTGGCCCAGGATAGCAGGCGGACCATAGGTCGAGCATCCATACCATTAGGGGTCCCTTCAAACATGATTAGTCTTCCAGAACGGTATCCCAGGATAGCAGGCGGACCATAGGTCGAGTATCCATACTGTTAGGGGGTCCCATAAAACGTGGAAGAGGATGAAGATTTGAATAAATGGTCATGCAATGCTAGGTAAGTGTAGTGGTTGTTTGTTTGAACAGAATCCAAAACTCCTAAGATTATGCCACCCTGGTGGAATCACATTAGGCGGGTGCATGAATCTGGTCATGGATCATTCCTTCGTTTGGGCATGACCTCTCTGGTGAGGGAACCATCGCTTCCCAATGTCATTACAGGGCTTCCCAAATTTGTTCAGGGCAAATGATGTAGTGACACAGTTCCTCCAAGAAGTCAGGCCAAGGGGACGACAGTGATGAAGGATGGGATTTGGTGATCCACATGGCTGGACTCGAGATGAAATTTTTGGTCGTTCCAACGTATCCCATAAGGATGGGAATCAAGCCATACATAGTTCATGGAAAGGGACCTAGTTTAAGGTCTTAGAACTCGGACCAAATATGGGTAAGGAGAGAAGGAGACACATGGTAAGGTGGTTACGAAACCCGACGTGAATGAGGACATGATCCCCACATACCATGTGTTCCCTATGGAAGTGCTCATGTCAAGGGACGGAACCTGAAAGTTAGGTTGGGCCTAGAGGGAAGTGCTCGGGCGCTCCTACGTATCTCATGAAGATGAGAATCAAGCCACACATAGTTCTTGTAGGGTGACAAGGCATGGTAAGGTACCAGTGCAACGAACTAAAGGGGCGTGTAGGTCTATACCTCGCCCCAAATGAAGTAGAAATTTATGTATCTTGTCTGTCCTTTATGGTGAATGGTTTTTCTTTTGTTGAGTGACCGGACTAGGGAAGAGATTATTGGCATCACCACAATAATCAACCCACATACTGGCATTGAAAAATGGTATGGTAAATGATCGATACCCAACATGATGCCTTCTATAATGAGGTTATCACAATGCAGTGCCGTTTTTTGACTTTCGGCCGGGACAATATCGTCACAGTTTATGGTCATGTGGTAGGACCAAACATCACAGTTTAAAGACATATGTCTTGGACCTAGGGGAATGTGCACGACGCGATAAAGGATACCCGATGTGAATGTGGACGAGGTCCAGATCATCACTGTGCGCGATTCCGAGAGAGGAGCCTCGGGCCAAGAGGCCAGCGAGGGTCATAGGACAAGGGAAAAGAGAGACTAGCTCCTAGATTAGTTGGGCATGAAATAATTATGTTCGTTTGATCCCACGTATCCATCAGGGATGAGGATCGAGCAACACATGGCCCTTAATGAGGATCTCAGCCTATAATCTTAGTGCTCAGATCATGGGAGACTCGAGAGACACAATATTGTAGCTTTATCTCTCTAACGTGTGAAGGTGCCCTAAGGGATAGCGCCAAGAGTGTTTAGATTCTTCCAGGACATGATGGGGTGGAACATAATGTGAATCATGCAACCAATATTAAAGTCCCAACGGGGCTGGCGTGACGATAAAAGATTACTTCTGACCATGTTCACAACACTATATCCTATCATGTTAGCCTGAAATGGGTACAAACAAATGAGAATCGACCGCTGACCATGTTCGCAAAGAAGGATTTGTATCAATTTGTTGTCTAAAACCATCAGGGGTGTTGGCTCGTATTGGTAGGGGATCCCTTAGTTGTGGTATCCAAGCCGTTCCTGGGGGTCCCTTCGGGTGTGAAAGATAACGAGGGCCCAAATGAAGGGAGCCATGAAACTTTACAAGTGGATGTAACTTGCCTAAGTTGAATCTAACACTATATATCCTAGACCAGAGTACTTTGAACACATTAACGGACCACTGTAAGGTGTTTAGGGACTCAACATGAGAGTAGCCAAGAGATAGCAGATTCCCGAGAAAAGGGGGCATGGTTCCAAAAACCCCGTATCACACCTATGTATCCCCCTCATGGAGAGGGACATGCCAAGGGGCCTAGGTGACTGGGAGATTAGGGATATCTCTTAAGAGATGGGGCTGGACCTGAAATGTAGATGTTCTGGTGGTCCTACGTATCTCATGAAGATGAGAATCAATCCACACGTAGTTCTAGAAGACACCCAAGGATATGATGTCCTATCAAAGGGGGTACACGGAACGACTAATAAACCAATATGAGTGAGGATATAATCCCACACGACACCTTACACTCCGGGGAGAACTGGGGTTGGGGGCCGGAGAAAGGCCAAGGGGCCTGAGGCTAGGCCTCTGTCAGGAAGGCCTGGCTAGCTTGCAGTTTAACATCATGCGGGACGTGGAGGGGACATGGTGTCTCATCTGGGGATGTGTATGTCATGGTGAGCAACAAGACGTTAATGAGTACATAATCCCATACCACACCGCATAACCCCATAAGAGAGAACCTGGGGCGGGGGCCTGATGGTTGGAATCGCCCGGAGAGAGTTCTTCGCTTGGAGATACAACGAGGCAGAATGAATCGCTACATTTGATTTTTGGGACCTCTTGGAGAGGCCCTTATGATCTAGGATGGATGTTGACCATGTTTGAAACACTACGTCCCAATAGTGACCTGAGATATGAACAACAAGAGATCACCGACCACTGAATATATTCGCAATGCAAGACTTGTATAGGCTTGTTGCTCAACATCCTTGATGGCGTTGTCTTGAAGTGGTAAGAGGTAAACCATAGGCCTAGCATCCATACCATTCAGGGGGCCTTCCGGATGGGGAAGGTGATGAAATCCAATTCAAGGTGTGGGTGAAGCATAGTTGTACCCACCTCTAAAAGGGTTGAACGTCTCCTGGGAGTGGGACATACGACCGGATCGAGGTTATCTCGACATAAATTGGGAAAAAAATTCAACCCTGCCATATGTCCTCACCCCGAGGGGGGTGGATTCAGGGATTTGGGCTGGGCCAACAGACGAAATGTCCAAGAGTTCTTGTGTATCCCATAAGGATGGGAATCAAGACACACGTAATTCCCAAGATGCAGTTTATTGTCATGTTGGACTGGACCTTTTAAGGTCATGCAGGACCGTAGGGGCTCGAATACCAGACCAAGCATAGTTTAAGGTCATGTAGTGCCTACATGAAGTTTAGGGTCATGCAGGACCGACATGTTGTTTAGGATCATGCAGGACCGACATGAATTGTAGGGTAATGTAGGACTGATAGTTTAGGTAAAGTACTGGTTGAGGAATTTGGAGTTGGTGGGAGGATTTATATGCTCACCATCCATGGTCACCAAAGAGTACACTCTATTGGGGTGTACCTTATAAACCACGAAAGGTCCTTCCCATTTGGGCTCCAACATGGGTTGTTTTCTTCCAGGGATCTATGGTGCCCTGAGAGCTAATACCAAATCACCCTGTAGGAAAGAGCCGAGGTGAACCTTCTTGTTGAAAGCTCGAGCCATCCTGTTTTTATGCCTTCCTAGGTTGTGCAGGGCATGAAGCCTATTCTCTTCCAGTGCTTCAAATTCTTCTAGATGGATTTCGGCCCCTCATTCAGGAATTTTCTGGTCATAGGCCACTGTGCGTAATGAGGGGAATTTAATATCGATGGTCATTATGGCCTCTGTTCCGTACACTCAGGAATATGGGGTCACCTGGGTGGAATTACGGGTCTTTGTCCGAAAATCCCCGAGGGCATTGGTGAGCTTATCCGGACAACTCTTCTTGTTCTGACATACCATTTTTTGCAGAATGTTAGATAGGTTTTTATTGAATTCCCCAATCTGTCCATTTTCTTACACGTGATACAGAGAGGTATGGTTGGAGTGAATGTTGTACTTTGCATACAATTTCTTCTGCTCGGCTGCCCGGAAGTTGGTTCCATTATCAGTGAGGATAGCATGAGGTACCCCAAATTCATAGATGATATTGGAACTCATGAAGTTGATGATATAATGGGCCTTGACTTCCTTAAGAGGATTTACCTTTTCCCACTTGGAAAAGAAATCCGTAGCGGTCAGAATGAATCAACATTGGTGAGCTGTTGTCAGTGGGTATGGTCCTACGACATCTAGCCCCCATACAAGAATTGGCCATGAATACTTGGTGGGGTGGAGAGGCTCAGGTGGCCGATGCACTAAGTTAGCATTAACTTTTCATGCATGGAACCTTTTAGGGAACTCGATGCAGTCATGGATCATGGAGGGAAAAACATACCCTAGTCTCCAAATCTGGTGAGATAGTTTTAGCCTGGCCTGATAAGCACCATAGGAGCCAGCATGAACCCCTTTCATGACATGTTGAATCTTTATTCCTTGAAGGCAACGAAGGAGAAAAAAATCAAATCAGCGTTTATAGAGGATCTTCTCGAGGTTGGGACAACTATGGAGAGTAATATAAATCGCGCGGTGTCAGATTCACTTGACCTCTGCCCAGTCTGGTGTGAGATTACCGTGTTGGAGGTATCAGACCAAGGGTGTCCTCCAATCTTCCATTACCTAGATCACCACATCCGAAATTCTAGAGGAACTAGAGGTAAGATGGTTTACCCATGGTCCATCATAACCTTCTCTGGTGATGGGATAAATGACTCTCTGGTGTGCTAGGTGGATAATTAGATCATTCTGCTCAGGCTCTAAAAGTGATGTCGCAAGACTGGCCAAAGCATCTGCTTGACCATTCTGCGACTGAGGGACATGGATCTCCTATGGCCGAGAATGGACGTGGGCTATTATCCAGAGAGTGTGTTCTAACAATGGTACGAGTTCTTGCTTCCTAACAACATAGTCTTCATTGACCTGTTTGACGACCAACTCAAAATCCCCTTTCACATGCAAATGGGGCACATGGATCTCATGGGCCAGCTCGAGACCAGTGATGAGGGACTGATACTCTACCGCGTTGTTGTTGCATCCTTCTGACAACAGGAATGGGTAAAGCAAGATGGATTACGCCGGGATGATAAATATGATGCATTGACCTACTCTGTTGAGCCTAGTATAATTGAGTCTTCTACCGATGGGGCTCCAGGAGGTTCCATCAAAGTCAATCTGCCAAAAAGGGATGGATCGATCAACTGAGAAGATTGCCTCATCAGGAAAATCCAGGTCCAGGGACTGGTCCACAGAGGATGGATGGGCAGTTAGAATGTCTTCCAATGTCTTCCCCTTGATGGACTTCTGGGGCACACACCTAATTTTGAACTGTTGGAGGATCACCACCCACCACGCTAGTCGGCCAGTCAACATGGGACATCTCAGAATGTACTTCAGCGGGTCTTCCTGAGGGACTAGCTGTACCTCCTGGTACTGCAGGTAATTCCATAGTTTCTGCACATCAAATACAAGAACGAGGAAACTCTTCTGGATGGGGGAGTATCTGGTCTTCATGTCAAAGAGCATGAGGCTGAGGTAGTAGCAGTTTTTCTTCATCCCCTCATTGTTCTTATGGGCGAGATAGGCACCCAAGGATCATTCCAGGGCGGTGACATAGAGAATCAGCAGCTTCCCAAAGATGGGTGGCATCAAGACCAGAGGCTGGAGCAAATATTGCTTGATTTCCTCAAAGACGTTCCGACACTCCTCATTCCACATATAAGTGGCTCCCTTCATCAGGAGCTGAAAAAATGGATTACACATTCCAGTTATATTCTCAATGAATCTACGTATGTAGGCTAAGTGGCCTTAGAAGACCTCGAAGCTCCCAAATATTACTTGGGGGAGGAATCTGGTTTATTTCCTTGATCTTATTGTGGTCGATCTTGATGCCCCCGTACCAGACTACAAATCCAAGAAACTTCCTAGAGGTGACCCATAAGGCACACTTCAACGGGTTCATCTTCAAGTGGCGGGAAAGGAGAAAACTGAACACTTTCTCAAGGTCCTCGATATGGTCCTGGCGTTGGCAAGATATGACCACCAAGTAATCCAAATAGAATTCCACCAATGTTCCCAGAATTGGCTTGAATATCCAATGCATGGCCCACTGATAAGTTGCACCGTAATTCATCAGGCCAAAGGGAATAACATGGTAACAAAAAGTACCTTGGTGCGCCCTGAAAGCAGTAGACTCCTCATCCTTGGGGGCCATCTGGATTTGGTTATTTCTAGAGTAGCCGTCCATGAAGTAGAGGGATTAATGTACTTCCGTAGAGTCAATCTACAATTCTATCATTGAAAGGTGAAAGTCATCCTTCAGACAGTGACATTTGAGATCACGGAAGTTGATGCAGACTCTGATATGCCTATTCTTCTTTCTGACTATCATGATGTTGGCTAACCACTTGGGGTACCAGAACTCCTTTACAATGTTGGATCTTATGAGCGTGTTAACTTCAGCCTCAACCATGTCATCATGAGACAGATGCATCTTTCCAGGAGACTGCTTGAACCAGTGATGGTTTTCTTGGAGACTGAGGCGGTGGACGACTACCTGAGGATCTAGTCCTGGCATCTCTTCATAACTCCAGGAGAATATATCACAGTTCTATTAGAGGAATTCCACATATCTTTGCTGCTCATCCGAAGACATAGTGGCGCTGATCAATGTGGGTAACAGATATGCCTCTCCACTGAAGTTCACCTGTACCAACAAGTCAACCATCACTGAGAAACCATCCTCAAAAGCAGGGGGAGCCTCCTCTATATCTTCCTCTCCACTTATGGAGGTATCTTCCACGGGGGACACTACTTCTGAGCTACCAAACCCTGATGGGAGGCTGACACCAGCTTGTCGGCCATGGTCATTGCATCGGGGATCTCCGACGCTACTAAGACCATGGATTTGAATGTTGTCGACCCAATCCCATCTGGTCTCTAGACCAAGGGATTGTGCTTGATAATATCAAAGTAGTAGTGGCGCCTCAGCCGGTGCTGACTTATTCCTTCCCGGCGAAACATACAAGTATGACGTACTGTCGTTGCCATGAGTCAGACGTCTCGAAAATTGACGAGAGTGGGTGGATCCCATATCATTGGAGCCTAGTTCATATAAGAATATGAAGTGATCATCTGACGCCAACTAGATATAATAAATTGATCTCCCCTTATCCCAAAAATGAAAAAACATTTCCCCTTATTGGGGGTCATGTCCTCTAACCGATGGATCAGGAAGATTCATGCAGCATTCAGGTCTGCCCAAGGGTCGGTCTTAGCGGCAATAGGCTCAACATCACATGCCTAAAATTGCTTATCCTTGCCCATGTAAAAATCACCATCTAAGCAGCAGTCTTTGCAAAAGGTGAAAAGAGATGCATCATCTTGGTGTACGCCTACTCAATCATTAAGGGAGTATTTGAGGCATTGGTGATACGATGAGGGGACCGCCACTTGCAGATGGATCTATGGCCTACCCATCAATGCGTTTTATGCAGTGTCCTAGGAGACAACCACGAACTCGGTGCTGTAAATCAGGCCACCTAACTGGGTCTTTAGATAGATCTTGCCAACCGGTTTTGATCTATCCTCTCGTATCCAAAGATCCTTAAATCAGAGGGAGTCAGGTCATATTCGGATTGCCATAGCTTCTGTAGTGTTTTTTTTGGGAGAAGGTTGATCCCAGATCCAGTGTCAACGAGATAGCGGTAAATCTCCACACTGTTGAATTGACCATTGTTGTGCAGTGGGTGAATGTTCCCATGTATGGGGTAGCATTCATCCTCTCTTGAGAACAAGATGATGGCCTGTCATTCGGTGTCCTCAATTACTTCAACATTAAAGTCCTCTGTAGCTGTTATCTCTGTTTGAAACTAGAGGGGGCTCCTTAAAGCCTCGGTTAGTGCTTCATGCATATCTGGCGATAGGAGAAGGTCATGAAGGTTGGAGAGCCTTGCTGGGATTCTAGAGAGGTGCTTCAGAAATCATACATCAACACCAGGTGCGAACTTCAGCTTATAGGAGGCCGCTCTGCGATAGAAGGAATGGCGGACCCTGCTGGCTGGACTGGCGGTTGACTGGTACTCGGGACATCCTTCTACTCAATAGTTAAGGGTCAGAGGGTATCCACTGGATGAGGATCGGGAGACTGAGATAATTCTGTAGTGGGGTGAGGATGGTCATGATACAGCTAGAGTGTCTCTTCCTGATCCAGTAGCACAAACAATGGTGGAGGGGGACCTGTCGACACCGGATAAAGAGGCCGCGCGTGATGAGTTCTACATTGGGCCAACTATCTTGTCTCAGCAACGTGAATTGCCTGGTTGTATATACCAACTAACACAACCAGTGACCCATATGTACGCGTTTCCGTCGATGTTGGCGTCGGCTGGGGACATCGGGGAGGTTCGTCTGGCATTCCCTCTCGTCAGGAGCGATATAGGAACTTACCAACATGACGGTGTTAACTGAAGTGTACCCATGAATGTTACTTGACGAATCATCCACCACTGGGCAGATTCTAAGAGGGATACCTATCTTAGGGGGCATGAAGTCACCGAGAGTGCGGGACAACAAAGGCATCGGTGGGGAGCGTTGCTTCTTCTTGCGTCGTTGATGCTTGCTCTTCTGGGAAGAGGCTGACTAAGATGATGATACAGAAGTGGTGTCCACAACTTATGAAGGATCCGGATGGTTTAGGAGTGCACGGATAATGTAATGGGCGTGTGCGGCCATCCTTCAAGCCATCTAGTCATTATATTTCTGGGACTCGTGGTGAGGAACTAGCTGCCACTCACCTTGGCTGTCGCTACTGCTGCCTGATACCACAAAGACACCCGCCACCTATTCCGGGGATGGGCCCAACTAGACTATGTTGTTTTCAATCTGGTCTTGGATCCAGTCCTTGAACACATACCATTTCTTGATGGTGTGCCCCAGGATCTGGTGATAGGGGCGGTAGTTAGGGTGATCAGTGTGATGCGCCTCTTCCGGCTTCTGGCACTCAAGCAGTCGTACAATTATCTACTCAAAGTGATATGGAATTAGTCGGGGAACTGAGCCTCATCGAATGAGTAGGTCTGAATCCTTCTATCCAAAAATGGGGATCTAAGAGCATAACCCTGACGGGGGGCCAGAGGAGCCTACCAAAGAGGCAGAACTTGATTATCTCACCTAGGTGGTGGCGGCGCGTTACGTGGGGGGTGCCTGCCAATTTTGGGATTCGCGCAGCTAGACTAGAAACTGTGCCCGTGGTGGAGGGCCTCTACAAGGATGCGGAGCTGGCTCCACTGGCAGCAAATCTGGCTGCATGGGAGCCTCTATCTGGGCGACGAAGTCTAGCTCGGCTCAGGAAGCTCTCCTTGCTGGGATTATAGAATGTGACAAGAATGCATGACTAGACTCTTGGAGGGCTTCCTCGAGGAGATAGGCCTTATTCGAGAAGTCTCGAAACCCTCCGGGATAATTATGAGTGATCAGGGAGGGAACCAGTTCCGTCTAGACATTCCCTACGTAAATTTTTAGTAATTTCCCCTGAGTTAGTGGCATGTTGAGGGAGTACATGAGCCCCTTCCACTGGGTGATGAATTCCACAACATTCTCATCGGGCCTCTAATTACACTTGAAAAGGTTTGTGATGGTCATCCTCCACGTGGTAGAGCTGAACTGGTAAAGGAACTTCCTGCGAAGGTCCTATGAGCTAGTCACGGATCCAACGGGAAGCTGGTTATACCAAACGAATAATGGAACCTCTATCGTCTGAACAATGCAATTGTTCTTGGAGGCCTCTTGCTGCACTGGGGTCCCTAACATAGACCCCCACCTCGAGTTGTAGTGGGCCAGGTGCTTCGGCGGGTCCCCTGTCCCATTAAAGGGGGAGAAAGTGGGATTTTCGAATCTCGGGCATTGCGGAATGTCATCCACCCATGCTGGGTGTGGTTTACCATTGGTCGGGATATTCACCTGGTGCGTTTTTAAGGCTTCCAGGTGGGCAATGAGCACCGCCATTGGATCGTCTGGACATGGGTCCCTATCCTGGTGGGGATCTCGAACCATGACCGCATTGTCCTGTTCATTAAATGCAGTATCCGAGTTCAGCGGTATGTTGAGAAGCCTTTGGAGCGACCCTTGGGGCTACTGGAGGAGCCTGAATGGGGTCCACTGTGTGGTCGCGTCGGACCGAGGTGTTCAACGAGACATATTGTGCCCTCTTGCCATGGGATCCGACTTCTGACCTGTCAGCGAATACAGCTTGATCTGGGTTTCCTAGGATAATATCGTTAAGGGGGAACTGCTCCTGCCCTTGCTTCCTCGACCTAGGATCACCGTAGTTGGGTAGCCACTCTGCAATGTGCATGGCCAAAAGTTCATTGAACAACTTCTTCTGCTCAGCAAGTTGATGGCGCATCATGGCCTTCTCGGGGTCCTCTTCGTTCTTCTACACTGAGGCCGACGGGTCGGAGTGCTTGACAGCTCCAACATGCTCTTTGACTTTACAGACATTCCGGCTCAGTACAAATGCTTTGGTGGGTGGAGGGAGTCCTAGGAGGTTCCTTTGATGACGATTGATTCTCCCTGATGGGTCCAGTGGTGGCACGTCCTCAGGGGGAACACCCAAATCGAGAATTCCCAGCTCATTCAACACTCCTGTTAGATCAGTTATGTTGACCGCCACTCTTCTAGGGGGCATGTCTTCACTACCGCCAAGGGATTCATGATGCCAGGGAATCACACTAAAGAGTAGAGAATCATAATTCCACCAAACATGAACTTTTAAATGGGGTTTGGCCTCCTCGACAACTCTGAGGAGTACTTTGAATCTTTGAACACATTGTTGCTGGAGGGCCCTATGGTGGCCAGGTGACTCAAGGTGTCGGACCGTAGGGAATGTGGCCAGGTCAAATAGATGGAATTGTTCGCCACTGCCTTATAGGTGCTCTTGGATCCTAGGAAATGTCACCCACTGGTGGCGAAGACGAATGTGATTCACCCAGAGGGTCTAGCAGAAACATTTAAACTCCTTAGGGGTGAGTGATTCTGGAGTATCAAAGTTCGATCCTGCAACTGGCCAAAACTCCTTGGGAAAGTGGCCCACTGCGAGGATGGTCCAGAAGCCCCTCGACTTAGATTCAGATTCTGGCCTCTTATTTCCCCACTCTTCAACTGAGTATGGTTGAGTAACCAGCAGTGGCGCTGAGGTGGGTCACTAGGATAGCAGGCTGGCTGGTGGAGAATACGGCGAGCGGGCTGATTGGCCGCCGAAACCTGGGCTGTCCTCTGAGGACTGCAGTGGCCTGGCCGCTATGTCAAGATAGGATGGACCAGGGACCAAATCTCCTGACACAGTAGTAGCATCTGTTGGGGGTGGGTTATACCCCGACTTTTTCATCATTGACCACCAAAATAGCTTTGATGTAGTGGTAGCTCCTATAAATTATGGTGACAATTGCGTGGTTGAACCCTGGACACATGTTAGAGTCTCGTCCAACTGAATATACCTTCGAAGGGAGACAAGGATCCTATGGACCTCAAATTCCGAGAGCACAAGGTTGACGTCCCTCTTTCTTACCCTAGCCCTTGACTCGAACGACTTAGGGGAGGGCTCCTGTGATGAATCGCACTCCGCCTCGTAGTCCAAGAAGCGGACGGGTCTGATCCCCATCCGGCTGCTCCCAGAATCCCTCTTGCAGCGGCATCGACCTACTCTTCTGCCTCTGGATGGTTCTTCAGGGCATGGAAGATTCCTCACAAGGGGTCCTCCGTCTGTACTAGAGTCGGCGCGGAGAAAGATTCAACCCGAATAAGCCGGGGTGCGAGGAGAACCGGGAGAAATGATAAAAGGGACACAGGGAGGACCTCCATGCAGGAGAGTGACCAGACATGCAGCATATCTATACTCACAGTCCTTGGTAGAGGGAGTGACCTCGTATCAAGTGTAGTGAGAACAGGAAAGACCCCCATATAGAGTGTTGTTTTCATGAAGAAGACCCTCCCCTGTGATGAAGGTGGCATGGGGAAGACCTCCAAGATGAGGTTGGAAGTAGGGAGGGACTGCACCATCCGTAGTCATGGTGCATAGTGAGCCTCCACACAAGGTGGCACTGCAACTGATTGGTCGGCAGCGGCCATCTCCTGTGCCAGTGACCAGGAGAGTCAACCAGAACTTCTCGTGGGGCGTTTGGGGCCTCAATCCTGGTCGGGTGTATAGTCGGCCCTATTCAATGTATGCAGGGATTTAGGGATATGAACCACTGGTGTATCGGGACACATTAGCCACTGACATTGACGCCACATAGTGAGCATCTTCCTCTGCTCGTGCTCGACACTGGACCCTAGTCAGATGGAATGAATCCATTGGTTCAGGCGCATGGCTTAACTGCTCTTCGGCTCGGGGAATTGGGCGGCAGTGCTGACACGGCCTGGTGTGGTCCCTCGTTGGGAGTCCTAGAAGAGGGACTCTGATTGGGTCGGCCTGTATATCTCATACTTTGTTGGTGTAAGGGAGGGATATGTCGAGACGCTCCTAGGAAAAACTCCGGAAGCGATTGAATGTTGGGTTGGGGAGCAACAGCTCCCTGGGCATCCCTCAGAGGTGGCGTGGACATTGGGACATGACTGCCTCAGTATCTAGGCGGGCCATACCCCTGGTGGGGATGACCCCCTCCTCCTTGTACCTACATACAAGGTCATTGATTACCCTTTGTTGGATAATCTCTGATGGAAAGAGGGGGTGTGGGAGCCCAGCAGTCATGGTAGTCGCAGCTGTTGTGGAAGAGGCAAAACTACTAGGGGAGCCGCATTAATGTTTCCCATACCCCTGCGTTGGTGGGAAGGTGATCGAGCTCCGTATGCCACAACTCGATTCCTGAAAGGATGGAGATGAACTCATTAACACTGCTAGAAAAAGAATTGGCAACCAGTGCCCCAACTCTGTTCTGTCTTCCACGGTCGTCAAGAGGGATCCATGATGACAATGACGCAGAACAGAATGCTCAACATCCAGACAGTCCCAAATTCTTGAGAGTTTCACATCAGGCCTGTTTGGTGGGACCTGGTACTGGATGACAAGGTCATATGACATTCTTTTCCACTGATTTCTGTCCCAAACTCTACTAGCTTCCATGCTGAGGATAGGAGATTCACATCGGGTTCCCCATTTTCTGTTTCTGACGCTTTAGTTGGGGCGTGCGCATCTGTCACGCAGAGGATGTGCTACTATTACCCCGCATTCTCACTTTCCAAAGGCGGGTGGAATCTTCCACTTATTCAGGGACATCTTCTCTTTGATCAAAATAGGATAAAGGGATGTCAGTTCTTCCTTCTGTGGATTCCTCCACGGAGCTCGTCACCTAGTCCGGGTCTCCCTCATAGATTTAAAACGTTGCTCGTGAACCTCTTCCCGGCGCCATATCTTCATGGACACTAGTTAATTACGCTGCTTCTGTCAGGACCTTCCAAGGAGTCCGGTCAGGACAGAAACCTTCGGTTAGGATAGTAGTTGCGTTGGGGCATCAATGGCGTCTCTTGACACTTGGGATAGTCATGTCTATCTTATATCACTTATTATATGTCTTCTCGAGGTCGTAGAAGCCCGAGGAATCCCACATAAAACGTGGGGAATTGTATGCCAAAAGCATTCATATAAGTTTTTATTCATCTTTCCATGTTTAACACAGGGTATTTCGTGAGTTTAACGTCTAGCGGAGACGGATCGGACTGATCGGAACACTAGCTATATCAGATCAAATTGAAGAACCCTTGGAGGGAACACATATGTTGGGACCAACACATGGGAGACTTCATGAATTCTACGGAGGGGAGTGATAAGTGGAGTGGAATGATCTCACCGGGATGTGGTGGTCCGGGTAAGAATCAGGATGGATGGTGGCTTTGGGATTGGGTCCCGAAGTGACTTCCTACATATCCCCATGGTGTAAATCAGAGTCTGGGTAGTTCGATGATATGGTGGGACACCTGATGAGGCGAACCATGAGAATGGATGCATGGATGGGACCCAGAGGAAGTGGAAACTCTAGGTTAGATCATGAGCTTCCCGAGACGTGTGGGCTCGATGGAGAGAACAGGATGAGAGATGAGTGATGGGATTGGGCCTTATGGAGGCATCCTACGTATCCACGTGGAAGGGAATAAAATTCTTTTTAGTTTGGGATGGAGTATAGTTTAACATCATGCGGGATGGGGGAATTTGGGGCTTACGCACTTAGAAGGCCCAAAGTGGAGTTGGTGAACCGACTTGATGAGGGACCAGGGGTCCATGTGGATTGGGGGCTTGGAACACCGACATAAGGATGGTCGGAGAAAATGGTTTCTTGGGCTTGAACCTCGTGGAAACTTCCTACATAACAAGCTTTAGAACAGATCAATGTCCCCATTGTTTGGGATGGAGTGTAGTTTAGTGTCATGTGGGATGGGGGTAATTGGGGCTTATGCTATGAGATGGCCCAAAGTGCAGTCGGTGAACCGACGTGAAGAGGGACCTGGGGTCCAAGTGGATTGGGGTCTTGGCACACCAAAATGAGGACGGTCGGGGCCAATGGATTGTGGGGATTTAACCTCATGGAGTCTTCTTACGTACCATGGCTAAGCATGGATCAAAGTCCACAGAGTTTGGGATGGTGGGGGATTATGCTCTGAGATGACAAAAGGTGGTGGGGCTTGAACCTCATGTAGGCTCCTACGTACCATTCCTTACCATAGATCAAAGTCCCTGTAGTTCGAGATGGTTGGGTCATACGCTCTGAGATGGCCCAAGGTGGTGGGGCTTGAACCTCATGGAGGCTTCCTAAGTACCATGCCTTAGTCTGGATCAAAGTCCCCATAGTTCGGGATGGTTGGGGCTTACTCTCTACGACGTCCGAAGGTGGTGGGGAATGAACCTCGTGGAGGATTCCTACGTACCATGCCTTAGCATGGATCAAAGTCCCAATAGTTTGGTATGGATGGGGCTTAAGCCCTAAGATGGCCCAAGGTGGTGTCATGTTCGGTGCTCACTCTATGCTCGTGGGAGTCATGATCAGTGTTAGAAACAAGAGGTAATAGAGACCCGACGATCACGGCGCAAAGGGTGCATCCATGGGAAGCGAAAGATGGGGGCTTACGCGTTGAGAGGCCCATGGTGATGAGAATTACTCTTGGAAGGAGGCTCGAGGGAGAAAAAGTGCAGTGGGAGAGGGATTTGGAAAACATGAAGAGATGAGGGGCCCCATTCCCTATCATGCCCTCCGCTAGCCTTGGCACTGAGGAAGTGAGGAGGAGTAGGGGTTCTGCCTCATGGAGGGAAATCTAGGGGATTACACCAAGGTGGTTGCCCTTCCCCACAAACAAACACTAGTCCAATAAATCTCCCCCCATGAGGGATGATCCCATCCATGTGGAGACGAGTGGGCATGGAGGATGTCCGAGGCAGGGGACCCTGCGTGCGAGGCATGTGTTCGGATCACAGTTTAATGTCATGTGTTGAGGATGAGGTGCTTGGAAGTTTAATGTCCTGTAGCTCGGACGAGGTTGGTTTACCCCACACTCCTAGGACCTACATAACCGGTACCCACTGCTCCTTGTGGGAGAGAAGGCACCAGCAAGGCTGTGCTGAGGGGGTGTCGTAGAGTGAACCATCGAGGGGTACACGTTAGCATGGCTATGTGACGAAGCAATAGGCATTAGTGTGCCTATGCGAAGTAGCACAAAGCGAACCAACTAAATTAGAAGGATTGTCTGAGGGACTTTGAAGTTACTTCACATGATCCTGGATGGTCGCACAGGAAAACCATGCATGATGCAGATGCCTGGGGTGCACATGACACCTGCGAATAGCACCAGGGAGAAGGGAATTGGGTGCTCTCACAAGGGGGGTGCCTGAGGAGTACTGAGGCGAAGGGCCCTGGGGATTGAGCACAACTCTCGGGGCTTGTGCAAAATAAAGTGGCCTAGTCCAAAAAGGACCCGGCCTAGCGCGGAATCAGTGATCTTTGTGTGAAATAGGGTGGATGAATTATTTCTTGCATCTGGGTGTAATTTCTCACAAAAGAAAGTATATGCAAATAAAGGGGTGCACATGCAAATGAATTATTTCGTATGGCTTAACTAACTTGCGATCCCTGGAAGGGATTGCGTGCAAGGGGAAGACCCCGAATGGTTTGGAGTTTAGTCTAATCCAGGAGGATCTCACACGAAGGCGGATCCCTGGGCGACGTGGCGTAAAAAAAGAACCATACCTAAAGGCCATATTGCGCGGGCGCGGAATGCCAATTACGTGCATAGGAGGTGGTTTGAATTCTTCAGCCCCGAAAAGGAAGGGGGTCTCCTTCTATTTATAGGCATCCAGCGGCGTGGAATTTAGGGCGGCACGCAATAATTTGTGCGCAAAGGAGACGGCGCGAAATATCACCACACGGGGCGCGGGAACAAAATTATTTCCCATCGGCTTTGGGACCCTTCTCAAATCCCTAGATGTTCCATGCGGGAGAAATTTTTACGTGTGTTGCATCCTTTTTTCCATGTAACACCTTCGGCCCCCCGGACCGAGCCTCCAGGTCCAAATATTTCATTTCTTTTTTTTCGGATCTTTCTCCAGCACTGAAGCACTTTTTTGGCATCTATAGAGAGTTTCACGCAAAATAAATACGTATGAAATGATTCATATCACCATAGGATATGTAGAAACACCGAAATGATCATTATAAGGATAATCTGAAACACATAAAATGATTAAAAAATACACCCCTAACCAAGTAGGCGATGGAACGGTATATAAAGATAACTGAGAACCACTCTTCCAAAACATAGTTTTTACCCAGTTACCCATTGTTTTGCAGGTCAATCGTGGCATGTGTGAGCATAAGGAATATAAAAAGTAACTCTATAAGATTCAATTGAGGCATGCCTTAAGTGAGGGACCATGTCCTAGTTCTAAGTATTTAATATTCACATAACATATAATTCCTCCCCACATGATGTTAAACTACAATGAAAATTGCATAATCATATGACATTAAACTACATGAAAAAGTTCATCATGTTGAACAAATCAACCACTCTTAGGGCTACATATCATAGAATAATGTAATTTATTCATTCACATTTAAATACAAAAAATTAATTCTGAAGTGTCATTTATGGTACTCGAACACTTCCTGATTCATGTGTTTTATTGAAACCTACTTCATATCTTTGAGGTATGATCTAAATCCCACATTTCATTTAGTTGATATCCTTCTCTTGTAACTCCATGAATGTTAGGTTTCAAATCCCTTGTTAATCCTTGAAAAAAAATTGGTAATGAAGGATGAATCCTAGGAAAGGACCCTCATATTTTCTAAATGATCATCTTAAACCCATGAGTCATTCTCTAGACTATGTGGAACATTATAGGATCTCAATATAACTAATAGTTAAACTTTACCCATTGGTTCCCTCCACCCATTAAATCATATATTATTGCATTATGATTTAAAAATTCCATACCCCAACTATTCTAGTGGATTAATAATCCTTTGTTGTTACAAAATTGTGAATTGTACCCATTTACAATGAATGAGTAACACATAATATTCTAGTATCCTTCCATATATGGGTATGAATATTCTGTGAAGACACAATCCTTATGAGATAATCACCTATTTCCCAAAAATAGGAATCATATTTATGTAGGGAGATATCCTTTGACATAGATTATTATGGAAACATTCCTACCTTTACAAAATGCATTGGGATAC
This sequence comes from Viscum album, assembly GCA_963277665.1. Lineage (NCBI taxonomy): Eukaryota > Viridiplantae > Streptophyta > Magnoliopsida > Santalales > Viscaceae > Viscum > Viscum album. Next base: position 1,898,451,369 of record OY728132.1, on the reverse strand, counting down.
CAAGGGAAGCCCAAATATAAAAGAAACACATTCGTTATTTTAATGATATCTTAGTAATAAAATATCTCCCTAACTATGAACATGTAAAATATTCACATGGATTAAATTAACATTATATTAAAATATGTGTAGTAAGGAATAAAAAATTTGGATAATCATCAATAAGACCTTGTATGGAAAACATTTTTTCTCTAAATCTAGAAGCCTCCATGTATTAAAATGAATCTCCATCTATATATTCCACAATTTCATGTCCATTCCCATAAATTTAACACAAGAAATTATACCATAATGAAATGGTCAATGTGAATCATGAACATAAATTGTGTGCACTTTGATCAAAATTGGGTGTTCTTAAACACTACCCTTTAATGGTACCAATAACATGACTCAAAACTACAAGTGAAAGGGACCTCAAACATGCATGGTGGAAAACCTACAATGGTCTGATGAATAAAATGATAAGTTTTATCTAACTAAAATATATCATTCTAGAGTTTACAAAAAAATTAGAAAGTAAATGAATGACACAAAATTATCCTAGTGTCCACATTGTGGCCTTAGTGAAAACTAATTCATACTTGATGGAACCCTTGGTCCATCATATTTTTAGAGTAAAACTATTTCACATCTCTACGTTGTGGAAACGTGTTCAATAAGATGTGTAATAACTTTTAGGGTTCTTGAACACATCTTCAAAAATACACATTTCATAAACCACCTTTATGAAATTGATGTTCAAGAAAAAAATCCATAACATGTGTTAATATACATATATTATAAACCCATATACGTTGAGATTGTTTTTTCATGGATCTTCCCAATAGAAGACCAGTAACAGTGGATGGATCCTTCGAATAGACTCCAGATCCAAGGAAGGAACCCCTTAAAATTATGAATTATTGTCTTGATCATGAGGAACATTATATGCTCATGACATTACTTACGACTGGCCAATACCAACTAGTTTCTACCTTCAGTTAAATTAGATACTTCTATACCATGATTTATGATCCCCATAACTATAATATTCAAGTGGATTCAATATCCTTGACATTAAAAAACATTGTATTGTACCCATTCCAAATTAATGAATTTGAAACTCCATTAATAAACCTTATGATGGACCACACAATGTGTTTCAAGACCAGATGGTGTAGGGACCGGGCCTCCCTATTAAAATATAAACACCCCTTAGGTTAAAAAAATCTTCTGGGATATTTTTTAACCCATAACCAATTTCTTAACCTATGAATTTTAGTCTTCAAAAACCATTTATATCCCTTTGAAAATAATGGGGATAATCTTTACTTTTCAATGAATATATTACCTATGGGATCATTCATATGGGTATCTTTCGTACGAAGTAATGTAATATTCTCTCTATAAGTTACAATGGCATAAATATTTTTTACACCACTAAAACTGGCCTTCAATATTGTTAGAAAATTGATGATAACTTGAGTGTGATTAAAATATATATGCTTTTATCAATGATAGAAAATTACTCATAAATGTATGATTTATTTGTGATTTTTTATAACTCATAAAGGGGCATACCATGGTGTTTTGTAATAGCACACTACTATACCAGAAATAACTCCAGGAATCATCAAAATGAAGTAAAACTATATATTTTGAATTGAATAATATATACAACCCAAATAAAAGAAAAACATGATATCATATACATTTCATTCACATGTTGAAACAATTACAAGTGTATGTATAAATTGTCACATACATTAAAAAAACAATGTTCCATGGTCTTTTTCCTCTAAAAATGACTCATATTATTACCAAAAAACCACCCTTACTAAAGTAAAATAATTAGACTATATATGATGAAAATTCTTATGATATTAATAATACAGAGAAATAAATTTAAAACAATGTGTTAATTTTAAACCCGAAATTTAGTCATACCGGGAACACTTTGTATCAAATTCAGTTGGAGTTGAATTATACACATCGCACCATTTTTTCAGCTTCAAGAACATTATCTATAAAAAGTAACTAAATTTGTATATGATTGTAATGGTATGGAAATTAATTGTGTAATTGAAGATAGAATGAAGAGAGAACAATCTAAGATCATTTTGTTTGTTTTTTCATTCTTATGTTCATTTTAAACTAAAATGAGATATATATATATATATATATATTAAAAACACACAAATTGAGTTATAAGGGTCACACCATGCATCGTATTGATGTGAGGATGATTCCTACACATTCCAAATAACTTATGTATCATTTTGATTAATTATCAAAACAATACAAATATGTTTTTTTTACTTTTCAGTATTTCACTATTTTTTTTACTAAATAACATTTTTAAATTGGAAACACTATCTATGAGTGATACTAGACATATTGTATGTATGATTGAAATGAAACTGATTCCTACATGTCACAATTAAATTATGAATCATTGTATTAAATTATCAATAAAATTATTGGGTATTTTATCATTTTTTAGTGATTGACAATTTGTGAACTAAAATGTCAATTTTTAACAGATAGCTAACATTTTGAGTCATATTAATTGTAAAGACCCATAAATTTCAAGTAAATTTGTTTTTCTTAATTTTCTTTGGAATTTTACAAGAACGCAGTTTCTGACGGTGCCTGATTCTGAGGCCCGGTGTGCCCGGAATCATTTTTCCGAAGTTTTGCTAGGGTACGTTCCGTGAACGGACGAGCGAGTTTTTCTAAATTTTGAACCGGTGCCCGGAATCGAATTCTGAGGGCACCGATGAAATCGCAGTGCTAGTATTCGCTAAAAAACGCCTCTTCCGGAGTTGCGTTTGCTCGGTTGTGGTTTTTAATTTTCGGGCTTAAAGCTACGAAATAAAATAATTTTGCGACAACTTTATTTTATTTCACTTAAGCCACTTGGAAGCCACTTGAAGCCACTTATTGAAGACTTGAACTGAGTTGAACCGGATAGGATGCTATCCAGAAATATCCTACCCACTTGGTAGGATATTTGTGAGGTGGGGCCCCCATGAGCCCCGCCGTTTCTTTCCTCTAAGAAACGCACCCGCGAAAACCCGTCTTTATGAAAGTCAACTGACGCGTTTCTTAAAATCTTAACAGACCATTTAATTGGGCGGTTTATTTCATGAATTAAATGGGTTGTTTCTTTCTCTGAATTAATTCAACGAATTGATTAGTCGTTTCTTAACCAGTTTTCATATTCGTTTGCGTAATAATAAAATAAGTCCAACGCTCGACCTCTAGTTATTTCCGCGTTGAGAAGATTTGAGAGGACCCTTGTATCTTCATCTCCCTTGCGAAGAACACGAAGAATGCGAAGAATGCGAAGAACGCGAAGAACACCGAACCCAGAAATCGACGACGCTTCCGTCCGAGACGTTCTTCCCCACTCTGATCTCCGATCACCAACCATTTGAGGTGAGTGATTTTGGGTTTCCTCTAAAGGTTCTTTTTGGTTTTAAACTAAACACAGATTTAATTATTTATAATTTTAAATCTCTTGTTCTTGGTCCGTTGAGCTCGCCCACCCAACGCCGGATCCCACGATGACGCGAAGCCTTCCCGCGACGACGCAACGATCCCCCTCTTCCGCGACGAACTTTTCTGCGAAGAACGCCCGCACGCGATGACCAACGAGGTGGGGGTTTAATATTTTGGAAATACCCCTCCTTATATTCACGTGAACATTCTTTAAAAATTAAAGAATCGGAATCAAAGAAACAATTTTATTTTATTAAAATTGTTGGTTCATATGTTGAAAATTTTATTTTCTCCCGTTGATTATCTCTAACGTGGAGGGTGCGGGCCAAACGAACACGTCCCGACGACCCTCCGCCGTTCATCGTTTTGGCGGATTTGACGGGCGACGAAGGAACGTGCCGCAATGGATGTTTGATGTTTCCGCAGTGAAGGACGAGTCCCGGGAGGAGCAACGGCGTAGACGGGAAGGAAAACGGGCCACCAGAGCGACTCCGGTGGCGGCACGGGCCGCCGGCGCAGCGGCGCCGGTGGCGCCCCACCGTGTGTCCAGGGCGGCACACCGTGGGTGCCGCGGGGTTGTCACGCGACAACCCCGGGTGTCCAGGGCGGCACCCCGCGGGGGCCGCGGGGTTGTCACGCGAGAACCCCGGGTGTCCAGGGCGGCGCCCCGCGGGTGCCGCGGGGTTGTCACGCGACAACCCCGGGTGTCCAGGGCGGCGCCCCGCGGGTGTCGCGGGGTTGTCCCGCGACAACCCCAGGTGTCCAGGGAGGCACCTCGCGGGTGCCGCGGGGTTGTCACGCGGCGCGTCCGTTTGTCTGGCCGACGCCCCGCGGGTGCCGCGGGGGTGTCACGTGGGGCGGCGGCTCCCCCCGCGTCGGGCCGCTCAGCCGCTCGGCCATGCCGAGCTGGACCGGCCCTGGCCGAGCGAGACCGGTCCGACCGGGTCGGACCGGGTCGGACCTGGTCTGCCCCGGCCCGGACCCCCCGTCTTCGGACAGTTTTCGTTCAAATGGCCGTATCTTGAGCTACGGGCCTCCAAACGACCCGCCGTCAGCGGCAACACGATCCTTTGATCGAGATGGTCGTTTTGGTTTATCGCAGTCAAGGTTTTGGGATACTTTGAGTTCTGCCGGGTTGGTTCGTACACGAAACCAACCAGGCCCTCGGAGCGGAAGCACTCATATCTTGAGCTACGAACGTCCGATTGACGTGCCGTCAGTTTTGTTGAATTCCTCTTCGTGAGACGAATCTTTTGGCATACTCCGCCCGAGGTTTGGATGTAGGTGGAGTACGGTCGGGTTGGTTTTGCCTTAAAAAAACAATCGGGCCCCTGGAAAAAAAAAGACAATAACTCACAGACCGGGCGTCCGACTGACACGCCGTCTGTCTCGTTGCTTTCCTCTTGATGAGACGGAACTTTTGGCATCCTCCACCCGAGTTTTGGATACAGTTGGATAGTGGCTGGGTTGGATCGCACCGAAATCCAACCGGGCCCCTGGAACGGAAAAGCTGATACCTTTCGGACAGAACGTCCATTTGACGAACCATCAGCGGCGTTGGTGATCTCGTTGAGAAACGGTCCCTATGAGTATACCCTATGAGTGTTCGGGGTATAGTTGAGTTACAGCCGGATTGGTTCACACACGAAACCAACCGGGCCCCTGGGACGAAAAGGCTAGTAACTCATAAACTGGGCGTCCGATTGACGCGCCGTCTGTTGCATTGAGACCCCTACGACGAGGTGGTCTTTTGAGATACTTCCTTTCGGGACTTTGTGATACATGAAGTATCCACCAGTAGCTCGTGGAGCGGACCCTCCCAGAGACGAGCATGCAGAGTACGGAGACCGTGTAGCTGACTGAGTCCGGACGACTGCTGATCAGATGACCCGGTGCGTTACAGAGGTGCGCTTGGTTGTTGCGGCACAGCGGAGCGCTTGGTTATAGCTGCAGACCCACGACAGAGGAGTGCTTGGTTGTAGCGGCACAGGGGAGCGCTTGGTTGTAGCGGCAGCCCCACGATATAGGTGCGCTTGGTTGTAGCGGCACAGGGGAGCTCTTGGTTGTATCGGCAGACCCACGAAAGAGGTGCGCTTGGTTGTACTGGCACATGGGATCGCTTGGTTGTAGCGGCAGACCCACGACAGTGGTGCGCTTGGTTGTAGCGGCACATGGGAGCGCTTGGTTGAAGCGGCTGGCCCACAATACTCGATAGGTGGAGTACTACATCAGTCTTAGGTTAGTGAGCAGTACCTCGGAGTTGTGACAGGACCACTGTACACTCCAGAGACGGAGCTCTTCAGCAGTTAAGGTTTCGATGATGAAAATCCTGGTTTGAGCTGAGTCATTGATCCTTGTGTTTCCTCTTGATTGAGATGGGTTACATGATAATTTCGGTATATGTATGGGCATATACCTATGAGAGTTATACTGTTGAGTTTTCCTGTGTGGATTACATTTCCTTTCCTTTGTGGATGTTGTTGAACTATCCTGTGTGGATTTACTGTTTACTCTCCTTCGTGGATTGTGTTGAACTATCCTGTGTGGATTTACTTTTTACTCTCCTTCGTGGATTGTGTTGAACTATCCTGTGTGGATTTACTGTTTACTCTCCTTTGTGGATTATGTTGAGCTATCCTCTGTGGATTTACTGTTTACTCTCCTTTGTGAATTGTGTTGAGCTATCCTGTGTGGGTATACGTTTTGCTTTCCTGTGTGGACTGGGTTGTCCTTGGGCTCGGACGATGGAGCCAAATGGGAATTGATGACATACGTATATGTATTGGCATATACCTAAGACGTGTCAGATGTTACTTCGTGATTGTATCTTTCCTTTGTGGATTATCCTTTGTGGATTTTGGGAGACCTTCAGGGGTCTCGGGGTCCCTACTGAGTAGCTTATACTCACCCCTGCACGGGCATTGCCCGCACTTCGTTGTGTTGGTTGCAGAAGACGGACAGCGCTGGTCAAGGATGAGGCTTACTGAGCGAGACAGTACCCGGAGGTGGACCTCACGATGAGATGATACCCGGTGGTGGACGTGATGACGAGACGGTACCCGGAGGTGGACGTTACGACGAGACGGTACCCAGAGCTGAGGTGGCCATCTGTACCTACCCTTTAGGTAGGGTCTCCAGGGGACGATCCAGGAGCATCTTGACACCTTCCTGCCGTTTTGACTTTTTCTTGTACTTTACAGTTGGGCTTGTATTTCCATCCCCTTTTACTTTCAGCACTTCTGTTGTACAAAGTTTACTTAGTGTTTACTTTTCCGCTTGCTTACTCTGTGGTGCTTGTTTACTTTTCAAAGGAAATGCCTTCCCTTTTGTTGGGATTTACGCTTTGGTGCTAGTCGCCAGCCCCTGGCCCATGGAAGGCGGGCTTGGGGTAGTCACGGCACGGGCCCCGAGGACGGGTCGTGACAGATTGGTATCAGAGGTGGTCGGTTCTACCGCAAACTCTCATCTTTCTTCTATGTGAAGCAATAGTGTTTAGAATATTGAGTGTGGTTATCGGTCCAGGGAGTCCAGTGTTGGTGCGGCGGCCGACGTATTCGTACACCAGGACCCTGACTTCCGATTTCCGACTTAATTCACGAAGACACTGATTGCGTGTGTGTTTCCAATAGTTTTTAAAAGTCAGCTCAAACCAGGTCAGCTCATCAGGTTCTTATCGTTTGACCGTATCATGTTGTTTCTTTCAAGACGCCTCCCCACGGACGACCAACTAGGGTTCTGAGGGTTGAACATGGCGACATCCCGCCCAGCGACGAGGCCTCGGTGCAGGGCCCCTTGACAGCTGAGGAACCGGCAGTACCTCTACCCGCTGAGCCACCGATGCTTCCAGCCGCTGACGATGCACGTCGCTTGAGTGCACTGCACGAGTTCCAGCACAAGAGGCCACCCAGGTTATGGGGAGAGACGGACCCGCATGCGGCTGAGGATTGGCTGTAGGCTGTGGTGGGAGTTTTCAGGCTAGTGAGGATACCAGCAGACCTCATGGTAATCCTCGCAGCGAGCCTACTGTACGCAGCAGCAGGCCGATGGTGGAGCATGATGCTCCAGGTGCACGACGAGGAATCACTTCTATGTGTATACTTCGAGAGCCTGTTCCGGGCAGAGTTTGTACCATCCACCCTTCGAGCGGTGCGTATACAGGAGCTACTCCAACTGCGGTAGGGCAACATGATAGTGGTTGAGTACTCGGCGAGATTTGTGGACCTCTCACGCTACTCTACAGATATGGTACGAGACCCGTTCTTCACGGCCCGAACCTTCGAGCAGGGACTCAGGATAGAGATTAGAGCTTCTGTAGTTCGACATAGCATTCCGACGCAAACAGGGGTGCTAGAGCAAGCCCTCTTAGTGGAATGTTTCCTTGCTGAGTAGTCTCCAACATCAGGACCCACTACCAGCCAGCATGCGGCAGAGTCTTCTACAGCAGGCAGTAGATAGATGACGCAGAGGTCCAAGAGGGCCAGACCTACCGGTGGCCGACTGCACGACTCAGGCTCAATTGTGCGGGGGAGCCGAGGTGGAGTCAGAGCCAGGCGTGCTGAGAGTGGGCAGTGTTACTCCTGTAGAGGGATTGGTCACATGGCTCGAGATTGCCCAACTCGTTTTATAGATGGGCAGCAGGCGGTAGAGGGACCTCCCCGACAGAGATTCGGCCACGGTGGTCCGCATGGCACATGAAGACGAGGCAGTGGAGCTGGCTGAGTAGCCGATGGTGGGAGACACTTCGAGGTGTTTCCACCACCACCATTAGGAGGTCCACCCCGACCGTAGGGAGTTGGTGGACATGGGAGAGCTCAGCTTCAGGCAGCTGAGGCCTTCGATCGTGGAGCTCTGGGAGCAGTTGGACAGGAGCGGAACTAGTGGATACGTCTTTTGTACTTCTAGTTCCTTGTTGTTGTTGTGTAGCGTCCTTGTAATATGAGCTGCAATAATAAAAGATTCTTACCTTTGTGATGTTTTCCTTCCTGTCCTCTTTTGCATTGTTACTAAGAGGTTCCGGTTTAGACTGTTGACTTAACCCTCACTTGTGAGACATCTACTTGAGGAGACCCAGTTTCCACACACTGATGCTGACAGTGTGACTCAACCCTTCAGGTGAGAGTAACGATTGGATCTCTTGGTAGTAGTGTTGAGGCCTTAAGATGTCATCCTTGGTATGGATTAGTACCATCCATGTCGGGATTGACTGTATTAGGAAAAAAAATGTGGTTCATCCAGGGGATTGGACCAGATTTCTCTTATCGGCAAAGAAGAAATCTTGCAGCTCTTGTGGGACCTGAGATGGTCCAGGTCATCCAGGGGCCCATGAGTACAGCTCAGATGCGTGCTTAGTACCGCCTTTGTATCCCTAGTTTGTGTTGAAGCTTTACGGGGACGTAAATCCCTGTGGTGGGAGTAATGTAAAGACCCGTAAATTTCAAGGAAATTTTTTTTCTTAATTTTCTTTGGAATTTTACAAGAACGAAGTTTCTGACGGTGCCTGATTCCGAGGCCCAGTGTGCCCGGAATCATTTTTCCGAAGTTTGGCTCGGGTACGTTCAGTGAACGGACGAGCGAGTTTTTCTAACTTTTGAACCGGTGCCCGAAATCGAATTCTGAGGGCACCGATGAAATCGCAGCGCCAATATTCACTTAGAAACGCCTCTTCCGGAGTTGCGTTTGCTCGGGTGTGGTTTTTAATTTTCGGGCTTAAAGCTAAGAAATAAAATAATTTTGCGACAACTTTATTTTATTTCACTTAAGCCACTTGGAAGCCACTTGAAGCCACATATTGACGACTTGAACTGAGTTGAACCGGATAGGATGCTATCCCGAAATATCCTACCCCCTTGGTAGGATATTTGTGAGGTGAGGCCCGCACGAGCCCCGCCGCTTCTTTCCGCTAAGAAACGCACCCGCGAAAACCCATCTTTATGAAAGTCAACTGACGCGTTTCTTAAAATCTTAACAGACCATTTAATTGGGCGGTTTATTTCATGAATTAAATGGGTTGTTTCTTTCGTTGAATTAATTCAACGAATTGATTAGTCATTTCTTAACCAGTTTTCAAATTCGTTGGCGTAATAATAAAATAAGGCCAACGCTCGACCTCTGGTTATTTTCACGTTGAGAAGATTTGAGAGGACCCTTGTATCTTCTTCTCCCTTGCGAAGAATGCGAAGAACGCGAAGAAAGCAAAGAACGCGAAGAATGCCGAACCCGGAAATCGACAACGCTTCCGTCCGAGACGTTCTTCCCCACTCCGATCTCCGATCACCAACCATTTGAGGTGAGTGATTTCGGGTTTCCTCTAAAGGTTCTATTGGTTTTAAACGAAACACAGAATTAATTATTTATAATTTTAAATCTGTTGTTCTTGGTCCGTTGAGCTCGCAGACCCACGACAGTGGTGCGCTTGGTTGTAGCGGCACATGGGAGCACTTGGTTATAGCGCCTGGCCCGCAATACTCGATAGGTGGAGTACTACAGCAGTCTTAGGTTAGGGAGCAGTACCTCGGAGTTGTGACAGGACCACTGTAAACTCCAGAGACGGAGCTCTTCAGCAGTTATGGTTTCGATGATGAAAATCCTGGTTTGAGCTGAGTCATTGATCCTTGTGTTTCTCTTGATTGAGATGGGTTACCTGATAATTTCGGTATATGTATGGGCATATAAATATGAGAGTTATACTGTTGAGTTTTCCTGTGTGGATTACATTTCATTTCCTTTGTGGATGGTGTTGAACTATCCTGTGTGGATTTACTGTTTACTCTCCTTCGTGGATTGTGTTGAACTATCCTGTGTGGATTTACTATTTAATCTCCTTCGTGGATTGTGTTGAACTATCCTGTGTGGATTTACTATTTACTCTCCTTTTTGGATTGTGTTGAGCTATCCTTTGTGGATTTACTGTTTACTCTCCTTTGTGGATTGTGTTGAGCTATCTTGTGTGGGTATACTTTTTGCTTTCCTGTGTGGACTGGGTTGTGCTTGGGCTCGGACGATGGAGCCGAACGAGAATTGATGACTTAAGTATATGTATGGGCATATACCTAAGTCATGTCAGATGTTACTTAGTGATTGTATCTTTCCTTTGTGGATTATCCTTTGTGGATTTCGGGAGACCTTCGGGGGTCTCGGGGTCCCTACTGAGTAGCTTATACTCACCCCTGCACGGGCTTTGCCCGCACTTCGTTGTGTTGGTTGAAGATGACGAACATCGCTGGTCGAGGCTGAGGCTTGCTGAGCAAGACGGTACCCGGAGGTGGACCTCACGATGAGTTGATACCCGGAGGTGGACGTGACGACGAGACGGTACCCGGAGGTGGACGTTACGATGAGATGGTACTCGGAGATGAGGTGGCCATCTGTACCTACCCTTCAGGTAGGGAATCCAGAGGACGATCCAGGAGCAGCTTGACACCTTCCTGCCGTTTTGTCTTTTTCTTGTACTTTACAGTTGGGCTTGTATTTCCATTCCCTTTTACTTTCAGCACTTCTGTTGTACTCAGTTTACTTAGTGTTTACTTTTCCTCTTGCTTACTCTGTGGTGCTTGTTTACTTTTCAAAGGCAATGCCTTCCCTTTTGTTGGGATTTACGCCTTGGTGCTAGTCGCCAGCCCCTGGCCTATGGAAGGCGGGCTTGGGGTAGTCACGGCACGAGCCCCGAGGACGTGTCATGACAGACACATGTCCTTTTCCAGTGTGTTTTTTCCTCACACACACACACCCTGGGAAACTTCCCAGAAGGTCACCCATCCTGATCACTACTCCAGGACAAGCACGCTTAACTGTGGAGTTCTAATCAGGCAGACTTCTGAAAAGGAAGGTGCACCTTGTTGACATTAGTCATATCATTTAGACATTTAACCCTTTATCATTTGGGGATGTTACATTAATAATATCAAGTATCATATTAAGGTGTGTATAATTACACCATGTCAAAAATTTATTATTTACCATTTTCTAAATGTTTCATAATAATTTGAATGCATTTTTTTGAAGGTTTCAGGTGCAGTAGAATCATGGTTGAGACGACACCCAATTTTGATTTTTTCTATGATCAATGATTATTATAGGATCAATACAATTATTAATTATAGTCTCCATGGAATATAATCAAAGATTTAGATAAAAAAGAAAGAGGCCCGAATCCTTTAGAGTTGATCCTTCACAACATGTATTTAGTTAATTTCATTAATTTTATAAAGAAAAATAATACCTGGATCTTTGGTATTTTTCTTCATTGATGATGTTGATCATTCACAATGGCCCTTCCGGACTATCTTGTTGCACTTGTAAGGATCCAAAATAAAATTTCTCTAGCGGTGATCCACACATGCTCTGATGGCCTCTGATCGACAATGCCAATTCTTTGGGTGCTAGCATAGAGAATCAAGTGTTTTGTGTCAGTCATTTTTGATCGTCTATTATTCTGCCTTAAAGAACCTCCCCCATTCTTGATAGGGGTAAGAAGAGGATTCAAGATAGAAATTGTTTGGCTCAACAATACTCAATTCACAAGGTGTGTGGTGTGGTGTATGGAACAATAGGCATACATTCCTATTTATATACATGGAATTTTAATTACAATATTTTATTGCGTAGAAACAATTAAATACATTCATGAACTTAGAGAAAACCCATGAATTTAATAATAATATTGGGTAATTATTTATGGTGCACAACTTGTGAAAAACAGAATTATAAATATTATTCCACGTCACAAAATAATATTAGCATTATTTTAATTTGTACCAACTAGTTAAATAATTATTTATCATCGTGAAAATTATTATTTTACTACAGGACCAACCTTGGTCCGCTTGAGCTCCACTTCCATTTATTTAACACCTGAATAAATAAATAAATAATTTATTCTCTTAAATTAATATTTTATTTAAAAAATAATTATTAAATATTTATTAAATTTACAATAAAATAAATATATATAATTTTATTAATGTATGAATTCATTTAAAAATTAATATAATTATTCCATAGTCTTGAGAATAATATTTATTTCATTAATTAAATTCAAATAGAATTTAACACAGAAAACCAAAAACACTCAGTGTGTGACCCTATAGGATTATTTCTATTTGGCATTTAGAGGGATTTCTTATAGTCCATGATTACTATCTAGGAATGGGACAAGGAACCAAAGATAAAGAATCTAATGGAAGAATAATGACATACACATTTGAACACTCACTGTGTAATATAATCCCTTTGTCTCAATATCTCATCAAGCAGGTTTCATGACTGTGTCATCAACATTTATGCTTGATACATCATTCTCATACAACCTGAAATAAACTTTTCATTACACCATGGTCATGGAATTTCGCATGACGGTTCTATTTTAATCAGAGGGATGAGATATAAAATTCCATAAATTGAAGGTACAAATCCCTCCTCGACTTATCCATTAATAACATGCCACTCATGACGCACCCAACGTAACCAACTACCCAACAACTAGCAGCATAATGGATTTCATTAGTAAATCAATGTGTGTAAGTCATGATATGTATTAATGATAATCTTAAGGACTAAGGATCATTACACACGCTTGCTGATAGAAATATATGATGACACAAAAACATGTGGAATTCCTACTAGTGGGTATGTTCTCATAATCTCTTATCATAGAGATTACCAATTGCAAACTTCATGAGGGGAAGTCTCATATTATTATGTGTACTCACACCTGATGGTCTACATGCTATCTCTCTCATCATAACAAGTCATCCAACCACAGATCTATATTTTAGAATATTGTTATATCATTTATGGTTCTCTTCATAGAGGCGAACTGACATGTACTTATCAATGCAACAAATACTCTAGGACATTATCACATCATAATCATGCAGAATAATGAAAAAATTGTAATAATACCTTAAATATACATGTAATAAAAGTAAACCAAGTTGGTTCGTGGAAACAAACACTTAAAAACTCCCACTTGGACTAGAGACAACTACATAAGACTTTCAGTACACTATACCTCACATGATGATCATGTATCTGATGAGTCAAGGCTTTAGTCATGTGGTCTACCATGTTGTCTTCCGTGGAAATATTTGTCAATGCAACTTCACCTCTCACAGATATATTCCTCCATAGATGATACTTCCGAAGTATGTTCTTCATCCGCTAATGTGATCATGGATCTTTTCTAAGATCCACCACTACAGTATTATCACATTATACTGTAATGGCATATTTACTTCTAGGTATCACATCTAGCTCCTGGATGATTATTTGAATCCAAAATACTTATCTAGCTGCCTCAGAAGCTATTATATACTCAGAAACTACTATAGAATCTTTGACTACACTCTTCTTTGATTTCTTCCAGCTCACTGCACCTCCATTCAAAGTAAAGATATATCCCGTTTGCATCTTCATGTCCTATTGATCAGTCTAGAAACTAGAATCTACAAATCCTCTAATGACTAGTTCCTCATCTCCTCTATAATCCTGGAACATATCCTTATTATGCCTCAGATACTTTAGGATAGTTTTGAATGCCATCCAATAGTGGTCACCTAGGCCATCTTGATATCAACCTACCACACTCAATGCATTGGAGACATCTAACCTAGTACATAGCATGGCATACATGACTTACCCAATCAATGATATGTATGGACTCCTTGCCATTATATTTCCTTACTCTTGTGTATGTGGAAACATTTTCATGTAAAGACAAATTCTATGTGAGGTTGGCAACAATTACCTCTCGGATTGTTCCATACTAAATCTGTTTAGTATCTTACAAATGTTTTTACTTTGACATATGCCCAGAAATATCTTAGATCTACCACAATATATCTTGATCCCTAGAATATATGCTTTTTTTACCATGTCTTTCATGGAGAAGCATTGATTCAGCCATGCCTTAACAGAATGTAAATCTGGAAAACTGTTTATAATAAGTAATATGTCATCAAAATATACATTTATGAAAATGATTGCACTCCCACTAAACCATTTCTAGAAACAAGTCTTACATTCATTGTTGATAAAACTAATTTTTTTTGGCATGTTAAAAATTAATTTTTCTGGCCATGGATGCTTGTTTTAATCCATAAATGGATTTCTGCAACTTGCATTACTTATTGGAATCCTTTAGAGTCAGAAACCCTTCAGGTTGTGTCATGTAAAAATCTTCCTGAAGGTTCTCATTAAGGAATTATGTTTTGACATCCATTTCCCAAATTGCATAGTCACGGTAATTCATAATGGAATGTATAATTCTAATGGATTTTAGCATTTCTACTGGTGATAAGTTTTCATCGTAGTCAATTACATGATGTTGTTTAAAACTTTTTTCATTGAATCATTCCTTATAAGTACTGACTTGTCCGTTAATGTCCATTTTCTTCAAAAATACCTATTTGCATCCAACAGGATTTTCATAAACTGGAGGATCTACCAAAATCTAGACTTGGTTTTGGTACATGGAATCCATTTCAGAATTTATGTATTCCTTCCACAAGGAAATGTTTGTGCTACTTACTGCTTTCTTGTAGTTTAGAGGATCATTATTATCAACTAATAATGATTCATCATCCTTGGTTACTAGAAAACCATGACATTTTAGTTCTCTAACCACTCTTGTACTCCTACGCAGTACTTGTGTCTCTGGAATATATTCTTCTTCCACGGGGCTTTGTGGAATCTGTTCTTGTACCCACTGTTGTGTACCTTGATCCTTGACTTCACCGAAGCCTATCTCGCTCCCACTATCACTTTTGGAGATGTTATCCCTCTCAATTAATATGGAATGTATTGCCACTTTACCCTTTTTTTGTATGGGAATGTATAGGTAATATTCCCTTGTTTCCTTGGGGTATCCTATAAAGGTACAGATTGTTCCTCGGGGTGTGAGTTTGTTACCTGAAGAGGCCTTAACAAACACTTCTCTACCCAACACATGTAAATTCGATGACATGTCTTTTCTTCGAATCTATGAATCATATGGAATACCATTTATAGATTTAGTTGCAACTTGGTTTAGTATGCGTGCCACTGTTTGTAACGTATATTCCCAAAAGGATAATAGAAGAATCACATGAATCATCATTGATCTGACCATGTCCGACATGGTGTGGTTCCTCTTTTCACTCACACCATTCCACTAGGGTGTGTTTGGAGGTGTGATTTTGGATAAGATCCCAAACTCTCAAAATAATCAATGAAGTATTGATTAAGATATTCTACACCTCAATCTGAGCAGAGTTTTGTAATATTCTTACGATGTTGGTTCTCAACATCATTCATGTATTCTTTGAACATATCAAAATAATCCAACTTGTACATCATTAAGTATATATATTCATATCGACAAAAATCATCATTAAAAGTTATGAATTATGAGTACCCTCCCCTTTATTCAACTGGAAATGGTCAACACACATCTGTGTGAACTAATTCAAGAAGTTATTTATCCCTTTTACCATTCCCATCAAATGGGGATTTGGTCATTTTTTCTTGTAAACATTCACGAAATACGCCACTTGGTTTTAGTACAAAAGAATCTAATTATCCATCTTGATATAACTTTGAGAAGAATTTCTCATTTACATGACCTAGTCGGTGATTCCAATGTTAGATGTGGTATGAGTCACGTAATGTAACATTGTCATTGATTGACATTACCTGGTTTGTGTAATCCTACACATAAAGACCATTGTATAAATGTTCCCTACCAAAACAAATGTTATCATTATAAACAGGAAACATTCATTTACAAACATAAAAACAAATCCATATATATCTAGTCTGGATACAAAAATTATGTTTTTTGTTACAAAAGGCACAGAAAATAATCTTTTAACACAATAATCATCCTATTTGGAAATGTGAGGTGGTAGTCCCCAACAGTTATAACAGCATGTCTGGCACTGATGGCTACTCTTAGTTCTAGGTCTCCTCTATCAATCATCCCGAATCTACATGGTTTCTTATATTTGGATACATATGTGAGCACAACAAGCTATATCTAATATCCAATTTTGAGAAACAGATTGATTGCATTCGATAACAAATGCACATGGATCTTTCCCATAATTCTTAGGCTAGGTGCAGTTCATCATCCAGTGGCCCTTCTTTCCACATGGAAAACAAACAACCATTTGTTCCATTTTCTCCATTTGATCTTCCTTTTATTGGAAGGTCATGAGGAAGATTTGTGCTTAAAGCTCTTTGCTTTCCCTTTCCTCTTATTCACCATATAGACCCAAGGATTTTTTCACTTCATATCTTTGTCCATTTGGGGAATGAGGATAAGAAGATTAAATAAATACTTCTCAGTATGGTTTATATTGAAATTGACAACAATGTTAAAGAAGATCTGAGGGAGTGATGCGAGAATGAGATCAGTGCCCAGTTAATCGGGAAGTTTAAACCCCAAATCCTCCAGGCGCTCAATCTATCTAACGAGCATGACTACATGAGGCCCAGCTGGGGAACCTTCTCCAAGTATAAACTGAAATAGTTCCTTATAGATCTTAAACCTTTCCTATCTTTCTCTCTCCTAGTAAATACCACAGAGGTTGTTGATCATGGTATAAGCATCTATGTTTTCACGAGACTTAATGAGCGCACATGAAATTGATGACAAAATCAAACATTGAACGTTGACCACGTCATTCATATTTTTCTCATATACCATGAAATCTTCAACACTCGACTCTTTGGAAGGTGGTTCAAGTAATACTGAGTCTAACACGTAAGACATCCATTTATGGCGTAGGATAACCCGAAAATGTATAAACTAATCTTAGAAGTTTATGACAGTGAGGATGTTGTCTTTATCTAGAATTGATCGTAAGGATAATGTGGTTGACGAGTTTTTCTTTTTTATTCTAAAATTAAAAGGTTAGATCATTATTACAGTCTTGATTACCTTTTATAAGATATAATATATTTTACTAAGTTTCCCACTATTTTATCACGTCCCAATAGCCCTCACCATTAAACTCAGAATTTCTAGTTACCATGGCATTCTAGTGGCAGGGATCCATATTCCCCTTCGCATAACCCAACAGGGGTCGGTCAAGATATTTGAAGGTATTTATATAGATAGGTCTTTTCCAACTGTGGTGTTGAAGCTCCTTGATATGTTGTTGTGGGCTCCCCAATCCTGAAATCATGAATTTGGATTTCCTTAACTCTTGCATCCAATATTATATTAGGTCTAGAAAGGGCTACTCTTCTTGATGTAATATGGTTATGTAAACCTGAAACCTTTCATAAGGGATTCCTATATAAATGTATGTGTCCCAAAAAGGGTTAGTCAAACACATAGTTTAATTGAGTTTTTCCTATAATCAAGTCACAAAAGGCTTGTTCTAACTTGATATTTTATTTGAGGGATTTTTATCTCTTATGCATGAATTGATTATTATTATTATCATATGCTAGTTAATATGAAGTGGAACATACATAAGTGACTAACCATGCATTGATAATATTTATGAATAAGTCTGGTTTTTTAGTTCAATCTTGCATGCTTGATTAATTCATTAACTATGGGATCGTGAAAACACATCGATAATGATGAACCATGCAACTGACAGAAATAAAATAAAGTAAATTGAATGATCATGAGAATTACTAATGGTTAATTTATCTACCGGTTGATTAAATTACCCATGACCTCGTGGAGATACACCTTGAACGTTTTCGGTTCTGGTTTATAGCTTCCAACTGTGCACCTCGGTATCCCCTGGGATTGGTTTCATCTCAGCTCAAGCTTGAACCCCCTCTACTATCATGGGAGTTCCATCCATTACATATTCCATTTTTAACTCATATGTAGGTGATGGGTAATAATGGGTTTTAGATAAAAGAAACTTTGGAAATTTGATCCCTACATAATAATGAGTAGAAGTATCACATGAAAACAATTTAAATTCAAATAAATAAATTAAAATAAACCATCCACATAAAAAGGTCTTGGTCTAGCTCATGATCTTCCATTCATGCAATGATATTTACGCATAAATAAAACTAGGAATCAATTCTTTAATCATTCTTGTTTATGATAAATCATGCTCGAATCAATTAATTATCATCTTTATTTAATAAATCTTTTATCTTAAGCCCTTTTCTGAATTCCCTTGTGATTTTCATCCATCATAATTTTAAATAAATAAATTCATTTAAAATTATACTTGTACATAACTTGTACCTTGGACGCAACATGGGGAATTCTTATTTGTAACTACCCAATGAGTAGAAATGAACATTATGCAGATGTTAAATTAAACAAATAAATATATAACACCTATCACATGTTGTGCCTTATCTTTACACCCACACGATGGTACACATATCATGTATTTATAGAATATAACAATAATTTTTAATAAATCTGTGTAATTTGGATGAGTACATAATGTGTAGTTTCAACTATATGTTGTGAACTATTTTTCACTATCTATCCAAAGTACACGCCCAAAGAAAAAATGTGTTATTATACTTCAGAAATCTTTGGAGTACACATTGTGTCCAGTGGGCCACACACATTGTAGTTCCTCATTACATGGTCTCCAGCTGGGCAATCCGTGTACGGGGTACACAGTCTAACCCTAAACCGAAGGTACTATACGCCGTGTCCATTTGTCCACACGACGTGTAATCTGGAAACCACATTAGACATGTTCATCGTCAACACTTGAAGTCATTTAAGACTTAGAAAGACTCCAACAGACGACTTGGTTTGGAAGAATGGTCTGATGCGTTGAATCTTGACTACACAATGTGTACTTCCAAATAAACGTCATGTGTTATGGTGTTGTATGACCATGATGCTTTGGCGCCTAAGGATGAGATCCTCTATTTTATTTTAATGAAAATTAAATTAAAAAATCATTTCTATAAGGTGAATGAGAAATGAAAGATGACAAATAGATATCAAGATTCAGATTTGCAGAAAAATTAACGTGAAATGAAACAACTAAATTATTAAATGTGTATGTCATCAACAAAATACTTAAATAATTATAAACTATGATGTAACCCCTTTGATACAACTTAATGGGTCCAGGCATAGCTGATGCATGATTGGGATGACACCCAGTTTTGATTTTTATCATGATCAATGATTATTCTGGGATCAATACAATGATGAACGCCAGTCTCCACAGAATTATATCAATGGTTTAGATAAAGAAGAAAGAGGCCTGAAACCTTTAGAGAGGATCTTTAACAATATGATTATAATTAAATTAATTAATTTCATAAAAAATAATATTTGAATTATTTGTAATCTTCTTCGTTGATGATGTTAATCATCTGGAATGACCCTTCTGGATTATCTCATTGCACTTGTAAGGATACAAACTAGAATCCCTCTAGTAGTTATCCACACATGCTATGAAGTCCTTCGATCGACACCACTCATTCTCCAGGTGCTTGCGTGGCGACTCAAGTATCTTGTGTCATTTGTTCTTGATCGTCTGTTCTTTGGCCTCGATGAACGTCTCTCTTTATTAAGAGGGGAGAGAAGAGGATTCGAGAGAGAATTGTTTTGGCTCAACAATTATAAATTCACTAGGCATGTGGCATGGTGTATGACACAATTGGAATCCTTCAAAATATATATATATGTAATTTCAGTTAAAATATTTAATTTCATAGAAACAATAAAAATAAATTCTTGAACTTAGATAAAACCCATTCATTTAATAATAATATCGCATCATTATTTCTGGTGTGCCAACTTGCGCAAAACCGAATTTCAAATAAAATTATTAATCAAGAAATAATAGTAGTGTTATTTTAATTTCTTCAAACTATTTAAATAATTATTTACCATATTGAAAATAATTATTTTACTACCAGACCTTCCTTGTTCTGCTCGAACTCCACTTCCATTTATTGAACACTCGAATAAATACATAAATAATATATTCTCTTATATAAGTATTTTATTTAGAAAATTGTAGATAAATATTTATTATATGTTCAATAAAATAAATAAATATATTTTATTTAATTTATGTTAACATTTTAACTGGAATAAAATTATTCCACAGTCTTGAGAATAATATTTATTTCATAAAATAAATTCAAATAGAATTTAACTGAGGCCCCCAAAAACAACAATTGTGTGACCTTATAGTATTATTACTCATTGCCATTAGGCGGGCATGCCTAATGTCCACGTGTACTATCTTGAAACAGGTCAAGTCACCCAATTGAAAAAATGTAAATTCATAAAAATGACATCCACATACGAACACTCACTGGGTAATATTATCACTTTGTCGCAATATTTCACCAAGAAAGTTTCATGAATATTTCATCATATTTTATGCTTGATACATCATTCTTTGACTACTTGAAATAAACCCGTTGTTACACCAAAACCATGGAATTTCGCATGACGGTTCAATTTCAATCAAAGGGCCAAGATATCAACTTCCATAAATTGAAGGGGAAAATACTTCATCGACATATCCATCAATAACATGCCACTAATGACACACCCAACGTACCCTACTTCCCACCAACTATCTATGTGATGGTTTTTTCCAATAAATCAAATTGAGTATGTCATGAAACGTATTATTGATTGTCATAATGTATAAGGATTATTATATACAACCAAAGATAGAAATATGCGATGACACCAAAACATGTGGAATTTCTACTAGAGGTTCTATTCTCATAATCTCCTATCATGACGATTACCAACTGTGAACATCATGCGAGGAATTCTCATCTGCTTACAAGTACTCGCACGTGACGGTCGGCATGCTATGTGTCCCATAATTACATGTCATCCTCTAGAGAACGATATTTAAAATTGATATATCATTTCAAGGTTCTCATCATAGAGGGAAACTACCTTCACATTTTCAATGAAACCAATACTCTTGGACCTTATTACATCATAATCATGAAAAACAATGAACAACATGAAATAATACATTAAATATCCATATAATAAGAGTAAAACCAGTTGGTTCTAGGACACCAACTATTACATTTTATTGGTTTTGAGTATGGTCATTTTTGTTTTCATTAATTTATTGTCAATATTAAATAAAATGACACATGTGGAGTCATAACAGACATAATTTCCGTTGTATTAAGTTTTAGATGAATCCTAGGCATCTGAAATTATTGATGGATTGTTTTGATAATTTATAAAAAAAATTTAAATGTGTTTTCTATGTCTTGAGTACATCACTTGTGCTTTTTACTAAAATTTCATTTTTATCTTGAAAAACACACATTGAGGCACACATGTCACATATTTTTTCAATATGATTAGAGAATGATTCTTACATTCCAAAATTTAGTTTTGAAGCATTTTATTATGTAATAAAGAGAATAAAAGAATGTTTTTATAGTTTATAGTTACTGTAGTTTTTTGAACTAAAATATCAATTTTTAACTAATAGTATTCACTTTGAGTTATACTTGGAACATGGTGTATTTGATAATGGTATGATTTATTCTTACACATCACAAATGACTTTTGGAATTCGTTTCTTATTGATTCAAAGAAAAATTAATGTATTTTCTTAATTTTTAGTATGGAAGTTGTATTTTTTACAAAAATTAATGTCAAATTTAAATAAAAAACACTCATTTAGAGTTATACTAGTCACACGGTGCATCAGATTGTAGTGTGGATGATTATTATACCTGTCAAATGACAAATAGACCATATTACTATTAAATAAATATAAATGTTCTTTCAGGGATTTTAGAACATCACTTGTAATTTTAAGTGAAAGTCTATTTTAAACTAAACCACACACTTTTAGTAAGACGATTCACATAATTTTTCAATGGTTGTGATAATGATTCCTACAAATCAAAAATTACTTCTGAAAAATTGTACTAAATATACAAGACAATATATGAATATATTTATGGTTTTTAGTGACTTACAATTTTTGGACTAAAATGTGAATTTTAAACTGATAACAGATAGTTCGAATCAGATGAGGTACATCCTATATCAGAATAAGGTGAGTCTGATTCTTACAATTCAAAAATGAAATTTGGATCATTTTTCTAATGTATCAAAACAATTTAAATGCATTTTCTTGGTTTTGAGAAAATAAAATGTACATTTTAGTAAAATTCATTTCAATTTTAAATAAAAAATACACTCTTTGAGTAATATAGTTCATGTAGTTCTTTAGATTGAGGTGAGGATGATTCACACCCATCTCAAATGACTTATGGATCCATTTTCTAAAGTATAAAAACAATATAAATGTGTTTTCTCAGTTTTTTGTACTTCACTTTTGTTTTTATTAAAATGTCATTTCAAACTAAAAACATGAAGTTTGAGTAATACCAATCAAATAATGTGTTAGTTTGACATGTGACTAATACATACACAATAAAAAATGACATATAAATAATTTTCCTAATCTATTAATTTAATCTGACCATTATTTTTAAGATTTTAGTGAGTGACACTTTTAAAACTAAGATGAAAATTTTACACAGATAAGGGAAACATTGAGTAATATCGGCCACATCATGTATCCTATTGAGATTAATATGATTCTAACACATCAAAAATTACATATGGATAATTTTAATAAATTATAAAAAAAATAAAAAGTCTTTTTGTTGGTTTTGAGTATGGATATTTCTATTTTACTTAAATTTATTAAAAATGTAAATAAAACTACATACATGGAGTCATTCTGGTTAGACCATCTATAACATTGAGGTGATAATAAATAAATTTTTTAAAAAATAAAAGTTTATTTTCTTGTAAAGTATGAAAATAATATGAATGTATTTGATTGATTTTGAATAAATCGCATTTATTTTTTTTAATAAAATGTAAATTTAAAATAAATACATGATTTAAGTCATAAATGTCACATAGTGTGTCAGATTTACAGGAGATGAATTCCGACATGTCATAAATAACATTATAATCATTTAACATTATCATATATAAATTAAGATCATGTTTCATATGTTTTTTTGGAGTGACATGTTTTAAACTAAAATATAAAATTTAAACTCAAAAGAGATTGTTTGAGAAATACAAGGAACATCATGTCTCAAATTGAGATGAGGTCGATTAATATACATCAAAATGGAATTTGAAGCATTTTACTAATGCATATAAAATCAATATGAACTATTTTTCTTTTTTTGATTATGTTAGTTGTCTTTTTTAGTAAAATATCATATTAAATTTGAAACAAACACATTGAGTCATATTGTTCACATCATGTGTCAGTTTGATATGATATTGATTCCTAGATATTGATGAAATATATATAGATATGTTACATAAATTAATAAGAAAAATTATTCATGTTTTCATAGTTTTCATTGGGGGATACTTTTGGAACTAAAATGTCAATTTTAAATAGATAACTTACACATTGAGTCATACCAGGGACTTTATATATCATATTAAGGTGAATATTTTTCCAACACCTCAAAAATTACATATGGATCATTTTTTGGATATATATATAAATAAGCTGAATGCGTTTTCATATTTTTCAGTAGGTTAGTTTTCTTTTTACTAAAATTAATATCAATTTTGCAAAAATAATGCACACTTGGTGTCGTACCGGTGACACGATGCTTTAGATTATTGAATGAGTGATTTTTACATATTTCAAATGAATTATTAATTAAATAAAAAATGTATCAACATAATCATAATTAATTTACATGGTTTTGGGGTTATCACTATTATCTTTTTACTAAAATTCCATTTTAAAAATGAAACATGCACATTGAGGTATATCAGTTACATCATGTCTTTATTTTAACAATTTTGATTCCTACACATAAAAAACATATAGATCATTTCATTGAATTATCTAAAAAATCAATGCATGTTTTCCTAATATTTAGTGAGTTATTATATCTGAACTAAAATTTCAACTTTAAACCAATAACAGAAACTTTGAGTCATACTTGGAACATTATTTTTCAGATTTAGGAAAGTACATTCTCCAAAAATTAAAAATGACTTAGGTATTGTTTTCTTATTTTAACAAAATAATCCGAATATGTTTTCCTAGTATTGATTATGTTAGTTTTATTTTTATTAAAATTAATTTTAATTCCAAATAAGAACACACTGTTGGATTTATACTGATCACCCCATGTGTTGAACTAAGATGATTCTAATTATTAAAAATAAAAACTTTCTAATGGATCACTTTCTTAAAGTGAAAAATAATCATAATTTGTTTTATTGATATTGATTATGTCACTTGGGTTTTTTTAATAAAATGTCATTTTATACTGGAAACATGCACTTTGAGACATAATGGTCCCATTATGTGTTAGTTTAACATGAGACTGATTCATTCACAAAATAAATGGCTTTTTTTAATTTTAAAAAATTATAATTACAATATTATTTTGATTTAATAGTTTTTAGTGAGTGACTCTTCTAGAACTAAATTATCAATTTAAAACTGATAACGAACACATTGAGCCATATCGGGAACATCTTGTATCAGATTTTAGTGAGGCTCATTTAGAAACATATAAAATGTCTTATATAAAGGAAAACTAATGTATAAGAACTATATGAATGTGTTGCATGGGTTATGAGTTTGTTAATTAATTTTTTTTACTAAAATGAATCACAATTTTAAATAAAAAAAGACACACTTGCTGTTATACAGGACAAACTATGTGTTAGATTGGTGTGAAGTTGATTTCTATATGTCACAAATGATGTATTTATAACTTTATTAATGTGTGAAATTAATATAATTTTTTTATAGGTTTACAATATGTCACTTTTCTTTTTTTAAATAAAATGTAATTTTAAACATAAAATAGGCACTTTGGGTGCTATCTGTCCCATCATGTGTTAGTTTGAAATTATACTAATTCCTACTCATCAAAATACACTTGTTAATATATTATTGAAATTATCATATATATATCAGGATGTTTTCTTAGATTACAGTTAATGATACATTGTGAACTAAAATGTCAATTTTAAACTTGTAACGGTCACATTGAGACATATTAGGTACATTATGATTCATATTAAGGATTAGTTAATTTCCATAAATTAGAAATTAATTATGGATGATTTTAACAATCTATCAAAAAAATCGAATGGGTTAGATTGGTTTTGAGTATGTCAGTTGTATTTTTTACAATAAATTTAATGTAAATTTTAAATAACAGAACATACCAGTCACATCGTGAATCAAATTGAGGAGATGATTATTCCAACCTATCCCAAATGGAATATGGGTTTTTTCTTAATTTATCTAAAGAATATGATTTTGTTTTCCTAGTTTTGAGTACATAACATGTATTATTTATAAAAATGTTATTATAAACTTGAAATGTGCACATTGTGCCATACCGATGACATCATTTTTTGGTTTGATGTGTGACTAATTCATACATGTCAAAATGACTTATGATTCATTTTCAAACATTATAACAAAATATATGTCAATTTTATTAGTTTTAACGGGTGACACATTTTGATCAAAGATGTCAATTTTAAACTAATAATTTGTACATTGAGTTATATGACCACATCATGTATTGTTTGGAGATGTAGTTGATTCCAAAAACTAAAAAGTAACATTTAGATCATTTTCATAATGTATAAAAACAACCTAAACTAATTTTTTTTGGTTTTGAGATTGTAATTTTACTTTTTTATAAAATTAATGACAATTTTAAATAAAAAGGCACACTTTGTGTCAAAAAAGCCACACCGCCCATTGGATTTATATGAGGATGATTCTTAAACATTATAAATTTCTTCTATATCATTTTCACGATGTATCAAAACAATTTGAATGCATTTTATTTGTACTAACTATGTCAACTGCCTTTTCTAAAATTTCATTTTTTAATTGAGACCTGAACATTGTTTCATACAAGTCAAATCATGGTCCAGTTTTTTGTGAGAATAATTTATACACATAAAATTGACTTATAAATCGTTTTTTAAATTATCAAGACAATAAGATAATGTTTTTTTTGGTTTTTAGTATGTCCCTAGTAATTTTTATGAAAATTAATGTTTATTTAAAAGTAAAAGTCATAGTTAGAGTCATACTGAGAACAACATACATCATATTAGGGTGGAGATTATTCATAGTCATCTTAAATGATCTATGTATTTTTGTGGTAAAGTACCAAAAAAATCTTAAAGTCTTTTATCTAGTTGAGTATTTGATGTATGTTTTGGGTGAAAATGTAAAATATAAACTAAAAACATAATGGTCAAGTAATACTAAGGAAACCATGTATCGGATTAAGGTTTTGTTGATTGAGTATTTTATATGTTTTATCATTCAAATATGTAAAAATATCTGATTAGGGAGAACATGTTTCATTTTGATGTAAGATGAAACCTCATGCTTCCTCAAATACATCATTTTCCAGAAAACATGGGGTCATTATTTCCTAAAAAATGAATATGATCTATAATTTATATCTTTTTAAAGATTTTTTAAAGAATAATGTGAATTCCAAAAGATAATTATGAATATTACTCTATATTTATTAGAAAAAATGATACTGAAATTATCATTCAAATTATAGGTAAAATGATTGAAAAATTAATTAACATAGTAGAAGTAAATTACATTTTAATGATAGTTGTATACATTCTAGATCCATTTTTATATTATCATTATCATAGTTGTTTCTGTGAAGTCCATCCTTTCATTAGCAGGAAAATATATTTTTCAAAAAACCCTAAATCGAAAAATATAATCCACCTGTATAAGAAATAAATTCTTATGTTACTGATAATAAATATCAATAAATTAAGAATTAATTTAAAACAATAAATTACCTCTCAGGAAAATGATATTACTATGAAATCATAAATACTAAAAATCCTGTGAAGGGGAAGATATTTTTAATATATTCATAAATAATGGACAAACCACATTTTATTTTTATGAAATAATTTCAATCGACAACATATATATGTAGTTGAATGTAGTTAAAATATTAGAGAATTTATATTCAGTGTTTTAAGTATATATTTTTTGTAAACTAAAATTAATATTTTAATCAAAACATATATAGTTTGAGACATACTGAAAATACTATATGTCATATTGAGGTGTGTCTAATTGAATATGAGATATTTTCCATCTATCCATCTACAATAAGAAATAGAATAATGAAATGTTCCATTTAGATTCTTGTAGAAACCACATTCTACCTGAAATGCCTCATCTAAAAGCAATAAGTTCTCTATTTTAAAAACTATTATAGATGATTGAAGAAAAGATATGTCATCCCAACATATCTATGGAAATAATAAATAAATATTATATAAAATTGATAATTAAATTAAATTAAATACATTAGATAAAATATGGAATAATTATGTAAATATTGAGTAGGAATTCACCATTGCATGATCATAATAAATATAAAAATCATCCTTCTGGATGAAGTCATTTCTAATGACCTTTTTAAAAATTAAAAAATTAAGTATAAGTGAAAAACAAAGTATAATTAACTTAAAAATTAGATAAAATTATGCTATTATCAACAAATAGGTAATATCTTCTAGTAATATATGATTAATGTATAATATAATAATTATTGATCAAATGAAACTAAAATAAAATGAATTTATCCCATCTTACATGATCCTAAAATAATATATTTTATAAATTAAATCCAAATATAAGAATATATTTATCCACATTATAATAACATAATGTTAATGCATTATAAAAAATTCTGATAAAAAAATTAATCCTTTTGGGTTGGTGTAAAACAAATATATAAAAATTTTCATTCATATTTAGTAAATAAACTAGAAAAACACATTATATATCTCATGAATATAATGAAAATTATCACATCCTAGTATATATTTATTGAAAAAATTAACAATTAATGTAAAATTATTATCAATAATTCATAGAACTAATATAAATATATATGAGTTTTATAGAACATAGTAAAATATATCACTTCCTTTTACCATCATACAGAGTAATAAATCCATGATACACAATTTTCCTTCTTTTCCTAAAAAAATATCAGTGTGACCCATTATATATTTTTATAAGACAATACACCATTATAAATAGTGTACCACTTTTGATAATTTTAAACATTAGTAGAGACCTTTATAGCTTCTAATTGATAAAAAAATCTTTTTCATTAATCATATCATTCTATATTATGAAATATATTAGTTTATCCTTTTTAATATTTTCTGTGATGATAATCTCTACCATAAAATCATCATTATAAGTTCATCAAAATGGGAATATTTCTATTCTGATGACTTTTCATAGGACTAATGATGTGTTTTTTATTAATGAGATTGTGAACATGGATTATTTTATATTATAAATGTGAACATGAATATTATTTAAGAACATATGGAACCATTTTTTTATGTTGATATGTTTAACACATATCTATGTGAATAAAAACAACATAATAAACACCTATACTCATGTAATTATTCTGATATATTATGTGATATAAAGGTCACATGATTTAGAATGACATTATTTGATTTTAAAATAATCTGTTTTAGTTATTCTATTTAACTAATGAAAAAATGACATGTTAAATGTATGGATTTTACAAGAATTTATATTATTCTGTGACAAATATATTTGAGTTTTATGACTCTCAATTGATTGTAGATGCCACTACCTAATATATGTCTAGTTTATTTATGGTGGGTTAGGGTTAAATTTTTTAAATTGAATGAGTTTGTAGTGATTCATTATTAATTATAATTAATTTTTCCTTATTTACATCTACAAAGTGAAATATATTTAATCCCTATGATGGCTCTTTTACCTTATTAAAATGAGAGGATTCTGGACATGGAGTAAAGAACTTTTCTTTTATTTTGGTATGTATTCTTGCAGGAATTCGTCCACACATGTTTTATTAATATAAATTAAATTATACAATTTTGGTGTTACGTAAATTATAGAATTTATATATTAATAATGTATACTTTATTATATGAAATTTCTATATAATAATATTAAAAATGTGATAATTTATGTTATTGTATGATACTATGACTATTTAATTGTAGTGTAGAGAATCCATATGAAATCTATTTAATTATTTTATTTAGTATTTTCTTATTTATGGGGTTTATTGAAACATCTGGTATATCTTATTATACCTGAAATACACAAATAGAAATTTTGGCCTATGATAACCAGTTTGAAAAAATAAATATTTTTTTAGAAAAATATTCCTATACATAAATTTATGAACAATATAATATAAAAAGGTGGTAATTGTTTTCAATAATTAACATGATACACATTCATAATAGATCATATATTAATTTAAAAGTGTTGTCTGTAATTTTAATCAATTTTTTTAAACAACAACTTTTGTATGATCCCCCTTTTACTCTATTTCCAAAAAGCATTATTATTTACAGGCCAGTGATTAATCTCATCCTCATCCTCAGTCTCTAAAAATTCATCCTCCTATTTTTTGGTCACTAAATCTACCTCCACCTCTACCGAAAACTTCACCATCAACTCATCCATTTACTAAAAATTTTATTTTTTATAGGACACCTCTTCAAAATAAATATATTTCCATTATTATAATTCTCCCTGAAAAAATAATAAAAATAAATATATATTAGCCTTTTGATAATAATGATTGACACCCCAAATATATTTACAATAATATATCCTATAATAGATGAAAAAAATAGCATGAAATCCCAAAATATTATTTTCACAATACATTCTTACACTATTTATGCTGCTTGATCATTACTAAACAAATTTACAACTTGTTTTGATTATAATGGTTTTTTGTAATATTGTTAGTGCTGAGAAAATATAGAAACAAATTATGAAACCTTCTAAATGAAATTTTAGTTAATATTTTAAATTACCTCTTCTAGGATTCTTGTCTATTCATGGTTTACAATACCCCTCATAAATTTCGGATCATAATATGCACAATCATTTTCTATATCTTGATTCTAAAATGAAATAATAACTTACAAAAATAATTATATTGTTTTTAATTCAATTTTGATATTTTAAAATATCTATATATACCATAATATTTTTCTATTTGATGCAATACAGATTATTTTTATTCCCATCCCCTAACTTCATCCTATTATGTATTCTAGGTTTATAAATTTCCCTATCATGAAAAAAAATTATTTCAAACATAGTCTAAAACATATAATTTTTTGTGTATCATTAAAATTATGATTTTGGTGTATTAAAATTCACAATAAAAATTATTTTCAGTCTTTTTATTGGATATCCAAGCATTGGATGAATAAAATAAATGTTTGGGGTTCTAGATTGATTAAGATCAACAACATTTTTTTCCTAAAAAAATATAAACTAACAAGTAAAGATTAAAAAATATTATTTTAATAGATTGTATTGTAGTGTTTTACCTCCACAATGTAGGCATAAAATATATTCTTGTGCCACTTATTTTTTCACAAACATATCATATATCTCATATTTCTTCTTATCAATTTCATCATTTTCACAAGAATTTTTTTTGTAGAAATTATATAGGGATGAATGAATCGGAATCATGCTTCTAATACATTTCCATTTATGTAACATTAATTTAATGTCCTTTAGAAAATATGATCAATAAATAACATTAATGAAATTATTTGATCACTATTTTTAAATATGTATTATGACAATATGCCTTATATATGTATTCAAAACAGAGGATTTGATCCATTCAAACTTGATAATCTCATTTATACTCTAGAAGTGAACTTTTTCTATAAAAACATCAAACTATTAATTCTTCATATATAATATATGTTATACTATTATCTTTAAATTTCTCATCAGCAACAAGATGTAATGAAAATAAATGTTAATGTAGAAATGATTTGGAGAAGGTACTACCTGATGATCTTTTTTAATTTCTATATCGATTCATTATATTGTCTTGATTCAACCTACCACTTTTCCATGGAATTATACATCTATAACACCATAGCTAAATTCTGAACATTCTTCATCAACTATTATAATGTTTCCATAAGAAAAAATCATATAACTACAAAAATTATGTATCTTCATAATATTATATGGTCATTATACTATATTTCTAAAAGCATCATTGAGCCTTGTAATATTCAGATCATCAAGTGGAAATAGAAACAAAGAGATCAGCTACGAAGCTACCTCAACCCCATATTCATGTAAACTATTGGGATTTTATTATTATGTATCTTGTCTCCCATGATATTATATACCATACCCCTCACAGTAAGTCAATTTTTGGTTGATTATCGATTAAAATTACATATAACATTACCCAGCACATTTTTAGTAATATAAATTTATCAAAAGTTTTTTGATTAACATTTAACAGATAGTGTAATGTAAAAAAATATTACCTTAATGAAGGTACATGGTTTAGGGGAATGGCTAGCCTTAAAACAAGAAGTCCCATTTGGCTCTCCATGTGGGTATCTTTGTTCCACCACTAGATATCTTTATTCATTACACATATATTGGTCTTCTAAACAAGGAGAGAAAATAATATATTGCAGTGAATATAATTCTATCTACAATTGTTTCATTATACTATATGCATATTATTGTCATATTTTCAATCAAAATATGTTTGAGTAGACACTCTAAAACAAAATGGTCTAACATGAACATATCATTCTGGATACATATATTGTACTGAATATTTTTTTTCATCTAGTATAATCAAGGATGATTCTTGCTTCTAAACAGTATAAAAAATATGAATGGAAATAAATATTTTTTGTAATACATATTTAATGTATTATGAAATAATTTTATGGAATACTTACACATGTTTCTCATATTTCTATTTTGTTTTCATCAACAAGTTCAGCCTCACTATTTATTTGTGTCTATTTCGATAGCATATAACATGGGATTGAAGTTGAATTGGATTTTGATATGTCAATCTACATATAATAAAAGAAACATATTTTTTTTCATATCTCATATAATTTTTATTGTTGATTTAAATGACACACAAACGTATTACTTGGTGAAGAATACCCCATAATTTCATTGAGATATGGTCACATTGGTTTTGATGAATGGTCATTATTTTCAGAACATGTTGGTTTCTTTAATTAATTTTTTTAATAAAATTTCATAAAATAAATAATTTCAAGCACTATATTAGAAACTAAAATGAACCTAAAATTATTTCACTTCACAACTCCAGATGAAATAATTCCATGTCTCATTATTTTTAGTGTATGTATAACTAACTACTGTGGGGTGTTTTTAATTCCCCTAAACATCCATAATATGTACCTTTGTAATAAGTGTTAGGAATCCTCTATTGAATTTCCCTATATCCATTAATAAATATTTTTATAGAAATATTATGAAATAGATTATATCCTCAAGGAATAATGTAATTTAAATCAATGTTTTATTACTTAATTTTTTGGTAAAATTGAGATTTTATATTGTAACACTACAATTATATATTTTCAAAGGGCATACAACCTTAATGTATGAACAAGTATCCACAAATCTATATCAACTGAAACATTTATCCTTTCTATGTCTCGAAAATAACTAATGAGCATTAGCTTATTGGGGTCAACAGGTTAGCTGCATTGATTCTATCCATCATCAAATTTTATACCCTTATTTCCTACCTTGATAAACTTTTCATCAATATGAAGATACATCATTTTTTCATCATCATTATATCGATACACTAATAATTATGTAGTTTCATCATCAAAATTGTATTCCTCCCCAAAATTGGCTGTATCATCATGTTCAGAAGGCATCATCTTTCGGAAATTCCAAACATCTATCATATATAATGACAATTTAGTAGAAATAATAATAACAATATAAGGAAAATAATAGTATATTATATAAACTTTCACATGGTCATTAAAATCTGTTTATTTTTTAAATGATTACTAGATTTGGATCCTCTATCGTGAATCAAAATCCGCTCTTGGTGCCCCCTATAACACAAATGAAATTGTCAACATTGGAATATTAATTTAATTATTGTTATCTCCCAATGAATGTCTAATCCTAGATTTAATTTTCATCTAGGCATGTAGTTGTTTTAGACTCTAGTAGGACAATAGTCCAATTTTTTTCTGATCTGAATCATAATATACATTCATTGTTCATGATTCAATTATGAACTATTATTTCTCTTCCTATTCCACACTGAAATTCACCTACACAAATTCCATTTTATCAACTTTCATTCCATAGATATTTTCTACCCATTTAGGAGAAAATTTATTTTCTTAATGATGATGTCGCTCTATCCTCTACTAGCATTACATTTAAATTACTTATAATGAGCTAAAAGTATTTTTTATTTAGTAATTATTTTTCAATATCCACTTTTTAAAAGTTTTAAATTATAAAAAATCACTGGATATTCACAATGGTCATATTCATTTTCCATTTTCATTTCATCCATGTGATTCCCATCACTATTTACATTGATATTCACTTCAAATAATCAATAATCCACAGTATCATCTAAATCGATGTGCACATTCAATTTTTCCATTTTTTAATATAAAATTTTCACATCTCATCTATTCCATGTCGAATTGATGGTTATTCCGTATCTTTTAGTATACTTTCTCTTAAATAACAAAAACATAAATAAGGAAAACTAATATGAGGAGGGTTATTTTCACGCTCTATTCCAAAAATGATAAACTCTTTCACTCTATCTTCATAATATTTTGTCAAAAGATTAGAGTGAATCCATTTTGGATTCATATACATACTAATAGTTACATTAAATATTTAATTTTTTATAATTAATAAATTATTACAAACTATATATGCGTTATCAAATGATAAATTCATAGAAAATTCAAATAAGTAGAACCCAATATTTGTTTATTTCAAATAAATATAGTATGCTTTAAAGGAAATGTGTAACTGAATTCAATAATATATTAATACTAAAATGGTAGGTGTTATCCTATTAATACATCCTTAATGATCCATGTCACAAGTTGTAGGATGACTATTACATAGGGTATTGAAAAAAATTGGTGTCTGTCCAGAAAAGATATTGGACGAGTCATAAGTAATAAAATAAAATAATAACTGTCTGAGAGAGAAAAAATACATGGATAAATTTTTTCTACATAAATCTATTTAAATCACCACATATTATTTGAAATTTTTAAATCACAATTCAAAACCATTTCCAAAAATAAAAAAAAATATTATTTTTTATATTTTAAAACCCCGTTTGAAATCCATTTTTTTTAAAATCCACATGAAAATAAATTAATTTTTTCAATATACATAATAAGTTACAGACCCCAAAAATTGGGAAAATTTACTATAGCTATGGTTTTGAGGGTTGTTGGATAAGTTGGAATTGTTATAGGTCAATACCATTTGTTTCTTAAATCCACTAGTATAGGTAATTCAAAATGTACAACCTGAAAGGGTTTTGATCCCACCACCACCCGTTTATTATCAAACAACCTAACCACAAACCAAACATGAATTTTATGTATATATATATATATTTATGTATATGTATATTCATAATTATTATAAATTTTTTTATTTAATTATATTTTAAAATGTATTCCATTTAAAATATGGGTATATTTACAAAAGGTCTTGAGATCCATTGGTATTGGTTATTTTATTTCATGAGCTAACCAATGGTTTTGATTAAACCATTGGCATAGGGTGGACCAATACTAATGATTTCTCCAAAACTATTGGTGTCAGGTCTCTATAATGGACCTATAACAATGGTTTTAAAGAAACCTTTGGTATTGGGTGGATACGAGATACCTATGATCAGTGGTATAGTCTAAACTTTTGGAATAGGTAACCTATACCAATGGATTTCCTAACCATTGTTATATGACCGATTTATAGTACTGGCCATTTTTATTAAATTAGATAGTATTAATGGAAAAATATTAAATTCATATTGAAAAAACGTTAATAAGAAATTAAATGTTTAAAATATATTCCATGGAATTATATACACATTGGAATGTTGAAACCATTATATGTTCACTTTAAAACCACTTCATGAGTTTCAAAACATTGTTTCAATTTTAGTCCATTTTTTGGAAAAAACATATTTTTCATTTCAAAAATAATTTAACATTAAAAACCAAGTTCCTTTTTCAATAATGAAATTTTAAATAGTACTAACCTTAAAAATATCAATTAGGCCATGAACCAGTATAATGAAAAGAATGATTAGTAAACATTTCTTAAATATTTTATAATTAAGACATGAATAAAAACTTTTCACAATATCATAATAAATAAATAATTTAAAAAATTTCATTATTGTCATGTACTACCCACCTAAATAACATGGTTCACCTGGGATTATTTCAAAATTCAATCAATGGACAATTCATTTATCAAAGACCAGTTTCATAAAATTTGACATGAGAATTAATAAATCAAGTATTCAAATTCCAAATAAAATTATCAGGAGTCAAATACAATAATGTTTCAAAAATAATCCTGAAATTAAAAATTATTTTTAAAAATATCATGAGTTGTTAGATGGATTCCTTATGTGATATTAGGAATTGGTTTTATTTTAGTTTTCCAATTGTGAGTTAAATTGGAGGTTCTCTTGTAAATGGGGTGGGGTAATGATAGATTATTTGGTTTTTATTTATAAAGGAACCAATCATTAAGATAACCCATGTTTCACTTCGTTGCATTTTTGTGGGTGTTTATAAGATAATGGGATGATTTAGGTTGTTTAAGAATTGTGATAGAGCGATGACATAGTGCGTTGATGGGTAAAACTAAGAATTTTCATTGAAAATTTATCTAGAGGGGGATTGAATAAATTTATTTGTTATATTGGGTGGGGTGGGATGGAAACCAAGTCATGCATGTTGTTTACATTAAAAATTTATGATTGGTATATGTTGGAAAGTACATTAAACATGTTTAATAATTTGAAAATTGTTTGTTCTATGAGATCAATGTTTGGACACGTGTTGTTAATTATTTATGTTTTTTAATATATATGAAATAATGATTTTAAATTCAATAAGATCAAAATCATATTAATATATATTAATAAATATAGATATATGATGTTTGGGTTATATATCCTCACATTATTTTGGTAAAAGAACCTGAATATTCACTCGTAATTGGCATTTGATCATGAATATAAATCACTATTTAGTATATTTATATATTTTTATATCTTGATTAATTTTAGTAAACCTAACATTAGTATTAAATAATGATTAAAAATGGTATTAATGTACAAAGTTATGTATTCCCTTATATACCATGATGTTATAACCTGAAAAGGGTGATTTTTTTTTCAAATCCATCATTGTTATAAACTATAGATATAATCTATCAATTACCAATAATGTTAGTTTGAAACACATATAGAGATTTTTTTTTGAAAATCTCAACATATGATTTTCCATACATAAATAATTTAAAATGAGTCATTTTTTAGAAATGGAATCATAAAATATGTTAATATATATATATTCCTTTCAAATGAAATCAATCACTTGAATATAATATTCCTTGGCCCAATCTTTATTTGTTAAAATCAATGACTTAGAAGTCATTTTTGGATTAGTTTTTCAGGAAATGACACAAAGAATGAAAACCTAGTTTAATGTAATATATGTAAAATTAAATAAATAAATTAAATAAAATCCAAATATAAAACTAATCTACAGAATATGTATGATATAAAAATATATAAGGATGATGATGTAAAACATCCCCCAAAGGGAAATTGGGTACCGAACAATATATATAATAGTAGAAGTATAAACCAAAACACACGGGGACATGCTCTAACATTTGGGTTATAAAGGTATCTGACTTGTAAAATGAATTAATGTCAGCTATGTGACCAAAACAATTAATGAAACCTTGTCCTTTTAAGGAAACTGAAACGACCATTTGTTAATAACTGAATTATGTTATACCAGCACCAAACTATCTACAATAATATCTATGTTCTCCCATTTGAAAACAAAAAAATAATGCAATGAAAACCTCCATTTAATTAACAATAACAATAACCTATTAAGAACACAACTGAAACCATGCCTCCTTTTTAAAACCCATTTAAATGATCACTAAAAGATAATTTTTTTTTCTTAATCCAATTATAATATATTTGGTAAGATCAAAACTGTTTTTACATGAAAAAAATTTTCATAACACTATTTAAAAACGTAAATAAGAAAACCAAAAATAATCATGAAGTTTAAATTTGAAAAAAAACACTTCAAATGTTATAAACATATGGAATTACACACATACATATATAAAAATCTATCAATAAAAATATTTGTATATTTTCATGTTAATTAGATTGTGGGTCTAATATATAAATATACACCAATACATATGTGTAGAAGCATAAAAATAAGAGAGGAATCCATAACATTAGTAAAAAAATAACATAGGGAAAAAATAATTTCTTATAAACTTTTAAAATAACCCAAATTTATCAATTTAATGTACTCATGTGTTACCATAATTGATTTCATAGAAATACTTATTTAATATTGAAACCCAAAATTAATATATATAAAACATTATAAATATTTCATTGGCAAAAAAATTAATTTATACATTGAATGTACATAAAAAACAAGGCCAAATACACTAGCACCTAATTGGAAATCAATTATAATACCTTGAAACAATGAAAAATTAGAATATTGTTGAGAAATTAATCTCATTTGGAAATTATA
This sequence comes from Viscum album, assembly GCA_963277665.1. Lineage (NCBI taxonomy): Eukaryota > Viridiplantae > Streptophyta > Magnoliopsida > Santalales > Viscaceae > Viscum > Viscum album. Next base: position 1,898,413,139 of record OY728132.1, on the reverse strand, counting down.
ATTTTAGAGAAACCAATTTCAAACACCCTGGAACCAGAAACAAATTAGGGAACATGTATATAATACATACAATAACCTAAGGATATCATATATGATGTAGAACCTTTAGCAATAGTGAGTGAATGACTTATTAACGATGAGAGAGAAAATGTGAAAAAATATATAGTAACAATCACCTTGAACAGAACTTCACCAAAAAATTAATTAGCGGGGAGGAGGACAGAATACCATACCCTAGATTCAGGATTTGATGCTTCTGATATAATTTAGATATATTGTGAATGGTTGTATATGTTCAATCCAATGATTTATTTGAGTGTTGATTCATTCGAGCCCGGGATTCGAGACATGGAGTCATTCAACACTTGATTCAAGCAATGATTTGATATTTGGATTCAGGGGGGGACAAAAGAATCAAGGTAGTTCCATGAAATCTTGAAATATCAGGATTGATTTAATTGTGATTAGGATTATTTAAACAGATCAGGGATAATTTTAGCAGCACTTCCAAAAGAGATCTCATATGGATACCCTTTATAAGAAATAAATTAATTATCATTGATAAAATACATCTTTAGAAATTCTTTTTTAGCACTAATAGATATAGAAATTTATCAACACTAAAAATTTGTTGATAAAAACCATATTTATCAGCATGGATAAAATGCATATTTATCCAAGCTAAAACATTTTCTTTGATAATGTTTTAACAATTATAAATCTAATTTTTTTTAAAAAATATATTTATACTTTTATTTATTTATTTATTATAATTTTATAATTTTCTGTATATATAATTATTTATTTATAATTATATTAATAATTTTTTGAATAATTATATTATTAATTTTTTGAATAATTAATAATTTTTTTGATAAATATAAATATATTATTTTATAATTATAGTATATATAAATTTATAAATATATTTCGAAATATATATATAATTATAAATATTTATAAATAATTATAAATTTATTTATATCATTATATCTAAATATATTTAATATATATAAAAATGTGAATATATTAAATATAGTCATTATTTAAATATATTTATTATAATTATATATATATATATATATATATATATATATAAATATCTATATATATTTATAATATTGTATATAAATGTAATCAATATATATAAATTTATCATTAAATATAGTATATATATTTGTTATTTAAATATATGTATTAAAATTTTATAATAATAGAATATAGAAAATATATTTGACCGTACCATAGTTTCGCAGACTGAAAAGAACTCTGGAGCTCTGTCGATGAATGGCCACTCAACCTCCTTCGACAAAATCATTTTCAGTGTTTTTCTCACACAAAGACCTTGCTAGTTTTGGGATCTTCTATGATGGAGACTTTCACTACTTAACTAGTGGTTGTTTAGTGTAGAATTTTTCACCCCGACCCAAGTTATCCTGAGTCGGTTAATTATTACATATCATTAGTGTGATCACAATTGATCATGTCCCGAAAGACCGATTAGTTTTGTAGCCTTGGATGTAATAGATACATACATATGTTTTACAATACATCATGAAATAAAGAAAAACAACATTATGTCCCCTTTGAACACACTTATATCCCTGATCAAATTCCTACAGGTTAATCATGATATACATCTTGACGTCCTAGGATAAAGTAAACATAGAAAGGGACGATCTCAGATTCTTAGTAAGGATAACAATATTGCAGAAACATTATTAAATAAGAATAAACATTTATATAAATGCATTAGACTAAAACAAAAGCATTTTTAAAAAAATTCAGCATAATATGGAAAATATAAAAAAAATTCCATTTACATATTCACATAGATATTCTACTAGTCGAATAATCACATGTAATATTAAGAGATAATTTCATAATGATGGAATGCATAATGTCGGACAATATAACCACATATTCCAGGCCTCGTGCCAAGACTACAAATAAGATTTTGTCAAGATCTTGTGTTAATACACTAATTTGTTTCATAAGACCTACCGATGCATCAAGGAACTATAGTGGGATCCACCTGTCAATTATTATGTCTAATGTATTCCACATATAAAAAAGATGAAACATAATCTAATCATTCGTATTAAAACTATCATACAAAATGCCAATATTTTAACCACAAACTATTAATGGTATAAAAATATCACATCCTCAGTCAAACATAACTCAATGAATACAAAATGGAATATTTTATTATAATAAAATATCCACAGTCAATAATAATGAAGGATATAGACATTGATGAAAATAATCATCAAAACTATTTGAGATAAATATTCCCCTTTTTCTTAAAAACTTTTAAAAGTATCACTATTTATCAAGAAGTCATTTAAAATACATTTTTGAATCAACCTGTCCCATACCAAATATAATCTTTTAAAATTAATTTAAATTTTAAAACCTTAATTTCCATATAAATAAATCATTAAAAACTTTTTTAAGTCATGGAAATTAATATAAAAGATTTAGAAGAATAAATATTTAAAACATTTAAATTGATAGTTTAGTTAGAGTTCATAACCAAATGAGAGACCCTTGAATTAAAATAATTGAGGTAATAAAACATAATAATATAATGAGAATAAAGGGAATCATAATATACTATGTCAAAGTACAGTATATTCACCGTATAAAAGTTAATTGGTGCATAACAACAAAGAAGTGAAAATGGAATGTAAATTGAGAGGAAATACCTCACAAAGAATATATCCTTAGGTTAAGGATGAATCAATGACATAATTATGTGAGAAAAATACAAATAAACTCAATATTATTTGATATTCAATTTAAATCAATCAGAGGACATTCACACAGATTCTTGTAAAAACAACACCAATGACTTGGATGTTTAACTCAATGAATAGAAATTGAGTTGAAATTTATATTATCAAGTTCATATCGATGACTTGAGTATTAATCAATGGATTTATTATGTGTATTGAACATATATTCACACAAAATAGAGTCGAAATTACTACATATGTAAATAAATAGTGATTTCATAAATTATATTGGAGTAAAATAATCAATGAAGTTTGTGTAAAACCCAATTAGTGGTAATTGAAATTTGAAATTCCCTTACCAATTTGGTATCTTAAGAAACATACAACTTATGAAAAAAGGTCCAAACAGTTATGATGTAAATAACAATAAATTAATTTATATTACACAAATAATACAATCATGGGTGGTACATACACTGCACAAAAGATAATAGAGGCAAATATAGCATCAATATCCCATGAATTAAAGTGAGATGAAATCCCCTTACCTAGTACTTTTCCTTAGTTGAGGGTAAGTTAACCTCATGTATAAGGAATAAATAATTTTTATTAAATTATTCAATAACCATATACATAAATATGATATAATATATGATATTTTAATGTTTCTTAGTTAATAATACATCAGTAGTGTCATTGTTTTAGGTGTTAACCGATTCGTTTTTATGTGTTTTGTTACACATGTCATGTTTTTAATTTATACGATGTATTTAATTCATTAAATGAATGATATTATGTTCTTAAACATTATTTTTAATCATAAAATGATATCTATTCATGAAGGGTAACGATGGGGAATGAATCCCATCGCGTTAATGAAGACGATAATTGGTACGTATGGATGAGCGATAATACCATTCTATTGATGGGGATATAGTATATAATTGGATGTTATATCATATATAAATAATCATTGACACATTATATTTATTATTTACATCAATTATACTCATTATTATAGACATCCAAAATAATTATGTGTTGAATAACAATCTACACCACATCGTGGAGATGGTAAGCCGTACGTAAGAACATATGGTGACTTTTTCATTCATGGGTTGGATTGAATAATGAATTGGTTGTACCATATTTACAATAACCTCAAAGTATTTAGAAGATAATTGAGTTATTAATTTGTATGGAAACAACAAATAAAGAGTAAATGGAAGAAAAAAATTATTTTTTAAAGTGGGGATGAAATTATTACCTCTTCTTCGGGTGCTTCCTTTTGATTTGATCAAAAGGGATCCATAGGTTGTATTTATGATCAATGTAAGGCATCTAGGTTGAATTAAGGGTGGTTTTATGTATATTTGTTCAGGTTTTGGCCGATACAAATGGCTTTTTAGGTGTGATATTGAGAGAAGGAGAAGTAACCTTTTATAAGAGATGTGATAGTCACATTAGGAAAACTTTTGAAATGTTTTTTTATTGAACAATAATATTAAGTTTATACTAGCTCCAAAAGGATTTAGTTTAAGGCTATGGTGGTTCTAGTTTGAACACCCATCATCAAATAGGTTTTAGAAATGTTAAGGTCACCATATTAACATTATCTTTTAGATTTAACTCTTGGTTAAATAGTTTAACATTTCCCATGTCTCCTTGTATTTTTTATTATATGGTTAATAAACATAATATAAAATTCCAAAAGAACCCCAAGTGGTTAATTAATGACATATAAATTATTACATATTTCCTCTGGCCTAACATTATATTTTTAGGGCTATTATATCATTTAATAATATAATATTCTTTTAAAAATCAATTATGTCAATTGAAATTATTTAGTATACTGTTTTTTAAAAGTCATAAATATATAATTTCATTGAAAAAAATAAATTGAATAAACCCAAACATGTAATATTATCCTATAAAATCTGTGTAATGCATCAAAATTCTGAATTTACATTTTAAAAAAAAATTATAATATCGATTATTTTAATCTATAATTAATAAGGTAATTACTGCATCATCATTTTGTCATAAATAAATTTATAATATATAATGTATAAATATTATAAATAGAATACCTTGATATAAGAAATAAATTTATCATTCTAATTAATACTTATAGTTGAAACTATCTTATGTATAACCCTATATTAAAAATATTGTAGTTATTAAAATTTGAATTTTACAATTTTAACTCTTCTTGAAATAAAATAATAAATGTCCTAATCTAAACCAAGTGGACCCAAAAGATTTATAATTTATTCATATGGTTAATTTTGGTCAATATTAACTTATCCAATAGAATAATGATATATTTTTGTGTAATTATAATATCATTTTTACCTTTAATTACCCTATTTAATTTTAAAAGTGGTAAATAAAATTCAAATGTAAAAATTCACCAAAAATTATTTTCATCTTATTAAACAACATTTTAGTTATTTATGTCAACTGTGTCTCTTAGATATTTGAAATTCAATTCACAGAAGTAGTAATATTATGTTTTATGCATATTTTCTAACGTGCCTAGAATGTGGGTGAAAGACGTTAAAAACATTAATAAAATTTAATACGTCTAGTTTTATTATAAAATGACTCTAGTGAATTAAATTGAACTAATATAGGTATTATGTATCTATTTTGACAAAAAATAAGAAAAATTAAAAAATTATCTAAATAAAAAATAGTTTTATAAAAAATAACGCAATGTTTTTCACTATTATAAAAAATTTAATATTTTCAGAAAAATAAAAAAAAATCAGACAAAACTAATTTTTATATTTTGATTCCAAAAATGATGTCTATTTTACTAAATTAAAAACATATAAGTTTCATTAATTAATTTAAAATCAATTTTTATTGTCAAAACTAGAAAGCGGGTTTTTGATAAGTAAAAACTATCAAAAGATTGATATGTGTTTATGTTCAGTTTAATAGTTAAATTACTTAAAATGAAAAAAATTTATAAAATGATAAAAATAAAATATTATTATACATAAAAACCATTCAAATTTATAATTTAACAGAATAAATTATTTTGATTAAAAAATAAGTTTTCAATTAATATTTAGTGTCTTCACTATTCCTCAAACTATAAAAGTAATCAGAAAAAAAAAGTATCAAAACTAAATTCTTATGTCCCCATTCTAAAGAATAATTCAATTTCATAAAATTTAATATATAAAAGTGTCAAATATTTTATTTTTTAAGGGTTCTCCCTTAAAAATATGAAAAAATGTGTTTTTTGAAAAATAAATATTTTATTTGAATTATTATTTTTGTCCTTTAATTATGTATAAAAAACAAAAAAGATGAATTTTAATATTATATAATATATATATATAATTCAAAATGTGGTTATTACTATTCATAACAGCTTTCTAAACTTCTAGTTTGATAGTTTGTGGTGCGGTTGAACTCGGTGTTTTGTATATCACACACTATTGTATTATTCATTGAGAGGTGTGTCGTTGAAGCTTGGTTTGTTATATTCATCCTCCCTTCAAAAAATTGCATCCTCACAATTTGGAAGATTTCTTCGTAAATAAAAGTTTAGGAAAATAGATAATACCTTTGTGGAAAACCTCTATAAGAAATTGGATTTATAAAACATAGTCTTAGTAAGATGGAAAGAGAAATGAAAAAGTCACCACCAAATTATGATTTTGAATTAGAGAACATTGGTGGAAATTATAATTGAGGGAAAAAAATATTTATATGGAGTAATTGAGGTCATCAATCAGAAACAAGTGAATGAAAAATTTAAGGCCTCAAGGATATAAATCATTGATGAATAACGTAAGGTGTTAGGATAACACATTTTTGGGGTTAATATCCTTTCCCTAATGTTTAACAATTATTTTCACAACATAATAAGAAATAAAATACATGATAAGTATATTTCTATACATAGCTAATATTTACCACAAACACATCATTCACTCCAAACAATAAGTATTCAAGATGACTCGGTCACACCTGAAGAGCTAGGATCAGCGTAAAGGGAATTACATACTCAAAAAAGGATGAAATCTATATTTACCTTGTATTTGGTGATTAACCAAAACCAAAATGGCTAGTACAAGATCAGATGATCCCCAAAACAGATAATCCTTTGAAAAAATAAAAACAAATTGTAATTTCTAAAATTAAACCGACATTACCCAAAGATCAATAAATACCATTCAATAAACAATTGTCATTAAAATATATCAATATAATCCAAAATAATATTGAAACCCAAAACTCATATGAATTTGATTATGTACTCTTCCAAATTAAATTATATCTCCAAATAACATCAACTACTCTTAATGTCACCAACTTAAAAGTAATTAACCTAATCAAATATTCTATATGATCTTTTAATCAATTCCATAAAAAACACAAATCGCTATAAATCCACAATAAAAACAAAGATAAAAATTCACCTTTACTCTTCAAATGAAATCTCATAGTATTATATTTTTCTCAGTTATATATTGTTCACAATAGAGTGAATGTCTTCCCACATAACATTTATCACTTAATTGCCAAATAATTTCCTACACTAAGGATATCCATTAGATAAAACATAAGATCCCAAATCAACTTATTATTTATTAATAAAATCATTTAACTAAAAATAATTAGTCACACTAACCAGGGACATCACGTAGTCCTGTGGTAGATGATAAATCCCAGCCGCACTTTGGTTGTGGGTTTGATTCCCATAGCTTTATCGGACTGGATGGGTTGTCACATAGTCTGCATGTTGTCCTTTTTCAAAAAAAATATTTTATTACATTCAAAAAATGAGATAAATTCCTTGAAATAATTGTAATCTAATCTAACCAAAATTGTTATCTCATACCTCACATTTTCATCCAAAAGATTGATAACCTGTAATTTCCCCAAAACCAAGGAAAATATGATCCTAAATTTTTATTTATCATAATATCTATGAATGAAATGTAAATTATTCCTTGAATAGAATTTTCATATAACAAACCATAGGGTTACACATACAAGAGAATAGTCTTCCAAAGTAATCCCATCAACCAAGAGCACTAATAATTTTAAAAATTTTGCCATCCATTTATTTCCATAGAGGTTCTTCCTTGACCAATAGGTTATATTATAGAAAAGGGAATTGACTGGGGAAATTCTCAGGTCCCCCACATTTACGAAAAATTACTGTAAATGGATTCTGGGGATCATTTTTACTTTATTCCATAGTACACATCATTTTTTCATGGAAATTATTTTATTTAGGTCCTTCTTTCCCACACGTAAATCATTTATCTGTTCCATTGTGACATTTTTCTGGGTGTCTCCTTCCACATTTCCTGCATTATGGGAATTGATGTTTCATTTCTCCATGGTATCAACTACTTGAGCTCTTATCATGAACTGCCTTTCTCTTCTTTTTGAGTTTGGGAGTTTGTTAATATATATATATTTGACCATATTTTTGGAAAACTAATTTGGCATGAAAATGATATCTTTTATTCCGATCAACATTGCATTTATTTTCTCATTTCCACCTCAGTTACCACCTATTATATCATGTTCAATGTTACTATGACATCCTTGAAATCCATCCATTGACTAAAACCAGAAAGCATTGTGTGGGTAACAATAGTCATAAAATCATTTAGAGAATATCACGACACCTTATTTTCAACACAAAACACCTTAAGATTATCCAAGGTCTTTTATTATCATCTTATATATAAATCCTTCAAATCATTTGGTAATTAACATGTGAATTATCTAAACCATATACCTAGGGAGTGTTGTAACCAAGAGTGTAGAATAGACCATCTTCATGCACTAGTTCATATTCGAGTCTAGCTCAATGCGGTGTTTTTGGGTTTTACCCCTCGGTACATCTGTGTCAGACCCACCTCTACCAACTCATATACAGACATGGATGTATTTCATGGAAAACCCACATAATATTTACATTACCAAATTTTTTGGATTTCATCTATACTAATCTCCAAATCCTATCTTAGTGTAGGGTTTTGTAATTATAGTTATTCTAAATCTAGTTTCCAAGGATTGTACTAAACTTCCTATGATACCACCTGTAATGCCCCGACCTTAGTTACCCATAGTCAGTGTATTATTATATATCATTTGAATGATCACAAGAGATGAAGTCCCGAAAGGCCGATTAGTTTAGTAGACTTTGAAGTAATACATACATATATAAGTTTTACATTACATCATGAAATAATGAAAAACAACATTGTGTCCCCTTTGAACTCACTCATATCCCTTAGAATATTACTGCAAGATAATCATGATATACTTCATCTCATCCTACAAAAAATAATACATAGAAGTAGATGAGCTCAGATACTCATTAAGGATAAAAATATAGAAGAAACATTTATAAATAAGAATAAACATTTAAGGAAATGTATAATACTAAAACACAATACTTTTAAACTTAATATTCAGAATAATATGTCTAATATAAATAAAATAATTACACTTAATTATTCATATGGATATTCTAATTCTCTAAAAATTTCATGTAATATCAATATATAATTTCATAATTATGGAATGCATAATGTTAGACATCATAAACACGTAGTCAATTGCTCATGCCAAGACAACAAAAAATATGTTTTCAAGGCCATGTGTCAAGACAATAGTTTTCATCATGAGACCTACTGATGCATTGAGGAACTATAGTAGGCATCACCCATCAACTACAAAGTTCAATGCATTCCTTATATGAAAAGGTTGAATCATAATCTAAACATTCATATTTAAACTAGCATATGAAATGTCAATATTTTAACCACAAACCATGAATGGTATAAAAATAACACATACATAGTAATAATTAACTCAATAATTACAATATGAATGATTTTATTATAAAAAATTAACCTCAACTAACATAAATGAAGGATATTGACATATATTAAAATAATCATCAAAACTATTTGCGGAAAATATCCCCCTTTTCCATAAAAACATTTAGAAGACTCACTATTTATCAAGAAGCCATTTACAACAGATTTTTTAAACAATTTGTACCATACCCCTTTGAAAATTTTAAAAGGAATATTAATTTTTAGACATTAATTTATATATAAAAAAAATCTGTAAATCTATTTTTAAAACATGGACATTAATGAGAATGATTTAGAAAAATAAATCATCAAATCATTTAAAATGATATTTTATGTAGAGTTCCTAACCAAATGAGAGATGCTTGTATAAAAATAACTGAGTTAATAAAAACATTATAATATCATTATAATAAAGGAATTAATGATATACTATGTCAAAGTACATATATACACCATATAAATGTGAATTTGGTCATAATAATTAAGAAGTTTCAATGGAATGTAAATTTGAGGTGAAATCCCTTATAATAACCCTATACATAGGTTAAGGATAAATCAATGACAGAATTATGTGTGAAAGATATAAATAAATTCAAAATTATTGGATATTAAGTGTAAATCAATCAGATGTCATTCACACATAATCTTGTAATCACAACACCAAGGACTTGGATGTTTAAGTAAATAAATAAAAAATTGAGTTAAAATAATTCTAATCAAGATCATATCGATGATAAGAGAATTTATCAATGGAGTTATTATGTGTATCAAAATTATATCTAAACAAAGGAGAGTTTAAATTACTACATAAGTAAATAAATAGTTATTCCACACATAATCATGGAGTAAAATAACGAATGAAGTTTTCATAAATCCAAATGAGTGGAAATTGAAAATTGAAATTCCCTTACTGATTTGGTAACTTACGAAACATACACCCCATGAAATAAGGATAAAAAATTATGATGTAAATACCAATAAAATATATTATATTACACAAATTATATAATCATTGGTTTTACATACAATACAATAAATGTTATAGTGGAAAATATAGCATGAATCTCACGGGAATAAAAGTGAGATTAAAACCCCTTACCCTGTACTTTTCCTTAGATGAGGGTAAGTTAACATATTTTATAATGGTTAAATAATTGTTATTAAATTATAAAATAACCATATACATAAATATGATATCATATATGATCTTTTAATATAGCTTTCAAAATAATAATTCAACAATATCATTATTTCAGTTGTTAACTAATTCATTTTTCTTTTTATGTTTTGTTACATAAGTCATGTTTGTTATGTACAGTATGTATTTTATTCAAATAAATTATGATATTATGTTCTTAAAAATTATTTTTTAATCATAAAATGATATTTATTCATGAATGTTTACGACGGGGAATGAATCTCATCACGTTCGTGAAGACGACAATCAATACGTACGCCGGAGTGACAATACAATTATATTGATGGTGAAATCGCATGAAATTAAATGGTATATCATATAGATAAAATCATTAACATGTTATATTTTTTATTTACATAAATTATACTCATTAACATACACATCCAAAATAATTAAGAGTTTAGTAACAAACTACACCACAACGTGGAGATAGTAAGCCTTGCATATGCACGTATAATGACTTTGCAATTTATAAGATGGATAGATTAATGAATATGGTTTTACCATATTTATAATAACATTAATCTATTTATAATGTTCTGGAGTTATTATTTTGGTATGGAAACATCAATGAATGAAAAAAGGGAAGAAGAAAATAGCATCGAAAGAGCTGATAAATTATTACCTCTTTTCATGTGCTTCTTTTTTATTTGATCAAAATGGCCCTTAGGTTGTCTTTCATATCAAATTAATGCCTCTAGGTTGAAGTGAGGGTAGTTTGATAAATATTTGATCAGGTTTTTTCTGAGCCAACTGGAATTGGAGATGTCATTTGGAGAGAAGGGGATGTACCCTTTAATAAGAGAGGCAGGTGTCACTTTAGGAAAACCTTGAGATATTATTTTATTATTAAATCATATTCAGTTAATAATGTCTCCAAAAGAATTTATATTATGGATAAGGTTGGTTGAGGTAAAAAATCTCCCATCCAATAGGTTTTAGGCAGGTTTAGGTCACCATATTAACCTTATATTTTAGATTTAACTCTTGGTTAGATAGTTTAACATTTACCATGTCTCCTTGTATTTTTATATTATATGGTTAATAAACTTACCATAAAATTATAGGAGAACCCCAAGAGGTTAATTAATGAAATATCTATTATTATATATGTTTTCAGGAAAAAACATATATTTTTAGGACTATTATATATTTTAATAATATAATATTTTTTTAAAAACTCATTGATGACAATTTTGACCTTATATAGTATTTGGTTTCTGTGAAAGTTATAAAAATATTATTTCTTCAAAAATAGTATTTTAATAAACCCTAACATGTAATATGAACCTATATATTTTTTTGAATGCATCACAAGTCTCAATTTATATTTATTATAATATTTAATATATCAATTATTTTAATCATTTATTAATAAAGAAATTATTACATCATCATTGTGTCATAAATAAATTTATTTATTTAATGTATAAAAATTGTAAATAAAATACCATGAGGTGGGAAATATTTTTATCTATATAAATAATATTTATAGTCAAAATAATCTTACGTATTACCATATATTAAAAAAAATTGTTATTAAAATGTCAATTTGACACTTTTTACGCTTCTTTAAATAAAATAATAATAAATGTCCTAATCTAAACCATGTGGACCCAAAAGGATTGTAATTTATTCATAGGGTTTATTTTTCTCAAAATACACTTAACCAATAGAATTATGACATGTGTTATGTAATTATAATATCATTTTATCCTTTAATTACCCTAATTACTTTTAACCGTGGTAAATAAAATTCAAAAGTTACTATTCACAAAAAATATTTTCATCTAATTGAAATAATATTTACATACTGATGTCAATGATGTCGCTCAGAGTTTAGGAAATTTAATTCACAAGAAAAGAAAAATTACATTTTATGCAAATTTGCTAACTTGTATAGAAGGTGGGTACAAGACGTTTCAAAATTCAATAATATTTTATACATCTACTTTCATTTTTTAAATGAATCCAAAGATATAAATTGTACTAATTTAGGTTTTATGTATATATTTTTACTTAAAATAAAAATAAAATAAATATTTATATAAATAAAAAGTCTCTTTTAAAATAATATCGCAATGTTTTTCACTATTTATCGAAAATTGAGTGTTTTTAGAAAAATACCAAAAAAATCGCCCAAAACTAATTCTGATATTTGGAATCCAAAATTTATGTATATTTTACAAAATTCAAGACATTTAAATTGAATTAATTAATTTAAAATCAATTCCAGATGTTAAAATCAGAATGCATGCTTTTTAGAAGTAAAAAATATCAAAAGATTGATATTTTTTTATGTCTGGTTTAAAAGTAAAGTTACTTCCGATGGAAAAATTTTTATTCAATTATAAATATATAATCTAATTATAATTAAATAACATTAAAATGTATAATTTAATAATATGAATTATTTTAATTTAAAATTTATTTTCAATTAAAATTTATTATCTTTCACTATTCATTAAAATATGAAAGTTATCAGAAAAACACAAAAAATTTATCCAAACTAAATTTTTAGGTCCCTCTTCTAAATAAGAAATTAATTTCATCAAATTGAATATATAAAAGACTCAAATTGTGGATTTAAAAAGGGTTCTATATTAAAAGATGGAAAAACTGAAATTTTTGAAAAATACTTCTTTTATCTAAAAAATAGAATTTGTCTTATTTTATGTCTATGGAAGACAAAAGATGAATGTTAAAATTAAAAGGGATATATATAAAATTTAAAATGGGGTTATTACTATTCATAACTGATTTCTAAATGACTAGTTTGATACATCGTGATGTATTTGAACTCAGTGTTGTGTACATCACATGTTGTTGTATTGTTCAATGAGAAGAATACTGTGGAAGCTTGGGGTGTTACATATAATTCCTCTCATTATTGGTCATGAAATTATTTTATTCAAAGCTATAGTCTTGAATCCCATGCCATTGTTGAATCTCCCCCAGACGGTCATGTACATGTATCAATTTTTGAGTTTGAATCTGTTGCATGCTGATGTCGTCTACTGTGTTTTCATTCACATTGCGGTGTTGTGGTTTCTTCAATGAGGATTTGTGGTGTGTTTGCGTAATGGTGGCTTCCAGAAGTGGTGTGATAGGCGGTTAGGGATTATGTGACATGAGCATGCTGGTGGTCTTGAGCGGGTTAGTCCTAGGCAACGTTTCATGGTCGGCCCGCTTGGTTTTTGGTTTTTGGAAACTATTTTAGGACTATTTAATTGTGTTTTTTTGTGTTTTCTGGGTGGTCTTGGTCTTGGATGGGGTTCTTTTCCTATCCCACCAATGGTGGTTCTCACATTGCCTTAACAGTGATTTTGTCTTAGTGCATTCTCACTTATCCATGAAGTGTTTATCAAAAATAAAAAAAAATTAATTATAAATATTCATAATTAAAAAAAATTATTATAATTTTATCATTATTTAAATATGTATAATACTTATAAATAATTATATAATTTTTTTTGGAAAATGTAATATTAATTATATATATAGTAAATATACCTTTATAAAAATTTATTAATATTTAATTAATAATATATTTTTAGGATTATTAATAAATATATATTCTTGAATGATTTCATGTTAAAAATGAGTGAAATCTAATATGTATATTTTATATAAAAATTCATTAACTATCTATGTGTTTGTGAGATCAATATAACAAACATTTGGTATATGTTAAATTGAAAATTGAATGAAATTAAATTATGTCTATTACTCGATGCATTCAGTTAGTATTTTTAATTAATTTTAATTTTTAATTATAAACCATTAAAAACAAGATATAGGACTTCTTGTATGTAAAAAAATATTTTTATTATATAATTTATAATTTTGGAAATATTGTTTACATTAATGTGTGTTTATATATATATGATTGTAATTATATATTAAATTTATTAATGAATAATTATGCATAAATACCACTAAAAACAAATAAGACATTAATATATTTTTTATTTTTAACATTTTATTCATTTTATGTATTTATAACAGATATATATATATTATACTTATTCATTTTTGTTACTAATTGATTCATTAAAAATAATTATAATATTATAATTTATTAATTTTCAAATTTTCAAATTATTATAATTTATTCACTATATATATCCATATATATTTAATATATTATATTTATTAAAATATATTTTCTATATAAATGTATATCAAATTTATTCAGTTTCATCAATAATTATTTAATTATTAAAATGTTTAATATTTGTCATAATATACTAATTTGTTATTTTTATTTGATTAATTAAATATTGTTATTCATTTTAGACATCTATATATATATATATATATATATTATTTATGTTGGAAAAAAATAATCCAATGAAACATGATAGTACTTTTGGGTTGATTGTGTTTATTGAAAAATCACGTTTCAAAAGACAGTTGTGGAATTCCAACACGGTAGTTCACTACAAATGATGAAAAAGATCCAAGGAAATTGAATGGATTCTCTCAATGTGATTCAAAATATAGCATGTTTTAGTTTCACTAATACCCAGTGTTTTCCAATTTTTGAGATTCAAAATTTGAAGGATAGATCAATAATTGAAAAAGCTAGATTTCTATGAATTCCATGTAAATTAAGAAAAAGTCACGAGTTTCTTGAATATAGGAGTTTTCCAATGGTAGAGATCATTTAAATGGAATTTAGTTTCATGATGACTTGGTTTCATGATGGTTGGGAGAATCATGAATGCGTGATGGAAGGACAGTAACTCATGGTTGATACAAGAAGCTTCACATCGTGAATGTACGATGGAACGAAAATGTTTCTTCATAACAACGAAATGAATCGCATATGATAAAAATTGTAACGCCCAGACCCTAGTTACCCAGAGTCGGTGCATTATTACATTAAATTGGCATGATCTCAAGAAAGATCAAATCTCTAAAGACCGATTGGTTTAGTAGCCTTGGAAACACTAGATATATTCATAAGTCTTACATTACATCATAAAATTAAAAACTACTAAAACAACATATTGTCTCCATAAACCACACTCATATCCCCACATAATATCCCTGCAGATCATTCATAATTTACTTCTTCACCTCCTGGGAAAAATAAAACATAGAAAAGGGGTGAGATCAAATGCCCAGTAAGGACAACAATATAGCAGAAGCCTTCATAAATAATCATAAACACTTAAGGAAATTTATAACTAAAACAAAAGCCTTTTAAACATGAACTTCAGCATAAAATGGCAAAGGTAAAATGAAATAATGCCATTTACTTACTCACATGGATATTCTACTAGTAGAATGATCACATGCAATATCAATAACCACTTTCATAATGATGGAATGCATAATGCTAAACTTTAATATCTTTTCAAGGCCTCGTCCCAAGACCTTGGGGCTAACTATAACCGGAACCCAACCCGGAGTGCCTCTAATAACCAGACACCAACCCGGAGTGCCTCTAATAACCGGACACCAACCCGGAGTGCCTCTAATAACCGGAGACCAAACCAGAGGGCTTACTTTTATCAGTCCCTAACCTGGAGGGATTACTTTTACCAGTCCCCAACCTGGAGGGCTTACTTTAACCAGTCCCCAACCTGGAACATACTTGTCCAACACATTCATATGAATTAAAGGTTGAAATATAACATAAACATTCTTATTGGAACTAACATATGAAATGTCAATACTTTACTCATAAACCATGAATGCTATAAAAATAACACATCCACAGTCAAACATAACTCATTCGATAAAATATGGAAGATTGTATTGTATCACATTAACCTCAATCAAGAATAATGAAGGATGTTGACATATATGAAAATAATCATCAAAACAATTTGAGAGAAATATCCCCCTTTTCCTAAAATCATTCAAAAGTCACAATATTTGTCAAGAATCCATTTAAAATAGATTTTTGAATCAAAGTGTCCCATACCACTTTGAAACTTTTAAAAGGAGTTTTGATTTTAAAACATTAATGTCCATATAAATAAATCCTTAAAACCATTTTTAAAACATGGACATTAATGAGCAAGATTTAGAAGAATAAGTTTTTAAAACATTTAAAAATGGTATTTTAATTAGAGATTCTAACCAAAAGAGACACTTGAATACAAATAATTGAGGTAATCAAAACTTTGTAATATCATGAGAATAAATGGATTCATGATATACTATGTCAAAGTACATTATATACACCACATAAAAGTGATTTGGTGTATATCAACAAAGAAGTCTCAATGGAATGTAAATTGAGATGAAATCTCTCATAAAGGCCGTATCCTTAGGTTAAGGATAAATCAACGACATAATTATGTGTGACAAATATAAATACACTAAATATGATTGGATATTCAGTGTAAAACAATCAAAGGATATTCACACATATTCTTGTAAAAACAACACCAACGAATTGGATGTTTAACTCAACAAATGGTGAATGAGTTAAAATTACTCTTATCAAATTCATATCAATGACTTGAGAATTACCAATGAGTGATTATGTGTATCAAACTTATATCCACAGGGTGGGGAGTGGAAATTATGACACAATCAAATGAATAGTGATTCCACACATAATCATGGAGTAATATAATCAATGAAATATGCGTAAAGCCAAATGAGTGGGAATTGAAATCTCAAATTCCCTTACCAATTAGGTAACATACGAAACATACACCCATGAAAGAAGTATCATACCATGATGATTTAAATACCCATATATTAAAGTATATTACACAATGAATACAATCATGGGCAGTACACATACACCACATGCAATAATTAAGTGGTGATCAATGGAAATCTCACGAAATTAAAAGTGAGATAAGAAACCCCTTACCACGTTAATTAACTGAGTCGTATGGCCAAAAGTTAATAACCACCTAATGATTTACAAAATAACATGAATATAAATATAATCATGAATATATATCAAATGGTAGTACACAATACACCACTTTCAATAATTTAGTGGCGAAAAATGGAAATCTCACGGAATTGAAAGTGAGATAAGAAAATACCTTACCACGTTAATCAACTGAGTCGTATGGACAAAAGTTAATAACCACCAAATTATTTACAGAATAACATGAATATAAATAGAATCATGAATATATATCAAATGGCAGAACACAATACACCACTTTCAATAATTTAGTGGCGAAAAATGGAAATCTCACAGAATTGAAAGTGAGATAAGAAAATCCCTTACTTTGTACTTTTTCCTTGGTCGATGGTAGGTTTACCTCCTATATAATGGTGAAATAATTGTTATTGAATTATAAAAGAATCATTTACTTTAATATGATATCATATATGATCTTTTAACATTGATTTGTTAATAATATCTTAGAATTATCGTCATTTCGGGTGTTAACGGGTTCATTTTACTTTATATTCTTTGTTATGTGAGCCATATTCGTTATTAATGGGATGTATATTATTCATATCCATAATGATATCAAGTCCTTAGATACTATTTTTAAATCATCAAATGATAATTATACTTGAATGGATATGATGGACAATGAATCTCATCGCGTTCGTGGAGACGGTAGTCCGTACATACGCACAAGGGACAATATCATTTTTTTGATATTAAAATAATATATAATTGGATTTTATATCATATATACAGAATCATTATCATGTTATATTTATTATTTACATGAGTTACACATCATTATTATACCCATCCAAATAATAATATATTGAATAACAATTACACCATGACGTGGAGACGGTAAGCCGTACGTACGCACGTGTGGTGACATGTTATTCAAAGGATGGATAGAATACTGAATATAGTTGTACCATATTTATAATAACATCACAGTATATATATGATACTGGAGTTATTATTTTATAATGGTAATAACAAAGAAAGAGGAAGTGGAAGAAGAAAGGAACTTAAAAAGGGGTGGTGAAAACATTACCTCTTCTTCGGGTTCTTCCTTTTGATTTGATCAAAAGGGCTCCTTATGTTGGCTTTCTGATCAAACTAAGGCCACTAGGTTGTAGTGAGGGAAGTTGAGATAGTATTTGGGTAGGGTTTGGCCGAACCAAAGGGCTTTTAAGGTGTGAAGAAATGAGAAGGAGGAGTGCCCTTTTATAAGAGGGGTGAGGGGCACCTTTGGAAAAGCTAGAGATATTAGTTTATAATAAATTCATATTCGGTTTACAATGGCTCCAAAGTTGACTATTCATAGGTTAAGATGGAGATGGGTAGAAAACTACTCAACCAATAGAATTTAGACAGGTTTGGGTACTTATATTAACCTTATCATTAAGTATTAACTCTATGTTAATTAGTTTCACTTTTACAATGTCTCTTTGTATTTTTAAATTATATGGTTAATAAACTTACCATATACATACAATCGACCCCCACGTGGTCCATTAATGATACATCTATCATGATATAACTCTCTTGGCCGAACCTTAGATTTTTAGGAATTTAATATCAATTAATAATATAATAATTGTTTTAAAAACTCTTTTATGTCAATTTTTACACTATTCAATAGTTGATTTTTGTGAAACTCATAACAGATTTATTACTTCGAAAAAAGTCAATTAAATCAATAATAATATATCATATTATCTTAAAAAATTATTTTAATTCATTAAAAGTTTCATATTATATTTATTTGGGTATTTTTAATATCAATTATTTTGATTTTTCACTATTATAGTAATTACTGCATCATCATTGTGTCATAATTAAATTAAATTATTTAATGTCTAAAAATTATAAATAAACTATCATTATGTAGGAAATCTTTTTATCTTTCTAAGGAATATTTATATTCTAAAATCCAACATACATAACCCTCTGTAACAATTGTTTTGTTAAAAGATATATGCTTATGTCATTTTTGTATTTATTTTAACTTAATTGAAATAAAGTGTCATTATCACTTACAAGTGGATCCATGGGGTCCCAAAATAGACCCAAAGATGCCCATGGTCGACCATGTATCAACCAATAGGGTTAAGACACGTTTTAGGGTAATTTAGTATTATTATAATATTATTTTTTAACCCTTATTTACCGGATTTACCCTTAACCATGGTAAATAAAATATTTACCGTAGTAATTATTCAAAATGTCTAAAAATAAAAGTTACTTATTTACACAATTTGAACATCCTGATTCCAAATATGGAATCCATTTTTCTAAATTCAAAACACAGATGTGGCAGAAATTAATTTAAAATTAATTCCCACTGTCAAAACAAAAAGCGTGTTTTTAAGAGATAATAACTATCAAAAGATTAACACTTGTTTATGTTCGGTTTAATTGTAAAATTATGTCCAATGACCAAAATTATATTAAATGGTAAAAATATATTCTAAATATACTTTAAAACAACTCAAATTCATAATTTATCACTATTAATTATTTTTATTAAAAAAGTTGTTTTTAATTAAAATTTACTAATTTTCACTATTCATCAAAATATGAAAGTTATCCAAAAAGTGCCAAAATTTAACCCCAGGCTAATTTCAATATTACGAATCCAAAAATGAAGTCCATTTTGAGAGATAGAATTTATAAAATTTCAAAAAGTAGGTATTACTATTCATAACGGTTTGTTTGATTGGTTATGGTGTGTTAAAATCTCGAAGTTGTGTACAATGCACGCCATTGCATTATTTGAAAGGAAACATACCGAGGAAACATGGGGTGTTACATTCTCCCCTCCTTCAATAAATTGCGTCCTCGCAATTTTTAAAATTTTTCTTGGGAATATAATGGAAATTCCCACATCGGAAAAAGAGCCAATAAAACTATCACTTTAAAAGAAAGAAAGAGAGGTATAAGGGTCATCCAAGATAACCCATACTAGGATTCCATGTAAGAAAAAATGGATATGGATGATAAAATAAGTGTCAAGTTCTGATGGAGAGGGATAGAAATCATGATCAGGAGAAAGTTAATAATGAGAAAACCACAAACTTGTGTTGGGAAAAACGACCATTAGTCTCCTAGTAGGAAAGTAAACGGACAACATTTTTTTAAAGATACATTACATAAGGAAGAGGAATTCATTTATGAAATTGACTAAGAAAATTATGAGATATACTTACATTTTAAGTAAATTTTCATTCTTTAATAAATTTCCACCATTAACTCAATTTTGTTTTTAAACGATGAGTATTCAAGAAGACTTGGTCACACTGGAAGAGCTAGAATAAACTTCTATAGAATCACATGATCCATGCAGGATAAACCATATATTTACATTGTATTTGAAGATTAATCAAAACCAAAATAGTTAGTGAATGATCTAATGATCCCCCAAAAGGATATTCCTTGAGATAAATATGCACTAATCTTAATTTCTAAAATTAAACCAACAATACCCCAAAGTTAAATAGATACCATTCAATAATCAATTGTCCATAAAATCCTTTAATATAATCCAAACTAATATTGAAACCCAAAACAGAGAAGAATTTGATTATGTAGTCTCCCATGTTACATTGTATCTCCAAATGACATCAAATACTCTTAAAGTCACATACTTAAAAGTAATTAACATCATCACATATTCTCTGTTATAGGTTAATCATTTCCATAAATAACCCAAATCACTATAAATCAACAATAAAAACGTAGATAAAAATCCACCATTACTCTACAAATGAAACCCCATTGTATTCTATTTTCCTTGGGCATATAGTGTTCCCAACAAAGCGAACATCTTCCAAAATAACATTTATCACTTAATCACCAAATCATTTTCCTATACCAAGGGTATTCATTTGATAAGACATAAGAACCCAAATCATCTTATTATTGATCAATAAAATCATTTAACAAAAAAAATAGTCACACTAACCCGGGACTTCACGTAGTCCAGTGGTAGGCGATAAATCCCAATCGCACTTTGGTTGTGGGTTCGATTCCCACAGCTTTGTCCGATGCGACGGGTTGTCACACGGTCTACGTGTTGTCCTTTTTCAAAAACTATATTTTATAATATTACCAAAATGAGATAAATTCCTCAAATAACATAATTTAACCACAAATGTTATATCATACCTTGCATTTTCATCCCAAATTATAATAACTTATAATTTTCTCAAACCCCAATGATCATATAAAACCAAATGGTTATTTATACCTATATCCACAAGAGAAGAGACAATTCTTCCTCAAATATCATTCTCACATGGCAAACTGCGGGTTTACAAATACAAGAGAAAATTATTCCAAAGTAAACCCATCAATAAAGAGCACTAACACTTTTAAAGATTTCACCATCCATTTATTTCCACATAGGTTCTTCATCATATGTTCCTCGGGTTCCCACATTGCCTATTCCATATTATGATTTCTCCGTAGATCTTTTACCAGACGAGTCATCCGATTTCTCAACACTTGATCTTTGGTATGAAGAATTCTGATAGGCTCTCCATAATAAGATAGATCTGGTTCCAGTTATAATTCTTCATAGGTGAGTACATGCGTTGGGTCAGGCATGTATTTTGTCACTAGAGATATGTGGATAACAACATGAACTCTGGAGAGACTAGGCGGATTTTCCTTTTGGTAGAATGCGTTCATGTGTCACAATGGTACCTCAGGAATTTTTCCAAATCATCTACTTCCTTTACCCAAAAACTCCTCATCAATTTTGGATTATATCAATGGAAGCATCGATGCATCATAAAAAAATAGGTATTTCTTATATATAATTTGGAGACATCGTCTTTAACATGTTTTTTTAGAAAAATTCTCACTGATTCATCTTCAAATATTTCCAAAAAAGGTTTTGGTAAATCAGTTTTCGTGTATCCCAAAAGACATAAATATATAATTTGATACATATAGGCTGCTCGAAGGTCTCCCTCCTCTACAGCATCTAGAAAATCATTTAGTGCATCGTAATTTTGAGATAAAGTGAATAATTTGAAAACACCCTGATGGTACTTCCCACGCTTAGCGTGGTAAGAAAGTTGAGAGCGCAACATTTTCCCATAGTCGGTACTTGATCCCTGAAAGAATCGTGCAATGCTAGAGGTATTGGATGTCTCATAAAGTTGTTTGCATGTAACATGGACATTTGAAAAAGTTTCAACATCGTCTGCGCATGACATCTGGATAATAATTGTAAGTAGTTCTTCAGGAAGAGAGAGAAGAGTTGTTCGTGATCTTGCTCCCTCCATGTTTCAACTAACAAAATAAAATACAATTAGGGTTTTTGAATACTTATCTAATAGGGAAAAAAGACATAATAGGATAATATTGTAATTGAACAATATATCCTAACTTGGGGTACCCTATGTTAAAATCTACATTATCCACTATCAATTTTCCGACATATATTCTTAGGGGCATTTTTTTATATTCCCTTAATAATGGTTTATACTAATCTTGTAAATTTACCAAAGCATATCCCCCGGGAGTGTCGTATCCAAGAGTGCAGCAAGGCCCGTTGTCGTGCACCAGTTCCCGTTCGAGTCTAGCTCAAAGCGGTGTTTTCGGGTTTTACCCCTAGGTACATCTGTGCCAGAGCCACCTCTACCTGCTCGTATCCAGACAGGGATGTATTTCTTGGAAAACTCACAAAATCATTACAATACCAAAATTCTAGGAAGTTCTTCTATACTAATCCTCAAAGTTCATCTTATGTCTACGTGCTCTAATCAGAGTTTATCTAAATCTAGCTTCCAAGGTTTGTACTAAACTTCCTCTGATACCAACTGTAACGCCCCAACCCTAGTTACACAGAGTCGGTGCATTATTACATTACATTGGCATGATCCCAAGAAAGATCAAATCCCGAAAGACCGATTGGTTTAGTAGCCTTGGAAACAATAGATATATTCACAAGTCTTACATTACATAATAAAATGAAAAACTACTAAAACAACATATTGTCTCCATAAACCACACTCATATCCCCACATAATATCCCTGCAGGTCATTCATAATTTACTTCTTCACTTCCTGGGAAAAATAAAACATAGAAAAGGGGTGAGCTCAAATGCCCAGTAAGGATAACAATATAGCAGAAGCCTTCATAAATAATCATAAACACTTAAGGAAATTTATAACTAAAACAAAAGCCTTTTAAACTTGAAATTCAGCATAAAATGGCAAAGGTAGAATGAAATAATGCCATTTACTTACTCACATGGATATTCTACTAGTCGAATGATCACATGAAATATCAATAACCACTTTCATAATGATGGAATGCATAATGCTAAACTTTAATTTCTTTTCAAGGCCTCGTCCCAAGACCTTGGGGATAACTGTAACCGGAACCCAACTCGGAGTGCCTCTAATAACCGGACACCAACCCGGAGTGCCTCTAATAACCGGACACCAACCCAGAGTGCCTCTAATAAATGGAGACCAAACCGGAGGGCTTACTTTTACCAGTCCCTAACCTGGAGGGCTTACTTTTACCAGTCCCCAACCTGGAGGGCTTACTTTAACCAGTCCCCAACCTGGAACATACTTGTCCAACACATTCATATGAAGTAAAGGTTGAAATATAACATAAACATTCTTATTGGAACTAACATATGAAATGTCAATACTTTACTCATAAACCATGAATGCTATAAAAATAACACATCCACAGTCAAACATAACTCATTCGATATAATATGGAAGATTTTATTGTATCACATTAACCTCAATCAAGAATAATGAAGTATGTTGACAGAGATGAAAATAATCATCAAAACAATTTGAGAGAAATATCCCCCTTTTCTTGAAATCATTCAAAAGTCACAATATTTGTCAAGAATCCATTTAAAATAGATTTTTGAATCAAAGTGTCCCATACCACTTTGAAACTTTTAAAAGGATTTTTGATTTTAAAACTTTAATGTCCATATAAATAAATCCTTAAAACCATTTTTAAAACATGGACATTAATGAGCAAGATTTAGAAGAATAAGTCTTTAAAACATTTAAAAATGGTATTTTAGTTAGAGATTCTAACCAAAAGAGACACTTGAATACAAATAATTTAGGTAATCAAAACATTGTAATATCATGAGAATAAATGGATTCATGATATACTATGTCAAAGTACATTATATACACCACATAAAAGTGATTTGGTGTGTATCAACAAAGAAGTCTCAATGGAATGTAAATTGAGATGAAATCTCTCATAAAGGCCGTATCCTTAGGTTAAGGATAAATCAACAACATAATTATGTGTGACAAATATAAATACACTAAATATGATTGGATATTCAGTGTAAAACAATCAAAGGATATTCACACATATTCTTGTAAAAACTACACCAACGAATTGGATGTTTAACTCAACAAATGGTGAATGATTTAAAATTACTCTTATCAAATTCATATCAATGACTTGAGAATTACCAATGAGTGATTATGTGTATCAAACTTATATCCATTGGAAGGGGAGTGGAAATTATGGCATAATCAAATGAATAGTTATTCCACACATAATCATGGAGTAATATAATCAATGAAATATGCGTAAAGCCAAATGAGTGGGAATTGAAATCTCAAATTCCCTTACCGATTAGGTAACATACGAAACATACACCCATGAAAGAAGTATCATACCATGATGATGTAAATACCCATAAATTAAAGTATATTACACAATGAATACAATCATGGGTAGTACACATACACCACATGCAATAATTAAGTGGTGATCAATGGAAATCTCACGAAATTAAAAGTGAGATAACAAACCTCTTACCACGTTAATTAACTGAGTCGTATGGCCAAAAGTTAATAACCACCAAATGATTTACAGAATCACAGGAATATAAATAGAATCATTAATATATATCAAATGGCAGTACACAATACACCACATTCAATAATTTAGTGACGAAAAATGGAAATCTCACGGAATTGAATGTGAGATAAGAAAATCCCTTACCACGTTAATCAACTGAGTCGTATGGCCAAAAGTTAATAACCACCAAATGATTTACAGAATAACATGAATATAAATATAATAATGAATATATATCAAATGGCAGTACACAATACACCACTTTCAATAATTTAGTGGCGAAAAATGGAAATCTCACGGAATTGAAAGTGAGATAAAAAAATCCCTTACTTTGTACTTTTTCCTTGGTCGATGGTAGGTTTACCTCCTGTATAATGGTGAAATAATTGTTATTGAATTATTCAAGAATCATTTACTTTAATATGATATCATATATGATCTTTCAACATTGATTTGTTAATAATATCTTAGAATTATCGTCATTTCGGGTGTTAACGGGTTCATTTTACTTTATATTATTTGTTATGTGAGCCATATTCGTTATTAATGGGATATATATTATTCATATCCAGAATGATATCAAGTCCTTAGATACTAATTTTAAATCATCAAATGATAATTATACTTGAATGGATATGATGGACAATGAATCTCATCGCGTTCGTGGAGACGGTAGTCCGTACATACGCACGAGCGACAATATCATTCTTTTGATATTAAAATAATATATAATTGGATTTTATATCATATATACATAATAATTATCATGTTATATTTATTATTTACATGAGTTACACATCATTATTATACCCATCTAAATAATAATATATTGAATAACAATTACACCACGACGTGGAGACTGTAAGCCGTACGTACGCACGTGTGGTGACATGTTATTCAAAGGATGGATAGAAAAATGAATATGGTTGTACCATATTTATAATAACATTACAGTATATATATGATACTGGAGTTATTATTTTATAATGGTAATAACAAAGAAAGAGGAAGTGGAAGAAGAAAGGAACTTAAAAAGGGGTGGTGAAAACATTACCTCTTCTTCGGGTTCTTCCTTTTGATTTGATCAAAAGGGCTCCTTAAGGTTGGCTTTCTGATCAAAATCAGGCATCTAGGTTGTAGTGAGGGAAGTTGAGATAGTATTTGTGCAGGGTTTGGACGAACCAAAGGGCTTTGAAGGTGTGAAGAAATGAGAAGGAGGAGTTCCCTTTTATAAGAGGGGTGAGGGGCACCTTTGGAAAAGCTAGAGATATTAGTTTATAATAAATTCATATTCGGTTTCCAATGGCTCCAAAGTTGACTATTAAAAGGTTAAGGTAGGGATGAGTTGAAAACAACTTAACCAATAGAATTTAGACAGGTTTGAGTACTTATATTAACCTTATCTTTAAGTATTAACTCTAAGTTAATTAGTTTCACTTTTACAATGTCTCTTTGTATTTTTATATTATATGGTTAATAAACATACCATATACATACAAGCGACCCCCAAGTGGTCCATTAGTGATACACCTATCATGATATAAGTCTCTTGGCCGAACCTTAGATTTTTAGGAATTTAATATCAATTAATAATATAATATTTGTTTTAAAAACTCTTTTATGTCAATTTTGACACTATTCAATAGATGATTTTTGTGAAACTCATAACAGATTGATTACTTCAAAAAACGTCAATTAAATCAATAAAAATATATCATATTATCCTAGAAAATTATTTTAATACATTAAAAGTTTCATATTATATTTATTTGGGTATTTTTAATATCAATTATTTTGATTTTTTACTATTATAGTAATTACTGCATCATCATTGTGTCATAAATAAATTAAATTATTTAATGTCCAAAAATTATAAATAAACTATAATTATGTAGGAAATATTTTTATCTTTGTACGTAATATTTATAATCTAAAATCCAACATATATAACCCTCTGTAACAATTGTTTTGTTAAAAGATATATGCTTATGTCATTTTTGTATTTATTTTAACTTAATTAAAATAAAGTGTCATTATCACTTACAAGTTGATCCATGGGGTCCCCAAATAGACCCAAAGACGCCCATGGTCGACCATGTATCAACCAATAGGGTTAATACACGTTTTAGGGAAATTTAGTATTATTATAATATTATTTTTTAACCCTTATTTACCGGATTTACCCTTAACCATGGTAAATAAAATATTTACCGCAGTAATTATTCAAAATGACTAAAAATAAAAGTTACCTATTTACACAATTTGAACATCCTGATTCCAAATATGGAATCCATTTTTCTAAATTCAAAACACAGAAGTGGCAGAAATTAATTTAAAATTAATTCCCACTGTCAAAACAAAAAGCGTGTTTTTAAGAGATAATAACTATCAAAAGATTGACACTTGTTTATGTTCGGTTTAATTGTAAAATTATGTCCAATGACCAAAATTATATTAAATGGTAAAAATATATTCTAAATATACTTTAAAACAACTCAAATTCATTATTTATCACTATTAATTATTTTGATTAAAAAGGATGTTTTTAATTAAAATTTAGTAATTTTCACTATTCATCAAAATATGAAAGTTATCCAAAAAGTACCAAAATTTCACCCTAGGATAATTTCGATATTACGAATCCAAAAATGAAGTCCATTTTGAGTGATAGAATTTATAAAATTTCAAAAAGTAGGTATTACTATTCATAACGGTTAGTTTGATTGGTTATGGTGTGTTAAAATCTCGAAGTTGTGTACAATGCACGCCATTGCATTATTCGAAAGGAAACATACCGAGGAAACTTGGGGTGTTACAAAAATTTCACTAGTTCTTTTCCAAAATTGTGATCTCCAAAAATGAGATTAGAGAGCTTCGTGAAAAGGTGATGGTGAGGATGGAAACTTTAGTAAAGTGGGGAAATGTCTATAAACATGCCAAAACCCACCCAGCACATAAAATTAGAACAATAATGAACAGTGATTAAAGGGATTGGAATTCATGAAGATTATTAATGATGGTTGTTCATGTGAAAATTTTCACGATGAATAGAATATTTAGATGTTAATGAAATATGATCAAAAGATTTAATTATTGTGAAGGTTTTAACGTTCATGAACCCTATAAAAATATGACAAAATATTTTGAGATTTTAGAAGGCTATGTGAGAATTAATAATTTTTTGGTATTAACTAAAGGGGGATTCATCAATAAGTATGGCTGAGTGTGGAAAAAGTGGTGAGGTTCAAGAAATATTGGGGTTTTCTTAAGGAGTATATAATTTTGAATTTTTTTGATCGATTCAGGAAGGTTGTGTGGAGTTCATGAAGAAAGTGAGCATTATGAACTCAGTAAAAGATTAATCACCTAGAAAATATGTGGTATATATATATTCGTCAACTAGATGGAAGTGGAACATCATTAGTTCACCTTCCTATACATGAGGTATCATTCATCACCACTAATGAAGCAACCTACATTTCCCTAATCTATGTGTGAGTGTCTTCAGGAGTTGCGATGAAAGGAAGAGTAATAAGGTGATCCTTTCCATTGAAAGTGATCCATTGAAGGACGATTGATGGAGTGAACAGTGGGAAGTAGTGAGATGTCCCTAAAAATTGTAAAGGCAGTGATCCTGGGCACAAATGTAAACTAAACCTAACCTTATTTTGGTAGTGATACTTAGTTGATTTCATGCTTTGGAACATCACTATTTTTTGAACCATGGATGTAGCCTAGTGAGGGTGAACAATGTAATATCATTTGGCCAAATGCATGAGTTCATTTTTGTTCATTCGTTTCTATGAGAAAGGGAGAGATGAGTGTTTTTTAACAATGAAACAAGATCCTATGGTACAATGTTATTAATCCTTCATACCCCGATTCACACCCTCTTAATGTATTTAACCTAGTTAGGATAAATATTTATTAATATAATTTATTTATATATATGCGTGTGTGTTAAATTTGTTCATTTTTTTCAATAAATAAAAAATAAATAAATTTTTAATACTTTATTTAATTTAATATTTTATATTTACTATTATCTTAATTATTTAATATTATTTTATACATTAATCAGTGATAAAAATAAATCAGTGGTAGAGGGTAATATATATATATGATAAAAATAAAACTAAAATTTAGGGTATCATTTATCTGCATAAATGGAAATCACTAATAAAAGATAAATATATTAGTTAAAAAATCACCCATAATGGGCACCTTTTATCGACACTTTTTTTATAATTGAATAAAGTCATAGTTTATCAATGATTTTTAATAGCATTGGTAAAGGAAAACATTGTTAAGGGACTATTTTTTATTAGTGTATGAAACTATGATCCTTGTAAAGACCCGAAATTTGTATTTAATTTTTCTAATTAAATGGGAATTTTACGGGTCTGTGAAATCTAACGGCACGTGATTCCGAGGCCCAGAGTGCCCGAAATGATCCGTCAAAGTTTTTGTTATACATAAGTTAATGCGCGTAAGCAGTTTTCCTGAAAAAGATGAATAATTCTTAAACCTTAACTCGGATAAAAAATCTGAGGGCACAGTTCCCCTCAGTATAGTGGGTTTAACCGTGTTAGGATTTAAGATTAGACGACACGTGTGTCCTGTGAGAAAACCAAAAAATGGCATAATCATAAATAAAATAATTAAATTAATTATTTTATTGTTTACCATTCTTATAACTCACAAATGTAACTCGAAATAAATATCTAAGACCACCATTAATCTCATGAGTGAATGGTTTCTTTAAGAATGTACTAACTTTTGTCGGCACGAGCACCAGATAAAGTTAGTTTTTGGCCGCAAATAAAATAATTATGTGACAATTATTTTATTGTAAATATCATAAATTAAAAAAGATAACTCGGATTGAAAATCCAAGAGTACCTTTGGGTTCTTTGGGGTGTGATTCACATAGGAAGAACATATCCCCGACCGACGCGAGATGATGGTGACAGATAATAATTTTCCTAACTTTTTTCGTGTACGTTCAGTAAACGCATGAGTGGCATTTTGTAACTTTTGAACCGGCGATCGAAATTTATATCCAAGGGCACCGTTGAACTCACAACACCAATATTATCTTAAGGAGACTTTCCCTTCAATGGTAGTGAGTCATGAATTGAATATAGTTTTTGGGTTTTTAGTGGAATAAAAAAAAATAAGTGCATGTATTCTTTTATTTTATTTGATAAAACCTCCTCTTGGAAGCTGATGGTGGGACAACCACACCTTAACCTCTCATGAGAGGTTATGGTGGTGGGGCCCACCCAAACACAACCTCCCATGGGAGGATAAATGAGGTGGGGACCACCTGGGCTTTTAACCCATTGAAACTCCCCATTATGTGCGGAGAACGCTTGAGCTCCCCACTTTATGGTGACAAATCCACCCAATTAATTATCTGATTTTTTTTGAATTTTTTTTACCCAACAATTAAATAATGGATTGACTCAATCCATTATTTTTGAGGGGTTGTCATTTTTCATTTGGATGATGCTTGGAAAAGGAGAGATTGGGGAGAAAAAGAATTCTCCAACAAAGAACACTTCTTCTGCAAACGGAGAACGATCTTGAATCAGAACAACGGAGGAAGCCCCATCCATGAAGAATGCTGATGACGTCGTCCTCGACTTCTTAATCTTCATCCTCGACAACAAAAAAATGACATGTTCCATTCCATGTCAACGTCAACAAACAACGAATCTGAGGTAGGGGTTTGAACTTGTTATGTTTGTAGTTCTTTTTATCCCTTCGTGAATTATAATTTGAAGCCGCTTGATATAACCCTAACACAGAGGGCGCGTGTTAATCAAACATGGACTGACCCCTCCAACTTCCTTGTAGATTTTGACATTGATCATGACATAAGTCCTGGATGAATGTTACTCATCCACAATGATTGAGGATCAAAGGAGTTATCCTGAGGATTGCACGACTTATTCCAGAATGAGAATCAGGCCACCAAAACATGTCCGGTGACCCACAGAAGGTTCGCTGATAGTCAAACCAGAGAACGACACCAGTGGAATTAAAGAATGGAAGCCGGAAATATGGCCAACTGTGTGGACATTGGTGGCACAACAACACCGCCGAAGCAGAAGCCGTGGCCCCTAGCCGCGACGGTGCAGCGACGGCCGGTGCAAGGCCATCTGTGAATGAAACTGGTGGCTCAATCTGCCAGGTAAATCGGGAATGCGCGACGCAACGACGCCACACGGTGGAGCAGAAGAAGCCGCGACCTTTAGCCACAGCTGTGCAGCAGCGGCCGACACATGTCCGGCTGCGAGGAATAATGAATGCCCTATCCACCGGGTCGCAAGAGGCGGCGTGGAACAACGGCACCGCGTGGGTGGTGGTTGTCTACTCTGCCAGCCGAGAGGAGCGCGACCCATCAGGTCCTCTGTGACATGGACTAGTGCCACGGGGTGCCGGTTTGGAGTCAACCTGAATGGCTAAGATGTTTAGGATCCAAGGGGTGCGGTTTCCCCCTGGATGTGGCTAGGGTGGACCCCTTGGGCCCTGGGCGAGTCCCAGCGCGGGCCGGGCCACCCTCGTAGACCAATCCGCCCACACGGGCTGGGCCGTCCCCACCGACCGGGCCGAACCCGTGTACCGAGTCAGACCCTAGTCAGGACTCGTTTGACCAAATTTCACCTTTCGCCCATAACATGGGATACGGGTGTCAGATTGATGAACCATCATTGGTGATGGAAATCTTGGAGCGAGACGGTTCTTTTGGAATACCCCACTTGAGGATTGGATGTTGTTGGGGTATGGTCGGGATGGAATGAACATAAATCCAACGGGGCCCTCAGAACGAAAATGCCAATAACTCTCAGACCAGGTGTCTGATTAAGGAAACGTATATCGCGTTGAGTTTCTTATGTCATGATGGATATTTTGGATATATAAACTTGGGACTTTGTGGCAGTTGATGTATCAACACTTGGCTTGAGGAGCAGACCCTCTCGGAATAAAGCCTGCTTTGTGGAAACCATGTGGCTGGCTTTGCACTGATGACTATTCATGGATCATGTGTTGGGTCGATAGTTCTGACCTCTGTTCCTAGATCATGTGTTGTTTCGAAAGAATAGATGGTCCTGGATCATGTGTTTGTCCGAAAGCTCTGACTACTGTTCCTGGATCATGTGTTGGTCTGACAGTTCTGACTTCTGTTCCTGGATCATGTGTTGGTCCAGTAGAATAGCTTGTCCAAGATCATGTATTGGTCCAAGAGATTTGACTATTATTCTTGGATTATGTGTTGGTCTGACAATCCTTACTTCTATTCCTGGATAATGTGTTGGTCTGACAGCAAAGCTGGTCCTGGATCATGTATTAGTCTGACAGTTTTAACTATTGGTCCTGATCCCTATCTGGGTCTAACAGCTTAGATGATTCAGTGGCTATATCTGATCATCTCTATCTCTCTTCATAAGTTGTAGACCTGTGTGTTATAAGTTAGTGACTTCTATGTTTTCCTAATGATTGAGATGGGTCACTTGATAAATTAGGTATATATATGGGAATATACCTAAGAAATGTCTATACATTGATTTCATACTCTGTGGTTTATCCTTGGTGGATATTGAGTGACCTAGGTGGTCTTGGGGTACCTTCTGAGTATCATTATACACATCCCTACACAGGCTATGCCCTCACCTCATTGTGTTGGATGCAGATGATGGACAACGCTGACCGAGGCTGAGTGTACGAGGACTGAACAATACCCGGAGGTGGACCTCATGACGAGTTGGTACCCAGAGGAGAATGAAGAACGACTAGTGCTGAGGAGGCTATTTGTACCTACCATTTAGGTAGGATCCATGGTGGACAATCCAAGAGCTGTTCTTCACCTTCCAACTGTTTTTTTATTTCAATTTCCTATTACTTTACAGTTTGACTTGTATTTCCTACCCCTTTTACTTTTCAGCACCTCTTTTGTTTTAATTTTTACTTAGTGTTTTGCTTCAATATTACTCTATTGTGTGTGTTTCAAGTTTATAAAGGCATTTCATTACATGTTTTAGTGATTTACACCTTTGGTGCTAATCTCTAGCCCCTATCATATAGAAGGCGGGCTTGGGGTAGTCACGTCACGGGTCCCGGGGGATGGGTCGTGACAAATCGGTATCAGAGGAGTTGATTCTACTGCAGAACATAGGACTCTGGTCTTTAATTTCTATGAAGCAATAGTGTTAAGAGTATTGATTGTGGTTTTCAGTCTAGGGAGTCCAGTGTTGGTGCGGTTTCTAAAGTATCCAAACACCATGACCCTGACTTATGATTTCAAACTATGTATATGAAAACACTGACTGCTAGTGTGTTTTCCAGAGTCGTCTTTGTGAACTCATTGAGTCAGCTCACTAGGTATAAATTATTGACCGTGGAACACCTGTTCCTTATCAGGATTCTGCTGCATAGAAAACCTTCCAGGATTCCAGAGAGAGTACATGATGATGGCCCACCGAGCAATGAGGCTCTAGTGTAGGGCCCCCTTAATATGTTGGCACCATCAGGTGGTGTACCAGCAATACCACCACCCATAGGGAAGAAGATACCACCAACTACATTGGCATATGATGTACGCTGATTGACCATGACCATACGAGTTCCAGCAGCATAGGCCACTGAGGATTCGAGGCAAGACAGATACCCACTCACCTGAGTGCCGGCTAGAGGTGATTACTAGTGGTTTTCGCTTAGTTGAGACACCAGTAGAGAATATGGTGATCTTAGCTACTAGAATTTATCTGTGAGTGACCATGAGGATGGTCCAGATATTGATGAGGCCTTGGTATGTGTACCATTACCTGAGATAGTACCTCTGGGTAGTGAGTAAGCTATATCACTGCCTGTTGGTCAGCAGTTGCAACTGGCGGTACCAGTAGAGGAAACTTGTAGGATTAATTCCTTACATGATTTTCATCATTAGATACCCCTCAGGTTTTGAGGCAATCCTGAATCACAGGAGGCTAAGGACTGGCTTGAGGAGTTGGCAGAGAGTTCCCTGTAACTTCTACAGCATCAGCAGGAGGACATGTTGGTAGCTGAGTATTCATCGAGGCATACCGATCATACCTAGTACTCGATAAATATTGTACGATCAGTGCTTTATGGCACAAAATTCCGAGATTGGTGTGTTTAAAGTACATCCAAGCCATCACAATTCGTCTACACATTACTACTTATGTATGGATGCTAGAGTGAACCATTGTGGTTGAATGTTCTTTGGTTGAGTGGATACAGCCGGGGAATGTTAGCAGTGGGAAAGCAGAAAACTGGCACCAGTCTCAGAGACTTGATCATGTAAAAAATTTTTAGGAAGAGGAAGTGTTAAAGACAGATGGGTCAGTAGGGCAACATACATGGAAGGAGAGCAAGGAGAGCAGCAAGAAGTGGTGTACATTTCGACATGTTACAAACACCCCCTTATGTGGAACCCACCAGGCTCAGGGAGCGTGAGGATAGGGGAGGAGAGTAGCTTTATGCGGTCAAGGAGTGTGACCTAATAGCACTAGGAATAATTCGAGATACGATCTATGTCTACTACTAGCTGTCGTAACAAAAGACATATGTACCAATCATTCCTTCCTTCCATGAATCTCGTCCAAGACCTAGAGTTTCCAGTTAAACCGTTGACTTGACCCTCAAGTTTGGAGATACCCTTGGGTAGAGATTCAATAATCACACTTTCTTAGATGGTGTGATCTGACCCTTGAGGTGAGTGTTTTGGTTGGAACCTCTTGGTTGCAGCGTCGAGGCCTTACGGTGTTAGTTTGGGTTTGGACTTGACATCCACAGCTCACAGTCATATTGAATGTTTTAGGAAAAAAGGTTTTGGTTTATCTAAAACATTGGGATGGGGTTTTCCTTGGTTAGAAAAAAAGAAAACATAGGTAGCCCAGGATGGACTCATGCATAAGAGGGTGCAGCCGATCACTAATGAGTCGGCTAGAATTACCTTTGTTCCAGACTTCTCTAGAGTTACAGCAGAACTATCAGCCTTGGCGAAGAAGGGAAAGCCCTATGAGTGGTCAGATAGATGCCAGCAGAGCTTTCAGGAGCCTAGGCTGAGGCTGACTAGTGCCCCAATCACGAGGCTTCTAGAGGAAGTTGTTAGGTAAGTAGTTTATTTCAATTCATTAGGGACCAGACTCAGATGTGTCCTGATGCAGGAGCGAGCAATGATCACAAATGGTTCTCAACAGCTGATACAACACGAGAAGAACTATGCTACCCATGAACAAGAGTTAGCAGTAGTGTTATTCACCTTGAAGATGTGGTGGCACTATCTTATAGAAAAATTTTTCACCGTATACTCTGATCACAAGATTTTCAGGTATATCTTCTCTCAGAAGGGCCTGAACATGAGACATCGATGTTGGCTGAGTTCCACCAGTACAATGACTTCGAGATAGTCTATACTCTTTGGAATGGGAACGTTGTAGCAGATTCACATAGTTTGAGATCTGGTATATAACCGCTAGGTGAGGCGACAAAGCAGCTGGCTACTTTACAGATATCCTTTGTGGATAGAGATGGAGCATCCTTCCTTCAGTGTCTTACAGTCACTCCCCCACTTCTTTATCATGTTAGGGAGGTGTATCATGGGGACACTGACTGCAATACATGACTTGCTCAGATATCTAAAGGACTGGAACCTGATGGATTTTCTAAAGGCGAGTAGCACGTCATAATATTCAGAGGATGTACTATGGTTCTAGTGTCACTTAAAGAGGAAGTGTTTTTGGAAGTTTCACACATCTCCTCTAGCGGTACATCTAGGAATGTCAAAGATGTACCAGGACATTCGATGACAGCACCGATGGCCAGGTAGGAAGAAGGTAGTAACAGATTTTTTCTCTTTATGTCTCACTTGTCAGCAAGTGAAGGAGGAGCATCAGGTACCAGCAGACTTGGTTCAACCTTTAGAGGTCCCAATGTGGAAGAGGGAGGATATATCCATGGAACTTTTGATGGGTATTCCACGTACATCTAGGGTACATGACTCTATTTGGGTGATCATTGACCGACTCACCAAGTCTGCCAACTTCCTACCGACAAGAGATGGTACGAGCTACCACAGAGAAGGTGCAGATCATCCAGGAGCGGATGAAGACTACACAGAGAAGATATAAGTCTTATTCTAACAGGAGACGGAGACCTCAAGAGTTTGAGGATGGAGACCACGTCTTTCTACGGGTCTCACCTCGACAATGTCTACGGAGATTTTGCTGAGGAGAAAAGTTATATCCGAGATTTATCAGACCTTTACATGTCCTCAATAGAGTTGGATAGGTGGCATACCAATTAGATCTTCCACCTCATTTTCACTAGGTTCATGACATCATCCACATATCTCAGCTGAGGAGATACGTGGACGACCCATCCCACATCATCGACCATGGAGATCTGGACGTTGACAATGGGGAGTCTGTTACGGAGGTTCTAGTTGATATTGAGGGTCGGTAGGAGAGGGTCCTTCGTGGACGGTCGATATCTCTGGTTCTAGTTCTCTAGCAGCACAAGAACCTCCGAAAGAGTACATGAGAGCCGGAGGCTTAGATTCGTGCTCAGTACCCCCACATGTTCCATTAGTTTCGAGTTGTGGATTATGGGGAAGTAGAGCCCTGAGGCGGGGAGAATGTAAATACCCGTAATTTCCATGTAATTTTTTTTAATTAAATGGGAATTTTATGGGTCTGAAAAATCTAACGTCGTGGGATTCAGAGGCCCAGAGTGCCCGGAATGTTCTGTTGATGTTTTTGTTAAGCTTAAGTTAACAAGCATAATCCATTTTCCTAAAAAGGTAGAATAAATATTAAACGATAACTCAGATCAAAAATCCAAGGGCACCGCAGCACTCAGGATGGAGGGTTAACCCTTGTCACGACTTAATATTAGTCGGCGCGAGCCTCCTTTGAGAAAACACAAAAATGGCATAATCGTAAATAAAATAATTAAATAAATTTTTTTATTTTTAAAATGCTTATAACTCAAAAATGGTATCTGACGCACGCCTGTCGTGGGGCGTGGCAAAAAGATATTTTTTACCTAAGTATAGTATAGCTGTTGATCCTAGGTAGTCTCCCGAAGAGGAGTGCACACAAAACAAGGTTGTCACTTTTTTTTGGTGGTTTTCGTAAAAAGATTGGTTTTAATTAATTTAAATGACTATGAGAGAATAAAACAATAGAAATTGATTTATTTTAACAAATGATAAAGACTGTGATCTGATTGGGTTCAGCTAGACTTAGTGTTGTGCCATCATGGTTTACAATTTTTATCTCTTCTTCTTCCTTAAACTGGTAAGAGAGATGTGATGAGAATTTTCCTTTCTAAAACCTTATATTGTTCTATCCTCCTTCCAATGTATTTAGGGTTGTAGAAGATCTCTTGATTAATTAGAGCAATCCCAGACCTGGAATTGTTGTTCCCTAATAAACCAAGATTTCAACATACAATCATACACACGTGCTTGACAACCGTCGAGCAATCACCACCCAACCCTAATCATGTTCCACCGTATACAGATTAGAATTGGGTGGAGGGAGATGTGATCATCGAACAAAGAAATTTATAATTTCAGAATCAAAACCTTAACACAACCGCATTCGGAATTTAATACTGAATTATTAATTAAAACCAGAAGAAGAAAGAAGAACGCATTTTATTCATTTCAAGCACAAAAACTCAAACACAACACATAGGTCCAGCCTCCCCTCTTTCTGATCATTCAAATAAAGCTACCCCTCCATGTATGGGGTAAAAGAGATAATGTGGGAGAGGAGAGATATTTAAAAGTAAAAGAAATAAAAGAAAAATATGAGAAGTTCTTCTCCTTGGTGTCCTAGAAGGAATGGGGTGGAAATGGGATGTGTTGAGGAGGGGGAGCTCTCCTCCTTTTATAGCCAGATTTCTATCCTACGAATGTTGCCGCGTTGTGGACCCAATAAAAGATCTCTTCACACGTTTCATCCTTCTTCAATGTTGTTCATAATTATCGTGGACGTGTCCCCTCAAAATCTCATCGGATTTGGACAGGTATTCCGAGAGTTATGGATATTTTACTCTGATCATTTATTATGTCCAGTCAGAATCTCCAAAACGCCAAACCCAGGATTAGTCAGCTTTAATGCACCCTCAAACGGACGCATCCCGCGGTGCTTACTTAATAAAAGATGCTACCAAACTCCTTGCGCGTCCACCCACCGAATATTGCAATAGTTGGGCCCACAATGGATGAGTTATGGATCCCACACAAAAACTAGACAGAACTGGAAACAGTTTTCTTGAGCCAATTTGTGAGCTTCTTTTGAGCTTCCATATGGCCGATTCATCGTTTAGTCCAAAAATAGTAAATGAATCCTTGGATGTTTAGAATCTTGAAAAAATGTATTTTTCAATTTGGATCAATGTAGATAATGTTATGGCAAAAATACAGAAATAAGTTAAAACTGTTAAAAATCCAAAATGGCCAATTTTTACTATTCAGCTCAAAATAACACCAAAATCATAAAAATGAAACAATTCATCTTAGAGGAACACTTTTGTGAGTTCAAAAAAATGATATTCTATATAAATTAATTGAAAATATTTTCTCTATCAATTCCCCCACACTTAAACTATGCTTGTCCTCAAGCATTAAATCTCAACATGGAATTCAAAGGGCATCAATGTCACCAATATTTAAATTTCAAATAGAATAAAATAAAATTATTATGAATGTCCAATCAAATTTTCCAGTTCCACAAAAAATAAAAATTTAATTTCCAATTTTTCAAAGAAACAATCAATTCATGCATTTTACTTTTCCCCTTTGAAAAATAATGAAGCTTCTCCTTTCATTCATTCAAGCTTCTCAATTTATTATTATTAAACATGCCAAATCATGACCTACCTCACTTTTTAATCTTTTCTCTCATCACTCATGATACAATTAATAGTGGAGTTATGCTCATATCATGAGAACATTCTCCTTACCCATAGGCCTTTAATGTAACTACTTTCTCCACTTTGAAAAGACAAAACACACATAAAATCACGAGGGCTTGCAATAAAGGTTCAAATGACTTTGTGGCTTAGGGTTGGTGGGTAAATGATTGAAATAATTTAAGGCCATAAGTAGAAGGTTTGACTCTTAAGTACAATGCATGATTAATCAAGTGAAAACACAAGATCAAGCTCACTCAAATCCCCTTGAAATGCGAATCACAACACCACTCCCCTTTCAATGACATGGGTCATGAGTCAATAAATGATTACAAAGAATGATATCATCCATGTTATCCCTGTTTTTTTGTAAAGCTCTAGAAAGGCACAACTTTATTTTCTTTTTTTGTAATGCTCCAGAAAGGCACATCTTTATTTTGAATTTTTTTCTTTTTTTATGGAGAACCAGATGAAATGAAAGAAGCACAATGAAAGGATGACTCATGCCCAATTTCCTAATAATACATTGCCCAAAATTATGACACACACAATAAACCACCCAAAAATGATACAGATCCCATGTAACGCACACGAAAGGCCCATTCCCCATACTCAAACTTGAAATAACCATGCAAAAATACTAAAAGTGCAGGTAGGTAAGGAAAAATTGGATTGAAATGTGGCTTAAACCTATAAGGAAATTCATGGAATCTAAGGGTTTACGAAGGATAAATGTAAAGGTGGGTCATAGGATAAAATGTGGCTAGCCAAAGAGATGCCTCAATCATTTAAAATGTGGTTTTGTAAAGTCATAGATTTGACAAGTTTCAATACAAGTTCTAGCCAGTGGAACGTCCCATGATTACTCAAGAAATATGCTCAAGATAGAATAGGAAATATTTTGTCTAGATAATCCTCTCAGGAATGAGAATATGATATTGGAAGATCACTTATGGCATGATTAATAATAACAAATTAATTCACATGAATTTCAGAAATTCAAAGAATGAAAAATGGAAGGGAAATTTCATTTACATGAATCAATTAATTCCCTTAAATCATGAGTCCTTATTTCAATATCCTTGCTTCACTTTAATCATCCAATTATCCATTTTAATCATTCAATCTCATTAACATTGAATTATAAAACAAAGAATCGCTGGGTTTCAATGAAACTCATGTCTCCTAGATAAGTCAAGTAAAACATGAATTCAAGTGTGGGAATGCATTTTTTATTAATTATTTAAAAGACTAAAAATGTAGGGAATAAAGTTTGATAATATAGAATTGAAACTCTTACTCCCATGTCAAATGGATCCTTCTCTTAACGACATATAATCCCACTACAACCTCTTCATTAATGGACCTAAAAAAATTGAAAACAATTGATAGTGCAGGTCTGTTCAATCATGCTGGTAAATGACTAAGAAGACAAGTGGAAAATGGGGGAAAATGAGGGATGCCTCCTGGTAGCGCCTTTGTTTAATGTCGTTGGCTCGACAAAACAAAACAAAAAAAATTATTATTATTATTTTTTGAAAAATCTCCTGGACTACAAGATTTCCTCCCCCACACTTAATTTATGTAGTGTCCTCAATGAATGTAAATGTATGTTTCAAAAATTTGGAGTTACTGCATTTAATCAAGTGTAAAGGAATGATGCAACCTGGTAGGTGTTCATTTGTATTCAGGGTGAAGGAGTGTGATCTCCTCCACTGGTTCTTGAGGTACGGTCCCATGGAACTTCTTCAGCCTCTGCCCATTTATAGTGAATGGGTTTCCTCCTCCTTCCTTTTGAATCTGCACAGCACCAAAGGGATATACATGAATAACAGTAAAGGGGCCTTCCCATCTGGAATGAAGTTTACCTAGGATAAGCTTAAGTATGGATTTGAAGAGTAACACATGATCTCCAGGGTTGAAGGTTCTTGGTTGAATTATCTTGTCATGGGCCATCCTTGTTCTCTCTTTATAGATCATTGAGTTTTCAAAAAATTCACTTCTAATTTCCTCTAACTCATGCAACTGCAATCTTCTTTCTTTCCCAACTTTCTCAAGGTCCAGATTCATCTCTCTTACCGCCCAGTAGGCTCTATGCTCCAACTCCGCAGGAAGGTGGAAACTCTTTCCATAGATCAATCTATAGGGACTCATCCCTATCGGTGTTTTGTAGGCCATTCTGTATGCCCATAATGTATCATCTAATTTTTGGCTCTAGTCCTTCCGGTTGGGTTTAACAGTCTTCTCCAGAATGGATTTGATTTCTCTATTAGAGACTTCTGCTTGGCCATTTGTTTGGGGATGGTATAGGGTAGATGTTCTATGATGCACCCCATACTTCTTTAGCAATTCATCCATTTTCCTGTTGCAGAAATGCGTTCCCTGATCACTGATGATTTCTCGTGGCACGCCAAACCTACAGAAAATGATAGACCTAACAAAATCACAAACAACTTTTTCATCATCAGTTCTGGTAGCTTTTGCTTCCACCCATTTTGAAACATAGTCTACATCAAAAATAATATATGAATTTCCAAATGACATTGGGAATGGTCCCATGAAATCTATGCCACAAACTTCAAAAATTTCACAAAATGATATTGGTTTTTGTGGCATTTCATGTCATTTGGATATGTTACCAGAAAATTGGCATTTTTCACATCTTTTAAAAAATTCATATGCATCCTTGAATAAGGTGGGCCAGTAGAGTCCATATTCTAAAACTTTTCGGGCAGTCCTCTAAGGTCCAAAGTGGCCTCCACAAGATAATTTATGAAAAAATTCAAACACTGATTCAATTTCACTTCTTGGAAAGCATCTTCTTATGATTTGATCATTACAAATTTTCCACAGAAATGGATATTACCAAATGTAAAATCTTGATTCGTATTTAAGCTTATGTTGTTGATGAGAGCTTAGATGAGAGGGTACCTGAGATGTTACTAAATAGTTGAAAATGTTGGCATACCATGGTACTTCACTGTTGATGATGTAGAGTTGTTCTCCAGGAAGCTCATCATTAAGTGGGTTCTGCTTTGGTATTTCTGTTTCAGCGGTGTGGGGTAGTCGAATCAGATGATCAGCCACTTGATTTTCAGTCCCCTTCGTATCTTTGATTTCCAAATTTAACTCTTGTAAGAGTAGAATCCATCTCACCAACCATGGTTTAGAATCCGCCTTTTTCATTAAGTACCTAAGAGCTGCATGATCAGAAAAAACAACAACTTTAGCTCCCATAAGATATGATCGGAATTTATCTAGTGCAAAAACGACTACACAGAACTCCTTCTCTGTGGTTTTGTAATTTATTTTTGTTTCATCCAAGGTCCTTGATGCGTAGGAGATGACTTGAGCCTTGTTGTCAATTCTCTGTGATAGAGCAGCTCCCACTGCTTGGTTGGATGCATCACAAAGTATCTCAAAAGGGTAATCCCAATTGGGTGGCTGCATTATTGGTGGTGTTATCAGCCTTTCCTTTAATTCATCAAATTATTCCCTACATGCACAATCAAAATTATAGTTAGCATACTTTAAAAGTAATCATGAGAGAGGGAGAGAAATCTTACTGAAATCCTTGATGAATCTTCTGTAAAATCCTTCATGCCCTAAAAAGGATCTAACATGTTTGACACAAGTTGGATATGGAAAGGAATTTATTACATCAACT
Organism: Viscum album; assembly: GCA_963277665.1. Lineage (NCBI taxonomy): Eukaryota > Viridiplantae > Streptophyta > Magnoliopsida > Santalales > Viscaceae > Viscum > Viscum album. The sequence continues at coordinate 1,898,369,943 of OY728132.1, read as the reverse complement.
TTTTATTTATCTACCTCAATCCCATTTTGTGAAATTATGTGCCCCAACACTATCCCTTTTTCAACCATGAAATGACATTTTTCAAAATTTAAGACAAGGTTCTTTTCAATACATGTTTTCAAAACATTTTCCAAATTTCCCAAGCAATGATCACATGATTTTCCGAAAACTGTGAAATCATCAAGAAACACCTCCAAGTAATCCTCAATGTGGTCCGAGAAAATACTAACCATACACCGTTGAAATGTACCCGGGGCATTGCATAGCCCAAAAGGCATCCTTTTGTAGGAGAATGATCCAAAAGGGAAGGTGAAGGTTGTCTTCTCCTGGTCTTCTGGGGCAATTGGTACCTGAAAATATCCTGAGAATCCATCTAAAAAACAGTAATGAGTATTTCCATCTAACCTTTCAAGCATCTGATCAATGAATGGAATAGGAAAGTTATCTTTTATGGTAACTTGATTTAGCTTCCTGTAATCTATACAAACTCTCCAGCTGTTTTGTATTCTCATGAGGATCAGTTCATTTCTTTCATTTGTAATAGTGGTCAGGCCAGTTTTCTTGGGGACTACAAGAATTGGGCTGACCCATTGAGAATCAGAGATTGGGTAAATGATATCAGCAGCTAACAATTTCTCAATCTCTTTTTTAACGACCTCCATGATTGTGGGATTGAGTCTTCTTTGAGGTTTTCTAACTGGCCGAGATTCACTTTCTAAAAATATCCTGTGAGAGAATACATTAGGGTTTATTCCAGGAATATCACCTAAACTCCATCCTACATCTTTTACATTCCTTTTGAGAAGGTCAATCGATGTTTGTTCTTGTGAATGGGATAGGTTATTGGCATTGATTACTTGAAATTTCTCTCCTTATATTAGGTAAGAATACTTCAAGTCACATGGAAAAGACATCAGCTCTAAACATGGGGGTTGTTCAAGGGATGATATTTCATTTAGGTTTCCTACTTCTAATGTTGAATTCTCAGGAATAATATTACTTCCTTTTAACAAATCATTGAAAAAATCAGATTTTACCTCATCCTCTAACATGATATCAGAATTTGCAGGTTCATGGGAGTTATAAAATTCTAATGAAGAGTGTTCTCCCACTGATAAAAAGACATGATGCATATCTGAGTCTTCAATTGGTTCTATACCTTCATCATGGGAGATAGCATAAAGTGAGTGATTTCTGGACGAGTGTTTCATCGTATCAAGAATATTGAAGTGTATCGTACTATCTCCGAGCTCCATGGTGAGTGTTACTTCATGCATGTTGATGATTGTCCTTGCTGTTTTCAGGAATGGTCTCCCTAGGATGATGGGAGATTGGGATGGTTCTCGGTCTTCCTCCATGATAAGGACATAAAAGTCTACTGGAAAGATTAATCCTCTGACTCCTACAAGTACATCTTCAATGACTCCAGCTGGGAAAACGGTGGATCTGTTTTCTAATTGTACCACCACCCGAGTTGATTTTAGTTCTCCTATCTGCAAAGATGAAAACACAGAGTGAGGCATCACATTTATCGAAGCTCCAAGCTCACATAGTGCATCAGTAAAATTTAATGAACCGATAGTGCAGGGAATGGAGAATGTCCCTGGATCTTGACATTTTTGTGGTATCGGTGGTGTGATCAATGCTGAGACGCTTCTTCATAAGTTGATTCTTTCATTTCCATCCAGCCTCTTTCTTGTAGTACATATCTCCTTCAGAAAATTTGCATATTTATGGATTTCCCGGATTCCATCCAGTAGTGGAATGTTAATCTCAACTTTTCGGAATGTTTCCTGAATTTCTCGTTGAATTCTTTCTTCTTCTCCCTTCTTTGACTCAACCAATGCTGATGGGAATGGTGCGGGAATATCCTTTTTCTCCCTTTGTTGTTTCTACAATGGTGTTTCTACTATTTCTTTCTTGAGCCTTGTTCCTTCTACTTTGTTGTTGACTCCATCTTTTGGTTGGACAGGATGAGCTTCAGCAGGTTCCCTAGATTCATCCTCCTCATATTTTTCTGGTGGTTTGAGCTCCTTCCCGCTTCGGGTTGTGATTGCACTAACATTCTCTTTTGGATTGGGAATTGTTTGTGCAGGAAGCTTACCTTGGTTCTTGGTGAGAGCATCCATAATGCTTGCAAATTGATCAGCTAGCTTGTCCATCTTATCTTCTATTCCTGCAACTCTTGTCTTCAGTTTTTGGTCTTCATTTGTCGGTGCACTTGTGGATGGTTTCTCATAATTATTCCGTTGGAAAGGTGGTGGTTGAAAATTTTGTTGTTGTTGGAAGGGCTTCTAATAAGGTTGTTGGAATGCTATAGGGTTCTGATATTGCGGCTGAAAAGGTGCTCTGGCTTGGTTCTATTGAAACCCATACCCTGGTTGGGTTTGCGGTTGGTATTGCCTTTGTTGATAGGCTGCAGCACAACTTTCTGTCCCCTACACTTCTGGACATTGATCTGTGTAATGAGAATTAGAAGAGCATAAACCACATACCTGATTCGGTCCTTGTTGTTCCTTCACATGGTTCACAGCTATTTGTCACACCAACCTGGTGAGTTCAGCCATTTCATTCCTAATTAAATCCACTGAATTAGATGTTCTTATCTCATGGATTCCTCTGGTGATCGTACCTTGAGTGCCAAACTACTGTGAATTTTGTGCAATCTTTTCAATCAGAATTTGTATATCTACAGGTGATTTATCAATGAGGGATCCCCCAGACGAGGCATCTAGTAGATTCTTGTCATTGTCAAGCAATCCTTGGTAGAAGCACACAAGGAATTGGTCCTCTTCTATTTCTTGGTGTGGACAACTTGCACAAAGCTTCTTGAAACGTTCCCAGTATTCGTAGAGTGTTTACCTAGTTGATTGGTGGATTACATAAATCACCTTCTTTATTGCAGTGCACATAGATGTTGGGAAGAATCTTTGTAGAAAATTTTTTTTAAGATATTCCCAGTCACTGATCTCCCCCGGTTGTAGATTGTACAACCATTCCTTTGCTGCTCCCTCTAGTGAGAAGGGGAAAGCCCTCCACTTCACATGCTCTTCCGCGACTGCTCGAGGTTTGAAGCTGGAGCAAACATAGGTAAATTCTTGAATATGTTGATTCGGGTCTTCACCTACAAGACCATGAAATTTAGGAAGCACTTGGATCATGTTAATTCGCAATTAAAAATCATTTTCTAAGGCAGGAATTGCAAGTTGATAATTTTGATTGAAAAATTGAGGTGCACAGATGTCACGTAAGGTTCGGTTGGGATTTACAGCCATTATTAAAGGATCAAAGTCTTCACTCAAGGTATCACTTGAATCTGTGAGATTAATTTCTTCAAATTCTTTGGGAAGATTTTGATTTTTCAATTTGGTTATTGTGCGCTCAATTTCTGGATCGAATTCTAATAAATTTCTATTTGAACTATGGGTCATTCAAAAGGGATTTTTTTAAAAAAAAGATTTGAGGCACTGCCTCCCCGGCAACGGCGCCAAGTATGACGCACGCCTATCGTGGGGCGTGGAAAAAAATATTTTTTTACCTTAGTACAGTATAGCAGCTGATTCTAGGTAGTGTCCCGAAGAGAAGTGCACACAAAACAAGGTTGTCACTTTTTTTGTTGGTTTTCGTAAAAAGATTGGTTTTAATTAATTTGAATGACTATGAGAGAATAAAACAACAGAAATTGATTGATTTTAACAAATGATAAAGATGGTGATCGGATTGGGTTCGGATAGACTTAGTGTTGTGCCATCATGGTTTATAATTTTTATCTCTTCTTCTTCCTTAAACTGGTAAGAGAGATGTGATGAGAATTTTCCTTTCTAAAACCATAGATTGGTCTATCCTACTTTCAATGTGTTTAGGGTTGTAGAAGGTCTCTTGATTAATTAGAGAAATCCCAGACCTGGAATTGTTGTTCCCTAATAAACCAAGATTTCAACATACAATCCTACACACGTGCTTGACAACCGCCGAGCAATCACGACCCAACCCTAATCATGTTCCACCGTATACAGATTAGAATTGGGTGGAGGGAGATGTGATCATCGACCAAAGCAATTTATAATTTCAGAATCAAAACCTTAACACAACCACATTCGGAATTTAATAATGAATTATGAATTGAACCCAAATGAAGAAAGAAGAACAAATTTTATTCATTTCAAGCACAAAAACACAAACACAACACATAGGTCCAGCCTCCCCTCTTTCTGATCACTCAAATGAAGCTACCCCTCCATGGATGGGGTAAGAGAGATAATGCGGGAGAGGAGAGACATTTAAAAATAAAAGAAATAAATGAAAAAGCTGAGAATTTCTTCTCCTTGGTTTCCCAGAAGGAATGGGGTGGAGAATGGGATGTGTTGAGGAGGGGGAGCTCTCCTCCTCTTATAGCCAGATTTCTGTCCTCCGAATGTTGTCGCGTTTTGGACCCAATAAATGACCTCTTCACGTGTTTTGTCCTTCGTCAATGTTGTTCATAATTATCGTGGCCGTGACCCCTCAAAATCGCATCGTATTTGGAGAGGTATTCCGAGAGTTATGACCATTTTACTCTGATCATTTATTATGTCCAGTCAGAATCTCCAAAACGCCAAACCCCGGATTAGGAAGCTTTAATGGACACACAAACGGACGAATACCATGGTGATTCCTTAATAAAAGATTCTCCAAAACTCCTTTCCCGTCCACCCACCGAATAATGAAAGTGTTGTCCCCACAATGGATGCGTTATGGATCCCGCACCAAAACTAGGCAGAACTGGAAACAGTTTTCTTGAGCCAAATTGTGAGTTTCTTTTGTGCTTCCATATGGCCGATTAAGCTTTTAGTTCAAAAATAGTAAATGAAGCTATGGATGTGTAGAATCTAGAAAAGAAATAATTTTTCAAGTTTGATCAATGTAGATAATGTTATGGCAAAAATACATAAATAATTTAAAACTGTTAAAAATCCAAAATGACCAATTTTTACTATTCAGCTCAAAATAACACCAAAATCATAAAAATGAAACAATTCATCTTAGAGGAACACTTTTGTGAGTTTAAAACAATGATATTAAATATAAATTAATTGAAAATATTTTCTCTATCAATTCTCCTTTTATAGCCAGATTTCTATCTTGCGAATGTTGTCGCGTTTTGGACCCAATAAATGACCTCTTCACGCGTTTCGTCCTTCTTCAATGTAGTTCATAATTATCATGGCCGTGTCCCCTAAAAATCGCATTGGATTTGGACAGGTATTCCGATAGTTATGACCATTTTACTTTGATCATTTATTATGTCCAGTCAGAATCTCCAAAACACCAAACCCCGGATTAGGAAGCTTTAATGGACCCTCAAACGGACGAACCCCGCAGTGCTTCCTTAATAACAGATTCTCCAAAACTCCTTGCGCGTCCACCCCCCAAATATTGCAAGAGTTGGACCCACAATGGATGAGTTATGGATTTCACACCAAAACTAGGCAGAACTGGAAACAGTTTTCTTGAGCCAACTTGTGAGCTTCTTTTGAGCTTCCATATGGCCGATTCAGCTTTTAGTCCAAAAATAGTGAATGAATACCTGGATGTGTAGAATATGGAAAATAAAGAATTTTTCAATTTGCATCAATGTAGATAATTTTATGGAAAAAATACAGAAATAAGTTAAAACTGTTAAAAATCCAAAATGGCCATGTTTTACTATTCAGCTCAAAATAACTCCAAAATCATAAAAATGAAACAATTCATCTTAGAGGAAAACTTTTGTGAGTTTAAAAAAATGATATTCAATATAAATTAATTGAAAATATTTTCTCTATCAGTATCTCAGATTAAAAATACAAGACCACCATTGAACTCGTTAGTGTATGATTTATTTAAGCAGATACTAACTTTGCCCAGCACGAGCCACGAGAGAAAATTAGTTTTTGGCCACAAATAAAATAATTAAGTGACAATTAATTTATTGTAAAATTCATAACTTCTAAACGGTAACTCATATTGAAAATCTGAGAGTATAGTTGCGTTCTTTGGGGTGTGTTTCACCTAGGGAAATCCTAAACTTGATTGGAGCGAGTCGAGGGTGACTGATAATAATTTTCTGAACATTTTTTCAGGTACGTTCAGTAAATGCCCGAGTAGAATTTTGTAACTTTTTAATTGGTGATCGGAATTAAAATATAAGGGCACCGTTGAACTTGCAGTGTCGGTATTTGCTTAAGGAGGCTTTCACTTCAACAAAAGTTAGTCAAGAATTGATGATATTTTTTTGGGTTTTACGTGGAATAATAAAATAAAATAAGTGCATGTCTTATTTTATTATATTAGTTAAAACCACATCTTGGAAGTTAGTGGTGGGAACACCATACCATAACCTCCCATGAGAGGTTATGGTGGTGGGGCCTACAAGAACTCAACCTCCCATGTGAGGATAAATAAGGTGGGTACCACCTGGGCTTTTAACCCCTCGAAACTCTCCATTAATTTGAGAGAACCCTTGAGCTCCCCACTTTATGGTGAAAAATCTACCCAATTAATTATTTGAATCTTCTGGAATTTTTTTGAGGCAATAATTAAATAATGGATTAACTTAATCCATTATTTTTGAGGGGTATTAATATTTCATTTGGGTGAAGCTTGGAAAAAGGAGAGCATGGGGAGAAAAATAATTCCCCAATGAAGAACACTTCTTCCGCCAACGAAGAATGATCTTAAACCGGAACAAGGTAGGAAGAAATGTCCTTGAAGAATTTCGATGACGCCATCCTCGACTTCTTCATCTTCTTTCCCAACATCATTGGAACAAAGTCATACTTTCCATGACATCGTCAAAAAACAACTAATATAGGGTAAGGGATTGAACTTGTTACGTTTCTAGTTCATCCTTTTCCTTCGTGGATTATAAATCGAAGCCACTTGATATCACCCTAACGCGGAGGGCTCGTTCCAAAAAAACACTGCCCGACCCCTCCACCTTCTTTGTGAATTTTGATACTGAACAATGAATGAGTTCGGGATGAGTGTTACTCATCAACAATGATTGCGGATTGAAGGAGGCATTCCGAGGAGTGTGCAAATTCTTCTCGAATGAGAATCGAGCCACCAGAACTCGTCTGGTGACCCGCGAAAGGTTTGCCAGCGGTCAAAAACCGAGAAAGATACCAATGGAACGAAAGAAAGGCATTCGATAGTCCGGACGGTCGTGAGTACAGAGGCATCACAACTGTGCTGTGACCCTTGGCTTCGGCGGTGCAGCGATGGCCGGCACAAGGCCAACATCGAAAGAAACAGGCGGCTCAAGCCGTCAGGTCGACCGGGAAGGAACGACAAAATAGCACCATGTGGTGGAGTAGAAGAAGTCGTGGCCCCTAACTGCGACATTGCAGCATCGATTGTCGCATGGCCAGCCGTGAGGAAGACTGGTGGCCCGAGCCACCGGGTCGCAGGAGGGGGCGCGGCGCAATGGCACTGCGCGGGAGGTGGTTGGCCACTCGCCAGCTGGGAGGTGAGGGACCCAGTGGGTCCTGCGTGACCTGAATCAGTTCCATGTGGTGCAAGTTTGGATTCGACCCAAATGGCTAAGTCGTTTTGGATCTAGGTGCGCAGTTTCCCCCTTGACGTGGATGGGGCGGACCCCGCGGGCCGCCGGGCTGGACCCAGCGTGGGCCGCTGGGCCTAACCTAGTATGGGCCAGGCCGACCTCACAAACTGGGATGCCCATGTGGGCCATGAAATCCCCATGGACTAGGCCTGACCCACGGACCATGTCGGACCCCAGTCCGGGCCCATTTGACCCAATTTCACCTTTTTGCCCATAACATGGACTACAAGTGTTCGATTGAAGAACCGTCTACAGTGATGGAAATATTGGAACAAGATGGTTATTTTGGAATACCCCACATGAGGTTTGGATGTAACTGGGGTACAGTCAGGTTGGATTGAACCTAAATCCAACCGGTCCCTCGAAACGGAAATTCCAATAACTCTCAGACCGGGCATCCGATTAACACATCATTTGTCGCATTGGGTTTCTTATGGAAAGATAGATCTTTTGGATACATCATATTGGGACTTCATGTAATTTTATGTATCGAATATTTTCGTGAGGACAAGATCCTCCCTGAATCAAGCGTGCATTGTGGAAACCATGTGGCTGGCTGTGGCCTGATGACCGTTCGTGGATCATGTGTTGGTCCGACAGTTCTTAATTATTTTCCTGGATCATGTGTTGGTCCGACAAAATAGCTAGTCCTAAATCATGTTTTGGTCCAAAAACTCTGACTACTATTCCTAGATCATGTGATGGTCCGACAGAATACCTGGTCATGGATCATGAGTTGGTCCGACAGCTCTAAATACTATTCCTGGATAATGTGTTGGTCCGACAGTTCCGACTTCTGTTCTTGGATCATGTGTTGGTCTGAAAAAAAAGCTGGTCCTGGATCATGTGTTGGTCTAACATTTTCAACTGCTAGTCCTGAATCTTGTGTGGGTCTGACAACTGAGAGGATTCTGTGGCTATATCAGATCTTATCTATCTGTCTACATAAGTTGTATACCTCTGTGAGATGATTCAGTCACTTCTGTGTTTTCCTCATGATTGAGATGAGTTACTTGAAAACTTATGTATATTTATGGACATATATCAATGTAATGTCTATCCATTGATTTCATACTTTATGGTTTATCCTTGGTGTATTTTGAGAGACCTAGGTGGTCTCGGGGTCCCCACTTAGTATCATTTTACTCACCCATGCATGGGTTATTCCCGAACCTCATTGTGTTGGATGCAGAGGATCAACAATGATGACCGAGGTTGAGTGTACGAGGACTGGACGGTAGCTAGAGGTGAACCTCATGACGAGTCGGTATCTGGAGTAGACTGAAGGATGAGGAGTTCTGAGGAGGCTATATCTACCAACCCTTCAGGTAGGATCCTTGGAGGATGATCCAGGAGCTTCTCTTCATCTTTCAGATGTTTTGTACTTTTAGTTTCCTTCTACATTATAGTTGGGATTGTATTTCCAGCCCCTTTTACTTTTCAGCACTTCTATTATATAATGTTTTACTAAGTGTTTTGCTTTCATCATACTCTATTGTGTGTGTTTCTAGTTTATAAAGGCATTGACATCCCAGTTTTAGTGATTTACGCCATTGGTAATAGTCGCCAGCCCCTGGCCTATGGAAGGCGGGTTTGGGGTAGTCACGACATAGGTCATGGGGGATTGTTCGTGACAATCCTTGTGAGCCTCATGGTATCATGGATTAAATCCACACCACAGGGTGTCATGATCCATTCTTGGTATAACTACCCTATTCCATATTTATTTGTTCATACATTTGGGTTTTGTTTTAGTTATCCCTTATTCAAATTATCTACATGGACTCACTATCCCTTATATTTCACCATCTACCACTACACATTAAGGAAATGATTTTGTGTGCCCCGACCCCTCATGGATAATCATTATTCTTTATTTCTATATGAATATAGGGTTTCATACCACTCATGTATATTCATTCGTCCAAATATCAATTATGACTCTTGGGTATCCGAACCCTTTGTGGAAACTCATTATTCTAAATTCCATCAATGATGTAGGCTTCTTAAAAACCTTTATAAATACCAATCCTTATTATTAATATAATTTTAAATCCAAAATACCTTAAATGATAGAAATGGATGGTTCGATCTAAATTACCCTAAACGACAACAATAAAAGGTCTGATCTAGAAGCCCCTAAACTCCAGAATTATAATTTCCAAAATAAATGAGCATAAAATAAATAAAAATAATGTTCGATCAATAAGACCCTAAACTAAAATAATATAATTACCATGTTAGAATAACCTAAACTAAAACAATATAATGTCTGAGAAAAATGAAATAAAACCACAAAAATAGAATTTCCTATCTAGATGTCCCAAAACTAAATCACAACAACAATTTTGTCTCAATGAAAAAAAGGTACAAAACATGTCAAAACATAATTTTCTAAGAGGATTTCATTAGAAGTATCCATGTCTAGGCCCACTATGTCCCCACCTAAGAAAATCATAATAAAAAATTAGGGGAAATATAAAATGAAATTATATAATACTTGTGGGGACCACAAAATGGTTTTATAAAAAATCATGATATTATCACTAAGTCCATGAACATTTACAAAATATAGGGAATTCTCCATGTAAGACATATATTCATTCCAATATATATTATATTAAATCAGGTACTATCATGATATTAAGAAGTGATACATCAATGAGGAATCTCATGTTGATGGGAATTCATGATAACTTTTTAAGTGAAATATGTTTTGATTTAACGTTCAAATCCAAGAATTATAGTTTATTTTATATTGTAAAAAGTTTTGATATTTTTAATGATCTATGAAACATCATATCAAATATATCTCATGAATATCTTGAATAGAGGAAAACTAGAAAATCACATATAATATTTGGAATATTTATTCATTGACACCATGAAAAATGAGAGATCTCTAAATTACAAAGTCTCCTGCATGGATATGTAAGTAATATAAATGTCATGAAATTTGTAACGCCTCGACCCCAGCTACCTAGAGTCGTTGCATTACTTCGTAACAATGGCATGATCACAAAAGATCAAGTCTCGAAAGACAGATTAGTTTAGCAGCCTTGGAAACACTAGATACATTCATAAATGTTACATTACATCATAAGGTGAAAAAATACAATAACAAAGTCTCCATAGCCCACACTCATATCCTCTTCTGACTATCCCTGCAGGTCATTTATAAAATACTTCTTCACATCCTGGAAAATATTAAAACATTGAAAGGGGTGAGCTCAGATGCTCATTAAGGATAACAATATTGTGGAAGCTTTCATAAATAAACATAAAAATTTAAGGCAATGTATAACTAAAACAAAAGCATTTTAAACTTGAACATCAACATAATATGGAAAACGTAAAATGAGATAATGCCATTTACTTCTTCACATGGATATTCTACTGGTCGAATAATCACATGAAATATCAATAACCACTTTCATAATGATGGAATGCATAATGCCATACTATCATAACCACGTAGCCAAGGCCTCGTGCCAAGACCACAAATAAGATTTTTTCAAGGCCTCGTGCCAAGACAATAGTTTGTCTCATGATACCTGCCGATGCATCGAGGAGCTATAGCGGGCTCCACCCGTCACTTATTAAGTCCAATGCATTCCTCATATGAATAGGTTTAAACATATCATAAACCATAACATAATCATATCACATTAAAAATGCATAAAGGAAACATAAAATTTCCACATTTCAATTAAAAGATATCAATACAACACTTTGATATAGTAAAAAAGCTTCCAAAACGAGTTTCAACACCAAAATAAAAGAATGTTAAAACATTGTATTTATTTTTCATTAAAAAAAGTTATGGCTTGTAGAGGAAGCCAAAACTCAAATAATGGTCACGATGGCGGAGAAGTCGTTGTTGCCGCATATGTACGGAAAGAAAAACATTCCCTTTTTGTCGTTTAGTAAAATGCTTCATATAAAAATGATTCCTTTTGAATAAATGTAAAAGTCAAAGGGGTTTATACACAGTATAAATGAAAGTTGTGTATAAAACCAAATATGCCTCAATGAAAAGAGATTGAGACGAAGACCTTAAAAAGATCATTTTTAAAATAAAATAGATTTATTATGTGTATTTCCTATAGGTACACGTAAAGAAAGTAAAAATAAAAAATAAGACATAATAATATCATGACATAATTTGAAAGTAGGAGATTAACCCAAAGAATGGATGTTGGGTTAAGAAATTCCCTTACCTCGTGTCCGACTTGACTCAACCGTTCATTAACCTCCTGAATAATTAACTAGAGTTAATATCTACCTTATTAAGAACCATTTTAATTTTCATTATCCTTTTTATATCACTTATTACAATGTTATGAACATTATGTAATTATTTAAGTTAATAACAGTCGTTTTGTCGATCTTTGGTACCTGAGTCAACAATAAACTTCTTATAATTACAAGTTGTTCATGTGGTGAAATATGCATTATATCCAGAATTATATTCAGGATGTAGATACCATATATATTATATATATCCAGTATATACATTCATTCATAATATTACGTAACATTTAGAGGTAAGAAATGAAATGCACCGTTCATGGAGACTGTAAGACGTACGTACGCATGAACGCTACTTTCATTTTTATTTAGTATTTAATGGAATGAAATAATAATGATATAAATCTATAATATAATTCTAGTATAATATATCATATAATACCATTTACTCCATCCTTTATACATCCCACATATGGTATTAACGATTCAAATCACTTTGAGGGGGCGGTAGTCCGCACTTCCTAAAATGAAAATATCGTGTTTACCCATAATGGAAACCATAAAGGTATGCCATAAATGAAAAATAAAAAATCATAAGGAAAACCAAAAAATAATATATATCATATATAAAAATAGTTTCATCATAATTTCCACCATTAGAGGTGTTATATGAGTGTTGAACAATCATCATTTCGTGAGATAAAAATTCGCCATCCACAGAAACAGTATGTTCTTTAACCATTAGATGTAGGTGTGTGTATGTGTAGCTCGAATAATTCTTATAACAACATCCTAGTATATTGAGGATACTGGTGTTGTTACAAAATAAATAAATAAAAAGTGTTTAGGGGGTTGGAGGAGAAAAATAAAACAAAAAAACATTAGAGAAGACATTACCTTAAAATCGGGTAACTCTTTTTGATTTGAGCCAAAGGCTTCCTTGGGAAGAGTTATGCCCAAAGTGAGGCTTCTAGGAGTAATAGGGGGAAGTTGGGAGAGTATTTGGGCAGAGGTTGGCCGAGCCAAATGGCTTGAAAGTGTGAATGAGGTGGTAGAGGTGGGGGCCTTTTATAGGTGGAGTGGAGGGGCACTTTTGGAAAGTAAGGAAATGCTACATTATTATACAATGCTTTTCGGATTCCAAAGGTCCAACACTTATATAATTCTAGGATAAGGTGATAAGGGTTTGAAATCTACTCATCTAATAGGTTTTTGACAAGTTTATTCCTTGGATTTTAGATTATCTTTTTATTTTATTTAAATCGTTAATTAATGAGGTAATCGCTGCACCATCATGGTGTCATAAATAATTTAATTTATTTAATGTCCAAAAATTATAAAACAAATACTATGATGTAGGAAATCTTTTTATATTTCAAATTAATTTTTATATTAAAAAATATGACTTTTATAACCCCATGTAAAAATTGGTTTAGTAAAACATTTCATGTTTGTGTCATTTTTTTACTTTAACATTAAATAAAATGTATTTATGTCATTTTCCAACTAAAGTGGCTCCATGGGGTCCCCAAGTTTATCCATGGATTTTCCTGGTCGGCCATGGAACATCCAAAGAGGTTATAACATGTGTCAAGCTCATATCATATTATTAAAACATTATTTTTACCTTAAACTACACTAATTACCTCTAATCGCGATTAAGAACATAAAAGTTACTATTCACCAAAAAATTATTTTAATCTCATTGAACCGCATTTTACTTCTTAATGACAACCATGTATGTTGGATTTTTGAAATTCAAAAAACAGAAGTGGTAATATTTCATTTAAACGAAAAATCAGTTATTTAACTACCACTAAGTGGTTTCACTATTCATCAAAAATTGATGTTTTTCAGAACAATGGAAAAATTTCACCCTAAGATATAATTGATATTCCTAATTCAAAAATGATGTCTATTATACAAAATTCCAAACATATAAGTTTCATTAATTAATTTTATAATTAATTCCCGCTGTCACAACAAATAGCGTGTATTTAAGAAACAACATATATCAAAATATTGACAATTGTTTATGTCCAATTTGAAAGTGAAATTAATTATAATGAACACCATTGGATAAAATGGTAAAAATATATTCTAATTATACTCTAAAACCACTAAATAGTATAATTTATCACTATAAATTATTTTGATTAAAAATGTTGTTTTTAAGTATTTTTCAATATTCATAAAAAATGGAAGTTCTCAGAAAATTACAAAAAATTTAACTTAGGATAATTTCGATATTTAGAATACAAAAATGAAGTCAATTTTGAAATATAAAATTTCTATAATTTTAAAAAGTGGGTATTACTATTCATAACGGCTACTTTGATTAGTTGCAGTGTGTGAGAACTCGAAGTTGCGTACAATGCAAGCTATTGCATTATTGAATGAGAAGCGTATCATGGAAGCTCGAGGTGTTACATTCTCTCCTCATTCAATAAATTGCGTCCTCGCAATTTGAAAATTTTCTTTGAAAATAAATGGTTGAAAATAGAAAATACCTTTGTGGAAAACTCACATCAGAAATTAGGTTAATAAAAATATAACATTAAAAGAAAGAAAGAGAAGTATAAAGGTCACCCGAGATAGCCTATACTAGGATTCTATGAAAATATGGATATGGAGGAGAAACAAACCATCAAGGTCTGATGGAGAGTTGTAGAAAACAGGATTAAGAGAAAGTTAACGATAAGAAAGTCACAAACTTGTGATGGGTTGAACGATCATTTGATCCCCAATTGGAAAAGTTAACTGGCAACATTTTTGTTTTAAGTAACCTTTCATAAAGTTAAGGAATTTATTTAGGAGATTTACTAAGAACGTAAGGGAATATACATACTTGTCATGTAGACTTTCATTATTTAATAAATTTTTACCACAAACCCATCTTTCACTCTAAAAGGTAATAGAACTCAAAAATATTATATTTATCCTAATTGTATAAGGTTCCAAATATTAACACATACCATTTAGATTAGTAAAAACTATTTTGTAATAACCAGGGACTTTCTGTAGGCTAGTGGTAGGTAATAAAGGCCTGTCGCACTATGGTTGTGGGTTTAATTCCTGCAGCTTTGTCCGACGCAACGGGTTATGCCCCACCCTGCAGGTTGTCCTTTTCCTAAAACTATAGTATTATAATATTCCAAAAATAATCTTCATAAATGGTTTAACCTTAAACAATACTATACAAAGTTCATCTTAATCCATTCCAACCTTTATAGTTATCCAAAATACCTCCGTCTAGACATTCTCTAAAAGGTTTCTAAATTCCAAAATCAATTGTAACCTCAGATTCCCCAAACAAAGTAAAGTTTCTCTTATTGTCACATACTAAAAATATGATTACCTTCATCATATTAAATCCTTAATGAAAACAACATGTACTGTAGTAAAATCCTTATATATATCACATTATTCTCATAACCATAATATAATCCTTGAGTCCAAAAGCACCAATACATAAATTATTCAACTTCAACTGTAGTAACATCATAAGCTTGGACTTGATCCCCTGGCCTTTTTTGAGGTATGTTTTCCTGACGCTTAAGACATTAATTTGAATAATGGCCCATTTCCCTACAATTGTAACATTCAACATTGATAGCCTTTTTATTTCCCTTGCAATCCCGAGCCTGGTGACCCTTTTCTCCACATTTGTAACAAACTCCCATTCCATTTAGGCAAGTACCAGGGTGATTCTTCCCACAATTATCGCATAATGGAAAATCCGTCTTTCCCTTTTTCCCTTTATCCGTCTCTTGTTCCACCATTCTCTTCTTTTCTTTCTTTTCATTAAAGTCATGAGACTTAGAGAATTCATTTTCCGTCTTGATAGCACATGAGACAATATCTTCGTATGACGAGAAGGTTTGTGAGACTAATGCTCGATGGAGAAACGGTTTTAACCCATCAAAGAAACGATCAATCTTACTTCTTGGGTTACGTATATAATTTGTTGCATGTCTCGCTAACTGTGTAAAGTTAGACTCATACTTTGCGACATTCTCATCCTCCTTTTGTCTCAGACTCATAAATTTCCTTTCCATATCTGCTCGATGGTCATGTGGAAAGTATTTTTCGAGGAAAAGATCTTTGAACTCCATCCATTAAATATTTCATACCTCATCATCTTCCTTTGTGTTTTGAATCAATGACCACCATTGATCGACATCTCTAGTGATGCAGTAAACTGCCATGATAACCTTTTCCCTTTCACTACTCCCCAAGGTGTGGAATATTTTCTCTAAGGAGTTTATCCATTGCTCAGATACTAATGGATTTGTACCCCCATTAAATGTTGGCGGTTGTTGCCTCATGAAGCGTTCTAACATTGATCCTCCACGTTGCGGATCAGGGTTCTCCATACGAGTAAGGTTATCATTCATAACATGAGTGAGTTGTCCGAGTATGGTAATATGTTTATCTGCACCAGTTGTATCCCCAGATCCAGAATAATTATCTTGAGCAGGAGGACAATCCCTACAAGGAGTGCGTGCATTGATACGGTTTCCATTCCTTCCACTAGTCGCCATTTCTAAACAATGGCATAAACTATATTTGTTTATGAATCAAAATACATAATTCCATACTTGTAAAATACTTAACATAAATTGAACTATTTATGGATATAATCCATAAAAATGTTTTCATAGAGGAAGTATATACTCAAAACCCTTTATAGTGGTTTGTAAAGAAAATTAAAATTATCCAAAGCATATCCCCCGGGAGTGTCGTAACCAAGAGTGAAGCATGACCCGTTGTCGTGCACCAGTTCCCGTTTGAGTCTAGCTCAAAGCGGTGTTTTCGGGTTTTACCCCTAGGTACATCTGTGCCAGAGCCGCCTCTACCTGCTTGTATCCAGACAGGGATGTATTGCTCAGAAAACTCACAAAATCTCTATAATACCAAAATTATAGGAAGTTCCTCTATACTAATCCTTAAAGTCTATCTTCGGGCTATGTGCTCTAATCAGAGTTTATCTAAATCTAGCATCCAAGGATAGTACTAAACTGCCTCTGATATCAAATGTAACGCCTCGACCCCAGCTACCCAGAGTCGGTGCATTACTTCGTAACATTGGCATGATCACAAAAGATCAAGTCTCGAAAGACCGATTAGTTTAGTAGTCTTGGAAACACTAGATACATTCATAAATGTTACATTACATCATAAGGTGAAAAAATAAAATAACAAAGTATCCATAGCCCACACTCATATCCTCTTCTGACTATCCCTGCAGGTCATTCAAAAAATACCTCTTCACATCCTGGAAAATATTAAAACATTGAAAAGGGTGAGCTCAGATGCTCAGTAAGGATATCAATATTTCAGAAGCATTCATAAATAAACCTAAACATTTAAGGATATGTATAAATAAAACAAAATCCATTTAAACTTGAACATCAACATAATATGGAAAAAGTAAAATTAGATAATTCCATTTACTTCTTCACATGGATATTCTACTGGTCGAATTATCACATGAAATATCGATAACCACTTTCATAATGATGGAATGCATAATGCCAGACTATCATAACCACGTAGCCAAGGCCTCGTGCCAAGACCACAAATAAGATTTTGTCAAGGCCTCGTGCCAAGACACTACTTTGTCTCATGGGACCTGCTGATGCATCGAGGAGCTATAGCGGGCTCCACCCGTCACTTATTAAGTCCAATGCATTCCTCATATGAATATGTTTAAACATATCATCAACCATAACATAATCGTATCACATAAAACATGCATAAAGGAAACATAACATTTCCACATTTCAATCATAAGATATCAATACAACACATTGATATTATAAAAATGATTTCAAAACCATTTTCAACACCAATATAAATCAATGTTAAAACTTTGTATTTATTTTTCATTAAAAAAAAGTTATGGCTTGTAGAGGAAGCCGAAACTCAAATAATGGTCACGGTGGCGGAGAAGTCATTGTCGCCGCATATGTACGGAATAAAAAACATTACCTTTTTGTCGTTTAGTAAAACACTTTGTATAAAAAAGATTACTTTTGAATAAACGTAAAAGTCAAAGGGGTTTATACACCGTATAAAAGAAAGTTGTGTAAAAAACCAAATATGCCTCAATGAAAGAAGATTGAGACGAAGTCCTTAAAAAGATCATTTTTAAAATAAAATTGATCTATTATGTGTATTCACTATAGGTACACATAAATAAAGTAAAAATACAAAATAAGACATAATAATATCATGATATAATTGGAATGTAGGAGATTAACCCAAAGAATGGAAGTTGGGTTAAGAAATTCCCTTACCTCGTGTCCGACTTGACTCAACCTTTCTTTAACCTCCTGAATAATAAACTAGAGTTAACATATACCTTATTAAGAACCATTTTAAATTTCATTATTCTTTTTATATCACTTATTACAGTGTTATGAACATTATGTAATTATTTAAGTTAATAATGGTCTTTTTGTTGATCTTTGGTACTTGAGTCAACAATAAACTTCTTATAATTACAAGTTGTTCATGTGGGGAAATATCCATTATATCGAGAATTATATTCATAATGTAGATATCATATATATCATATATATCCAGTATATACATCCATTCATAATATTACGTAACATTTATAGTTGAGAAATGAAATGCACAGTTCATGGAGACGGTAAGCCGTACGTACGCATGAACGCTACTTTCATTTCTATTTAGTTTTTAATGGAATGAAATCATAATGAAATAAATGTATAATATAATTATAGTATAATATAGAATATAATACCATTTACTACATCCTTTATACATCCCACATATGGTATTAACGATTCAAATCACTTTGAGGGGGCGGTAGTCCGCACTTCCTAAAATGAAAATATCGCGTTTCCCCATAATGGAAACCAAAAAGGTATTCCATAAATGAAAAACAAAAAATCATAAGGAAAACAAAAACATAATATATATCATATATAAAAATAGTGTCATCATAATGGCCACCATTATAGGTGTTATATGAGTGTTGAACAATCATCGTTTCGTGAGGCAAAAATTCGCCATCCACAGAAACAGTATGTTATTTAACCATTAGATGTAGGTGTGTGTATGTGTTGCTCGAATACTTCTTATAAAAACATACTAGTATATTGAGGATACTGGTGTTGTTACAAAAGAAATAAATAAAAAGTGTTTAGGGGGTTGGAGAAGAAAAATAAAGCAAAATAACATTAGAGAAGACATTACCTTAAAATAGGGAAACTCTTTTTGATTTGAGCCAAAGGCTTCCTTGGGAAGAGTTCTTCCCAAAGTGAGGCTTCTAAGAGTAAGAGGGGGAAGTTGGGAGAGTATTTGGGGAGAGTTTGGCTGAGCCAAATGGCTTGAAAGTGTGAATGAGGTGGTAGAGGTGGGGGCCTTTTATAAGTGGAGAAGAGGGGCACTCTTGGAAAGTAAGGAAATGTTACATTATTATACAATGATTTTCGGATTCCAAAGGTCCCAAACTTATATAATTATAGTATAAGATGATAAGGGTTCTAAATATACTCATCCAATAGGTTATTGACCAGTGTAAGCCTTGTATTTTACATTATCTTTTCATTTTATTTAAAACGTTAATTAATGAGGTAATCGCTGCATCATCATGGTGTCATAAATAATTTAATTTATTTAATGTCCAAAAATTTTAAAAAAATACTATGATGTAGGAAATATTTTTATCTTTAAAATGACTATTTATAGTCAAAAATATGACTTGTATAACCCCATGTAAAAATTGTTTTAGTAAAACATTTCATGTTTGTGTCATTTTTTTACTTTTACATTAAATAAAAGGTATTTATGTCATTTTCCAACTAATGTTTCTCCATGGGGTCCCCAAGTTGACCTATGGATTTTCCTGGTAGGCCATGGCACATCCAATGATGGTAGAACATGTGTCAAGCTCATCTCATATTATTAAAACATTGTTTTTACCTTAAACTACACTAATTACCTCTAATCGTGATTAAGAACTTACAAGTTACTATTCACCAAAAAATTATTCTAATCTCATTGAACCACATTTTACTTCTTAATGACAATCATGTATGTCGGATTTTTGAAATTCAAAACACAGAAGTTGAAATATTTCATTTAAACGAAAAATCAGTTATTTAACTACCACTTAGTGGTTTCACTATTCATCAAAAATTGAAGTTTTTCAGAACAATGCCAAAATTTCACCCTAAGCTATAATTGATATTCCAAATTCAAAAATGATGTATATTTTACAAAATTCCAAAAATATAATTTGCATTAATTAATTTATTATTAATTCCCGCTGTCACAACAAATAGCGTGTTTTTAAGAAACAATATATATCAAAAGATTGACAATTGTTTATATCCAATTTCAAAGTGAAATTAATTATAATGACCACCATTGGATAAAATGGTAAAAATACATTCTAATTATAATATAAAACCACTAAATAGTATAATTTATCACTATAAATTATCTTGATTAAAAAAGTTGTTTTTAAGTATTTTTCACTATTCATAAAAATGGAAGTTCTCAGAAAATTTCAAAAAAATTATCTTAGGATAATTTCGATATTAAGAATACAAAAATGAAGTCCATTTTAAAATATATCATTTCTATAATTTTAAAATGTGGGTATTACTATTCATAACGACTACTTTGGTTAGTTGTGGTGTGTTAGAACTCGAAGTTGCGTACAATGCAAGCTATTGCATCATTGAATGAGAAGCCTATCATGGAAGCTCGGGGTGTTACAAAATTACAAGACCATCACATAATATGTTCAGAATAGACCTTGAACTAAGAATTATTTTTCTCTAGGGAGGTAATGGATTGGTGATATTTATCATCAAATTTAGTTTCTTCCACCACAATCTATTGTAACTCATCAAAATTGTTAATAGTGTCAAGTATGACTTCCTTCACATGTGAAAGAGAACTTATTTCTCTGGTATGATTTTAAATGATATTTTTAGTGAATAATTAAATAGAAATATCCCTTAAAATAATTTCAAACTATAGATTGTTGATTTCAACTGTCGTAGAATTGATCACATACCTATGACTGACTGCCTCCACCGAACATTAGGATGATTTATATAAGGCCTTATATCAATTATACTTTACTAAATAAGAATCCTTTGCTTCTAACAAACTTAATTAAAATTTACTATTATGATCCTTAGAATATATGAACTCATTCACCCATTTATTATGATTGGTATAATTAAAACCCTCAGAAATAAGGTTGTTAAACATGAAATAATGTTTGACCAGATTATCATTCATCCCTTCCAAAGTGCCCTCCAATAATAAAATCCATATCTTCCACCATAAATATCACCATATAGAATTTTATGGTGATAAAGACTCCACGAATTGACACAAATCCATCCAAAATATAATAATATATTAAAGGACTACATTATATGTCGGGGATTCATTCTCATTGTCTTTGAAGTGGTAAGTAAGGATCTAAACTATACATTGGTTAAATAAGTTGGAGGAAACCACTATGAATAATGGTATTGAACCTTTGAGATCTGAGGAATAAAAAAAATAAAAAAGTGGCATATGAGTTCATCAATCAAAGTGTAAATGGCTTGATATGACTATGTGACCAACATATTTGACTGATGTTACAAAAATAAATTTATCAATTGCAAAAGTGCAGACATAAATTTCACTAACCCCATACTCTATTGTAGAGGCAACACCCCATTAAAATTAGCATTTTCATGAAACCTATACTATTTTTTTTTAATTTATAAATTTATCTCCACCCTTATATGTGTCATAATTAATAGATAAGTGAGGTGAAAAAATAAAAACCCTACCATGTATTTATTTTTAGAATAATTTTTCACCTTCTATGAAACCATTCTCTATAAAGGATAATTCCGTAGAAGAACGGCCTCTGGTATTATCCTCTTCCAAAATCACATTCCCCTACACTTGATCAAATGGTATGAAACCTAGAACATATATAGTAGGAAAATAGCCTAATCGAGCAGACACATGAGGCATCTATTCTTCATCATGGGATGATTCTGATAGGAATAGTTTTCTTACAGTAATAGAATGAACACCCACATACTCAATGGTATATTTAGGCTCCTCCAAGAAGGATTGTTGGGGAACTATTTTTTTAAGAAATGGATTCATTAATCGAATTGTCTAAAATATAAGAAATAATGAAATTCTATAATTACATGAAGATTCTCGGGGAGTGTGATCTTTCAATTCATAGTAATTCTATTTCATTTTCTCCCATACATGAGAGAATCATTATTTTAACACCCCAATATTTCCTATTAAGTTATTTTCATTAATGTGATTCAATATCTTCCTCTATACGCATAACTGAGTTCGATCGCACCATGACTTACCAAGATAGCCATTCAAAAAGCAGTTATGAATAGTATTTTCTAAATTCGGAATTATATATATACTCCATATAATTTTATAATCCATATTATGTGTTTATTATACATAATATAAGAATAAATTCATTTTTTAGATAAAAGAAGTATTTTTCAAAAAATACCTTTTAAGTTAAATCCCTTTTCAAAACCAATATTTGACACTTTTATGTATTCAATTTAGTGAAATTAAATTCTCCTTTAGAATCAGGACAAAAAATTTATTTTGGGTAAATTTTTGGTACTTTTATGATAACTATCATATTTTGATGAATATTGAAAAATATTAATTTTAGTTGAAAAAAACATTTTTAATAGAAATAATTTATAGTATTAAATTATGAATTTGGGTGGTTTGTAAGTATATTTAGATTATAATTTTATAATTTATTACAATTTAGGTCATTATAAGTAATTTCACATTTAAATTTGACATAATCACAGGTCAATCTTTTGATAGTTTTTAATTTTTAGAAACACGCTTTTCGATTTTCACAACAGGAATCATTATAAAATAATTAATGAAACGAAAATGTTTTGAATTCGGTAAAATATAATTCATCATTGAATTTGAAATATCAAAATTAGTTTACGGATAATTTTCTTTATTTTTCTGAAAACTTTCAATTTTTGATGAATCGTGAAAAACAATGCGTTATAGTTTAAAACCAAATTTTTATTTAAATAAATATTTATATTATTAAAAATTAATTTCAGTAAGAATAGAAATATTATACCTATATATGTTCAATGTAATTAATTGGAGTCATTTTAGAATAAAATTAGATGTATAAAATTTTATTAAACTTTTTACCAACTTTTACCGACCTTCTATGAGTATTTACAAATTTTCATAAAACATAATTTTACCACTTAAATGAGTTTAATTTCAAAGAAATGAGGGAAATGGTTGAAATAATTATTTAAAATTTGGTTCAATATGATGAAAATATTTTTTTTAATAATCATGTTTTACTTTTATTTACCCCGGTTAAAAGTAAATAGGGTAATTAAAGGTAAAAATGATATTATAATTACACTAACACATGTCTATATTATATTTAATAAGTGTAATTCAACCAAAAAACCTTAGGAATAAATTATGATCGTTTTTGTCCACTTGTATTATATTAGGACATTTATTATTATTTTATTTAAATAATAGTTAAAAGTTTAAAATTCAATGTTTAATAACAAAAACATTTTTAATATAGGGTTATACCTAAGATAAATTTTACTATAAATATTCATTATAAAGTTAAAAAATCTCCAAAATAATTTTATTATAGTTATAATTTTTAGACATTAAATATTTAAATTTATTTATGACACATTGATGATGCAGTAATTACCTTATTAACAAAAGATTAAAATAATTAATATTATAAATTTTCAAATAAATTTAATTTGAGTATTTTTATGTATAAAACTAATTTACTAGGTTAATATGACATTTTAGTGTTGATTATATAATTTTTTTGAAGTAATCAAGCTGTTATGAGTTTCACAAAAACCAAATACTAAATAGTGTCAAAATTGACTAAATCATGTTTTAAAAAAAGTAATATATTATTGATTCATATAACATTTTTAAAAATATATGGTTTAGAGAAATGACTTATAAAAGGTTATATATATTAATTATGAACCACATGGGGTTCAATTGGCTTGTTATAGTAAGTTTATTAACCATATAATATAAAAATACAAAAAGACATGATAAATGTCAAACTATTTAACGAAAGTTAATTCTAAAAGATAAGGTTAATATGGTGACCTAAACCAGTATAAAACCTATTGGTTGAGAGGTTTTATAACCATCCACACATTATGCTTGAAATTAATCATTTTGGAGCCATTAGAATCTAGAAATTATTTTATTATAAAATAATATTTCAAACTATTCCTAAATTGACCTTCACCTCTCTTATCGAAAGGTACATCCCCTTATTTTAATTTCACACATCCAAATCCATATATCTCGGCCAAAACCTGACCAAATATCCTCCTAACTATTTTAACATCATACTGGAGGCCTTACTATGGTCATAAATCCACCATATAGATCTCATTAGACCAAATCAAAAGAAAGAACCCGAAGAAGAGGTAAATATTTCATCACAACTTTCAAGTTCATTTCTTCTTCCACATTCTCTTTCTTTGTTGTCACAATTCTAAAATAATTAATCCAATATCTTATATTTCCTATGATTTTACTATAAAAATTTTACAACCATATTAATTATTATATCCATCATAAGAATGACAAAGTCTCTATACGTGCGTACGTACGACGTACCGTCTCTACGTCGTGGTGTAGTTTGTCATTCAAATACTTTATTAATTAGATGCGTATAATAATGAGTATAAAAAATGTAAATAATAAATATATCAGGTCAATGATTCTGTATATATGATATAACATCCAATTACATATGATTTCACCATCAATATAATGATATAGTCGATCGTGCGTACGTACGTATTACCGTCTCAACGAACTTGATGAGATTCATTCCCAATCATAATCATTCAAGAATAATTTTTATTTTAAGATTAAAAATTATATTTAAGAAGTTAATATCATTCTAGAAATGAATAAAATATATCATATCTATAAAAAACATGGCTTACGTAAGTGATCATATAAAGGAAAATAGATCATTTAACACTCGAAACAATGATACTAATAAAATATTATTAACAAATAAATATTAGATGATCATATATGAAATCATATTTATGTATAGAGTTCTTTTATAGATTAATAAAAATAATTTAAATATTATAAAAGAGGTTATCATACCCTCAACCATGGAAAAGTAAAAGGTATAGAGTTTCCATATCACTTTATTTCCCCGTGAGATTAATGTTATATTTCCACTATTTCTTTTTGTGTGGTGTATTTAATGCCCATGATTGTATTAAATGTATAATATACATTAATTTATTGGTATTTATATCATCATTGTATGATTTTTATTTCATGGAGTGTATGTTTCTTATGTCACTAAATCATTAAGGGAATTTCAAATTTCAATTTCCACTGTTTCCTTTTGATGTTGGGGATTAGGTTTTCATTGATGTTTCATACTGGTTGGGACACATGCCGATCAAGAGACAGGGTAATCAATCAAAGAAATATGTTGGGCCATTAGTGGATATATAGTGATTCATGTTAGATTCCTATCAGTTTCAGTATCCTCAGAGGTACCAAACCATGAATGAAGTCTTCCATGTTTCTCAGATGCGCCACTATCACTCATACCCATCTCATGTTTTTCTGTTTGTGGAGGTTGATATTCTATTTTATGTCTCCTTCAAGAAGTATCTGATTCGCATAATTGACAGGATACTTAAGGTTCTCTGAGGCCGGTCAGTTCCTCTTGTATAATTTCTATGGAAGTACATATTTTTATAGGATGAGACCTAGGATTGGAAGGCCGACATACATGCTCAGTGGCCAGAGTAGTTCTCTGGCGAATCTTGATCACAATTCAGAGAGAAATTTAGGGAAGAATTTCTATAAAGGGGGAATATTTTAATCACATGAGTTTTTTATGAGGTAAAAATAATTTTATTTTATGTTTTATTTTTTTATAGTTCTACATATTTAACCATTGTGATCACTGGTGGTTTGGAGCTGTTTGAGGAATGTTCGGATCCATGAACCAATTTTTGCACTGAAAATAGACAAGAACATGGTTTGCTCAAGACCTGTAAAATGTTAGGATAAACATGTGGGAGGGGACAATAGTGCTCTCCTAGTAAAGGAAGTTGTGTAGTATTATCCTCATAGTAATTTTAGATGTTTGAAATGTTATAGTTTTTTATCAGAGCTTTTTCAGACGTTTATCGCACAGTTAGTCAAACCATGATGTATAACCGTGGAATGTGCCCTTTTGGAGGAAATAAACCTCACAAGGTTGTCGCATGGTTTGGGGAACTATTAGGATAAACTGTACGATCCCACTAGTTGAGATTTTAAAAAAAATTATATTTAAGTTAAAATGTTTCTATTTAAACCCAAATAGGGTTTTCTCCTCCATCAAAAAACAAACCCTCCCGAGGAGCTCTCATTTAGAACCAAACATAGGAATCAATCTAGGATAGCTATCCTAGCTCCCTTTTGATGATGGTTTTTCTCATCAAACCCACATTGATATGGAATACATTCATTTTTAGGTATATTTAATTCTTCTAGCGATCAATTAGACTATTTTATTTTGGGATTTTATTCCTTAATTTTCATTTCTTTATCTATTATTCATATTTCACTTGATGTTTTATGAATCATGACTTGATACTGATTGAGATCACTACTACCAAGACAAGGTAGGGGTTCCATACTTTGTTTTGACTTTTCGGGTGTTTTTGGGCATTCATCCTTTTCGACATCCATCAGACCTTCCGACGAGGCCTCATTTTTTATCTATTTGCATGTTGTAGTTGTAATCAGACGTACTAAGGACGCTTGTATGTTATGTTAAGGTGTGATAGCGCCCATTTATCATTTCATGGTTAGACATGAGATTCCCCATTAGGAAATTACTTGGTTATACATGTTTAAATCCCCCAAAGGTTTTTTACTTGTTGTTTCCTAGATTTTGGAAGCCTATTAATGATTTGATAACATTAATAGCATGACTAGGAGATACACTTACACTTTTATTTTTGATATTGTTTTATTTCATGCATGCTTTTATAAATTCTATTGAATAAAAATGGTTAATATGGGTGGTTATAACTATATAAAATGATTAATTTCATTTTAAATGGTTTATGTGGGTGGGTAGGCCCATATGTTTTTGTAAATGGTAAATTTTTTGTGTGAGTGGGTATACTAATAGAATGTGAATGTTTATGTGAGTGGGTATACTCACTTAAAATGAATGATTTAAAATTAATTCTATTACTGAATAGTTTGATAGTTTCCTTGGAATACTCTCCATGGGTCTGGAATGTAGTACTGGATGCCTTGAGGTGACTCTTCCCCTTGGGTATAGATTATGTGGGATGCCTTAGGCCTTGCTACCATACGGATATTTCTTTATTAGGATCACATTAGAAATTCCATTTCCATGATCCTGGGACCCAAAATAGTGCCTAGGCCGAGTGTCCACTGGGATGCCCATGGGACTTGATGTGGATGCCTTGGACGAGCTCCTTGGATTTGGACTTTAATGGTCTAAATATAATATATGGATGCCCTGGTACATGACACCATGGAACCATCCCATGGGGTCTTCATTTCACTAAATTGTGTGGTCGTGGTATACTATTATTCATTATATGGCATGGTTGTGGGACTCCTAAAGTTTTTATACCATGTGGAAATGGGTTTTTTTGTATTGATTGATGTACAATGTTGTTGTGTGACTTGTTTATTTTTTTATATCTACCCTTTAAAGATCTAAATAATTTTGAGGTAGCCTTGAGAATATTTTTAGTACTACATATGACATAAGTCTTATTCCATGGGAATACACACTTACCTTAATAGTTTTTTACACTTGATAGCACTTTTTATATTGCTGTAATAACCTTATAAACCTTGGTGGTTTCCTTCTAAGATGTTAATATATCACCCAACTTGGGCATCCTCAGGGACCCAAATTGATGATATGGTTGCAGGTAATGATAAGGGAAAGTGAACTAGTACAGGTTGTTGAATA
This sequence comes from Viscum album, assembly GCA_963277665.1. Lineage (NCBI taxonomy): Eukaryota > Viridiplantae > Streptophyta > Magnoliopsida > Santalales > Viscaceae > Viscum > Viscum album. Next base: position 1,898,342,005 of record OY728132.1, on the reverse strand, counting down.
TGGTCATAGAGTAGGAGAGCATAAGACTAAGCTGAGGCTGGTGATGCTACTAGGATAAATTTTTATCCTTTTTTAATTTTTGAGACATTTGTATTGTATATTACTTTCATGTACTATTTTGGGTGCTTTATAAATACTTATATCATATACATCATTTTTTATATGATATAATCATCATATTTGATATGTATATATATCCTATATTACTTTTTTTGACTTTTATTTATTTCACTTCTTCTACTGAACGTATGTTTGTCTTCCGATGTGATACTCTCGTAATGAGGGCATAATATCCCCACTGACTCACCTTAGCCCTCACTACTAGTCGATAGCCTTTGATATTGGGGTGATGCATTCAAGGCCATGTAACCAACCAGGATCTGGATTCTTTAGGGGTGGAATCTATGTCCCAATTGATACATATTGTTTTCCATATAAAGTCATAAAATTTAAATTTTTTATTAAAATAATATTTCCTACTATTCAACTGAAAATAAATTATTTTACAAAAACTAAAAATATCATACTAATTTGATTACTATATTGGAAATAAAATAAAAAAACTTAATTATACAAATACAAATATTCATATTTAATTTTTTTTCAAAATAAAAAAATTATATATTATGGTTTTTTTAAAATGAATTGATTTTAGTTTTATTGGTTTATCATCCAATTATTTAGTTTTTTTAAAATTATTAATATATTTTTACCTATTATAGGATATTTTTAACAATTTTCTTATCTCATAATCAATGGATCATTTTAGTCTAATGATTCATGTGCAACAATATTTTATACACAATATTTATATAAGAAGAATTATTTACAAATTTTTTTTACTGTCTAACTAAATGGACATGATGTTTGTGATCATTGTTTTCTATAGAAGTAATTTTGAAAATAATTTGATAAAAATATATATTATATGATAATCAACTATATTTATGTCTTATATATATATATTATGGTGGGTTCATGTAAATCATTTATATATATATTCTTGTCATAAAATATAATACTATTTTTGATTTGGTATACGAGGTTAAGAATTATTCTAACAGAGAATCATGCTGAGAGTTTGAATGTGAATGATATAGAGATAAATTTTTTTAAAATTTACTCACATGTGTGAGATGCTATGTATTCTTCAAAAATTTATCCTAATTTAGATTGTCTCAAAGATGTAATGGAATTCCAAAAGTCTGAAGTAGACCTATGTGTTTTTAAAAGATCTAGAGTTACTACGTTTTTAGTAGAAACATATGGTAATTTTCATCAAAATGAATAAATTTTAGAATTATAATCATGTTATTATGTTCTTTCAAAAAACTAAAATTTAATTTAAAAATATTTTTTAGAAATGTTGAATTATTTATTCTTTATTAAATACATGTGTTTATCTACTTATATGAATGTATTGTTCCATGTTATCAAAAATATGTTAAATGATTTAAACCTTTTAGATATGGAAAATAATAACCATTAAATTTAAAAAATGAGTTTAATTTTTAAAATAATCCCAAATTCCATAACCAATTTTTTCATAGACTTAATAATGGGGAAATGTCCTATGACTTGATAGAGTGTGATTTTGGGACTAATTTGATAATGATAAATTTAATAAATTTTAAACATATTTAATAAGAAAATTTAGTAAAGAACTATTTATTAAAAAAGTGTATTTTTATTGAACCCTTTTATCTCATACAAAGCAATGTGTGTGAAATTATGATTACTAAAAAAAATTTAGAAAGAAGTACCTTAATACTTTTACTAATTATGTTAGATGATATGGGTATGTGTTTCTGAAGATACCTATGTATGAATACATTTAATAGATCATAGAAATTTACATTGATATTAAAAATAATATACTTATAGGAATCAAGATTATTTTATCCTATCATGGTGGTGATTACCTGTGAATGGTTTTCACATATCATCCAAGAGACTGTGGTGTTATTCTACTACTCAATAATAATAGAAAAACATAATGTAAGGGTGAATAAAATACGCATAATCATACCCTATTTTTTTAGAATGACCGATTATGAATAAATTTGATGTTCTTTTCTCATTGAGGGTACATTATCACAGTGACATGCTATTGGGACCTCCGACCCAGCGACAAGAGGATTGTGAGACACCGTTTCCACCTCCAACAGGCTAGGGAATGGTGACCGATAATGAGTAGGTATGTCACACACATGGGTGGTCTTATCATAAGGGTTCTTTTTTTAATTTAATCATCTATAAAGTCATACAATGAAAAAAAGTTAATGTAAAACTGATTAAAAAGGGGCTAATACATCTATGTCTCTTAATTAGATTACAAAAAAAATACTAAAAATTTTAATGGGACACATATAAGATCACCATAATATATAAAAGTGTCCAACATTCTATGTAAGAGGTGACTTCTATCATATTAAACGCCATGTATAAATCATGGTCTATGTAGCTGAACTTTTCTTTGTATAGTCTTGGTGATTCTATAAAACTGTCAAAATATCATTCATCTACATATGACATGACAAGTGTGAGAATTTTCTTTATAGAGGTCAGTATTTACATTCATATTAGAAACCCATGAAAACCCAAAATGGGAGCAATAGAAATAGTCAAATCAATTCGTAAGGAAATGGGTAGAGAAATATCAAGAGATAGAGAAATGTAATCTCTATTTCTACCACTCATCTATGAATGGTGAGTTATCTAGTTATCACTAATGTACGTCAACAATTATATGAATAATAACAACTAGAACAATAATAGAAGTATACTCAAAATGGACACCTAATCTCTAAGGTATATTTACCTTACTACTGGCCACATGTTCTACTATAGGATTCAATGTAACTCTCTTCTTTGAGAACACACTCTATGATCTATTGTTATATCATATGGCACTCATTTGAGAGGTTATGCATTATGGGCCTCAAAAAATAGGTACCCTAGGAATCATGATAGATAATGTTACATATACAAAGGATCCAACCAACAACCAAGGGGGAAACTAAAAAGCCTAACATTATTAACCTGCTAGAACATAGAATATCTTGATACAATGATAGGGAATCTATAACATAACCACTACATGACACTGAAAACCCAATATAGAAATCATACGATATCTATAATTATATTGGGTATTATAACTAGGATCAATGGGGGACACAAGAAACACAATCTATAATAACACTTTATGTAGGTTCTTTTACAGCCATGTAGGTTGGTCAAGATGATTCATAAATACCAATATAGGAATGATTACACAATATGGAATCCCAAAATAAGAATTTTAGAGAGATTCATAACAACACCATCTAAAATCAATTTCATAGATCTTATCTAAATGTTATTGTAAGGATATAATTCTACATTAAACCCTCAAAGGGATAGACTAAGAAAACACACCCAACTGATAGTGGTCTAAAAACTAATGAAAGAAGAGTCTTTATATGATCACCCAACATAAAATTTATTAAAATTAAATGAAGGCCAACATTACATTATAGGTTGAATTCTTAAATGTAATCCACCTTTACATTCTACATGGAAAACTAAATAGGTTAGAATACTGTTAGGCCCCAACATAAGTCCCCAAAAAATAGATATACAAAGAATAAATATGTGAGGGGTGTAAAAAATGTGACCCACCAGATTATATGAAATCCCTCATGAGGCTAATTCTTTTATGATTCCCTTTATGGTTCTCATCATGTAACACCATGATATTTTAAAATATATTTATTAAAATTTAATCTCTTTATATAGCTTGATATACATGAAACCTAGAGTCGAAATGAAGTATAATATATTATATGATGAGAACCAAACAATTAGATTTGTGGTAATTAATAACACTTACTAAATTATTAAATTTATAAGGTATATATATTTTTAAATAAATTCCATAGTTATTAATTTATAAATAATGAAAATTTAAATATTGTGAAAGCAAAGGAAAAGTTTTTTTATCAGAAAAATCCATTTTAATGCACATAATGTGATTTTTTATGGGAAAATTAACTTTTATTGATATTATGAGATATCATAGTGGATTTTATATTTCATATATCAAAATATGTTTTTCATTCATTTAAAAATCTTTCTAAATGTGGGATAAGAATAAATATAGTTTGACACAATTTTCAAAAAGTTATTCTATAAAGAAAATATTCTAAAAATAGTTTATAAAATATGAAATATTTATTTGAAAAATATAAATAATTAGGGAAATAAAAATTGGAAAAAAATATTTGAGTTACTTTATGTATATTTTCAAAAAAAGAATTATTTTTAAATAAATAGTGATGATAATAATTTTTTCCAATTTTTTTGTTCTTTTCAAGAATTTATAAGGTAACTTTTATAATACCAAATTATATAAAAATATTATTACATCATTAAATAATTATTAATAAAGTTTATATCTTTTCAATAAATTTTTGGGAGAAAATTTGATAAAAATAGGCTTACTAAAGAAAATTTTATTTTAGAAAATTGCATTTTTATCATGCTTGCAGGTTTAATTTTAAATTTAATATTAAAACTTATATGAATGTATTAAGGTCAATGGATTAAATATTTTTAATAGGAATATTTATTTTTAGTTTTTATTCTTAAACTATTTATTTCTTATAGTTAATAGTGAAAACATTAAAAAATTACAATGATTAAGTTTAAAATTGGGGTTTTCACATTACATGTGCATGTGTTAAAATTAATTTTCCACACACATAAAAATTGTATTTTCTAATTGGATTTAATCTATTGGATCTATTTCCCAATTTTCTTGAGAATGATAATCTAATTTTAGACATAATTGATAAATTTCCATGGTAAATTAAAAAAACAAATATTTATAGTGGTGAAAAATAAATGGTAAAATTATTTAAACATAGAGGATAAAAGAATAATATGACTAAAATATGTTTCTTAATTTTTTGTGCGAGATTATATTGAACTAAAAATCAATAAAATCTATTATTCCTCAATTTTGGAGGAACTTATGTTTAGTGTATCTTCCCATTATTGAATAGTTGTGGGTGTTTAGAAGATGTTACTCCTCAATTATATAACAAAACCTCATGTCATCACTTATTCAAACATCTTATTCATTTTTTATGGGAAAACCCATCGAAATTATTTCATAAATATTGTTATACAAGTTATGGATCAAATTTTCCTAACAAAATTCAAACTATAACATCCTTAATAATATATCCAAAAGAGTTTTTAATTTTAGAATGTAATTGTGTTTGTTGAGATCTTTTTTTACTTATTATCTTAAAACCATGATTAATTAATTAAAAATTACAATGTAATAAAACCTATATGAAACATCTAATTATTTGTTACTATATTTGTTTAATAACCTATAACCATCTCATCTTTCATCAAATGGTAATTGAAACCCTCGATTGTGTGTATGGTGGGCTATCGCCATGTGAATCAATGTGATTATTTTTTCCATTACCACCTATCATTGATGGAATTAATTTTTTATTTACTGTAAATTTGTGTTATTTATGACATATTTATACTTCTATATTTTAAATATATAATATACCATATTTCCTTCCAATCCCTTGGAAAATGATAACATCGCTCGTGCCCACATGCGAACTACGGACTTCACGAAGCTATTTGACTCATTATTAATTTCTATTTTTCAATAATGGTAATAAGGGTAGATTTTATTGATAAATATAATAAATATGATAATGATATTATTTTATAAGTGCTAAATATATTTGTACCTTTATTTATTTCCTTACATTGAAAATAGAATAAATGTTTACCTGTACATAAGACCCACTATCTCTGTGAACAGTGAAATTCATATTATTATCTACACCATTTATAGATTACTATACATACATATAAATATAATATATATTAAATTTATATCATCATTAACATTTTGATATTATGTAACCATGATCATTATAATAGAAAAAAACTACCGAACGAAATCATACATGAAAAATGAAGTTGTTATCACTAGGAACAATGATTTTATTAATGAATTATTAGTAAATGGGTAATCATAGGATATAATGAAATCATATATTGTATTATATATATGATTCTTATTATTTAATTTATTTATAAAAAACTTATAATCATTATACAATAAATTTGTATATTTTTTAACGAAGTCAACACTTGTTGTAAGAGATTTCCATCTCACATTTATTTTTCAGTGACACATGACATATTAACAACATTTTTTTTGTTGTGTATACATACCATGAATTCATTTAATGATTACTTCTCAAAATTATGGGACATAAATATCCTTTTTATGTTTTTTAATTCATGGGTCTTATGATTTAAAAGTTACCAAATTGGTAATGGTATTATGATACAATCTCAATGTTTATCAGTGTTGTTTATGATTATATTTTTTATGATGAAATATAATGATCAATCAATCAATTATATCATGAATTTTATTATCCTACAATTATTTATTTAAATTATATTAATTCCATTAATTTCCTCTCGTTATGTAATAATATTTTTGAAATAATGTTCTTACAGAAAACAGACTTTATTTATATCATCGATTCAAATTCCTTTCTCATGGATGTCCATGTCTTCTAAAAAAGTTTTAATGAATATCTTTAATATTATCTAATGAGTTTTTAAATGAATATATTGCACTTATTATCTGTGAAAAATAATTTTAAATGAATATTTTTTTTTAATTTTCCAACCCTAGTACAATTTATATTTACCAAACAATTTAATGGAATATTTGTTATGACATATACAACATGAATGATGTTTTAATATATCTATACCAATCAATTATTAAAGGTTCTTTTTATACGATTCCATGGTTATATTAAATAATATATATGTTATGAAATATTTGGGAAATTTTTAGACATTAAAAAGTGATTTTAAATGTTCAAAGGGGGTTATACTCGTGATTTTGTTAATGTTCTTTTAATATTTTATATTCATTAACACCGATAATATTAAGTGGTATATATGTTTTTCTAGTGATATGATCCAATTTTACAACCCTTATTAATTGAAAATATTTTTTTATTATGATGATATGGTGTTTATGAATCCCATTTACTTTCTATGCATTATGTTGTTCTGAATTTGTGAAATGTTTATGAAATTTGTTTTCTCTTTTATGGGTTGTGATATAATGAATTGATGGATATTAAATGATACAACGGAACAACTATATATAGTTTTCATAATGTTATGAGTATTATTGGTATTATATATCCATCTAATCAATTTGGTAATGTTTAATATCTCTTGATATAATTATGGGAATCATGTCGATGCACTTGATCAATAATGGGATACATTTTTATGTTCCTAATTCTCTATGGGAACCAACTCAATGTGTGTTATTATTTATGGGAATCAAGTCGATGTTTTTGATACACTATGGAAAATATGTGTTTATTCTAGATCTATTATGATTTATTGTACACGTTAGTTATCCTTGAAATATGACATGGTTTCTATTGATATGATGCTGCCAAATTTATATTACATGGACTTATTATTTATGATTTATTTGTGATGTTTTACCATTTTTATAATAAATATCTTATGAAATGATAATGTTTTTCCATGAATCATATTTATGGTCCATGATATAATTAGTATGACTCTTTTATGTTATTTTCATGATTACATACCATTATTCGTATACAATGATTTCATATGATCATCGATTGATGTTTCCAATGTTTACCATTATATATAATATTATCTCAAACTTTATAATACTTCCTTTACCCAGGTTATGAAGAATGGTTTTAAGAAATGTATTTCAATTAATTATAATAAATTATAAAAAAATTGAGATGTTTATGTACATTTATGAAATATGAATATTGTATTTATAGTCTCCAATGAAAGTAATCCATTATAGTCCTCAGGAAATTATTTATGAAATGTATTAAATATTTATTTAAAAATATATAAAACATAAAAATGATAATCCATGGTTTTTATAGTTGGTATAATAGAATGAATTCTTTATTGTTTGGAGATCAGTGTTTTATAAAATTTTGTAAAAAACATCGATTTCTTTTTGTAATGGATAACATATTAATGTTTTGTTAAGAAATGGATGATTTTATTTTTGTAGAAATGAATCTCTATCTAAATATTAAATGTTTTTGTGAATATGGATCAATTTTACCTATGGGTAATAAATCATAATATGGTGCATTTAATTTTTAATTAATCATATCATGGTGTATGGAAATAGGGAATGATACAAACATAATTTGACACTCTTGGGGAATATGTTTTTGGAATTCAAAAACTAATTATAATCCATCTTAATGGATTTGAGTAGATGATGGTCATGAATGATGTATGATAAACATAAGGTGTCAAAGGATGAAAATAAAGTTATATTATTTAGAAATATTATAAATTTTTAATTCTTATGGGGTTACCCAATATGGTAATTAATTATCACACTTTGAATTTATATTTTACACAATGGATGGAAAAATAATACATCATGAACACAAATAATGTGATGGAGAATTTAATTATTTTCCACAACAACAACCAAATACTAGGGGGACTATATTATAGAATATTGTTTCTATGATCAATAAACCTTCTCAAGATACAAATAATTTTGAACATTTAAATGATCAAATAAGAAAAACATTCTTTTTATTCCTTCAAGAAGAATGATCTTCCTTCATTGAGTGGTTTCCTGGATACATTATTCATAGATATATTTATTAGTATCATTTATAAGTTAATGTCAATTATCTATTGTTTATAAAATAAACAATTCAATTATGATATCTATTAATTAGAAGATGAATATTATCATTTGTGAATTTTTATTCATGAATATGAATAAAAGAGAAGAAATTGACTTCATTGCCTAGGTTTATTTTTAGTGTTAATTTCCAATAAGTAATTTCCTCATAATATTCATAATAAAATTGATAAATAAGACCTTGATCTAAAATTGAAGGAAGATGAATCGATTGGTGCATATGTGGAAAATTTTATGAGACATATGAGGTAAATTCTGGTATAATAAACTATTTTAAATGTATGGTTAGTTGACTATTTTTTAGCCTAAAACGATGTCTATAAATGGTATATTCTATGATAGAATTTATAAGGGGAAAATAAATCTATCAATGATTACACAAGCAAGAAATGGAAATTGTATATTCTCATATTCACATGATTTTGATAAGAAAATAAAGATATAATATAATGATATATCCTATAAATAACATGTTATAATGAAATATTTTGGGAAACAATATCTCAAGGTAACATTTCATAATTTTTGGGTTGATTGGGCTTGTTAAAAAAGAGCTAAAGGAATAGAGGATCCGAATGTGGTACAAAAAAATAGATACAAGGGGGCGTCAATTTTCATTGTTTTACAAATATATGGTGTCCAAAATATGATGGTTGGTAAACTCTGTGAAAAGTGGATTTCATTAAATATATCATCAAAATATGGAAAAGTGATGAATTTAGAGAAGTTGGTCTTCATGAAGTGATTTTGGAAAAGACTTAAAGATAGTTGATGGGGAGCTTTGAGATAATGAAGAGCTTCACGAATGGGATAGGTGAGATTTGAAAAACGTATATTTTCTTGATGATCCCACAAAAAAAAAGATAAGAAATGAATTTAATGATGATTGGTTTCATGAAGTATTTAGGGAAATGAAATAAAAAATATTAATGGCGATCATTGTGATTACGATGATCTTCATTAAAGAGATCAACAATGGATCTTTACAATCTGAAAATTTCAGAGTATTTTTAAATGGGATGTGGTGGCGTTGACTTCACACAAAAGGCTCTAGGGTCAGTGGAATCGCCTATAAATAGGCCTCAAACAACTTTAGAATAGTAGATATTTTTTCACATAAAATCATATGTCTCTAGTTTATACAATTATGTCTGTGATTTAGCATCTCTAAGGATCTTTCTGAAGTATCCTCACAGTTACTTGTTTGAGCTCTATGAAATTGGGAGATTCACTAAGGAACTTCATAGTGGATTTTTTAGTGCTTTGAAATTTGGAGCATCACTGGGGAGCTTTGTAATAGAGATTTTTAACAGAGCTTCACAACAGAGCTTCACAATAGAGCTTCACAATAGATATTCGCAAGAAAGCATTAAAATAGAGATTCTCAATGGAGCTTGGTAATAAATAATCATAAGGGATCATGTCAATAGAGTATTTCAAAGGCTGGTTTGGGTTTTTGAAAAATTGGGAGTTTTTTAAAAAATGGAGCTTTGCAAAGGTAGTTCCAAGGTTATTTCCCACTGTTTAGTGGAAAATGGTTATTCATTAGTGGATGAAACTTTTACTTTAATAGAAAATATACATATATTGGTGGATGAATTTATTAGTGATAATGAAAGGACCTACATGTCCATAAATTGCGAGTAGATACTTTCTAGAGAAGTGAGAAAAGGAAGAGTAAGATGATGATCTTTTCTACCGGTAGTGAGCTAAAGAGAGAGGAACATGGAGTGAATCGTGGGAAAGAAATGATCTAAGCCTAATCATTGTAAAGGTTTTTATCCTTGGAATAGAAGACATATATCTTGAAAAATATTTTTAGTGAGATTTAGTGGATTTGGTATAATGCCATATTTCAATTTTATGTTCTTTGGATGTATCCTAGTGAGGGTGATCAAAGATAAACTCCATCTATATATCTGCATGGTTACATGAATTTCTTCGAAAGAATCATCACCAGATAATGAAAAAAATCAATGATAAATGCCAACACATATGTGAAAATAATGTGACCCTTTTTATAAATATTTTGAGATCTTGTGGGAAGGAAGAATAAGATAGAAAATAATATCCATACCTTGACTCACACACCTCTATTGGTATACAAACCCCTTTGGGCCTAACAATTGGTATTAGAGGGATGGTTTATATTATTATATTTGTTTGATATGACATATTTTATCTTATTTTTTAGTTGAAGATTTTGTTTTCTCTCATATTGGTTTGAAATGACAATTGGGAAAACATCAATGAAGGGGAAGAAGATAGATGGTATTTCTTAGTGTGAAAGTGTTTTAAAAAAAGTGTGATTCAACTAAAGGGATCAAAATGATATATGATGGAGGACTTGGATGAATCAGATAGGTAAAATTTATATTAGCACAATAATGATTTAGGAATCTGTGAAATACATGAAATTCAATGTGATGATGATTCAACTGATTTTGAAGATGTTTCATGAAGGCCACCGAAATATGTTGTCAACCTGAAAATGGAATTGGATCAGAAATTGGATGTTGAAATTTAAATCTAAAGATATCTGAATCCATGAACTTGAAATTGAGTTCAACATGATAAGAGGCTTTAATTAATGTCTTATTTATGTTTCTACTAACCTGAGTGAGAAGAATTTTTCTCAATAGAAATAACCACAAGATATTTATTCAAAGAGAGATAAATTAAAAGATAACATTAAGGGAAAGAAGTTGATCTCATATGAAATTCAAAATTTGAAATCCAAAAATGATGATATGGCTGAACCATTAACTGTAATAGTTCCGGTGATTTAAAGACTATAACAAAAGAGTTCATGCTATGCTGATTCTATTGATGAAGAAAAATGTAATTTAAAGGAGAAATGTTACAAGGTGGATAAGATCAAATGCAAGTTAGATGATGTGATTAGTAGCAGGAAAAATCTCATGAGAGAACTCAATGCTCAAACTTAATCATGGGAAATAAATATTCACAAGATGGATTAAGAGATATAGTTGGTAATGAAAGAGGTGGTTAAATTAAATACCTAAGGAATTCCTAAAATAAAGGATACCATGCACTTAATATTTGATTATCCTTTGGTAAATTTTGATAAAATGAAAAAAATATGATATTTATGAAGCGAAAAACAACATATTTTCTTATCTCAAAGACCATACAAATAATGGAAAACTGGTGTCGGACTTGATGAATCCCATATGTGAATGACACGAAGAGAGTCTTGAACAATTCCATAACTATAGAAAATACTATAGGTGCTAGAGACATATCAAAGAGGTCATTTACATGAAATTATGACATCATGTTCTTTTTATATGCGATTCATGACCACACATCACACTTTTTAAGGGCATTGGGATATATTTCATTCTATAAGGAAATAAACATTTGTAAATATCATATTAAAAAATCTATCATGAGAAGTCTAAAAGAAGTGTCCCCCAGGAGAAAGTATCCATGAAGTGATACTATTGGAGAAGAGTGAGACACACCAGGACTATGTGTCAGGAATCCCAGGAGATCAGTTTCAGAAGAATAATTCATTAATAATCAACATCACGGATGATAAATTAAGAAATTAGGTATTCCATTAATAGATGATGTTTCATATATCCTGATCATTGAAATTTGGCTTGATAGTGCAGCTAGAAGAAAGAGGGGAAGGAAATGGGACCTTGAAGGATATCACTTGAACATGCATGGCATAACAAAAAAAATCCAATACTAGAAGACAACATAGAAATATAAAAAATAGGTATACAACCCTAGAAGAATCAAAAGGAGGATAATGAAAGGTGTAAAAATCACCTTCTCTATTTCAATCACAAAATCTCTCTTAAGGAGAATTTGAACAAACCTGGAAGAACATGGGAAGATCAACTTTAGTTGTGAGTAAGAAGAGTCTAAAATCAGTGGAAGACTCAACCCCAACAATAATGGGTGGAATGAATCATAAAATTGATAAAATATATTCTATTAAAGAATGTCCTAGAAAATTTGATTGACATTTCACACAATGGGAAGTGAAAGAAATAGAATTGGATCCTCAATAGTGGAATAATAATGAGTAGATAATCATTGATGATTTATTTTCGATGAGAAAGAATCGTTAAATATTTCATATTATAAGAGCATCAAAGAAGGAAATTTATACAAATGTGATTAATACCCACATTGTGGAAAAGGCCAAGAATCCAGAATCTATATATCAGAAGAAGATTCAAAATATGGGTAATGATTTTCTAGTATTACAATTAGAATAGTTTTAGTTGGATAGATATTTAGAGTAGGAAGGGAAAGAGATAGTTGATTTGAAAGAATGAATAAAAGGTTTGACCTAATGGGGTCAACCATAATCATCTTTTTTTGGATACCAAATGATCCCCTCTCCCTATGTTTATAATTATTTTAACTATTGTTCATGTGTTTTAGGTTTATGGGTAGATACAATAAAATGGGAAGTGCCATCAAAAGATGAAAAGTTCTGATGTAATTGATCACAATTGACAGTGGTGGTGATATTAAATTTATCCCATGGTTCCTACCCTGAGTCCCAACTCAGTAGGGTTAAAGGTTATATTTATGGGTCATTGCTAAGTGTCACAAGGGAAGAAGTGATGACGGACAAGAAAAATTTATGTGGGTCTAAGTGGGAGAAATGACTAGAAGATTTTCACATCATTGTGAACTATTTATTTGTGGAAGCAATGAGAATGTGAGAATCTCAAGGTGAGTATATATATAAAATTTTGATTCAAAAGAAGGTAATGATGATGAGCCTCAGGAAGATGTTGAAGATGAAAAATGGGATTAATGAATGAATGATGATCTTGGAAAACCAGGCAAAATCAGATGTGTGATAGAACAAGTAAATACTAGAACAATAATTTCTCAATTTAAATATTCCAAAGATGTTTTGAGAATATTTGAAATTGGTAATTTCAAGAAGAAGATGAATTTTGTTTCTACCTAAAAAAAACTATAAAAATGAGATGTATGATGTTAGAGAAATATCAAGGAAATCCATATGATTGTAGTAAAAAGAATACATCATTATATTAAAATCACTTTGGATTTCGGTTTGGTATATACTGATAAATCTCAACCGGAGATTTTGGGATATACAGATGTAGATTAGGCCGAATGATTAGATGACATCAAATCTTCGATAGGAGATGCTTTCTATATTCGTGGTTGGTTTATTTATTGGTTAAGAAAGAACCATGTTTTAATTTCATTGAGCACTAAATAAGCTATGTATATTTTGTCCATTCTAGAATGCATAATGTTATTGTGGATGTACTAGAAGCTTGATGATATGGGCATTGAACTGAATTCTCAAATCGGAATCCCATGTGATAGTTCTAGTGCTATCAATTGTAGAAAAACTTCATTCAAAAACTTATGGAAAAAAACTGAGATATAATTACATTTTTTCATTGAGAAGGTGTAGTAAAGGATAGTGAATTGGGATTATGTTCCTACAGGGTTATAGGTTGTAGACATTCTAACAAAATCTTTACCCAAGGATGATTTTGAAAGACATTGACTTTCTCAGGGAGTCCAGTCGACACCCCACACTTGAAAAGGTGAAGATGTGGGACCCATATCCATGAGGTATTCAAAGTTTTTACCTAATTTACAAATTTCAGTTTTTACCCTATTTCAGACCATATTGGAGTGACCTTTGGGTTATTTTAATGTGGGGGAGAAAATGTCACTATTCTAGGGGGAGAAAGTGTTTCTTTAACCTGAGAAAATGTATTAAGTCATTATAGTGGGAGAAGCTAAAAAGTGGAGCCACTAGATGGGGAGAGTAATGAGATAGTGGTAGAGTATTAAATTTCAAATTGTGTATCAAATTAGAGTATCCAACTTTTCAAGAAAATTTTAGTTTCATTGAACAGAAACCTAAAAAAACCAACCCTTTAACTGATACCATTTATAAAATATATTCATCTTTCATTGTTTAGAGTGCAAACATTAATTAGATAATTTTTATCCACTTGACTCTTATCCTATTTAATGTAGTTACATAGTTGGTTTTAATCCAAAAAGTATCATAACAACCTTAAATTCATTATACATATACCCTTTTAAACGTTTAAAAAATCTACCGCATATGGGTTTATCCTCCATGCTGTTGAAATATCTTACGATCAATATTACATATTCCAATTGTTACATCCCTGGTTTCTCGATGTACCGTATGACTACTCCCCCTGAACAAGAAATGTCAAGGAAATTACAAAGAGAAAAATATTCCCATCATCCAACTGCTGAATAAAACAAAACTATTTCTACATATATTTACTTATATTCCAATATTGATGATTTCCCCATTCAGAGATAAAATTTGATTACCCAAGGAGATAAATCCACCTTAAATTTAGTCATAAAAACTACTAAATGAATGTTAGTATGTAATCTCTTAGATAAAAATAAAAAAATACACATATTATGTCACTTTCAATCAATATAGCAAGATTTTATTGGATGTAATGGGAACATTTATTTTAAAAGTTATAGAAAACTAAAATTTCAACCATGGAATCTATTAAATTTACTGACCTTCCAAGAGAATATCATCAATATAGTAGAATAATATGATGAATCATCCATCCTCAAGAACCATTCTGTAGTAAAAGTTTTTTGAGTTTCTAATCATGTTTCCCTTTGAAACAAAAAATGTGACTACTTTTTATTATATTATCATGTTAACGATTCAACAAATAAATATAATGATCTGTATTACACATTTGTTATTTTTAATGATCAATATAGAAACTAGATGATTTAATCATGGAATTTATTCTTTTAAATCACCAAAAAGTAACATTTTTTTCAATAATTGGTTCTAATAAAAAATCAACTGTAGAAAAACACTAATAATAATCCCTATTTATGTATGTTTAACTATCAATGAAAATTTTTTAAAAAATAAATTCCCTCTCTGTATTATAATTCAATGACATGAGCTAGACCTTATAAATTTTACATCCATTAACTTCTTCTTTTAACCAGAACACCCACTTATTCTATAGTGATTGTAATCCCTTGTGATAAAGATATTTTCTTGAGGGATTAGTGTAATTAAAATAATATAATTATTCTTTCATTGACGACTCTTACTATATTGAATCTATATGATTTACCAATTTTTCTTGGCTTTCATGTGTTACTGAATTCATAAGAATTATGTAGTGAAATTCATTTCCAAACAAATTTAGCAGATGTTAGAACAATGAAGTTATTTTTAATTTAACCTAATATTAAAATATATATATTATTATATCTTAAAAATCTATTTCTCAAAGAGTAACACTTCTAGATTCCTACCTCTCACATCTATAACCCATTACCAATTATATTAATCCTACACTGGATAATTTTTCAAAACAAATTATCTCATAATTTGAGCATGCTAGAACTTGATTCTAAATGATCTTTAACCAAAATTAACATGAACATCATAAATGGATTAAATTTTCTCATCATCTTTATCCAATGTGTTATAGTATTTTATAAGTCTTTATCATTGAATAGAATGTATAATTCTTTGATTATTTTCCAATGATAAATATCTTAGATCCCTAGGAATAATATTACATCTTCCCAACCCCCAAAAAATATATAGGGGATGTAGCCGTGTAATTTTATATATCATTATCATCATCACTGAAATATTTATAACTTCCAATAACATTAATGTAATTAATTCTATCTTGTTTTTTATACCAAAACTAATTGAAAATGTATTTCCTATTGGGTGTTGATGAAATTTAGTTAACTCAGCATGCAACACAATTTTCTTGTTTGTACTGAAATTTCATAGGACATTTTGAGGTGAAGTCTAATGTTAAGATAACTCTAATTTATTTCTTATTTAACCTGTCATCCACACTATTTTTTCAAATGTACTAGGTTTAGATATATCAATTCTAATACCCATTTTAGTAGTAATAATTCAAATCCCTTTTATTTTTATTCACCTCTATTATCAAAACCTATAAATTTCCTCATCCATTATTCTTATTTTTTGACAATGGATTTCCACTAAGTGAATAAACTAAAAAAATTATGACACATTTTTAATGAATTAAATAATAACCATTTCTGTTTTATCATAAATATATTTTATAATGTATCAGGATCCACTGTGAGATCAAAATGGGCCATGTCCATAGAAATTTGAATAAAAAAACTAATTTTTATATTCGATGTTTTCAATAATTAAATTTTAGAAAAACCATATTCTTATTTTTGAGTATAAAACAACCAAAACAATTGAATTATGTATGATTAAACATTTTTAAACCCTTTACCCCAAGATCCATTATATTCTTCTCATTTAGATTAAAATGTTGATAGTTCTACAACTTTGGAATTTTAGATTTTATCATTAATCCCTCATCAAACAATCATAAATTTAGTTCAAATATAAGTTCAAATATTTTACTCATCTTACCACCAAAATAGATTAATTATTAAATTTCCATTATCCATTATAATTCATAGTTAAATTTATTTCTTTATCTAGATATCAAAAAACAAGAATATTTCATTATTATGGGATTTGAAAAACATTTATCAACTTTAAAAGACTCCAATTTTTAATGTAAATATTAACATCCCATTTTTAGAAATTTTAAGATCCACATAAATCATTAAATATACCAAACTATTTATTCTTGGAAAATAATTAACCATGAATTCTATTTTATAATGTAGTGAAATGATATGTTCGAGTTATCTAAACAAGATTATACAGTATTACTGTACCTCATAAGAAATATTATACTCCCTATTACTGATATAATTGAAAATTAATTTTCAAAATCTATCCTTATATAGTTCAACCTATACTATCTAGATTCATTTTTAATATTGAAATTCTTTTCATAATGTTAAAAATTAAGACTCTGTTCAATAAAAATACATCTACACCTATCTACGCACTTATCATTCTCTTTATTCCAACTTGTCTTCTGATTGACTGATCATCCTCTTACATCCACATGTAATACATCTTTAATAAGTATTTAATCATCCATTAAAATGAGATACACATATAAGATTATGTTTGTGAAAACTTTATAAACTAGTTTGCAATTATTATAAGAATTATATACAATAGTTTCCATATACTCCCAACACAATAATACTGAAGATAGATAAATAAATGGCCAAAAATATTCCTGGAATATTATGTTCATTGACTCAAGGTAGATTAGGATCATAATGAAATAATAAAAAAAATATTTTTGTCATCCTTTAAAAACATTATGATGAAAAAAACACTATATAATGGAAAAATTACTCAAGAATTTATGTATTCCATCAATACTATTAATTTCCTCAACCTTCTCAATTGATGTTTCTTTTCCAGAATGATATAGGAAGAATTCAATAAAAAATAAATCCTAGGAAATTCTAGTTATATATAATCTAGTAATTCCTATTCTAATTTATCAATCATGAATATTTTATTCCAATCAAATAATATTTTTAGATACTTTAGGATGAAAAATCATCAATCTATATCCTATAAAAAGTAATGTATGCTACATTGAATTTATAATCCAAAAATATAAAATCATTTAATGTAATTCATTATAAAAGTAGTAACTCCCACTAAAAAATAACATCTAGGTAAAAGTAAATGATGAAACCACATTATCTTATGACTGTACATAGGTCTTAAACCAATACATTGATACCACCTATTGGGGAGAAGAGGAATCAAAATTGTGAGATTATAGTAAATTAACGACATTGAAATCATGATTTTTCAATCGAATGGAATGTCAAAAACAATAATTATTATATAGTGGAAGATAACAATGCTCCTCATAGAATAGTATTCCATAACATAAGAAGATAATATCATGTAAAATCTCTACAGTAAGTGTACCAACATTCTACGCACACTAATATACAACCACGAAAAATAGAAAATGTAAAAGACACAATGATTTTAAATAGTTCTTAAAATAATCCCTTTATCAATAGAAGAAAAATATGGAATATTGTTACTCCATCAGAATAATCACTATGAATTATACAATATGTAGATCACTATACTTTAAGACTTTTCATGATGGCCTCACATCACTTTTATAGAACGGTCCACCATCTCTCCCGATAGCAACAACTTCTGACATTCACAGAAGTCTACCCATTGAGCTGAGATAACTAAAAATATCCAATGTCATTAACCATCATAAATATTCAATATTTATATAATAAATAACCTACCGTTTTAATAAAATTTATACACTCACAATGACAAAATTATTTTAACATACTATTTAGAATGATAATATTGAATGTTAGTAAATTCCTAGCAACCAACTATTGTAAGGAGTTCTACGATCAGATACTAAATCCTTAATTATAAATTATAATCATAATCTTATATATGATATGGATTTAATAATATTTGGGGATGAGTTTCCATAAATCCTAAAAATATTTTTATTGGTAGTTTAGTACACATAATTTCTACTTCTAGAGAGCATCATTTGTGAACTTCATAATAAGAAAAATTAATTCTTATGATCCCCAAGCATCTAATAGTAAATCAAAAACAATTTACCATCAGTATTATGTATAATGATCATATGTTATATGTTTAATATAATTTTCATAGTATATTTATAATACATTTATGACTAGGAACAAATACATCTTTCATATACAAAAAATATTATGAGGAAATTACAATGTAAATAGTTTATTTATAAGTAATTAAAATATTACAGAAAGGAATAATTTTGTATAACCTCTCTTATAAATGATATCATATCAAAAAAATTACATCTCATGTTGGGTCTAGGGATCCCAGTTTTAAAAAAATTAATACTCCCAGCCCTACCCCTTTTTTTATTTTTTAAACCTAAAAACAAAAAAATTATATCTCAATTACACATGAATGGATTTTGGTGGTTTATTTTTTATTATCCTAGATTGGACCTGATTATTAGTATTTTCGGCAGTGACCAAATTTTTAATTCCTCACACATAATACCCTTATGGATAATTCCAATTTATGTTTATTTTAATTAATTATTAAATATTATTTATTTTTTAATATAAATAATAATTTATAACATATTTAATATTTAATATTAATGTTTTAAAATGACAGAGTAATTTTCTTATTGATATTTTTATAAATATCCTAATTTATATTTCAATGTTAAAACTAAATATTTATTCTTTTACATTTATTTAATGATTTATGTTTTTTTAATTAATTATTCTTTCTAGTAGTTTAAGTCATCAAGCAATTGGATGTTTTTATTATATTATAGTTTTTTAGTTTATATTTAATCATATCAATGTAATATTTAGATTTTAATTTTAATTTTAAGAAGATATTTTTATTTTTAATTTAATCATAATTTAGGAGTATTATGTTCATTGTAATATTTGGATGTACAATGTTTTTTATTGTAGAATTATTTCTAGTTTAATATTAAGTTGGCGATGTTAATTTTATATATTTATTAATTTTTTTTCCATTGGAAAATATAAATTTTTTCTTTTACAAAAATATTGATAATTATCATAACATAATACTACTTGAAAATCTATTATAAATAGTTTTTAATCATTTTGAAATTCAGTTTAATTTAATTTTTTTTACAATAACTTAATATTAGTTCATAATTTTGAAATTAATTTAACATCACATAGGATTATATATTTGATATTAATGTTATTTGGAATATGGAAAAATTATTTAATTGATTTAATATTTTAACTGTTAAAAAGTTTAATTTAAATATTATGATAAAAATAATTTACACCTGTTTTTATAAGTGAATTGAACAAGATGGATTAGAAATAAATCAATGAATAAAATAATTTTGTAAGAGTATACTAGAAGATATTTTATTACATTAAAAAAAATAATGTGATACATAAGATTAAATGAACATTAGAATTTCCTATGTAAGATTTAATTAGAACCAACCAAATGAATAAAAGAGTTCTTATCGAATGAATAAGAAGTATGATGTCTCGTATGACTAAATTATAAAAAAATGAATATAGTATACTATAAAAAAGGAATCAATCAAATGGTACTATGAAAAAATTTATCCACTAATGAACCAAATATGTATAAATATTAAATTAAGAAATTATCTATTACTATTATAAAAATTAATTTTTAATGATTGAACTAACAAATTTATTCATGATGAATCCTTTTGGTAAATCATGAAGCTTGGTTCTGCATGATTTTAACAACTAATTAGATCGATATTGATTTGTTCTATAGATATAGATCAAGCATAATATTTGAATAATATTTTCATGTAAGAATTTATTTTCATCCACAGTTATCGAATGATAGATTGGTACATTGGATCCTAAAGAGAGGATCATGGTTTCCCAATGAATGTAATACAATAATGGTAACATAAACATGAGTCACTGCTAGATGTATGGATGTTTTTCTACTATTTGACATGGGTCGATGATAATTTTATTAATATGGAATATAAAATACCACCATTCATGATGGGTAACTACCAAAGAATAATTTTTATATAGGTTGGTTCCTCATTAGGAACTATAGTTGGATTTAGCAATTTACCATCGAATTTATTCCAGTAGTGTTTTTTATTCTACTCATATAATACTATAAACTCAATGATGATGTGTGGGAAATAAAAATTTAGATAATATAGTATGTTTTCTCATTAATAAGACATTGTTTTTATAAGTTATCCAAAAAAATTACTATGTGTTTTCCTATATTGTTATTCCCTACCAGTACTTGTTACTTTGAGTGAGAGAGGATCTACAGAGAAAAACTAGTAATTTAGAGAGATTCTTAACTAAGAAAATAACCATAACTCTAATTTCTACCATTTCCAGTCAATAATACTCTCTATTAGGATGACCATATGAACACTCAACACTTATATTTGAAATCTTACCATCATTTTCGAACACAAAGACTATTACCTATAAAGTGTCCCTCTCTAGTTGGATCCCTCATCCTCATATCCATTTGTGTTTATTATTTCCTAATTTGCAGAGAATATTTGAAACAACTAATAAAGGTAGTGGGGGGGGGGAAAGTAATGCATGAATGAAGAAAAATGAAAAACGAAAATTAAATATTTAATTTGTTATTTATTTTCACGTTTGAGTTAGAAAAAATAAACTTCATAAATATTTTTTTTTCAAAAAAAATTACTTTTTTTATGTTTGGGGTGTCTTTGTCTCTTAATGAATGGGAATGAGAAAAATGTTTTTCTAATAAATATATATTTTGGATTCAAATTTTTGGTATATTTTTTTTCATAAAAAATATAGATTTTGTTTCCACTCTCCATTTGTGGTCAATTTAAATCATCCCAAATGTGGATTTATTATTTTACATTATTCTTTATTTGTTGGTACAATTTTTGTTTTAAAAAAATATTTCAATTATCATTTATATGATTGAGAATACGAAAACCTAAAGTATCATGTTTATGCCTATTTCATCTAGACAATCTATTCTACAAAAATATACCAAGATGTCACGAACTTTGACTCTTTGTAGTATATGTTTCAACAAAAAATTTAGGATAAATAATGAAAAAGGAGGATAAATATAATGTATTTAAATATTTGGTTTTTTATGGGATAACTCAACAATTTAAAGATATTAATCTAGATTAATAAATCATTTCAATCTTGGATGGTGATTCAAAATGACGCCATCACTAATCTTTTGGAACGATTTAATCTATTTATTAAAATGTGACATATTCATTTGGGTGTGAGAGACCACTAAATTTATCATTTGGAATATTTTTAATTAATGTATACTATCAAAATGATAAAAAATAGATCTTCCTAAAATATAAATTTCAATTATTATTGTAGAAAAAGGTATTCCATTGATTATGAAACCTGAACGTTTTAATGAAATTTTCGAAGAATAGTTATGTTTATAAGTAATGATTATAGATGAAGATAAGGCCCTCGAATTATTTAAATCTATACCATAATGTTATAATAGTTTTAAATCTACAGTGCTTTATGTTATGTATTTTTTAAAATGTAATGATAAATAAATTTTTATTTTAAAAACGTGTAAATAGAGAAGGATAAGTATGAAAACATTATTATATATGATAGGAATTTATTGAAACTAGATGAAGATAATCTATTAGGAAAGAAAAATTATATAAAGAGAGAATTAATGACTAATGATAAGAGGAATGTTCTCTTATATATGATTAATAAAATATTAGTGTGCTAATTATCCAACAAATACTTTATTGGAATAATTATTTAAAAATAATGGGAAAATGAAATAAATTATTTTACTTAAAATAAAGTTTATTTAATATTCATATTTCCATTTTCTCATTTTCTAACCATTTATATTTTAGGATTCTTGATTCGTGTTATTTATTCAACATGTGAACTAATATAGATTGGTTTTCATAATTCAATGTTTTTTTGAGGTGTCTTATTAATGGAAAATAAATATACCCTCTAAAAAAAGGTATTAGAATTACATGGTTAATGATACATGATAGTACGATTCAATGAATTATTGATGAGAGATAGATTAAAAAAATGGATAATAATAAATTATCATTAAGATTATGAGATATTATTGGCTACATTATAAACATTTAAGATAAGATCATGCTTATAATTAATGGTGAATTCCTCAGGATAATGGATACTGGAAGAGATGTTTTAAAATATTTAAAAGGAAAAAATACTATAGGTGGAGATGTGATATCATAGGGAAGTAATCCAAAATATTTCAAATTTTTTTAAATGAAATTAAGATATTCAAAAGAAAAGTATTTAAAAATATTAGTGAACAAAGGATTTTTGAAATCTTCTATGGTTTGAAAACATGACTTCTATATGAATTTTGTGGTGGCAAATAGTAGAAGGGTCATGATCAACACTACAACCCATTGTATGAAATAAACACCGGAATACATCCACATAGATGTTTGGGGACTATAATATAAATCCTCATTGTGAGTTAATAATTATATTTTCAAATTTTTCTATAGTTTTTCATTATATATTTAGATGTATACAATCAATAATTTGTATTAAGTCTTATATATCTTCCACAATGTGATGAATATGGTTGAATATTAGATGGGATTAAATATTTATAGATTAAGATTAAATAATGGTAATGACTAGACTATATATATATATTTATTAAGGCTTTCAAGAATAAGTTTTTTTGAGAGACATTATAGTTCCTAAAATACCATAGCATAATTGAGTATTTCAACAAATGAACTATATAATCATTAAAAATGTATAGTTTAAGTTATCTCAATCAATATTTAGTAAATCATTTCCGATATATGAATTAATCTATGTATAATACATTATTAATATATTTCTAGCTATTATAATTAATGGTAAATTTATAATCAATGTTTTGTTTGGTGATAATGTTTCTAACTATGAGTGACATCATGTTTATGGTTTTATTTGGTATTTTATTGTCATACTACATATTTTGGTTCACATAGAGATAAATTCTATATATTTTTACATTATTGATATTGTTAATTATTTCAAAATATCATATCCAAATCAAAAGATGTTCATTCCTAGCTATGAATATAAATTTGGAAAATCTGTATTGGAAAATTGTAATTATTTTAAAAAATGATTGATTACTCAAGTTAATTTTCAAAAGATGTAAATAAAATTCAATGTCACATGATCAAGATCCACATTTAATACATTATAAAAATTATATTGATATATCGACTATGTAATAAGTCTTATTAAAATGGGATAATCAACATCATGAGTGTGTTTCTACTAAAAGATCATGATAAATCAAACAATTACCTTCTAGGTATGATGATACAGTTTTAATGATAGTGTAGAAATAGGAGATAATATTCCAGGATTATAAGAATATTTTTTTCGATAAAAAATTTACAGATCACTGAAATAATATTATGGAAGTAGAAACCAGTTCACTTTATCAGAATCATATATGGTATCTCATTCCACCCCAATGAAAAAAAGTCAATTTTGTGAAAATTAGTGCTTGTGAATATTTATGATGGAACTAGGAAGAACCATATAAGGTTAAATTAAATAATTGTTAATAGATGATATAGATAGAAGGTTGTGATAGAGTATAATAAGGTATTTCCCCAATTGTAAATCATAAATATATCTGAATTTGAATATATTTTCCTTTAAAATGGGAACTACACTTAACTCAATATGGTATCGAGAATCCATTATTCATGGATCATTAGAGGAAGAGATATATATGACCCAAACTGATTGGATTCATTTACCAATACATTTGAATTGTTTTTTCATGTTATTAAAATCATTATATGGTTTAAATTAGTCAATAAGACATTTTCAAAAAAGGGTGAAACGTTTCTATTGAATCAAAATTATATATTCAATTTTTTTGATAAAAATGATTATATTGGAAAACTTCCCGAGGGTATATTTATCTATAATATTCAATATATTTATGTTATCATTACTATGTATAAAATATAGGTGGAGATTGATATGATCAAAGAACAACTAAACTAAATAATTGATATGAATGATCATGGATGTGAGAAAAATATTCTGGGGATTGAGAACTAATGGCCCATAGATTAGAGGGTATTTACCCATATAAAGATTGATTTTTTTTTGAAGAAAATTAACTTAAAGTTTGAGATTGATTTTAATATAAAATAATTCATAATGTTAGTATAACATAATGTTAAAAATATTATTTAGCAATATTTAATGATATACGATGATAGGAAACATATGTATCATGTTCTATACGTAATATTAGTAGTATCCTTGATGTATTAAATTGTGTGGACATAGCCAAATATTTCACGTACATTGAGAATGATAATATGGTAGATGCATGACCTAAGTAATTTTCATTGAAATGTAGTTAGTTGTATTCTATGGCATATAAAATGTAATAATAGTATTTTTTATGTTTTCAAGAGATACAAATATTTTAAAATTTCATCTCAGATATATTGATTAATATTATGCAAGTGAATTGGATAAGTGACTATCCACTACTAGTTTTGTTTTAAATTATCTATTAGACCAATCTATTGATGATCTATATTACAGTAAACTGTGTCTTGGTCTACTATGGAGGGTTAGTATTTGAAAGTGGTAAAATCATTCAATGAATCTATCTAGTTAAATTTTCATATTAAAGGATCTGAGATGGAGTAGAATAATGTTAATATTTTTTTTACACCTAGAGTGTTATTTTCCCTTCAGGTTTCATGTTCAACATAGTTGAAATAATCCTATTTATTATTTTTTAATTTATATGAGATATTATTAAGGAAAGATCAATCCAACATTAAGATTTAATGAAAACTATGAACACAAAATGAATTTTTCTGAATGTGGTTAAAATATAATGTTTTAAAACAATTCATAATTGACCAATGTCATTCATACTAGAAATGATTATCATTATAGAGAATTGATTAAGAATAATTGTATGAGAAACATCAGTTTGTGTTATATTTAATAATATTTGATATTATAGGATATTGATAAAATATTACCACTACCTATGGGGGTAACCACTAATGAATACTTTTTTATGACCTTGGATCTGTATGTTGTTCAAAATTAGAGGTCTATTTTTATTTTCAAACTGGTGGACTGAGGGACTTTAGAACCATGTGTTGGAATGGAATCACAAGTGTTGGGACCCGTCAAAATAATATGGATTTGATATAAAGTGTTCTATTTGGATCAAAGGTCTCATGAGTATCTCGAGGGTTTAAAATATACGGTTTGAGTTTTTTGAGTGGTAGTGTAGGGGACATGGTTGGCACATAGTTTGTTCTAACCATACACCCAAATTGAGTGTCATAAAATAAATAGGATAATAATTCACGAACTCCTATGAAAAGTCCTTGGATAATTTGTGTATGTAATTATAAGATTTATACATGTCACACAGATGGTTCATTGTCTTAAAAACTATTCACTATATCAATTCAAGGTGGAAGGTCTAGTATTGAAGAAGCACAGATAGAACAATATATCTCAAAACATGTGAAAAAATTGTCCAACCTTTCAAAAGTTGAGAATGAAATTTATTACATTATAATTTTACAATTTGGATAACTAGGTTTTCTACCCCATTTGACCTAGTTCAGTATTTTCAGATCCATTCTCTTATCCATTATTCCTTTATATAACTCCACCAACCATTTTCTAAATTATATTCCATCTATGGTGATGGAATCCTATAGGTCTGTCTAATATTCCTTTCCCCTCTCTACTTCATTGTTTCATGTTTCTTCACATTGTTTCTATATGTTCTTTGTTATTTTCATGGTTATTTCTAGTTATTTTAAATCATCAAACCAAAGGAAAATTTCATTTGGTTAAGCATATATGTAGCTGAGTTAGATATTTTATGTAATTTAGTCTTATGTATCTCTTCATTTGTTTGAGTTTTAAAATTGTAATAAAAGATGAATTTACCTTTATATTATTAAATATAATTTCAAATAATATAGTTTATCTCACCCAAATTTAAAGTCCCTTTTAACCTCCCTTAGTCCATATGAAATAAAAATATAAACTAGAATACTTGGTTAGGAAAAATTAACCATCAAACCACATAATTTTTTAAATAAATAAAATATATTCTAATGGTTTAAAATGAAATGATTTTAGAGTAAATGGTTCTGAAAAAAATTATATAACATTAAAAAATTTTAAAATGGTTTTTATTTTAATATGGATCATACAGAGAATAATTGTAATATAAAATAATCCATTATAACAGGGTAATTAGAATTACATGACGACATGGGCTCTTCTAATAAAAAGTAGGGTATTTAATGATGATGTAAAATGTGAAATACCATGATTGATATAAATGTAAAAATTTGTTCATACAATTTCTAATGGGACATATAATTTGGAAATAATGTTTTATAAATTGTATGCTTATGTAAAAAAAGAAAATATTTATTTTAAATTTTAGAATGGGTCTTGTGATGTGAAATAATGTTTCTTACTAAATTGGTGGACATGGTCTTAATAAAAATAAATTATTAAAATCGTTAACAAATAATTGATTAAAATTATTATAGGAGTTTAGGTAATTCAATTATTAGTTCATTGATTCCATTTGACACTTTATATGAGGGAATTACTAGTTGGGTTCCTGAATTTGAAGTAATTATTGATAGTTGGAATATTGGGATGGTAACTATGGAATCCATGTAGTACATGATTAGGAATTAAAAATGACATCTAAGGATTTTATATGTTAATGGATTCAATAGATAGTTGAGATGATTGTTGGGTATTTTTCATCACACAATATATCGGGGGAATGATGACCCATACATCATATTCTAGGGGAATTTTTTGAGGACCATTCCGATTCTATTTGACAATTTATGATATTGGGGAATGATAATATGAGAACCATAATTCAATGTGGTTATTTATGTAGTTGGGGGAATCAGGACATGATTTACACACCCTAATAATTTCCCAATAATGTAGGATCCACCATGTGTGTCACTATGGATACCAGGACATGAGGGGGTTTGATTACTAATTTATTTTTATCACCTCCACTATTTAAATATTCCTAACACTCACTTGGTTATCTGAATCATTACTTTAGGTAAATAATTGGTATTGTCTTACTAAGTTATACTCACACCCTTCAAAGACCACCATTAAATATGGTATCTGAGAAGACATTGTCTTTTTTTATACATACAGGTTCTTGAAAATATAACAATTGGAGAATGTCAGTAGATATTTTTGTTGGATAATGACATAAAAAAACACATAATTGTGTAGGGATGGGCTATTGGCACCCATTTTACTTTTATTTGTTTTTTACTAATAGAGTTTAGACACCCCATGGGTGATCCAATATGTATTGAACATTTTTATATTAAATCTCATGTGGAATTTTCATAACAGATATTACCCTAATAGTGTTGTTTTTGTGATTTTTTCTATTTAATTTTATTTTACCAAAAAATAATACTCTAAAATGAGGGAACGGTCTAGCAACAATGTCTTAATTGGAACATTCCACTAGTAATTAGACTCTATAGGTCTGGGATATGAACATGAGTTATTTTGGAAAATGGTCTCGGGTATAGGTCGAGTGGACTCTAGGATAGAGTGTCCCAAAGTGGTATCACAACAAATATATATTATATTGTACAAAAATATGATCCTTGTAGACATACGATAATTATATTTTCATATCATTATAATTATCTCATGATTGGGTTCATGAAAACAACTTATAGGGGAAAATATGAGTTTTTAGGGATTTGTATTTTTTTTATTTCTAAATTTACTATAGATTAATTTCCATAAAAAGTATATTACATGGTTGTGGTGTTATTAATTTAAGGTGTTTTTTCTCATATATGGACTATGAATATAGGGATGGATTAGTCAATAATCATGATTGGATTATAGTATTGATATTCCAATTTAATGTTTCTATTGATTGGTAGTTTCCTTAGACTAATATATTTTATTTTTAAATTAATACTAATAGATTATATTATTTAGTATTTTATATCCTACTATGAAATTATATAATTGGGATATGACAGTATCTAAAGTGTATGTAACCATTTAAATGTTTTATATATTATTATATGGTTTAATTATAATTTATCAACTATTTTTTATACTTTTGAAAAAAGGTAGTTATAAATGAGCAATAAGAAATATATTTGTTACAAAATTGTTAGTAAGAAACTTGTAAATTTATTTCCATTTTTAACATGTGAATGATATTCTATGTAACTAAAATATTACATTGGAGAACAAAATTTAGTAGGTGAAAAACATATATTGAAAAAACTATTAAAAAAATTAAATTTAATTAATTCTTGTAATAGAAATTTTAAATTTATAGTATAAATAACATTTATGTACTTACACATTCAAAATATGCCTTTAACTAATTTTTTTCCTTGTAAATTTTTATAATAATAAAAAATATAAAATTTAAATACTAATAATTTAATTAATAATATTGGTTAAGAATAGGTATAAATAAAAATTCATTTAATATTAATTAAATAGAAAAAAATAAAAGATAATTTTGAGTTTAAAAGTGTAATTTTTTAAAAACTGATTTTTTTAGAAAATGGTTTTTAAGGAATAACATATAACCATTTAACTTAATTAAAGAAAATTTTATTGTGAATTATTTTAATTAAATTTATATATTTAATATTTGGCAATATGATTTTAAATCATCTTTATTATAGTTACTAGTTATATTTTTAATATAAGATCATTTTGGGGTCGAAAAATAAATTTTTTGAAAAACTATTTTCAATATAATTTTTGGGCATGGTTTTAAAAAATTCATTCCACTTTTGTGATTTAAATTTAATACAATAGATTAAATATTTTAGTCAAAATAATTAATATTATGTAATATTTAGAACATATTTTGTGTTCAAAATGTTGATAATCAACATTAAAAATTAATCACAATGGTTAAGGTAAAAACAAGTTTATATAGGATAATCTATATATATAATTGTCAAAATGAATTAAAAACATATTGAATCAACATTTTTCAGGGTAATTTTGTTGTTATATTTGTTTCTATTGATTTCTAACCATTTTTTTCAATATTTCCAATAAGGTGTCATGTAATTATTGTAATACTCTAAAAAATTACAAGTGTCCATTCCTCCACAGTTGTAATCTGGCACACTATCCCATTACTTATTCACATCAATATATACATTTAACTCAATTGAACCTTAAAAAATATTTTTGAAACATAATTTTCACTGATTTAGTGGTTTTTTATTCCCAAAATACTAAAAAACGGTCCTCACTGAGATATCAAAAGGTGGTTATTCTAGGAGATGGTAATTTTCTCCACTTAGATATTTTTTCATACTTCCTATTTTTCCATTAAAAAGTACGTAATAAAAATAATAATATAATAAAACCACTATATTTTATATAAATATATGTTATTATATTTATTTAGTATTTTTTATTCTTAATCTTCTCCATCAAATGGGAAACAAAGCCATCGCTCATCTTTACGGCGGACTACCGCCTCGAGAACCTATGAAATTTGTTTCCCAATAAACACTCACATAGATAGTTTTAATGAATTAAATAATTAATATATATGTCGTATATGTAATAAAATAAATTATTTAAAATTAACATTTCATCCAATATATTCCCCTTTCACCCACTAAGAGAATCATATCCATGTTCGTGCGTACAACCCAATAACTCCATGAAGTGATTCTATTCATTTACCATATCTAGCATTTAAAAATGATCATAAAAATCTATCAAATAACAAAATATCATATTTATAACATTAGTATAATTATAGAGATTATTGATCTATATATTTTATGCATAATAATTTGGACTTTTATGAAACAACATGCATGATAAAACATATAAATCACCGAAAACAATTATAATAATGAAATAGTATTAACGAATGACTGGTAAGAAGTTATAAAAGGATCATAGAGAATTTTATAAATTTTATTAAAGTTATTATGTATATTTATATCCTCACTAAAACCATTATATTTTATTTTAAAATATGTTTTAATAAAGGGATGCATGAGTCATGGGATTTGTATCAATTTACACTCTATTGAGATATATTTTTTATTATACACCTATTCACATGTATATGGTGTTTATAATACTCCTTGGTCGTATCTAACAACAATATATATTTTTTCATAATAATTCTTGCTAAAATTCTAGTTTATTCAGTCAAGGGTTTATAATTTATTATATTTCTAAATATGAAAAAATTTATTTCACAATATCACATTCTTTTAGGATTGATTTTATTTTAATCGATGGGATCTTATCATTTTTCATTAATATGATCCAATAATTTAATTTTACATTAGATATTCATTGATTCATAATATTTTCATCATCTTTCTTTTCTCTTTAAAAATTTAGTCATAAAATAAATGTTTAAAAAAATATAATTTTTTTTCTTTTTCATCAGATGTATTTCAATTCAATGTCCATGATTTATAAAAATCGTTCATAAAATACATTTTATTACTCAAATTTTTCTATTAACAAAATTTTATGTTATCATTGCATTATAAATTGTGATTGGATAGAATATTTAAAATAATTTATAATATTTTATTTTTCATTATTCTATATAGAAATTCAACATGAATGTTATTTTTGTATATGAGGATAACATAAATCCCATGGGCCATAACTAATTATTTTTAAATTTAGATTATTATACTCATTTTCAATTATTTAACAATGAAAACCCATTTATGAAATATTATTTTAATATTTCACATACATTTCATTTATTTTTCCAAAGGATATAATTTTATTGCAAAACCTGTATTTATGATAATATAATTATCACCTCTCTAATTTTTATAAATATTGTGGCTGTTAACATTATCTTGAGAAAATCACATTATTGTGATATTTTTTCATTTTATGTTATATTTCCATTAAATATACATATTATTTAACATTGATACAATTATTATATATATATAAATGATTTTCACATATGATATTTTATAAGGAATTTAATTTGATTAACTAGGGAAATATTGGTAGTCCATATTCTATATTTAATATAGTTATTTTTTGATATTTAATATTATACATGAGATAAATAAATTATTTAATAAATGATGAACACATAAGAAATATACTGAATAGTGGGTCCTAGTATTATATATCCCCTAGATGCATCGATAGGTTACCCGAGAAAAATCTAATGGTCAAATTAAATATAGTTTTAACAATATTATTAATTGTCATAGAAAAACGTATTAACAATATATATATCATGTTGTATAATATAATTATATCCAATATTAAGAATTTCATTAATTGATAATTTATTATTTATTATCCATGAATTCACTATGTTGTTCATGAGTGTATTAACTTAAAGATCATGTGATTATTTTTATAGAATTATTTACTCATCTTTTATTATTGGTACATTAGTCCCCCGTTTGAAAATATTTCTTAAATAAATTTGTTTAGTTATTTAATATGTCATATAATTTATGAATTATTAATTTACTATAACATTTGTCCTATATAATACATTCTAGGAATTTGAGATAACCCTTATTTTGTTTATTTTCCCCATGATATGAAGATTAATTTTCTAAATGAGATCATTGATGATGAATATTATCCATTAGTATGTTTTATATTTTATCCCCAATGTAAAATATGTATGATCTGTCTATCATTACCCCTAAGAATACTATATTGATCGGCCCTTTGGGATTTTACCTCTTATTTATATTCAAATTTTTTAATGTACAAAATAGATATTAGTTGCGGGATTAGGTGTTTTATAGTTGGTCTTATAGGAAGACTAATGGAAATTAAGGGAACTAGAGTAAGGAAATTAATGATTAGGGAGTATAACCCTATGATAAAATTTAAGAATATGTTATATTATGTAATAATATCATAAATGTTTTGTAAGGTACAGTTTATGTTTTTTTTTCGTACATGGACATCCATTCTGGTATATTATAACTAAAAATGGTTCTAGAATAATTGTACATTGAAATAATAACTTATAAATATGTCCATCTGTATTTTACTTATTCATCAACACATGTTTGAAAACATGCTTCACTGTGGACCTATATTAAACTCCATGGGGATATATATAGGATTATTCACATTTACATTAAAACAAATATAAATAAATTTCAAATAATGATGTCCCCAAATAAACCATGTATATGATTCTGAGACTAAAAATGTGTAACATTTCAAATTAATTTATATATAATATAATATTTATAAATATAAATAATGATTTTAAATTTATAATTTTATGAGATAATCTAGTATAATTTATTTTTTAGAAATTTCACATGGATGAATGAATGATATCAACACATATCGTAAAAATAAACATTTCCCTACTTATAAACTCAATACAAATGGTATTAAAACTCATAAAATCATGGAAATATTTGAGAATCAAAATAACGTTAACAAAAAAACCTTGAATTTATTGAGAAACCTGTTATTCCACAAAAATATTCTCCTATAACGGATATCTTTATGTAGAAAAATACCCAATAAATTAGTGGGACTACAAATCGATTGGTAGATGAATAATTGATTAAGAACCTAAAAATGTTATTTGTGTCTATGGGTTGAAAAAATGAATAGGTTTTATTTGTGGTTTTTTCAGAATGGATGTTAGAAATGTTGATTTATTTAATACAAAACATATAATATAATAACAAATAAAAACAATCATAACTCAAGTAGATTTATTCATCAGTTTAAAAGATTACTATCATAAATTCATTCAATATTTTCTTTGATTTGATCACCCTTTAATCAAGATTACATGTAATGTGGTTTAGTTCATAAGAAAAAATTAGTGTGAGGAGTGTTTTGAAGAATTTAATTGGATATTAGTCAATTAAATGATATTGACTCTATCAAAAAGAAATTATGGATTTATAATAGATAGTGATGGATCGATGAAGGGAATTAATTTTTGTCTATAAAAAAGATAATGTTATGTCATATTCTTCATATAAATTAAAGGATTATAAATTTAAATATCAACCCCATGATATTGAGTTAGAATATATTATTTTTGTTTGAATATATAAAGTAATTATCTCTATATTGATACATATGAGATATAAACATACCCTAAAATCATAAAATACAATTTTTTTTAATAAATTGTAAACGTGAGGAAAAGTAAATGGATTGAATTAGTTCTCAATTATGATTTCATAATATTATACAATCCATGGAAGGAAAAAACAAAACATATACTTTGAGTATGAAAGATCAAGGATTTAAAATCCAAATGAGGTTTGAGAGGTATTTTATGTTCAAGTTTCTAGTATTGTATTATATGTGAATTATTCTTGAAGTGGGGAAAACACTTATTTTTTCAAATTATTTCAAATCCATATTTATTGGAAAATTTATGAATATCCCAACCTAATGATGAGAATTTTCTAAAAGGAAATTAATTCTATGAATGATGGAAAATGGGTTGCCTTCATTAGGGAATAAGGAATTTTAAAATTTGGAATGAGAATACGTGTTCCAACTATACCTGAGTTAACATGAATTTTTTTGATGATTCTCATTAGTCTAAATTGTCTATTTCCTCTAGTATATCTAAGATGTATTTGAATATTTGGGAATATTTTTTGATGGATAAAATTAAATAGAATATTTTTAATTATGTATCAATATTCATGATTTTTCAATATGTTATGGATGAAAGACATCATCCTAGAGGATTCATGAAACCCGTTACTATTATTATACGTAAATGATATGACATTACTATGGACTTTTCGTCTAGATAATGCAATATGTCTAGAATGACTGATTCTATATTATTAATTTTGATCACCTTATAAAATCAAAATAATTAATTTATATAAGATAATATTTACCTATTAAAAAACATGAAAGGATCAACAATAATGATGATTTAATACTTCATGGATTACATAACTAAATTATGTTTGAACATTTTCCCTAAATTAAAACAAAATTATGGAAGATTCTTCAGAATTCCCTTAATACAGATCTCTATTTGAGCACTTCATTCCATACTAAACCTTATGAAAATTTATAATGAACTAATAAAACATGGTAATTCTTGATGAAATATTACTCACATGAAATTGAAGATATACGATAATAGTATTTACCTTTGGTAGAGTTTTCTTACAATAATATATTCTATTCACGAATTCAAGACACTGTTTGATGCATTATATTTCAAGAGATGATGTACCCCAACTTATTTGGTTGAAGTTGGTGAATGGAATCATATTCCACTAAAACATATCAAAGAGGAAAAAATATTTATAAAAACTATTTTATAAAATAATAATGAAACTTAATGTTGGTAAAATAATTATGTTTATAACATGAGTAATGATTTGGAATTAAATGTTGGAGATAATGTTTTTATGTAAGTATCTCTATGGAAGGGCGTCATATAGTTTGGTAATAAGGGAAAAGTATTCATGAGGTACATCATCCACATTGAAATATTCAAATGGATTTTATTTATGGATTAATAATTGTGAATTCAACTTATCCGCTCTAAAGAAAATTATGTGTTAAATATATTATTGTTATAGAAGTACATGCCAGACCCAACACATGCATTCACTTGTTAAGATATCTAATTGAAACCTGATTTGTCATATGGTGAAGAGCATGTCCGGATTCGATACAATAGATGAAAAATATATATGAATAAAATTAAAATATTGGTAATGTTAATTTCGAGAAAACATTAAATGGAGGAAGATACATGGGAACCATTTGATGTTATCATTTTGTACCGACATTTTTTTAGAAGATAATATCCAAGAAAATATCGGCAAAAAAATTTATATAAGAGGGAAGAATGTAACACTTGAGTCTCTATTATAGTATGTAAAAATTATTTTTTAATAAAACTAAAATAAAATAAAAATTTTTATATTTAATGGGATAAAATTCCAGATTTTATATGAGGTATATTGGTTTTAAAAATCTTTTCTATAACACACCAAGAATGATACATTTTAAAATTTTCCTTCTAAATATTAATTTATGAATAATAAAAAATATCATTTAACTATTCCCCATCTTATTCATTAAATTTTTTGCTAAAATATATAATTAAAAAAATTAATAACTATACATTTTATATAAATATATATAATATCATTTGGATATAAAAAAAGTATTTTTTAGAAAAATGGTTTTTTCAAAACAAGTATGTTTTTATTTAAATGGAATAATAACTATACATTTTATTAAATTAGAATAATATTTATTATGAAATCATTTAAACACAATTATAGGTAATATGTCTAGATAAATATTAATTTCAATCAAAATAATTATTATTACTAGTATTATAGTAAATATATGACCATATTATTGTTGAAAAATGCATTTTCGGGAAAAAAAATTTGACATGATTTGTTGGAATTTATTAAAACAATATTCAATAAATTTTTTGATTTGAATTTAAATTAATAGATTACATATTTTTAATTAGACTAATTTATATTATGTAATTTTGTCAACTAATTTTATTTATAATAAATATTGTAAAAAATTTAAATCAAATACCATGGTGAATTTAAACACGGGATTGCATTAGGTTACTATATAATGATAAGGGTTAAAATGGTGTATAAAAATAATGTAATAAATTTAATTTTGTTGTTTTTTTACCCCAAACTTTTCCCTTCCAAATTTACATATGTTAGATCTATATTTATGTGAAAGTAAAATTCCTTTATCGAAAAAAATGAAAAAATGTCTATGTTGTAGACCTTATAAATTTTCAGAAGTGACCCAATCCCCTTAGTTATTCACACCACTAAATCCATTTATCTCAACCAAAATTTGATGTAATATTTCCAAATAATCCATATAAAATATTTAGAGGTGTTTTTCATCCCTAAATACCATCCCATAGGATCTCTAAAATGACACCTAATAGAGTTTCTTCTAAATTAATCTAATTATTTTCACGAAGATATTCATTTTATACTTTTTAATTTTTACTCCTTAAATTAAGAATTGTTAATTATATTATTATAAAAAATAGTATCTAATATATAATGATATTTTATCAGTTCTAGGGTATAAGGACTCAGCCTTAAACATTATATAATTTAGCTATTTCAACTAGATGTCACTTCATTAAAATCCCAAACAAAATTTTAGTTTTGTTTTTTAGAATGATAGGTAAAAATTAATACATATAAACCAAAAAACATACAATCATGGAATGATTATAATTATTTAATTTTCATCAAAAACATAATGTTTTTAACAAAAAACAACAACATGGGTTATTTGACAAATATTCATAACCTTAAACAAAACTTTATTTAATCCCTTACACATCCTTAAACCATAGAAAATCATATAAATGAATCGGATCTTCATTAAAAGACCCTTAAGGGATATTAAAAGGATTAAATAAACCTTAAGTCCATGAGTACTTATAAACAATCGAAATCATTTAACAAAGGCATACATCTCACCCATATATACTATATGAAACATGATATTTCCATATAACATTATGGAACTTATATATAATATCATAAAGGTATGTTGGGGAATAAATTACTTATATTATAACCATCATGGATACTATATTATTTGTAACCCTCATGTCTACCTTACAATGTGGCTATCAAAACTACATTATTGTGTAACCATCGCGGTTACACTTGGAGTAACCATTTGGACGACCTACGACTTATACAAAACAAATGTATTAGATAGAGATATATGTACCAAAAATCATTATAAAAAACTCCCATGATCTATAACATATTCAAAATACATGAATAATTTCATAAAAATACTTCTTTTGATTTTTTGAAAAATAGAATTTTAAAAGATGTTTATTAAAGAAAAGTATCATCAAACATCATATAATTGAAGTGGGATTTGATAGAATGAAATAAATTTGTATATACACTGTAAGAAAAGTAATAAAACAAAATATGAATTAAATTAATTACACAAATAATCTTAGTACCACATAATAAATAAAATAGAATGTTAACCCAAATAATGGAAACTTGGTTAATAATTCTCTTACCTCGACATATTTTTAACTTCAAACATTTTAAACCTCATGAATAATTGTTAAAAGTGTGTTATTAATATTTAAAATATACTTATTGGTGTTTATAACATCTTATATGATCATTAAATAACACCAATCCTCCCATTAATTAACAATATTCTTTTCTCCCCATTGTTTCGGGTGCGTTCATTATATGATTTCCTGGCTCGGTTCATAAAGGATTTCCTTGTAATATGGTAGAGAAACATCAGAAGTAGAATGAAATGGTATTAATATGTCTTTATAATATTAAATTATTCCATAAATATTTTTGGTTATATGTTTGTGGTTGAATAATTAGATAAATCTTTAGTGATTTTTGTTTAGATAATTTTGGTGGTTCTTTGATAAACATGAACTAGTTTCATTATATGACATCATATTTTGTATATGTGTCAAAAACATAACATGAAAGATGATATATAATAAAACTTAATTTTTTTTCCTCCATTAAATAATTTATATAACTAGTTATTATGGAATTCAATGAAATTGAAATCACATCATCCCCGATTTTGGTAAATCGGCACATGATGGACGATGTTTTTATTTTTAAAATAAGATGAAGTGGAGAGGAAGAATGTTAATAAACATTTTAAAAAAAATATTATATCATCCATAATATATAATATTATAGATCTCTTATTCCTCTTGGATAAGGTAAGGATAACAGATTATATGAAATGAAAATAATTGAAAATAAAATGAAACATAAAGAATAAGTTTTTTACCTCTTCATCTCTTCTACGTGAGATTCTTCTTAAGGAATTTGTAATGGTCTTTTTGTGAGACCATAATGACATGGATGTGTCGAGGATTATTGGGAAGGGTATTTGGTAGAATTTTGATAGTGATAAAATCATTATATGTGTGAGAGAAAGTGGGGGTGAGTGGTATTTGTAGTGGAGGAGAGGAGGGGTTTTCTATTATTTTAATCATTCGTTTAACATTTTTCTCAAGACTATGAATTTTCTTTATTCAAGTAACCCAAAATAGTATTATGTCTTTGTGAGTTCAAACAAATGGACTTTCACATCATCTATGACTCAAGGATGATGTATAAATTCATTTAGTTAGCTTTTTTTCATTAATGATTGAATTTAACTATTCTTTAAAAAAATTCAAGTATTTCATAAAATTCCCAAAAAATCTACCTAATCATTTTTTAATGATTATAATTAAAATATGAACATCATGTTTTGATGATTATTTTCTATATAATATTAATTTAAATTATATATGAAATCATATTTTATTCCAAAAATGATAATTTTAAAACTCTAACTAATTTTATATCACCATGATAATATAATAAATATCCCATTGTCTTATAACATTGAAAAAATAAAATGATACTGTGATTTAATATTCATATGGTACATATTACTGTTCATTTTACTATTCATAAGGGTATTTTACTATTCACAAAAAAATTTGATATATCATAATCCAAATAACTTACTGATCACAACCTTAGATGTCCGTTTTTCTAAATTCAGGACAAAAAGGAAGAAAAATTATGTTCAGTGGCTAGTTTAAAACAATCTCAATAAAAAAACCTTTATGTAGAGAACCAGTGTTTTAGGAATTTCTATTTATTTTAATAACATTGGATTGTGACATTCTCCCCATCTTCTTGAAATTCAATCGACACAATTTTATTAACTTATTAAAAAAATAAGGGTACATTCCCCTCATATTATTTTCATATTCCCTTGTTGCTTCTTCAACCATGTGGTTTCTCTACAAAACCATTACATGGTGAATTAAATTGTTCAAAAATTCATGTACTCTTCGATCATCAATATTAACAGGTTTCTTTTCATATGAATATATCTATTCCAACTGAATGTATATTGGTCTAAACACATGAGATAAATTCAGAACATACTTTCCCAACATCGAAACATGAAAATCATTGTGTACCTGAAATAAATTCAGAGGAAATGAAACATTGTAGGAGAATGGTCTGACTATCTCTAATATTTCATAAAGTCCAATGAACTTTATACTTAGCTTTTATTTAATTACAAAAGGAATAAAAGTTTTCCATGGTTGTATTCTTAGGAAGACAAAATCACCTATCTCGAAAGAAAAGGCTTTCATCCTATTATTTGCTCAAATTCTCTACCTACACTTAGGCTTCATCATGTGAGGTTGGATCATAATTACCTTCATAGACACATATTCTAATAATTATGTTCCCATAAAAATTCTTTTCAGGACTCAATCCCAAAATGATGGAGTTTGAAAACACTTCCCATATACTTCCTCAAAAGGTCCATCTTTATAATGGAATTAAAACTATCATTGTATGAAAACTGAACCAAAGATAGATGTTGATCCCAACATTCTTGGTATTCCATTTAACATGCTCAAATAATATTCTCAAATGTGTTTATGGTTCTCTTAGCCTATCTATTAGGTTTTGGATAAAAAATGGTGTTGAAATTTATTAATGTTCTCAAATAATTCTAATGGACTTTCCAAAAGATAGATGTGAACCTGGTATCATAGTCAGATATAATGGAAATAGGACCTCTATGTAACTTGAAAAATATATTTGAGGTACAATTTAGAAATCCCATCTAAATACATGGTATATCTAATATGAATTATGTGAACATATTTAGTCAGTGGATCAATAATAACCCAAATTTCATTGTAACATCTAAAAGTCATTGGTTGTATGAAAACTTTGTCTACTGATATATTATCCAATTTCCAATTAGTCACAAGTAAAGTCTAAATTATCCACTTTGGTAACTACCACTATACTGTAACATATTCTCATTTTAAGAATTTCATGGTAAAATATGCAATATCTCTTTTCATTCAATCGGACTAGTAATACACTTGAAGGTATCTGTATATCTTTATACATCCAAGATGAATTGAAATATAAGAATTATGAGATTCTAAAAACAACTCATTATTCATATGTGAATCACAAGGCACACACAATCTATTTTCATAATTTAGAAAATAATATTAATGAATGAAAAAATTAGGAAAAAAACCCATTTTAACAAATTCAACCTTTTTTGTAACTCCAAATCTACCTTCTATTCTTACTTATTACCATCTGGAAAACATAGAAGCACTGAAACCATAAACAAAATAGTGAAATTTATTTCACCAACAACATCCAAGAAAAAATTAATCAAATCAATTATCAAATGATCACATTCTAGCCATAAAAAAGTTAATGATTCATGATGTTTTCGACTAAATGCATTTACCCTCTTGTTAGATTTTTCAGGATGATAATTGATCATGCAATTATAATCCTTGGTCAATTCAATAAATATTATTTGCCTCAATTTTATTTCCATTTGAGTGAATATTAATATACATAAGACTTTTACAGTCATTATATATTACATATTTGGCTCTGTATAAAATATTCCACCTAATTTTTAAATTAAAAAACCACAGTTGCAAATTACAAATCATGTGTGGGATAATTTAGTTTAAAAGTTTTAGTTTCCTTGAATCTTATGAAATTACCTGATCATTCTGCATTAGATCATAACCAAGTCCCTTTAATGAAGCATCACTATAGATGGAAAACTCTTCTTTTCTGAAAGGTAGTGTAAGAACTAGAGCATTCACAAATCTTATTTTCAATTCATAAAAATAATCATAACATTCTTTTTCAAGGAAAATTTAACTACTTTTTGTGTTAACATAGTTAGTTTACTAGATAACCATGAATTGTTTTCAAAAACCCTTTGGTAATAACCTACAAAACCAAGAATACTATGAATCAATGTTATATTTATGGGTCTTGTCCATAATTCAAAAACGTTCATTTTAGTAAGATCAAATGATATGCCATCTTCAAAAACAATGTGACCAAGGAGAGAAATTTGTTGCAACCATAATTTATCTTTCTATGTTTTATATATAGTTTCATTTATTTTGATCATTTCAGAACAACCCTCAAATATTTTTCTTATTCCTATTTACTTCTGTAATAGAATAGAATTTCATTAATAAACACAAACAAAAACATATCAAAAACACATGAAATACTATATTCATTAGATTAATTAATACAAAAGGTGCATTAGGTAACCCAAAAATCATAACAAAACATTCAAAATGACCATATACACTTCAAAAATCTATATTCTGAATTTCATCCTCCATCACCATCATGTGATAGTATATGGATCTCTAGAAAATCTAGGAATAATACTATGCTCCCTGTAGCTAATAAAACAAGTAATAGATATTAAGAAAATGATACTTTTTCTTAACATTAATCTGGTTAAGAGCTATATAATCAATAAAGTCTCCAATAAATATATTTATTTTTAACCAAAAAAACTAGAGCTCCCTAAGGTGATGTGCTTGGATGAATTAGGCCTTTGTCAAGAAACTCCTACAACTGGTTTTTTTCATTCAATATGTTCAATTTTATCCATTTGATAAGGGGGATTTGAAATTGTCTTAGAATCAAGAACTAAGTCAATTGTAAATTAATCATCTAGATCAGGTATTATAATAGGTAACTCATCATAAAAAACATATTGGTATTCATTTACCACTAACAAATTATTAATCTGAATAGATCCCTTATTTTCAACAATATGAGAAAGATAAATTTAATTTCAATATTTCTATAGTTTTTCACCTTCTTGATATGTCATAAATTTAAAGGGGTCATTTTTGAATAAAAAATAGAAACCATTTCTTAAAAATAACTTCTTATGATCTATAATCAATCTTAGGATGATAAACTGAAATCCAATCCACACATAGAATGAAATAACACTCTATAAAGTTAAATGAAAACCATGTTTCTAGGTAAATTCTTTACAAAAACTACAATAGAAGGACTTTTTTACTTTTAATTATCTTTTATATTTCAACATGGTGTTTTAACAATATGTTCTACACTCATTTGTTGAGGTGATATTTCTAATTTACCGGAAAATTTCACAGAAATAAAGGAATGTGTAGACCCCATAATAAACAAAACATTACAAAAAATTGATTAAACTAACGAGATACATAAAAAAAATTCATTGGATATTCCAAATTTATCTGCCGTAGTCACAATGGATCTCACAATACCCTTCTACTTATAGTCTAAATTCTTTGTAACATTCATATATTTTTACGGGGATGAATTTCCATAATGAACAATCTCAACACATTTAAAACAATTTACATTTTGTTTTTCAGGATTAGTATTAGGGTAATTTTTATTACGATATCTGTCCATAGGTCCAAACAAAACACATAAAAAAAACATCCCAATTTTGTTAAGGCATTTCCTAGGGGGTTTTTGCCCACAATTTTCACAAACTTGAAGTATAAATTTCTTACCATCTGATTTCATTGATTGATTTTTCCCATTATATTCTATATTTACATATTCTCTTATTTGTTGTAAAGGAAAAAATGGCCATCAAAAACAAAAATATATACCCTCTACTCACATCTAACATGTTTATCTTTACATTAAACTCATTTTATGTCAATACCATTCAAAATCTTGTCATTAATCATGTTTATAAATGTTTGATTCTGTTACCAAGATCCAAAATACGATTTGTAGTATACCTCACCAATACGATGATTTTATCTTCATACACAACCATTTTATCTTCCTCCTTATGCATAAATTCATGAAATTTATTCTCTATCCGATGT
This sequence comes from Viscum album, assembly GCA_963277665.1. Taxonomy (NCBI): domain Eukaryota; kingdom Viridiplantae; phylum Streptophyta; class Magnoliopsida; order Santalales; family Viscaceae; genus Viscum; species Viscum album. The sequence continues at coordinate 1,898,297,810 of OY728132.1, read as the reverse complement.
TGAATGACCTTTAGACTATATTTTCTGAGGAAAATAATTTTAAAACCATTCCACTCTAAGCGTTAAATCTTTTCAATATCCCTGATATTCTTTACCATTGACCACCACTGATCAAATTCACCTTCCAAACTATAAATTTCATGAATTACGTTTTGATTATATAAAATTATCATAACATAGAATATTATTTCAAGTGCTTTAATCCATCCTTCAGCTGCAACTGGGTATGAAGATCCACTGAAAGTAGGAGGGTGTTGCATCAATAAATTTTTCACTCTCATTATGTAACATTTTGGTAGCTCTGGTTGTTCTCTTGAATAGATGAAACCACCATTTATTTTATTTTTCAACAGATCCGTTTATATCACAAACTGATTTTTTTTTCATTATGGTTGGGGGTAAAGCCTCAATTATTTTCCAAAGAAACCAAATACCTCTTTAACTGGGTAAAGGAAGTCTTGTTATATAGCCTGTAGACCCATTGGGAATACAACACATTACATGGACTATAAGACCAATTTTTTGGACCAAGGCCCATTTTATGAATAATACAACTACAATACCCATCTTCTATAGTACTATAGAGTACATGCCGCTGCTATAGTTCCCTGCTGCTGCTATAGTGAGATACAGCCGCTATAGTGATTGTTGTTTCTACAGTGCCACCACTTCTACTATGCGCTACAGTGATATAATAATACCTGCACCCAATGGGATTTGAACCCCCATTTTATCATGTAGGATTACTGGGTGCTTTCCACTAAGACAAACCCAAACATCTTTGTCCAAATTCCCATCATTCTTTATTTTATATTTTTAAAGATAATATAATCTCAGATCCTTCCAACATCAGCTTCTCTATCTGTTTTGTTGAAAACAATTCTGAGTAGACATGTTTTATGATAATCAACGTGTTATTCCTCAAATGATATATCACTTCATTATAATAATAAAGTAATAATCATTGATTGTGTTGTATTAACTTCATACTAACCATTAATGTTAACTAAAATGTGCACTAATTCCAACTATAATGACCCGACCCTATATATCACATAATTTAGATATTTGAAATAGATTTAACTTATTTACAATCTCAATGATCTTTTAGGTTTTAGTTTTTGAAATTTTGAAAAATACTCATACATATCCACCAAAAAATAGACAAAAAAGGAAACATTAAAACAGTATCCATTTCTTCCAAAACATAATTTTTTTAACATAAAACAACTACATGGTTTAATTAAAAAATTCATAACATTTATCATGACTTCTTTCTTTCCCATAAACATCATTAGAACTAGTGAAAAATATTTAAAAACATGGGATTTCCATAAAAATCTCAATAAGGTATATAAAAATAAGGAATGAGACCACTAGTTCATCATTACATATAAAAATATGAAATTATTTCACAAATACATACTTCTCACCCATATATACTTACTTTGTGAAACATGAGAATTCAATAAATCATTATGGAACATATATATAATTCCATAAATTATTATTGGTTCATTAATTACTTATATTGTAAAAATCATGGTTATATTATGATTTGTAACCCTCATAGCTACATTACAATGTAACCCTCACCGCTACCTTATGGTGTAACCATCAGACATACACTTAGAGTAACCATTTGGATACTCTCCAATTGAAACATACTCGATGTATTTGAGGTATTTATAGGTCACACCCTTCATTAGAAACAATTCCCAAGAACCAAAATATAATCATAATACATTAATTATTGCGTAAAAACATTGATATTAAATATTTGTAAAATTGAATTTAAAAAGATAAATTTTAATGAAAATTCCATTACAAATATTATATAATTGAAGTGAGAATTGATAAATTGAAAGGAATATTTATATACACTACAAATAAATTTCAAAAAGAATAATATGAATTAAATAATTACCGAAAATAATCTTAGTACCACTTAATTAATGAAATAGATGGGTAACCCAATGAATAGAAATGTGTTAGGAACTACCATACCTCAAGACTGTATTACTTGAAACATTTTTAAACCTCATGTATAATGGTTAAAAATTGTTATTAATGTTTTTTAGAAACATATAGCAGATTAAAACCTCTTATATGATTATTTTGTAACATCATTTGATCCATTAATTAATAATATTTATTTCATTCCATTGTTTCAGGTGTTTTCTTTATATTGTTTCCATGGACGGTTGGTGAAGTATTTGATTTTCAAATGGCTGATAAACTCCAGAAGTAGAATAAAATGGTTTTCATATTTTTCTATAATATTAAATGATTCCATAAATCATTTTTTATATTATATAAGTATGTATCATTAGATGAATCAATTGTGATTTTCATTCTGATCATTTTGGAGGTTCTTTGGTAATGACGAACAAGTATCATCATATAACATAATATTATGTATGTATTTTAACTCTATGACATGAAATATAATATATAATATGAATTAAAATCAGTTTCAACAATTTTTTTATATCCAGTTTTTAAGGAATTAATCACAATTAAAAAACACCATCCATGATTTTAGTAAATCGACCAATCATGGATAGTGTATTTATTTACAGAATAAATGGAAGAGAAGAGGAATAATGACGGTTAAATTTTTCAAAAAACATTAAATCTTCCATGATATATATGATTATGGAGATTTCATGGATATTGGATGAAGGGAGGATAACATAGTATAATAAAAGAAAAGAATTGAAAATAAAATGAAACAAAATGAAAGGGTATTTTTACCTCTTGATCTATTTTAATTAAGATCCAACTTAATCCCATTGGTATTTTTATTTTGGTGAGACCATAATGCCATGTAGTTGGGGAAGATCCTTTCAAAAATTATTTTTTAGAATTTAGACAATTATGAAATCTTGAGAGGTGTAACAGAAAGAGGCGGTTGAGGGTGGTATTTATAGTTGAGTAGAGGAAGGGTTTTCTATAATTTTAATAATTAGTTTAATATATTTTTTCTCAATTCTATGAATAGTATTGATTCATGTGACCCAAAATAGTAATAAGTTCATGTGAGATTAAATAATTTCTCTTTTACATCAGCTATGACTCAGGCAAGATGGAAAAACCCATTTATTTAGCATTTGTTTAAATTATTGAATTTAACTATTCCCCCAAAAATTTAGATATTTAAGAAACATAAAGAAAATCCACCCTAACTATTTTTATACATTTAAAAATCAAAAATGAACTCTATTTTTTGAAAATAATTTTCTAAATTTGATAAAAAATTTTATATAAAATCATATTTTATTGAAAAAATAACAATTTTAAATCTATAACTGAATTTATACCACCTTGAAATATTAATCAATATCTCATTATCTTATTAAAATAATAAAATAAAATAAAATAATTATTTAATATTCATAAAATATATATTACTATTCATATTACTATTCATAATTGTATATTACTATTCACTAAAAAACTTGTTCATTATATTAGATTCTAAATAACAAACTGATCACAATTGTAGATGTTTTTTTTTTCAAAATTCACAACATAGAAGGAGAAAATTTATGTTTATCAGCTATTAGATAACTATATCCTTAAAAAATGTTTCCTGATGTAGAAAATTAGTGTTTAAGTCATTGAAATTTATTTTTAATAACATCTGGTATTACATGTGGAAGAATATTTATATATATTCATCTTTATAAAAAGGAAAATGAAACAATAACTCGTGTGCATGAAAGACTATCAGTTTTCAAACCAATATAAATTTTTTCAATCATAGACTCTTTTGGACAGTTATAATGAGGTAGATAATGAATGTATATATTACATATTACATGATATTAATTTTTTAAAATTAATATATCATTCAATTATTTTCCCTTTCAACCATTCCGGGAGTGATATCGTTGCTCTTGTATACATAATACTGAACCTTTTGATGAAGTGATATGATTAATTATCCATATCTAATATTAAATAATGGTTATAAAAGTTATATTGTATCATCCGAACTAAATTAGGAAATAATAAATTTTCATTTTTATCAATATTTGTAAATTAACTATTAATTTTACATTAAATGGGTTCTTATGTTCGATGGCGTACCTCATACGCAATAATCGGTTTCTTTGAGAACTCACATTGCACACAAATAATATAATATTATTATTTTAAATGGTAGTTAACGCCTAGATGTTATATTGGTGAGAATTAATAGAACTAACTATAATATTATTATACATGTTTTTAAAATGTTTTTATGTTTTTTTAATAAAATTTGGAGTCTTAGAATTTGAATAAATCTTATTTTAATCAAAAATACAGAAATATTCTTTAAAAGGTCATTTTGCTGCCTTTTGATGTAGGGAACTACTTGAATATAATTTTTGTGACTTTTATATGTTCAATTTGACAAAATAAAATTATTTTTTAGATTCAGGACATCAAAAATTACGTTGGGTAAATTTTCGGTATTTTTCTAATAAAATTCATTTTTATGAATAGTGAAAAATACTGTAATTTAATTCAAAAGTGACTTTAAATATTATTTATTTATATGGATATATTATCTTTTTAATTGTTTTTAAAGTGTAATTGTATTTTATTTTAACAAATTAATCCAATTTTGTTCATTAGAATTAATTTCACTTTGAAAATAGATATAAGCAAGTGTTAATCTTTAGATAGTTAATGTTTCTTAAAAATAAGCTCTTTGTTTTGATAACGAGAATTAATTATCAATTAAATAATCCAAATTATATGTTTTGAATTTGATAAAATATACATCATTTTTTAATACGGAATATCAAATATATCTTAGGTAATTTTTTAGTGTTTTTCTAAAAAACATCAATTTTTGATGAATAGTGAAACCACTTGGTAGTAGTTAAAAAACTGACTTTTTCATTCAATTTAAATTTTACCACTTCTGTGAATGATGAAAATAATTTTTGGTGAATAGTAACATTTTACTTATATTTTCCGTAGTTAAAGGTAAATAGGGTAATTCACGAAAAAAATAAAATTATAATAATTAAAAATTACCTAAATAGTTGTCCTAACTTTATTGGTTGAGTCATTTATGACCATTTGCATCTTTGGGTCGATTTTGGGACCCCATGAAGCCACATAAGAGTGATAATGACACTTTATTGTAAATAACATAAAGGCAAAAATGGCATCAACAGATAACTTTTTGTAAATTAATTTTTACATGGGGTTTCATAAGTGATCCTTTCGACTGTTAATATTCATTAGAAAGATAAAGCTATTTCCTACATCATTGTAGTTTTTTTATAATTTTTATAATTCAAATAAATTAAATTATTTATGACACAATAATGGTGAAGTATTTATATCATTAATAAATGATTTAAAAAAAAGATTATAAATATTAAAACAATATCCAAACATCTTAAATTCTTATTTGTTGGTTTTATTTCGACCATTGTTCATATAATCATTGACTATAATTAGTTTTGGACCTTTAGAAACCGAATATCATTATATAATAAAATAATATTTTTACACCTTCCTAAAGATCCCCTCCTCCCCCTTATAAAAATCCCTCTCTTCTAACACATTCTTCACACCTCTCAAGCCCCATGGGTCATCCAACCCCTGCCCAAAAAATCTCTGAAGAACCCTATCTTCCACCTAGATTACTTACCTTATAAAGAGTCACTTTAAGAAGTCTTTTTTGTTCAAACCAAAGGTAGTTACCCAAATTAAAGGTAACAATTTCTCTTAACATATTTTCATTTATTTTAATTCTCCAACCACTAAACTATTTTTATTCCTTTATTTTATAACAACACTAGTATCCTCAATATACTAGTATGTTTTTATGAGAAGGATTTGAACTACACTTACATACACCTCTATCTAATTGGTGAAAAAGCTATTGTTTCTTTGGATAGAAAACTAACCCCTCACAAAAAGATTACTGTTCAATTATCTCCTACCGCCTCTCATGATGGCCATTAAGATAGAAATATATTTATATATTTTATTTATTATGTTTATTTTTTCTTTATTATTTTGTGTTTTATAATTATATCCTACCATTATAGTTTCCTTAATGGGTAAACATGGTAATTTCATTTGAGGAAGTGCGGACTACCGCCCCCTCAAAGTGATATAACTCATTAATTCCATATATGGGACATATAATTGGAGGAGTTAATGATATTATATATGATATTATACTAGAATTATAATATAATTATGTATCATTATGTTTTTATTCCATAAAAATACTAAATAGAAATGAATGTAGCGTTCATGCATACGTACATCATACCGTCTCCATGAAAGGTGCATTTAATTTCTTATCTCCAAATGATATTTACTATTATAAATAAAAATATATACTAGATATATATGATATATATGATATCTAAATAACTAATATAATTTTCGATATAATGGACTATTGACCAGATGGATAACTTGTAAATATAAGTTGTTCATTATTGACTCAAGTACAAAATATCAACAAAACGTCCAATATTAACTTAAATAATTGTATAATGTTTATAACATGGTAATAAGTGACATAAAAGGAATAAAAAATTAGAAAATTTTTCTTGAGAAAGTAGAAATTATCATTAGTTTATTATTTAGGATCTTAAAGGAAAAATGGGTTAAGTTGGACACGAGGTAAGGGTCTTCATCTCAAACTCCTTTCATTAAGGAATACATTGTTTTATACAAGAAATTTTTTATGCGGTGTATAAATACTTTTAACATTTCATTTTATTCAACTGGAATCTTTTTATATGAGTCATTTTACTAAATGAAAAAAAAGAATGCTTCTTTTTAACATAAGTAGTGACAATGACCATTCCTCTACCACGACTATTATTTGATCTTTAGCTTCATTAACAAGCCATAATTTTTTTAAAAAGGAAAATAAATACCATATACTCTTTTAAATATTTTAGTATTGAAAATAGTTTTGATAATAGATTCGTTATGTCAATATATTTAAATGATATATTGTGATTGAAATGTGGCAATGTTGTCTTTCCTTTATGTTTGTTAGATATGTTATGAATATGTTATAGTTATTTGGCATTGTTTATGTATACAGGTGGTTCCATTGTAAACCTAGGGAAAGTGACCCTGATATAGCTCTCCAATGCATTAGGTAACGTGATGGAGGTACACGTGAATGTTTCTACTAAGAGAATTAACGAATATACTATGATGGGTATTCCAAATGTGACTCCATACGTAACTATAAAAGCTACAATGTAAGTATGTTATGGATTCCACAATTTACTTTTATCATTTTTGATTACTTTATGTTATTCATATATCTTATGTTTTCATGTGGTACGTAAAAGATTTTATGTTTTGTATATATTAATGGACTAATGATTTATTTATTTATTTTATAACCCTTACTGAGGTTTTTATGCTCATCCCATGTTTTGAAATGTTTTTCACAGGACATAAAGATGAATAGGGTCAAGGATGAGATCAAGTAAAATTCATGCCGTCTATAACATGGAACTAGACATGAAACATTTTTTCAAACAGTTTTTATTCTGTGAAAAAATGGAAACTGAGTAAAAGTGTCCACTTTGAATTTTTGGGATGTAATGTAATAGTTATGGAATAATTCTATAAAAATATAAACCCGAAAAGAACCTAAATGTGAATTATTCATTTAATTCAAAATTATGTAATGTTTAAAGGACGGTCCTAATAGATGGTATCAGAGGTCGGTTGAGACAACTCTAGGAGTTAGAATATAGTTAATTTAATATCCATAAATTATTTTTAGTTTATGTTATGATTGAAATGATATAGCATTTACAAATTTCCATGTTTCTTCACCTAAGATATTTCTGTGTTTAGAATGTATTTCCACAGAGGAAATAAGGAAGCTATGTTGGGATGGCATCAAGAGAAAGACTGTAACACCCCAAGATTTCATAGTGTGTTATTTCTTAAAATAATTCAATAACTTGCACTACACGCAACACCGAGTTCAATCACACCATGACTTACAAAAAAAAGCCATTCAAAAGAGGTTATGAATAGTATTATCTAAATTTTAAACTTTATATAATCCTTATAATTTTAGAATCCATATTATGAGATATAATGCAAGAACAAATTCATTTTCAGTATTGCACTTTTATCATCTTTTAAAAGTGAACCCTTTTTAAATACAATATTTTAAACTTTTTGACTAAATGGGGACATCAAAAATTTAAAATGAAACATCCCAAGCTTCCACGGTACACTTTCTTTGAATAATACAGTAGCATGTGTTGTACGCAACCTTGAGTTTTAACACACAGCACAACTAATCAAACTAGCCATTATGAATAGTAATACCTAATTTTTGAAATTATATATATTTTCTATTTTAAAATGGACTTCATTTTTGGATTCGGAATATTGAATTTAGCCTAAGGTGAAATTTTGGAACTTTTCGGATAACTTTCATATTTTGATGAATAATGAAAATTACTAAATTTTAATTAAAAACAACTTTTTTAATCAAAATAATTAATGGTGATAAATTATGAATTTGAGTGGTTTTAATGTATATTTATAATATATTTTTACCATTTAATATAATGTTGGTCATTGGACATAATTTTACAATTAAACCGAACATAAACAAGTGTCAATCTTTTGATAGTTATTATCTCTTAAAAACACGCTTTTTGTTTTGACAGCGGGAATTAATTTTAAATTAATTTCTGCCACTTCTGTGATTTGAATTTAGGAAAATGGATTCCATATTTGGAATCAGGATGTTCAAATTGTGTAAATAGGTAACTTTTATTTTTAGACATTTTGAATAATTACTGCGGTAAATATTTTATTTACCATGGTTAAGGGTAAATCCGGTAAATGAGGGTTAAAAAATAATATTATAATAATACTAAATTACCCTAAAACGTGTCTTAACCCTATGGGTTGATACATGGCCGACCATGGGCATCTTTGGGTCGTTTTTGGGACCCCATGGATCCACTTGTAAGTGACAATGACACTTTATTTTAATTAAGTTAAAATGAATACAAAAATGAGACAAGCATATATCTTTTAGCAAAACAATTGTTACATAGGGTTATATATGTTGGATTTTAGATTATAAATATTCATTATAAAGATAAAAAGATTTCCTACATAATGATATTTTATTTATAATTTTTAGAAATTAAATAATTTATTTTATTTATGACACAATGATGATGCAGTAATTACTATAATAGTGAAAAATTAAAATAATTGATATTATAAATACCAAAATAAATATAATATGAAACTTTTAATGAATTAAACTAATTTTATAGGATACTATGATATATTAGGATTGATTTAATTGACTTTTTTCTAAGTAATCAATCTGTTATGAGTTTCACAAAAATCAACTATTGAATAGTGTCAAAATTGACATAAAATAGTTCTTAAAACAAATATTATATTATTAATTGATATTAAATTCCTAAAAATCTAAGGTTCGGCCAAGAGACTTATTTCATGATAGGTTAATCATTAATGGACCACTTGGGGGTCGCTTGGATGTATGTAGTAAGTTTATTAACCATATTATATAAAAATACAAAGAGACATTGTAAAAGTGAAACTAATTAACTTAGAGTTAATACTTAAAGATGAGGTTAATATAAGTAACCAAACCTGTCTAAATTCTATTGGTTGAGTGTTGTTCGACCTATCCCCACCTTAGACTTTGAATAGTCAACTTTGGAGCCATTAGAAACCGAATATGAATTTATTATAAATTAATATTTCTAGCGTTTCAAAAGGTGCCCCTCACCCCTCTTATAAAAGGGCACTCCTCCTTCTCATTTATTCACACCTTAAAAGCCTTTTGGTTCGGCCAAACTCTGCCCAAATACTCCACCAACATTCCTCACTACAACCTAGAGGCCTTAGTTTGATCATAAAGCCAACCTAAGGAGCCCTTTTGATCAAATCAAAAGGAGGAACCCGAAGAAGAGGTAATGATTTCACCACCCTTCTCCAAGTTCATTTCTTCTTCCACTTCTTCTTCCTTTGTTCTGACCATTCTAAAATAATAACTCCAGTATCTCACATATACTGTGATGTTATTATAAACATGGTACAACCATATTCAGTATTCTATCCACCCTTTGAATAACATTTCACCATACGTGCGTACGTACGGCTTACCGTCTCCACGTCGTGGTGTAATTGTTATTCAATATATTATTATTTGGATGGGTATAATAATGATGTGTAACTCATGTAAATAATAAATATAACATGTTAATGATTCTGTATATATGATATACCATCCATTTATATATTATTTTAATATCAAAAAATGATATTGTCGCTCGTGCGTACGTACGGACTACCGTCTCCACGAACGCGATGAGATTAATTCTCCATCGTATCCATTCAAGTATAATTATCATTTTATGATTTAAAAATGATGTTTAAGGACTTGATATCATTCTAGATATGAATAAGTTACAACAAACATGGCTTATTTAACAAAAAATATAAAAGAAAATGAGTAAGTTAACACCCGAAATGACGATAATTCTAAGATATTATTAACAAATCAATGTTAAAAGATCATATAAGATATCATATTAATATATATGATTCTTGTATAATTTAATAACAATTATTTCACCATTATACAGGAGGTTAACCTACCCCAACCAAGGAAAAGTACAAGGTAAGGGTTATTTCACAATCTCTTCATTATCCGAGGTTGTTTATATGTAATAATCTACTGGGATCTCTTTATCATCCACATCCATGTTTCTTAAAAATGTATTTCTAAACATTTTTACTATTTACAAGAATATGGGTTAAAGTCATTTATACCCTTTTTTTACTTTTTATAAGAGGTTTATAAAGGAATCTTTCCGTCGTTTTCAAAACAAGGTCCTTTTTAACCTTTTCGACAGAATTGATGTAAGAATGTTTTTTTTAACTTATACGGCGGGTGCGGTTATTTTACGCCGTTATAAAATCTTCAAAGCTTTCCTTACAAGATTATAAGAATATTTTCAAAGAAAATGTTTTATTTTATATGGATCTTAAATGATTTCAAAATAAAAGGAGATATTTCTTTAAAAAGAATTTTGATTTCATCTATGTCAACATCCTTTGATGGATTTTAAGATTATTTGAAGTTGATTTATTATGATACAAAACTTCTATATTGTATTGAAGGTTTTGTGATATGTTTGACTGTGGATGTGCTATTTTTATACCATTCATAGTTTATTGTGAAAGTATTGACATTTCGTATGCTAGTTTTAATACGAATGTTTATGTTATGTTTAAACCTTTTCATATGAGAATCCATTGGACTTAATAAGTGACGGGTGGAGCCCGCTATAGTTCCTCGATGCATCGGTAGGTCTCATGAGACAAACTAGTGTCTTGGCACAAGGCCTTGACAAAGTCTTATTTGTAGTCTTGGCACGAGGCCTTGGCTATGTGGTTATGATAGTCTGGCATTATGCATTCCAACATTATGAAAGTGGTTATTGATTTTTGCATGTGATTATTCATTTAGTAGAATATCCATGTGAATAAGTAAATGGAATTATTTCATTTTATTTATGCCATTACATGTTGAAAGTTCGTATTTAAAAGGCTTTTGTTTTAGTTATACATTGCCTTAAATGTTTATTCTTATTTATGAAAGTTTCCACTTTATTGTTATCCTTACTGGGCATTTGAGCTCACCCCTTTTTTTTATGTCTTATTTTTCCCAGGATGTGAAGAAGTAAGTTATGAATGACCTGCAGGGATTTTATGAGGGGTTAATAGTGTGGATTGTGGAAACATTATGTTGTTGTTTTAGTTTTTTATTTTATGATGTAATGTAAAACTTATGAATATATCTAGTGTTTCCAAGGCTACTAAACCAATCGGTCTTTCGAGATTTGATCTTTCTTGTGATCATACCAATGTTACGAAGTAATGCACCGACTCTGGGTAACTGGGGTCGGGGTGTTACAGTTGGTATCAGAGGAAGTTTAGTACAAACCTTGGAAACTAGATTTAGATAAACTCTGATAAGAGCACGTAGACATAAGATGAACTTTGAGGATTAGTATAGAAGAACTTCCTAGAATTTTGGTATTGTAGGGATTTTGTGAGTTTTCCGAGCAATATATCCCTGTCTGGATACGAGCAGGTAGAGGCGGCTCTGGCACAGATGTACCTAGGGGTAAAACCCGAAAACACCGCTTTGAGCTAGACTCGAACGGGAACTGGTGCACGACAACGGGCCTTGCTGCACTCTTGGTTACGACACTCCCGGGGGATATGCTTAGGATAACTCTCATTTTCTTTACAAATCATTATGAAGGGTTTATGAGTATATACTTCCTCAAAGAAAATATTTTTTATGATTATGGATTATATCCATAAATAGTTCAATTTTTGTTAAGTGTTTTATAAGTATGGGATTATGTATTTTGATTCATAAACTGATCTAGTTTATGCCATTGTTTAGAAATGGCACCCAGTAGAAGGAATGAGAACTCCAGAAATACACATGATTCAAAGAGAAGGAAGGATCATATCTTTCATGGTCTTAAGCTAGAATTTATAAGAGAAATAGTCTCCCATGTATTATCATCATATGAAGAAATAATATCATGTGTTGATAAGATAAGTAAAGAGTTTACTGAGTCCTATGGCTTTGAAGGGAAGCAAGAGAAGAAAAGGATGGAAGAGAGAATGATGGATAAAGGGAAGAGGGAAAAGAATAATTTTCCCATTTGTGGTAACTGTGGAAAGAAACACCCTAGAACTTGCCTAAAAGGAATGGGAATTTGTTATAAGTGTGGAGGAAAAGGGCACAAAGTACGTGACTGCAAGGGTAAGAAAAAGGTTTCAAATGTACAATGCTTCATTTGCAAGGAGTTTGGACACTACGCGAACCTATGTCCCAGTCATCAGACTATGCCGCAAGTGATGCTATTGGATAATAATCAAGTTATGATACTACCATAGATGAAGAGGAATTATTAGAGTTCTTATGTTGATTATGTCAATTGAGTGTTGTATCAACAATGTACTTGTTATAATAATTATGGAGTACATAAGGATTGTACTGCAGTACTATTTCATTAAGGACTTGAGATTGTGTGGAACAAAGAAAAGTGACTCAATAGCAGGATAAATTTTTGGAAAATATATGGTTGAGAGAATGATAAATCATAATATAGTTCTGATACTGAGGTAGTGATTTTGGAATAATATGTGATTGTATTGGATAAATTATATTGGGTATTCTTGACTACCTTGGAACTGATTAATGATTTGTATATTCCATCATTGTTGGGGTTTAAAACATTTTTGGATTAATGAAGTATATCCAGCATTCTATATGGAATAAGGGAGCATGAATGTAATCAATAAGGAATATGGTAATACATGATGAAGGTATTCATATGATATTACGGGGTAAAAAGGATCTATATTATGTTTACCTTCCTTATAAATGTTAGACTGTGAGTTTGGACAGAAGTATTTTGGATAGTTCTAGTTTGGATTATTTTGGATTGCCATAAAAGGACAACCCGGAGGTCGGGCGGCAACCCGTCGCGTCCGGCAAGGCTGCGAGACTTGAACCCGCAACCGAAGGGCGACAAGGGAGTATCACCTACCACTAGCCCATGAGATGTCTTGGATTAAATAATGTAGTATTTATTAAAAGATCATGTAGATGAATTATAAATTCGTTTATTTGGGAACCCTATACGAATAGTGTAAATAGAATTTTTTTACATTTTATTATCTTTTAGAGTGAAAGATGAGTTTGTGGTAGAAATTTATTAATGGATAAAACTCTAATTATAAAGTAAGTATATCTCCTTATGATCTTAGCCAATCTCATAAATAAATTCCTCAATATTAAGAAAAGAAACTTAGAACAAAAATGTTTTCCTAGATGGTACCTTAAATCATCACTAATTTATGGCTTTGGGATTGTTGGCCTTTTCATAGCCATGTTCTCTACCACTCTCCATCAGATAATTGATGGTTAGATTTTTCTTCCATATCCATATTTTCCTACATGGAACCCTAGTATGTGTTATTTTCGGTAATCTTCATACTTTCGACTCTTTATTTTAAATAGAGGCCTCATTAATTCATTTTTCGATGTGGGATTTCAACTAGGATATTTTGAAACGTCAAAAATGTGTTATCCTTATACCCTATGTTTTGTTGAACCGATGGTATTTCAAATCATCATAGATTGATGAATTTAAGGACCTCAATTTTATACTTGTTTGTGATTGATGACCTCAATCAATACCTATAAATATTTACGTTTTTCCTCCAATTATATGTCTCTAAATTCCACCAATGTTCTCCTAATCGAGATCATAATTTGGTGGTGACCCTTTAATTTCTCTTTTCCTCATATTAAGACTAAATTTTAGTAACCCAATTTCCGATGTGGGTTTTCCCACAAATATATTTTCTATTTTCAACCTTTTATTTTCGAAGAACAATTTCAAATTGCGAGGACGCAATTTATTGAAGGAGGGGAGAATGTAACACCCCAAGATTTCATAGTGTGTTATTTCTTAAAATAATTCAATAACTTGCACTACACGCAACACCGAGTTCAATCACACCATGACTTACAAACAAAAGCCATTCAAAAGAGGTTATGAATAGTATTATCTAAATTTTAAACTTTATATAATCCTTATAAATTTAGAATCCATATTATGAGATATAATGCAAGAACAAATTCATTTTCAGTATTGCACTTTTATCAACTTTTAAAAGTGAACCCTTTTTAAATACAATATTTTAAACTTTTTGACTAAATGGGGACATCAAAAATTTAAAATGAAACATCCCAAGCTTCCACGGTACACTTTCTTTGAATAATACAGTAGCGTGTGTTGTACGCAACCTTGAGTTTTAACACACACCACAACTAATCAAACTAGCCGTTATTAATAGTAATACCTAATTTTTGAAATTATATATATTTTCTATTTTAAAATGGACTTCATTTTTGGATTCGGAATATTGAATTTAGCCTAAGGTGAAATTTTGGTACTTTTCGGATAACTTTCATATTTTGATGAATAGTGAAAATTACTAAATTTTAATTAAAAACAACTTTTTTAATCAAAATAATTAATGGTGATAAATTATGAATTTGAGTGGTTTTAAAGTATATTTATAATATATTTTTACCATTTAATATAATTTTGGTCATTGGACATAATTTTACAATTAAACCGAACATAAACAAGTGTCAATCTTTTGATAGTTATTATCTCTTAAAAACACGCTTTTTGTTTTGACAGCGGGAAATAATTTTAAATTAATTTCTGCCACTTCTATGATTTGAATTTAGGAAAATGGATTCCATATTTGGAATCAGGATGTTCAAATTGTGTAAATAGGTAACTTTTATTTTTAGACATTTTGAATAATTACTGCGGTAAATATTTTATTTACCATGGTTAAGGGTAAATCCGGTAAATGAGGGTTAAAAAATAATATTATAATAATACTAAATTACCCTAAAACGTGTCTTAACCCTATTGGTTGATACATGGCCGACCATGGGCATCTTTGGGTCTATTTTGGGACCCCATGGATCCACTTGTAAGTGATAATGACACTTTATTTTAATTAAGTTAAAATGAATACAAAAATGAGACAAGCATATATCTTTTAGAAAAACAATTGTTACATAGGGTTATATATGTTGGATTTTAGATTATAAATATTCATTATAAAGATAACAAGATTTCCTACATAATGATATTTTATTTATAATTTTTAGAAATTAAATAAGTTATTTTATTTATGACACAATGATGATGCAGTAATTACTATAATAGTGAAAAATTAAAATAATTGATATTATAAATACCAAAATAAATATAATATGAAACTTTTAATGAATTAAACTAATTTTCTAGGATAATATGATATATTAGGATTGATTTAATTGACGTTTTTCTAAGTAATCAATCTGTTATGAGTTTCACAAAAATCAACTATTGAATAGTGTCAAAATTGACATAAAAGAGTTCTTAAAACAAATATTATATTATTAATTGATATTAAATTCCTAAAAATCTAAGGTTCGGCCAAGAGACTTATTTCATGATGGGTTAATCATTAATGGACCACTTGGGGGTCTCTTGGATGTATGTAGTATGTTTATTAACCATATTATATAAAATTACAAAGAGACATTGTAAAAGTGAAACTAATTAACTTAGAGTTAATACTTAAAGATGAGGTTAATATAAGTACCCAAACCTGTCTAAATTCTATTGGTTGAGTGGTTTTCGACCTATCCCCACCTTAGCCTTTGAATAGTCAACTTTGGAGCCATTAGAAACCGAATATGAATTTATTATAAATTAATATTTCTAGCTTTTCCAAAGGTGCCCCTCACCCCTCTTATAAAAGGGCACTCCTCCTTCTCATTTCTTCACACCTTCAAAGCCTTTTGGTTCGGCCAAACTCTGCCCAAATACTCCAACAAAATCCCTCACTACAACCTAGAGGCCTTAGTTTGATCAGAAAGCCAACCTAAGGAGCCCTTTTGATCAAATCAAAAGGAAGAACCCGAAGAAGAGGTAATGATTTCAGCACCCTTCTCCAAGTTCATTTCTTCTTCCACTTCTTCTTCCTTTGTTCTTACCATTCTAAAATAATAACTCCAGTATCTCACATATACTGTGATGTTATTATAAACATGGTACAACCATATTCAGTATTCTATCCACCCTTTGAATAACATGTCACCATACGTGCGTACGTACGGCTTACCGTCTCCACGTCGTGGTGTAATTGTTATTCAATATATTATTATTTGGATGGGTATAATAATGATGTGTAACTCATGTAAATAATAAATATAACATGTTAATGATTCTTTATATATGATATACCATCCATTTATATATTATTTTAATATCAAAAGAATGATATTGTCGCTCGTGCGTACGTACGGACTACCGTCTCCACGAACGCGATGAGATTCATTCTCCATCGTATCCATTCAAGTATAATTATCATTTTATGATTTAAAAATTATGTTTAAGGACTTGATATCATTCTAGATATGAATAAGATACAAAAAACATGGCTTATGTAACAAAAAATATAAAAGAAAATGAGTAAGTTAACACCCGAAACGACGATAATTCTAAGATATTATTAACAAATCAATGTTAAAAGATCATATAAGATATCATATTAATATATATGATTCTTGTATAATTTAATAACAATTATTTCACCATTATACAGGAGGTTAACCTACCCCAACCAAGGAAAAGTACAAGGTAAGGGTTATTTCACAATCTCTTCATTATCCGAGGTTGTTTATATGTAATAATCTAATGGGATCTCTTTATCATCCACATCCATGTTTCTTAAAAATGTATTTCAAATTTTTTTTACTATTTACAAGAATATGGGTTAAAGTCATTTATACCCTTTTTTGACTTTTTATAAGAGGTTTATAAAGGAATCTTTCCGTCGTTTTCAAAACAAGGTCCTTTTTAACCTTTTCGACAGAATTGAGGTAAGAATGTTTTTTTTAACTTATACGGCGGGTGCGGTTATTTTATGCTGTTATAAAATCTTCAAAGCTTTCCTTACAAGCTTATAAGAATATTTTCAAAGAAAATGTTTTATTTTATATGGATCTTAAATGATTTCAAAATAAAAGGAGATATTTCTTTAAAAAGAATTTTGATTTCATCTATGTCAACATCCTTTGATGGATTTTAAGATTATTTGAAGTTGATTTATTATGATACAAAACTTCTATATTGTATTGAAGGTTTTGTGATATGTTTGACTGTGGATGTGCTATTTTTATACCATTCATAGTTTATTGTGAAAGTATTGACATTTCGTATGCTAGTTTTAATACGAATGTTTATGTTATGTTTAAACCTTTTCATATGGGAATGCATTGGACTTAATAAGTGACGGGTGGAGCCCGCTATAGTTCCTCGATGCATCGGTAGGTCTCATGAGACAAACTAGTGTCTTGGCACAAGGACTTGACAAAATCTTATTTGTAGTCTTGGCATGAGGCCTTGGCTATGTGGTTATGATAGTCTGGCATTATGCATTCCAACATTATGAAAGTGGTTATTGATTTTTGCATGTGATTATTCATTTAGTAGAATATCCATGTGAATAAGTAAATGGAATTATTTCATTTTATTTATGCCATACCATGTTGAAAGTTCGTATTTAAAAGGCTTTTGTTTTAGTTATACATTGCCTTAAATGTTTATTCTTATTTATGAAAGTTTCCACTTTATTGTTATCCTTACTAGGCATTTGAGCTCACCCCTTTTTTTTATGTTTTATTTTTCCCAGGATGTGAAGAAGTAAGTTATGAATGACCTGCAGGGATTTTATGAGGGGTTAATAGTGTGGATTGTGGAAACATTATGTTGTTGTATTAGTTTTTCATTTTATGATGTAATGTAAAACTTATGAATATATCTAGTGTTTCCAAGGCTACTAAACCAATCGGTCTTTCGATATTTGATCTTTCTTGTGATCATACCAATGTTATGTAATAATGCACCGACTCTGGGTAACTGGGGTCGGGGCGTTACAAAGACAACCTTCCAAATCAGAAACTTGAGATGTTTAGAATCAGAACTGAACAGTTTGTTGTAGTGAGGGCACAATTGACTTAGGCTATAAATAGTGGTGGTATCCATGCATGAGACCATCCAGATCAACCACAGTGGAATATGTTAGTAGTGTAGTATTTCATGAGGCAACACACCCCATCATTCAGAGGATCATCTATCCTAGTTCTAGTAGAAGGATGGATTAAAGCACTGGATTTTTTTTATGTCATGGGGTGCTCAAAACATCAAAAGGTTAGTCTTTCTATTTACTGTTTTGAAGGTGAAGATGATCAGTGGTGGTCGATGGTGAAAAATATCGGGGATAGTGCGAAGATCGATTCAGTTGATTGGGATGAATTCAAAGGTATGTTTCTTGAGAAATTTTTTCTTAAAGTGGTTCATCTTAGGATGGAAAAACAATTCCTTGAATTGAGGTTAATGGATGGCTTAGTGGCTGCTTATGAAAAAAAATTCACTCGACTGGAAATGTATGCCTGAAATTTCTTATGATATCTTGATAGTAAAATCAACTATTTTTACTCATGATTAAATCCTATGTATTTATGGAATTTATCTTCTCGTGACTTCAACAATTATAAAAAACTTGTTCGTTGTGCAGAGAAGGTGGAAATGGAGTTTGCCGATGATTATGTGCTCTTTAAAAACAATACAATAATAGGTCGAGGTGTCATGAAAAAGGGAATAAATCTTCAAAAAGTCTGATGGTAAGAAACATATGTTTTTAGTTTGTGAAAATTATAGTAAAAATCATGCTGGGGAATGTCTTTTAAATTCTGGTAAGTGCTACCGATGTAATAAAATGGAACATTTGGATCAAAATTGCACTGAAAAATATCAAGGTAAAAGTAAGACAAAATATGATTTACAGTCAGTAAAATGTTTTCAGTGCAATTAAATGGGTCATTATGGAAATGAGTGACCAACAAAGAACTCAACTCTGGGAAAGTAGCTAGACTACAAGCAGAAATGGGTGGTGAAATCCTTCGCAACTACATTAGCATATGTTGGGCCATCAAATGATGTAGTATCAGGTACACTATTTTTTCAGATTAAGTCAATGGGTTGTTTGATTTAGGGTCCACACACTGTCATTTAGGAGATGTTTTCTAGTAAATTAGTAATTCCATTTCTAGATATGAATATTGAACTTATGGTAAAAACACTTGTATGAAATGTTGAGACAAAAAGAAAACATAATAAGATTTCTATCCTTGTGTGTGGGATGAATATACATGCAAACCTTATTGTTTTTCCTCTAGTATATTTGATGTTATTTTGGGTTTGGGTTGGATTTCTATTTGTTGTTCTAATATGGATTGCAGAGCTAAAGGGGTTTCATTTCAGAATGATTTTTATTTTGTGTACAAGAATGTACCCTTTTTCTGATAACATATCATAATGCTAAGAAAATAGTAAAATATATAAATACATTTTACCTTACAAATATTGTTTAAAATAAAGGAACTATTGAGATTAATGATGTACCAGTGGTAAATTAGTACCTTTATGTTTTTCTGGATGCTAAGATAATTTAAAAACCATCTAATCAAATGGATCGTATTGAACTTTACTGCAAAAGAAGAAATTACAGGAGTTATTAGATAATGGTTTCATTCGACCAAGAACATCACCATGGGGTGCTATAGTCTTATTTGATAATATGTATAATATTTCAATTAGACTTTTTATTTATTATAAAGCATTGAATAACATCACTGTTCAGAACAAGTATTTGTTGCCTCATATCGACGATTTGTTTGATCAGCTCCAGGGATCTCGGTATTTTTTGAAGATTAACATGTGTTAAACATACCATCATT
Organism: Viscum album; assembly: GCA_963277665.1. Taxonomy (NCBI): domain Eukaryota; kingdom Viridiplantae; phylum Streptophyta; class Magnoliopsida; order Santalales; family Viscaceae; genus Viscum; species Viscum album. The sequence goes on along the minus strand of OY728132.1, from coordinate 1,898,277,325 downwards.
TCAATGTAAAGGAAGTAGATATTCTTGAGGACACATTTCATATTAGATATGGCCATTATGAATTTTTAGTTATTTTATTGGGTTAATCAATCCTTTTATTGTATTCATGGATCTTATGAATAGAATTTTCCATGAGTTCTTGGATAAGTTCATGGTTGTGTTAATTATTTATTTTTTGGTTTATTCTAAAATTAAATAGCTTCATTAAAGTCATTTAAAGGATTTCTCTCAAACCATAGATGAAATGAAACTATATGGGAAATTCAGAAAGTGTGAGTTTTGGTTACAAATTTTTTTTCCTTGGTCACATTATTTCAAAAAATTCCATAACTGTTAATCCTGCTAAAAAGGTTTTTAAAGAATGGCCAAGAACCAAAAATATAACCGAGTTCCATAGTTTTCTTGGATTGGAAGGTTATCAGTAGAGGCTTATAGAAAATTTTTAATGGTTATATATCCCATTAACTACGTTAACTCGAAAAGGTGTAATGTTCATTTGGAAAAAATAACGTGATTATTGTTTTCAAGAATTGAAAATATGATCGTTGAATTCTCCAGTTTTGGAACTGCCTTCTAGAAATGGTGAGTTTTTTTATTTATAGTGTTTCTTCATTGAAATGAATTGGTTGTGTCATTATGCAGAATGGTCAGGTAATTTCTTCTGTGTTTGGTTAGTTGAAACCACATAAGTTAAATTACCCTACAAATGATTTTAAATTAGCTGTTGTTTTTTTTGCTTTAAAAATTTTGAGGTATCATTTGTATGCAGTAAAATGTGAAATATATACTGACCACAAATTTTTAATGTATATATTCACTTAAAAATAATGGAACATTAGATAGAGGAGATGGCTTGGAATGATCAAGGATTATGATTGCACGATCTTTTACCATATGGAAAAAGCAAATAAATTCGATGATGCTTTGAGTAGGAAAAGTAATTCTACATTAACGACGTTATGTTTAGAATGTGATCCTTTGGTTTTTAATTTGACAAACATTGGCATTGGAGTTTTTTGTGCAAGGTATTTTTCTATTTTTTTCAGGTGTTAGTGAAATCATCACTTTCAGACATAATGAAGCAAGCGTAGAAGGAAGACAATGAGTTACAGAAAAAGATAGAGTTGGTTCAGAAGGGATCGTTTCCTAATTTTAATGTTGATAATGATTTTTTTAGGTGTGGGAAACTATTATGCATGACTTGTGATTTACAATTGAATAATGAGTTGTTTTGTAAAGCTTATAGTTCCCCGTTTTCAGTTAATCCTAGAATTACTAAGATGTACATAGATTTTTGGAATTATTAATGGTGGGATGGAATGAAATGAGATATTGTTGATTTTACTGTGAAGTGTTTGACTGGTCAGTAGGTTAAAGCAGAGAAGTTATTACCAAAAGTGATGCTTCAGTCATTACCAGTTCTAGAGTGGAAATGAGAAAATATATCCATGGACTTCGTTGTCAGATTACAGAAGACATAATGAGGTAAATATGAAATCTGGGTTATGGTTGATCGATTGAGTATATCCTCTCATTTACTTCTTATTTGAGACACTTTGTGTCTCTAAATCAACTTTCTCGATTTTATGTTAAAGAGAGAGTCTAGTTTCATTATGTTCCCCTCTTCATTATATCTGATCATGATCCCAGGTTTACTTCTAACTTTTGTAAAGGCCTTTAGAAGTCATTGGGTACTGAATTAAATTTTAGTACAAAATTTCATCCTTAATCAGATGGTCAGTCAGGAAAATCAATTATGACCATGGTGTATATGCTATGTGCTTATTCACTGGATTACCAGAAAAGTGGGGACCAACAACTTTCTTTTGGTGATTTTTTATATAATAATTGTTTTCATTCTAGTATACATATGGCTCCATTTGAAGAATTATATGGAATGTGTTGTTGAACTCTAGATTTTTTGGATGATGTTGGTGAACGGTAGCTGAAGGGACCAAAATTGGTAGAAGAGATGGAAAAAAGGTTTTGTTGATTCATAAGAACATGAAAACAGCTCAGTTTAGATAGCAACGTTATGTGGATAACCGAAGGATGGATCTCACTTTTGAGCTATGTGATTATGCCTTTCTCAAAGTTTCTATATGGATGTGTGTGATGTGTTTTGGTAAGAAGGAAAATTTGAGTTAAAGTATCATTGGAACATATAAAATCATGGATAATATTGGATTAGTTTCATACAATGTGGCTTTACCTCCATTTTTATCCTAGGTAAAAAATGTTTTTCATGTTTCGATGTTGAAAAGTATATGCCAAATCCATCTCAAATTTTCAGCCTAGTGGAAGTTCAGTTATAAGAGAATCACTTTTATGAGGAACAACCAGTCCATATTGTTTATCATAGAGAGAAATTGTTGCGAAATAATGTAATTCACCAGGTAATGGTTTTGTGGAAAAACCATATGGTTGAAGAGGCAATGTGGGAGTCTGAAAATGATATGAGGGATAAATACCCCCATTAATTTGATAAGTGAATTAAAATTGCAAAGAAACAATTTCTAAAGGGGGGAAGGATGTAACATCCTATGTAAATAAAGAAATAATATATTTTCATTTTTATTAATATTTGTAAATTAATTATTAATATTACTTTAAATGGGTTTCCATGTTCGATGACGTACCCGGTATGCAACAACGGGTTTATTTGAAATCTTATGTTGCACACTAATAATATAACATTATTATTTTAATTAGTAGTTAACGTCTAGCTATTGTATTGGATGAAATGAATAGAACTAACTGCATTATGATTATACATGTTTTTTAAATGTTTTTACATTTATCCAATAAAATTTAGGGGCATATTATGTGACTGAATGTAATTTTAGGCATAAATAATCTAATATTATTCAAAAGGAGGATTTACCACCTTTTGATAGCGATCCATCTTTAAATATAGTTTTGAAACTTTGATATTCTATATTTGTGAAAATAAAATAATTTTTTAGATTTGGGACATCAAAATTTACTTTGGGTAAATTTTTAGTATTATTCTGATAAAATTCATTTTTATTAATGGTGAAAATATTATATATTAATTCAAAATATCATTTTAATAGAATTAATTTATATATATAAGTTATCTTTTTAATTGTTTTTAAAGTTTAATTAGATTATATTTTTTCCAATTAATACAATTTTGGTCATTGTAATTAATTTCACTTTGAAATTGGACATAAATAAGTTTCAATCATTTCATAGTTATTATTTTTCAAAAACATGGTATTTTTTTGACAAAGAGAATTAATGTTAAATTAAATTTGGAAATCCAATGTTTTAAATTTGGAAAAATACATTTCATTTTTGAATTATAAATATCGAATATATTTTAGGAGGATGTTTTGGTATTTTTCTGAAAAACTTCATTTATTGATGAATAGTGAAACCACTTAGTAGTAGATAAAATATAGAAATTTTCATTTAAATGAAAATTTTCAGCTTTTGTGAATTGAATTTTATGAATACAACATATTTGGTTGTTATTAGTAAGTAAAATTTGGTTCAATAAGATGAAAATATTTTGTGGTGAATAGTAACATTTAACTTTTATTTACCGCGATTAAAGGTAAAAAATTATTATAATAACACAAAATTACATTAACACTTATCCCAAAATTTTCGGTTGAGTCATTTACGACCACAAGCATCTTTGTGTCGATATTGCGACCCCATGGAGCTACATAAGAGTGATAATGACACTTTCTTTTGAAACTTAAAAGTAAAGGAATAAAGACATAATCAAATATCAGTTTGTAAATTAATTTTTACATAGAGTTATATATGTCCTGATTTCTACAATATATAATCATTGTAAATATAAAATTATTACCAAAATCATGGTATTTTTTTATTATTTTTAGACATGAAATAAATAAAATTATTTATGACACAATAATGATGTAGTATTTACCTCATTAAAAAATGATTTAAATAATTATGATTTTAAATATCAAAACAATATCCAAAACCTGTCGAATTATTATTAGATGATTTTATTTCGACCATTAGTCATCTTATATTTGTCTTTAATTAGTTTTGGACCTTTAGAATCCGAATATAATTATATAATAAAATATTATTTTCTCACCTTCCTAAAGATCCCGTCCCCCCTTATAAAAAGCCCTCACTTATAACACATTCCTCACACCTCTCAAGCTCATTGGATCATCCAACCCCAGCCCAAATAATCTATAAAGATCCATCTCTTCCACCTAAATCTTTACCATAGGAATAAGTCACTTCACAAAGTCCTTTTGGTTCAATCCAAAGAAAGTTACCCAAATTAAAGGTAACTCTTTCTCTTATGTTCTTTTCAATTATTTTACCTATAAAACCCCTAAACTCTTTTTATTTCATTATTTTATAACAAAAAAATATCCTCAATATACTAGGATTTTTGTATGGGAAGTATTTTAACTACAATTACACACATCTCCATCTAATTGGTGAATAACATACTGTTTTGTGGGTGGCAAACTAACGCCTCACAAAATGATGATTGTCCGATTGTATCCTACTTCCTCTCATGGTGGACAATAAGATGGAAATATATTTATATATGATATTTATTATGTTTATTTTTTCTTTATTCTTCTTTTTTTCACAATTATAGCCTACCTTTATGGTTTCCATAATGGGTAAACGGGATAATTTCATTTGAGGAAGTGCGAACTACCGCCCCCTCATAGTGATATGAATCATTATTTCCATATGTGGGAAAAATAAAGGATTAAGTTAATGATATTATATATTATATTATACAACAATTATAATATAATTATGTATCATTATGTTTTCATTCTATTAAAAAAATGAAATATAAATTAATGTAGCGGTCATGCGTACGTACGACTTACCATCTCAATGAACAGTGCATTTCATTTCTTATATCCAAATGATATGTAATATTATAAATATACATATATACTAGATATATATAATATATATTATATATAAATAATTAATATCATCTTGGAGATAATGGACTGTGGACCACATGGAAAACTTGTAAATATAAGGTGTTCAATTTTTACGCAAGTACCAAATATTGACAAAATGACCATTATTAACGTCAATGATTTCATAATGTTTATAACATTGTAATAAGTGACATAAAAAAATAATGAACTTGAAAGAGTTTCTGAAACAATCAGAAATTTTCTTTAGTTTATTATTCAAGAGATTAAAAGAGAAACAGATCAAGTTGGACACGAGGTAAGGGACTTCATCTCAGTCTCCTTTCACTGAGGCTTATTTTGTTTTATACACAACATGATTTTATATGGTGTATAAATACATTTGAATTTTCATTTCATTCAAATGTAATATTTTTCTACAAGTATATTTATTAAACAACAAAAAACAATGTTTTTTAACATAAGTGGTGACAAAGACCTTTCCGCCACCGTGAGTATTATTTTATCTTTGTCTTCCTTAACAAGCTATAATGTTTTAAAAGGAAAATAAATAAAATATAATTTTTACGTATTTTGGTATTGAAAATTGTTTTGATAATGGATTTATTATGTCAATATATTCAAATGATATATTTTGATTTAAATGTGGAAATTTTTATCATTCCATTATGTTTGTTTCATATATTAATGAAAATGTTATGGTTCTTTGGAATTGATTACGTATATGGGTGGTTCCATGATAAACCTAGGGCGGGTGAGCCTAATATTACTCTCCAATTAATTGAGTAACATGACAGAGGTTAATGAGAATGTTTCTCCTCGTAGATTTAAAGAATATATTGTGATGGGTATTCCAAATGTTACTCGCTATGTAGCTTCGAAATCTACAACATAAGTATGTTATGGATGCCACAAGTTACCATTACGATTTTTGATTACTATGTATTTTTCAAAAATATTATGTTTTCATGAGGTATGAAAATGAGTTTATGTTTTGAATGTATTGGTGGAATAATGATATCATTCTTTATTTTATAACCCTTACTGAGCTCTTTTTGTCATCCAAAAATTGAAATGTTTTTCACAGGACATATTGATTAATAGGGTCAAGGATATGATCAATGAAAAGTCTTGTTGTCTAAATTGTGGAACTAGACATTACAATGTTTTTCAAAGATTTTTTTATTTTTTGAAAAAATTGAAACTGAGTAGAAGTGTCTACTTTGTATTTATGAGATGTAATGTAATAGTTATGGCCTAATTCTCTAAAACACTAAACTTGAAAAGATCCTGAATGTGAATTATTCATTTAAAACGATATTATGTAACGTTTATAGTCAAGTCCTTATATATAAAATGAAGAAATATGATATTTATAACTTTAATATAATTACTAGTAATTTTTATCTATATTTAGTGAACAAGAAACAAAAGGCCCACAAAAAAACATTAATAAAGAAAACAATGTAGTCTGCACCCTTAATAAGGGAAATAACATAATATTATCAATCGATGTGTACTTATATGTTATTATATGATAATAAATGATACTAAAAATATGAATATTACCCTGGTATAAATTAATAAAATATTAATACTGTTAATCATGAGGCTAAAGAACAATCATCAATAGGGAAGTGTAAGGTAAGGGATTTCATCTCAATTTCAACTACCTGGATACATATTTATTATTTTTTAGATATTCACATTTATGTTTTTTGTATACATCCCCATTAATGTATTTAAAATTAGTATAATTTTTTTAATTATTTTTTATGTGTCAATTCACATTTATACTTTCTATAGTTTTAAATTTTGAAATTTACAAAATATAAAAGAATATATTTTTCAATCTCTTTCTCCTCTGGGATTGCATTTATTTGTTTTGAAAAAATATTATCATTAATCATTTAAAAGTTTCTATAATTTTTTTATCCACTAGATAAGTAATGATTTTCGATATTTAATTCCATTTTTATCTATTAATTACATCATTAAATCAAATAAAATTTTAAAACAATAACTGATTATATCTCACTTTTATTCAGTTATATATATCATTTATGTCCATTTTTTTAAAATATTTTTAACAAATTACATTTATTTACTCAAATTATTTTTTTAAAAAAAATTATATATTGTAATTTAGTTTTAAATATGGTTTCAATATATTATGTATACTTTTTCTAAATAGGTTTTTTTGACTTTCTTTACAACCATTAAAAGGGAAATATTAATTGGTATAAATTTATTTAAAAAATACTCTACACCATAACCATTTTACAAAATATATCAACTTATAATAATTTTAATTGAATTTTCGAATAAAACAAATTAATTAAGGGTTATTTTAATATTTAAGTAATATTTCCATTAGTTTTCCAATTGAAATTATTTTATTACAAAACCAAAATTATTAACAAACAGATGGTCACCTCTTATCTCTTGATTAATATTTTCGATGTAATTTTTATTTATAGAATCACCTTTGTTGGATAAATTTTCAATAGACATTATATTTACCTTAAATAATGATATGTTTTATCATTTATAAGCACATTTAATAAATTTTATATCATTTTTACATATTTTTTTACATTGAATGATATTTTATTAACTATTAAAATATGTATATTTCGTATTTTTAATTCAGTAAAAGAATTTATTGATTAGAAATATTGTACATGAATTAAATTAGTCATTCAATATATGATGAGTTAATTATACATGAATTGATTAGTGGGGCTCATAATTATATATCACCCTGATTCATAGATGTGTCTAATAATAAAATAATTTAGCCAAATTAAATGAGATTTAACACATAGTTTGATACCTTCATAGCGCAGTGTCATGAAAGTATAGATATCACGATGAATGAGATCATGAAATACATAATATAGTATCTGTATCACAGATATTTTACTTATAATTGTCAATGATATTTCTATATTGATATTATCTAAGGATTAGATTCCTGATCTTGTGATTATTTACATAGAAATATTTGATCATAATTTATTCATACCATATTACACTTAATATAGAATTTTATTATTATATCGTATGTGTTTTAAAATATTTAGACATCCATAATTTTTATTCCCAATATAATCATGATAAATTCTTCTGTACATAACCCTTACTGAGAATTTGATCTCAAAATTTTTCTTTCATTTCCATAAATATTAAAAATAATTATTTGAATGGGATAAAATAATGATTCATGTTTTATATTACTATTTTTTAAATTTTATCCCAAAGTAAAATGGATATCATTTATGTCTGTAGGTATAATAGACTATTAATCTATTCCATATTATGGGATTTTACCCTATCTATATATGTCAATGTAGTTGAGTAGACATCAGCTACAACTTAATAGAGTCAGGGTTGTTACACAAACCATGGAATGTGAAATTTAATTATGTTTTATATCAATTAAAAAAATACGGAAAATGATAATGATAGAAAATGTGAATCATTTATCTTTAAATAATATATATTATATAATGAAAAAATATATGGTGAAATAGTTTGGTTCCCTAATTAGGGTAAGTAATTATGTTTTGGTTTGACCTTGTTTATAGGTTGTTGGTCTAGAGTGTTGGTGGGATTTTGTGGTGTGAACGTTTGATATGGTTTACATTTCCATGATGGGTTCAGAGGTAAAAAAATAGTGGGATATTTCATTTAGTTCCCTCAACAGGGTAATGATTTTGGGGTTATGAGATTTCATCTTATAGCCTCATTTCAAGTGACCCTTGGGGGATAGGGACCATTTTTGGTTGACCATTTTTTCCTATAATGCATTTATTTTCGATATTTGTATTAATATTTTTTGGTAATCCCTGGTTATGGGACCTAGAGTATGGTTGAACTTGATGTGCATGGAGTCATGTGTTTTGGGGAGGGTGTAGATGTGTGTCCCATGAATAGTAAGTGGTAGAGAATATTTCTTAATGACTCAGCATAGGATCCCAATATTCATTACATTATGAAATGAATTATGGAATGATGTAATCGAGTTTGGTGCATTATTTAACTGTGATAGTGGTCACCCAAATGATGGGGTTTTTTTGATATGTGAGAAGTATGTTGACTACTTCATATGATAAATCGATTCCCAAAAGGTGATATCATGGATGTAGTTATGACATGATTATGTACTGAACCAAATTTAAGGAAATCTCTTTGAATGATTATGTTTTATTTTTACGGCCATGTTAGGGGGATTAATCATTTAGATGCATGTACAGGCTATTCAGATGTTGTCGTAATGTTGTGGTTGGTTTTGACCATGGGTAGAATCATTCAATACTGAGACCAGGCATGTGGTAATGGTTGTTCATGTTGTTAGTCATTTCCCATGATAGTTATATATAAGGTATGATGGAATCATTAGGATAACTAGAATTTATCGAATTTATAAAAAATTAACGATGTATGGATACTCAAGATGGTGTTAATTCCTTGATCATAATTCATTAGTCAAGGGAATCTAATTTTTTTTGGTAAATTTTCATGGGGGGGGGGGCATGTGACCATGGGATTTTGATGGGGTCAAAGTGTAAGTCACATACTAAGGATACATGATTGAAATTGTTTTATGTGACCTAGTGTCTTGTGAGTGAGTACATGTTTATTTTTGATAATACAAGGTGACACACATTGATATGCATGTTGATTATTGGGTTTTTTATTTTTATTCTAGAACATATTTTTTATTAAATCATTAATATCTTGGTGGAGGAGATCATGAGGTGGGAAGAAGTTAGTGCCTAATTTTTTGTTAACTCGTTACTACTTGAATGAGACCCATGATATGCCAATAGAATTTGGTTAACATGTCTCTCATGATTGGAGGTGATAATATTTTAATGATATCATTTTTAGAAGAGACTTTTGAGGACTTTAATGTTATTCATATATCCCTATAGTGAGATGTGACATCATGGATGAATCATAGTGGTCTAGTGAAAACATTAAGGAATGTCCCAAATGGAGGTGTTAGTGGTCAGGAATGAAATTAGCGTGGATCAAAGTAGTGGAATAATTTTTTTATCTATAACTTCCATAGTTATTCTCATGTAGTATTATATGTTAATCAAAATGGTTATTGTTCGCTATAATGTATTTTAGTAAAAAAACCTTATCATGGACCAATTTCTGATAAATTTATTTTGTGTTATTCATAGATTCAAGAAATAGATAACAGATGGTGTTTTGATTTTTCCTTAAGGTGGGACTCACAAGACCAAACCCAATTTATACTTTCTATAACAAATGAAATGTGGTCCATGGTGGGTGACTGCTTATCATGTGCATTGATGATAATGAAACTTATATAGTATGGAGTGATCTATCAGTTGGGGTTATAAGATAGTCATGTTATATGAGTCATGGGAACATGAAGATAAACATTGAGTGACCATGGTGGAACTGAGATACTGATGTGCTTGGGTTAGGTGTATACCTATATTCCTCACAATAATTCCAAATGAGAAATTAGATGGTGTGGTGGATCGCGACAGAACTTTTTCATCGGCATTGAGGTGGTTCTAATATTAGTTGATGGTGCATGGATTTTTGATGTCTCAATGTTAGAAAGATAATTATGATGATGTTTGATAGTTGAGGACCTAACTATTAAATCTCACATGGAGTAGAGTATGGACTCCAAGTAGTGTGATCAAGAAATCAAAGGATGCATTATGGAGTAAATAAACAATGATTAAATAATTTGTTAAAGCATTGGTGAGTAGAGATAGTAATTTATAGGAGGGTCATCCTATGGATTATTGACCAATGTTTTAGTGTAATGTTTTACATGGTTTGTTGCATCACATATATGTTGTGTCATTTTCGATGCTAAATATGTGTGTTTCCAATTATAAAAAAAATTTAGATAATTTTATTTGACTTATCATTTTCAATAAAAAAGTAAAAAATTTACTCATTGAGTGTTTGTAGTAAATATGAATGGGTAAAATAATTTAATCCATGTTCTAAAGTGGGATTGGGTGAAGAGTGTTGAGAACCATGGGTTGGAGTTTGTGAATTCAATGTATTTTTTGTGTTTGAAATTGGATGATGTCATGTGATACTAATTGGGTGATTGATGTGGTTTTTTAGTAACAATGGTTTAACCACAAATAATTATTAAGTATGTCTAATGTTATGATGGGAAGTTTCTATGGTAATTATTTCATAAAATTATAGTTATTATAGGGAATCTAAAATTTTCATACTAGTGGATGAGCGAGTTTATTAAAAAGGTTTCCGAATGTAATTGCAGGGGTTAGGACCCATAAAACAGATAAAATTTGGTTTGGGGATGAGGTACTCTTGTGGTTTCAAATTTGAAGGCTACTTCTTGGGGGTTTGGGGTCTGGTGTTTTGGTTTTTGGAGTTACTACATAGGGGGCACAATATGAGAATAGTTAGTTCTAATCAATCCACCAACTGTGTCTCCTAAAATAGATAGGGAAATAGTGTATTAAACAATGTAGTGGGTCCATAGTTACCATGTTTTCAATTATTAAGACATATATATTTTTAAATATTATCACACTTTTAGAAAAATGCTTTTTCATAATCCCATGAGGTGGATAGTCTTATGTAGCTAGGGAAGCAGATTCAGTTCACGTTTTTTCAAACCATTCTACCATACCAAAACTAATTTTGGATTTATAGAATGAATTCATGAATATGAATTTTTTTTATTTTATTTAACCATTTTTCATCCCATTTTAGTAAATATTTTCATGTGAAAACACCCTTACCATCTCCTATCTTCAATGGTGAAACTCTATTATTCGTTGTCCAGATCAACTTTTCTAAACATTGTTGGAATCATAGAGGTGAGTGTAAGATTCATTTCTCCTCTATTCATTGATTTTTTTAAATATTACTCAAACAATATTTGTGTTTTATTATATATTTTCATTCCATTTTTATTTTTCATTCATATCGATTGTTTTATCTTGAACAATAACCTGATACCAGTTATGTAGACTCATATGAGGCTATAGTAGCGAGTCCCTCTAATTTGACCATTATCACTAATTTAATGATCTTGTGTATAGTGTATATATTCTCTATACCTTTAAATTAATACAAAATTTATTCCAAAATTTTTTATTTGGATTTTGAAATGTCTAAATACATTTTTGAATTACCTAAGTAAAAATGAAATTGAAGTTTCAAGTTGAATTCTTTTAAAGGAATAATTATCCTTACAAACTAAATTATGTTATAACAGTTTTAAAAGAAACTTGGAAGGAATCGATGGTTATAAAATCAAATTTCATGTACCTTGATATTTGTAAAATGGTTTTGAACTTCAAATGGCTTGGACCCAGTGTAATGGAAAAAGTAATAATGCATTTCAGTTAGGGGTATTTGAATTACATGACTAATTGGGATCGATTAATTCAAATTGAGGTAGATATGAACATGTTAAAATAAAAAATATATTGATTAATATAAAAATTTAATTTAATCTTATACTGTATAATAGGACATATAGTTCAAAATTATATATTATTATTATTTTAATAAAAATGTTATACTTTTTTTATTTAGAAAATGCAACATAATATGGGAAATCGTGATTATGTTAGAGAGGTGTACTTTTTCCTATTTAAAAAAAATATATTGAATGTATACTTAATCATATAATTAAAATTAATTTTAATTTTTGGATAATTATCGGATGAAGCATTAGGTTCCATGTGATACATGATTAGAGTGAATTCTCAGATAAGGACCTAGATTCCAGGTGATACTTTAGGGGTTTAAATAACAAAATAAGTTTATTGAATTAAATATTGTACATGATAAGGAAATATTTTATGATATCCATGGAATAAAATAGTTATATGATTATTGAGATTGTTGGGATTGATGTTGGGTTTTCACATTACACGTGATAACTAGGAACTGCTGACATAAGAGTTAGATTCCTTGGAAAAAATTAGATAAGGGCCTATATTTTATGTGACACATTTTCATATTAGGGAACAATACGATGATGGCCTAGATTTTACATGGTTATTTACAAAGCCATTTTTATTGTGGAATGTTCATAGACAAAACCACACAGACTGATGTTTGTTGGAAAAACCCCCATAATCACCATAGAGCCTACGACATTGGGGGTTTTGTTTATATAATTATTAGTATTTAATTTTTTATTTTTCTATACACCAATTTCACTATATTATAATACTAGTTACATTAGATAATATGGTGGTGGTGTCAAACATATTACCAATCATGTCTCATATAGGCTTCAATGGTACATGGGTACTTGAGACGACACTATAATTTATTATAAGAATAGCTTTAGTCTAATGCTCATTACTGGTTCATGTTATTGGATATTTGGGATAGATGATGGTATTGTATCGTAATGAGGTCTAGTTAAGGTTTTAATATAGGAATTTTTCAATTAATATATTTATTTTTCATAGTTTATGATAAACACATGGGGAATGTAAAATATACAGAACGTTAATTTAATATTTCATATCATTTTTATTTTATTTACCATCCCTTTAGTGGATTAAAAAGTATTACTACATTTCACTAGGTTACATTTATTCCTCACATATATTATACACAAATTTGAAGGAAGAATAATCCCTCAGAGATTTTATAGTCCATCACCAGTAGTTAGAATCCTATAGTATATGGGGAGGTTCACCTGATATCTTGTGGTGAACTGGGCTTGGTCACCAGATCAGTTGACATTGAGTCATGGTATCAAAATATTCATAAGAGGTGGGTTCCAATTGGATAAATTATAGAAATATTTATTGATTTAATGAATAAAATACTTCAGCTGTATTTTATTTATTCTCCTCCTATCCTAATACAAATTGGGTTTAAATTTATGGTAAATAACATTATATATCTAAACATTTGTATTCTCATTTTAAAATAGTGAAAATTTCTACCTTCCGTGTGCATATTGTTGTTCATATTAAACCATGAAAACTTATCAATTTCTCAACATGTTTGTTTTCTCCCTACTTATTTTTGTTAGTTTGATAGAGAGTGAATGAACACTACACCAGTGAGAATCATGTGAGCCAGAACATAGAAGACAATGTGGGAGGAAGATGAATAATTATATATTTTAGTATACCTAATAGGGGAACGTAATGTGGGGAGAAAGATTGATCATGTTTTCAATCATGTTATAAAAATATTATTTTTTCCTTATAATGCTATTATTTCTAGTGAACTCTATAACCAATTGATTTATGGTGAGGAATGTGATTATGTGGAGGTGTATTTAATAAAAAGTTGATGAAAATGTAAATAGACCATTGAATGGTGTAGATCATGGAAAACCTAATATTTTTGGTAGCATGATATTTTAACAAAAATATATACTAAAGAATACAATGTCAATTTAAATTGATTAATAAAAACTATTTAAACCATTATATGTGTGGGGAGAAGGAGGAGAGGAAACATTAATTCCTAAGATAGTCTCTTCAATTTTCTAATGTGGTGAATGTGTTATGTTGGTTTCTAGGAAAATAACTAACCATGGTATTAATTCATCATATAATTCATTATAGAATCAGAGAACCCTAAGTTAGGTTGTGTATTATAGAGTATTTGGATGTTTAGTTTATTTAAACCTACACACTAAATCCAGATGATTGTTGATTTTTCTACATTATTATAATATATTTCCATTTAATTCTATTGAATAATTTCATTAAATTAGTATTTTAAATTAGTTATAATTGATTTGAATTTTTTTATTTAATATATTGATTGACATTTTACATTTCATAATTATAAATATAATATTAGTATCATATTATTTAATCTTTAAATCATTATGAATGAAATAATTTTTTAAATATCTTCTATAGTGAAAATATTGTTTATTTAGTATTCAGATAGGGTGTGATTTACTGAAATTTTATATATTGAAAATGAATATTTCATTATTCCAAATATTTTAAAGGCTCAATATAAGAATTTTGAATCCATGAGTGTAATATGAATTTAATTGTTTCCATTCTCTTGATGCTTCAGGATTTAACTAAATCAATTCATTAAAATAATTCATATATTAATCTGGATCAGTTCATTGGGAGAAAATACAGATGAAATCTTAATTTTTCATTAGAATAATGATTATTCAATTCTAGAAGCTAAAATTAATGAGTGTATAATTTCAAAATCAACTTGATGCGATACACAGCTCATTCTATTGATAGTTTTTATTCGTTAAAAATCTTATTAAGATTTTAGAAGTTTTGAATCTTCAAGAAATAGAACCAATTTTTTTTTTAAATTCTCAATGGAAAAAATTCTTTTCATGAGTGAATAAATATAAACTCACACAAATACTAAATTTATAAAAATATATTTAAATAATTTTGGTTATAAAACTATGATATCACATCATTTGAACTAATTTTTTTTCAATATCATGTTAGGTAAAAAATTCATTAACTAAGATTAATAAATTAATGAAAATAAGAAAATCAGTAAATGTAAAACATAACAATAAATTAAAATAAAATTAAAATACATTTATTATGTAAAAAATAATTAAAAATAAAATTTAAAATATGATTAAAAAAATGGAAATATGGGTAATATTAACAAATCATAAATTCAAAATGATATAAAATTTATTATTTGAAAAGGTAACAAATATAAATGTCTATTCTAAGTAAAAAACAAATTCCAAATTATGTAAAAAAATACTTGTTTTTTTCATTTGAAATATATTTATAGATACAAAAAAAGACAAATTTCTATTTCTTGGAATCTGAAACATTCATGTTTTTTGAGTATTTCTTACAATTTAATACCTGAACATTTAAAATATTATTCTTTGTCCCATGATTTTATTTAATGATTTATGTAAACTTGTTTCATGATGGTTGAAACCTTTTTTGTGTGTGTGTTGTACTTTTTAAAGTACTAATTTTTGAAGATTGGTATTATCTATGTTATATAACGAAATCACTCTTTCTGATACTGTTAGAATTTTTTATTGAGTGATTTAATGATAAGGAGTCATTGTTTTGTTGAAATTAAAAAATTTGACCATAAAATTTTGAAAATACTAACCTTAAAATGAAATGCATCAAGCAAATAAAACCAAAAACCGCATAATTTTATCAGAGGCTCTCAAATTCATGTTCCCAAAAATTAGAAAAAACTCAAGGATATAACATCTATTTATTTTTATAATCAAAATCATGTAGTAAAATATATTTATTTAAATTAAAATCCTTAATTAAAGACCAAAATTATTCAACTACTTGCAATGTTTAGTGGGTTTGCCGTGAAGGATCCTAAAGTTCACATAATGTAATTTTACATAATATTCTCTATAATTGAACTCTATAGTGTGGATTAGAATTATGTTAAACGTAGAGAACTTACTTTTACCCTTAAAAATTATGTTAAAACTTCACTCTAATATATTCTCCAAGGTTCAATAACATTTTGTGTTGACTTTTTATATTAATTTATTAAAAATAATTCCCAACAGATTGGGAAACATCTTGTAGGAATGGAATCAAAGGAATTAGGTAATTTTAGGAGGAATAAAATTATAATTATTTTAAAATGTCCAAATAAATGATAACTTTATTCCCACATTATTATATTTTGATATATTTACATTTTAAATATTTTTAAGAAGGATCATTATATAGTAAAATAGAAATAATCTTTATTTATTGCCGCAATTATCTTAAGCATTAAACTCTAATGACTACTAAGAACGTTATAAACATTATAAATTCCATCAATGTTTAATTTAGCTATATAGAAATATAAATTCATGGTATATATATGGGGGAAACTAGAAGTGAAAAAATAAAAATTTTTGAAAATTAATGGATGAGGTAAAGAAAAACTATGAGTAAAATATAGCGAAAAAATCCTTATGTTATTTTGGATTATTTTTTATTTCGTAATCTAGTTGTTAATTGTACTTGGTTTTATCCATTTAATGATCATAACTTTCACCAAATGACATATCCCATTCTATATCACAAATTAAATCAAAATAATTATTTCAATATTTAGAGACTCCATTTATATGGACTCAATAATCATTCTATCCCCATTATAAACATTATTTTTGTGTAATTTCCTAGTAAAATAACATCCATCTTATTCTTGTAATTATATACAAAACCCACAAGCTGTATGTTTTTCAAATTAGGAAATTAATGTGCTTTCTCACTATAGAAACACTTAATTTCCTATATAAACAATTCATTAAAAATAAAAAATAATATTGGATTACCGAAACAAACTTATATAAATTGTATCCAACATAGATATAATCAATTTCGTTACATATTAAACTCTAATAATTACATTATTTATATGTACTTCAATAATTATATACAACTTTATCAAAATATTTTAATGGAATACAAAGGATTTTTATGATTGAAACCAGGTAACCTCTCATATGGGAACCAGATCTAGAATATGGGAAGTCCCTAAGAGAATTCATGATCCCCTTGGGTTAGAAGAAAGTGTCTAAGAATCATGTAAACACTATCAAGAATGTTTTCTTCTATTAATGAAATTAATTAAAAATAGAAATCAACCTGTAAATATCAAATGAGTTTTTTGTATGTCACATTTATATGCACCAAATCCAAATGGTAAACATAAATAGAATATACAATCAAATTATAAGAATTTTTAAATAAACAAAACATATCAATAAAAAACAATGACATAATTTGATCGATAATAAAAGAAACACCATCACATGGAAAGAAAAATGCCCAAATGAGGATCTTGGAAGATGAAGTTTGAACCAAATCATAAAGAAATAATTTAATATATAAATTGTTTCAAAAATTATTCATATGTCACCAGGCCACTCACCATATTTTATACAATCTAATTTCAGATTAAATCAAGATTTATCCCCAAAAATGTCATATTAAGACACCTTAAAAGAAATAATAAGTGGAACATATTCCATTTTTTAATGGTGAGACGAAAATACACCATGTAGGATCTCACTAAATATATTTGACATATCATTTCAAAATGAATATCATTTTGGTTATAGTGAATTATATCTAAAAAAATGTTTTCTATGGTAAGCACAATAAAACCAAAAATATGTTGCATTCTTTTACCTAAAACCCATAATTAATTTCCAAGATGAAAATATGAAAAAAAAATTACTTTATATGTCACCATAAAAACATTTGTTATAATAATACTCATACATTAAAAAAAATCATTCACTATGAACACTTTGTAAAACCATATTAAAAGTAATCATTTGAAATATGAGTTTCATCACATAATTAATAATACTATGTAAAATAAATTACCCACAACAACGAATCATAATAATGAATAAATAAAAATAATCCAACTTATAACACCCTAACCCAATTCATTTGGTATATACTGAATTTCTACATTGTGTCAATCATGTATCCATATAAGTATTAGGTTAGTGACTATCGGTGGAGGTCTTAATGGTGATGTGGGAATACTATATCCACTGTATAAAGATACAATCAACTGAATCATGATAAGAGACAAATTATGACCCAAGAGTTTACAATTTAACTAAATAATAACAAATGTTATATGATATGCTAGATCGAGTATCATAGATTCATATTATGTAATTAACCACAGAAATACAATGTGGATTTTCAAAGTAATTTAATATGATAATAAAAGAAAAATAAATAAATAAAAATTTGTAGAGTCCATCACATCACCACCTCAGTCACCAAACTCCATCTACATAGCCACCTATCATGGGCCCCATTCCCTTCCTTGAATCTGTGATCCTGATTTTTATATAGGAAATGAGATTCTCATGTGTGGTTAGAGTACAAATCCACTAGAACAGCACCAATGCATCCTTAACATGTGTTAACGAACATAATAGGTGCATCCTATGGTAATATGTAAATCAAAAAGACTATTATAATCAAATATATTTCAAATGATCATGAACTAACCCAGATTCCACAAGCACTGATCTCACCTACATTGAATTAATTCAGGAATCAAATTATAAAGAGAATTTGTGACCATGGTTCCACCACGAACTCAATATATATATACACACAATTGAATATTCACATGGAAAACAATCATTGGGTTGGACCACAAGACCATTGTTACTCATCTCTATCACAGGTTAGGTCACAAGGACACTATTTCCCATATCTACCTTTGGTAGGTCCACAATGTCATCGTTCCCCATCATTGACTAGGGTAAGGCCTCAAGGTTGTAATTCAACTACCCTATTATTATGTACAACATCTCCATTATTTCATCATTCAAATTCTCCCCCTCTTAGATACAAAAAATTTGATGTTCCACCTTCTAATTAGTACTATAATAAAAATACTCCACATGTAATATATTCACACAGAACATGGTATAAGACAAATATGTATAAACCTAAGATATCTACAATACATTCCGATATAGATACAGACACATGTGGTCATTATGAAACCCGAGTCTCACATACTAAACATGAATTCACATGTGATAAATATAGATGAATAAATTCAATATATAGTAATGATATTAGTACAACAAAGATGTTGATTCATCACTTCAGTAGCCACTAATATTAATCACTTAAACCAATACCACACACCATTCCAATCAGGATTAAATTTTGTGGATCCTTATAAACAATCCCAATTCCTCAAAACAGTGCTCTAAGAAAATATTATAAAAGGATATGGGGATAAAGTCTTATAATCAACTCAACTTTCCCAATGATAATCTAAACGAATGGAATATCTTGATCCGGTAAATGGAATGTTCATTAACTCTCTAGATTTGAAATTGATAAATGAATAGACAAATAATTTATAATTAAAACATGATGGGGTCCATATATATAGAAAATTCCCATTCTATATATTATCAATTTTACAAGATGAAAAAGCCTCAAGATTGAATGGTTGAATCATACCTCATTGATGGAAAAAGATTCATGTGAACTTCATCTACTGGATAGAGGATAAGTAGAGGATAAATTATGAAATATTGATCATAATGGATTTTTTCCTTGAATGAGAATCAATACAAAATAGAAAGATATCGCCGAGGGTATTTTTGAAAAAAATAAAGGGTTTTCCATTAATGGACTAATTAGCTGGGAACTGGTGGTTAGATAGTTTTCCATAAATAAATTAAACATCTCTATCTAGCCAATCGTCTTCCCTATCGGTTCAAAAAGTTATTAAACAGGTACACAAAAAATTATACTTACATTTCAACCACCACTAGCAAGATAGAGAGTCTCTACCATCTTGTTGGAGGTATACAAGTAGCTCCAAATCTTTTTTATAATTCACTGGGCTATTTTTATTCTTATTAAGCAACATCCTCAAGCCGTAAACATACCTAAAAATCCATTTAAACATAGATAAAAACAACCAAGATATTATAAATCATAAATATCACATACCCTTAATTTATTTTGTCCCAAATATTTCCATCAACTCAGTTTTTATCCGTGGTAATTTATTTTCGTGGTACTACTAAAACAACAAAGGGGATTGGTTGCAAACATCATATTGTAACACTCATTAATCCCCTAAGATCTATCCATAATATAATATTTCTTAAAAAAGTGGTACCCTATTTATCCATAACATCTTCCCTCACAATTCTACAACTGACACATGGTGCTCTAAAAAAATATTATCTGATTCCACATCAATTTCCATGCATTACATCACATGGGAGGGATCAGTTATATACCTTTTAATATGATAAACATGGATGTGTTATATGGATACCTCAATATTATTGAAGATGACCCAATAAATTAATTTTTTTAATAAGACTAATGATCAAAAATGATCCCAGAGATAATTATTTCATCTGCAGTTACCTATGTAAATGATGGTGCTCTGATAGAGGTAACACTAGTAGGAAAACCAATCTCTCATATTAAACTACAATGTTCATCTCCTTGTATTGAATTTAAATTTCAATATACTATAAGTTTTTAAAAATCAATTCTTTATCAACAACACCTTCTTTGATATCTCATGTAACTTAATTAGCTACAGGGAAACTATGTTAGGTGCATCAACAAAACACAACATGGAGTGACATAACCAACCATAAAGATCCTCAAATATTTCAATAGGAATTGAATCCAATGAACAATTACTATACATTAACTCATCCCATGATTTTTTATCATACATTGATCCAAGAAATTCTATAATTCATTCTCTAAGTGTATACTATAAGATGTAGATTGTCCTCTCTAACTATCCATCAGTCTACAGATGACTCATCCCAACCAATATTAATATAGACCCCATATCCATATTCATGTATTTCAAAAATAATTACATAAATCACATCTATCTTCCTTATATTATACTATTATTATCTCTATACATTTATACACTCTCCCAAAAAGATATGATTTAAAATCATCTATAGAGTGAGTATATTTTATTAGTAATAATTATTCCACATTTATTAACTTGTCAACTGTCACCCATATAATATCCCAACTTCTTGAGGTATAGGGAAACAATATTTCAATTTGTGTCATCACCTAATCCCACATTCACAGATGAAATTGATGATTTTGATGTAGTCCTCATGGACTTTGATGCTCTTGCAAAAACCTAAGACAGGTTAGACAAAGATAGATGAAGTCAATGATGTATCAATTCATTATTTGAAACTGATTCATTGATTGATATCCTGATACATATTTCTCAAACATGGAAACAATACCAACTGAGTGGTATATGACTTCTATATTAGCACTTACCTCAAGGAATAAGGAACTAATACACACCCTTGAACATATTTCAGATCACCACAATCCATTAATCATCTGGGAAATAGGTCACTTCCCACCAAGAGTTCCCATATCACTAAGTATTCGACATCTAGAACCCAAGTAGAATTTACCCAGGTCACCAATTTAGACAAGATAAAAAAAGGCAAACAAGTTATTACCACATCTTTCTCATATGTATCCACAATCCACTCATCCAACAAGATCATATACTAATATTCCTTGTATAATTTTCTATCTCCAAGATCATTCATTTTTATGTCAAGATTATATATGACCACATTACCTATTCTATGATAAAAATCTATCTTAATGTAATAATTATTAAGAAACTCCACCAAACACCATGGTCAGAGATTCATGTTCCTCTGAGAGATGATGTGACACGGGCTCTTATAGTGAATGTATATGAGAAAATTATTTTTGAAGAGATAATTTCATGTATAAAAAAGTTCATAGTACACATATAACTACTCAAATCCATACATAAGGTAGTTCCAAATATGGTGTCATATTTGGTGAGAAACATAATATAATACTTTATACACCAACATTAGCATATATCTTAAACCAACACATATGGTGTCACTGAAAAATAAATATCAAATGTATGTCTCTTAAAATAAATTAATTTGGGTTGATGTTAATAACTTATTCACCTTATATAAGGATTATACACATTGATCATTGATCTCAAACATCACCCCCATATTGGTAAGCCTAAACATATGCACTACAAGATAAGAAAAGTCTATATTTAACTTCTAGTATTATACTACCACCCTAATAAATCACTTGTTATTAAACATATTTTTTGGGTTCTATAATGCCATAAAAACCTATAATTTCTATTATTACAAATGAATCCCATCCTATTATATTACAAAACCATGAAAGAAGTCCTATTAGATACATAAATGACAATTCAAGATCATTAATTGGGGACAATATTCCCAAATGGTACTCATAGTAGTCTTTAAATGTATAGTGTTCATCTCCATGGTTTGTGAGAATACGAGTATATCATCGATGAGAACCATAATCAAAGAGTAAAGATATGGATATAACATCTTATTTATGAGATCAATTAGTATATTTTGTTTGTTATAATTATAAGAGATAGTACTCATATTGTTTTATCATTCCATAAATTTTTTTCGAGAAATATCATTCTTTCATAATTGATTATAGAAGTAATATGATAATAGATCAATATTGGAGAACCATTAGGCACCCCAAAATGGATCAAATATGTCATAAATACTAAAAAATGAGTATATATTCATTATGATAATAGGATTAATCTTCTTTTATTCCACACATAACTTATGATTTTAAAAAACATTCTTCATGAACCACACTTGATTTCCATTGAGACATGTGATTTAAGGGATAAAACTCTATAACATTAAATGAAAGAGTTTCATATCATGTTCTTTATACTAGGTTTGTTCTATATTATATACTGAAATTGATAAAAAAATCACCAGGAATGAGTTTAATATATAAATCCCTTCCCCAACCTAATGTAAGATGAATTAACTCATCATGGAAGATATATTGGCATAGGTTCATAATTAGAGTTAACATGGAGATATTTATAACTAAATCTACAACATGAACAATCCCTACTCTCATCACTATGACACCCCAACCTTAATCAGTTCTGAACAGTTATCCAGGATCCAAACTCTCAATTTCTTTATAGGAAAAACATTTCTCCATTATTCATCAAAATGGACACTTGTATACTAGATTACTAGATTTTATCTCTTTAACTATTATGCCAATCCATGACAATTATCACATCAAGAATAGAAATATCAGGAATCACAAAACATCATATATCTATATATCCAAATTCTACTATGATACATTATTTAGTAAAATAGATATAATATACTTTCATCCCCAAGGGTGTGAAAATATATAACTACTCAGAAGAAGACATGACTAGAATATAAAACCTAATAATAACCTGAGAAGATATAAACGAATGAGAAGATAAAACAGATTTGATCAATACAAAACCTCAAACAGTTAGTAGCCCCCCTCTATCATTAATTTAAAGTAATTATAATGTTTAACTGATACATTCCTAAGCTTCATTACTTTGTATTTTGTGTTCTTGACTTGTACATGTTAATGAATATTTTAGAGTCTCATTCTACGGATAAGGACCTTGCCTAAATAACTAGTTTAAAATCTGTGTCTTCCATTCATGTAACGATCATAGATTTCACTATATAATTAATAAAATAAATAATATATTATATAGCATGTTTTTCATTCAATACCATGATATAATGAAATATCATGACATAATTTGAATTTTAAATATGGCTATTAAAATTTATCCGTTAAATTAGTTTGTGTACATTGAAGTGTTCACTTTGAAAAATCAATAAATGAATCCTAGAGATACTGAATCTAAATGGGAAATTATTATATATCGATATTATTTTCGAAATAATGGAATGGAGGAGTAGTATTTATGGTTTTCCCTAGACTATACCCAAAAAAACATGAACATTTATGGTATGAGTGAAATCATATTTTCATGAAATTAATAATTAATGAAATTTCAATGAGAAAAATGTTTTCAGAATCACCACTGTCAACTACAACCTGATGTTATCTAATGATTAGGTCTTATGAAAATATCATAAGGGGATATAAAATTAAAAATTAGTTTTATATCAATGGTCGATAAATTTTTTAAAATATATATATTAAAAAATTTATACATTTGAAAAGAGTTTTTTCCCAATTCACATTATGGTTAGAAATGTCTTATCTAAATGCTTAATTATTATGAAATATGAAGTTTTATTTTAATAAAATCATTATCAATGATGATAAAATATATTTTTATTAAAAATTTGTTAATACTAATTTTATTATTAAATTATGTTAAATATTAATGAGAATACTGAAAATTCTAAAACATAAATTTTCCAATAATGAAAAATTTTCATTATATTTTATGATTGTATTTATTAATTTGATTTATATATTTTATAACTTTAATATTTAAATTTGAATTCTTTTTTTAAATTTACAATAAAAATATTTTCCTAACATTAATTTTTTTTGTTTTTCTAGGATAAATTGTTTTTTGTTGAATATTGAAAAATACGGATTTCGCTAAAAATGTCAATTTTTTGAA
The DNA here is from genome assembly GCA_963277665.1 of Viscum album. Taxonomy (NCBI): domain Eukaryota; kingdom Viridiplantae; phylum Streptophyta; class Magnoliopsida; order Santalales; family Viscaceae; genus Viscum; species Viscum album. The sequence goes on along the minus strand of OY728132.1, from coordinate 1,898,252,366 downwards.
ATTAATATAATAGAATAATGGATTAAATGTTTTTGAGAAATTTTTACATTAATATTAAATAGTTATAAATAAAATTAGTCATTTGAAATTATTATATCATTTTTTGTAAAACCCTTTTTATATCCCTTTGAAAACATGAGTAATATTTTATATTGAAAACAAATTTTATTCACTTATATTAATAATTAATTTTCATTAAATTTATAAATTAAATATATAAAAATGTATTTTATTTTTTAAGTCAAAATGATCTAATGAAGTAATATGTTTAATTTCAATTTTTTGTATAAATGTTGGATTAATATGATTAATGTGAGTACTCATGATCATGTAAATTTTTTTTTAAAAATAATATTTTTATAAATATTGTGTAATTTTAATCTAATAAAATGAATTAAGATATTATAAAACATTCATATTTAATCAATAAAATTAAAAATACTATAATTAATTTTAATTGCCATTATAATGGAAAAACTATTATTTTAAAAGAATTAATTTATTAATATCGTTTAATTTTAATCTAGTCAATTGAATTAATATTTTATAAATTTTTAATATCATATGATTTTTAAACACATATATAATATATATTAACAAGAATAAAATTGGTAAAAATGGTGTATAATACTAATAACACATATTTATTTCAACACTTTTATTCCAAGAAAATTGTTATGACTATATTTAATATTTTTTAATTTTCAAATTAAAAATATATAATATAGGAATTGATGTTGATTTAATAAAAGATAAATATGTTTTTCTCATATATAAATTTTTTTAGGATGGGTTGTTTTATATTTTTATGAAAACACATGTTATATATTTAAAAACTAGTTACCAAGGTAGAAATGATATTAGTAAAAACATGAGAAAAATGGTTCACATCTTATTAAAAACATATCTAGAAATAATTTAATGAGGATTGGTCAACCCAATATGACCCCAAATTCATAATTTCCAACTTTTGGATTATTTAACCCTTGATTACTATGATTATATCACTGAAAATTAATTTGTGTTATCCAAATTTCCATTTTTATTCACTAATAAAAGGGAACACTTCCACCACTTAATGAAATAGAAAACCGTTAAATTTGATTATAAAAACGTATATATTTATCATCTTTTAATAATATATGATTTAAATTATCATATTTTTCACCAATATTTACCCTTTTATTTTAATGGATAATATCAAGGGGATGATCAATGTCCCAAAGCGAGTACTGCATTATACTTATCATTTTATTCTTATTCATTCTATGCCAAAACTATACACAAAATAGTAATTTGATAACGTCATTATTATTATTATAATAAAGTGTGCTTATATTAATGTAATTTCTTTTATTAATTCATTTCAAATTCACAGTGAAAAAAATCATGTTATCCATGTGATGTATGGACTGTCACCTCTATAATGTAATGTTGTTTAATTTTTTATAAAAAATTAATTCTTTAACCACACATATAAAATATGAAGAAAAATAAAAAATAAAAAATAATAATTTATAAACATATAATATAATTTTATTATACACTTCCATAACCATACCCACCCATTAAGATATAATGTGTTCATATTTGGGGTTAGATTAATTGCATACATGGACAAGGATATAAAAATATATTATGGATGACTACAATAACATAATAAATAATGTCATTGTTAATTAATAATCCTAATATGATTGATTTTTTTTGAATTAGTAAAACATTATATTGAAATATTATTAAAATATCATCTTTGATCTTTAAAATTACAAAATATTGCCGACAATAATTCAATTTCAATGAAAAAAACAATATAATGATTATATGATATTTAAAAATAAATGTTCATAATAAAATTAAAAATAAAAGAGTAATATTTCTATGAATGAATTTATGAAATGTAATTTTATTATTTAAGGTGTTAGGTGCACGTAAAGAATGAAACTTGAATAAGGAAATTGTATCATTGTAATTTTTTTCACAAGGAAATATTTCCTTTTATTGAACTTAAATAATTTTTAATGGTGTATACTACCAATTAGATATATAATAGCACCAAATTTCATAATTAATGATAGTTAAACATCAAAATCCTTCCCTTTATCTTTTAAGGGTTTTTGATTTAATGTTTTGTTGAGCATTAATAGTTTTATCTCAAATTTACCAAATTTATGCATGCTTTGTATTATGAACCTATTTTATTTTATGTGATGTATATGATGCATAATGAAGATAATAAATCATAAAATAACATTTATAATTTCAATTTCAATTACAATTTTTATATCCCTCATTTAAGAGGTTCGGATTTCAATTCTCCTCAAATTGTAAGAGTTTTCATCTCAACCACCATTCCTTGAAGAACACTTAGATATTATGAACCAACCATCCTTTGAATAGTGAATGTAATATCAATTTATTAATAATATGGTATTTTTTTAAAAAAATTTATAAAATTCACTTCTATTAATCCTATTTCTTTTTGTGTCATGTTCTTAATATATTTCCTAAAAGGATAATTATTTCTCGTAACTCCATAATCTATCTTGAGTTATATTATTTATCATTCATCATCATCGTATATTTCATATGATATAACCTATTTTAATCATTAAATATAGCTTTTACTTAAAATATTACTTATTAAGGAGTTCCCTTCCTTTTATAAAATTATACAATGTTTTGAATAATTCACATCCTATTAAATTATGTTTTCCACTTATTATGTATAAATTTCATTCCCACAAATTTTCTCCAATATATTGGGAAACCTAATTAATTTTGTCTCATTTTAACATCATATTTTTGTAAAAAAAAATTAAAAATCTTCTTGGGATAACTACTTTATGAAGTGCGAATTTAATAAGGTTATTTAAATTTTAAAACGGTTTTTAACATCCTTTCCAAGTTAAATGTTTTATCATTAAAAACAAAATTCTATCCACATTAACATATTTCTTTTCATATCTCTGTAAATGAAGAATATTTTTAAAATAAAAAAATTTCAATGTTATTTCACATTGTCATTTTTAAATATTATATTTAAATATAAACATAACTTCATTATATTAAAATAAATATAAAATAATTTTATAAAATCACTCTTGTGGTTTCACCACTACTTACCACTTCATATGAAAAGGTTTTATTTATTAAGAAATTATACTTTATGAATTACATTATAAATTATCTTATGAAATCCTCTATTTAGGCGGATGATTTTTGGGTATCATTTCTTAATAGGCACGATGTAAATTTATGTGATACTATCTTTATTTTTTGTAAAGCATGTTTGTATTTTCTAGGGGATATTTTTAATATGATAAATAAATCCCATTTTACATTCCATGGGAATTAATTTAATAATTAATGATTAGCATATTATAACACTCATATGTTTGATTGATGGTGAGTAGGGTATAATATCAACCTCTAATTCATTAGATTATGTTTTATTTATCATGATATAAAAAGTGTTCAACAAATTATTTATTACAATCCAGAGGGTATGCATAATGATTTAACCCAAAAATATGGCACACATATTGATTTATCTATAACTAAATGATACATGGGGGGATTAAATCCCAGAAAAAGGGGTACACTAGGTGTTGTATCCCCATACCAACGGTAAATTATAGGATAATCCCAACCCAACAATGTATAAATGTGGTTAATACATTCTAATATTTGATGAATTAATTGGTGAGAAACCTTCACATATAGTTCTTATAATATGGATTATTCCACACTCTTATTAACATATTAATGTTATGTGATCCTGGAAAATTTTTAACGAAAATATATTCTCATATTATTTTTAATCATTCATTTTTTTACAATCAATAATCTATGAATCATTATTTATGTTTTATGCTTTGTTGGGTATGATTTTATTTTTTACCTTGATTATACCCAAATGTTCATTTTGTACTCAATTAGAAGTATTTATTTTTTATCACTTATGATTACCCTTACAATGAATTTGATCTCATATTTTTCGTATGACTTAGTACCATGTTTATGGGATGACTATATAATATTAAATGTCTTGGAGGGATTGTATAAAAGAAAAGTTATTGTGATTTGTAAACATTTTTTATAAAAAAAGGGGTCTATGTTGCTTGTCTCTGAGACATTAAACCCATCTGTCCTCATATTATGAGAGAATTAATGTGGTGTATTACCTAAAACATAAAATAAATGTAATATTTATGGATATATATCATGGGTCACCATACAAATCCACTATGATATACTATTTTTCATTCCCTTGAAGAGACGTACGGATGATTCCCCTTCTTTCCACACTAACAAAACATAGAAAACCTATTAAATTTAATTAACATAGGAGTTTAAATGGTCAATAGTTGAACAAAATGGATTTTTAAAAGAAATATAGTAGGATATTGATAACGTTATGGAAGATCCCTTTTAGCACTACCCAAGGATCAATTATAATTCCTAGTATATGCTTGTCAGTTATACTAATATATATATACAATAGAAAAAAATGATTCCAATGTGAAAAAAACATAAATGTCGATATATTATATCATAGAATCATATATTAAAAAATTTAATTAAATTAACTACCATAATTACTATGACATCCTGTTACATTGATCTCTATATTTTCATTTTTTATATGTTCCCTTTTTGTTAAATGTCTATTGATGTTGTTTTTTGGATATTTTGTAGACTTTTGAGTAGGTACACACCATGTAATGGTGTTACACCCTATGTAGGTACACACAATGTAGGTATATATCATGTACCATAGGTACACAACATGTAGGGTAAATTATTAGTTTTTAACAATGGTGGATGATTCTTCGTTGAAATATATAATTTATGGACTACATGTCATGACCAGAACCAAGACCAAATTTATGTCACATGTGTGAATTTATTTTCTTCATTCCTTCCATTTCATTTGCTTGTTCTCCACCATAGAACCCTACATAGGTGTTTTTCAATGCCACCCTCCTTCCTGATTGATCTGATCCGCTTTGGATCATCTTTTCACTTGTAATGTGATTCCTAGGTAAGTGCTCTACCCCATTCTTCATGTTTATATTTTTATATACTTATGGGGTTTCAATGGATCATATTGGGATTGAAATATCCATTCCCATTGGTCTTGTATATTTTTTCAATTTTGGGTTTCAAGATCCCTTTCTCATTCTTTCTCATTAGCGGGTGTCGCTGTGAGTGTCATTATTCAAGAAAGAGGTATGTGGTTCTATACTAATTTAGACAATTTGATTTTCATTGAATTTATTATTTTATATAAATTAATAAGAAAAATTCAATTTCTTAATCATTATTCAATTGATTTGATAAAACCTAAATCTATTGAATTAGGAGACATATAATAGTTTTTATATGGAAACATCGAAGACCCCCTATTCCAATGAATTAGGGTGGGACTGTACAAATTGGATAATTTGAATTTTTGAATTTAAATTGTGGATTTGATGGAATATTTGTCATTAAATTGATGAATTTAATCATGAAACGGAATTTTTTCAAGGATTGAATTGGTTTTGAAAGAATTTCAACTCATGAAAAATCACAAAAATGATTTAATAGAAACTTGTGGTTTTAAACTATGAAAGAGGAATGATTTTTTGAATTAAACTTGTTTTGGTTTTAAATGGAATTAAATTAGAATTTTTTAAATGGAAGAATGAGATTCAATTTATTTTAAAAAGTCTTAAAATAAACAGAACATCAGGTAAGAGAACATGCAATCCATAGGTAGTTGTTGAGTTATTTGGATACACTCTATCTTAGGAAAACATTATAAAACAAACCTATGGTGGGTCTCATACTCAATGGTACATTTTAAATGGAATAATGAGATTCATTTTATTTTATATAAATTATTTAGATAATCCATTATTTTAAATTAGTCTATCTATTATGATGTAAATCTAGTTCATTAAAAGTTCATTCCATCATTTTAAAAGTATGCAATGATTTGATTTAATATTTATTATAAATAAAACAACTATTTATTATAATTTTTTTACATTGGGTATTAAATTGTTAGAATCTATTATCTAATATTTTGTGGTATCATTCTGGGCTTAGGAACACCCTTACATTTTAGCTTCAGGTGTATATAGACATTCTTCTTCTCTGTTCAAGCTATGGGAAGGGTCTCTTGGTGGTGGAACTAGATGCCTAACCATGGTCTTGGTGAGTTGCTTCCTTACCGACCTTGGCAGTTGTTTTCTTATTATAGTTCATTGGGAAGTATTACTTTGGGCTTATATTCCTTTTTTTCTTCTAGTACATTACTCTCAGTAGTGTTTTTCTATGATATATATACAGTTTTGTTATCATTTTCTTCTTCATTTCTCTGGAAAATTCATTCCCCTAATCATGTTGTAGGATTCCTGGTGTAAGTCTCCAACCCATGGGGATCGAGAATGCCCTTAGATCCATGTTAGGGTCATCTTGGTTATTGGGTTACTAGGTTACCAACCTAGTTTCTAAAAAAATTTATCAATTGAATGTTGTTAATCATCTTTCCTTGATGATTGAATGAATTTGAGTACCTTGTTACAAAATAAGTTATAGTTGAGATTGAGTGTTTGTCCATCTATAATCACTATGAACCTTATGTCACCATGGGTGATTAGAAAAATATGTCTTTTAAATTTTGTCTAGAATTTCTTCTATTTATATTTGGATAGATTGAAATCTAAATCTTGTTGTTCCTTTTATAGGGAATAATTAATCGTATTAGTCAATTTTTTCACTAATCAAATATCTTTTATTTATTTTCTCATGTTGTGGAGCATCATTTCTTCGAGTAGGAATGTGAATTAGATTCATGAAAAGGATGCTACTGAATTTCAATATTCAAATCATGTCATTGATCTAAATCTGGTTGAGGGGATTATACACAGTTTCCATGCATTGGGACATGGACCACCTCCAGTTCTTGATCAAGCTCCAACTAAGGATCCTTGAAAGGAAGTTCTCCAGAATCATTCTCAAGTGTTATTTCACCAGATGCAACAATTCAATAAGGGTTCCATTGACCTTAAATATGATAAGGAATGGTTGGGAATAATAGTTATCCTATTTGAGTTCTTGGAGATTCCCAAATTGATTAGGGTGAATTGTTTCACCTTTTTACTAGAGGGACTGTGTAAGAGATAGTGGGACACGATGGTGACAACATGGAAACATAAGAGATTAGTGTGTAAATACTTCAATGTTATTTTCACCAAACAGTTCTATCCATAGTCAAGGGTTTTTTCTAAGGATGTGTAATTATTCAAGCATGAGAAGGCTGAAAAGTCCATTAAAGAGTATTTAAATACCTTTACTGGTCAAGTGCTATTTTATCCTAAGATTGTATCTAATGAGAGGATGAAGGAACGATGGTTCGAGTTGGGACATTGATCAGATATCTATTCTCCAATCTTACAATTGGATCACCCCACTTATACTAATGTGCTAGATAGGTCAATGATGGTTGAGATGAACCAAAATGGGAAGTTATAGTTGGTGGGAGTTTTGTTTTCTCCCAGTTACATTATTGGTTCCATCAATGGAAAACATATGCGTGATGACTCTGGTAGAATATCATAATGGTAGAGTCATTACAGACCTCTTAAATGTCTAAAAGGAAGTTCTTTAGTCTCATATCAGTGTGGAAATCCAAGACTTTATAAGTGGGTTTCCAATGATTTATCTAAGGACTACAATTCCCATTGTTGTTCAGGACACTTATTGAGGTTGTTCCATCACTTATCAACTCTACATAGTGGTACATGGTCATCTTATCTTCATAAAACTACATGGAAATCAAATGATTCTTGTTTGAAAGTGTTCCTTCCATAGGTATATGAAATGTTGTTTCTTAACGCAGTGGATGAGTATTTAGAGGTAGCCGACATGGGTCCCACAACTGTGATAGGTAACATTACCATTGCTTTGTAATTAGTGACTACTATATTTTATACAAGTGTTTCTCACTCTATTATTTCAACCCGTATTGTAAATTTTCTTAATCATCCAATTGAGAAACTTCCTTGATTAATGAATATTACTATACCTCTTGGTATAAAGATTTACAAGGGTCTTAGTAGTCATTCACGTGTTTTCCGTCAATTAGATGCTAATCTATCAAGGTTTTTTCTGGTTCTTGATATGCAATATGTTGATGTCATATTTGGGATGGACTGGGTCATTGCTAAAAAATCCCAAATTTATTGTTATCATTGATAGGTCTACATTACCACACCCAGTTTTGTGCCACTTGTGCTTTGAGGAGAATGGGACCCAAGGTTTAGTAGATCCAGACCTTCTTATCCAAAGTTGGAGAATGTGATATTTTTTTTCTATTTATATAAAGTAAGAGGCAGTTGGTGGTGATCTTACTCTAATCATCGTCATGTTTTCCGATGTTTTTCATATGGATTTCTCAAGTATAACACTAGTTAAATAGGTTGAGTTTTCATTGAAATCATTCCTTCAACACAACCAGTCTGTATTACCTCTTTCTGAATGGATCAAGATGAACTTAAAGAGATTTTGTCCTCGTAAGATGATCATCTTGAGAAAGAATTTATCTAACTAGTAGTGTCAACCTGGGCCGTACCAGTTCTTTTTTATAAGAGTTGTGATATATCAATTTTACTATGTGTTAAGTATCACGATATCAATCCTGTTACAACAATGAACAAATATCAATTTCACCGGATAGATGATCTATTTTATCAGCTAATAGTGGAGAAGCGTTTTTTGAATATCGACCATCTATTGAGTTACCATCAGTTTAGGATAAAAGAATCTAACATTAAAAAACATCCTTTTTGAATAAGTATGAAGACTATGATTACTTTTTTCCCTTTGGTCTAACCAATGATCCTATAGTTTTTATGCCCTTAATTAACATGATTTTCCACGAGTATCTAGATACCTTTGTTGTTTTCTTTCTAGTGGAAATTAGTTTTTACTCCATGTATAGGTAAAACCATGTGAAACATTTGATAACAGTTTTGACTCTTCTGACAAATCGCCACCATAATTCCATGATTTTGATGTGTGATTTATGGATTCCGAAAGTAATATTCTTGGGATAAATGGTGTCTAAATATATTGTATCATTTTATTCTAAGATGGTTAATGTTGTTATGACTTTGGGTAAACCAAAATTAAATTCAAGATCCAAAGATTCTTGCTTATCTAGGTATTATCACTAGTTCATGAAATACATCACTGAGATGGTTTCTCAAATGAATTAACTAAATTTTATGTGGTGAATTTTTTTTGGGATAAACAATTTTAGAGTAATTTCTTTGATATAATAGTTTTATTGACTACTACACTGGTGTTGACTCTTCAAGAATCTCGACAACGGTGTGTGATCTTTTATGATTCAATGGGTTCAGGCCTAGGATGTGTTCTTATACTGGGTGGTAATCTAGTATCTTAGGGATCTCATCAACTTATGACACATGAGATATACTATCTTAATGATGACCTTGAACCTGTATCAATGATGTACATGCATAAAATTTATCGGCACTACCTTTTTTGTGAATTTTTTATGGTGTATTCAAACCATAAAAGCCTGAGTTATTTCTTCTATAAAAATGATATGAATTTTTAGAAGAGGAATTAGGTGGAATACCTATAGTCCATCAACATATACATTTACTATACCTCAAGAACATGGAATGTCATCACTGATGAATTGTTTATGAAAATTCAGACAATGGTAGTGATTGAATCCATAGAAGAGTGTAATTTGATGGATCCCTTTTAGCTGTTTCATATTGGTGTTTTAGAGGAAGGTTCTGTGGTTTCCTTGCCTTGTTTTCATTTTAAATCTACACTTATCAAGATGAATCTTTTGGATAAATATATTGATGATGAGTTCTATTGCATTGGACTCTCAATTTGTTGTGGGTAGTTAGTTTCCAAGTGGTCACTCCCCAAATAGGGTGTTCTATGCTATCACAATCACTTCGTTGTGTCGTCAGCAGCAAGGAACGTAGTGATGGGAAATTATCATAACTCCAATGGTATGTGCACATAGAAATAACTAAAATTTTCTATAACATGAGGTAGTAGTTATGGTGGCCAGGTATGTGGTAGGATATTGAGTAATTTTTCTCTCTTTGCTATATGTTCTAGAATGTGAAAGCTGAGAATCTGAATCCTTCGGGTTTATATCAGCCAATTACAGTTCCTGCTTGGATGTTGGATGAGATCTCTATGGAATATGTGGTTGTTTTTCTATGTAACCTGATAAAGAAAAATTAAATATGGGTTGTGATCAACAGTATGACCATGTCGTCTCACTTTATACACGTTCAATATATGGCCAAAGTTGAAGAGTTGGGAAATCATTACATGAATGATATTATTTTCTTGTAAATAGTTCCATCAATTATAGTATCTGAGAGATATCCTTGGTTTTCTTCTTTCTTTTAGAGAGTAATTTTTGAGGAAATAAGATTTGATATCCATTTGAACACGTCCTTCCATCCTAGACAGTTGTACACAACTAAGGGGTGTGTGGGGATCAATTAGTGATGTTTGAGTCTTATTTCAAAAATAGTTACCAGTAATCAATTATAATACAACCATTTGAGTCCTTGTATGGCTGACCATGTATGTCATTGTTCTGTTTGTAGAATTTGGGTGAATGTTTTTCAGTTGGACGAAGTGTGGTGCAAGAAAAGGCCATTAATATTTAACTGATTTATCAAAGCAAGGTGAAATCAGGAACCAATAAAAGTCTTGTTATAATTGAAGCTATATGAGATTGTTTTTTTTCTGTTGGTGATCAGCTGTTATGAAAGGATTCACCTCTCCTAGATCATCGATGACTTTGTAGGAAATAGAATATTTCTCCTCACTTTGTGGGAACTTTTCATGGTGGTGGGAAGGTGGGGAAAGTTGCTTACTATTTATAACATCCATCACTACTGATATTGATACATAACATGTTCCCTATATCACAATAGAGAAAGTCTCTATTGGTTCCATGTGTAATTTTAAGCTGGTGTGATCTTGAGATCTTTCCTGATATATATTGGACTAAGTGAACAGTTTGTATAGTTGTTTCAAAGTCAAAGTCACTTCATGGAAGGAAAATATCACTGGTTTGTGTACTATGGTATCATGGATCTAATAGTCACGAGACATGGTAATGTGTGGATCTTGTGATAAAACAATGGGGTCATGATTTTGGCATAAAATCTTCCTTATACAATTTTTTGGGGTAAAACAGTTTTATGGCGGGGAGGTTGTAACTTCCGATTAAATTGATCAGGTTGCATTAACGTTTTTATGAGATCTCTTTTGGTTTAATGTCCATATAAATGGTTTTCTGGATTTTTTGTAGGCTATTTAGAATATACACACCATGTGTCAGAGGTACACTATATTTAGGTACACAATTTGTACTGAAGGCCCACACTGTGTAGGTACGCGCTATGTGCTGGAGGTACACACTGTGTAGGTACATGTCCTGTAGGGGTTAAATTGGAGTTTCTGAACAGAGGTGATGTGTTTTTTCAACATAAGATATCCAATGTGGACTACAGGTCAGGACTAGTGGGTACACATAGTGACCCGGCCTGTTCCCATCTTTGTGTCATGCATGCAGTTATTATTCATCATTCTATTCTATTTACCCTGGAATCCTTCATTGGAATTTTTAGAGCCTCCCCTTCTTCCGGATTGATCTGATTAGATATGAATTAACATTTCTCTGGCGGTGTGATTCTTGGGTAAGTGGTCTCCCTCAATAATATTTTTTACCTTTTCTTTCCTCTTTTATTTTCAATTAATCCAAATGGGATTGAAAGATCCACTCCCTTTGATGTCGGAAAACATTTCTATGTTGGGTTTCAAGATCTCATTTACCTTTATTCTTGTTGGTTGGTGTCGTTTCAAGTGTCTTTCATTAGGAAAAAGGTTGGTGGTTCCATCCTGATTTTCCCAATTTGATTACCATTGTATTTAATGATTTACATTAATTTCTTAGCTTAATAAAATTGATTAAACTAACTTTAAATTTCATTGATAAAATAAATTTCAAGAGAGCTGTGAAATTTGAAATTGTTTTGGCATGAATATTTGGAAAACTTCTAATTCCGTTAAATTGGTATGGGTTTGTGGTAATTGTCTATTTCACGTTATTAAATTTAAATTTTGTATTTAATTGAAATGTTTTTAATTAAATTTTAGAATTTATTATGAATGTGAATTTTGAAAAGGATCCAATTTTTTTAATGGACTTCTACTCATGAAAATGGATTAAAATGATTAAGTAGAAACATAGTTGTTTAATCTTCTGAAAGTGTGTATTTTTTTGAAAAAAAAATACTATTTCTATTTTAAATGGAAAGAAAATTTATTTATTGAATTGGAATAATGGGATTCATTGTTTTTATGCTATCCTAAAATAAATAGCCCATTATATAATAAACATAGAAGCCATAGGTAGTTATTTAGTTATTTTGATAAACTCTATTCTATGAAAACATTCTATAACAAACATGTTGTGGGACAGAACCTGATATGAGGGTGAAGATTCACCTCTAGCATGTATCAGGGGGACATGATTATACTCCTTTTTCTATCTCGTCGTAGAGTGTGTGGAATACTCTATCCAGTTAATACTGTTATACCATTTAGAAGATGGTCGTGTTGCTCAGTTATTTGTTTATATTTGAGATATAAATGTATGCCAATATAGATTGAATTGTTTAGAATGATTTTCTTAAAGATGATTTAATATGTGAAGCATGATTATTTTGAAAAATTGTTTGTTTTTTCCTTTGGTTATTCAATGGTAGGAATCTTTTATCACATATTTTCTTGTATCCTAATGGGATTAGTCTCACACACTAATTTCCCCTTCAGGTGTTTGTAGACATTCTTCTTCCAGGTTTGAGAAAATGGGAAGGTATGTATTGGATTTCATCCTTCTACTAAACCATGTTGGTGGTGGGTTGTGTCTTTAGGGACCTTAGGGGTTGTTTTTTTTGTGCTATGAATTATAGTAATTTTGGTTTTCTCTTCTTTATTTTTTTTTCTGGTACTTTTCTCATAGTGGAGTTTTCCTATGATATGCATAATGTCTGGTTATCTTTTTCGTCAGAATTATTTATGGAAATTCATTCCCTCTTTCATGTTGTATGATGCCAGCTGCTAGTCTCCAACCTATGGGGATCAGGAATGCCTTTTGGGCCTTATTCGAGCCAGCTCGATTATCTGGTTACCAGCGTACTTGGGCTGCTTCATGACAAATTCAAAATAGAAAGTATATGTAAAATGTGGTCCTATATACCTATTTAGGATTCTAGAATGAACATAAATCCCATAAATATAAGAACAGAAAAATCATAGGATTTTCTTGATATTGTAATGCTACCAATATAATAGTAGTCCTAATAATGTATACTCATTGTTCTGTTACACATACTATATATATTCACACATTGAACTTTTCAACTAGAGTTAAATTTATCACAACTCTTTTCTATCATTGTTCCCAAACATTTATAAGAATTAAAGAAAAAGAAATACCTCAATGATAATATTTTTTAATACCCAAAGAAAAATCACAATGCCTAGCCCATATTTTTACATTACCAAATGTGTGACTCCTTATATGAAAGTGGTTTTCAAATAGCATCATCGGTCCAAATGGTGATGTGGTGATACTATACCATTAGTAATAATATCTATACACCAGAATAATAAGAATAAAATAATAATATCACAAAAAGTATCTTAAAAATTAAATAATAAAAAATTAAATATGTGATACATTTCATGGATCCTATAGGTATCTAATGTATTAATATATCATCCCCCATTATGGAAGGTTAATCCAATGTAATAAGATAAAAAAAATAATAAAAGTCACATCTATTATATGAACTGTATTCTAGAATTCGCTCATTCAACACACATCACATTGTCATTTACATGCCCTATTCCCCTTTCTATTCTATAGATCCTTGATATTTATGTCTAAACATGCACTAATATGCCTATGTTGGGTGTTTTTATAAATCTAGTAGGACCCCAAAAATAAATCCTTAATATATGTTCACATTAATAAGTTGTTGATTAAATTATTATAAGTAAAAAATGAAATATTATAACAATCAATCTTGTTTCAGGTGATCATGTGATAACTATAAAACCTAAATCCCTTGTTGTACATTATTCAGCTCCATGATGGAAATAAATTCATAATAGAAGTCATGATCATTTTCCATCCACAAGGCCACCATATATCTTTGAGAATCTATATAGTAAAAAATCCTCAGTTCAGGCCATAATTTGGTTATTCCATATCTATGTCATAGGTATGAGCACAAGGCCATCATACCCCACCTCTACCTCAAGTTGGACTAGAAGATCATTATATTTATCCACTAAATTGGTTTAGGCCTCAAGGTAATCATGAAGCAACCCTATTTCTAGTTATATATATTTTTCATATCATTCAATATTTTCTCCCCTCAAATAAATATCCATTCTATGATGATCTTCCAATCATTGTATACTAGTAGAAGAACCACTATATTCTATCTATTCACACACAAAATGGAATAACACATATAAGTAAATAATTACATATCAAGTATAATTCCTCTCAACCATAAACACATAGTAAATGTATCACTATCAAGAATTGGTCCTTTAAGAAACACCTGATCACACATGTACGAAATATAAAGTAAATGACATTTTACAGGGGCCATATATGGTAAAGGACATCCTAATTCAAAAACCTTCATTCCAAATTTCAACAGCCACCACTATTTGTGACCCAAACCACACTGAATCAATAGTAAAATATATACCACAGTCAAATTATTTCTATATAATTTCCAATTCATAAAAAAATGATTATATGACAACATTATGTATAGATATGGAAATATATGATTAGAATCAATTCAAATTAAATAGGAAAATCATCATAAAAAATATCTATAACCAGTCCATATAAATTTCTACAAATCTATAGATCTGATCTTTATCTACCAATTAAAATGAATAAATCATTAGGAAATGATTGTATCCATAGACTTCTTTAATATCATATAGATCTATGACCCATTTATGAAGAAGAGAAAGTATAGGTCCGGGAAGAATGAATCATAACTTTTGTAATCCAACATATCAATGTACACATTGATCAGCAAAATGAAGGAAAGGAATGGAACATATTCACAAAAATAGATCCCCATAGGTTTTACTAGTCAAATATGGTTTTCCAATATATGAAGGATATATCAAATAAGTGATTTGAGGTAAAATGATGATGACTCCCTCAATGAGTCGGTCATTTAAGAATGGCCAATAAGCTACTGCCCCCACTATCTAGATAATGTTCCCAAAATTGGTAAAACACATCTTTCGAGAATAACAGTAATCTATTTGATTCCCATTGATGGACTAATGTGACCTAAAAAATTCTGTATCCACTACCACTACCACCAACTAGCTAGTGGGTCTATAAAAACTATTTGGTGGAATAACAACAACAACAAAGCTATCAATTCAATCCTCTAGCTCATTCACGTTTAACTTCAAATTTTCTATGTTCTCTTAAATTCCTCCAAAAATCATAAATGACAAATGAAAATATTCAAGATATTTTAGATCATAAACATAACATGCATTGAATTAAGGATATAAAAAACCCATTGATCAAATAATTTTTAACATATTTATATCTAAAAATGAATACAAAAAGTAAGTAAAGGAAATCATACATGTAATTTAGTAGAAAAACATTGTTTCACTGGTTACACACTATATCCTAAGGTGATAAGATCCCTAACTGATTATAACAAGATATAAAATTTCATCATATATTTCCTAATAATATATTAAAATCCATCTGAATAGAGATCATAATCATCATCGATGCATACTCCCAACCTTCCATGAACATTACATAGATATGAAGACAATTGTAATATTTGTACTAGATAGTGTAGTAATAATATTTAAATCTACCTTATCGTATAGTTTCACGTGAAAATAATACACAACGTTGAGAAATCATTTGAATCTAAATAGCATCATATAATGTAAATAATAATGAAACAACCCTCTGGTCACATCTAATTACGCCACAATAAATTCGCCAATTTTTATATCGCAATAATAAATATCATCTTTAGGGTCACAATCTATAGAAATATAAGGGGAACATCTTGGTCAAACACACATAGAGTATAAATACAACTAAAAATTTTCTTGTGATCATTCTTCAAAATTAGTTCATAATTTTTATCCATTTCCTATTATTTAAATTCATTTTTAATGTAGCCTTTAAAACAAACTATATAAATCTATTATATAAAATATTTAATGAATTAATTTTCTCTTATATGTAATTAATCTATAATTAAATGAACCACCATATTAATTAAAAGTAATCCACAATTTATCAATTTATAGACCAAAAATTGGTGGAATTCCATTGGTTATTTAAGAATATATGAAAAATACCAATAAAAATATTCATGAAAACATGTAAAAAACATCACTATATGATTTGAAAAAAATTAAAAATTTATTATGAACTCGTAAATAATTAAATAAATTGTATTTCATATGGGTAATTATATGAGAACATTAAGAATTCCACCAGTACTGTCACATAGAGATATAATCTGACAAAAAAATATAAATTAATCAAACAAACAATGAAATTCCAATAAAAGGAAACACACAATAGCACATACCTCATTCCATTTGGAAACCCTTCATGGAAGGAAACCAAAATTCTATTTTAATAATAGAGGCTCATGTATAAAATAAGATAACTGTTACAAACCCCATGATACCAAAATGTTAAATTATAACCATCCAAACTTTAGTCACAACCAAAATACACCAGGGGTTTTATTAGCTGTACAGAAGATGAATAAAAAATTAAAAATAGTATGATGGAAGGAATACCTTGAATATAGGAGAGATTTAAAAAATTGAAATAATCATTAAAATATTGGTGGAGTTATTAAAAAAAGAGTTAGTGGATGGGAGGGATACCACACATGCTAAGGGTGTAATCCAAAACCAAATAAAGAGGTAAAATAATCATAACCCCTCAATATTAAGGATGAGAAAAAGGGGATTTCTCATTTAATTGGGAATTGGGATTATCATACAGTTTAGCTACATGGTTTGGCACAACGTGAGCCAACCTTACATATCCAACTACATAAGAAAAGTGAATACACATTGTTTGGTTTCCTATCTAGTTATACCATACATAATCCATGTGAATTTTTCATCATAATAATGTAGGTTTTAGAAGAGAAAGTCATAGGGTTTGCACTGAACATTTAAAAACCATTCACCATGTAATCAAACACTAAATCATTTAAATATAATGAAAATTAAAACCAAATTATAGGATCAAGGATAAAAATATAGAATCATATAATATAGGTATTATAAATGGTCTTTTAGTGATAATTAAAACCAAAATAACACTTTAAACCCATATACTGTATGCTGTTAATGTAGATGTTAACATGATAAAAGATTAAATGACACCACATGAATGGAGTTTGATAAAAAAATATGGTTCCTAATTAATGAACCCAATCAATAATGAGGCTTCCACTCTTAAAAAATGAAGTAAAATTACTAAAATTTTAAAATTTATCTAAATCCTATGAAAAATAACCATAACCTTCACCCAAAATTTATCTAAAGACAATACCACCACAACCATGATGATGAGTCATAAAGGGAACAATGTCATGTTATGGAGATCCCCACCATTTTAGATCTTATCTAAAATTATGAGATACAAATGAAATAAACTTATAAAGAATATACATGAAAATAATACAACAAATAAATGATCCATATATTTTAACCATGAATGACCTTCTAAAACAACAATAAAACTACCAAATAAAACTAATCCATTTATTTATAATATTCACATAATAAAAAATATGGACAATACCAAAAAAAATTACACATCATGATTAAAAATGGGCTCCCAACCAATGTCATAAAATCCAAAAACATAAAACCATTACCACAAATAAAAACACTTCCCCATGAAAAATTCATCAAAATAAAAACATCACCCTAGACATCATTATCAAATAATAATCTGATTAGTCTTAGTTACCCAGGAATAAGTATTAGTATTACCCATGTTCCCTTAATCACAAATCCAACCCAAAAAAACCCATTAACCTTCATAGGATACTCATGTGAAAATAATCCAAGTAAATGATATACACATCCTAATCGAAAATCCATTACCAAATGTCATGAATAATCAATATAAATCCAACAAGTTAAACTATTTCTTCATCCACCAAACAAGCCTTCCAAAACAACATACACCGAAAAAAATAAATTACCCCCAAAACATTTTCTTTCCATAAATAAACTTACAATACCTATTTCTATTTAATAAGTGGACACATTGTAGAAAAATAAATGGATATTTCAAACAATATAGTTTAGAATTCCTAATACTCCATATAATAGGAACTCCATACGACTCTTCCTTATTTGTAATGACTAAACTTATTCAATAATACCATCTAAAAAAATATAACCAAACTCCTAAATCACAATTAATGAAATAACATCACTAGAATGATGTAGAATCTGTGCATCACTAACAATTTGTGGACCATCCTAATTAGCTACCTATGACATGGCCTTATAACCACTTTCCCCAAAAAAGGATGGGTAAATTTCAACTATGACAAATCAAATGTTTGGGTGAAGACTATTATAAGGAAATTATACCTTATGTAATTATCATTGATGAGGTACATATAAGTGTAAAATATATTTAACAAATGGTTGGTATACTTATTCAATATTTCCTCACCCAAGTTAAGGCTCGTGAATTAAATTACCTTATTCAACATCCATTTTATAGGAAACTACCAATGAATAAACGTCATCACGAGATATTACCAACACATACCTTCATATAGTAGAGTTGGAACTACATTATCTAACCATGCATTTTGGGGTCCTAAAAATATAAAAAAGTGTCCATTAACCTTTATGTTATAGGGGTTTCTAGAAAATCAATGATTCCCTCAATTCGTTCTTTTCATTCCATCAACTGCAGAGGACCTCAATTACGATAGAATAATGGTAGATAAAGATATAATTATTTCGGGATATGATTAAATGGAAATAAATATTTTAGACTTTCCAATTGGTTTTGAGTTTGGGTGGAGTTGGAAAATAGAGAACCTAAACAAAAATTATAATGAGGATCACTCCAATGATCAAGGAAAATAATGGTCTTCTTACACTTCATTGAAGAATCTATATGGGTAATACTCTAAAAAACATAAAACAAAATTCAATCAACCTAAAATATACAAATAAAATCTCAAAAAAAATCATATAAAATATAAACTTTAATGTATGACACATTTAAACTATTATATTTAAATAAATATAGACCCAATTTTATTTAAAGTATGATAAATTTTTAACACCCAATATCATATAGAACATTTTCCCCCCATTTTTAAAATTATCCAAAAATTTATATCTTTTTTATTATTACAATAATTTTATTTTCTTTATCATAAAACCATCTAAATATCACAATAACATAATTCATATTGAAACCCCGATACATGAATAATTTACAGTTTCTCAATGAAATAGAATAAAAATAATTTAATAATTATACTTTCTTATCTAAAAAATAATTTCTAAACATTAAACCATAAAAAAATTAAAAAAATGAAATCCGGTCTAAAATATACCTAATAAGATAAATAATTAAATAAAAACCTATATTATTTCGTTCATAATATTTATAAATACAACTATATCAATTTAGAATAGAAAAAAATAAAAAAAATCATCTGGTGTAGAAATATATTAGTGCATGGTTTATCCAAAGGGGTTATAGAATAGTTCACAAACTAGATAGTATTATTGGTGATGTTTGTAGAACCATAGTTTCACGAGAATCACAAAGTTTTATAGATTTTTATGTGAACCTTGAAACACTTATTTTCTCACATTCCTCAGCCTCAAATATAAGAGATACCCTATAACCACATCATCGGTATAGTCTCTATGGAACAATATTTCATTATACTAGACCAAAATACATCTTAAATAATAATTAAAATCATGAATTCATTATTCAAAATCTGACATCCCATGGGAACTGTAATTTTATTTCAAATGTTTGGGATTATATACCCACTATGATCTGCTTCTTGAGTCAAAATAATATCCATAGCGTCATTCTGTAAATATGGATCCCAAATAAATATGTATAGTCAAGAACCTCGACCTTATAAAACCAAGGATATGATAGCATTTTATTATGAACCAACATGGGTCACCTCTCATATTGGCACCCAAGTAGGCTCCTGGTATAAGGCCCCAGCCTTACACCTTACATAATCTTGAGTTATTACAAGATTACACATTGAGGATCTTTTCAGGTTTAGAGTTTTAGAGAATTAGATCATGAAACATGCATTACATTCCACATTTAAACAAGGTGGTTACATAAAAGACAATATTCATTCTTCCCATCAATGGAAACCTATTTAAAATAAAACACGGATTCTTTCTTGACACATCCTTGACACTATCATCACATCATGTACCTTTCCCTTGACCTATGAAAAGCATTTCAAAAACTTGGGATGAGCATAAAAATCTCAGTAAGGGTTGTAAAAATATGGAAAGGAAACATGAGTTCATATATACATAAGAATGAAATCATACTCTACCCATAAAACATAGGCATATCAAATCATGAATAAATCATAGAAAACATAAGACATAAAGGTAACTTGAGGCATTCATAACATTCTTACGTAGGGAGTAACCCTCTTGGTTACGTTTGGAATACCCATCACAGTATATTCCCAAAAATCTCTTCGGAGAAACCTTAACGTTTCACTCCTTCGCGTTACCCAATGCATTGGAGAGCTATATCGGGCTCACCCGCCCTTAGTTTATCACGGAACCACCCGTTCTTCATAACAATGCCCAAGAACCATAAAATAATCGTATCACATAAAACATGAATAAAGGAAACATAACATTTCCACGTTTCAATCACAATATAACATTTGAAATAATGAATCCATTCAAAAAGAAACCATTTCCAACACCATTTAAAACATTTAATAAAGATATTTTTGAATCAAAGTGTCCCATACCACCTTGATGCTTTTAACAATTTAAACCATTAATATCCATATAAATAAATCCTCAAAACCATTTTGAAAACATGGATATTAATAATAACAAATAATTAAAACATTTAAAACGATATTCTGGTAAAAGGGGTTTTACCACAATTAGAGACACTTGAATACAATAATTGAGGAATAACATTTAGTCAGAACTTTATAATATCATGAGAATAAAAGGATTCATGATATAATACTCCAAAGGACAGTATATACACCATATAAGAGTGAATTGGTTCATAACAACAATGAACCCTCAATAGAAATGTCAAATGTGATGAAATCCCTTATAAAGAAGGTATCCTAAAATTAAGGACAAATAAATCTCAAAATATGAGTGAAAAATATAAATACACCCAATATAAGTGGATATTAAGTGTAAAACAATAAAAGGTCATTCACACATATTCAATGGATGACATATTCAATGACTACATGTTGAACCCAAAGAAATCGAAATTGGGTTAAAAAGTTCCCTTGACAGCCTAACGGCATCACATCAAAATGAGTTGATGAGAGATAAAAAGTGTATCTCATCACTTGGACATCAAATTTACATCAATAAGGATATATGAGAACATATCCCAACATAACAATATTTAAATTAAAAGACCCAACAAAAGAAGTCTTTTAAAAAAGAGGAGGGTGAAAGGTTCCCTTACCGACTTGGGTATCTTTCAAAACATACACCCCATGAAAGAAGGACAATAGATCATTGACGTAAATACTCATAAATGAATGTATATTACACAAAGAGTATAATAATGGGCAGTACATACACCACTCAATGGAATTTGTGGCAAATTTAGCATAAATCTCACGAGAATAAAAGTGAGATGAAAAAATCCCTTACGAAAACTCAGCAGCCTAACAGCGCCACTTAAAACTTCCAAAATGGATTGATGATATCAAATAGAGTATCCCATCATATTACAATAGAATTTACAGCAAGAGTAATATAAAAGAAAATCCCCCAACATAACAAATAGGAGCTTAGAAGAAGTGACACAAAGGAGAGTACTTAAAAAGAAAGAGAGAGGTTAGATCTCTTACGAAAGTTCGGCAGCCTAACAGCGCCACTCAAAACTCCCAAAATGGATTGATGAGAGAGAATAGGGTCTCTCATCACATGAACATAAAAATTACAGTAAATTTAATATAAAATATCATCCCAATAACAAGAAAGATGAGCTTTAAAAGGAATGACATAAAAGTGTATACTTAAAAAGAAAGAGAGGAGTAGGATCCCTTACCTCGGGTCCGACTTGACTCGATCATTCTTTAACGTCCTGAATAATAAACTTGAGTTAATTTCCACTTTATTAAGAACCCTTTTTATAGTTTATTATTCCTTTTATATCACTTATTTCAATGTTATAAACATTATTTAATCATTTAAGTTAATAATGTTTGTTTTGTCGATAATTGGTTCTTAAGTCGAAAGTGGACTTCTTACAATTACATGTTGTTCGTGTGGCCAAATGTTTATTATATAAAGAATTGTATTCATGATTTATATATAATATATGTCATATATATCCAGTACATTCATGCATTTATAACATTACATAATCATTTAGAGGTAAGAAATGAAATGCACCGTTCATGGAGATGGTAAGCCGTACGTACGCATGAACGCTACTTTCATTTCTATCTCATACTTTAATGGAAAGAAATAATAATGATATAGAGGTATATAATAATTCCAGTATAATATCATATATAATATCATATTTCCATTATTTATACATCCCAAATATGGTATTTAACGAATCAAATCACTTTGAGTGGGCGGTAGTCCGCACTTCCTTAAATGAAGATATCACGTATACCCATAATGGAAGCCATAAAGGTAAGACAAAAATGAAAAATACAGAAGCATAAATAAAACATAAACATATTATATATCATATATAAAAATAGTGACATTATAATGGCCCCCTTTGAAGGAGTTAAATGAGTATTGAACAATCATCGTTTCGGGAGGCAGAATTTCACCATCCACGGAAACCGTATGTTCTTTAACCATTTGATGTAGTTGTGTGGGAGTGTAGCTCGAATAAATCTTATAACAACATCCTAGTATATTTAGGATACTGGTGTTGTTTACAAAATAAGTAAATAAAAAGAGTTTAGGGGGTTGGAGAAGCAAAATAAAACAAATGAACATGAGAGAATGAATTACCTTTAAAAGTGTAACTCCTTTTGATTTAAGCCTAAAGGCTTCGTTTGAAAGGATTATGACAAAAGGGAGTCCTCTAGGATGAGGAGAGGGATGTGGAGAGAGTAAATGGGCAGGGGTTGTCCGAGCCAAAGGCTTGAGGAGTGTGTGAAATGAGGTAGAGGTGGGGGCCTTTTATAAGAGGAGAGGAGGGGCACTTTTGGAAAGTAAGAAATATTACTTTATTTGAAAATGTGTTTCGGTTTTAAAAGGTCCCACATTGATATAATTCGTGGATAAGGTGATAAGGCTTCGAAATACACTCATCCAATAAGTTTTGGACATGTGTAGTTCTTATATTTTACATTATCTTCCCATTTTATTTAAATCGTCAAATAATGATGTCATCACTGCATCATTATTATGTCATAAATAATTTAATTTATTTAATGTATAAAAATTATAAAAAAAATACTATGATGTAGGAAATCGTTTTATCTTTCCAATGAATATTTATAATCAAAAAGATGAATTGTATAACCCCACTTAAAAATTGTTTTAGTAAAACATATCATGTTTGTGTCAATTTTACTTTTACATTAAATAAAATGTTATTCATGTCATTTCCCAACCAAAGTGGATCCATGGGGTCCCCAAGTTGACCCATGGCTTTTCATGGTCGGCCCTGACACAACCAATTAGGTTAGGACATGTGTCAATCTCATCTTAGTCCATTAAAGCATTATTTTTACCTTAAACTACACTAATTACCACTAATCGCGATTAAAAACTTAATAAGTTACTATTCACCAAAAAATTATTTTAATGTCATTGAACCACATTTTACTTCTTAATGAAAACCATGTATGTCGGATTTTTGAAAATCAAAACACAATGATGGAAAATTTTCATTTAAACGGAAAATCAGTTTTTATAACTACCACTTAGTGGTTTCACAATTCATCAAAAATTGATGTTTTTCAGAAAAATCCCAAAAATTCACCCTAAGCTATATTTGATATTCTGAATTCAAAAATGAAGTCCGTTTTACAAAATTCAAAACATATAAGTCACATTAATTAATTTAATAATTAATTTCCGCTGTCAGAGCAAATAGCGTGTTTTTATAAAACAATAAGTATCAAAAGATTGACACTAATTTAAGTCTGATTTCAAAGTGAAATTAATTCCAACGACCACTATTGGATTTAATGGTAAAAATATTTTCTAATTTCACTTTAAAACCAATTAAAAATATAATCTAATCATATAAATAAATTAGATTAAAAAGAGGTTTTGAATTAAAATACAACATTTTACACTATTCATTAAAAAAAATGAACATTATCGGAAAGATACCAAAAATTTACACAAAGTAAATTTTGATGTCCCGATTCTTAAGAAGAGTTTTATTTGTTCCAAAAGAATTTTTAAGAGTGAGCAAAACTATATTTAATGACAAATCTCCATTAAAAGGTGATAAGTGAACCTTTAGTGAAAACTAGGGCATGTACACCAAAAATTGAATTCTTTCCGTATTTTAAGCCTTTACCTTTTATTGTATAAATGTAAAAATATTTAAGAACATATATAATCATATATTAGTTATTTCTATCCATTCTCTCCAATACGACGACTACATATTAACTACCATTTAAAATAATATTATTTTATTATTAGAGTGCAACGTATGATTCCCAAGAAACTCGTTGTTGCGTGTTGGGTACACCATCGAGCATAGCGTCCCCTTTAAAGTAATATTAATATTTTATTCACAAATATGGATAAATATGAAAATGACATATTCCTTATTTACCTTGGGTGTTACATCCTTCCCCCCTTTTGGGAATTTCTTCCTCGCAATTTTAAAATTGCGCTTGGAAACATCCTTGAACATCCCACATCGGAACAAGAGTCGGTAAAACAATCACTTTAAAATAAATAAAGATAAGCACAGAGGTCACCCGAGTTAACCCATACTAGGATTCTAAGTATGAAAATATGGACATGGAGGAGAAAACATAGGGTCATGTTCCGATGGAGAGTGATAGAAAACATGTTTAGGAGAAAGTTAACCATGAGAAAATCACAAACTTGTGATGGGTTAAACGGTATTCGATTCCCCAGTAGGAAAAGTTAATAGAAAACATTTTTGTTTTAAGTTACTTTTTATTGAGTAATTTATTCATAAGGAAGCATAATCACTTATCATGTTGACTTTCAACTTTTACTAGATTCCTTAGTCAAACTCCTATTTTTCCCAAAAGACGAGTATTTAGGGAGACTTGTTCGCATTAAGAGTACTATAATCCACTTCTAGAGAATCACCTAATCCCTAAAAGAGAACTATATACATCCCATGTATTTAGGCTTTAACCAAAACCAAAACCAAAAAGGTTAGTACAAGATCAGATAATCCAGAAAAGGATAACCCCTTATAAAAAGAGAATCTATTCTTAGTCTCCAAAATTTGTCCAACAAAAACCAAAGTTCAACGAGGAACATACGATAAATAATTTGTCCATAAAATTCTTCAAAGTAAACCAATATAAGTTTGAAACCAAAATATTTGAAGGATTTAGTCACATAGTCTTCCAAGTTAAATCGTAACATTTATCTCCAAACAACATCAGTTGCTCCTAAAGTCTCACAATGAAAAGTAATTATCCTAATCACATATCCTCCAAAATAAACTTACTCTTAATTCATAAAATCATATAACTAAAAAGAATCAGTCAAACTAACCAAGGACTTCACGTAGTCCAGTGGTAGGTGATAAATACCAGTCGCACATTGGTTGTGGGTTCGATTCCCGCAGCATTGTCCGACGCGACGGGTTGTCACACGGTCTGCGTGTTGTCCTTTTTCCAAAACTATATAATTCTTAAAACATTCCCCAAAATGAGATAAAATCTTCAAGAATAATAATAACATATTTTAACCTCGAGTTTATCTAATTCCTTTCATTTTCCATCATATCATAGAGTAACCCATAATTACCTAAAAATTAAGTATCATATAAACCCTAATGGTTACCTTAATAATTATTACCTGAATTTCCACATCGAGTTGGCCATCTCGTACATGATGCATTAGAGAACTCACCAAGGTTGAAGTGGTTGATCATGACTCCTTGATATTTGGTTTAGAACAACCATGAGTTTCCTCATTGAATCCTTCATTTTATCTAGTATCTTAATCAGAGAACCACCACAGTTTCCTTCAAACCTGTTGTCTCTTTGGTGCCTGCTAGATCCATCCATTCACTAAAAATAGAAATGTCAGTGTGAGTATATAAACAAAACCATCATGTACTAATGAGTAAGATAGACAATAAGATATACTTACTCATTCACTTTATCTAAAACTAAGACTCTATCTGAAATCCTAACCATTATGGTAATTGTCAATTATGCTTAAAGAATACCATAACCTCTAAAGTTATCTAAACCGACCTTTGATACCAACTATAAGGCCCCTGCCTTAAACCATACTTAATCATGAGTTATTACAAGATTACACATTGAGGATCTTTTCAGGTTTAGAGTTTTAGAGAATTAGATCATGAAACTTGCATTACATTCCACATTTAAACAAGGTGGATACATAAAATACAATATTCATTCTTCCCATCAATGGAAACCTATTTAAAATAAAACACGGATTCTTTCTTGACACATCCTTGACACTATCGTCACATCATGTACCTTTCCCTTGACCTGTGAAAAGCATTTCAAAAACTTGGGATGAGCATAAAAAGCTCAGTAAGGGTTATAGAAATATGGAAAGGAAACAAGAGTTCATATATACATAAGAATGAAATCATACTCTACCCATAAAACATAGGCATATCAAATCATGAATAAATCATAGAAAACATAAGACATAAAGGTAACTTGAGGCATTCATAACATTCTTACGTAGGAGGTAACCCTCTGGTTTACGTTTGGAATACCCATCATAGTATATTCCCTAAAATCTCTTCGGAGAAACCTTAACGTTTCACTCCTTCGCGTTACCCAATGCATTGGAGAGCTATATCGGGCTCACCCGCCCTTAGTTTATCACGAAACCACCCATTCTTCATAACAATGCCTAAGAACCATAAAATAATCGTATCACATAAAACATGAATAAAGGAAACATAACATTTCCACGTTTCAATCACAATATAACATTTTAGGATATTGAAATAATGAATCAATTCAAAAAGAAACCATTTCCAAAACCATTTAAAACATTTAATAAAGAGATTTTTGAATCAAAGTGTCCCATACCACCTTGAAGCTTTTAGCATTTTAAACCATTAATATCCATATAAATAAATCCCTAAAACCATTTTGAAAACATGGATATTAATAAGAACAAATAATTAAAACATTTAAAACGATATTCTGGTAAAAGGGGTTTTACCAAAATTAGAGACACTTGAATACAATAATTGAGGAATAACATTTAGTCAGAACTTTATAATATCATGAGAATAAAAGGATTAATGATATAATACTCCAAAGGACAGTATACACACCATATAAGAGTGAATTGGTTCATAACAACAATGAACCCTCAATAGAAATGTCAAATGTGATGAAATCCCTTATAAAGAAGGTATCCTTAAATTAAGGACAAATCAATCTCAAAATATGTGTGACAAATATAAATACACCCAATATAAGTGTATATTAAGTGTAAAACAATAAAAGTTCATTCACACATATTCAATGGATGACATATTCAATGACTACATGTTGAACCCAAAGAAATCGAAATTGGGTTAGAAAGTTCCCTTGACAGCCTAACGACATCACATCAAAATGAGTTGATGAGAGATAAAAAGTTTATCTCATCACTTGGACATCAAATTTACATCAATAAGGATATATGAGAACATATCCCAACATAACAATATTTAAATTAAATGACCCAACAAAAGAAGTCTTTTAAAAAAGAGGAGGGTGAAAGGTTCCCTTACCGACTTGGGAATCTTTCAAAACATACACCCCATGAAAGAAGGACAATAGATCATTGACGTAAATACTCATAAATGAATATATATTACACAAAGAGTATAATAATGGGCAGTACATACACCACTCAATGGAATTTGTGGCAAATGTAGCATAAATATCACGAGAATAAAAGTGAGATGAAAAAATCCCTTACGAAAACTCAGCAGCCTAACGGCGCCACTTAAAACTTCCAAAATGGATTGATGAGATCAAATAGAGTATACCATCATATTACAGTAGAATTTAAAGCAATAGGAATATAAAATAAAATCCACCAACATAACAAATAGGAGCTTAGAAGAAGTGACACAAAAGAGAGTACTTAAAAAGAAAGAGAGAGGTTAGATCTCTTACGAAAGTTCGGCAGCCTAACGGCGCCACTCAAAACTCCCAAAATGGATTGATGAGAGAGAATAGGGTCTCTCATCACACGAACATAAAAATTACAGTAAATTTAATATAAAAGATCATCCCAATAACAAGAAATATGATCTTTAAAAGGAATGACATAAAAGTGTATACTTAAAAAGAAAGAGAGGAGTAGGATCCCTTACCTCGGGTCCGACTTGACTCGATCGTTCTTTAACGTCCTGAATAATGAACTTGAGTTAATTTCCACTTTATTAAGAACCCTTTTTATAGTTCATTATTCCTTTTATATCAATTATTTCAATGTTATAAACATTATTTAATCATTTAAGTTAATAATGTTTGTTTTGTCGATATTTGGTTCTTAAGTCGAAAGTGGACTTCTTACAATTACATGTTGTTCGTGTGGCCAAATTTTTATTATATAAAGAATTTTATTCATGATTTAGATATCAGATATGTCATATATATCCAGTACATTCATGCATTTATAACATTATATAATCATTTAGAGGTAAGAAATGAAATGCACCGTTCATGGAGACGGTAAGCCGTACGTACGCATGAACGCTACTTTCATTTCTATCTCATACTTTAATGGAAAGAAATAATAATGATATAGAGGTATATAATACTTCCAGTATAATATCATATATAATATCATATTTCCATCCTTTATACATCCCACATATGGTATTTAACGAATCAAATCACTTTCAGGGGGCGGTAGTCCGCACTTCCATAAATGAAGATATCGCGTATACCCATAATGGAAGCCATAAAGGTAAGACAAAAATTAAAAATACAGAAGCATAAATAAAACATAAACATACTATATATCATATATAAAAATAGTGACATCATAATGGCCACCTTTGAAGGTGTTAAATGAGTATTGAACAATAATCGTTTCGGGAGGCAGAATTTCACCATCCACGGAAACCATATGTTCTTTAACCATTTGATGTAGTTGTGTGAGAGTGTAGCTCGAATAAATCTTATAACAACATCCTAGTATATTGAGGATACTGTTGTTGTTTACAAAAGAAGTAAATGAAAAGAGTTTAGGGGGTTGGAGAAGAAAAATAAAACAAATGAACATGATAGAATTAATTACCTTTAAAAGTGTAACTCCTTTTGATTTAAGCCTAAAGGCGTCCTTTGAAAGGATTGTGCCCAAAGGGAGTCCTCTAGGATGAGGAGAGGGATGTGGAGAGAGTAAATGGGCAGGGGTTGGCCGAGCCAAAGGCTTGAGGAGTGTGTGAAATGAGGTAGAGGTGGGGGCCTTTTATAAGAGGAGAGGAGGGGCACTTTTGGAAAGTAAGAAATATTACTTTATTTGAAAATGTGTTTCGGTTTTAAAAGGTCCCACATTGATATAATTCGTGGATAAGGTGATAAGGCTTCGAAATCCACTCATCCAATAAGTTTTGGACATGTGTAGTTCATATATTTTACATTATCTTCCCATTTTATTTAAATCGTCAAATAATGATGTCATCGCTGCATCATTATTATGTCATAAATAATTTAATTTATTTAATGTCTAAAAATTATAACAAAAATACAATGATGTAGGAAATCTTTTTAGATTTCCAATGAATATTTATAATCAAAAGGATGAATTGTATAACCCCACTTAAACATTGTTCTATTAAAACATATCATGTTTGTGTCAATTTTACTTTTACATTAAATAAAATGTTATTTATTTCATTTCCCAACCAAAGTGGATCCATGGGGTCCCCAAGTTGACCCATGGCTTGTATTGGTCGGACATGACACAACCAATTAGGTTAGGACATGTGTAAATCTCATCTTATTCCATTAAAGCATTATTTTTACCTTAAACTACACTAATTACCACTAATCGCGATTAAAAACTTAATAAGTTACTATTCACCAAAAAATTATTTTAATCTCATTGAACCACATTTTACTTCTTAATGACAACCATGTATGTTGGATTTTTGAAAATCAAAACACAATGATGGCAAAATTTCATTTAAACGAAAAATCAGTTTTTATAAGTACCACTTAGTGGTTTCACTATTCATCAAAAATTGAAGTTTTTCAGAAAAATCCCAAAAATTCACCCTATGATATATTTGATATTCTGAATTAAAAAATGAAGTCCATTTTACAAAATTCAAAACATATAAGTCACATTAATTAATTTAATAATTAATTCCCGCTGTCAGAGCAAATAGAGTGTTTTTATAAAACAATAAGTATCAAAAGATTGACACTAATCTAAGTCTGATTTCAAAGTGAAATTAATTCCAACGACCACTATTGGATTTAATGGTAAAAATATTTTCTAATTTCAATTTAAAACCAATTCAAAATATAATCTAATCATATAAATAAATTATATTAAAAAGAGGTTTTGAATTAAAATACAACATTTTACACTATTCATTAAAAAAATGAACATTATCGGAAAGATACCAAAAATATACACAAAGTAAATTTTGATGTCCCGATTCTTAAGATGAGTTTTATTTGTTCCAAAAGAATGTTTAAGAGTGATCAAAACTATATTTAATGACAATTCTCCATTAAAAGGTGATAAGTGAACCTTTAGTGAAAACTAGGGCATATACGCCAAAAATTGAATTCTTTCCATATTTTAAGCCTTTATCTTTTATTGTATAAATGTAAAAATATTTAAGAACATATATATTCATATTTTAGTTATTTCTATCCATTCCCGCCAATACAACGACTACATATTAACTACCATTTAAAATAATATTATTTTATTATTAGAGTGCAACGTAAGATTCCCAAGAAACTCGTTGTTGCGTGTTGGGTACACTATCGAGCATAGAGTCCCCTTTAAAGTCATATTAATATTTTATTCACAAATATGGATAAATATGAAAATGTCATATTCCTTATTTACCTGGGGTGTTACACATGGAAAGGCCTAAAGAGATTTACCACCCCCCACAGGAAAGAAAATATTTCCTAGGAATCAATGAATCAATTATGGGAAATTTTATAAGTTAAAAATCAATATATGAACAATGTAAATCTATCTAGAAATATTGCAAGACTAACCATATATCAATCATCCATGAAACAGATCAATTAGTTTGAGTAAAATATAACATTCAACTTTAGAGAAATTAAAAATAAATAAATAAAACATATCAATTAAAAACATTCAATAGATTTAAATATTAAATGAATAAAACATTTCCCTAGAAATGAATATTCCAAATAAATGATATAGTCTAATAATGGATAATGAAAAGTATCAAAATATATAATCAAACCCAAAAATCAATTTCCTAGGACTATATGAATAAGGATAACTCATCACAACCCATATCATTCAATATTTGAGAAACAAAATAACAATCCATGAAAAGAATGAAACTATTAATTTGAAATAAATCTATAAGATAAGTATATTATAATCAGTTTATATAGGTTGTGAAAAAATAGCCTAGTAGGATTTTACCAAGAAGATTTCATAGACACTTTTATAAATAATTTCACCTCATATTATTTAATTTTAATATATTATATAGGTGTTTATTAGTATTTATAAAATAATTAATATATAATTACATTTTTTGAATCAAAATTTAATCCTCAAAAAATTAAGGATGGATATAATAATTTAGAATATATCATTTTTTTAAAGAAAACTAACGCAACAATTTAAAATAAATAAATCCCTTGAATTTTTTTAAAAATAATTGTAAATAATTTTTTTGAAATCAGTGTTTCCTTATTATAAACACCATGTAAAATAGAATCCCATAAAAATGAATCATAGAAAAGGATAAAAAAATATATAAAACAAGTGATCAACTAAAGATTCCATACAAGAAATCAATGTATGGTAATGAAAAATAATTAAAATGAAATTTCTTATATAATATCCTAAATAACCCTAGGTATTATGGGTATCACACTATATCCAAAGTTGAAATGGTATTATAATGTCTATAACATGGGAACAACTATATATCATCAAATTACCTTCTTCCCTGATCAGATTTAAATATTCATTGATTCCTTTTGTTTGGTTTTCTTTCGGTCCTTTTGAGGATAGATAATGCTTTTCCAGGAAAATCATCAAATATTTATGGGTGTATTTTTTTTTTGATTTAATGAAGACTATGTATAAATGTGTCAAATGATTTAGAGGATTATTATTTGGTCCATGATAAGGTGGAAATTTTTCATGTTTTTTCACATTAAATAGGATGTTCATTGTCTAAAAGACATATTCATGTTGGGAACATAATTCATGATTTGAGAATGTCACTCAATAGAAGGTATAAATTACTTTCATGATATGAACTATGTATAATAAATGAATTTTTTACAAACTGTGAAATGGTTGGGATCAAAAATTTTAACCCAATATGATGGGTTTTTGACATATACTCCCCTTAATATAATCACATCATGAATTAAACTTTAAAATAATGGAATTCTAATTCCCAATATGTTTTTTATAAATTATAGCCTAATAATTATTTAATTTATCGTTCATCCTCTTATCTAGATCCATAAGTCTACTATATATTATTATTTTTTTCTAACTTTCTATAAGGACCCTGCCTTAAAAAATAACATAATATTGAGTTAAATGAATACTTCACATTGAGGAACATTTAAGGTTCATAGTTTTAGTGAATTAGGTTATAACTATTACATTACCTCTTAAGTATTAAAAAGTAGAAATATCTACCATGTTTCCATTTTTTCACAAAAATAAAAACTCTTGAAAAAAAGAGTCTTGTCTAGTTCCATGTTTTAGACAGAATAACTTTTCCTTTATCCCATCCTTGACCCTATTCATCTTTAATTCATGTGAAAAACATTTAAAATCTAGGTATGAGCATAAAAATCTTACTAAGGGTTATAAAACAAAGAATGAAAACATTAGTTCTTTGTTAAATACATATCATAATCTCTTTAACATACTTCATGAAATAATAATATTTATGATTAAAAAATATAAATCATAAATCCTAATGTTAACGTGTTAAATGCATATCATACATACATTGTACCTATCACAGCTACGTAGGGAGTTACATTTCGAATACCTGTAAAAATATATTCCCTAAATCTATTAGGAGAAACATTCACATTTACCTCCATCACATTACCCAATGAATTGGAGATCTATCTAGGGATCACCCACCCAAGGTTTATCATGGTACCACCTGTATATGTAATAATTCCCAAATACTATAACATATTTATAAAACATAAAATAAATAAAAAGGAAAGATAAAATTTACACATTTCAATCACAATATATAATTTAAATATATTAACATAACAAATCCATTATCAAAACAATTTTTAATATCAAAATATGTAAATGAGTGAAGGGTATTTATTATCCTTTTATAAACATTACGGATTGTTGAGGAAACCATAGATCAAATTATACTCTTGGTGGCGGAAAGGTCATTGTCCGCACTTACATTAAAAAGAAACATTCCTTTTTTTCCATTTAGTAAAACATTTCTTAGAAAAATATTAACTTTAATTGAAATGAAAATTAAAATGTGTTTATAACGCGTATAAAAGAAATTCATGTATTAAAACAAAATATACCTCATTGAAAGAAGATTGAGACAAAGTCCCTCACATTGTGTCTGACGTGTCTCGTTCATTGTTTATTTGAGTAAATAATGAAATAAAGTTAATTTATACTTTATTAGGAACCTTAATCTTTTTTATTATTTCTTTTATATCAATTATTACAATTTTATAAATATAATGTAATCATTTATGATAATAATAGTTGTTTTGTCGATATTTGGTACTTGAGTCAAAAATGAACTTCTAATAATTACAAGTTATCTATGTGGTGAAATATCCATTATATCTAGAATTTTATTCATTATTTAGATATAATATATATCATATATATCCATAATAATTATATATTAATAATATTACATAACATTTTAAGATAAGAAATTAAATGCACCGTTGATGGAGACAGTAGGACGTATGTACTCATGAACTCTACTTTCATTTATATTTCTTATATTAATGTAATTTAAACATAATGACACATAGGTATATTATAATTCTAGTATAATATCATATATAATATCATTAACTCTATCTTTTATACATCCCGCATATTGAATTAACAAGTCAAATAACTTTGAGGTGGTGGTAG
Organism: Viscum album; assembly: GCA_963277665.1. Taxonomy (NCBI): domain Eukaryota; kingdom Viridiplantae; phylum Streptophyta; class Magnoliopsida; order Santalales; family Viscaceae; genus Viscum; species Viscum album. The sequence goes on along the minus strand of OY728132.1, from coordinate 1,898,217,395 downwards.
TTCACACTTCCTCAAATGAAATCATCACGTTTGCCCATCAGGGAAACCATAAAGGCATGATAGAAATGGAAAATACAAAAGAATAAAGAAATCATAAACATATTATATATCTTATATTAATATTTTTCCATAATAATGTCCAACATGAGAGGTGGTAGGAGACAATTGAACAGTCATTGTTTCATAATGCGTTAGTTTTCCATCCATAGAAACAGTATGTTCTATACACATTATATGGAGGTGTGTGTAAGTGTACTCTGAATCCTTCACATAATAACAACCTAGAATATTGAGGATACTTTTTTTGATATATATGAATAAAAGGATTTAAGGGGTTAAATAAGAAAAATAAAACAAAAGACCTTAAGAGAAGACGTTACCATTAAATCGGGTAACTCCCTTTGGTTTGAACCAAAAGGGTTTGTTGAAGTTCCTTCGGCCTATGTTAAGGCCTGTAGAAGGAGTAGAGGGATGTAGGAAGCTTAATTGGTCAGATTTTGGAAGATAGAATGGGATTGTTATGTGTGAAGAATGGGTTATAGGTGAGGAATATTTTTAAGGGGGGAGGGGCTCTTTTGGAAAGTGTTAAAATATAATTCTATCACAATTTTTTTTTCATTTTCTAAATGTAAAAAACATATTTAATACAACAATAAGATAAATCATGGTTGAAATAATTTCATACAATAATAATTGGATAGGTTTTGAATATTATTTTAATATTTTTAATCTTATTTAATTAATTAATTTATTAATGTGGTAAACTCTACATCATTACTGTGTCATAAGTAATTTTATATTTTGATGTCTAAAAATTATTAAAAAAATACCATGAAGTAGGAAATATTTTTATCTTTACAAATAATATATATATATTAAATTATAACTTATATAAACCTATGTAAAAATTAATTTACAAAATGATATTTCTATATGTCATTTTTCTCTTTACATTATGTTAATTAAAATAAAGTGTGATTTTTACTCCCATGTGTCCCCATGGGGTACCAAAATCGAAACAAGGATTTACATGGTCAGAAGTGTATCAACCTATAGTATTAGAACATATGTTAGGTTAATTTTATATTATTATAGTTAAATTTGATTACCCTTATTTACTATATTTACCCTTCAACCATAGTAAATAAAATATTTACTGAAGTAAATATTCAAAATGCCTAAAAATAAAAGTTACCTATATATTCAATTTAGAACTCATAATTCCAAATATGGAATCCAATTTTCCAAATTCGAATCACAGAAGAGGCATAAATTAATTTAAAATTAATTCATGCTGTCAAAATCAAAGAGGTGTTTTTAAGAAATAATAACAATCAAAACATTGAAACTTGTTTATGTCCAATTTCAATGTGAAATTAATTCTAATAACAAAAATTGTAAAAAATGATAAAAATATAATATAATTGCTCTTTAAAACCAATAAGAAATATAATCAAAACATATAAATAAATTATATTAATATCCAGTTTAGAATTAAAATACATTATTTTTCACTATTCATCAAAAATTGAATTTTATCGGAAAAATACAAAACAAATACCCAAAGTGAGTTTTGATATCCTGATTCTAAAGAAGAATTTAATTTAGTCAAATATACCATATTAAAGTGAAAAAAACTATATTTAAAGAGGGTTCACCATTAAAATGTGGTAAATCAACCTTTTAAAGTAAATTATGCTTATATTTAGATTCATTCACATTTTAAGCCTCTAATATTTGTTGGATAAATATCAATTTTTTAACAAACATTTATAATAATATTGTTGTTAGTTCTATTCATTCTCACCAATACAATGTCTATGAATTAAGTACCATTTAAAATAATAATATTATATTATTATTGCGCAATGTAATATTTCAAGATACCCGTTGTTGCATATCTTAATTGCCATTGAACATAACAACCCCTTTAAGGTAAAATTAATATTTAATTCAAAAAATATTAACTAATAAGAAAATTTATAATTTTTTTATTTACCTGGGATGTTACATCCTTCCCCCATTTTGAAAATTGCATCCTTGAACTTTTATTCACTTATCAAATAAATGGGGGTTTTATCCCTCATATCATTTTAAGATTACCACATTGCCTCTTGAACCATATGGTTTCTCCACAAAACCTTTACCTGGTGAATTACCTTAAACTGTAATACATTTTCACTTCAGTCAAGTATCTGGACAGTTTGTTCCTTATAAGAGAGATTATCTTCCAACTGAACTATCATTGGGCTCAAAACATGAGATAGATCTGGCATATACTTTCTCAACATTGAAACATGAAAAAAAAATTGTAGCTAGGATAAAGCTGGAGGTAAAGCCACTTTTTACACATCTGGTCCCACATTCACCAAGATTTCATAAGGTCCAATGAACCTCGGACTCAACATTACCTTCTTACAAAAATGCATTACACTTTTTCATAGAGAATCATTGAGAAATACATGATCACCTACCTCAAAAAAATGATACTTACTTCGAATAACTGCATAAAGTTTCTGCCTGCTCTAAGATATTCTCTTGTGCTTCTGAATCAACAGAACTTTGTTTCCCATCTCATCCACCAATTCTGGTCCCATCATCTTCATATCACTTACTTCATCCAAAAAAGGTAGAGTTCAAAATCACTTTTCATATAATTCCTCCAATAGAACCATATGTATAATAGAGTGAAAACTATTATTATACAAAAATTCAACCAAAGAACGATGTTGGTCCCAACATCCCTGGTAATATAGTGAAAAAAATGTAGCATATCTCCCATGGTATGGATTGTTCATTCTCACTACCTATCTAATTTTGGATTGAATGTTATAATAAAATTTAATTCAGTGCCCAAAGACATCTGAAGGCCTTTCCAATATTTAGAAGTAAATCTGAGATCATGATCAGATACAATGGAGAGGGGAACACCATACAACCAGAATATCTCCTTAACGTACAATGGAGAATGTTGATATAAATACAACATATCTTGAATTTGAAGTAAATGAGTAGATATTTTCCATAGATCAACAATAACCTAGATTTCATTATTACCTTGATATGTCTTCGGTAATCCCACAACGATGTCTATGGATATATTTTCCCATTTCTACTTTGACACCGGTAAATACTAAAGAATCCCCTTCAGTAACTACCACTATGCTTTAACCAACTAAAAATTCAAACACTTCACAGTAAAATCATCAATATCTCTTTTCAGCCCATACCACAAGTAATACTCCCCATGATCTCAGTACATCATAGTACTACTAGGATGAACTGAAAACGGGGAACTATGAGCTTCACATAACAACTTATTATTCAACTGTGAATCACTAATCATGCATAATATCTTTCTAAATCTCATCACATAATCATTATCAACATTATGTTCAGGTAAATTACCTTTCTGGACCAACTCAACCTTTTTCTGCAACTCACAGTCTTCCTTCTATGCTTGCTTAATTCTGTCTGATAGAGATGATTTCACTAACCCCTAAAAATAGAATAATTTATTACACCAAAAACTTCTATGCCAAAGATCATCAAATCAAAAACCAAAGGATCTATTTCCAGACATTGAATGGTCAATGAAGCATTACATTTTCGACTCAAAGCACAAGCTACTCTATTTGATTTTCTGAGATGGTTAAGGATAGTGCAATAATAATAATTGATTAATTCCAACCATCTCCTATGTCTCATGTTGAATTATTTCTAGGTGAATATATACTTTAATGTTTTGTGGTAAATTTATCTTTCACATTTTACTCTATACAGATGATTCCTCTAACTTTTTAAATCAAGAACAACAACAACTAATTCATAATCATGTGTAGGGTAATTTGACTCATGAGGTTTCAACTAAAGTAAAGCATAATAAATTACCTGATAATTTTGCATATTGAAACAACCAAGTCCTTTCAATGAAGTATCATTGTAGATAAAAAACTCATCATTTCAAGAAGGTGGTACCAAAACTGAAGCATTCACCAATCTTCTTTTCAATTCCTAAACACAATAATCACATTCTTTTGTCCAAATGAACTTAACACCGTTTCGAGTTAACATTTTCATTGGACTGGATAACTGTGAAAAAATTTAAAAAAACCTCCTATAATAACCTACCAACCCAAGAAAACTACAAATACCAGTTATATTTGTGAGTTGTGGAAATTCTTCAACAACTTTTGTTTTAGTAGTATCAACAATTATGAGATTTTTTTGAAACAACGTAACGAAGGAAATAAATTTGTTGTAACCAAACCTCAAACTTTCTGAATTTCCCAAATATATTATTTTCTTTTATGGTTTTCATGACAACCATTAAATGACTTTCATGTCCCTTTTTATACTTTTGTAATAATCAAAAATATAATAAATGAACACTACCATAGACCTATCCAAGAACTCATGGAAAATTCTATTCATAAGATCCATGAATACAGTAGGTGCATCAGTTAAAACAATAGGAATAACTAAAAAATCATAATGGCCATGTCTAGTAAAAATAATTGTCTTTGGAATGTCTGCTTCCTTTACATTCAACTGATGGTACCCCAACCTCAAGTCTATCTTTGAAAAAAAGTGTGCTCCATGGAGCTGATCAAACAAATCATCGATACGAGGCAAATGATATTAGATCTTAATAGTGATTTTAATCAATGATCTATAATCAATATGAAGTCTCATTGAATGATCTTTCTATTTAATAAATATGATAGTATCCCCCCATGGTAATGTGCTAGTTTGCATAGAAACATTATCTAATAACTCCTACAACAGATTCCTTATCCTTAAATGTTCAATTTGATTTATTTGCTATGGGGGTTTTGTAATTGGATTAGAATCTAGAACTAAGTCAAAAATAAATTCAACCCACCAATCATGTATAGTACTAGGATACTCATAAATAAAAACAACATGGTAATCATTTACCATAGTAAAATTATTAATCTGAATAGTTCATTTATTTTCAATAATATCTGCAATGTAACATTCATTTCAATATTTTACTTGTTTCTCAGCTTCCTGATTTTTTATCAAAATTAAGCGTTCATTCTGGTAAACAAAATGAAAATCATTCTGAAAATAAAACTCTTTAGCTCTGCAATCAATCTTACCATTACAAATAGAAATCCAATCCATACCAAAAATAACATCAAACACTACTAGAGTCCAAAAAATAAGGTTTGTAGTTAGATTCATTCCGCACACAAGGATATGAAGGTTTTTATAATTTCTTTTTGTTTAAAAATTTCCTCTAGGTGTTTTTACCATAAGTTTAGGATTTATATCTGGATAAGAAATTCTCAATTTACTAGAAAAATTTTAAGAAATGAACGACTGTGTAGACCCAAAATCAATAAACACATTGGCATAATCTGATCAAACAAATAGTGTACTAGATACTACTTCATTTGATGTCCCAACATCTACTAAAGTAGTTGAAAAGGACATCACCACCCCTATCATCTTGTAGTAAGGTTTCTTTACCTCAATTGAGTTCTCCATTGGACACTTATTTTAATAATGACCCATTTAAATGAACATAATACTTTTTTACTGACTATAAATCAGATTTGGTCTTTCCATTACCCGGATCTTTTTTACTGAAATTATGAGATTTATGTACCATTTTACCACATCTGTAGCACTTAACAGAATTTAAAAAAAAATTCCCCAACATGCTTTTTACCACAATTTTCATAAACTATAATCTTATGATTCTTACCATTAAACTTCTTGGAAGATTTATTACCTTCCGCCTGCCACCTCAACCTCTTATTCTGTTGTTTTCAAATGAATACTTGGTCTTTGGTAAACATCATTTCAACCTTCTCTAAAAATATAACATGTTTTTCATAACATTTGAACTCACAAGAAGCTAATGCCCTTCGATAAAATTCCTTTAATCCTATATAAATACTGTTGAAATTATTATCAAGATCTCACATGAAATTCGGAGCATACCTTTCTAGTCGAGTACATTTTTCTTAATAAACTACCACTAATTCATCCTCCCCCCTCAATCCTATGAATTTTTTATCCATCCAAAGATGAACCACCTTAGGAAAATATTTCTCAAGAAACATACCTTTTAATTCATCCCAATCAAGAGTACTAATCTGTTCACTATCCCGGATATTTTTCAACATCGACCACCACTGATCAGATTCACCTTTAAAATGGTTCACAAGGGGACTAACCATTTAATGTTCTGAATTCCAAATAACATCAAATATAATATCTAGTGATTTAATCCACCCTTCATCTATCACATGGTCAGATGATCCTTTGAATGATGGGGGATGTTGAATCATGAAATGCTCCACTACTAACATGTTTCTCTATGGTTGATGTGACTGATCTTGTGCATGGATACTACCACTATTTATTGCCTAATTCAACTATGCCATCACTAAAAACAAAATGTTCAGTTCCTATTCTGACCATCTCAGGTTGCTGATTTGGATGGTTATTTTACTCATGATTTCATCCCATCACACCAGCCCTTTTTCATCTATGGAATACAATTCCAAACACAGAAATATCATAGGCAAAGAAACATGGTAATCTATAAATCCTATATCACATCAATTTTAACATAAATTAATTTAACAATATTCTAACTCCTAAAGTTGTTTAAACTAACCTTTGATACCAACTATAAGGGCACATCCTTAATACATTAGATAATATTGAATTAAATGAATAATTAAAATTGACGTTATTTTCAGGATAAGTGTTTTAGAGAATTACAACATAACTATTACATTACATCTCATGTATTACAAAGTAGACACTTCTACTCAGATTTAAATTTTTATAAAAATAAAAACTCTTAAAAATGAATCATATATAGTCCCATGTTTTAGATAGCATGACTTTTCCTTGATTCCATTTTTGACCCTATTCATCTTTATATCCTATAAAAACATTTCACAACATGGGATGAGCATAAAAAGTTCAGTAAGAGTTATAAAACAAAGAAAGAATACCATAGTTCATCATTACATATAAAAAATAATCTCTTTATCATACCTCATTAAATCATATGATTTATGAATAACATAGAGAAATCATAAATCATAATGGTAATATGTGGCATCAATATCATACATACATTGTAGCTATCACATCTACGTAGGGAGTTGCATTTTGAATACACATTATTGTATATTATCAAAATCTCATAGAAGAAACATTCATGTTTACCTATGTCACGTTACCCAATTAATTGGAGAGCTATCTCAGGCTCACCCTCCATAGGTTTATCACATAACTACCCATATATGTGATAATGTCCAAGAACCCTAACATATTCATAACACATAAAATAAACACCAAAAAAAGATAAAATTTCCACATTTAAATAAAAATATATCATTTAAATATATTGACATAAAAAATTCATTATCAAAACCATTTTCAATACAAAAATATGTAAAAGAGTATATGGTATTTATTTTTTTAAACGTTAGGGATTTTAAAGAAATCCATAGATCAAATAATACTCACAGCGGCAGAAATATCGTTGTCACTACTTACGTTAAAAAGAAAGCTTATTTTTTGTTGTTTAGTAAAAATATTCTTAGAAAATGATTCCCTCTAAATGAAATGAAATGTCAAATGTTTATATATAGCATATAATTTGATTTCATGTATTAAAACAAAATATGCCTCAATGAATGGAGATTGAGATAAAGTCCCTTACCTCGTGTTTGACCTGACCCGTTCGTTCTTTAATCCCCTAAAAATAATCAAAAGCTAATTTATACTTGATTAAAAAGTATTTTCATGTTTATTATTCCTTATAAATCAACTATTACAATGTTATAAACATTAAGAAATCATTTATGTTAATAACAGTCATTTTGTCGGTATTTGGTACTTGTGTCAAAAATGATCTTCTTATAATTACTAGTTGTCTATGTTGTCAAATATGCATTGTATACAAAATTATATTCATTATGTAGATATAATATATATCACATATATCCAATATATGTATGTATCTATTACAGTACATAACATTTTGTGATAAGAAATGAAATACACTATTCGTGGAGATGGTAAGCCGTACGTACGCATGAAAGATAATTTCATTTCTATTTCTAATTTTAAAGGAATTAAAACATAATGATACAGAGGTATATTATAATTAAATTATAATATAATATATAATAACATTAAATCCATCCTTTATATATCTCAGATATGGAATTAACGAGTCATATCATTTTTAGTGGGAGGTAGTCCGCACTTCCTCAAATGAAATTGTCACATTTACCCATAACGTAAACCATAATAGAATTATATAAATGGAAAATACAAAAACATAAAGATAAAATATACAAAATATATATCATATATAAATATATATTCATCATAATGTCCACCATGATAGGTAGTAGGAGATAATTTTAGAATCCTCGTTTCATGAGGCATTAGTTGTCGTCCACAGAAACATTGTGTTCTTTACCCTTTAGATAGAGGATTGTGTAAGTGTAGTTTGAATAATTCTCATAAAAACAACCTAATAAATTTATGATACTAGTGTTGTTTTAAAAAAAATTTGAAAAAGATTTTATGGGGGTGGAGAAGTAAATAAAATAACTTAAGAGAAGGTGTTGCCTTTAAATCAGGTAACTCACTTTTATTTGAACCAAAAGGGTTTGGTGAAGGGCCTTATATCTATGTTAAGTCATATAGGAGGGGGATAGGGATGAAAATATATTAATTAGGTAGAGTTTGGATGATCTAATTGGCCTGAAAGGTGTGAGGAAAGCATTAGAGATGAGGGATTTTTATAAGGTAAAGGAGGGGCTCTTTAAAAAATGTGTGAAAATATTATTTTATCACATAATGATTTTCAGTTTAAAAATTTCCAAAACATATTAGTGTAGATGATAAGATGAATAATGGACGAAATAAAGTTATAAAATAATAATTGGACATGTTTTGGATGTTATTTATTCATTATAATCTTATTTATTAAAATCATTTATTAATGAGGTAAACACTACATCATTATTGTGTCATAAATAATTTTATTTATTTAATGTCTAAAAAATATAAACAAAATATCATGTTATAGAAATATTTTTATATTTTCAAATAAAATTTATAGTCAAATAGATAACTTATAAAACACTATGTAAAAATTAATATACTAAAATATATATTTTTTCCATTTTTGTCTTTACTTTAAGTTAATTAAAATAAAGTGTTATTATCACTCACAAGTGGCCCCATGGGGTCCCAAAAACGACACAAGGATGCTCATAGCAAGAATTTTGTCATCCAATAGGATAAAACATGTTTTAGGGTAATTTTATAATATTATAGTAATATTTTTTAACCCTTATTTACCAGATTTACCCTCTAACCCCGACAAATAAAATATTTATTAAAGTAAATATTCATAATGTCTAAAAATACAAGTTACATATTTACAAAATTTGGACCCCTTGATTCCAAATACGGAAACTTTTTTTCCAATTTCGAAACACATAAGTTTCATAAATTAATTTTAAATTAATTTCTAGTGTCAAAAGAAAAGGTGTGTTTTCAAGAAATAATAACTATCAAAAGATTGACACTTATTTATGCTAAATTTCATTGTAAAATTTAATCCCAATAACCAAAATTGAATTAAATGGTAATAATATAATCTAATTAAACATTAAAACCAACTAAATAGTTAATAAAACCATATAAATAAATTTTCTTAAAAGTATGTTTTTTAAAAAAATACAATATTATTCACTATTCCTCAATAATTGAATTTTTTCAGAGAAATACCAAAATTTTGCCCAAGTGAATTTTGATGTGCTGATTCTAAATAATAATATTATTTTTCCAAATAGATCATATAAAACTGACCAAATCAATATTTAATGAGGGTTCCCCATAAAAAGGTGGTAAATCAACCTTTTAAAGTAAATTATGCTTAAAATTATATTCATTCACATTTTAAGCCAATAGATTTTATTTGATAAATTTAAAATAATTTAACAAACAAGTATAATCCTATTGTAGTTTGTTCTATTCATTCCCTCCAATAAAACAGCTACGCGTTAACTACCATTTAGAATAATAATATTATATTATTATTATGCAATGTAAGATTTCAGAGAAACCCATTGGTCTGTATCAGGTATGCCATCGAACATAGAATCCACATTAAGGTAAAATTAATATGTAATTCACAAAATATTAATTAAAAAGAAAATTTATCATTTCATTATTTACCTGCGATGTTACACTTCTTCCCTTGTATATGACTCGGTTTTGTGTATGATCTCTGGTGAGTTCCCTCGATAGGGATTTCCCTTTATCACTATTACCCACTATTGACCATGGTATGATCTCAGGTTTTATGTCTGAATAATATAAATTTATTTACATTTTATGTCTAGTATTTCTTTTTTGGTCTTAATTTTCTTTTTTATTCATTAGCAATTTTAACTATCATTCTTGATTTGACAACATAATTAATGGTAGGTGGTTTCATATGATTTATAGTAAAATTGAAACCATTAATTTACATATTTATTAGAAATGATTTTTTAAATGACTTAAATTCCATTATTTGATATGATAGATTATTTTTTAAAGGTTATAGATATTGTGACCCCCCCAATTTTAATTAGATTTATTTTTTTGGATTGATTTGGGAAAATTTATGTATTGATTCGGAAATTTATTTTAATTTGACATCGATATAAACATCTTTTATTGAAAGATGATTTGCAACAAAATTCATTGAATATTAAATATTATTTTGTTTTCTTATGATAAATACATTTTGAAAACTAAAATTTTGTAAATTTAAACATTACCAGGTTTTAAAAAAATTATTTTCCTACGATGTATTTATTGATTAATCAATACGCATGTTAAACAAGGCAGTGAGTTAGTACTTATTAAAAGAATGATAGTATATAACCCCCTAGAATTGAAATTATGATAAAAAACTAACATAAACATACTAAAACATATTTTTCTTTGATGGGTAGTTCTATCCTGATAGGATACATTGAGAGACATGTTAACACATATTGTGGAGATCACTGATTGAGTTGTTTGAGGATGTTTTTACGAAAAGCTAATATACTACATCGATCATTATATATTGATATGTTATTAATGATTTGATGATTACCTTCCATTGATTATTAAACAATTTTTTTATTAATACTTTATTAAAATGTTTTATATAAAATATTAATTTATGTATGTTTTGATATATATGCTACATTTTTTAATTGAGTGAGTTTATTTGAAAATATAAAAAAATTACTCCATTTACTTTTTATTTATATTGACAGTATAACTAGTGTAATTATTAATTATTTGATTATGAAACACCTGGTGAAACACTAATGGGTTTTATAGATCACACCCTACTATTTCTTTTAGGTGTCTATAGATTTTCATTTGTTAGGTCCAAAAAATGGGAAGGCATGACTAGAAGGTGGTGGATGTTCTTGGTCCGTGGGACATAGAGTGAGGAAGGTTAGCAGTAGTGATTTTAACTACCTGTTACTCAGTAAATGCCAAAATTTTATTCATTAAATATGTTTTTATTTTTAACAATTTATTATTTTGGTAATGTTTTACCTGTATTATCCTCGTAAATTATCCCTTTGGAGGTTTGAGCATAACAATAGTTTGGTTTATCCTAAAATATTTAATAGATAAAATATCTCCCTATTTATTATAATATAATTCCAATTTTTTGTTAATAAAAAATGGGGATTGGTAATTCCTTTTATGACATGTCCGAGCTATCTCCAATAGCAGGGTACCAGGGAATCCAAGTTGGTTCATAAAAATAGAATTAAATCCTAGGTTGTGTATCTCTTCTTTCTATTTGTATATAGTTTGAGTTTTCCTTGGAGATAGGTGGTTTGATTTATTTTACACTTGAGGTAGTATCAAGATTCTCATATCTCATCTTAACACATCTTATAACTTCATGTGGGTTTAGTAAAAGTGTCTTTGAGAAATATTTTTGTTTGATTTCTATATTTTTTCATAAATTTTATCTAAATATGTTGCAATTCCAAACATTGAAACTAATTTATAAAATTTATATTATTGCGTATATTGTCTTAGTTGATGATATGTTAATCCATGCTAATTAATTTGGTGTTGTGTGTTTTTTTTTGTAGAATAATGTCACTAAGGAGATGTTTTTGTATGCTGTATGAGTAAGTTGCTGGTGAAACCAACAAGAAAATCTTCTAGTTAACTAAAATATTTAGGATATTCTTGTACATATTTTCTATGCCTTATAATATGTAACTATACTGGTACCCATCTAGATCTAGTAATGTATCATTAATGGGATGAACTTATAGACCATAAACAATATTTTCTTCAACCAAAACCACCAGTTATTTAGGGTTCAAATAATCCTCATGAGTATAATGATTGGTTAGAAAGTATTGAACTTATTTATGGGTTCATAGGAATTATAGAAGATATAATGGTGAAATGTTATACTATTAATCTTGAGGGGACTAATGGGATTTTGTAGGATTCAATGGTGATGGAGAAGTATCACAATGATATAGAGTGTAAATACATTAGATTTATATTTATTGATCATTTAATCTTGATTCAACGGTATTGGAAATGTCCATGGACTTTTATAACCTATGGAACAATGAATGATCTAGAACACTATATGTGTACATTTATACTAAGCTTGTTCAGTTATCACTAGGGGTTGTATCCAATGAGAAAATGAGGGATTTATAGATTGATAATGTTAGTTGTCCTAATATTTGACCGTATTTTTTCTTGTTTATACTGATTTCTTATGTTTATTTGATGGATAAAGAATTTATGCCTGATCCTTGCCAGGGATTATTTTTATGGTTCATGAGAATTTCTTTTTCACCCAGTGTAGGTTTTATAAGTTATTATATGTAAATCGAAAGATTGATGGATCTCATGGGGATTACAAATAGAAGGAATCATTCTGACCTCACATAGTGCTTAATAGTTGCCCTATAACTTGCTCGAAGTGTAGAGAGGTTAGCCAGTCCAAACAAGTTTGTACTGAGGAAGAAATGATCAATAAATATTTTTTTCACAAAGGAAATTGGTATAATTTATTCTATATATATTATAAAATGTATACTTCCACGAGCTGATAATATACAAATATTATTGTGGTTCAAATTGATGATTCCAGAACAAATGGTTCAGTATATTCGAATCCACAATGATACTTCTTCACTCAGTGGATGTATCACTAGAGGAAGATAATATAGATTCATTTATTTTTAACGGTACAATCAGTATATCATTATCTTCAGTGAATAATTTATTTGATACTAGTGATTCTTTCTTCTTTATATTGACATATGTTGGAATATCTATATATATATGAAGATTTTTTTCTTATATTATGTATATTTCAATGAACATAGGAATGGGGAGAGAGATTGTTCTTCGGTTCCCTTTATTATCTTTCTCGATATGAAACCTCTTTACATCATTATTGGGAAGGATTGGATGATTTATCAAATGTAATGTATTTACTGTTACCTTAGCAGATCTCCATTACTACAATTGATAAAGTGTTTTTATGGGATAATAAGACCCAAGGTAATGTATATATAGACCTGATTTTCTAGAGTTTTCAATGGCAATATCTACATTTTCTTTTGTCTTGGTGTACAAATATTTTAGTGATGATCTACTTCCAATTTGATTCATGTTTCCTGATATTCACCATTCTAATTTATCTGGAATTCCATTGATAGGAGAGCAGGTGTTCCCTATTTATTTAGTACCTAATACTTAGAAAGTGTCTATTCCATCTTAAAATATATCACCAATGAAATTGAAAGAGTTGAATAATTTATTGTACGATTTAAAAGAAAATTATATACCCATGTTTTTTATAATGGGTGGAACCTATTATATTTTCTATAAAAGATGATGGAACACATCACAAGTTTTTTATTACATAAAATACTATAAATAAATTCTAATTAAAAATTTCCCATTCTTATATATTGATGGTATAAATGACCAGTTGGACGGTTTGTAGTTCTTCATGCTGATTAATCATTGATTTGGTTATCAAAATTTGAAAACTATAGAATTTTATATTATAAAGACTTTCTTTAAGAGTAGTTATAGAAATTATAATAATTTTTTTCATTGTAGATGGTCTCTCAAAATCTCTTGATGTATTATAAATTTCATGAATAGTTTATTTCTTGTGTACCATGATTTCTATGTGGTGATTTTTTAGATGAAATCCTTTCTCACCAAAAGACCAAAGATGATAATGTGGGTCATTTTCAAACAGATCCAGAAGTATGGAGATATCATTGACTTTATATAATGCTTTTTAAAAGTAATTTTTTGATTGAGGAAGTGATGTTTTGGGATACATGGTATCAGATATTGGAATTTATGTTCATTCAGATAATGTGAAATATATTATAATAAGGGGTAATTTTCTTGTCATTTTGAGATTCATAACTTCAAGTATATTGTATGATATTACCTCAAATTTATCAGATGTTTCTTAAAGTTGGTATCTAAAATAAACACTATCAATTGAAAATGGGAAAATATTTTTTGGTATGGAAAATGTTAATATACTTTCATTGAGTTGTAACATATTTTGACTTATATTTTAGTGTTTTCTATTTAAATGGTTTGGTGGGGATATGTGTTCTTCTGGGATTCATCTGGTTTGGGTTGGGTTTTCTCATTATAAAGGGATATCACATGGTATCCTATTAATCAAGAAAACATTTTCCATATGAGAAAAATTATCCATCCTATGATATTGATATCATTGTGGATAAGCATGATCATATGAGTTATTATCATTATCATTCTAGTTAAAGGTTTATCAACTTTTCAACCACAATTATTCTATTTTATCCTCTCTAAAAAACATTTTAATCCTTTACATAGGCATTTAGTGGAGGACCAATAATTATTTGATTTCAATATTTCCTTCACCCCTGGTAAGGGGAATGAATTTTTTGAATCATTATGTAGTAAAAATATTACCCAAACATGGAATGAATAATCATAATTTGTGGAATATGATGGATCTTTTTTCTTCTCTCCAATTGGGTGTCCAAGAGAACGAGTCTACAGTTTTATAAGTGAGAATGCATTCAAATAATCTCTTCACAATATGGTTCTTTAGGATCAAAATATTTTTTAGGAATTCAATTTTTGTAGGGACTCCTTTTATAATATATATACCACTATTGAGTGTTTCTTGTCTTTAGAGGGTATCATATGTTTATAAAACAGACATGTTATCCATTTTCCTATGAGAGAGACTATGATGGTTGATTTTTATTATTCGTAGTGGTTAGTGAATCATGGATCTTTGATGATGATATATTATATGTGATAATGATTATAGTTTTCTAGTAGGATATGACACCTTAGTAACTGTGTTTTTAGTTTTTATACCTACAAAGATGTCAAGTACAATCACTAAATGCCTTTGAGTATTCTCCTAATTTTTCATGATCCCACATTGATATAGGATGTGGTTTCAAGGGTATTGGTGTTGGGTTTCCTGTATCCCTTGAGGATGGAATGTGACATTGGTTGTTGGAATTAGTTTGACAAAATAGGTTCGCTTTCTACCCATTTTAGATAAACCATTTTGAGGACATGGGATGTCTATATATATATGTGTGATTATTAGATAACATGGAGTTTTATCACATATTTTTTATGATAAGGATGATTGTTTTTATTTCTCCAGAAAGTCCTCCAAGTGGAATTTATATCTCATGTAATTATGGTCATGGAATATCATTTATAGATGGATGACCAGATAGTAAGAACTATACATTTTTTGAGGAAATTCAACATTCCTATGTTTTTGAATTTATTTGAGCATGGGATGACCATTTTGGACTAGTTGAGTTTCCCTAAAAAAATTATTAATATTATACAATTTGAATGTATATTGTTGAGGCCATTTATGGTTTCACTAATAGAAATCTACTGTGTTGGTTATATATTGGTTAAACTTCTTTGGTTGGACCAATTTTGGGACAATAGATGATGATGGGGATTCAATTGATTAATCGGTTGATGTTGATTGAAATAATTAGGTATACATATTATGATGGTAATATTTGGAAACCATTATTTTGTTATATTTTTAAATAGGAATTTTTAGTGATTTACATCGGTTGGGTAATATATTACTCAAAATATAGAGAAATATTTCCCTAAGGTTTGTGTGTCCTTTCAATACTATTGATCAAGTAGGGAATGTGGCATACACATTTGTACATAGAACATAGTTAAATTAATACACAACATGTTTCATTTATCACATATTAGAGATAATATTTTTTATCCTTCACATGTTTTATGATGGAATGATCTTCATGTTGAACATGACTTATCTATGAATGAGAATCCTGTCATGAATTTTGATTCTATGCTAATGGTTCGTCATGAGAAGAAGAGTAGTTCTAATTATTATGAGATGAACAAGTGTGTGGAACTTATAAGAGAGATGTGGACTAATATATTTGATATGGAGTCTTCTAGGATTGATTTATGGGGACAAAAAATTGTTAATGATGAGGAGTTTTTAATATTCTATCACTTTACTTCTTATTATTTTTAACACTTGCTTTGATTCATTTTTTATTTGGGATTCTGGTTTGGTACCTTCAATGACATGCATATTTTTTTTACAGAAATTGACATAAAGTATGGGTACATATTTTTTTGGTAATTAATGGAGTTTGGGAATAAATATTTCCAAGGATTTATAGGATTATATGTGGGTCCATGTATATTTTGAGGTTGTCCATCATTCTATTAGCTTAAACTGGTTTTGATCCTCCTATAGGATAGATTCACCGCATGACTGTAATTCACATCATGAATCCCTCACTCAATATAAGACATGAAATTGTTTTATGATATAATAATATACAATGAATTAATTTATTTCAAGATATTAAATGGAGAGATCAAGATTTTTAACCTAGGAAAATGACTTTTTCCTCATATATTCCACTCAAGAAATTCATTTCAAGAATCAAGGATTCATGTCATCCCTGACATGTTCATCAATCTACAACCTGAAAATTATTTCATTTATCATCCAACCTCTTCTATCGATCCTTAGGGCAACTCGATATGTTTTTCTTAAATTTATTCAATATCAAATGTCTCATTTTGGATGTTGACATCCAGTGAGTTCCTAAACTATGGACTTCTCCTTCTCTCCACTACCCTTTTTTGTAGTAGTATGATCGTGCATTTCTTAATTGAAACACAATTTTATCATGATGTTTATAATCGTATAATTACTCATTTATCCCCTTAACATTTATTCTCAATCATAATTTTCTACTACAATTCTAAATTTGATCACATAATTAATGGTATCTTGTTCCATACTATATTTCCTAAAAATTAGAAAAAAAAAATTCTTGATTGATATGATATGAATTTTTAAATGATATCAAAACATATATTTTATAATATTTATTATTAAATTTAAAATGGTGATGGAAATTATGAGAACTACCCCAAATTTCAAGGGAATTTAAATTTATCAGTAGATTTGTGAAAATGAATACCTTGATTATGAAATTGAATTGATGAAATGATTATATATTGATCCTTGAGATTCAAAAATTAAATTCATAGATTATTTTATATGGCCTGAACGAATGAACACCTCATATTAGGTTTTGAAATGAGAAATGCGTTTCGAAAAATAATTTTGGGTAATTATATTTTTAATAGATTTGAAATAGTTGATTTTCCCATGATTATTTAATTATTTAACTGAATAAAACTTTATCATGGGTAGTTAGTGGGTACTTAGGATATATATTTATAGATGTGATCCCCTGTCAGTGGATCGATGATGACAACACAAACATAATATTTAAATGGAATGATTTACCCTAATGGTAAACTAGGTTATCACATCTTTATTTGATGGATGAATGCACACATTGAGTTGAGATCATTGATTTGGTAGTGTGAGGATAAATTTACAATAAACCATCAAACCATACGTATTTTCACATGGTTCAATGATATTTTTTATTTTATTATTACATACCGTTGATTATTGAACAATTTTATTCATTCGAACTTCCTCATATTTTTTAAATAAAATTTACATTTACTATAGAATGGATATATATACATATAATCATATTTAATTAAAATAACATTATTTTGAAAATATTTAAATTCTATAGAAAACCTTGATTTATTTATTTTTGTATAATAATTTTATTATATTTTATAAAATAGATTTTTAATACTTGATGTCTCCCTACCATCCTCTATAGAAAAAAATATACCATTTTTTCACATTTGTATATTCTTTATATGAGGATCATGAAAAGGGAAAATATCTTCTTAGAGGTTGTAGATGTTTCTGATCCTTGGGACTTAAAGTTATGGAGGTGGCCAGTGGACATATGATCCACCTACTAATCAAGATATGTTTTAGTTTTTATCATAGTATATAATGTGTTTTTCAATATAATATTATTTAGATATTGTTTTCAAGCATTTAGATTGTACTTTACCTCTTTAGTGGGTTGATAATATCAAGTTGTAAGATTCGCATTTTCTGTTTTTTTAAATGTTCACTGTTAATTCTAGAATGATTTAAGTTGTTAGATTCAATCCTTTGAGGATTGGGAAGAAAATTGGTCCAAGTCCACATTAGCTATAGTTTCATGGTAACATGGTATCTGTGCCAGATCATTATAAGAAATCAATATATAATGTGACAAAAAATGTCTCAATCCACTCAACTATCCCACATTAGTATCATCAAGGCACAATTCGCAATATCAATGAAACATTAAATAACTAGTGGGACACCATTATAATATACGTTATCTAATTTTTCCTAAATCATTAATTTATGCTTATTCTATTTTTCCCCAAAAAAATATATGAATGTGAGTAATCAATAGAATCAGGAAATAATAATATAAAGTTTAACATAATAAAATAATCCTTGACTCAACTCCAACTCATTCCTAACAAACATCCCGCCTTCCTCATAACATATATCCTTTGAATAAATATACCCACTTTTTGTAAAAATAAATATCAAAATTATGATTTCAAGAGGGCTGATATATATATTCTAAATAAAAACATTTAAAATGTACCAACAATGAATTTTTGGAACATTTCATGGAATGGTGATACCTTTCCCATCAATAAAATCTAATTTTTAAACAACTTATAAAACTCCCTTATAAACCCATTATTAAAAACATATACTTATTTATTCAATATTTTTTTGAAATTATTAAAAAACTACTACATAACATTACTTATTTAAATGAAACCTCATTTATCTCCTTCAAAAAATGAAATTAGTAATTTTATTTTATTTGAAACAAATAATATAAATTTTTTCACAAATAATATAAAATCGATCATCCTGATAGTATATGAAAGTCACTATAAAAATATTATGGGGAATAGTAAATCATTGAATAAATTTTATATGAAATGTGAAGATACAAAAAAATTGTTAAAAAAATACATTAATAATATCACCTAACAATACAATTTAATAGAAAAATAATTTTCAACCTTTAATAACACAATAACATGTCAATTAATGAAAGAAAAAAAACACCATCTTCATTATTTGTTGAAACCCCTCATGGATCTCCATAATAAGTCACATTAAATAGTGTATGGAAAAAAAATTGATATTACCCCTATAATGACCAATAGACCAATGATCTAAATTAGAAACACCCTTATACCATATTCATAGCCCTAAATAAAATATTGTGTTTGGGGATGAAATTGAATGAAATTTGGAAAATAAAATATAAAAAGAAGAATTTGTTTAGAGTATTTGTATTCCTTAATAAATTATTTAAAAATAGAGGTGGGGGACTCGAAATATAGTGGGTGGATGGAGATAACACTATTGTATTCCACAAGGGCTAGATAAACTAAATGATAGAGTAGATGGGGTCCAGCAAAATAAAATCAAGAAGGGAGATGGAGAATTTATCATTAATGTGAAAATTGGGTAGATCACAGTGTTATGGAATATTTTTTGGAGAATCACACATTAATCATGCTCATAATTCTAGATAACCATTGATAATCGACATGATTTAGGACTAATGTTTCGAAAATCAAGATCCATTTAAGAAAATACCTCTTCCAGATAGTATGTGATCAAATGAATAGGATGCATGGTTTAAATTTTTTTGTACAAACTGTGTACCCAACACTGAATATACAATACACAAATAATTTTTGGAAATTATAAATGAATGAATGTTAAAGGATTTAAAATGATAAAAAAATAAATACGAAGGGAAAACGTGTAAATCTATGACAATAATTCCAATTTTATTATTAATTTAATCTTTTATCAAGATAAAATATAATGAATATAATCAAAACGAATATTATTTTAAATAGTTAGAAGGAAATAATTTTTTTAAAAAAACACACCATTAACTAACATAACAATAAAATGAACCAAAATAATTTAATTTCAGCCCTCCTCTAACATATTAACAATAATAACATTATAAAAAGTAAAAAAATATTAGAAACACCAACTAAGAAAATTTTTACAATAGTAATGACGATTTATAATAAAAAGACCAAGGTATAAATCTATTGGGAATAAAAACTCATCAAATAATGATTTTCAAATTAATGTAATAAAAATAAAATATCAATTATGTCAATTTAATAAATTCGAACAAACAATTAATGGACATTTTTCCTTCACACTCACTTCCAAATCGTATAAGTGATGATAATTCCATAAAAGTTAGTTCATGGAACTTATTTATTGTAAATTTAAATCAATATGAAGTTATTTAAATTTTGTAATCAAGACATTAAATTTAAAAATTAATGAGTCAAACAAAATCATTTCATATTTTATTTAATTTTTTTGATCAAATTATGAAAACCCTATTACTTTCTGTGAAATACATATTGTATAATTTGAAAAAACTATTTTCTAATATATTATTATCCATTTTAACCAATATTTAACCATGGGTAAAACTCATGTCTAATAAGAATTAAAATTTAATCAAATTATTTATAATTATGAGATAAATATTCAATAACATGAAGTCGTGATATAAATTCTTAAATGTATGATATTTTTGAAAGAATTATTCAGAAAATTTATTTATGATTTAGGTTTTTCAACTTGTATCTCATTATAATATATCAATGCAATTTAAATAATGTCATAAATATAAATTCCTTTCCAAATAGGCGATTTAAAATGATGATATCGTTAGTTAAATTCAATCATAATTCGTGATATATGAAAATATTTTTTTTATTTAATTCATTATATTATTAGACCACATTATTTTTAAGAACCCAATAACAATTCTAATCATGGATATTAAATTAAAAAACATTAATTTTTTTATTGATTATATATGTGTGTCTTTTCATGTTTTGGTATTTCATATTAGATATATAGGGATGACCATATAAATGAATCTTATCCCCCATTTTAGGAATAATCATTCACATAACTACTAGTAAAAATTTATTGATTATATTATAACATTAAAACTTATGTTTATTTTTTAACATGTTGTGAATTTTATTATTTTCTACCCCTTTATGTATACATTGGAATGTCAATAGTTAAATAAAATATAATATGTGGTTAATATCATTTCTATTATAATATCAAAAAATTAATCTTAAGTTGAATATTTTGTGATGTTTCTAATTATTATGGTTATTCTGTGTTATTTTGTTTATATTTAGAAGAATAAGTGTTGAAACTAGTTTAAATTTTTATTCACATTTGTTAAGAACATTTTGTTTATGTATAAAATTTAAAAAAGAAGTTAATAAATGTTAAATTCATTTCAATTCAAATGTATGACACTCTAAATTATATAACATCATCACAATCAAATATAATTCATTAAATCTTCACTAGGAATTATGTATGAAATATATTCTCTAATGAGATGAATTCTAAAATATAAAAAATTATTCTTGATTATTAAGAAAAAAAATCATATAAATAATTTTTAATATATTAATTTAATTGATAATAATTAATATAGTGTTTCAGCTAATTGAAATGATATTTTTGAATTTGTAAAATCCATGTAAATACTAAACCAGCAAAAAAAATATTAATTATACATCACTAGTTACATGTTATATGAGGAATACTCTAATTTAAATTTTAGAGGTAATTAAAAGACTATGAATACAATTGAAAAAATTAAATAAATCCCTAACAGTCTAAAATATATATTTTTTATAGAGAATTAAATGTATAATATGATTATTTAATTAAATCATCCATTTAATATAAGTTAAATTATTTAATTACATGATAAAATATGGAAGCCAATATTTAGACATTAAATTGAATTCATATATGTTATCGATCCATTTGTATTAACAAAATTTATTTAGATGAGCACATTAAACCTATTGTAGAACCTAAAATGAGGTTGAATCCATTAATTTGGGATGATTTGAAAGTATAATACACTTTATTATTGATCCATAACATTATTTATTCTATATCTGATATTATGTGTGTGACATTGGATAAAATTATCCCCAAAAATAGTGTCATAAATATTGTGAAATTTTTTTATAGAGTGTTTGTACATAGAATAGTTAAAATTAAATGGCGAGTATTCATAGATTATAAGAATGTTAATGAATAATTTAGGAAATATCAATACCCTTTTTATTCTCATATTAAATAATTGAAATTTAAAAAAGTAATTCATAATTTCAACTTGTTATATACCTATGCTATTTACTTCAGAATACACATTGTGTATAAGGGCCACAAATAAAAACCACATTTAATTATCAAATGCATACTTTTGATAACTATAGGATGTGTTTATATCATTTTAAACACATTAGATGATTTCAATGGTATACCATGAATTTATTTTTTTATTTTTATCTGTGTTATATTAAAATATTTATTGATGAATTTTAAATTTATAGTAATTTAATTGATCTATTTATGTATTCCTTATCTACTAAATTAAATGAATGTGTTCAAACATAATTAGTTGTAAATTATGATAAATTTCACATCAGGGTTACTAGTAGAATATTCCATCATCATATCATTTCATTTTAAGGTATCGAATTTTATCCCAGTAATGGTAATTTTATATAAAAATTTACAAAAAACAACAATGGTTAAATAAAATAGATTAAATTTAGTATTGGTATGTTTTTATTAGATATTCCTTATATTTTAATTACACAATGTATTTTGATAATGTTTATTTCATTATATGTTAGTGAGTTATAAATTCAACATGTAATTATTTTTTGTGATAATGAAGAGTCCAGTGTATAATGAGGTCGAATTTGTGAGATATTTCATTAATTTGAATTGGATTATTTATAGTGTTGAATAAAAATATATATATAAAGAGAAATTTATTTGGGAAATCATGATAGACCTAGTGAAAGTAACTTCTATGTGGAATCATGGAGTTCTAAGAAAATATATTCATGGAATAAGTAACAAAATTATATATAATGATTTTTAATTGAGACATAATAGGACCAAATGATAAAAAAATTGTGGGTTGATGATAGAACTAGATACCAAATGATATGTAAAGAGTTTCAGAAGAAATCTATTGGATAGATTGAATAGTTTCATAGTAAAATAAATGAGGTATTTGTGAATTAATGTGACTATCCATCCTTGTGTCCTTGGAAAGAACATATTGTTCATGTTTGAATTATATGATTATTATTATTTATAATTATTTGTTGGGGAATTATTTTCAGTAATTATTTTACTATTTAATTCATCAATTTTTATAATAATTATTGAAAATATCTATGAATTGAGGTAACGTGTTGAATGATTATTGTAATATTTTAGAAATGTTTATTACCATGTATGATGAAATTTTAATATTTTATATTTTAAAAGAAACCATGATTCATAGCCCTTCATTTTCATAAAATACATATCATATATTATGATATATCTATATTATAAGGTGTAAGTGGATTCCATTTTTTGTATCTATCGAGGTGAGATATGATACTGACAAGGGATATAAGTTCAATGTGATCATATAAATTATTTCACATGGATTTTTTCGATTATAAATTAATGGGTTAACATATTAATTGAATGAAAACCAATTTAAAAAAAATTTAATGATAGAATTACCAACAGTCTTGTTATATTAGAAACTCAGGACAATATTTATACTATGGTATCAAATACACGACTCCTATCATTGTATGTAGGGATCATATAGCATGGGATGAGATACCCATTTTGAGTAGGTGTGATACTACAAATACATAGTAAAATATTTATTTATCCTTGATACTTATTTTAGCTTTAGGTTGTGGTTCAAACCATCTTTTAAGATCAAGGATTTTATCATTGAAAATGAGGATTCTAATATCCAGTGTCATACAAAAAGAGGTGGTAGTTTTTTTCTATCTCCAAGTGATAATGATCAAGAATACACCATTATTATTTTCATGTACACATCATTATAAATTTTATAAAAACATGGTTTTTATTTATGTTCTTCGTACTATATTTCTTTTCATAATGAAAAATAATGAACTATAAATTATTTTGTGAAACTAACATGATCATGATTATATGATATAAAACAATCAATGATAATAAATTGAAATTCATTAATGAAAAACATGTTCTTTTTTATTTTTTATGATGAAAAAATGTATTATTTACAATAGGATATGGATTAATATGTGATATGAAATGATTCAGCATAAACTATTCTATATATCAACTTGTATTAATGAGAAGGATGTCATATTGTGTGATTACAATTTTTCATATTCAGATGGTATGGATTGTTGGTATTATATATCATGATACAAGGATCAAATGTGTTTTTGATCATTACCATGGAAAATGTTATAGGAGATATAATTGTTTTTGATAAAAACCCAAATTTTGAAAATGATGATTATTGTGTCCTATTGATTATATAAGGTATATCAAGAAATATTTTGGTATGAATGATATATTTACTATATATAGGGAAATATTCTATACATATAATATATACCATTACATAAAAATTGGTTATATGATGATGTGTAAGGTTTTATTGATACAAAAAATACAAATGAATAAAACCCTAAAATATATATGATATTTATAAATTCATATAAAAGTGGAATTATAGTGTTAAGAAATAATATATAGAATATAAGTTATTTTTGACAATTGAGACATTTAGCTTAGTGTGATATATTCATATATAATGATTTATATATATGGGTAAATTTTTCATTGAGTGATGGTGCTTATTACAATCCAAGTTATAATCATAATTTATAATTGGTAATGTCATATCAATCATAAAATTCAATTTAATCCAACAATACAGAATTATAATATTTGTTATAAAAATTCCCATATTATTTTAATTTTTTATAATTGATAAAAATTAATCATTTTAAATTTAGGATATTCAATCTTAAAGAAAATAATAAATTATTATTTAAATATATAATGTTTTGAATATAAATAAATGGTATATGTTTTTAGATATTCATTTTGAAAATTCATTTTTATAATCTTTTTATAAAATTTGTAAGTTTTGGACACTAAATTTTGTGATAAAATGAATCCTGTAATGTTTTCAGGACATGTATTCCATGGTAGGAAGGCCAAAAAAAATTCAATTTATTCTACCTTGAATTAATTTGGTAATTAATATTATTATATTGAAATCATTTATTTAATATTTTTATACATACACGGTATTTATGTTATGGTGAATTGAATCCTTTTTATATAATGTATTGCATTTTAACAGGACTTGAGGATAGCTTTAATAATGTCCTTATGGCTTATAATATATTATAGAATGGTTTGGGATGTCTATTTAGGGATTTAGGAATACTCAAATTGAGATTAAAAAATTTAATATAATTGTATCCCTTTAGATGGATTGTTCATACACATTTTGTGTGATATGTAATATTAATTTTTAAGAAAACCTTGGATTCACTTTTTGTTTGAGAAAAATCTATTGTGGGTTATTTAAAGAGTTATGCATAAATATGGATTGTATATCTTAATTCTTTGGATGGAATATGGATTTCAAAAATAAATCATTATAAGAATGAATATATAATAGAAAAAAAATTATATAATAAATATTTAATGATTTGTAATAGTTATGGACATAATATGCATTAGATGTGAATAAAATTAGGTTTGATTAAAATAAAAACATTTAAATACTATATGTGAGATTCCATATAATTAATTTACGAGAAATTGCACCGATCATTCGAATACATAAATTCATCCAATGTATAGGCTCCCAGTGATTTTCTCATGTTAGGTATAACAAAAATGGATAACCATAAGAGTCAAGTAACCAAGTCTCACTGTGAAATTTTCATAATATTTACCTTGGAAATCAAAATCATTGTTGTACTAGTGGAATCAAGTTGAGTTTAGATCCATGATAGATTTTGGAAAAAAAATTCCACCAAACTATCCAAGATTCATATGTTATATGACCAGAAATTATTCCAACCTAAATAAATATGTGTTGAGAGCGACAGTAATGAAATATAATTTCTAGAGAAATAAGTTTCTTTTATCACTAAAGGTAATGATATATGTGGTCATTATTTTAAAGGGGATACATTCTTTAAATGTCTTTTATGAAATGATATAACACATTTTACATATTCAAAAATATGTTTTGTAGTATATTATGAAACACATCATGTTTACAAATTTCATAACTCATATGTGTATATCCAATAAATATATTCTTCATTAGCATCTAATATTGTTATTTTTTATCAAATGGAGTATTTAAAATCATATTAATGTTGATCTAATAGAGATCTGTATTATAAATTTAACTCTTGGATATTATATACTAGGTGGGTGTCAAACAATTATGCTGATAAACGTAAACCTACAGATATGAGGGAACATAAAAATAGTGAAGTAGATATATATATATATTTATAAAAGAGATATATTTATTTTATTTGATCTTAGCAAAAATGATTTAAGTTATTCTAGCTGATTAGTTATATATTTTGGAAAATGGTAATTATATTTATTAAATAAATTATTTTTTTGTATATTTAATTGGAAAATATTGGACATTCATTCATTTTTAATAATAATAGTTTTTTTAACTATTGAATGTAATGTTTTACAACTTTGGGAATATGTTAAATGAAGTAAACAATCCAGATATGTAAAATTATATCTATTTTTTTAATAATATTGTCATGGATAATTATAATCCTAATTAATTTTATTATTTTTACCTTGGACATATAATTGAGAAATATATTTTTAGACTCTATGTATACGAATTTTTTTAATAATTTGATTTAGATTAATTTAATAACTAATGATCTTGTTTGTTAGAAAAAATAAGCAAATAACCTCTTAATAGAAAATTTGATGGGTTTTGTGGATTACATAAATATATACATATTGATGTATATAGACAAAGGATTTTTCAAAACGGGTGGTATGTTTAAATACATCGTAACATTTATGAATAAAATTACACTCTTTTGATATTTATTACTAATAATACACATGTATGAATGTTTTAGACATTAAATGGGTTCCTTAATTAATAACACAATCAACTGGGAAAAGTATTAAGATTATCAGATCTGATTGGTGTGGTGAATAATTTATCCAACAAATAATGTTTCATCTAGGAATTTTAGGAACTGTTCATCAACTCACTCCTCATTAAAACCATATTTAAATTTTGTCTAGTATGAGGAATTATACATTATTTAATATGGCGTGATCGATATTGAATCATTATGAAATTCCAAATTCATTTTGTAGTTATGATCTATAAGTTTTTTTCCTTTATTAATTCTGTTCCGTCTAATGAATTGGTTATCAAAAAAAATGTTATATGTACTAGTAAATTTTATAATATGAAATTTTTAATGATTTGGGGCTTTAAATAAATATATATTATATTTTCATCTTGCTATACATCAAATTAATTCTGATAAATTATTTTTCATCGGTTATCCTAGGGAAAATAAGTGTATCTATTCAATAATCACAGTAAACAAATGTTCCTCTAGAATGAATGGATATATTCCTTGAGAAGCAGTATATAGATTGATGAGTTAATTGCATGAATTTAGAACTTAAAGAAGATGAAAAAATAAGGAGAAAGTTTTCATGATATTGAAATTGAGAAAGGGCCTTAAATTGTTGTAGGATAAGATCTAATATATATTAAAATAGAACCTATGAGGTCTTGTATGATTCATTATAATCGCAATATAAATCTATATCATATGGAAAATTATAACAAATTAATGTTGATAAATTATGAACGTGCTACCCATTTAGAGGCTATTCATTGTTTTGATTTTGGTAAATCTATAAAATTGATGAAATATGAAATAGATCTTTGTACATAATACATGTTTATAATAAGGTTTATTAATCTTAGGTCCAATACCCATGGAGTTTAAGTAGATTTATACAAGAAAACCAATATGTTTGGGATGGTTTCTGAGAATAAATCTATCTTATTGGAAAATGATTACAAAAAAAATTCATGGTATTTACTATAATGAAACATTTTTTCTGGTTATGATGAAAACATCTATTTGGATAAAATTTTCCCTAACAAATAATTATTTTAAAGACATATATCAAATTTATAATATATCACATAATGAGATTTTATTCAAGGTTCTATATATGATAAAATAAGATTGATTTAAAATTCCCATTGAGTTTGATTTAGTTTTAACGATGAAATCATCCATTTATGGATTAAGGATGTCATGACCTATCCCACGGGTCCCATGTTGTGACTACCCCAAGCTTGCCTCCCTAATTCCAGGGGCAGGCGACTAGCGCCAAAGGCAACAACTGACAAGTAGGAGGAATTATCCTGGATACCAGAATGCACGCAGACACCCAACCATGTCCCAACTCCAAAAAGGGAAACAACATACCACTGAATAAAATGAGTGCAAGTAATGCTATAAAAATGGGATAGAATACAAACTGAAGAAAATGTAGTGAGAACTGTAATGTACAAAAAATTATCTAATTGCCTTGTGTCGAAAAACCCACCTAATATTGAGAGAATTGAAGAAACTAGAAGCCGATGTATTACTTCATGTATTCCCAGTCCTACAGGAACCCGCCGGGACCTAGGCTACCATGTACACCATCATAGATTTCATTTGTCCCGTCTCTCTGGGCACCTCTATCGAAATGTTAGTTGTCTGCACCGGACACAACACTGGTGGGTGAATCTTGTGCAAGGGTGAGTAACACGATATTTATTAGGGACGGCAAAACAAAAAGAATGACCACACAACAATTCCTCAACGTAAAGCACAAAACAAAGTAGAGCTCACACTAGGTAAATTATAGGGTTGTAACAGTTGCATCATTAGTCACAAACGCCCAACTCCTTAGATTCTAGAGAAATCCTCCTCAATTGTTTATAGATGGAATTTCGGGTCACATAGAGCTTCTTCCCACTAACCATGAACTATTATGGAACTCATCCTTGCTGAGTAT
The DNA here is from genome assembly GCA_963277665.1 of Viscum album. NCBI lineage: Eukaryota > Viridiplantae > Streptophyta > Magnoliopsida > Santalales > Viscaceae > Viscum > Viscum album. The sequence continues at coordinate 1,898,187,754 of OY728132.1, read as the reverse complement.
CATGGGTACGCTGGGTCACATAGAGCTGATCCCCACCGTGGGGCTGACAGGTCACATAGATCATCTTCCGACCATGTTTGAACTAAGGTACACCTACTGTCAACTATAGTGGGTGTTTCGGGTCACAAAGAGCTTCTCACCACTATGGGAATGTCTGTCCACATAGAGCCACTCCCCACTAGGCCATCGTCAAGCAGACATTAGGTCTCAGCCAACAACCTGGTTCCATAAGTATCTCACTTGGGAGAACTGCCCCTCAAGACATTCTCCACATCTTAGCATCCATGAAAGTCACCAAAAATCATGTGGAAGGACCCCCTCCTTGATAGGGTACAAAAACATCAAACATCACTTCAATTGGACACGATGTTGGCATGATACATTCTTTTAGTAACTAGGGGGACGGTTGTGATGGGCCCCGGTCTGACCCAGTGGGACTGACCCGACCAATCTGGTTTGGGGGTTCTACATTCCCCAGATCATTATGACAGACATGACCTGACCTAGTGTGGGTCGGGGATGGTCTGGTATGTCTTGGAAAGAGAGCCAGGCCCAATAGGCCTCACTGGACTTGGCCCGGTTAGTAGAGGTTCGAGCCTGCCAGGTCACCCAGTGACCCAGTCTAGTCCAGTTGAGCCTGTTAGCATGGGTTCGTCCCACCGGTGCGGGGTCTAGACCGCCATTACGGGTCCAACCCACTAGCACAGGTCTAGACCAAAAAGAAGTGGTTTAGTCCGTGGCTGATGGGGACACGACCCATGAGGGGGTGCAACCTTCTCCTCTGAAGACCAACTATGTTAACAGCTAGTGGGGTGTGCCTAGCATGCAACATACCTCTATGTCGCTCCCTGTCCATGTGTGGCCCATAATGAGTGGGCCGCTCTTTAATGTACTCATGGCTGGTGATGACCAACCACCGTCCCCATCACTGCCAGACTCAGTATGCGAGTTATCCACGGTCAAATCTGTTCCATGGTAGCATCCCGGGTCTCCAGCACCCCGGCCTGATCGGTTGTGGATTCTTCCACCCGACGTTCCTCTAGGGTGCGCCACTCTTCCTGGAAAGCATCCTTCTCCTGTCATCTCGCACACAGTTGGCACGTTTCACCGCCGCCACCGTGTTCTACCTCTGCTGGAACAGGTGGGCCGAGAAATCCTTTTACGGACCACTGAATGCACTTTGGTGATCCATTCTTCACGTCGCATAGGCTTATAGCCTCTAGGGATCATACTTTTTACTGTAAATCCCTCAAATCTTCATTTTCATCACATCAGAAAAAACATTCACTATTAGAACATAAACAGAGTGGTCTTTCTCTCTGTTCATGTCGACCCGCACCCTCTGTGTTAGAAGGTTTAGTGATGGGGGTGGTTTATTCTCCTTTCAATAGTTACATGCCAATATTTGGACCCAAAAATATAATCCTTGAGAATGAAAAACCCTCACACATAAATGCATGAATCACGGGTCCACGTATTCCTGGGTTGACCCATGTTCATCTTTCATAGAAATGGACATGGAATAACAACAAAAAAAACCTCTACCTATTTGATATTCATTTCCTACATTCGGTCTTGAGGGGTGAAGACGTTGAAGTCACAACACATCTTCGATTTAGGAAGGGTGTGATGAAGAAGATGATGTTTTTCTGGCATTATTTTTCCTTTTCTAGGGTGGAAGTATATCAAAGGTTCTCTAGATAATCCTCCAAATTTTTATTCCATATTTCCCCAGCGCATCGAGCTATAAATAGAATCACATATGGGTGTTCCCATTATGATACGACATCGCTTCGTTACATTGTTTTATTTAAGAAACAACTTCTTTGTTATGTGTCATTAAAGAATAATTGCACTGCATGTTTAACGAGCCATTAATGAGCCTCATTGATGTGCATCGGCATCTCCCTATCACCGACCCACATAGGCTCTATCCGAGGATCAAAAGTTATAAATAACATAAAATAATTATTTTAAAATATTTTATTATTTATATCGAAAAGGGTGAAAAATAACTTTTTCTCTCGGACCATGCCAGTAAAAGATAAGCCATTATTAGGTGAATCTTGTCATTTTAAATTCAACAGTGCCCTTAGATTTATGATCTGAGTGATAGATCAAACGATATAAATTCCCACTCGAATTTTTATTGAATGCAACATAACAGAAGTTCCAAATTCTGTTCTGGGGTCTCCGAACAATAAATGTTGTTGAATTTCATGGTCTCAAAATAAATCCATATACAGAAAAAAAAAAATATTATACATAAATTTTAAGATGTTACATTCTCCCCACCAAAGGTATATACTTCCATGAAAGCCCAAAACAACAACTAAACAAAATTATGGGGGTACATAGCACAAATCTGAGCCTCCTTCTCCCATGTTCCCTCCATGAGATTCCAATGCTATCATCAGACACACACTAGATGAATCGACCTTCTATATAGGAATAGATCCTGTCGATCCTCTTTCTCCACTGGGATCTCCAAAAATTCCACCCCATCGTCAATGTCTATCTCACCTTACTCGATGACGTGTGATGGATCATGTACATACCTCCTCAGCTACAACACATGAAAAAAATCATGCACCTAGTGCATCGGTGGGGGATGATCTAGGTGGTACGCCACCTGACCAACTCTGATCAGGATCTGGAAAGTACCGATGTAATGTGGAGATAGCATATCGCCTGGAGAAAATCTTCGCAATTCCCATCGGAGTTTGTAATGTCCCAGCCTGGCTCACCATCAAACCGATGGCCGTACCATTCTCCACATGGCCCCAAGACCGTCTCCCCATATGCCAGAGGCTGCCGACTAGTAACGAGGGTCTTCCGAGGTGATAGTGGGGAGACTATACACTCTTATCAGATTTGAGCAGTGGTATCTCATAGTAAACAACATTCAATAGCGGAATCATTTATAGGTAAACAAAGAAAAAATAGCAGTGGAAGAAAAATAGTGATCATTTTCATATAATGTGGCCAAAGCCGGCTTACACGATATAGGGGTGATGAATAATACAATGTGAAAACAGGAAACAATACAATGTAAAAGAAAAAGAAAAGGCAGCAAGGCCATACGGGTGTTCTACTGAGCATCTCGAGATCCTGCTCAGTCCTTTTCTCATTCCCAAGGTACAAGCAACACAACAACTAACCTAGGAACTACAAACAAGAAAGGTCTACTTGGGTACCCCAATGCAATGGCGGCCCGAGTAGGGTGTGAGATATAAATATCAGTAGGTCAGCACTACCGGTGTCTATCCCAATCCTGAAAGTGTTAATTTAATTAAACTATAAATAGATATAACAAGGTTAAATAAGAAGGACAACATAGATAAACAACACCTATCCAGGTTCTCTAAGGACACCTGACAGCTATACCAGCTTCAGCTCACTTCCGGGATATTAGTCTGTTCATGCCACTATAGTTACATTTGTAAATATTAATAAAAGATAGTGTGGGGTAAGCATGCCTCCCACCCATCATCAGAAGATAGCGAGCACAAGGTAAGAATGCCTCTTATCCCTAAATGATTCTAGAACAGGGTAAGAATGACTCCCTTCCATTACGTTTATTCAACCATTATAGGGTATAACTGCCTACCATCCATAATCGTTCAAAGTAGATGGCATGGGGTATGAATGCCTCCCATCCATAATCGTTTCATGTAGATGGAATGGGGTATGAATGTCTCTCATCTATAATCATTTCAAGTAGATGTCATGGGGTATGAATGCCTCCCATCCACAATCATTTCAAGTAGATGGCATGAGGTATGAATGCCTCTCATCCATAATCGTTTCAAGTAGATTGCCTGGGGTATTAATTCCTCGAATCCATAATTGTTTCAAGTAAATGGCATGGGGTATGAATGCCTCCCATCCATAATCGTTTCAAGTAGATGGAATGGGGGATGAATTCCTCCCATCTATAATCGTTTCGAGTAGATGGAATGGGGTATGAATGCCACCCATCCATAATCCTTCATAATCATTATCAAATTCTCATTAGAATGCATACGACAATACCTCCTATGAATTTCAAACATAAATACCATATTCATAATCTACACATTCATCATCGGTTTTATATCACAATGCATAAGGCGGTACATCTTATGCATTTCAATTAACCACATCAAAACTCGCAACCCGACCCCCTACAACACGACCTATAATTTAGTACACAAACCCTATTCAATGTCACTTGACCCAATTTTCCCTTGCATGGAAAATTGTGTAGAGGATCCACATGAGGGTCATTCCATCTAGTTGCCTAAACCTTGTAGGACGATTAGTAATACAGGAATCATAGTAATTTCACTTAGTTGACACCATCTCATTTAATCCATTCTTATCAAATTCATTTAACCCCCTTAGCTTAAAGGCAATTAAAATTACACATTATGCTGATACTAGTTTTGTGATTAGGGAAACAAGTGTTCAATCACTATGTTCATGCCATTTAAGAACATTTCTGAATACCATATCAAGAAAAGCTATCCCCCAAAAATAATGTCAAAGTATGAGCATGGAAACAAGACAAATAGAGTAGGAAATCATGTAAGTATTCTTCCTACTTTAAATGCTTCACTTTAAATTAGAGGGTAAGGAGAGGGACCCTACCTCAAGGTGGATCCATCTGTCTACTCCGGATCTTGGTGCTTTCTAACTAAAGTTACCACTACTTCTCCCCTAAGAGGAATATGTGATTTCACATACCTATAAGGACACTAGCCTATATACACACGCTCCACAAGGCCATGAGCATGCGCAAGAGGATCCTTACATGTATGCTTATACACATAAGCCAGTCTCTCCTCACCAGCACATGCACATTCATATATGTAATAGGGACAACTAGCCTCGTACGTGTATATTTGCTGTCATGCATGAATATATGCATACTCGGGGAACCCACATACATATTAATACGTACATATGCATGTGCAGGCGATTCGCCTAAACTCTAGAAACCCGAAACCAACTCGAAACCACAACACACTTGAAAAAATACACAATGAACCTTAAAACAACTAAAGATATTAATTTAGAGGATGCAAAAACAATAAATGAGAAATACCCTTAACTTGGAATAAAACTGGTGGACCAAAATGACCACAATCCACCTCTCCTTCGGTGGCGGACATCATACGTGCAACCACGAGGTCCCAAGGGACCTTCTGTGTCCCCTTACCACAGAATAACCAAAGGAAAAACGAAATCAACAACATCTCTAAAAATAGGTTGTTTGGATGAATGATATTAGGGCAAATGGAATCCCTAAAATCAGCCAAGAAGGGGAGTAGACTAGGGAAGAAGGCTTACCTTGAAGTTTTGACGAAGAACCCTCCAGAAATTAAGAGGAACCGAAGGAAGAAGGGGAGGCCGCGGAGGAGGCTTGCGCACAACATGAGGGGGATCCCTCCCTGGGTGCAGGTCTGGCCGAGTGAAAGGGGAGGGAGTTCTTAGTTTAGGATTTAATTCATTGTCTTTTTATTTTTAATTTTAATTACATTTAAAATTTTTTAGAAACCAAAACTGGGTACGATGCATGGTTTAACTAGCACGGTTTTCCAAACCGTGCGCAAACCGTGCGACACCCCACTGGACACCAAGGGAACCCTGCATGGGCTGGCCGCACGGTTTGGGGAAACTATGTGCAGGCTGTGAAGACTTCTCTGACTCCCTATTTTAGGCCGCACAATTTGGGTTGCATGGTTTATGAACCTGTGTGCCAATCGTGCACCTTCTGTTGTTCTTTAAAAACTAGCCTCCTTTGGGTACGAAGCACCCGAAACACCTCGAGCCACTCGGGACACTTAACGGGAATTATAACATGTCCAAAAACGTTAAAAAGAAGGGTTCAAACCTTCAGAATATCATTTTGATGCCCAGTTCTAAAAATGACAGGATCATTAATTGAAAAAGATTAATTTCTCCCACTTTTAAACCTAGTTCAAAAAGCGGGTCATTAAAACCTTCCCACCTTATAACTTCTCGTCCCCGAGAAGCCATCGGGAAAAACACACACCTCACTCAACCTAAAAGGGTCATGAATCATAGTTAAAATGTTCAAATCATGTTTCCAAATTATCAATGCTCCACAGTCATCCACTTAAACACACGAAACTTAAGTTGTCAACACCCGAGCCAATGCTCGTTTTCCCACCGAACCAACATGGAAGCTCTTACCAGAGCCCATTCCACAGGAGAACTGATCACATCATTGTCTCGTCAAGAAACCAAACAATGGTACTTACCACCTTATATTTTTTCACGTTGAATGGCCAACTCTCAAACCAAAGCCGCGCCAAATTTTGAACAGTCTTTCAAAAGAAATCTCTAAGCGTTCCAATGACACACCTAGCACGATTATGAAACCATCAAATGGTCAGTTTCCCCATTGACCTCTAATCCCAAGTTGAAAATTGTCAAGCCACTCCAGATGACTATTCATGAAGACGTCTGGCTTAGGCGGTCGGCACCATACAAGCTGAACAACGATGTCTTCTTCTAAGGCATCCCGCAATTACCATGAGGACATTCACAGAAGCTCATACTTGAATCCTGGTGATGTCTCAAAGATCAAACCACACAAGAAACCACGCATCCCGCGTGTAACACCGAAAGAGAACCACCCAAACATTCCCCAATGATTTTTAAGAATTAGCGCAGATAAGACCGACACACTCTTAGCGCATCCAGGATGAAGGCAATATAGGGTACAAGATCATCGCGAAGCAGAGTACACTAAGAGGATTAAAAACAGATTCCAATTATTTATACCCAAAAACTGGAAAGGTGATCTGTCGAACCACCCCTAGTCGACTCTAAAGATGAAACTCGGCTTCACCTGCCGACACATTAAGACTTCAACCAATCACGATGCCTCTTCCTACACAAGGCATTCATCGATCAACCATACCACCAAAACCTAAACGAATTTGAGTAAAACCCAACCATTTTCCAAGATGGTCCTTCTTGGCATATTCTTTCTACTTGGATGGACATGCTTTACTCAACTGGATCGACGCTTCCCACCTTAGAAGGGTCAGCATCATCGAAACGAGAATGTAAAGATGATCATAAGCAGACCTGTTCATAATTAACTGAACAGACATGCATCACTCCTCCGAGCCATGCTCACCACGTTATGTGTACAAGGAAACCAGAGCAACAATACCAGCGTGTAAACCTCCCGAGTCTTCTAAAAATAATCCTGAGCATTTGGACAACGTGATTATCAAACGCTCAGGTCACTCTAATATTGAGATGACCTGAGACCGTACACAACATCACAAGAGATACAACCAAATGTCGTATTTCCCTATACAACCATTCACTTGGATGATGACATGTCAAGCTATCCATTAATGCGTTAATGGAAAGGGTCAAACGACCAACAGGGTGACTGAACATGCCTGAGGCATGTCCGACCAACGGATACAGATCATTACTCGATGCTCAAACCCTTAACAAGACCAAAAGAAGCTTGACCACACGTCGGAACAAGGGTTTCTATAGAACTGAGAGTCCTACACGGGATAACGGTACCCAAATAATACCAAACTTCAGAAAGTTCACCGTACAAGACAAACACATAAGCTCTAAGGGTGCTACCTACCACGGGCTAGCCCCTCACGAAAAACCATAATTGACACAGGCACATGGTCACACCCAACAAAATTCATCGAGCTCAAACCCTGTCATTTAACATCATTGCTAAAAGAGAACAACCTACGGAAAATGCGTAAGGTTCCGTTCTAAGGAACTCACAAGAAAGACTTAACGTATCGACACACGGGTTCTCAATAGAGGACACCACTACAGTTTCCTTTTTCCATGCCCTTTATATTTATTCAAATTTATCATTTAATCACTTAAAAAGATTAAATTCAACAAATCAAGTACCCCTTTTCCAAACAAAAAATCACTATGAACTTGATCAATTTATCAAACAGCTCAAAGCATAACAGGAAAGTTTCAACCTACTTAATTTTAACCACTAGGTGACCTACGAGGGTCCCAGGAAGACAAAACATTTCATATCAAAATCAAATAGCTTTTACACATATAAAAATCACACAAAGCATCATTCCATTACATTCCTTACGAGTTGCCGTTTACCAACCCATGAAGCGCCCATACACTCAATAAATTAAAAATTTCTCACATTAAACAGAATAGATCACATTTCAGAAATTAACATGCTCATGTACAATGATCCAATCATAATGGTGGCCACCTACCAATCTGCAATGTGACCATACACCTTAAATTTTTTCATTTTTCTCCCTTTAATCAAAACCACTTCCATTTTACAATTAAAACATTAGTAGCCCCCTTTTTTCAAGAAATTGAATCACACAGGTTACCCTATCCCACCTATAAGGCATCCAAACACCTTAAAACTGAAAATCAGCTCCCTTCGTAATTGAAATTATTTAATTTGGTCAAAGACACCAATTCCATATAAACTAAATCTAGCATGTTATCGAAAGCAGTAACACATAAACATGATATACCATAGAAGCGTGGAATAACTACCACCACAACTATCACAATAGCAGGCATCAAAAAAATTCATCATAGATGGCATGGAATAATGCATGACATGTGATTTTTAACATGGTGCCAATATGGTACATGAAATGGAATACCCTTGTATCATTGGGTTGCAATAGAAATGGAACTCACAATTGCATCAACAATATCAACAGAAAACATTTGTGTCACACAATGGTGAAATCAAATCAACCGTAATAATTAAAATCATTAAAATAATAATTTCATTTGAGGAAATTTGGATATTCCCCGTGCACGTGGTGGCAAATTCTGGAAACATATCATTAAAAAATTCCAATTCCATCTTATCCATGTCTAATATTGCCAACCAGTAAAACAAATCAGAAGAGAAAACTCCTATGATACCACTTTGTAACATCTCGTCCTGGCTCACCATCAAACTGGTGGCTGGACCGGTCGCCACATGGTCTCAAGTGCATATCCCCATACGCCAGAGGCTTCCGACTAGTAGCACGGGTCTCTAGAGGTGATAGTGGGTAGGCTATACCCTCTTATTAGAGTTGAGAAGTGGTATCTCAGAGTAAATAACATTCAATAGAAGAAGAAGTCCTAGGTAAAAAATGAACAAGCAGTATCAGAAGAAAAATAGTGATCATTTTCATAAAAGGTGGCCAAATCTAGTTTACATGATATAGGGGTGATGAATGATACAATGTGAAAACAGTAAAAAATACATCATGATTACAATACAAAGTAAAAGAATAAAGAAATTTTAGCAAGGCTAGACGGGCATTCTCCTGAGCATCCCGATATCCCACTCAGTCCTTTTCTCCTATCCCCAGGTATAAGCAACAAAGAAACTAACGTAGGTCCTACAAATAAGAAAGGTCTACTCGGGTACCCTAGTGCAATGGCGGCCCGAGTAGGGTGTGAGATATTAATCTGAGTAGACTGTCACCACCGGTGTCTAACCCAATACTGACAGTGTGTATTTAATTAAATAGTAAATAGATATAACATGGTTCAATAAGAAGGACAGCATAGATAAACAACACCCAACCAGGTTCCCTAAGGACACTTGATGGCTATACCAGCTTAGGCTCGTTGCCGGAATATCAGTCTGTTCATGCCACTATAGTAACATATGTAAATATTTATAAAAGATGGCATGGGGTAAGCATGCCTCCCACCCATAATATTATGATAGCAGGAACGAGTTATGAATTCCTCTTGTCCCTAAAAGATACTGGAAAGGGGTAATAATGCCTCCAGTCCATCACTTTCATTCAACATTTTTGGGGTATAACCGGCTCCCATCCATAATCGTTCAATGTAGATGGCATGGGGTATGAATGCCTCCCATCCATAATGGTTTCAAGTAGAAGGCATGGGGTATGAATGCATCTCATCCATAATCGTCTGAATTAGATGGCATGGGGTATGAATTTCTCTCATCCATAATCGTTTCAAGTAGATGGAATGGGGTTTGAATTCCTCCCATCCATAATCGTTTCAAGTAGATGGCATGGGGTATGAATTCCTCCCATCCATAATCGTTTCAAGTAGATGGCATGGGGTATGAATGCCTCTCATCCATAATCGTTTCAAGTGGATGTCATGGAGTATGAATGCTTCCCATCCATAATCATTTCATGTATATGGCATGGGGTATGAATGCCTCCCATCCTTAATCTTTCATAATCATTATCACAGTCGCATTAGAATGCATTCAGTAGTACCTCTTATGCATTTCAAACAGAAATACCGCATTCATAATCTACACATTCATCATCAGTTTTATATCACAATGCATAAGGCAGTACCTCCTATCCATTTCAATTAACCACTTCAAAACTCACAACCCAACCCCCTACAACATGACATGTCATTTAGTGCACAACCCCTATTCAAAGACACTTGATCAAATTTTACCAAGCATGGAAAATTGGGAAGAGGTTCCATATGAGGGGTATTCGATCTTGTTGGATAAACCTTGCAGGAAGATTAGTAATACAAGAATCATAGTCATTTCACTTAGTTGCTGCCATCTAATTTAATCCATTCTAATCAAATTCATTTAACCCCATTACCTTAAAGGCAATTACAATTACACGTTATGCCGAAAATAGTTAGGTGCTTAGGGTAAAAAGTGTCAGATCACTAAGGGAAAGACATTTAGGAACATTTCTGATGAAAATATCAAGAAAACCTATGAACCAAACATGATGTCAAAGTATGAGAATGGAACAAAGACAAATAGACCAGGCAAGCATATATTTCTACTTCTTACTTTTTCCTTATATACAGTGCACCTATGATCAAGGTGTTTTATTATTAAATCATTAGTTTAGTGACCAAACATACTCTTTTATCCTATTCCTTCAATTCACACGATTTTCACAGAAGCAATTAATCATCTAAACTTTCATAATTAATATACCAAAACAATTTAGTATTAAACTCTTTAAATTATTCAATTTAAATTAAAGGGCAAGGAGAGGGACCATACCTCAAGGTGGATCCATCCGTTCACTCCGGATCTTGGCGCTTTATAACTAAATCTTCTGCTGCTGCTCCCCCACAAGGAATATGTGATTTCATATACGTATAAGGACGCCTATCCTCTATTCACACGCTCTACACGGCCATGAGCGCGCACAACAAGATCCATACACATATTATTATACACATAATATTTTCTCCGCTCACCTGCACATGCACTTTTATATATGCAATGGGGACAACTAGCCCCGTACGTGTATATTCGCTGCCATTCATGAATATACGCATAACGGGGGAACCCACATACATATAAATATGTACCTATGTCTGCGCAGGTGAGTCGCCTAAACTCTAGAAACCCAAAACCATCCCGAACCCACAACACACTAGGAAAAACACACTATGAACATTAAAAAACTAAAGATATTATTTAAAGGGATGTGAAAACCATCAACGGGCAAAACCCTTACCTCAGATTCAAACCGACAGACCAAAATGACTTCAATGTGCCTTTCCTTCAACAGCGGACATCATATGCACACCCATGATGTCCCGAGGGACCTTCTGCATCCCCATACCAGAGTAGAACCAAAGGAAAAAAGAAATCAACAATAACCCTAAAACATGGGTGTTTGGACGAATGAGATTGGGGCAAAGGGAAGCCCTAAAATCAGCCAAGAAGGGGATGAGAGTAGGGAAGAGGGGTTACCTTGACGTTTCGAAAAACCCTCCCGAAATATGGATGAACCGACTGAGGAAGGGGATGCCATGGAGGTGGCTTGTGCGTGACTTTACGGGGATACCTCCCTGGGTGTGGGTATGGCCGATTGAAAGGGGAGGGAGTTCTTAGTTTTGGATTTAATTATTTTTCATTATCCTTTTAATTTTAATTACATTTTAAATGTTTTAAATACCCAAATAGGTTACGACGCACAGTTTAACCCACTTGGTTTTCCAATCCATTCGCAAACTGTGCCGCACCCCAATGCACACCTAGAGCACCCCACATGGGCTGGCTACACGTTAGGGGAAAATATGCCCAGGCTGTGGGGTTTTCTCTGCCTCACTATTTTTGGACGCACGGTTTGGGCCGCATGGTTTTGGAAACTAGGCCCCAACTGTGCGCCTTCTGTTGTTCTTTAAGAACCAGCCTCCTTTAGGTACGACAAACCCAAAACACCTCGAGCCACACAGGACACATAACGGGCAGTCACCCATGTTCAAAAACATTAAAAATAAGGGTTCAAATCTTTTAGAATCACATTCCGAATCCTGGTTCAAAAAATGACTGGTTCAGTAATTGAAAAGGTTCAATTTCCCCCACTATTTATCACAGTTCAAAAATCGGGTCATTACAAGGTTAGACATGACTGAACACATGATCTACATTCATGAACTCCAATGGTCTTTGTATCTTGTTGGCAGAAGACTTCTTCTTTCTCTATAAAGCCCTCATCTACTCCTGGATGATCTTCACCCTCTCAGTGGTATCCCGTACCAACTCTAGACCCATGAGTGATAACTTCCCTGGGTCTATCCAGCATATGGGTGATCATGTAAGGCTTCCCATACAAATCTTCAAATGGTTCCATGCTAATGGTGGATTGATAGATATTGTTGTATGGAAATTCCACCAGTGGCTGGTGTTCCTCCAAACTATTAACAAAGTAATGGATGCAAGAACAAACCATGTACTCCATGTTCGATATGGCCCGTTCAGTATGACCATATGTATGGGGATGAAAGGATGTGGTCAACCATAGTTGGGTCCTGAAAGCCTCCTTTAATCCCTTCCAAAACTGGGATATAAATCCGGAATCACGATCTGAGAAGATCATTGAAGGATCCTTATGAAGACGCACAGTCTCCATGATGTATAGGCATCCCAATCCCTCTATCGTTCCATACTCCTAGATGAGTAGAATGTTATCCGAGTTGGTGATTTTGTTAGCTGTCTCCTAAATAGGGTAATGAACCTTAGTCCTATATGGTAACCCCATCACGAAGTCCATCTTGACACCATGTCATTTCCACTCTGGTACCTCGAGTGGCTGAGTCAAGCTTGCTAGAACCATTTGCTCCACATCCACTTGTTGTCAAGTGAGAATCATGAAACGAACTCAGCCACTGCTTTCCTGATCCATGGCCACCATTAGTATCACCAGAGGTCTTGGTATATCATTGCCATTCTTGGATGTACCAAAAGAGAGGATGTATAGAACTCCCTTAACACGTCCTCCTGCAATTCCACTGGTACTATGGTTCCCCCTCTAAAAAAGATGAAGTGATCCCCACCTATCAAAAATCTATGAGGAGCTCATCCTATTGATATATGAGCACGTCAAGCTTCACAGTCAACATCATCCATCTATGCCACCCTAATGTGATGTATGATTGGGGGTGTAATAACCATCTACTAGAGGTAAACTGCTTCACCGTTATCCATGAGGGATATCTACATCGTGGCTAACTACTATGTCACCTCATTCATCAGCTATAACCCAATCCTTCTGTTGAGCGCATCTTCCACAATGTCCCCCTTTCCAAGAGTGTAGAATATCTCAAAATAATATTTTTAGAATAAATCCATCCATAATCGCTATCTTAGGATCCTGTCTTTTTGGGATAATATATACCTGTAACTCTTGTGGTTAGAGTAAACTGTAAACTGGCCACACATCAAGTACTACAGCCACAACTTCAATGAAAAACCAATACTGCCAAATCCTTATTGTTGGTCATGTAGTTATACTAATGTTTCCTAAACTATCACGAGACATAGGGAATCACTAATTTCTTCTACATTAAGACACAATTGATCATGGTCCATGATGCGTCTCAATAAACTACATACCCAAGGCCCTCCTCTGGTACTCTCAAGATAGGGGAACTAGTCAGTATCTTCCTCATCACTTGGAAACTCTACTGTAAATTCTCCATCCACACAAAGGAATTTCTTTTCAATGTCAATGCCGATAATGGTGATATTGCCCTAGAAAAGTTGGGCATGACCCTCAGATAGTATCCAACCATCCCCAATGAACTTTTCTCCTCAGTCACGCTCCTAGGTAGATCCCACGCCAGCAACACCTTTATCATCTGAAGATGTACTAAAACTCTATAATCTAAGACGACGTTTCCATGAAAGTGGTCCTCCTGAATCTAGAATAAACACTTTTAGAGATTTCAATAAATCTGGAGCTCTTGGAATGTATCTTGTACTATCCGCAAGTGCATAGCGTGATGCTCTTCTGATGTTGAATACACCAAGATGTCATTGATGAAGACCACGATGTACTTGATGATGTAGGGATGGATGATCCTATTCATGAAGTCCATGAACAATGCTGAAGAGTTTTTCATGTTGAAAGGTATCCCCATGAACACATAATGGTCATAACGGAACCTAAAGGCCATCTTCACTATGTCCTTGTCCTGTACATGATGCTAGTAGTTTCCTGATCTGAGGGATACCTTCCCGAACCACTTCTCCCCCTTCAGATATCTGAAGAAGTCATCAATTCTTAGAAGTGGATATTTTTTCTCCACGATCACCTGTTTCAGGCGCCATAAGACCACACAAAACCACATAGTCCCATATTTATTTTGGGAAAAAATAACCAGTGTGGATATCTGTGTATTCCCGAGTTATAGGTTGATACAAGATTATACCTCTATAAGAGGTGGTAGCCCTAGAACCTCATCAAGAAAAATATTCTCATACTCATCCACCACTACATGAAAACATGGACTCCACTACTCTGCTGCACTTAGGTTGAGGCTGTCCAACTGGTGAGTGGACGACATTACACTCCTCCGAGAGAGTCTATCCTGTGCTGCAAGGGTTTCCTTCTCACTCGTGAAAGAAAACGTGGTCCCATCTATGGGGACACACCACACCATATGCCTAAAATAGCCGATATGATCATGGATTTTAGATAACTGGTCTACAACCAAGACGACATCATAAGGCCTCGACACTGCTACTATGAGACCCACCCGAAGCTCTATCCTCCTATAGTATTCTCACACTATCAGCACCAGGGTGTAATCATAGAATTTACCCCTTAAGAGTATCTAGCAGTATGGTTTGTTCTAAAAACTCCACCAAAATCATTGTGCTCCGAACGAGAGTCCTGGAAAGGAAGGAGTGAGTAGAATCTGTGTATATATGTATTGCAGCTAGGGTGGAGAAGAAACAGATCATACATCAGATCATCTCTTGAGTGTCGTTTCCATAATCCTCTGCTTCCTAGAGCTGATCATGCATCTTTCCACCTACCCCCTAAGGTAGGGGTGGACTACTTGCTATGGTGTTAGTAATATCTCAAATTGTCCCCCACTATCTTCCACTTGGCCCACTCCCCTGCCACATCCACTGCCCTACGAACCTCCTCACTCGAACCACAACCACTACCTTGTTGGACCCTAGATAGTCTACCTGTCATCTATATGGTGGGTCGGAATTTCATGTGCCAAGTCTTCCTACCATCCACTTGAGTATCACTGCCTGGATCCCTTCCAACTCCCTCTGAATCGGGTTCCCTACACCACTATCCTTGAGATCTTGGGTCATCCTCTAAAAGACCTAACCTATATGGGACCAATAGTCTAATATCTGCTGCCTGCCGAAGACTCATCCTCCTATGGTCTATTGGTAGCTTTAGTAGGTGGCTTCTTCTACACTATGAAAATCTCCATCAGAAGTGATCGCTTAAGCACCCCGACCTAGGTAGGGATTCTGATAGATACCACCAAAGCCCTGATCTCCGGCCTCAGTCCCTGCTCAATGGATAGAGCCCTGAAGAATGGATGTCTCACCATATATATGGAGTAGTGGGAATTCTCCGTGAAACATGATGTGTACTCTAAAACTATCATGTTGTCCTTCTATAGATGAAGAAGCTCCTAGATGCACACAATGTGCAAGGTTTTGGGGAAAAACTCTACCCGGAAAAGACTTTCAATGTCAACACGAGTGAGGGTCGCCTCATCATGTGTTGTGATTGTAAAACTCCACAATATCATTATGAAGACCTATATAAGGCTCACTACCAAGGTCGCTATCTAGTTAGGTAGTTTCCTTAATAGGAAAAAGACTCACATCACAGCCTCCAACCTGTCATCAGTGACATGAGGATCCATCTAACACCTAAACACAGGAGGTCTCTATCATTAAAACTCATGTATGTAATTAACCCTACAAACGCACTCTACCCAAACCACCAACATTAGATGTTGACCATCTGTTGGTGGTATAACTAGTGCACCACCTAGTGGGGAAATCTCCAGAACTAGTCCCTTAATGGATGCATCATCGCTAGGTGGGCAGTCCTCACGACCTCGTATCGGGATCCTGGATGGTCGTTCATGTGGAGGCATCTAGAGATATATCAAGAAGAACCATAGTTAGAAGGTTATACCTTGTGGTATGAATCTTATTCAAAAATAAGGATACACTTATACATCCAATTTTTTCATGTATTGAGCCTAAAATAGATTTCAAGGTCCTAGACTAGAGATACGTCAGCTGCCACACGAACACTAGACACCCTAAATCTGAAAGTCGATCAAACAACACATAACAGTTTCCCAAAAAAACAATAGACTCTTAGTGTTTGTGGGAGAAATGACAACCCTCTAATACTAAATTTTCACGACCTATCCCCTGGGGCCTGTAACTTGACTACCTCACGCTCGCCTCTCAAAGGCCAGGGGCTAGTGACTAATGCCAAAAGATTCAACCTACAAGGGGATGACATTATCCTGGATACTTATGCAAAGACACATTACCAACCATGTCCCAACTAAGAAAAGGGAAACAACATACCACTGAGTAAACTGTGTCTAGGTACAACAAAAATAAAATGGTCTAGAATACACACCCATGAAAAATATAATGTAGGAAAAGTGCTTTGATGACCATGTGCAGTAAACCCCACCTGATCGTGAGAGTAGTGAAGATTTTGGAATAAGAATTAGTACGTCATATCCACCCAGTCCTACTCGGACACACCTGGTCCTAGGCCACCATGACCACCGTTGTAACTTCCAACCATTCCTTCTTTCGGAGCACGATGGTCGAAACGTTGGTTGTCTACACTAAACACAACATGTGTGGGTGAAGACCATACAATGGTAAGTAACACATTACTCAGTAGGGATCCAAAAACAAAAATAATGAAAAAACATCAATTATTTTAGTAAATCATGAAACACAAGACTACACACACTAGATATATTATATGTTAGTAATAATAGCATAGTTAGTCACAAACATCGAATTCCTCAGTGGCTGGAGAACTCCTCCTCTATCGAGTAATGTGGGATTTCTGGGTCATATTTAGCCACTTCCCACAGACCGTGAACATCTTTGGTACTCATCCCTGATGAGTACCATGGGTATACTGGGTCACACAGAGCCGCTCCCCATCATGGGCCAGTTGGGTCACACAAAGACACTTCCCACCTTGGCCGAACTAAGGTACTGCTCCTGTCGAGTACCATGGGTCTACTAGGTCACATGGAGCCTCTCCCCATTGTGGACCTACAGGGTAAAACAGAGCCTCTTCACACTTATCCATTGTAGATAAGTGTACAGTTATCATCAAACCATAGGGTTTTGAATGTATCATGCTTTGAAAAACAACTCCTCAACCCATTTTCGCTTCTCAGCATCCATGAAAATCACCACAAACCATTTCAAATTATCTGCCTCTACAAGAGGGTCCCAATGCCGCAAACAACCCATCAATCAGACATGTGGTCTTTATGATAAAGGTGTTTCAGTTACCTAAGGCTGGTTGCGATGAGACCCTGTCCGACCTGGTAAGACCGACACGGCCTACCTGGCTTGTGGGTTCCATATACCATGGTTCATCCTAACAAACCCAACCTAACCTTGTGTGTGGTGGGGTTGGTCTAGTCCAGCCTAGCCACTGGGCCAGGACCAATAGGCATTGTAGGACCCGGCCCAGTTCACAGAGAGTCCAGCTTTCCAAGTCGCTTGGTGGCCCAGCCTACTCCAGCCCAACCAGAAGGGGCACGTGTCCTACCCGCCATCGCTGGTATAGAATGCCGATGCGGGTCTGACCCACTGGCACGGGGTCTGGCCCACCAGCATGGGTTCAACCAACAGAATCAGGTCCATCCTGTTGGGATGCATCCCTCTAGGGGGTGCGACTTGCTGGTCTAATGAACGGCCTAGTTAGGGGGCTGGTGGAGTGTGCCTCAGACACGGTCGACCGCTACATCCCTCCATGTCCGAACATGACCCACAAGGAGAAAGAATCTATTTCTAGAGCCCACATATAGTAATGTTTGGCCGCCCTCCACATCACCTGCATACTCAGTCCGCAGGTTGACCACGTTCAACATGGCACCATGCTGGAAAAGCAGGTCTTTAGTGTCGCGGACCAATCGGCTGTATATTCCACCATACCAACACGCTGCTAGGGTATGCTACTCCAATTAACAACCGGCACAGCCATCAGCAAGCTCCTACAGTCTGGCACATTATTGGTTCATGCTTCCACCCCCGCCACGTGCTGTTGCTCCTGGAACTGGTTTGTCGGTTGATCCTTCAGTGGACAACTAAATGCACTCCAGTGATCCATTCATGGAAACACATGTGCTTACAGACTCCTAGGAGAACCATATTTTCTGTGAAGCCTTCAAATTCAACATACCGTCACTTAATAAAAAACATTCACCATGATCACACAAATGGAGGGGTCTGGTCCTTTGATCGTGATGGCCCACACCCACTATGATAGAGGGTTTAAAGATGGTAGAGTTTTGGGGAGTCTATATTCAATCATTATATCATGTGATTTGAACCCCGAATATAAAATGCTGAGAATGAAACACCCTCCTGCATCAACACACAAATCATAGGTCAATCTATTCATTGGGTGATCCATGTTTTTCATTTATAGAAATGGATGAGGAAGAATAAAGAATAAAAAATACCTACCTATTTGATGTTCGTTTTCAATCATTTTTCCTCAAGGGGTTACGAAATTGAAGTCGCTTCTCAGCTCCGGTATTCAAAAGGAGTGACGAAGATGATGAAGTTCCAATGAAATTCTTCGTTCATTGTTAGGGTGGGAGTCCGTTAGTGGTTCAACAGAAAATCCTCAAAATTTTTAATCCATATTTCCCCAGCGTGTCAAATTATAAATAATATCACGTCCCTTCATTCCCATTATGATGCGAAGTTAAGTCGTTACACTATTTTATTTAAGAAAATGTGTCACTGTTACACATCATTTATTTGTCATTACACTACGAGTTTAATGATCCATTAATGAGCCTCATTGATGCACATCGGTGTCACCCTGTCTCTCCCCCCCCCCCCGCAGCGTCATTATCCACGACTCAAAAGTGGGAAAGAAAATAAAATAATTATTTTAAATTATTTTATTATTTTTCTCGAAGTGTCTGAAAAATAACTTTTCTTCTCGGCCCTTTCTGACCGAGGTTAAGTCATTTATCGGTGAATCCCATCGTTCTAAATTCAACGGTGCCCTCATATTATCAATCCAAGTGACAGTTCAAAAGATATAAATTCATTCTTTCATGTTTACTGAATGTACCTTAAAAATATTTAAAATTCGGTTCCGGGCTCTTCCGACATTGGAATTACGTGCCATAAAATTTCACAGTCTTAAAAAAACCATATAAATGAAAAAAAATTTAAGGGAAATTCCAATACATTACCAAGGAATTATTAATGGAGTAGAAATATGTAGTTTCATAAATCAATCAATGAGTTTGGTTTCAGAAAAACCATTGATGATTTAGGTGTGTAAAAGAATATTAGTGGGAGTACTCTTGTATTAATGATATAGTTTGTCAATGGTATACATGTTGTCATAAATGATGTCTTAACATTACTCTATATAAAGATGCAGTTTGATAAATTGCTTCACATGGAAGGACATGGTCAAACAAGAGAACATATACAGTTTGGAGATCATTAAGGTTTGATATGAGAGGGTTCCTAGAATACGTCAGAACACATATATATAGGTAATATAATAATGTTTTCTTACATATATAACTCTATGAATGAGAATTTACTAGTATTTAATGACATGATTATTATTATTAATCAGAATAAATAAAAATAATTCTAAAGGATTAATAAGATTGATTACAAAATTTAAAAAAGATATGTCATGTATTACATGCTTTTTTCTCCTCCTAATGTTTCTTATGAATTGAGTACAACAAGAAGAAATCAATATTTTATTATTGGGTTTGACAATATTGTTGTTATGAAAATAAATAATATCATAAGAATAAGTTAGCATGTTTCCTTAGTATTTGGATGAGATGATATGCTCATTTTAATGGGTTATATTGTTTCTAGTTTCCAATATGATAATGATGATATAATATATCAATAAGGTTTCATGATTTGCCCATATATTTGTTCCATATGAAATAATAGTTCCAAACAAGAAATCATAGTAGGCTTTAACACATATATAGTGCAGTTCACTATTTCGGATTTTTTAAAAGAAAATTTTTTGGATGAATAATTTCATATCAAAACGTGGAATAGTTCCTATAATTGAGGTAGATCCCATATTTATTGTGAAAATAGTGGATAATGATCCTATATCAAGGAATCTAAGTCTATGCCAACAAAAAACATGTCCATTTCATGTATCATCACATTTATGAGATCATTGAGAGAAGTAATGTAATGATTAGTTGTGTAACAACCTATGTTTTTATGAACCATTTCTTTTCCGAATAAATTTCTTTGATTTATTGTATTCTATTCTATATGATGTTATGCATTACCTATATTCAACATTGAATTATCTTTCATTACACATATCATTGAGTGTCTATAAAATATTCTTTTCTTATACTTTTTAAAAAAGAAAATTATAAAATTAAAATTTGAATGGGAGGTATAAACAGGATGAACATAATTATAAAATTATGGTATAAATATAATTAAAATGTAAATTAATTAAATATTAATGTAAATCATTTTTTAAAATAATAGGAGTTTTTTTAAAAAAAAATATATAAATATGAACGATAATATTTTATACCAATAAATTAAAAAATAAATCTTATTGAATTATATTAATGATATATATATATATGAAATATAATATTTTAAATTTTATTGTGTTTTAAAGACATAATAAATGAAAAAATCAAATTTTATATAAAATAAGCATTTCCCAAAAAATAATTACTACCTTTTGATGGGGCATTTGTTTTAAAGATAGTTTTGACACATTTATAACATATATTTTAAAAAATAAATTTATTTTCTGATATTTAATTATAAATTTTTGGGTGGAATTTTGGTATTTATTTGATGAGATTTATTTTTTATGAATAGGGAAAATGATTATAATTTAATTGAAAATTGAATTTTTTTCTCATTTATCTATATAGTTTGAAAAAAATTTATACTAGTATGAAAGTATTATTAGATAATTATTTAATAATTAAATCCAACTAATATTGTTGGAATAAATTTCCCATTTAATTTAGTCACAAAATAATGTTAATATATTGGAATTTTTAGATTAAATACAATTTTTTTTAAATTTGAATAAAATAAATTTTAAAATAATTTATTCAAATTATTTTTTTATGAATCATAAGAAATGAAATCAATATTTTATTAGAAATTTCTGAATTTTTTGAATAGGTTCCAATTATTTTGGAAAAAAAGTATGCAGTGGAATATTCGTATCTTTTATTACTATAGTTAGAGATAAATCGATTAATTAACGGTAATAATAATAATATAATTATTATAAAATTACCATAAACCCTATTATAATGTTTTGGATGAATCTTGTTTATCCCTAATCATTGAATTTTGTTTATTATACCATTAATGGTCTATTGTATGGGAATACAACATTTATAATATTATATTACACGGAAAGTCAATTTTATCATACTTGTGTTTTTAATAAGAAAAATACTTTCATTATTGTAATATATATAGAAAATTTTGGACTAAAAATATTATTTAAAAGGTTAACATGTTTTTATATATCTTGGTTATTTGAATAATTTTTTATTAATAAAATAATTACATTAAATAGTGACATAATGTCGTTTTGTAATCATTTAATTGATGGTTGAACCAAAGAAATGATTTTTAAAATATTAAAATAAATATAATATGAAATAATTATTGTCATACATGAATTTTAGTTAAAATGTAACATCATAGGGATGATTAAATAGAGTTTTTGAGATGACACCATGTTTTTATGATATATTTAGAATGTCATGTAATGAATAGTGTCAACTTTGATAATCATGATGTTTTAAAATAAATAATATTTTATTAAGTGAAATAAAATTCATAACAATTTAAAATTTAAATAAATATTAGCTAAAAGTATAAAAATTCATAAATTAACCATTTATTGGTCATTTTAAATTTTATATTAATTATATTATCCATAAAAAAAACTTATAGGATATCACACTAAGAATTAAATAGGTTAATTAATGGTTAAAGATAAATGATAAGGATTAAAAATAATCAAAACATATCATTATTATATTTTGTGATGGTCTTAAGAGATAAAAACATTTTATATTTGATATTAATATGTTTTGATCCATTTGGATAATAAAATTAATTTATATTGATTTAAAATATTTGTTATTTCCAAGAGTGCACGTCCCCTCTATTATAAAAGGTCACAAATTATTCCCTTTTACTACGATTTCATAACCAATTGGATTTAGAAAAGCTATATAGAAATATAATTCCAACATCCCTAAATTCGTCATATGATCCTTAATTTGGGAATAAATCCAAACAAATGAATCCTTCTGTGAAAATCCAAAGGAGATACATATTGAAGTGGTTATTTTCATCAATGAATGTTGTTGTTTTATTTATACCTTAAACCCCCCCCCCAATTATATTTAATTAATTCTTGGAAAATAACCATGGTATCATAAATATAATTATATATTGTCGTATTTAGGGTTATATTTACACTGAAACACACTTCTATAAAATTCGTATTGAACATAGCGTGCTTATGTACGGAGAACTACCGCCTCACGAAATGATATTGTTCATTTTTTCATTTAGCACCTCCCATGGTTGGGAATTATGAAGGAAATATTTTATTATGTAATATATTTGGTATTTGTGATTTTTTTATTCCAATATAATTATACTATAAAAAATTCCCTTATGCTTTCCTTTTTTTAATCTAAGATATCTTTGTTTGAGGGCGTGTGGAATACTGCCTCCTCAAAGTGTTGCGATTCGTTCACACATTACATGGAATGCATAAAGGATGGGTTCTGTGAAATTATATGATATATAAGAAATAATAAATATACTATAATTATATTTTATATATAAATATATGTAATCTACATTCATTCCATGAATAATATGAGAAATGAATGCAATGTTCTTACGTACGTACAACAAACCATCTCCTTAAACAGTGTATTTAATTTTCTTTTTATATGTTTATAGATAAACATAAATATATCTATAATGAATACATGTGATATTTATATAATTTTTATTATTTTTGAGATAATTATATCATGATCTATGTTTTAGTACGATGAATAAAAAGTCAAAACATATAAGAGAAATAATGCGGTTATTTCCTGAAAAATAAATTAAACATAAAATTGCTAGTATGCAGGTAATACAAAGTCAAAAGTAAATAATATATGATATTATATATATTAAAATGGTTATATAAAATATTTATGTTAAAATTATATTTTTAATAAATGTATTCTTCATTAGTACGGTGAGATTGAAGATATAATGTAAGGGATTTTTGTCTCACCATTATTTGTATGGGACAGATGCCTTATACACTTCTTGTTTCTTATACATGGTGTATATACATCCCATTAATTTATATTATTAGTCATATTGACATTATTATTGTATTTTCATATCCATATTTATTTATTTATTTAGTGGGAAATATTATTCTACTTATTACAAAGATATTCTAATTTATTTCGCAATCTCAACAATATTTGGGGTTGTTTTTTCTATGTTTTTATTAGGGAATATTTGTCTTATATTCCCATTTTTTATACATTATAATTAAAAAATGTTTTTAATATTTCGATATAGTTATTTAAAATCATTTTTATCTATTTTTTACTTTTTACAACATGTTATGAAAGGAAAAGTTTTTCATTTTCCAAATGAGGTAGTTAGTGACTTTTTGGGAAAGAGTATGAAATAAATGTTTCTTTATATTATATAATATGAATAGAATTTTCCACCGTTATTAAGAATTATATATATCATTGTAACATTAAAATATTAAATGTTTATTTTAATTTATATATATATATATCTTCTATTAAAATTGAACGGAATTTTAAAGAATGAAAATGTTTTTATAGGACAATGGTTATTATTCAAAAAATAATATTTTTGCAGATCTTTAAAAATTATTTTCTATATCAAATAACATTAGTTTGTTTAATTTGTTTTATCCCAAATATATTTTTAAATTATACTATTATTTTAATTTTGAGGAATTGTTTTTTATTATGGGATGACACTTATTAATCCCATTTCATTCCCATGGCTTATGTTATAATTCGATGATGTTTATGAAACCCATTTCATTCCATGAGTTCTGATAAGATTGACGATTCATGATATTGTGGAACACATATGTATGGTTTTAATTACATTATTGGTGTTGCCTATAACTCCCTATAATGAAATGGGTAATTATTTATGTGTAATGGGATAATTATGGGAATAATTCAACAATCTTGATCCACTATAGAAGATATGGAAAATTGATCTGCAATTGGATGATAGGTAAGCTTAGTCACATATAAAGAAATTTCTATGACCATGGATGATTGTGTGCATCTCTATGTACGTATAGTCCTTATGAAGTTCGCTTATAGGTTTTGAAAATGTTCCTTGACTTATTGGTAATGATATTTGATGTTGTTATGTCTTCCAAAAATCTCATGTCTTATGAACTTTTTATAATTAACGACTCATGTTATTTGATTATTTTTGTATTCATCAATTATGAGAGATAATATATATACCCAGACCCAAGTATATGTTCTTTTATATGAAGGTTCGGATTTTCAGATATTATCATCATGAATTTATATCTTTAATCTCATGTTATGCTTACATATCTTCCATATTTACCCTCATCATGCTTCTGATCTCACCCTTTCTTATATTTCCATTAATCTGGTTATAAAGAACGGATTTATGTTGGAGTACTAATGTGTATGGTATTTATGGGATAAGTTAAATATCCTTCACCAAATTAGAATATTGTGTTCTATGATTCCAAATGAACTAAAATATTATGGTCCCCCGACATGTGTTTTTTGTAATGTAATGAATATTCATCTATAAATATATAATATCTCTAGTTGAAAATAATGGGTCATTACAATTGGTCTAATATGAATGTTTTTGAAAATAAAAAGAAACTAGGATGGGAAAACTATAACAAGATCCTAAGTGATATTTCTAAGGATGTGTCTTGGGATGTATCTAAGAATAAATCTATGTATAGGAAAAAATTATTGAGTATTGGTTATAATCATGAATAACCTTGGATTACCCCAATGGTGCTTTATATTGTAACATAATAAGTAATTTCCTTATATAATATGGTTTTCCACTATGATTAGTGTTTTCCACATTGTTCTTTTTGTTTTAGTCAATGTATGGAACTAAATGGAATCATGTTAACTTTTAATATTATAGAATATTTTTTGACAATGAGAAACAATATTGGATGATAAATGGAAAAAAAGTAATTATGATTATTCCAACTCAGTTATCACAACGAATTATAAAAAATCTGAACCTTGGTGAGATAATAAACACATTTAATTAAGGGATTATGATCTTATATAAATGTCATGTGGAAATGAACAAGATGAATTAGAATTTAGCTTATTATATTTTATGAATGAAGTAATAATAGCTTTATGAAATATCACAAATCAAGGTGAAGATGACATTTATTTAGAAAATATGGTAATATAGTGAATTATTTTGAATAATTAAATGTCTTATGTGTGTGTAACATGGGAATTATCTATATCAATACCCTAAGCCAGTAATTTTTATCTAGAACAAGGAATGAAATATTCCATGACAATCAATGAAGTGGAAGGATTTATGTTTTTCATTATTTGGATTCATTAATTATAAATTATGAAATATATAATAATTTCTAATATGTATTTTTCGTTAATTACATGATTGAATATTTTCAATGGTACCGATGACATAGAAATATAATTTAATGGAAAGGTTATATTTTTTGGGAAGCATGTGATTAAGGGAGGGAAACTCTTATCATGATCCTAATATTCACGGAATGGTGTTTAGATTTACTATAAATGGGATAATATTGATTAATCATGGAATGATAAGAGAAAAAAATGTTTTATGATATTATGGATTGAATTTATATAATTTGTGATTTATAATATGAAGAAATAGTTAATTTTTGGAAGCATTTCTGTTTTTACTATCATTTTTTATTAATCACATGGACCCTTATATAATAAAAGATTTATCATTATGTGGTGATTAACTTTTATTGATCATGTTCTATATCACTATAATTTATAACATTATAATTAAAATTCAATTCCATGTCAATGTTTTCACTTTTCTATAATCCTAGTTTTGTGATGATTTTTTCCTTTTACATTCCCTCTTTTAAAGATGATATTTTATTTACCCTTTTTAAGATATTTATGTCCCACAAAAAATTAAAACATCCATGTTTGATTTTTAATACCGAATTTGAAATTGAATGGGTATAATTTCTTTTTTAGACATTTGATTATATTGGAATGGTATTCTATGCATTAGAACATCCACTAAATCACTCCCATTTACATGATTTATTCCATGTATCTATTTTGAGGATGATCATATATGATACTTCATATTTACTAAACAAAGATGTCATAATGTTGGAGAAAATCCTATTATTATGAGAAATAGGTAGAAATTTTTGATCGTATAGATACCTTTCTAAATAGTTGGATCAATCACCGTGTTATGGTTTTGTATAGAAACCAACTAGTTTGAGGAATTTTATGGTAACTTGAGGATATGATGAGGTAGAAGTATCCTCATTTTTTTAGTATTAGAATAAATAATTTCGAGGGATAAAATAATTTTAATGGAGGTATAATGTAATAACTTGATATTTTATTATTGTTCCCTTTTTTAATAAATTTAATCTCTTTGATGTTTTGTGTTATATTCTATATCAAGTTATGTTTCTGATGAATGCACCACTGACTTAGATTTCATTACACGTAACACTGAGTATATGTGAAATTTTATTTTTGTATACATATTTCATATAAAAGTTTATAACATCCAATATAATATATGATATGAATATGTTTAAAGATATTTTGATTTTACGTTCTACAAAAAATTCCTTAACCAATTAATTATAAATGAATGTAAAACATTTTTAAAAATAAAAGTAATGTTTTTTTGAAAATCATTAAAATATGAAGAAGTGTGTATTATACAAAAAAAATTGAACAAGTCTTTTGGAATTATATTAATGGTATATATAATATAATCAATCTAATATTTAACATTCTTCTTATGTGTTTTTAATACATGACTTAAGATAAAACCCAATTTTAATTATAAAAGAAGTATTTTTCCCAAAAAAATTACCACATTTTAGTGTTTTAATTATTTTAAATTTTTATTTTTACAATTTAGTATATTATATTTTAAAAAAGAAACTATATATTTGAAATATTATTATCAATATGAACTTTTCTTTAATTTTTATTGATGAGATTCATTTTTTGATGAAAAGTTAAAAAATACTGTATTTTAATTGTAATCAAATTTCTCTCCTAGTTTATTTATATGATTGGATTATATTTTAAATTAATTTTTAAGTATAATTATATATATATATATATATATGTTAAAATGTTATGCAATTATTAACATTGGAATAAATTTCACATTGAATTTGGATTTAAAAACATTTCATTCATTTGATGATTTTTTACTTTAAAGATATGTTTTCTCAATATGTAAAAAAGATTAATTATTCATTATATTTAAAAAGTTATTTTTTTGAATATTGAAAAAAGTTTCAAAAAGTTTTAATCATAATATAGATATTTAGTAAATAGGGATATTTTTTTTGGGAAAAAATATGAATAAAAAATTTGGAAATTTGTGTTACCACGATTAAGGGTAGATGAAACACCCAAGGTAAATTAAAAATATGGCATTTTCATATTTATCCATATTTCTGAATAAAATATTAATATGAATTTAAAGGGGACACTATGCTCGAAGGTGTACCCAACACGCAACAACGAGTTTCTTGGGAATCTTACGTTGCACTCTAATAATAAAATAATTTTATTTTAAATGGTAGTTAACATGTAGCCGTTGAATTGATGGGAATGGATAGAAATAACTAAAATATGATTATATAGGTTTTTAAATGTTCTTACATTTATCCAGTAAAAGATAAAGGCTTAAAATACGGAAAGAATTCAATTTTAGGCGTATATGCCCTAGTTTTCACTAAAGGTTCACTTATCACCTTTTGATGGTGAACAGTCATTAAATATAGTTTTGTTCACTCTTATATATTATATAGGACCAAATAAAACTCTTCTTAAGAATAGGGACATCAAAATTTAATTTGTGTAAATTTTTGGTATCTTTCCGATAAAGTTCATTTTTTTAATGAATATTGTAAAATGTTATATTTTAATTCAAAACCTCTTTTAAATCAAATTTATTTATATGATTAGATTATCTTATTAATTGGTTTTAAAGTGAAATTAGAATATATTTTTACCATTAAATTAAATAGTGGTCGTTGGAATTAATTTCAGTTTGAAATCAGACTTCAACTACTGTCAATCTTTTGATACTTATTATTTCATAAAAACACGCTATTTGCTCTGACAGTGGGCATTTATTATTAAATTAATTAATTTGACTTATATGTTTTTAATTTTTTAAAATAGACTTCATTTTTGAATTCGGAATATCAAATATAGCTTAGGGTGAATTTTTGGGATTTTTCTAAAAAACTTCAATTTTTGATGAATAGTGAAACCACTAAGTGGTACTTATAAAAATTGATTTATCCGTTTAAATGAAATTTTTCCATATTTGGGTTTTGAATTTCAAACATCCTACATAAATGGTTGTAATTAAGATGTAAAATGGGGTTCAATGGGATAAAAATAATTTTTTGGTGAATAGTAACTTATTAAGTTTTTAATCGCGATTAGAGGTAATTAGTGTAGTTTAAGGTAAAAATAATGTTTTAATAATATGAAATGAATTTGACACATGTCATAACCTCATTGGATGTTTCATTTCCGACCAATACAACCCATGGGTCAACTTGGGGACCCCATGAAGCCACTTTGGTTGGAAAATGACATTAATATCTTTTTATTTAAAGTTATTGTAAAAATGAGACAAACATGAAATGTTTTACTAAAACAATTTTTACATGGGGTTATACAAATCAGATTTTTGACTATAAGTATTCATTGGAAATATAAAAATATTTCCTACATCATAGTATTTTTTTATATAATTTTTAGACATTAAATAAATTAAATTATTTATGTCATTATGATGAGGCAGCGATGACCTCATTATTTAACGATTTAAATAAAATGGAAAGATAATGTAATATCTAAGACCTACAAATGTCCAAAACTTATTGGATGAGTGGATTTCGAACCCTTATCACCTTATCCTCAAAAAACATCAACGTGGGACCTCTTAAATCCGAATACCATTTTAAAATAAAGTGACTTTTCTTTACCTTCCAAGAGTGCCCCTCCTATCCTCTTATAAAAGGCCCCCACCTCTACCTCCTTACCCACACTCCCAAAGCCTTTGGCTCGGCCAACACCTGCCCATTTTGTCTCTCCCCTTCCCTCTATTACTCCTTGAAGCGTAACTTTGGGAAGAAGTCTTCCCAAGGAAGCCTTTGAGCTTAAACCAAAGGGAGTTACCCGATTTTAAGGTAATGTCTTCACTTGAGTCCTTTTGTTTTATTTTGCTTCTCCAACCCCGTAAACTCTTTTTATTCATTTCTTTTATAAAAAATCCACTATCATCAATATACTAGGATGTTTTTATAAGAATTATTCGAGCTACACTTTCACACACCGACATCTAATGGTTAAAGAACATACTGTTTCCGTGGATGGCGAATTTCGGCCTCCCGAAACGATGATTGTTCAACATTCTTTTAACACCATCAATGGTGGCCGTTAAGATGAAACTATATTTATATATGATATATAATATGTTTATGTTTTCCATTAGCTTCTGTATATTTCATTTTGGGCACACCTTTATGGTTTCCATTATGGGTAAACGCTATATCTTCATTTAAGGAAGTGCGGACTACCGCCCCCTCAAAGTGATGTGATTCGTTAATTCCATATGTGGGACATATAAAGGATGGATTTAAAGTTATTATATATGATTTTATACTGGAATTATAATATAACTCTATATAATTATTATTCCATTCCATAAAAATATGAAATATAAATGAAAGTAGCGTTCATGCGTACGTACGGCTTACCGTCTCCATGAACGGTGCATTTCATTTCTTATCGCCAAATGTAATGTACTATTATAAGTATACATATATAGTGGATATATATGATGAATGATAAATCTAAATGATGAATATAATTCTGGAATTAAAATATACATACCTCTCATTTATTTTTAATTCCATTAATATGACATAGAAATGAAAGTAGCGTTAATGCGTACGTACGGCTTACCGTCTCCATGAACGGTGCATTTCGTTTCTTACATCTAAATGATTATGTAATATTATAAATAAATTTATATTCTGGATATATATGATATATATGATATCCAAATCATGAATATAATTCTGGATATAATGAACATTTGACCACACGAACAACATGTAATTGTAAGAAGTCCACTTTCGAATTAAGAACCAAATATCGACAAAACAAACGTTATTAACTTAAATGATTACATGATGTTTATAACATGGAAATAAGTGATCTAAAAAAAATAATTAACTAGAAAATGGTTCTTAATAAATTGGAAATTAACTCAAGTTTATTATTCATTATGTTAAAGAACGATCGAGTCAAGTCGGACCCGAGGTAAGGGATCCTACTTCACTCTTTCTTTTTAAGTACAATCTTTTATGTCATTCCTTTTAAAGCTCATATTTCTTGTTATTGGGATGTTCTTTAATATTAATATTACATTAATTTTTATGTTCATGTGATGAGAGACCCTATTCTCTCTCATCAATCCATTTTGGAGGTTTTTAGTGGCGCCGTTAGGCTGCCAAATTTTCTTAAGAGATCTAACCTCTCTCTTTCTTTTTAAGTACTCTCCTTTATGTCACTTCTTTTAAGCTCCACTTTGTTATGTTGGGGGATGTTCTTTTATATTACTCTTTCTATAAACTTTATGTTAATATGATGAGATACCCTATTTGATCTCATCAATCCATTTTTGTATGTTTTATGTGGCGTCGTTAGGCTGCCGAGTTTTCGTAAGGGATTTTTCATCTCACTTTTATTCCTGTGAGATTTATGCTACATTTGCCATAATTTCCTTTAAGTGGTGTATGTACTTCCCATTATTTTACTCATTGTTTAATATACTTTCTTTTATGAGTATTTACATCAATGTTGTATTGTCATTCTTTCACGAGATGTATGTTTCGAAAGATACCCATGTCGGTAAGGGAACCATTCACCCTCCTCTTTTTAAAAGACTTATTTTGTTATGCCTTTTAATTCACATACTATTATGCTGGGATATGTTCTTATACATCCTGATTGATGTAAATTTTATGTCAAAGTGATGAGATTCCCTTTTTATCTCTCATCAACTCATTTTATGAATTTTTGAAGTGACGCCATTAGACTGTTGAATTTTACCAAGGGAACTTTTTAACCCAATTTCGATTTCATTGGGTTCATCATGTAGTTATTGAATATGTCATCATTTGAATATGTGTGAATTACCATTTATCATTTTACACTTAATATCCAATTATATTGGGTGTATATATATTTGTCACACATAATTTTGAGATTGATTTATCCTTAATTTAAGGATACCTTCTTTATAAGGGATTTCATCACATTTTACATCTCTATTGAGACTTCACTGTTGTTATGCACCAATTCACTCTTATATGGTGTATATACTGTCCTTTGGACTATTATATCATGAATCCATTTATTCTCATGATATTATAAAGTTCTGATTAAATGTTATTCCTCAATTATTGTATTCAAGTGTCTCTAATTTTGGTAAAAACTTTTTAACCAAAATATCACTTTAAATGTTTTAATAATTTGTTCTTATTAATATCCATGTTCTCAAAATGGATTTAAGGATTTATTTATATGGATATTAATGGTTTAAAATTTTAAAAGATTCAAGGTGGTATGGGAAACTTTGAATCTAAAATCTCTTTATTAAATGTTTTAAATGGTTTTGAAAATGGTTTTTTTTAATGGATTCATTAAATCAATATCCTAAAATGTTATATTGTGATTGAAATGTGGAAATGTTATATTTCCTTTATGCATGTTTTATGTGATACATTTATGTTATGGTTCTTGGGAATTGTTATGAAAACGGGTGGTTTCGTGATAAAACAAGGGCGGGTGATCCCGATATAGCTCTCCAATGCATTGGGTAACGCGAAGGAATGTAACGTTAAGGTTTCTCCGAAGCGATTTAGGGAATATACTGTGATGGGAATTCCAAACGTAACCAAGAGGGTTACTCCCTACGTAAGAATGTTATGAATGCCTCATTTTACCTTTATGTCTTATGATTTCTATGATTTATTCATGATTTGATGAGGTCTGTTAAAGTGCCTATGTTTTATGGGTGAAGTATGATTTCATTCTTATGTATATATGAACTCATGTTTCCTTTCCATATTTTTATAACCCTTACTGAGCTTTTTATGCTCATCCCATGTTTTTTGAAATGTTGTTCACAGGTCAAGGGAAAGTTACATGATGTGATGATAGTGTCAAGGATGTGTCAAGAAAGAATCCATGTTTTATTTAAAATATGTTTCTGTTAATGGGAAGAATGAATACTGTCTTTTATGTAACCACTTTGTTTAAATGTGGAATGTAATGCATGTTTCGTGATCTAATTCTCTAAAACTCTAAACCTGAAAAGATCCTCAATGTGTGATCTTGTAATAACTCAAGATTAAGTAAGGTTTAAGGCTGGGGACTTATAGTTGGTATCAGAGGTCGGTTTAGATAACTTTAGAGGTTAGGATATTCTTTAAGCATAAGTGACATTACCATAATGGTTAGGATTTCAGAAAGAGTCCTAGTTTTAGATAAAGTGAATTAGTATGTATATCTTAGTGTTTACCTTCCTCATTAGTACATGATGGATTTGTTGAGATACTCACACTGACATTTCTATTTTTAGTGAATGGATGGATCTAGCAGGCACCAAAGAGACAACAGGTTTGAAGGAAACTGTGGTGGTTCTATGATTAAGATACTAGATAAAATGGGGGATTCAATGAGGAAACTCGTGGTTGTTCTAAACCAACTATCATGGAGTCGTGATCAACCACTTGAACCGTGTTATGTTCTGTAATGAATTATGTACGAGATGGCCAATCGATGTGGAAGTTCAGGTAATAATTATAAAGGTAACCATTAGAGTTTATATGATCCTTACTTTTGAGGTAATTATGGGTTATTAGATGATACGCTGGAAAATGAAAGGCATGAGATAAACATGAGGTTAAAATATGTTATGATCATTTTTGATGATTTTATCTCTTTTTGGGGAATGATTTAAGAATTATATAGTTTTGGAAAAAGGACAACACGCAGACCGTTTGACAACCCGTCACGTCGGAAAAAGCTGCGGGAATCGAACCCAAAACTAATGTGCGACTGGTATTTATCACCTACCACTGGACTACGTGAATTCCTTGGTTTGTTTGACTGATTATTTTTAGTTATATGATTTTATGAATTAAGAGTAAGTTGATTCTGGGTTATTTATGAAAATGATTAACCTATCATGGAGGATATGTGATTAGGTTAATTACATTTCAATACGAGACTTTAGGAGCAACTGATGTTGTTTGGAGATAAATGTTACGATTTAACTTGAAAGACTATGTGACTAAATACTTCAAATATTCGGGTTTCAATCTTAGATTGGTTTACATTGAATAATTTTATGGACAAATTGTTTAACGGATGGTCCTTGTTGAACTTTGGGTTTTGTTGGACAAATTTTGGAGATTAAGCATAGATTCTCTTTTTAATGGGTTATCCTTTTCTGTATTATCGGACCTTGTACTAACCTTTTTGGTTTTGGTTTTGGTTAAAGCCTAAAGTCATGGGATGTATATAGTTCTCTTTGGTGGATTAGTAGATTCTCAAGAAGTTGATTGTAGTACTCTTAATGCGAACAAGTCTCCCTAAATACTCGTCTTTTGGAAAAAATATGAGTTTGATTAAGGAATCTAGTAAAAGTTGAATATCAACATGATAAGTGATTATGTTTCCTTATGAATAAATTCTTCAATAAAAAGTAACTTAAAACAAAAATGTTTTCTATTAAATTTTCCTACTGTGGAATCGAATACCGTTTAACCCATCACAAGTTTGTGATTTTCTTATGGTTAACTTTCTCCTAGACATGTTTACTATCACTCTCCCTCAAGAACATGACCCTTTGCTTTTTCTTCCATGTCCATGTTTTTCTACATATGGGTTAACTCAGGTGACCTTTGTACTTATCTTTCCTTATTTTAAAGTGATTTTTTTACCGACTCGTGTTCCCATGTGGGACTTTCATGGATGTTTCCAAGCTCAATTTTAAAAATTACGAGGACGCAATTCCCAAAAGGGGGGAAAGATGTAACACCCCAGGTAAATAAAGAATATGAAATTTTCATATTTATCCATATTTGTGAATAAAATATTAATATGACTTTAAAGGGGACACTATGATCGAAGGTGTACCCAACACGCAACAACGAGTTTCTTGGAAATCTTACGTTGCACTCTAATAATAAAATAATATTATTTTAAATGGTAGTTAACATGTAGCTGTTGTATTGGCGGGAATGGATAGAAATAACTAAAATATTATTATATATGTTTTTAAATGTTTTCACATTTATCCAGTAAAATATAAAGGCTTAAAATACGGAAAGAATTCAATTTTAGGCGTATATGCCCTAGTTTTCACTAAAGGTTCATTTATCGCCTTTTGATGGAGAAGCATCATTAAATATAGTTTTGTTCACTCTTATATATTCTAATGGACTAAATAAAACTCTTCTTAAGAATTGGGAAATCAAAATTTACTTTGTGTAAATATTTGGTATCTTTCCGATAAAGTTCATTTTTTAATGAATAGTGTAAAATTTTATATTTTAATTCAAAACCTCTTTTTAATCTAATTTATTTATATGATTAGATTATATTTTGAATTGGTTTTAAAGTGAAATTAGAATATATTTTTATCATTAAATCCAATAGTGGTTGTTGGAATTAATTTCAGTTTGAAATCAGACTTAAACTAGTGTCAATCTTTTGATACTTATTGTTTCATAAAAACACCATATTTTCTCTGACAGCGGGAATTTATTATTAAATTAATTAATGTG
This sequence comes from Viscum album, assembly GCA_963277665.1. Classification (NCBI taxonomy): domain Eukaryota; kingdom Viridiplantae; phylum Streptophyta; class Magnoliopsida; order Santalales; family Viscaceae; genus Viscum; species Viscum album. The sequence goes on along the minus strand of OY728132.1, from coordinate 1,898,151,962 downwards.
GCATATATGGTTTGAATTTTGTAAAATAGACTTCATTTTTGAATTCATAATATCAAATATATCTTAGGGTGAATTTGTGGGATTTTTCCGAAAAACTTCAATTTTTTATGAACAGTGAAAGCACTAAGTGGTACTTATAAAAACTGATTTTTCCGTTTAAATGAAAATTTTCCATATTTGTGATTTGAATTTAAAAAATCAGACATACATGGTTGTCATTAATAATTAAAATGTGGTTCAATGGGATAAAAATAATTTTTTGGTGAATAGTAACTTATTAAGTTTTTAATCGCGATTAGAGGTAATTAGTGTAATTTAAGGTAAAAATAATGCTTTAATAATATGAAATGAATTTTACACATGTCCTAACCTCATTGGATGTGTCATGGCCAACCAAGAAAACCCATTGGTCAACTTGGGGACCCCATGAAGCAACTTTGGTTGGAGAATGACATTAATATCTTTTTATTTAAAGTTAAAGTAAAAATGAGACAAACATGAAATGTTTTACAAAAACAATTTTTACATGGGGTTATACAAATCAGATTTTTGACTATAAATATTCATTGTAAAGATAAAAATATTTCCTACATCATAGTATTTTTTTTAATTTTTATACATTAAATAAATTAAATTATTTTTGACATCATGATGATGCAGCGATGACCTCATTATTTAACGATTTAAATAAAATGGAATGATAATGCAATATCTAAGACCTACACATGTCCAAAACCTATTGGATGAGTGTATTTAGAACCCTAATCACCTTATCCTCGAAACACATCAATGTGGGACCTCTTAAATCTGAATACCATTTTAAAATAATGTGACTTTCATTTACCTTCCAAGAGTGCCCCTCCTCTCCTCTTATAAAAGGCCCCCACCTCTACCTCCTTACCCACACTCCCAAATCCTTTGGCTCGGCCAACCCCAGCCCATTTTGTCTCTCCACTTCCCTATATTACTCCTTGAAGCCACACTTTGGGCAGAAGTCTTCCCATGGAATCCTTTGAGCTTAAACCAAAGGGAGTTACCTGATTTTAAGGTAATGTCTCCACTTGAGTCCTTTTGTTTTATTTTTCTTATCCAACCCCCTAAACTCTTTTTATTAATTTCATTTCTAACAACTACAGTATCAAAAATATACTAGGATGTTTTTATAATAATTATTCGAGCTACACTTTTACACACCTACATCTAATGGTTAAAGAACATACTGTTTCCGTGGATGGTGAATTTCGGCATCCCGAAACGATGACTGTTCAACATTCTTTTAACACCTTCAAAGGTGTCTATTAAGATGACACTATATTTAAATATGATATATAATATGTTTATGTTTTCCTTAATCTTCTGTATTTTTCATTTTGGGCATACCTTTATGGTTTTCATTATGGGTAAACGCGATATCTTCATTTAAGGAAGTGCGGACTACCGCGCCCTCAAAGTGATTGATTCATTAATTCCATATGTCAGACGTATAAAGGATGGATTTAAAGTTAATATATATGATGTTATACTGGAATTATAATATACCTCTATATCATTATTATTCCATTCCATAAAAATATGAAATAGAAATGAAAGTAGCGTTCATGCGTACGTACGGCTTACCGTCTCCATGAACAGTGCATTTCATTTCTTATCCCCAAATGTAATGTACTATTATAAGTACATGTATATAATGGATATATATGATGAATGATAAATCTAAATTATGAATATAATTCTGGAATTAAAATATACATACCTATCATTTATTTTTAATTCCATTAATATGACATCGAAATGAATGTAGCGTTCATGCGTACGTACGACTTACCGTCTCCATAAATAGTGCATTTCATTTCTTACATCTAAATGATTATGTAATATTATAAATACATATATATACTGGATATATATGATATATATGATATCCAAATCATGAATATAATTATGGATATAATGAACATTTGACCACACGAACAACATGTAATGGTAAGATGTCCACTTTCGACTTAAGAACCAAATATCGACAAAACAAACATTATTAACTTAAATGATTACATTATATTTATAACATGGAAATAAGTGATCTAAAAGAAATAATGAACTAGAAAAAGGATCTTAATAATGTGGAAATTAACTCATGTTTATTATTCAGGATGTTAAAGAACGATCGAGTCAAGTCGGACCCAAGGTAAGGGATCCTACTCCACTCTTTCTTTTTAAGTACACCCTTTTATGTCATTCCTTTTAAAGCTCATCTTTCTTGTTATTGGGATGTTCTTTTTTATTAATCTTACATTAATTTTTATGTTCATGTGATGAGACACCCTATTCTCTCTCATCAATCCATTTTGGAGGTTTTGAGTGGCGCCGTTAGGATGCCAAATTTTCATAAGAGATCTAACCTCTCTCTTTCTTTTTAAGTACACTCCTTTATGTCACTTATTTTAATCTCCTCTTTGTTATGTTGGGGGGTGTTCTTTTATATTCCACTTTATATAATCTTTAAGTTAATATTATGAGATACACTATTTTATCTCATCAATCCATTTTTGTAAGTTTTATGTGGCGTTGTTAGGCTGCGGAGTTTTCGTAAGGGATTTTTCATCTCACTTTTATTACCGTGAGATTTATGCTACATTTTCCATAATTTCCTTTAAGTGGTGTATGTACTGCCCATTATTTTACTCATTGTGTAATATAATTTCTTTTATTATCATTTACATAAATGTTGCATTGTCCTTCTTTCACGAGGTGTATGTTTCGAAAGATACCCATGTCGGTAAGGGAACCTTTCACCCTCCTCTTTTTAAAAGACTTAGTTTGTTATGTCTTTTAATTCACATACTATTATGTTGGGATATGTTCTTCTATATCCTGATTGATGTAAATTTTATGTCTAAGTGATGAGATTCCCTTTTTATCTCTCATCAACTCATTTTCAGAATTTTTGAAGTGACGCCGTTAGGCTGTCGAATTTTACCAAGGGAACTTTTTATCCCAATTTCGATTTCTTTGGGTTCAACATGTAGTTATTTAATATGTCATCCTTTAAATATGTGTGAATGAACTTTTATTGTTTTACACTTAATATCCAATTATATTGGGTTTATTAATATTTTTCACACGTAATTTTGAGATTGATTTATCCTTATTCTAAGGATACCTTCTTTATAAGGGATTTCATCACATTTTGCATCTCTATTAAGACTTCATTGTTGTTATGCACCAATTCACCCTTATATGGTGTATATACTGTCCTTTGGAATATTATATCATGAATCCATTTATTCTCATTATATTATAATGTTCTGATTAAATGTTATTCCTCAATTATTGTATTCAAGTGTCTCAAATTTTGGTAAAAACCTTTTAACCAAAATATCGCTTTAAATGTTTTAATGATTTGTTCTTATTAATATCCATGTTTTCAAAATGGTTTTAAGGATTTATATATATGGATATTAATGGTTTAAAATGTTAAAATATTCAAGGTGGTATGGGACACTTTGAATCAAAAATCACTTTATTAAATGTTTTAAATGGTTTTGAAAATTGTTTTTTTAATGGATTCATTATTTCAATATCCTAGAATGTTATATTGTGATTGAAATGTGGAAATGTTATATTACCTTTATGCATGTTTTATGTGATACATTTATGTTATGGTTCTTGGGCATTGTTATGAAAACAGGTGGTTCCGTGATAATCTAAGGGCGGGTGATCCCGATATAGCTCTCCAATGCATTGGGTAACGCGAAGGAGTGTAACGTTAAGGTTTCTCCGAAGCGATTTAGGGAATATACTGTGATGGGCATTCCAAATGTAACCAAGAGGGTTACTCCCTACTTAAGAATGTTATGAATGCCTCAAGTTACCTTTATGTCTTATGATTTCTATGATTTATTCATGATTTGATGAGGTATGTTATGGTGCCTATGTTTTATGGGTTAAGTATGATTTAATTCTTATGTATATATGAACTCATGTTTCCTTTCAATATTTTTATAACCCTTACTGAGCTTTTTATGCTCAGCCCATGTTTTTTGAAATGTTTTTCACAGGTCAAGGGAAAGGAACATGATGTGATGATAGTGTCAAGGATGTGTCAAGAAAGAATCCATGTTTTATTTTAAATATGTTTCCGTTGATGGGAAGAATGAATACTGTATTTTATGTAACCACTTTGTTTAAATGTGGAATGTAATGAAAGTTTCATGATCTAATTCTCTAAAACACTAAACTTGAAAAGATCTTCAATGTGTAATATTGTAATAACTCAAGATTAAGTAAGGTTTAAGGGTGGGGCCTTATAGTAAATCAAGTAATTAAAGGTTACAATAATATAATAAATATTATAAAATTACAATAAAACATATCCTAATTTTATTGATGTAATATTTTTAGTCCATAACAATTGAAATATCAGTTATGGGAACATTTATGACTTTTTAGATAAGAATATAACATTTATAATATTATATTCAAACAAAATTAAATATTCTCATAATTTTCTTTTCAATAAAAAAATTATTCTTAATAAAAGGATATATAAGGGAGATATTTGTATATAAAAATTATTCTGAAATATAAAATGTTTATATATATAATTTTAATATATTTATAATTTTTAGTGATAAAATAATTAACATAATTGGTGACAAAATGGTGATGTCGAAATTGTTAAATTAATGGAATATAAAATAAATGAAAATATTTTTTTAAAATAAATATAATTTGAGATAATTAATTAAATATACGTTTAAATGGATCAATATGACATGATATTGAATATTTAAGGGATTTTGTTTTAATATATCATGTAGTTATTATATTTTTAAAAATGTAATTAATAAATAGTGTAAAAAATATCATTAATGATATTTTAAATAAAAAATATTTTATTAAATGACAAAATTTCATAAAAATCTAAAATATGAATATGTGATGGGAAAAATTAATAAAATCTCATAATGTACTCATTTATTAGTTGTTTTTAATATTATATTAATTATAATAACCCCCATATTATAAATTACATGATCTAAACGTAATAATTAAAGAGGATAAATAAAGGTTAAATCTAAAATATGAGGATTAAATATTGTCAAAACTTATCTAATATTTATTGGATGAATTTATTTTGAACATAAATAATCCTACATTCAAAATTAAAAATTATTTTTCAATTTTTAATTTAAAATTTATTTATATTAATATATTATTTTAATGATTTCTAAGAGGGGTACTCCCCTCTCTTATTAAAGGGAGCCGGTTTTTTATCATTTGATCACACATATGAACCTATAAGGTGTTTCCCAAAATTTTCCAAATCTCCTTGTACCATCCCTAACTTCTTTATAGAATCCTTACACAATGAAAAATCCAAGCAATAGAGTCCTTTCGTGAAAATAAAAAAGAGATAACAAAAGAATCGTTAACGTTAGTCAAACAAAAGTTGTTGTTTTATTTCATCTAGAATCTAAATTAATTGTATTTAATGAATTTTTTTATAGTAACATCAGTTTCATAAATATAAATTTATGTATTTTTATTTATTAATCTACCTAAACTAAAACAAAGATCCATCAAATGTGTAATGAAAATACCATTCATGGGTACGGTGATCTACCGCCTAATGAAATGATGTTGTTTGTTTTTCCAATACCAAATCCCATGGTTGAGAATTATTATGGAAAATTTTTTTTTTATATAAATGGTATTTTTTATTTATAAATTATTCATTAATTATTATATAAAACATTCCTTTATTTATTCCATTTTGGAAAAATATGATAGCATCATTTCCTGACATGTGGACTACCACCTACTCTATGAGATATGATTCATTCAAACATAAATGGAATGTATTAAGGTTGGGTTTTTATGAATTTATATGATATATATGAGATATTAATGCTACTTTGATGATATTAAATATTTATATATTTTTCATTTACATTTTTTCCTTCAATACGACAGGAAATGGAATCTGTGTTCATCTATACGTATGACCTACCATTTCTATGAATAGCGTATTTCATTTTATTTTTATATATATTATAGGTTACAATAAATACATATATAATTAATATATATGATATTTATATCATTATTATCTTTCTGGATATATTTCAATTACGATCTATGTTTGAGGACCAAAATGACAAGTCAAAACATGAACGAGAAATAAAGCAGTTATTACCCTAAACATAACATAAACAAGGATATATTAATAATCCATTAATATAAAGTCATAAGTAAATCATATATATTATAATATATATTATGAAGGATCATTAATTGATTTATAATAAACATATATTTATTATAATCTTGGTTCTTGTGAGTATGAATATAATCATGATATAACGTAAGGTGTTTTTTGTCTTAATTTTATTTCTATTTGACACATTCCTTATACCATAATTGTATTTTATAAGTATTTTATATACAATCCTTGACTGTAATTTATGTGTATTATCAATAATATTATCGTATTTTCATATCCATTTAATTTTATTTTTTTCAAGGGAAATTTAATTCTACTAATTATAACGAGATGTGTATTTATTTCCCAATGTCATCAATATTTGTTATTGTTTTGTTTTATTTATTCATTAAGAAATATTAATCACTTATGTACATGATTTATAAAAATTATTTAAAAACTATTTTTTATTTTATGCTTTGGGTTTTTAAAATATTTTTTTTTCATTTCAGATTGTTTACTACACTTTATTGAATGAATCTTTTGGTCATTTTCCAAACACGGTATTGTACGAATTTTATATAAAATTATGAAAAGAATGTTTTCTTTAACATATATTTCATGGAATTAATTTTCCACCATCATGATTTTTTATTTATTTGATGATACCATTAATACATTACAATGGAATTTTTATATGAAATTATTTGTTTTAAAATTTCATTATATTTCAAGAAAAAGAAAATGTTTTGAAATCAGAAATGATATTTTCCTTAGGAATTGTTTTTAAGATATATATCAAAATTATTTTATATTTTAAATAACCATTTTATGTTATTTTTTATATTGGGATATGATTCAATTACACCATTATTGTAATTTATATAAATAATCTATGATTATGATGGAATTATATTTGTAAACCCCATTTTTTATGTGTTATGATATAATTGAATCATGTTTATAAAACCCATTTCATTCTATGGGTTCATATATAATAAATGATTTACGTTCATAAAGAGGAAATATTTATATATTAAATTATGTGATGGGTGGGACCTATATATTTCTCCACTACATTGGGAAAAAATTTATGACTCATGAGATAATTATGGAAACTAGTCGGCAGGCATGATCTACTATGGAAGATGGGAAAACCTGATCCCCTATGAGAGGATGGGAAAACCTGATACACTATATGATGATGGGGAAACCTGACCCCTTAAAAATGACATGGATTAAGGATGGTTGTGGTTCCCTGCCAGTAAGTATGTTCCCTAAGATTTTTCAAGTTAGTATTGGGAAATGTCCCTCAACATATGGGTAATGATATTACATGTTTATGTGTCTTCCAAACATTCCAAGTCTTATACCAATATTATTCATTCATGGATCAATCGCTATGATTTTATTATGGATCATGTATTATAGAATGTAAATCTCAAATACTTGACTCATGTGTGTAATATTTTATATAAAGGAGATGATATTTAAATTTTATCATCATGTTTTCAAAAACTATATACAAATGTTATTCTTATGAATCTTCCATTTTTACCCTTAATTAGAATTTGAGCTCACCCTTTTTTAGGTTTCAATTCCTCAAGTTAGAAAGAAAATTTATATGTAATAGTACTAAATTTTAATATCTTTTTAGTAGTTTATGGAGATATTTTACCAAATTAGAATAATGTTTGATATGTTTCCAACGGAACTAATCTATTATAGTCCTCTAGCATGTGTTTTTTGTGATGTAATGAATATTCATCTATAAATATGTAATATCCATGTTTGAAAATCCTGGTTCATTATATTATGGATTGTATTTATTAAAATATAGTTCGTCAGTGTATAATACCATTAGGGATACCAAAACATGTAGTTGATGTTGAATCTCACAATATAAGATACAAGAGATATTTGATTTTTTTGTAAAATAAATAGTTAATAAATAGTAAATGAAATATTTACTTGTCATTCATTCATGTGTGTTAAATCTACACTACATGAATATTGAAAAGTTAATATCCCCTCAAAATATTACTTTTAATTATCTAATATAGATTTTTTTACATGTATTGTAATGGGTTCTAATGATTTGTTGATATTATCATGAGACCAATATCATAATTGATACAATGAGAGGTATATGATAAAAAAATAATACACTCATGGTGTATCACGTATTGAATTTTTATCTGGGAAGACCCATCAATGATTATCAGTTAGAATATGATATATTTATTGATATTTAGAGGGGTGTGTCATTATTTTTACAATCCATTACTTTAGGAAAATAATAAATATTGCATGGAATCCTTTATAAATTGATACATTTGATACCGAATCCATGAGGATTTTCTGTTCAAGGGGTAGTTGTGTTTGTCATTGTTCATGTAATTTATTGAAATATAGTTAGGATGTTATTATTTTAGTTATATTATGAGTTAAATACATAAAATTTCAATATTTTATTATAATAAGAAAAATTTTATCCATGCATAATTGAATGAAACATGATGTGTTTGGCTAATTGAATAATTGACTTATGATTTATACATTCATTGTGGTCATTCCATATTATAAAATATTGAATATATGAGATCTCATATATGATATTGGAATGTTTCATGTATATTGTCCACTCAATGATAGGGAAAATATGTTTATATAGGTATTCATATGACGTTTACGGTAGATATTTTTGAGGACATTTTTTATTGATGTTTGAGTATGTTTGGGGAAGATTATACCCAAACTCATTATATCTAGATTAGAATTGATTTCTTATTAGAGTAATATATTTGAATTCATATAGAAAACCAGTTATTAATTTTTTTTTAGGAAATTGTTTTTTGAAATTCAAATATCTAGTCCATAAAAATTGGATTATTGTTTTTGAAAAAGTTATTCATTGAAAATGATGGGGTTTTAATAAAAAATAGTCAAAATGATTTAATAAATTTATAATGATTCATGGTGATTTTTATAATTCCATTATTCTCTTTTAATGAAATTATGATATTATTGGATATACACTAAAATAGAATTATCATATCATATGATATACCTAGAGTTGTATCATAAAATATGCATGTGATTAAAATAATATATTATGATATATAAATATATCAGATGAGGTATGGAGATTCCACTATTAGTCTACATCATAAATTATGATACACTAACAATGTGGTATATTGGGTGAATCAAATTTTTTTATCCTCTATCATAATCATTCCTTCCATATTGAGTTAATTTCTTGATTAATTTATAAAATGATAAATATTTTGAAATGTTTACAAAATTTTTACGTAATAGGAATGTATTATAAATAACTGAAGTGGACTTCCATGAGATAGAATACAACCCAAAAATCCCTATTTTATGTTAAGGGAACTTATATAATGGTATTTGATTACCTTATTGAGTAGGTGAATCACCACCAATAAAATTCCAAATATCGCTTATTCTTTGATAAATCATTTATCACTAAAATGAATTTTCTAGAACTTTATTTGAGATCTAGTATCTTCTCAATACAGAATATAATTCTAGTTTCTTATGACATCCATGTTAATGAAATATTTAGTTTTCTATCACTATGTGATTACAGTCAAACATATAATATATATATAAATAGTGTTGGGTCATATTATATCATTGGTACACAAGTTTATTATTTCGGATTTTAAAATATAAAATTGACTTGTAATGATATATCATTCAAATTAAATAGATGTATTATTCTAACCTGATCAATAGATGATCATCGAAAACCCATCATTTAGTTGTTGCAAAAAAATTGATTTGTTATGAGATCATAAATTTTAGATATGTTTTTTGTAGTCATTTATTTTTCCTTGAGATGAGATAGAGTTGCAAGAGAATTAGTGAGATGATTTATAGAATTTATGATCTTAGTTGAATAAGTAATATATTTTAAAGATGAAGATGTAAAAATTGAAATTTAGTTATAGAAGATCAATCATACATTAATATTGGATAATTACTAGTGCTCACTATGGTGTGTTAGATTCACTGTATCAAACCCAAAAAAATATTGTTGTACCCTATGATATTTAAAATCATTTAGATGATGTGTGATATATATATATATATAATAGAATGTTATGTATAATTTTATATATTGAATACATATAATGTGTTCATACTAAAATGAAATAAAATGTATGTATTAATTATTATAAATATGATACTTCATAGATTATTTGATATTTACAAAGTGATACATAATATCTTATTAATGGTATGAAATATTTTACAATACATATAAAAGATCATTTAAAAAAATAGATCCTTTTTTTGTGTTTTTTGAATTTATATGTAAGATTATATTTTTTTATATAAGGTTTATAATTCTGAAAAATGATAGAATTATAGAAAATTATATGGTAATGATATGTTATTATGATATTTAAAAGGAATTATGCTCTTGTGAAAACCAATGATTCAATAAGATTTATCTTGATAATCAATGACATGAGAATGTGGGGACTAATTATAAATATTTTATTTAAAATTAAATGATTTAAAATATTTTATGAATATAATTTTTTTGGTTATCAATTGAAATATTTTAATATATTTATAAGATATTTAAAAAATAATATTCTTTATATGAGATAGACACCTGGAAACGGATAACTAAGACATGTATCTGGGGGAAATAATCTGTGGAATACTGAGATAATGGGGAGTAGTCCCATGTGATTTTGTTGAGAAGTTATATTATAATTTTGATTAGATCAGTATATCAAATATAATTCCATATTTTACATTCAAAAAATAGAAAATATTAAAATGATTATTTTGTATTAATATAACAGATGAAGAATTGGATGAGGTGTGTATTGGAGAGTAATAAAAACTGATTTTGTATTCTCATTATGATCTTTTATAACACACCAAATAGGGAATAAGAGATGAATAACGTGGTTGATATGGTGTTAAATTTTCATACCCTATTATTATGTCAAGATAAGAGTAAAATAAATAATTATAACAAAATACCTTCCCCAAAGTATATTTATATCATTTAAATAAAAATAGGAGATAATTTTTAGAAGGAATAACATATCATTTCCCATTCAAATTATATGTATTGATAATCATTAATAATATGTAGAAAATTATTGTAATAATTAATGTGTTGTTAATTATCTGATTATAATTTACCAATTAATTTTTTATAACTTTGGAATCATAAAATGTAAAGGAACCTATTGTTAACTGTATTGATAATTATTGTTATTTAGTTTATAATAAGTGACCAACATGAACTTTTTTTATATTGATATATATTACGTATTAAAGACTATAATTAATTGAGAATATATAAAATGATTTTTAGAGTAATTTAGAGAGATGAATAAGATCATGATCATTAAAGAGTTTAGGATGACACATTGCAAACTAAGATGAGACTGTTTAAGGAACCTATAATGATATAACATAGTCTTTTTAGGATATATCCTCATTGTAATTGATGATAAAATCATTGAATATATGAAAATTACTATTTTAGTGGATATTTTTTTTAACAAAAATAGAGCTAAACAAAATGAGAAAAATGTTACCCACATCAGGTGTGAACCATATAAAAATACATTGTTTTCTATACTATTTTTATTTATTAAATTATTTATTTTATATTTTGTTGATATTTCACAAGGAGACTCATCAATACTAACTAGTATAAAAGTTAAAATATTATGATGAATAATATAAATTTTTAATGATTTAGGTACAACTACTTTAGACTGATTCATCATCATATCAACATGAATTCATAGATTTATGAGAACTTAAAATAGTATAATAGCCAGTTCATCATTATATTGTGTATACTTATTTTTAATATGTATTTCCACTTTTGTAAATTAATTTTATGTTTGTAAAAGAATCATATTTACCTATGAGAATGATTGAAATTCACATTCCTATTAAAACCAATATGGATGGTTTCCACAAAAACATGATGAATGTGTAGAAGAAAGCATCTAAGAAGATTGTAAAGGCCTCAAATGTGAAATAGGGTACAATAGTAATATATGTCAATGAAAATGGTTTTTATCATTATTATTTATTATGAATTATCATCCTTAATAAATTTTACCATGTCGTGACATATATGATCCTATTAAATTACAAAGTAATTTTTTTCTCGGATATAATGTATTATTTGAAAAAAAACTTCTTTCATTCAATGAAATATATTATATTTTTACATGATCTATCATATCAAATAGAAAACATAGAATTTGTTGTTGGATAAATGGAGTAAAGAATTGTTTGAAATGATGCAAAAAGGAATCACTCCCATCAGTCCTCTAGAAGATAGCGAACATCCATCACATACCCATTATAAAAAATTATTACTAGAATAACTATAATTAAGATAATCATTTATGAGAATGTTGATATAAGATAATATTTTTAAGATAGGATAAATGAACTAAAAAAACTTATATAGCTTTGTTGGATTTGAAAAATAATCATTTAGAAATCAAGGATTAAAGAAGAAATTATCTTAATAATCCCTTATAATAAAATTGTACATTATATGTGGATAAATAAAAATTATAGTAATATAATATTAAGATAGAGTGAAATTAATTAAATTTAATTATAACACTATAAATGTAATGTGACTTGATTTGGATGTTATAATGAGAAATAAGAATGTAGATCATGAAAAACTATCATGTGATTCTAAAAATATTTTTTTTACCATAATGGATTTTTGTATGATTATTATCTCTAAAAATACCCATTCTTGATTCAATAAGAACATGAAATCATATATAGATATATATACTATATAATAAATTTTGTACCATAAATCAAAAAAATTATATTTTAATTTTACATATTAATTGAAATGGGTATTTTCTTTTTAAAATTATATATATATTTGAGTGGAAAATTATAACATTCCCTAACTCACGGACCGAGATCTAGTGTTAAAATCATAAACATCAAATTTATGTGTTTGATACCAATAAAGGTGACCTGATTTTTTCAACTGAATATATAAAATGTAAAATGAAAATATTAGATCACATACGTAACTAAGGAAATTTTTATTTTTGAGTTTTATATAATAAGGAGTATCTTTTACTTAAACATTACCCATGAGATCAAGGGAGTATTTTTTCACAATACAAATGTTTTAAATTACCATATTTACTATTAAAAATCTTGCAAAACCACATCAGGTTAGATTCATTTCTAGAAATAAATAATCTTCATCGTTATTTCTTACATGGGGATAGGAAACATATGAATGGAAATTTCCAATTGTCTACAAGGGTATATATTGGAATTATGATTATATTGTTTATAGTGAGATTTTGAAATGAATAAGGGTATGATGAAATAATAATTATGAAGGATATCAACATAATAATAATCATACCCATTAATATCTAGATAATAAATCAAGATATATGTCTAAGATCTTTTTCAATTGAATGATTCAAATGATTAAATAATCACAATCCATGTGAATTTAATCTTGGTAAAAAAACATGAAAATCCCAAAGAAAGCCTAAGTAAAATGTGTCAGTATCATGGAACTTCAACATCATATAAACATTATATAAATCTTATAGAAACATCAAATATTTAATAACCATATACTCAGATTATATACCCATTTAAATGGAGAGATATCTGTGTGCACCCATTATATAAGCTATATTGGGCTCACCCACCATATTCTAGAGACACCAGTTACATAAGATTTAAAAAAATTACCCATTTTTTTAAATGTTATGAACAAATTGTAAACATTTTTGATTAACCATAACAGGAAAAATGTACATAGAACATGAACATCCTTATAAAAATCATAAATACATCCATTGTTCGTTAGATTAATTTATTTACCCTTAAAAATTAAACGTGTTCCATGGAAATCTCATTGAAAATATCATAATATATAAAGATAAATAATGATGATGGTATAATTGGAAAATAAAATGATTGTATCATATGTAAAATCAACGGTTGTGGATGCTGATGAATTGAAATAACATTAATAAATCATTTAAAAAATTCTTAATGAGAATTACCTTTTTTTACATTGAAAACAAATTTTAAAAATAAAAAATTAACAAAATATTTTGAAAATACAATTACTTGAAAAAAACCTTGGAACCATATATGTGAAATTTCTAGGAATATAATGGTTCTATATTTGAGAAAATCCATTCATGTTGTAAATGTTAAAAAATAAATTCTTCTCAGAAAATTCTCAGTGGGAGACATAATGACTCATTTGGGAAGTGTTATGAAATTTTCATTCTAAAAATTCTTATAATTGGATAAATCAAAATTTTAAATATATTTATTAAATAATTTATATTCAGAAAATAACGTATTTGAAAACATTTTCGAAAAAAAATGATATGAATGAGAAATATTTATAACCGAAAACCAATACATATGATTGGTATCACCTAAAACCACATTTATTTGTGGTTAATAAATAAATTATAGTTGAAATGGATATTAAAACATCGAAACACATTAATAAGAAAATAATAATAAAATATATTAGTTAAAAAAATAAAATAATATAATTTCATTAAAATGATCCTTTGCTGCAATACAATCTTGAAAATAAATGTGATCGTATTATAAAGTTTTGACACTTTGAATTATGCTCAGTCGTAATAATGATTAATGAAAGTCATAATATGATTCAATAGATATCATAGAACTATAGATAATCCTAATATTTTATGTTCAAACTAGTATTAGATACATCTTATAGAACATATTAGGTGTATAATAATATATATATCTCAAAGAAGACAATTTGAGATGAGCAACCCTTACAGTGATCATAATGTTATAGTTATAGTTGGCTAATGAATCAATTATGTGTCTTAGATGCTAATACACAAAAAATTTATAGGGTAACTCTATATATTAAAAATTCATTTCACATATATACTTTTAAAACCATTGATAATTACGATTTAATAAAACCCATTGAAAATAAATTTATTAATGAAAATCCTTACCACTTGGTAACTATCAACTCGAATCACCTAAGATGAAATAATTATAAGTTAAATATAAAATAAAAATATTTATGAAATATTCAGGATATTAACTAAAAAATACTCATTATATCAACCTTATAAAATATATTATGTTAATAATATTAAAATATGCACTAATGAATGAAAATTGAGATGAAGTTTCTTCTTTCATTGGTAATCCATGGATAAAACAATAATGAAATAAAGAAAACAAAATTGATTCATAAATCTAAATAATATTCATAAAAATAATCCTAATAAACATCTTTTTAGGTTTATTAAATACTTAATTAATATAAATGGTGATTGTTTGACATTTCTCATAGATATAATATTGAAATGAGAAAACCCTTACCATGAGTCATGATTTTTCATGTATGTACTTTAAATCCATCATAATAGGCTTGTATTAATTAAATTATTCCATTAGAAAAATATTTATGTTATATCTCTTAACCTCAATCCATTTATTTTATATGTTATTAACATATTTAATCACATAATTAGTTAAGTCCATATCAAGGGTTTTGAAGACGATGAAACCATATTTTAAAAATGGGTATGGTATGTTTCCATGGTAAAAGGGATAAATGTTCCCTAATATATAGAATAATAATAATGAAATAATTTTAGTTTATATAAAAAGTTATATCTTAATCAATAAAATAAATATTTTTATGGAAATTTAAATATGTTGGGATCATGATGATGGTGTGTTGTATATAGGAATTAGTAACATTTCAATTTTTGGAGAATCATTTTAGAAAAAAGATAAGTATTAAATTTTGTTTACAGAATGATAAAAATATCGTAAATATAAAATTATTTATTTAAAAACACTACTATATATTTATATATATCTCATCCATGTGATGTGGGGACGAATAATGAATCACATCGCTATATTGAGGAAGTTATCCACATCTACGCATGGATGATGTTATCATTAATAAGTGGATGGGTTTGTTAAAAGTAATTAATATATATTTTTTACATATATTAATAACATCATATATATAATATATACCAACTAAATTTATCCTTATTAACTTGTATGAATAAAATTAGTGACATATGAATCTTGTCACTTCATATGAAGTAGTTTTTCGTACGCTGGAAAGATGTTATTTCATCCCCCACAGAATAAAAATTAATAAATTATATATGATATCATAATTATAAAATTATAATTATGTTTCAAATATCATTTAATTTTGTTTATTACATCATTATTAAAATCATTGATAGGAGATAATAAAAAATGAATTAAATTGGTTTGCAATGTAGTAGTCTGCACTATTTAGGAATGGTGGTTTCATTTCATATTGTATAGATGGGAAGATGGATTTAAAATAATAAAATAAAATAAAAACATTTATTTTTATTGAATAATTTTTTATCATATATTCATAATTTAATAATATTTTATGTAGGTAGACTAAAAAAATTCCCAGTTAAGAATGATACTTCTTCTTAAGACAACTCCAGAAGCTTAATGAAAAATACTTAATAGGATGAATTTATAATAATAAAAAGAGATCTGTGTATTTTTTTTGGAAATTAAGGAATGTATTTCTAAATTTCATTATTGAACCAATGGATTTTATGAAGTGAATAGTATATGAGAGTTGGTGTCCTTATATAGGTGAGTTGAATTTCACTCTTGTAATATTTTAAAGTAAAAAAGCATCACCCTCATTTTTCACTGGTAACATGGATCAAAATTGGAACATTATAGAGACAAGGATGTCATAAGGATGAAAATTTTACATATAATAATTTTTTTTCAATTTTTAGGTAATTTTAATCATTATTGTTATAGTTTAACAGCCTAGTAAACCCGTTGTCACCTTTAATGTTGTAAAATATTTTTCTGGTTTTCAATTTCCTTTAGGAAGAAAATTTAATTTAAACATATAATATAATATATATTATTATTATTAAAAATATTTAGTACATGTTAAAACATTCAATTCTTATATGTTTAGAATTTAATTTGATATTAAACGTTATGGAGTAATGAAATAGCTGGTTCTAAGGAAATGTATTTCTCACACCCAAAAGATTTTAAATAATCTATATCACTTTTAATATTCATTTTATTAATTTAAATTATTATTAATAGATAAAAAATATATAAAATTATTTCAAATCATTATTTTTGTTTTTATTTTATTAATTAAAATAAGAACACAATATAGATGTTAAAATAGTTTTTATTGAATTTTTTTAAACCCAATATATATATACTAAAATCTAGTATTAATTTGATTTAAATATAATTAATTATATTAATTATTATTCATTTTGAATAATTATACATCAAATAAATTTAAATATATAATTGGAAATTTAAATTTCTTAATTTATTGAAAATAAATTATATTTTTACAAAAATATGTATTTTTTACTATTCATTTAAAATTTAATATTTTTTCAAAAAACCCAATCTTTTTACCAAAAAGTTAATTTTCATGTGATTATTATTAGAATAATTTTCAATTTATCATGTTAATATTCTAAAATATCTATGATATAATTATATTATTTTTTCACAAAGCCTAATCAATAACATTTTTGAAGAAAACAAATTTTTTGATGAATAAAATCACTTTTTTAATAATAATTGTTTACTTAATTAGAATTTATAAGAAAAAATTTATAGATTAAGGTTTTCATATATATATATATATATATATTACATAACGTAGTTAAGAATATTTATTATTTCCAATTGTTTTTTATGTTATAATGTTCATATATTTCTCTTGTTGTTAAAGTTGGGTGTTTCATTTTAAATACGCTATAAGACATAATATTATTCCTATAAAATATCAAGGTGTTACAATGTATCCCTCCCATTAAATCATTTTATCTTCTAAATTTTATTACTTTAGTTTTTTAATAAATGGTTTGATATTTCTAAATACCAATGATGAAATTCCAGGTCTTCAAAAATGGTGAATAAAACATCCACTTGAAAGGAGATAAATATAAGTTTGAATGATATTTTAAATAGTATATATATAAGTTCTTAATTAAAAAAAGTAATGAGGAATTGATGGTATAGAAATTTAAGAAAAATTTAATTATAAAATAAAATGGATATTGAAAAATATCATGGATCCAATGAATGTTAATGGACTTGATAAAGGTAAAAACCACAAAACCATAAACCAAATACGTGTGAAAAAAATAGTTGTTTCATTGGAAATAAAGATATTAGGAAAAAATTCTCAATTTCAAGATCCATTTAATTTATTTTAGTAATTAATTACCATGTATACAAAAATAATAATGAAATATTAAAAATTAATAAATTCATTATCAATATTGTATTAATTTCCAAAAAAGTAAAATCTTTTCCTCCATATGATGAGTATTCCTGACGAAATATTCTCAACTAAAGAACCAATATAAAATATTAAACTTTTAAATAACCATAAAATGATAAAAATATAATCCAATACTTTTTTATACACCGAAAAAAACAAATATGGTTATCACATGGTAAAATAATTCTAAAATAAAATAAACATTTCTATGATTAAAAAATGCATTAATCTCAAAAATTCAACAGTATAACACAATGATCAAAATAAATATTTTCATAAATAAATAACATTATGTACTCAATATCATCAAAATAATATATAATAATATGTTTTTTAAATTAAAATTTTATCTTTGACCTTTTTGTATAAACTCGAAAAAAGTATAGTGATATTCTTTAGATGTAACCTAAATCACTTATTCTCTACATCGCATTAAAATCCCATGATTATTCATATAGTAAAACATGTGGTCCCATAATTTTCCCAATATCCATGATCAATAGTAATATATTGGTTTTATCTATGTAATTATTTTAAATATATCTTTTAATATTTTTGTAATTGTTCTTTAAAATTGTGTCAAATTCTGATGTTTGGTGAGACCAAAATTGATATTTGAGAAATATTATATATTATAATAACATACATGAAATATTTTCTTATTTTTTTGAATAAATCCTAAAATGTGTTTGGAATTTTAAATATGATTCCATTTTTGAGTTTATAATTTTGTATTTACATTGGGCTTGATGTATTCATTATTAGGGACAGGTGTTTGTGAACAAATTATCATGAGAATACATGATGAATAAATGAATGATATATTCATTTAATTATTTGAAAGATGGAATGTTGAAAAAATAAAATTATATATAAATATATTTAATACCAAATTTAAGGATTTTCCTTAGAACCATAAAATTTATGATATGAGTCAGTGGAAGATATTTGATGAAAAAACATTGACAGAACAAGGATTGTTAACGCCTATGGAAATCGTGGATTTTTCCATCCAAAATGACACAAATATGTTATTAATTACTGATTGGATTATATCAAGTTTCAATGTTTTAGTACCTGTTTACCCCATCTTCATATCCTATGATGAACAAGAATAATTTCAATATCAAATTGATTCACATATCAGTCATATTGCAGTTATCAGATTATTATGCTGGGAAATTGATATGTTATTTTATTGTTTAATTGTTATCTATTATTTGATTTTTCAAATTAAAATGATGTAAGTATTACAAGAAAATTGGTCGAGGATTATTTTTTTTGTTTGTGTTTTTCTCATTAGGACTATATTTTGGGAACCCTGGTTGGTGTTTCATAAATCTATGATGGAATGAATATATTATGAAGGTTTATCTATTTATTCGGAAGCCGGAAAATAGAATCTCTTGTGGAGATTCATTTTCATTTACTTAGATCAATGGACTACAGTAATTTCCATAGAGAAAATTGGTGTGATAGTATAAGAGGATTAATCCTTGTTAACACCACTAGATTCTATAGTTTTCCACAAAATAAGACATGTAATGAATGTACACATGCCTAGTGTGGGGACCAAGATAATTTATTAGAGTTTATCTGAATTTAAACATAACATGCAATGTGACATGAATCACCCATCATGTAAACATTAACTGGTGTCTTATATGTATATCAGAGGATACATAGACATAGGAAAACATGGGAATATGGCCATGCCAGAGTATATGGGTTTTTTTTATGTTTATGGAAATGTCCATGTAAAATAGAACATCAATGGGGAGAGACACAACATGCTATACATGATCTTTGACACAAGAATTTTCCCTGATACATGTGTTGAACATGTGACAAAGGGACATAATAGGTAATTCCAATATATTCGATGTACCCCTTTAAATATGGCATCGAGACTGTATTCCCCTCAACATAGACTAGATTACTTAAGGGTATATTCTCTCAATCCACACCTTCAAGGCTATAGTATGGAATCATGTATTGAATTAATGATTGTTATCCTACATACATGATTAACATTGGATAGAGATATTTGATTTTATCTTATATTTTAGGATGATATCATTTATCATCTTTTTCCCTATGTTGTTTCTTAGAATCCGTATAAAAATTGTACACGAGCATCAATCCCTTTCATAGTGGATTAATATAGATTGGGATATTCAGTATTAGCCCATGGACATGGGTTTGATCTCCATCTATTTATCAATCTACTTAAACATCTATTATATATTTAAATATGTTGAGAACTAAAAATCATGCCATCTTGAATGGTTTCTATCAGAAATATCATACTCTTAAAGTATATTATAATAGGTGAGTGTGGTTATGAACTCTCAAGTATAATCTTAGTTTGAAAATATGGTTGTGGCCATACATTGAGACAAAGTGTCAACTATTAAAAATATGGATGCTTTATTTTATGTCAATAAATAAAATTAACATATCCTATGAAGATATCACTACACTTGATTCTTTATTCTTAGTGATTTTAGTGTTTCCTACTGGGTATTTTTGTACTCTCCCTTAGGTGGGTCTTCCTACACTTGTCATGTCTTTTGTAGATGAACATATTTTTGATCAGTTTCTTGGTGGACCATGAATAGACGATGTTTAATGTTGGGGTAGACATATATTGGTACATTCTAGGAGTGGAATTTGAATGTACTCCCTTCTTACTATCATGCTCGACTTGTTTATGCTTTCTGCTTCGATTTTATTTGGACCATTTTTCATCAAAATATATGTTTTGTACTCTATTTATGTGATTTATATGTGCACATGAATTTCATATCAGTCATATTTTTCACATTATCATTTTTGGTCTTGAAGATGTGTGTGTGTTTATAAGTTCATTTGGATAAGGCCTACCATGTGAGTGTCATTTATACTCTCAAGTGGTCTCTAGACCCTAGCCTATTATATGCGGTCTTTGGTAGTCACAATTAGATTATTAATATCTATGAGGCCCATTGTGATTCATATCATAAAAGTGTGGTATCAAATACTTTTTCCATCATAGGACCTGATTTTGGAGTGTTATCTTTCAGTGAGATCGGTTTGGGTTTTATATAAATAGTGTTAAGGGTTTGATGTTTAAATTTCATGTAGATACATTATTGTTGGTGTGATGGAAAACAAATCCATACACTAGGACTCTGATCACTTGGATTTCAACTTGGTACATGTAGACATTTGTTATTAAAAACACAGAATTGTTACATTCATTATATAGAAATGGGATGGGATTCCAAGTCGTTCTTAATTTATATACATTGATAAAATCATTGAATAATAGTACATGTTGAGGATTTTAGGATTCTATTACTATAATTACTAGCATAGATTAATAATTAGGATCAATAGGTTTATTCCATCAGTGATGTGGCTTTTATATAATAATTTTTATACTAGTAGTTCCCTTGGGTGGTTTTCCAATCATACATCCACCTATAGAGTAGAAGATGGTACCAACAATACTGACGAATGAGGTTCATAGGAGGATCACACATAATAAGTTTTAGTTTCAATTCCCCCTCAGGATTATATGCGAGCCATACTAACAAGAATTTGAGGAATGAATCGATGTACTTATGTATGTCTTCATTCTCATCTGGATACCATCATAAAAGACGGTGGATCACATTGGGAGGCTTCCTCATGTCTATGCATGATATTGGTGGAGCTTGGTGGTTCCGTCATAAAATGTGGTGAACCTTTCATGGAATGAGTTTTGGTTTCTCTTTATGAAGGGGTATATTCTAGATACAATGTGAGTAGTGTTCATCCAAAATTACTTATGAACTACATTAGGGAATCATGAATGTGTCTGAGTATTCATTTCAATTTACAAACCTCTCATGATACACTATAGATATGGTTTATGATCTATTTGTTTGGGAATGGAGATCTAAGAGAGGTCTATACAATTAAATTTGGTCTAATGTGATACCTTTATGAATTCTACCTTTTGTTGGGGTGCTAGATCATACCTTGATTACAGAGATCATTCATAAAAATGTAGGGGAACTGGCTGGTAGTAGTGGGCATTGAGGGGATACGATATCTGTAGTGTGTAGCCGATGATAGATGTATGGATTTAGATGTGAAATATGGTTTAGGTGAAAATATTAGGACTAAATTTATTTGGTTCATGGTTCTCAAGATGGGTCTACACATCTTAAGGAGAAGTTTTTCTAATCTTGTTATTATATGGGACATATCGTATTGGAATCTTAGGATCATCGTATGGTTGACAGAGGGATAATGGATGGACCTTCTAAAAAGGGCATTGGAAGGGTCGGGGAGGTTTTCATCAATAGTTAAATGGAAGATTATTTGGGAGAGTAGTGAGAGGT
Organism: Viscum album; assembly: GCA_963277665.1. Classification (NCBI taxonomy): domain Eukaryota; kingdom Viridiplantae; phylum Streptophyta; class Magnoliopsida; order Santalales; family Viscaceae; genus Viscum; species Viscum album. Next base: position 1,898,128,972 of record OY728132.1, on the reverse strand, counting down.
GGAATATTGATTGTCATGTTTCAGTCACCTATATCTGGTTATCCCACCAAGCTTACCAAGATGGTGGATGGGTTAGACGATAGCTATAGGCCATGTAGTCCATCTATCTAGATTATTTATCAATTATTAGATGTTTAATCTATGTCTACCATACAATATATATAGTTTTTTTCGACATATTCCCGGTCCACTATATCCAATAAATAATCCATGTTCAATACCTAATGATTTTGGTAAAACACATGGCTTGATCCATATGATTGGTCACTCCTTTGAGATATCACTCAGTGATCACACTATTTTCTTTATTGGGTGATCTGAATCTTAGATGATAGAGTCTCTCATGGGATATATTTTTAGTAGTGTTAGGGCCTTATAAATTAATATTATTCATGGGATGACTAAACACTATTCGTGAATCGATATTCTATTTTGAAAAATGATTCTATTTGTTGGTTATAATGAAATGGGGTTATCCACATTAAGAGATAAGGATACACATGTGGAGTTAGGTAGACTTTTATGTAAGTTAGTGTAGATGATTACACATTATTTGGATAAGATGACTCTATGTCTATTGGATAATCTGGTTTATCTGTTTCTTACAATGTTGAATAATTATGAGGATGTATTTAATTAAGAAATATTATGCTTCCCACCCCACTAAAATACGGTATTAATCATTTATATACACATAATGATGACACCGATATATTCACGAACCTATTAGATAGATATCATAGAGCTTCAAGAGATGATGGTGATGTTAGAGGATCTCTATATGAAGGGATTCATAAGACACAATTTTTCACTATGGGGAACATTAGTGTTAATTTACATGAATGTGGATGGGATCTTGATGTTATTCATGGATTATGGAATCCTTGAACATAGTATCCTTAAAGAATAATTTTACACTACCACGGATTGAAGAAATCTTCAATCAGTTCAGAGGGGTAAGATATTTCTTATTGATTTACCTTAGATCATACTATCACTAGATGTGAGTATGACTTGAGGATAATCAAAATATGATATAAATATATTCCTATGGTCACCATGAGTACATATGGATTCCCTAAAACATTAATATTAACCCATAGGTTCTCTTGGCACCCATGTATAAGATCATTCATCCTATCATGGATAAGTTTTTATTATTGTTCATTGATGATATACTAGTGTACATAGAATCTGAGGAAGAGCATATGAGAAAATTTTGGATGGTTCAAAAAAAATTTAAAGAATCATACATATGAGAATATCATGAGTATTTATTTCTAGATTTAGGAAATCAACAATCAAGGACATGTAATCATATGTGATGCTTTAGTAGTGAACAAGAAAATTGATGGGGTAGTGTTCGCTTTGGATATACTAAGGAGTGTGATGGAGGTGAATAAAAATATTGGGCTGGTAGGATAAAATATAATATTTTTGGATGATCTATTTTGGATATCAACACCTTTGAATACATTGACATAAAATAAGAATCTTATGGTGTGGGTGGAATGGTGTGGGAATTATTTTTAGGAGTTGAGGAAAAGGTTGATGAGAACCCCCATAGTGAGATTTCCAAAGGATGGTGATGAGTATTTAGTGTTTGAAAATTCTTTGGGGACTAGAATTGGTTATGTTATAATGTAGAGACTATTTGATATCATCTGTAGATCTCAATAGTTTAGACCAGAATAGAAAAACTACTTGTCCCATGACCTTGTGTAGAAAAAAATATTTCTTTCCCTAATGATGTAGTGATACTACCTTATTGGTGACCAGTTTATCCTCTAATATGATCATGAGAGTCTCATGTTTATCTTGTATAAGAAGGATATTATATTCATAGAGTAAAATGACTGATTGCATCTAGGAATATGACTTTTAGATATTCAATAATCATAGGAAGGGAAACATATTGTAACATTCTCTCAATTGGAGATATTATTCTTATTTATAGAAAATTCATCAAAGCAGTTAGCCTCATTATATTTTTCCATAGCCGAAAAGAATGGTTGTTCATATCATTAGTTGACACTTACTACCCCACCGTTATTATAGTGTGATATCGATGATCAACATGTGGACACCAACTATGTGACAATAGATACTCATATATCCCTAGAACATTTTTTAAAAGGATTTTTTTTGAATGTTGGGAGAAGATTATCCTTTTTTGAGGATGAAAAATGATACTTCTGATGCTTTTTCTAGATATGATGAAAGTTTTTCATAAATCCCAATTATCGATACACCTAGGTGTGTGAAGGATGTACCAAGACATCAAACTCATTTTTAGTGGCCATAACTAATGAATGGTATAGAAGAGTTTTCCACTCGATGCATCACTTTCTAATATGTGAAGGCTGAGCACCAGGTTCTAGTGGATTCAGATCAACCACATAAGGTTATAGAGTAATAATTGGAAATAATAAATATTTAATTGAATATGGGGTTTTCCACATATTTCCATAGAAATTTTTTCTATACTGATGAGACTATACTGACTAACCAAGGAATACCACTTCCTTGCTATTTTAGAGTAATGTTCAATAAAGAGATTATGATTCCATTACATTTAGAAGTCTATATTTATTTATAAAGGTATTTATATTATCATTTTAGGAAATTATGATTGATTTAAATCACAATTATTGTGGGTATTGTAGGAGACATTTGGAAATCAATTGAATTTGAGTAAAAAATTTCTCCATCAAACAGAGAGCTAGACTGTGTAGACCATTCAGGTTATAGAGGACATATTGTGGGAAATCATTTTAGAAATTATAAATGTTTGGGAGTATCAACTACTATTAGTTTATTTTTTATAAAATTTTATCTTCTATTCCATCATCATTATGGATCCATTAGAGACCTTGTACGAGAGATCCTACTGGTCATCAATTTATTGGATAGATCCATGTGATTGAGTAAACATATACCTAGATTGGGTGTTATATATAAAATAGAAGGTGATGATCATTTATCAGAAGATGAGAAACTCTTAGATATATCATAATTTATATAAAAACCAACAATATAGGACTTATGATTTCTTGCAGGGTGACTAAGTGTTCCTGAAGTTCAATCCTTGATGCTAATTATTGTGATTTAGAGGAGATGACAAGCTACATATATGATTTATTGTCTCATTCTAGATACCGAATTGAGTTGGAAAGGGGGTGTACCTCCTATTTTTATAACAATATCTAAATTGGTTACACAACATCATTCATTTTTTGTAGCTGAGACGATATGTGCCCAACCCATCACATGTTATAAATTTGGTTGAGAAGGACATCAAGGATGGAACTTGCATTACATGATTCCCAATGTACATTAAGTATTTTCAGAAAAGATAATCTATGAAATATGGATTCCATTTATTTCTGTCTAGTGGATGCATTGGAAACATAAAGAGATAACTTGAGAGTAGAAGACTGAGATGCAACCATAGAAATCTAAATTTTTGGAGTACTGCTTATAGATTTTCAAGAAGGAAATACATAAAGTAAGGATAAGGTAATGCCTTTATTTTTACATGTAATTATTTTGAATAAATCTACTAATATATTTGGAGAAATTAGCTAATACAATGTGAGATTTTGAAAATTAGTGACCATAAATTTTTTAATTAAAAAATTATATATATATTAATATCACATGAGAGTATTATTCTTGAAAATTTTTAGTACCAAAAGTATGAGACATCAATTAAGTAAAAAATGATTTATTTACCCATGGTATGATGTAATAATTTTCAGCATCAGGAGCTTGTGAAAAATGCCGTTTTTATCTAAAATAATTAATAAATGAAATAATAAATTTTATCGTATTTTTATCCCGATATGAACCGAAAAAATCACCTTACTGATTGATTCATGAAATAGTTTTATTGAGTGTATGGGATTATTATGCTATAAAATTGGGGATTGATTTTGTTTTTTCATTTGAATATACTCATTCATCATTAAAATGGAACTAAATTGAGGTGACCAAACATCATACAAGGTCCATTCCTCACGTTTTTGTTTTATGGATTTCTTACCCCATCCTTTTTTCATTCATCAGCCACATTTATTTTGGATGACGGTCCAAAAAATACAAAGTAATTAGTCACTATGAGCCCATTTATAGGATTGAAAAATTGAATTTTTTTATCTAGGTTTGATGTTAAAATGATATCATCCCATGATATCAATGAATGTGGATCAAGATAACATTGTGGGCTCCATAGTAGCAGTTTCAACATGAAATAGGGGAATAAAATTTTGGAGAAGTTTTCACTGTAGATTTAGATAGCAGGAAATCAAAGTTACCATGGAATAGATTTCAGTGGAATCAGATCCTTGGATTTTAGCATGATTACTAAATGACATTGGTGTAGTAACATTGGAGGAATAATTCCTATTATGATCCGTATATTCTAGAATTTCCCACACTATAGGTAATGTAATGAAATAACACATGATGTGTGAGTGACCCTGTATGCTATGATAGGGTTTCCCATAAAGTTAAATATCACATGTCATGTGACCAATGCCACACACAATGTAAACAATAAATTGATTATCAACATGAATTATGAAGGTTAGATGGACATGACCAGGTACATAACACATGTAGAGTATATGGGGTGAGTTGTGTAATCTAACTTGTCCTGGTACACATAATATATTAGATACAGAAACGTTTCCCAGTGTACATGATAATAGGCACATGCATGGGATATGATACACGGGGAGACCTAGTGCCGAAGGGGAACACAATATAAACCAAGTACATTTCATGTGATCCTTTAAATATGATTTATAGATCTTGTTCCCCTCAATATATTATTTTATTTTTAAGGGTGTATTCTCTCGACATATCCCAATGAGGTAATAGTATAGAATTACACAATTATGAAAGTATTGTGATCCTTTATATGTGATTAGTATTATATATTATTATAGGAATCTCTTCTGCAGGATAAGATGATATCCCCTATTGTATTTTACCTAGGTTGGGTTTTTGGAATCATCATAACCATATTTACATGAGTATTGATCCCCTATATAGCTGGTTAACCCATATTCAATTAGTTGATATTACCCCCTGGCCCCAGGTGTGATCCCCATTTTGTATCAATCTCCTCATAAAAACATCATATACAACCCTATGGAGAAACCAAACTTGAACAACATCACAAATGGAATTCAATAGTAATATCATACTCATGGATTGAGTTCTCCCATGTGTGTGTAGTTATAGATAGTCAGGAAATATCTTATACTAGAAATGTGATTTTGATCTTATCTTGAAACATTTTATTGAAGATGAGTATTTGTAGATATATTATTACTGGATATGATTGTCATTCACATATTATGTGATGTGCTTACTAATCTTCATGATTTATACCTTTTGATTTTGGGGTTCTATACTAGGTATTTTTATTCTCACTGATGCATGGTCTCTACCTACACATGTCAAGTATTAGATATTTTACTATACATTTTTACTAGCCTGTACTGGAAAAGGTATAGAATTAGATTATATTTGGGAGATAAAGCCGATTTTTTTATATAAGTAGTCACATTTGAATATATTCCCTACTTTCTATCAGGTTATAGTTATTTATAGTTTATGGTGGTCTTATATCTGGAGAATTTTTATTCCATGTGTTTTTTTTAATTTTATTATAAGATTTAGATGTGTTGATGCATTTGGTATCAATTTTATTTTAAATTTTATAATTGTATGGTCTCTCATAAGTGTGTTTTTATATGAGTATAAGTACAATATGAAAAGTACACCCTGGTGATTTTTACTTATACTCGACACTGGTCACCAGCACTGGACCTATTAGAATTTGGCTTAGGGTAGTCATAGTCATTTTATCTCCTTCCAGGAGGGCCCTGATGGGCCGGGTCATGACATCATATAAACTCTAAAGGTTTTTAATTATATAAAATTATTTTCCAAAAAAATGTAACTAAATAATTCACATTAAACATGATGGTTTTTATATACATCATCCTAATAAAATATATCCTATAATATGATTAATAAATTTATAATCTCATCAATTAAAACATCAAAATGGGTAATTTAAGACATCAATATAATAGTCAATCATAATCACATAATCTCATGATGGTATCCATAACTCTGAATAAAATATCACCGGCAAACAATATAATCTACAAAAATTTATAAACCCAACAAAGATACTGACTGTTATATCATCTAAACTGTATTATGCGTTCAGTGATAGAAATAAAAATATTTACATTTTTATATTTGATATTGGTGAAGTTGACCTAATTTTCTCCATGAAAAATATATAAAATCAAAAGTATATATTGGAACACTTACATACCCATGGAACATTTATGTTTATAGCTTAATAGGATTATGAATAATTCTTATACAAACATTACATATGAATTCATTGGGGCATTTTCCCCACTATACCCAGTGCTTTTTATTTTGTATTAAGTCTCCACCATATCGCAAAAAAAATCATAAAATTTCAATAATTTTTACATGAATATAAATTAATAGTTATTCAAAATAACCAAGGGATTTAGAAATATAATGATAATGATATCAAATTATTATTAATTGTAAACATATTCATCTAGATTTTAATGTCATCAGTGACCATTAGATAAACATAATGTTATGATGACCTAATCAAATTTCATGAGGAAACAAATGAATATTCATAAGAATGAATACATGGATAATTAATCATAGAACCTTGGATAAATATTTATAAATGTCAAGATCCATATGATTAAGTAATCATGAGGCATGTGGTTTCAATCTGGATCAAATAAACCATTATAAAATCCTAAAAAGAAAAAATAAAACAATTTATTATCTTGGAACATCATCTTCTTGAAATTATAATAGAACCCTTGAAAACAATTATAAATGAATAACTAAATGGTTGGATTATTTTCCCAATGGATTGGAATTTGATATACGCACACTTATAATTTAATATATATCATTATCACATAGTGCTATATTGGTTAACTATCATTATATTAATATATCAATAACACTAATGATCAATAATGGGGATCAACCATTCATAAAAAATTTCCATGAACTATAACTTGAATAAAGTACATATAATAATAATATCATTATAAATAATTTAAAAACAACAATTATTCATTTAATTACATGATTAAACTAAGGAAAAAATGGGTTCCATAAAATATCATTGAAACATGCTTAACAAGTGGATAATAATTTATTTTATTAAAAATACCATTGAAATAGCCATAATCCTTCTAGATAAAGAACAAGGATAATATCATTAAAACATATTTCCTATGGAGAATATCTAATTTCATGTTTTTTTGATGCTGATGAATGGAAATATGTTTATACGATCATTAATAATTATTTTGAGGAAATAATTTTTATATTCAAAATAAATTTTATAAACAAAATATTCACAAAATATAGTGAATATCCCTTTCTTTTAAAAATACTTAAATAATATAATGGGCAATTCATGGAAAATAATAGAAATTGTTTCCAAAAAATTAGTAAATGTTCGAAATGTTCAAATGAACTTACTTTTCAATCTTTTTGTAAAGGGAGTCAAAGTGAATCATTTGGAAAAGTTAATAAATTTAAATTTTAAAACTATATAATTAGAGGTATATAATCAAGAAAAAATAGATTCATGAAATCATTTATTAATATAATTGATCACCTTTGAAATAAATTTAGAAAAAATGATATGGAAGAAAAATATTTATGATCTATAATAAAATTACAAGCCGAGTACACCATAAGATAAAATTTATTCATATTTTATCAATAAATAATAGAGAAAATGGAAATTAAAAATGTGAAAATAATTCATACATAGATTTAAATAAATTATATATTTTTAAAAATAATATTATCATATGTTGTCCCCAAATTAAATTTCAATATTAAAAATTCCAATAATAAAAAAGATTTTATAATAATGACTTCTCTAATTTGGATAGTATTAAATCATTCTTTATATGAAATAACAACATAAAATGAGACATTAAAAGCCATTAAAATATTTTTTTCATGAAATTTAATTTTTAAGGGCAACTAGATTCACCATATAATATAAATTTGTTGTATAACATAATATTTATTCCAAATAAGACTATTTGTGGAAAAAAACACTTACAATGATCATAAAATTGAAGATAAAATTTATCAATGAAAAAATTATATTTATAATATTTAATTAGATATAAATAAAATTTAAATAAAATAAAATATAATAAAAATTCATTAAAATAATAATCATATAATTTTAAAGAAAGTGTATAAGTAATATAAATGATAGAAAATAAATTGAATTATGAAATTATTTACAACTTGGTAACATTAAAATAAAATATCATTTGATAAAATAATTCAATTTGAATGAAAAAATTCCAAAATATATATATTATTAAAAATAATAAATTAAAAATGGGAATATATTTACCATAAAAAGAAATTAGGTTCCTAATATTAAAAAATGCCTCAATAAATGAAAATTGAGTTGAAGTTCCTTAACACATTGGTAATCTTTGGATCAAAACCTCAAGAAAGGGATATCCTCATAAAGACTCATAAATCTCAATAATGATCATGAAAATAATAATATCATACATTCATGGTATTTATATACACCATATAGTAAAAATAACATGTGAATATGGAATATGTCTGAATAAAATAAAACATAGATTAGAAACCCCTTACCATAGGTGTATATATTCCATGTATATACCTTAAATTTTATATAATAAAGTTATATAAATTATTTTAATTTATAATAACATTTAAAATATTTAAATACACTTATTTATGAAATTTTACTTATTATTTTTATTTATATATTGAATTATTAATTAGTTATCTCTATTTCATGTGTTTTGAGGATGTTTGCCTAATATTTTGAGTATTGCATTAGTATGTTGATTTTGGTCAAAGGGGTAATTATTCAAAAATATGTATATTAATAATAATAAAAAAATTACTTTTTTACATCATGTATACTTTAAAAACAAATAGTCGGTAATTGTTTCAAAAAAAATGATGAATATAGCGATCATTGAGATAGTGGATCGTACGTACGAATGAGTAAAAATTCCACATTTTGATGATCATTAATGAAATGAGGAAAGTATTTTTTATCTTTATAGAAAAATTAAACTATAATTTATACAATAATATATATTTAAATAATATAAAATATATCATCTATGCGATGCGGTGATAAAAAATATTCACATCCTTCCATGGAGGAGGTAGTCCACATATACCGATGAATGATACTCTCATTTCTCATTATATGGAAAGGTAAACTGAATATGATTTATTAAAATTTAAAAAAAAATTATGTAATTTATATCATAAAAATTTTATATATATCAAATTTATCTTTATTACCTTCAATGATTAGAATTTCTAAAAAACAAATCTTATCTCTTTGCATGGTGGTAGTCTTCCTTACACATGTCAAACATGATCATATCCCCATGAAAATATAATTATATTGTACATGATTTGTTATAATTCTATGATTTTAATTATTTTTAATATATTATTTATAAACATTAAATACATTATTATAAAAATATGTGAGAGGAGACAATGAAAGAAATTACATCAGTTCGTCATGTTGTAGTCTTCCATACACATTAATAATGGATTTTTTCCTAATTGATGGAAGATGAGAGGGATTTAGGTTATAACATTAAAATAATAAAATATATTTATATATTATATAATAGTTTTATCATATCATCATAATTGAAGGATATTTGAATGTGTGTGGGGAATAAATAAAATTAAGGCACTCAGTTTAGTGAATTACTTATTCATTGGGAAATATCTATAGAATAACACAAAAATCCTTCATACAATTAATTTTTTATAAAAAAATGTATTTTTGTTAACTGGTATGTTTGTAATGAACATATTGGGAAATGTATTGGGTGAAATGAAATGTTTTGAAGCTGTCAAGGGGAGATGAGAGCGTGTAGTCTTTTATAAGTGAGGTGACTAACACACATGTATATTTTGAAAATAAAAATTGATACCGGAATTTTTAAAATAGATAAAACGAATCCAAATGGTCAATTATAAAATAAATATATGATATAAGGTTAAATATTTCCACACAATTGAATTTATACAAGTGCATCTATCATTTTAACCCTTATCTTTTTTGTTTACCCTCGGTAAACCTATTTTCACCTTAACCATATTAAATGATATTTACCATTTTTAATATTCATTATGAAAAAATTGAAAAAAAAATATTATTTAATATAAATTATTCTAATTCTATATATGGAATCCATTTAATAAAATTGAATTCAAAAAAATAAAAATATTTAATTAAAAATTATTCCCGTGGACTCGATGAAAATGTGAGTTTTCAAGAAATGTATTCTTCATGAATACAATGATTTTATATAAACTATACTTCAGATAATATTCATTATATTAATTTCATTTTGTATTTATAGTCATATAATTTATAAATATCATTTAAATAAATTAAATTTAATTTGATATTTTATTTATTTACAATTGAGATACATTATTTATTCTAAAATAGCTTTTAGAAACAATGCGTTTTAATACAAAAAAAATGTATATTGAAATACACTATAAATATGAATCTATTTTAATGAATTGTATTTAATTTATTGAATTAAATATTATTTTACATGAAATAAAATTCAAGATATAATTGGACATTAAACATACTGAATTTTTTATATACAAAATGATATTTTTATAAAAATCAGTAGTTTTCATTGTTCATTGAAAAATAAACATTTTTCAAAAGATACCTAAATTTCAAACAATGTTATTTTTAAATTCTGATATAAAAATTGAGTTCTTTTTTTTGAAAATAAAATTTCTAATATCTATATAATTTAGTTATAATATATTCACATAAAAAATTATAGAAATCATGTTAAAGAAAATATATTTCTGAATAGAATAATTAATTTTTTAAAAATTAAAATTTTTGTTTACTAAAAATTAGAATATTAAAATATATTGAGTAGAAAATATTTATACAATTATATATTTCATAATATATTTTAAATTATTCATACACAGTAATTTTACAGGTAGGTTATAATAGTCATATTTCTCCGGGTTCATTTAAGATGGGTTTTTGATATCGAATATGCTTTCAATCATAACGTTCTTCTATTAAATTTTACTGGTGTCACATTACCCCCCATTTAATAAGTTGAATCATTATAATCTTAACATGTAATTCATGAAAACAGGTTTAATATTTTTAAATACCATTTTCCAAAATATCACATTATTCAAATGGTTGATAATAAATCTATGTAAAAAGAGAGAGGGAGAGAGAGGTAAGTATGAAGGCTATCTGCAATAGTACAAAAATTATATTACATGTTGGATAAAATTGGTTATAACTGAAGATATAGACATGAAATGAAACATTAATAAAAAATTATTAATGGGAGTTACATATATCATTGATCCTAATAAAATGAATGGTCATGATAATGTTACAAACCATAAAATAGTGAATCGAATAGAAGTAAAAATTACCATTATCTCATCATAAGTGAACCTAATAGGATAAAAATTTCATTTTCAGGATAATTTTCCAAGATTTGAGGAACTAATTAGTATATAGGAAAAAACAAGATAAAATATATTAATTGATAAGTTTAATTACTTCCTTTGATCAATTTCCACCACAATATAACAATTTGATCTACATAGTGAGTATTGAAGATGAATTTTTCACATCAGAAGGACTGAAATGAACATTTAAAGGATTGCATAAATATAAAACTATAACAAGATATTACATCAGTCGGTAGATATTAACCAAATCCAAAATGGTTGTCATAAGGTATGATAATCCCCAAGATTAATAAACATTAATATGATGTAATAATAAATTAATCACTAAAATTCAACAACAATACCAAATGTTGAGGCCAAATCCTTCTGTAAATAAATAACTCTATACCCAAAATAGAATAAATAACCTCAAAATTATTTATTGTTTTCAAATTAAATATTATATTATACCATTAAAGTTACAATCAAAAGACGAAATTAATCTTTTTTCTAAAATTATTGAAATCACTTAGTTACCAAAACACTTTTCAATCCCTATGTTATCTATATGTTAAAACTTATATCTACATAAATGTCTCAATATCTAAGATCATATGAAACCTAAAAGCTATCAATACCTTTTAAAATATATATAATAAATTTAAAATAATACATTACATTTAGAAGAAGCATTACATATACTACAATATAATAAAATTCCTCTAAAAATATCATTATTAAATTTAATATATCCTCAATTAAAACTCTAAATTGGTTTTCCAAGGCATCAAACATGTGATCAAAACATACACACATGAAATCATGATAGTATCGATAACTATCAAGATAAAATACCATGAAAACAATATTATCTAAAGAATTACCTAAAACATGATTTAATATCAATTATAAAATACATTAACCTAACCTCCTAGATCTTGGTAAAAGATACCAAAAATTCCATTTATGGATTTTATATCTATGATGGTCACCAAATTTTTTCTTTAAAAAATATATAACATCAAAAATAAATATTGGATCACATTTATTCCAAAGGACAGTTGTGGTTTTGTGGTTTTGAGAATTTGGAGAAACTCTAACATTAACATTACCTAAGATTTAAATTATTCATTTTACACATTATAACCGACATATATTATTTTATATTAAGTATTAAAAATATCCCAAAAACAACATTATGTAATAATAATTTACAGAACAATTTAATTTAATCAACATTCTTCATAACCTAGGGAATTGGATACCTAAGAATATAGGTATCAAATTCTCAGTATTAGTTAATTTAATCAATAAAAACTCAATGTCATTAGAGAACATTATAAGAAAATAATGTTATGATAACATAATCAATGTATATGGCAATAACATAATAAAATCCATACAGATAATTATATGGACCATCAATCATGAAAAATAAAAAAAAGTTTTATCAAATAAATTATTCATATAAAAAAATAATCATGATATATTTGATTTCAAATCCTGATCAAATGAATCATTAAAAATATATTACAATAATATATAAAATTAGTTGGTATATTCAAACAAAATCTTCATTATACCCTTACGTAAACATAAAAAACCCATTAAAATTAAATAAAAAGTAGTATACTTACATACTAAATGTAACAGATTATTATTTGGACGCACCCATAATATAAGATATATCTATCTCACATGACACTATCTCAGTGCACCCATTGTATAATATATATTCGGATCACCTCTGTGATATAATGGGGTTCTACCATTGTAAATAATTTCAATATCCATATCATGAATGATGTACATAAAACATTCGTATCATCATAAAAATCGAAAAATACATCTTTCGTTTCCAAACATGATTATCTCATAGAAATGAAATGGGTTACATGATAATCTCTTTGAAACATGATTAACCATTTGAAAAGAATTAGTTAATATGAAATGTATATTAAATTTTTATAATCCTTCTAAATAAATAATGATTACTATATAATTACAAAATATCATGATTTTTACATAATTAACATCATATTTTATATAATGTATGAATTGAACTTCTATTAAATGATCATTTAATGTAATTTGTGGAAAATAACATTTTTTATATTGAAAATTACATTAATAACATTTAAAAAAATTAAAGTAAATTTTCATAAAATATGAAGAAATAAATAATTTCACATCAATTAGAGTAATTAAAAATGTAGTGGGAAGATGTTTTCATGGTTTAAATTTTAAAGTAAATTTTTTTTCAAACAATTTTAAGGGGAGTAAAAGTGACCCATTTTGAAAATGATAACAAATCCACTTTTAATAATATTTTAAAAGAATGAATATGAATATGTAAATTTACATAAGGGAATTTTGTTAATATATATTAAAACATTACAATTTTTTTTTAAAACATTGGTATAGAATATTAATATTCTTGATTTGAAATAATGATACCTGATCAATATAACTGAAAAAAATTATTGATATATCATTAATAAATATTATAGTAAAAAAAATTAATGTATTCAACAAAAATCATAATTGGAGGAGAATAAATTATATGAATTTAATTAAAATAATATTTTACTATTTCTGTCTACATAACATTCAATGCAAACAATTCCAAAAAGAAAAGTGACTGTATCAAAAATACAAGTCCACTTTTGTAACTCTTTAATTTTATTTCCAATTATTGAATAAACTAAAAATAATAATTTAAATATCATAAAATATTGATTTTCGTGTTATAAAATTTCAATGGATAAAAAGATAAACCACACGAAAGAAGTTATGTGTATAATAAAATATATGTCACAAATATATCAATTTGTGATGAATAACCCATACAATGACAGTAAAGGTGAGGGAAAAAAATTAATCAATGACTATATAATGTGTATAAAATTTAAATCCACATAAATCATGTAAAAATAAAACATAATATAATAAAAATTTACTACAGAAATAAGCTTATAATATAAATGATAATGAATAAGATATTTGACATAATTATATTAAACTGAGTCATGAAATTATATTCCCCATGATGACATTGATTTTATATCCCCGTAGGTGAAATAAGTCGAACTCAAATATAAAATAACATTATGTATTATGGATTCAATATAATATATGAAAATGGGGTAGTATGTACACTATATAAAAGAAACTATGTGAAGGACATGGAAATATTCCCCAAAGAAGGAAAATTGAGGAAATATACCTTATTGTATTTGAAATATCTACATACAAACCCTATGAGTGATATAAACTCATATAACTTCATAAATTGAAATAATCTTTATTTAATAAATATGAAAAATACATTTATGGGAGTTATATACACTACGAAATAAAAATAGTTTTTATATAGAGTATGACTTAGATAAATAAAAATGTAATGAGAAAACCCTTACATCGAATCCAAAAATTCCATGTATATCCATTAACTACTTTATAAATAAGATATATAGATTATTTTATCATTTAATAACCTTTTACATGTATGATAAAGTATATCTAATCCATTTATTTCATTTATTTTTTTTGAAATGAATAATTATTTAATCAATTAAGTCAACATTGAATGTTTTGAGGATGTTCAGTCCATAGTATCAATACAGCTTTTTTATGATAGGCATGGTCAAAGTGGTCATTGTTCCAAAATTTCCATAATAAAAATCCTAAAATAATTATCATTTATATATATTAGTAAAAATTTTAAAAATAACCATGATAAATTGTATGAAAAATGAACTATGTCATGATTATTGAGACGATATGTCATATCTATGCATGAGTAACATATTCATCCTAAAATGGTCATTATAAAAAAATTAACTATTATTTTATCATTATATATTGATAAAATAACATTAATGTCATATTATTTTATTTAAACAGACATATATATACATTAATGTTATGTGTTGATGAAAAAATAATCACATTTCTTCATGTAGGTGGTAGTCCATATCTATGAATGAATGGCATTATCATTTCTCTGTGAATAGAAAGGTAAAAGTAAAATGATATATTATTTTTTAATAAATATAAATAATTCTTTCATATATATATATCATTTATTCCATAAATTTCTCTTTGTTACATTAATTGATCAGTGTTACTGAAATGTGAATCACATCGCTTCATGAGGCAGTATTATATCATACACATGAGTGATGTTTTTATATACCTCATTGAATATAATTTAAAATGGTATATGGGATATTATAATATTAATTATATTAATATTTAAAAATTTTCATTTATTAACATTGAAGAATTCATTATAACATTGTTTTGGGGGTGATGCTAAAAAAATAAAATACATCATTTCACAAGGTTGTAGTCCTAGGTACACATGAATGATTGTTTCATTTATTATTTTATGGATGGGTATATAAATTTATATAATTTCATTAAAATAAAAAAATATAAGTATATTATAGATATTTTTTTCATTATATCGACTATATTTAAAAATCATTGAAGGATGTAGAAAAAAAATAAAATAATAATGATCGGTTAAGCCTGATGCATCTTCTTCAAATAACCTCCATAGGATAACAACAGAAAACATATTAGGATTGATTTATTCTCAAATAACATGATATAGGATGCAGGGTAGAAATAATGGGGTGTTTTTTGGTAGATATTGGATTAAACAAAAGGGTCTAAATATTTGATGATGATAGGAAATAAGGAGCCCTTTTTTATGTGAGGTTAGACGGACTATTGTAATTTTTAAAAATAAATATTGACACCCACGTCTTTTATAAGAAAAAATGATCCACAATGGACCATTATAGAAAATTAGATGTGATAAGGTAGATACAAGTCCATAAAATGGAATTTCTACAATTTGATAGGTTAATTTTAATATTATCATTTTATTATAAAACCCTAGTTCACCCATTTTCACCTTATCCACGGTAAAATATTCTGAATTTTTTTAAAATTAATAATAAACGAAAATTATTTTCAAATAATTTTTTTATATAGTTATTTTATACCAAAAATATAATATTTTTTTAAAAATTCCATTTATAGATGTGATACAATTGAGTTTGAAATTAAACTTGCAAATGTGATGAAAAATTAACTATTCATGAAATGTATTTTTCAAGTATTAGATCATTTTATATAATATTTATAAAAATTAATAGTCATTATATGAAAATAAACAAATAAATATAAATATATAACATATAAATTTAATTTAAATAGTTAATCATATGGTTTTATTTCAATTAATTAATATTGAAAAATAATATATACTACTGTGTTCGAAAAAAATATTTTAGGCCCAAAACAATCTTAGGAAAAAATATTGTATGAATATGGTTAAAATATAATTAATGGGTGTAAATATAATTAATTAAAGATAATTTTTCCTAAAATCCAATTAAATACAAAATTTCAAAATAAAATTAATTATTTTATTAAAAATAAATAGTTTTTCAAAACATTGTATTTTCTCAAATTCAGTGAAAAATAAATATTTTTGTAAATATCAATATTTTAGTGAAAATAATAAAATTTCTTCCTTTTTTAATTTTTATATTAATATTTACAAAATTAATTTCATTTTATGAAACATATTTCTCAAAATCTATATATATTATTTACAATATTAACTCAAAAAAATAAATAAAAATTATATTTGATAAAACTATATTCATAAAGAAGAAATAAGAGTTTTTAGAAATATATTTATTGGTCACAAGTAATTTATCAAAAAAAAATTATTGAGTATAAAATTTATATCTATTTCATAAAATTGTTAATAATTTATATATATTAAAATTTAACAGCATATATATATTGTCTATAAATCATGATTTTCTTAAGCTGGGTGCCACGTGGTGAAAATGCTATAAAAAATGTACTTATTTTAAAAAATTCGATTGTTACATTCCCCCAATGTAATAAATTACATCGTTAAAATTTTAACAATAAATTGGTAAATGATGGTTTTATATTTTGAAATACTATTTTTCAGACCCACTTTGTATTTTTTTATAAAAACTACCACTTTTAAAGTGTGAGAGTGAAGTACAAAGGTTTTCTAAAATATTATAGAACTAGGATTACATGTAATATAAAATTAGTGGTAAATGAAGATATGATCATGTGCGAAATATTTAATTCCCAAATAATGATGGATAGTGATAGAGATAATCGAACACATGAGATTGAAGGGTTATGAGGTAGAATATAACTAGAAAATCTGAAACCAAAGAGATGTGAAAAAAAGAATCATTTGTTTAGAAATGATCTTAATAAGATATGATTTCCACTTTAAATATCATTTTCCAAGAGATGAAAAATTCATCACTATATAGACTAAGAAAAAATAAAAATATACTAAATGTATATGTTGAATTTCATCCTTTAATCCATTTCGACCACAATCACATCATTTTCACCATATGATGCGTATTCAAGATAAATTTTTCATGCTTGATTAACTCAAATTATATTTTAATGTTTGACATAATAATAAAAGGATATAAATATATTCCTCTCATGTCTAGAATTTAATCATGACCAATGATGTAAGAAAATGGTATTGTAATTTCCAAAATAAATAATCATTTATAAGACTAAATTGTACATTAATCTATAAAATTCGATAGTAATACCAAAAGTTATTACTAAATCATTAAAAAATCATATATCCCAAAAAACATCAACAACCTAAAAATTATTGTCTTTTTAAATCTCAATGTTTATCTCATGAATTTAATCTTGCAGCCCACAAATATAGTTATATTCTTATAAAATAACATTAATCACATATTCACTAAATTTATTTTAAATCCCAAGGTTATCTATATGATAAAACATATGATCCATTAATTACCCCAATATCCCTGATCATATAATCCCTAAAGGTTACCAATAATTTAAAGCTCATGTCAAAATAATTTAAACGAATACATCACATTAAATCGAAGCCTTATATATACATGAATATATTTAAATGTATCTTTAAACTACATTACTCACTTTAATATATCATATATTTACACCATAAAATTGGTTTCTTATTCAAAAAATTTATCATAAATCTTAATTTAATAAATTCATGATCATATCCAAAACTCTCATGATAACCTAACATGAAAGTATGTTAATATCTAAAATTATCTAAATGCGGCACTAATACCAAATATAATAGCCTCAATCCCAAACTCCCATATTCGATGCTAAAATCATTAACATTGCATTATGTTCCTTGAATCCATTGAAAGTGGACTATTTTTCACCATTTACACCAGAAAAATAAGTGAAATACTAGATAATTAAAATATCCAATAAAATTTTATGTTTATAGTTTTATAGAAATAGAAAAAAATCATACATAACCATTTCCCATTATTTTAAGGGATTATTTTTTCAATAAAAAATGATTTTTACATTCAATGTTAATTATTTGGAATATCCAACAACTAACAATGTTAAAATCATTTAAATAAAAAACATGTAATCATCATTATTCATAACTAGTGGAAAATGAAACATAAGAGGGGTGGGCTAGAACTCTCATTAATAGTATATAAAATAAATAACCCTTGAATCACATAAGTGAGTATTTGAACAGAATAAGGGTTTGATGACATAATTGAAGTTCATGAGTATAATATAAGAATATTTATACCCATCAATACATTTATCATTAACCATGGAATAAGAAATGAATCTTCATCAAATGAAGGGTCATAATAATCAATAATCATAATCCTTCATATTTAAATTATGATCAATGTAATAATTTAAATCCATAGAAAGTAATTTTTTAGATATTTTGGTGCATTATATTCATAAAACACATAAAAATAGAATACAAATATTGTCTACTTTCAAGACCAATGAATTAGATCCACGTTCAAGAGCAAACATAATATAAGAAGTATCAGAGTCAACCAATGTTATCTGGTTGCAACCATTGTATAACAATATCATGTTAACCCATGATCTATAATGGATTTCAACCATTTTCAAATAGTTTTCAGGATCTATAACATGAATAAAGTACACAACAACTATATTCTCCTCATAAAACTCATAGAAAAATCTTTATAACATTTATAAAAAATTTATACAATGGTAAATAAGTAGGTTCAATTGAAATCTCTTGGAAACTTGATTAAACCATCGAAAATAAATGGAATCCATGGAAATATATTTGAGCTAATAATATGAAATCTAGGTAAATAATCAGGATGCTATTTTTTCTCCCCATATTATCATAATTACAACAAGGAATATTTTTATTGATGAATCAAAATAATATTAATAGATCATTACAAAAATTTTTAAGGAAAACAGTTCTTACAATGAAAACCACTTTTAAATACTAAATAGATAAAAAATATTGTCAGAATAATCTTCTTTGAAAACATCCATGGAAACATATAGAAAAAAATTCAATGAAAATAATGGAAATGGATGTAAGAGCCTCAATTATTAGTAAATCAAAAAGCATTCTATTCAAACGTTTTTGAAATGGTGGTTAATGTGACCCCATTGAATAAAATAAAGAAATTAAATATTAAATATTTTTTTAAATAAGTTAAATGATAATGAGAAACATATTTTTGTGTCCCAACCAGTCCCCTGGGGGCCGTATCGTGACTACCCCAAGACTGATTTCCATAGGCCAGGGGATGGCGACTAGCACCAAAGGTGTAAATCCCTAAACTGGGAAGGAAATGCCTTTATAACTGTAAAAAAACACATCAATGTACACAAATAGATCAAAACACTAAGTAAAAATGTATACAAAAGAAGTGCTGGAAATTAAAAAGGGGTTGGAAATGCAATCCCAACAGGAAAGTACAAGTACAACTGGAAGCATGTACAAATGAAGAAAATTAAGCAGCTACTGGGTCGTCCTCTGGGGTTCCTACCTGATGGGTAGGTAAAGATGACCTTCTCAGCAATCCACACCCATCCGTCTTCTCCGTGTACTATCATGCCGAGTGGTTCACCTATGGGTACCGTCCAGTCCTGCTACTCTCTGCCCCAGTCAGCATTTTCCATCATCTGACAACTAGGTGTGGGCATTACCCATGCAGGGGTGAGTATAACGATACTCAGTAGGGACCCCGCGACCCTCAAGGTCATACAAAATCCATCAAGGATAAACCACAAAGAATGAAATCAATAGATATCCATTACTTAGGTATATTCCCATACATAAACCTTAGTTATCTAGTAACCCATCTCAATCATGAGGAAACACCAAAGTCATTGACTCAGCTCAAACCATGATTTTAATTATCAAAACCAAGGCTACTGGAGAACTCCTCCTCTATCGAGTATAATGGGCATGTCGTGACACCGAGGCGCTTCTCACTAACCTTTGATTGCTGAGGTACTCCTCCTATCGGGTACCGCGGGACTGCTGCCAACTACCATGCGCTTCTTCATTGTGGGTATGCCGCCCACTACCAGATGCTACCCCTAATAGCCTGCAGAGGTACTCCTTCTGTTGAGTATCGTCTCTCTACCACCAACTACTAGGCACTCCTCCACTGTGGGTTTGGTTCCAACTACCAGGCGCTCCCCACTGGGCTAGTCGAATCACTCCGAGTCGAATCGTTCAAGCAGTCATCAGGTCTTCCAGCTACTAGGTCTCCACACTATGTCTGCTTTGTCACTAGAATGATACGGTCCACGAGCTACTAGGAAAAACTCCAAAAATTGTGAAGTTTTATGAGGATGTATCTCATAGGTCCTCCACTTTATAGGCGTCATAACGCAATAGACAACACGTCAATCAGATGCCTAATGTGCTAGTTATTATCCTTTCAGTCCTAGGGGCCCGGTTGGATTCATGTATGATCCAACATGACCTTAACAGAAATATTCCCCCAAATCTAGTGGTTTATTCTCAAAGGGATGACTTCGTTCCAAGAATACAAGCGTTGCTGATGGTTCATCAAACGGACTTTTGGTGCCAATGATATAGCCCAAGAATGTAATGGGTCAGTAATGGGCATGGGTCTGGCCTGACCCGGTCGGACCAACGCGGCCCAACCCCATCTGGTTCGAACCTTTCTAGGTTGTCCCGCTACGTCTCGTTGGGTCTGACCTGGACGATTGGGAGGGTCAGCCCGCTATGTTTTGGCCTGGTCTGCTGGGCCCGGCCCAGCAGATAGCGATGGTGGTTTGGCCCGGAGGTCTCCACATAGGTGACATGGCCCGATAAATGGGGCCGGTTCGGCCAGCGCTGCGAGGGGCACGACTCGGGTGACTCGGCCCGATAGGTCGGGGAGGTCGAGGAAACAGCGGGTAGGCAGCGCGGAGCACAGGCTAGCTACGGGTGCGCCGGGCAGGGTGCGCCAGGGGCTGGGCAGGCCGCGAGGGAACTTGAAGGGCATCAGGCAGGTCGCGGCGGTGCCGGTGGGATGTCGTGATGGGCACAGGGGTGCGGGCAGGGTGCCGAGCTGGGCGCAGGTGCACGGGGCGGGCCGCGGCAGG
Source organism: Viscum album (assembly GCA_963277665.1). Lineage (NCBI taxonomy): Eukaryota > Viridiplantae > Streptophyta > Magnoliopsida > Santalales > Viscaceae > Viscum > Viscum album. Next base: position 1,898,106,856 of record OY728132.1, on the reverse strand, counting down.
GGCCAGGCAGGCCACGGGGGTACTGATAGGACACCTGGTAGGGCGTGAGGGTGCCAAGAAAGGTGTGGCAGAGCACCGGATGTCCACGGTCAAGCTGTCCATGCAACGGGCAGGCCGCGGCGGCACCGAAATGGCACTAGTACATTTACTTAACTTACCAAAACAAAACATCAAAAATTGATTCCGAGAACACTGGGCCTCGGAATCAAGAACTGTTGAAATTCGCGGACTCGTAAAAATCCCATGAATTTAATAAAACAAATTCCACGGAATTTCCAGGTTTTACATTCTCACCACCATAGGGATTTACGTCCCTGTAAACTATAACTCGAACTATGGGTACAAAAGGGGGTACTGAGCACCCATCTAATCCTACCACTCCCATGTGCACTCTTGGTGGTTCCCATGCTGCCAGCGTATATGCACCAGAGGTATCGATCATCCACGTAGGACCTGCTCTTATTGATCCTCAATCTCCACTAGAACCTTCGTAATTGTCTCCCCATCGCTGATGTCTAGCTCTGCATGGTCGATAATGTTGGAAGGGTCATGCGCGTATCTCCTCAGGTGAGATACATGGAAGATATGATGCACCTGGTGCAACTGAGGTGGAATAGCTAAGTGGTATGCTACCTCTCCAACTCTACTGAGGACCTGAAAAGGTCTGATACACCTCGGAGATAACATTCGGCCTCAGCCAAATCTCCGTAGACCTTATCAAGGTGAGACACATAGAAAGACATGGTCGCCATCCTCAAACTCCAGAGGTCTTCGTCTCCTGTCACCATACGACTTATGTCTTCTCTATACAGTCTTCATCCACTCCTGGATGATTTTCACCTTCTCTGTGGTAGATCGTACGATCTCTGTTCCCACTAGTGTTGACTCCCCAGGGCCAGTCCAGTACCAGGGTGATTTTCAAGGTTTCTTGTACAACTCTTAAAAAGGTGTCGTACCGATGGTAGAGTGATAGCTGTTGTTATATGCAAACTGCCACGAAGATAGGTGATCTTCTTAGCTGTGACCAAAGTCGAGAACACATGCACAGAGAATGTCCTCGAGGGTATGAATGGTCCGCTCATTCTAACCATATGTCTGAGGATGGAAGGCAGTGCTCAAGCAAAGCTGTGTCCCAAAAGCCTCCTACAACCCCTTCCATATATGGGAGTTAAACTGTGTGTTGCGGCCGGAGACATTAGAGGAAGGTACTTCATGTATTCACACAATCTTCTGCACATAGTGGCATCTTATTCTCTCTACTAAACCCTACTCCATGATCGGTAGAAAGTGGGACGACTTGATGAGTCAGTCAACGATAACCCAAATTGAGTCGTGACCCTTGGATATACATGGAAGTCCCATCACAAAGTCCATGGATATCCCATCCCACTTCAACTCTGGGACCTCTGAGGGATGAACCAATCCTTCTTGTACCTGGTACTCTACCTTCACTTGCTGGAAAGTGAGGCACCGTGATACAAACTCTACTACTTCCTTCTTCATACATGGACACCAGTGCTGTTGTTGAAGATCCTGGTACATCTTCACAGCTCATAGATGAACCTCTAGAGGGGATGTGAGGAACTCCCTCAACACTTCCTTTTGAAGTGCCACTGGTACCATGGTACATCCTCTAAAGAGGATGACATGCTCCCCACCTTCAGAAAATCCAGCAGGTGCTTGCCCTGTGGATATCTGAGCATGTCATTTCTCATAGTTAGAATCCCCATGTTGTGCCTCCCTGACTCATTGATGAAGTGGGGAGTGACTATAAGAGACTATAGATAGACTCCTCAATCACTATCCACAAAGGATATCTGTATGGCAACGAGATGCTCTGTCGCCTCTCCTAGCAGCTGTATACTTGATCTCCTAGTGAGAGAATCTACTACTAAGTTCCCCTTACGAGGAGTATAGACTATATCAAAGTCATTGTCCTAGAAGGACTCGATCCATCACCACTTTCTCTGGTTCTCTTCCTTCTGAGAGAAGATTTACCTGAGACTCTTGTGATCAGAGTACTTAGTAAAATGTTCACTGAATAGATAGTGCTTCCACATCTTCAAAGAGAAGACCACTACTTCTAAATCCAAGTCATGGGTAGTTTATTTGTTCTCATTCTGTCTCAACTACTGAGAACCATACACGATCACTGCTCATGGTTGCATTAGGAAAAACCTTTGTCCGGTGCTTGATGTGTCGTAGTAGACTATGTACCCTATGCCTTCCTCTAGATGTCTCACGATAGTGTCACTAGTTAGTATCTGCCTCAGCTCCTGAAATCTCTTCTGGCATCTCTCCCACCACACAAAGGGTTTCCCCTTCTTCATCAAGGCTGATAGTGGTGCTTCCACTCTGGAGATGTCTGGAAAGAACCTCTGATAGTATCCTGCCAAACCCAAGAAACTTTATACCTCCGTCACACACATGAGTGGCTTCCCAGCAAGTACCACCTCGATCTTCGATGGATCTACTTCAAGTACAACCTCTGAGATGACGTTTACTAATAATTGAACCTCTCAAATCAACAACTGGCACTTCGAGAGCTTACCATAAAGATGGTGTTCATGGATGTGTCAAGTACTACATGCAAATGGTAGGCATGCCCCTCCTCATTAGTCGAGTAGATCAGAATGTCGTGGATGAAGACTACAATAAAGTGATCATGGTATGGCTGGAAGATCCTGTTCATGAGACTCATAAACACTACTGGAGCATTGGTTAGGCCAAAGGGCATAACCAAGAACTCGTAGTGGATGTACCAACACCTGAAGGTCGTCTTTTACACACCCTCGTTTCAAACTATGAGTTGGTGATAGCCTGGTCTGAGGACTATCATCGAGAACCACCATGCTCCCGGCAGCTGGTCAAATAAGTCTTAAATTCTCAGAAGTTGCTATTTGTTCTTTACAGTCACCTGGTTCAGGCGATGGTTGTAGGAACAGAACCTCAAGCTCCTATCCACATTCTTGGCGAACAGAATCGGGGCTACCTAGGGAGGAACACTGGGTCGGATGAATCCCTACCACTACATGTCACCAAGTTGTACCCTCAGCTCGCGAAGCTCAGTGGCAGGCATCCGATATGCTGGAGTAGATATCAGTGTCGTCCCGGGTTATGGGTTAATGTAGACGTCCACCTCCCTATGAGGAGGTAGTCCTAGAACATCGTTAGGGAAAACATCAGTGTACTTGTCCACCACTTCAGGATAAGTTTGACTCTCCACATCAACTACTTAGAGGGTAAGGCAAGCCAACTAGTGAGTGATTGGATGCATCCTCCTCTGAGTAAGTCTGTTATGTGCTGAAATGGCACCCTTATTGCTGGTGAAGGTAAACCCAGTCCTATCCATGTAGAAACACCACACTTTTCTCCAAATACAGTGGATTTGAGCGTGAACTGTAGATAACCAGTCCATACACTTGATGAAGTCGTAAGGCATCGATGCTGCTACTAGAAGATCCCAGTCGAAGCTCTCGTCTCCTAGAGTAATCTCGCACTGCCAGCATCAGTGCGTATTAGTTGAATCTTCTCCCGTAAGAGTCTCTAGACATAGAGATCGAGCCAATGTCTCCATCAGAATCTCCGAGCTCTGAATGAGGGATGTGGAAATGAAATAGTGACACACAGTTGTGTCTATAAGAACTATAGCTAAGGTGGATTAGACACAGATCATACCTCGAATCATCTCTGGAGCACTTTGATTATAAGACATAGTTTCCTGGAGCTGAGGTCTCCCCTGTCCTCTTGCTCCCTGCGGTCGGGGTGGACATTTTGGTGGTGGTGGTGGTAACACCACATAACATCGTCCACCGCGAGTTTCATGTCCTTCTCCGCTGCCATGTCTGCCTCCTCCATGCGGACCGCTTCGATCGAACCTCTACCTCTTCCTAGGAGGGCCCTCAACTATTTGTTGATCATCTGTCTACTGCTAGATGCAGAGGAATTCACTACATTTGGCTAGTAGTTGGTATCATAGATGGGGACTGCTCCGAAAGGAAACTATCCACTGGGAGGGCTCTCTCCGACACCCCCGCCTGCGCCGGGATGCTGTGTGAGATCATCAGAGCTCTGATCTCTCACCTGAGTCCATGCTTGAAGGTCTGGGCCCTGAATAATGGATCTTGTACCATATCTGTGGAGTAGGGCGAGAGGATAGTGAAACTCAATGAGTACTGTGCTATTGTCATGTTACCCTACTGTAGATGCAGTAGCTCCTGTATCCACACCGCTCGAAGGGTGGTTGGGACAAACTCTGCCCAAAATAGGGTCTCAATGTCTGTCCATAGTACCGTCACCTCGTCATGCACCTGGAGCGTCTGACTCCACCATCTTCTTGCTACTGCCTAAAGGAGACTCATAAAAAGGATCACCATGGTGTCTACTGGTGTTCCTACTAGCTTGAAGACTCTCACCACAGCCTCCAGCCAATCCTCAGCCGTCTGTGGGTCCATCTTTTCCCTGAAACCAGGTGGCCTCTAGTGATGTAACTCATGCAATGCGATCAAGTGGCACGCATCATATGCTTCTAGGGCTGGTGGAATCGGTGTCCCAATGGGATGTAGTACCGCTTGTGCCTCCATTGGTAAAGGGCCCTGCCCCAAGGCCTCGTCGCTCAGGGGGATGTCAGTACATATGACTCTCAGGGCTCTAACTGGTCATCCATGGGGAGGTATCCAGAAGGAATCAAATGTGACATGGTTAAAATATCATACCTTGTGAGCTGACCTGGTTGAGATGACATAAAGATAACTTTTGGACTGACCTGGTTGAGATGACATAAAGATAACTTTTGGAAACACACACGCAATCAGTGTTTTCATGGACGAAGTTGGAAATCAGAAGTCAGGGTCCTGGTGTATGGATACATCAACCATCAGCACCAACACTGGACTTATTGATCTGAAAACCACACTTAGTACCCTTAACACAATTTATTCACAAAAAAGAAAGATCATATTTCTATGTTTTGAGGTAGAACCAACTCCTCTAATACCAATTTGTCATGACCCATCCCCCAGGGCTTGTATCGTGACTACCCCAAGGCCGCCATCCATAGGCCAGGGGTTGATGACTAGAACCAAAGGCGTAAATCCCTAAACTGGGAATGAATTTCCTTTATAACTTTAAAAAAACACATCAGAGTATACAACTGTATGCAAAACAGTATGTAAAACTGTATACAAAAAATTGTTGGAAAGTAAAAAGGGGCCAAAAATACAAGACCAACAACAATTTACAAGTACAACTGGAAGAAATTAAAACTAAAAAAAAAGTAAGTAGCTACTGGCTCATCCTATGAGGTTTCTACCGGAAGGGTAGGTACATATGCCCTCCTCCACACTACTCGTCCGTCAGTCTGCTCCGTGTAACATCACGCCAAGTGGTTCACCTCTAGGCATCGTCCAGTCCTGTTACTCTCTATCTCTGTCAGTGCTGTCTGTTGTTTGCAACCAACACAACCTGAGGTGGGAATAAGTCGTGCAAGGGTGAGTATAACGATACCCTGTAGGGTCCCGAGACCCTCATGTTCTAACAAAATCCCACAAGGATAAATTTTTTTTTTGAAATCAACGGATATCCATTACATAGGTATATAACATTAAATATAACTATGTTATCTAGTAACCCATATTAATCATGAGGAAAACACAAAAGTCATTGACTCAGCTCAAACCAAGATTTTCATTAAAGAAACCATATCTTATGGAGAACTCCTCCCCTTTTGAGTATAGTGTGCATGTCCGGACACCGAGGCGCTTCTCACTAACCTAGGACTACTGAGTTACTCCTCCTGTTGAGTACCGTGAGTCTTCTGATAACTACCAGGCGCTCCTCCACTGTGGGTCTGCCTCCAACTACCTGTTGATGCCCCAAATAGCCTATAGAGGCACTCCTTTTATAGAGTATCGTGCGTCTACCGCCAACTACATGGTGCTCTTCCACCATGGTTCTGTTACCAACTAGCAGGCTCTCTCCAATGGGCTAGTCGAATCACTCCGAGTCGAATCGGTCTAGTAGTTGTCATGTATGTCACATACTAGGTCTTTGCACACTATCTGCTCATCACTGGAAGGATCTGATCCATGAACCACTGGGAAAAACTCCAACTATCACGAAGTGACACGAAGATGTATCTCAAAGGTCCGCCACATCAAAGGGGTCTCAACGCAAAAAATGGCGCGTCAATCAGATGCCCGATCGGTTAGTTATTAGACTTTTAGTCCCATGGGCCCGGTTGGATTCATGTAAGATCCAGCCTGACCGTAACTCAAATATACACTGAACTCATGTGGGTATTTTAAAAGGGATGGATTCTTTAAAAGAATATTGGAGCCACCGACGGTTTGTCAAACGGACGTCTGGTGCCAAAGATATGGCCCATGCAGTTAATGGGTCAATAATGGGCATGTATCCGGTCCAACCCGGTAGGACCAACAGGGCCCAACCCCTTCTGGGATGAACCAGTCTAGGTGGACCCTGTCAGTCTCGCAAGGTTTGACCCAGCCCTTTGGGAGGGTCATGCCGCTAAGTTTGGGCCCGATCTGCTGGGCCCGACCCAGCGGACTGCGAGGGCGGTTTGGCCTAGAGGTCGGCACGTAGGCAGATCAGCCCGAAGGTAGGGGCCAGTTCGGCCAGCACCGTGAGGGGCACGGCTTCGATGACTTGTCACGGGAGGTCGGGTTGGTCGGGTAACCTGCAGGAAAGCCGCGTATAGCGTAGGCTGAACATGGGTGCACCGGGAAGGGCGTGGGGGCACCAAAGGGCGTAGGGCAGGCCGCGGGGGCGCCGGGCTGGGCACGGGGGCACCGGGCAGGTCACAGGGGGCGTCAGGCTGGGCATGAGGGTGAAAGGCATGGCGTTGGAGGGCTGCGAGTAGGTGGGTCGCACGCCGAGAAGTCCGCGGGGACGCTGTCAGGGCACCGGGCCCCGCGCTGGGCATGCCGCGGGGGTGCCGGCAGGGCACAGCGTTGGCAGGTCGTGCACCGGGAAGTCCCCGTAGGTGCCGGTAGGGCACCGGGTAGAACGCGGGGGCATCGGTGGGCTGCGAGCAGGGGGTCGCACGCTAGGCAGGGTGCCGAGAGGCCGCAGGTAGGCGGTCCGTGCACTGGGTAGGGCGTCGTGAGGCCACGGGTAGATAGTCCAGGCACCTCTCGGGCAGGCGGTGGTCAGCCAGAAGCTTTGAAGCACGGTGGGAGTGGCATGATTCGTAGAGGCCACAGGTAGCGCGACCTTCATCATTTCTTCCTTCGTCGTCGTCGTAGAATGCCACAAGAAAGAAGAATTGACGAAGGATGTCTGGACATGTTAGGTTGGTGAGCATCCTCCGCGTTTAAAGTGATATCAATTGGTTCATCAAAATAGGAATGATGAACATCAATTATTTCTAACCACACAACGATTTCTTTTCAAAAAATAATGAGAAAATAAAAGGGATAAAACACAAGGTAGTCCCCCTACCTTTGATTCGTCGATCGACGTTTGTTGTTCGTTGACGGTGTTGCAGAAATAAGATGATGAATTTCTCCATTCTCCGTGTTCATCTCACACTACCAAACCCGAGCTGCATTGGCCATGGAAGACACTCCACGTTGACAGAGTCCGAGGGAGGAAGTCGAAGAAGGTTATTGGAGGAGTTCTTCGCATTATTTTTTCTTCGTTCTTCCTTAGGAGAACCACTTTTCTTCCATGATCTCCTCTAAAACACCCACTAAAAAATAATTTCCAAGCCAAAAATAATAGAAGTTATCTATTATTTTATCAGTACAATAATTTCAAAATTGAGGAATAAACTAAGAAGATCCCCTTAATAAATTACACACATTGGCATAATTAATGAAAAGGGAGAGGTGGCACCAATTAATGGTAGAGGAGGTCAAAGGACTCCCCTCTCATTAATGAGGGGAGTTGGGAGATTTTCCACACACCCATTAATTGTGGGGTTTAGAATCGTGTGGTCTCCATGATGTATCCTCTCACAGGAGGTTATGTTATGGTGGGCCCCACTATAATAACCTATCATGGGAGGTTTGGGTGTGGCGGTCCCACCTCCAACTCCCAAGTGGAGGTTTTAGCCAACAACCACTCACACTCATGGAGGATCAAAAATAAAATAATGTTTAGTACACTTTATTTTATTATTTTTTTATAAAAATACAAAAAAGATCTTTTATTCTCGACCATCCATCGTCGAGGTGAAAGTATTCTTAAGCGAATATCGGTGCTGTGAGTTCAACGGTGCCCTCAGATTTCAGTTTCGAGCACCGGTTCAAATGTTATAAAAACCTGCTTGTACATTTGCTGAACACACCCGAAGAAAACATCAGAAACTGATTCCGAGAACACAAGGCCTCAGAATCAAGAGCCGTAAAAATTTGCAGACTCATAAAAATCACATGAATTTAATAAAAAAAATTTCCCAGAATTTCCAAGACATTATATTTTAATCAATTGATTTTAATGAAATAATATTTTTGAAATAGTTTAGAAAAAAATGATATTGAAGAGAAATATTCTTGTTCTAGAAGAATGATACAAGATCAGTATCACATACACAAAAACATAATTATATTTCACCAATATATAAGGGATGATATTGAAATTAAACATTTGATATATATTATCAAACATAGGATAATAGAATATATTGTGACTATGAAAATAATATCATATTATTTACCCCAAAAAACCATCAACATAAAAATTTGGAAAATAATGGAGATTGTATCATAATGCCTCTTCTACATAGTTAACCCTCTAATCATAATCCCCATAAAATAATAACTTCAAAAAATACAATAAATATCATGATGAAATATAATTTGATGATATAGAATTTTATATTTATATTATATACACCTAATAATGTAGTTTAGGTGTATAAAATAACAAATGTCCCAATGATGAAAATTGGAGATGACAATCCCTTAAAATGATAATAACAATGAATTGGGAATTAATAAATGAATAAATCTTGTTTATAAAAAATAAATAAATAATTATAATTTATAATGAAAATGTAATATGAAAAAAAATTAATTTTACACATAATATTAGAATATGAAATACAATGATGAAGTAATATAACACAATGAAAATAAGTTGAGTTATAAAATTTATTACCATGTGGTAACATTCAATTAAAATCCACCATTATGATGTAATTATAATTGAAATATGAAATAATATTTTGTAGTTTGTATTCATGATAGTAAAATTAAAATATATATTATATACACAATATAAAATAAATTTTGTGAAAAACACTAAAATATGTCTCGGGGAAGGAAAAGTGAGATAGAGTCCCTTATTACTTAGCTAATATCAAGATGAAAACCTCATAAATGATAGAACCACATATAGATAAATAAATCCCAATAATTTTAATGAAAATAATAATAAAATAAGTTTATTGTAATTATATATTTTAAAAAAATAAAATCAATTAGTTAATATGGATTACGTCTCACTGAAATAAAAGTGAGATGAGAAAACTCTTTCCTTTTGTTCATGCATTACAAGTATGTCCTCTAACTCCTACACAATAAACTAATACAAATTATTTAATTTCATAATAAAATATTAATGGGTAAATAATATATCATTATTAAATTGAGTTAATGTATTGTAATGAATTATTTTATTACTTAATGATTTATGTCCAAGTCTGCTCTTTTGAGGGAGTTCAGTCCAACTTTTCAAAACCGTTTCAGTAAGTTGACTATGGTCAAAGGGGGAAATGTTACATCAGATAAAGGAAAATAATAATTCCATAACAATAATATTAATTTATATATTATAATTCTAAAACCATTCATAAATAATTGTCATGAAAACATAGTAATATTATGATCCTGTAGATGGTAGGTCGTATGTACACATGAGTAAAATATCAATTTTACAATTATTATTAACGAAAGATGGTAATAATTTTTTAATATTATAATAATGATAGAAATATAATAAATATAATATTTTGTTCCTAAATAAATTTATATATACAATAAATGTGATTTTTTGATGAAAAAAGAATCAAATCGCTTCATGGATGCGGTAGTCCACATGTACACATGAACAATGTCACCAATTATAAATAAATGTAAAGGTAAAAATTAAATGATATATTTAATCATATGGATGATAAAAATTTATTTAATATAATAATTATTTCATATATATTATATATATTTATCAACTTAATCCTTATTAAATACCATGAAATTTTTTAGTTAAAAATGAATCCTATCGCTTCGTGAGGCGGTAGTCCACTATATACACAAGAAATGTTACCTTATACCACACGTTATATAAATCAAGTAGTCATATGTGATATAATAATTTTAGGAGTATAATTGTTTTAAATATAATTTATATAATTTAAATCCATCATTATAAAAATCCTTCAGAGACGATGTTCAAAAATGAATTAGCTCAGTCTATGAGGTGGATGTCCGACAAACACACGAATGATGGATTTGTTACCCATTTAATGGAACATGATATGGATTATGTTAATTAAATTACCATAATAAAATCCTAGTATGTGATATATATATATATATATATATTCTATTATATCATCATATTTTAGTAATAGTTGAAAGGGTGGAAGAATAAATAAAATAAAATCTCCCAGTTAAGCGTGTTACCTCATCCTTAGACATCCTCCTTAGGTTAACCCAAAAAATAATTCATATGATGAATTTATAATACAAACAATAAATCTAGAAAATTTTGGGGGAATTAATTAAGTTATTTAGGAAGTAGTATTTAGAATGAAAATTATTTTATGGTGTGAAGCGAAGAGGAGAGTGAGTGTCCTTTTATAATTGGGGTGAGTCGTACAATTGTAATTTTTGAAAAGAAAAGTGATACACATATGTTTGAACATGAAAGAAGTATAAAATAGATAATTATATGATAAAATATTTAAATATGTTCCTAAAATTGAATTTATAAATGTAATAGATCATTTTAACACCTATGACTATATTTTAACCCATGCAAAACCAAATATAACCATAACCTATGAAAAACGTTTTTAGTGTTTTGAATATTGATAATAATGAAAAAAATGTTTAAAATAATATTTTTATTTAAATTTTAATTATTAAAAAAAAGAATATATTTTAAAATATTAATTTCACATAAGTGGTATAAATAAATTTAAAATAAAAACCAGAGACATGAGAAATATGCATTATTTCAAGAAACATATTTTTTTAGAATATAATGAATTTATATAAAAAATAGTACTACTGATGATAATTAATTCAATTTAAAATAATATGTAAATATATATTATATATAAATTTTATTTGAATAGTTAATTAGAATGGGTTATTTTAATTAATCAAAATATAGAAACATTATTCACATTAAACAGTTTAAAACAATTTCTTTTTAAACCCAAATGTTATACTAAATATACTATAATTAAGATAAAAATTTAATTAATCAGACTAAATATTAATGAATAATAATTAATTTAATTTAAATAATATTTAATACAAAATTATCCTTTTAAATTTCTTAATCTATTGAAAAGTAATGATATTTTTACAAAAAATTAGTATTTTCACTATTCACAGAAAAATCAATATTTTCTAGAAAATAAAAAATATTACCTATAAGTAAATTTTTATATTAGTATTTCATAAATTATTTTGATTATATTAAATATATTTTCTAAAATATCTCAAAATAAATTATATTATTAAATCTTAAAAAACAATAAAGACATTTTTGCAAAAACTTATATTTAAAAAATAAGATTACTTTTCAAAAAAATGATTGATTATATAAAATTAATTTATAAATGAATTTATATTTTTGTAAATATTTATTGGTATAATTCAGAATGAATTTAATACTTTTAATACCCTGTAATTTAACCCTTTGGTTATAATGATCATATATTTTTTTTCTATGGATGTTGGGTGTTTCTTGTCAGATATATCATCGAACATAATATTTTTTTAAATATCATGGTGATACATTCACCATTTTAAAAATTTAATCCTTTCAATTTTAACTTGATATCGGTAAAAATGGATTTGTAAATTCAAAATACCATTGCTGGAATTAAAAATCATAATAATTTTAATTAAATCATTTAATTAAAGAGAGATATAGAAGAATGAAGGTTAGAAATAGTAGAAAAATGGGTTTATAAGTTTTAGAACATTGTAGGTATGTGATGATGTGGACATAAATGAAAATTGGTATAACCAAATAATTATAGAGTAACAATTATCACTAATCACAAGGAAATTTAATGGTCATGAAAATGGAAGTAACCACATAAAACTTAAACCAAGAGGTATAAAAAATACAATTTTTTTGTCAAAAAAAACATAATATAATAAAATCTTAACGATCAAGATTAATTCCATAGGATTAAGAAATTCATTACTGTATATAAAATGATTTTATGTAAATTTACTAAATTAACATGTTGAATTTTACACATTCATCAATTTCCTGTTAAAAGTAATATTTTTCATCATATGATGAGTATTCAAGATGTTTTTTTTCACGAATGATGCACTAAAATAAAATTTTAAATGATAACATAACCATAATGGGAAAAAATTTACTTATGTTATCCTTAGTCTTTAACCAAAACAAAAACAATTAAAAAATTATAGATAATTAATAAAATCAATAAACATTCATTTGATGAAATAATACATTAACATGAAAAAAGTCAATGGTAATACCTAATGATAAAACTAAATAGTTAAATAAATAACTAAACTTATATCCCAAATAAAATTTTAAACTTATCATTAAATAGTCTTTTAAATTCAATGTTTATATCAAAAATTTAATGTTATATGAATATAAATATACATATATTCTACTGAAATATCATCAATCACTTAGCCTCCAATTCACATTTCAATCCTGTGAATATATATATATATATGATTAATCTGTGGTTACCATAATTAACTAAATATCTATGACATAATAAAATCTAATTGTTATAAAGACCATAAATCATATTTCAAATGAAATGTAAAGTAATACTTAACTTCAAATCAAATCATTACATATCCTTCATTTGAATAAAATTTATCTAAAAATTTTACAAATAATTTTAAGATATCGTCAATAAAACCATTTTAATGGGATAGTAATGCATTAAACATATGATAAAACTTATTATCCAAATCTCAAAATGGTATCCATAATTCTCAACATAACTTCACATTAAATCATCTTAATATCGGAAATAATATAAACCCATCTCTAATACCTGCTCTAAAATAAATGAACATGAAAAATGAGATTAGATTCAAAAATCACAAAAATTTCAATTAAGGATTTGATACTATTTATGTTAATCAACATTTAGTCATCCAAAACATAAAACATCAATATGAAATAATGGATCAACTACATACCCATGAATTTTGTAGGTTTATATTATTATAGAGTTTGGAAAAACTCTTACATAAACATAACCCATAAATTGAAGGGATTATTTTATCCACTATAGAGAACATATATTATTCTATATTAAGCCGTTTATATCTTTCATAGACATCATCACATTAGAAAATTTCTATCATAAAATAATTTCATAATCATTATTTGTAACATATGGAATATGAAACAAAAGAATAATGATAAAAAATACTAAATATTGGTAAAAATAAGCACTAACAATTTGATGTCATTAGTGAACCTCAGAAGATCATAATGGACTGAAGACATAATAAAAGTAATTGAGAATAAAATAGGAATATTAATAACCATAAATAACTAAATCATATGTCATAAAACATGGTACAAATATTTGTTATTGTAAACAATCATAATAATCAAAAAACATGGGCCTTGTTATTTTAATCCTCATTTAAGGAATCATTAAAAATTCTAGGAATGCAAAAAAGATAACATTTTGGGATCATGGACCATCATTATCATATAAAACATAAAGAAATCATGTATAACCGATATATAACATTTACCAATTGAATATCTATATGGTCTAATTTCTTACGAAATTCATGAGAGTGCTATAAAGTTTCACACTTTGTATAAACTATATCAGGAGCACACAATGCTATTTGGCAGAACCCATCGTATAAGTTATATTAGGATCACCAATTCTCTATAATGGGCCATAGGCCATCGTTGATAATTCACAATAACCATAACATGAATATATTATATAGAAATTTCATCTCATCATAAAACTCATAAAAAAGAAATTAGTCCTTTAATAACTTTTTTAACTATTGGAAATGAAATTGGTTCCATGACATCTCTATGAAATAATAATAAACCATGTAAAAGAAATTGATTTTGTGAAAATATAATTGAAACAATAATAATACATCAAGATAATGCAATATGATGGTAAAATTACTAAATATCCTTTGTAGAGAAAATGTAACATCATAGGGTGTTGATGTCTTTTAATAAAACCCAATTAAACTATCATTGAATAAAATATTGAGGAAAATATCCTTTTTTACGTTGAAAATAATTTTTTTATTTGTTTAAAAATTATATTGGAAGAAAATTTATTATAATAAAATAATCGAATAATATATGGAAAAATTCAAATAAATAATGTTCATGGTTTTAGGAAAATGTTTTCTTATTGTTAAGGTGAAAAGAAATATACGTCTCAAAAATATTTGTAATGAGAGTCAAAGTTGACAATTTATAAGATGTTAATAAATTTAATTTTTAAAACAATTTTAAATAATTTCATATATAATGAAATGAATATTTAATAAATACATTTTAATTAGAATGTATGGCTTTTGAGAACATTTTGTGACAACATTGGTATGGATGAAAATGATTCTCGATCTAATATAAAGATACATGATCATAATCACTTATAAACATATTTCATGATAATTAATCATTCAAAGATGGGTTAAATGTAATTGAACTGTTTGAATAAAATTCATAACCATATTATAAGTAAATATATATAGTGAAATAAAAATAAATTCACATTATTTTCTTCCAAATAATCTTCAATATATAATATTCCAAAAATAATAAAGATTGTATGATAGAGACTTTTCCAACATAAAAACTTTTCAATAATAAGACCAATGAAATAATAATATCAAGTTATAGATTAAATATCGTGAAAATATTAATTTTCATGATATAAAATATTAATGTTTTAAATAATATTTAATATATAAGAAATTATGTGTATGAAATAAAATTTTCACAGAGAAGATAATTTGAGATGAGCACCCTAAGAATGAAAATATATTTGAAGTAATAATTAATAAATGAATTGATTATGAGTACCATAAAAATCCACTTAAATTTATAAATTGAACATAATATATTCATAATATATTAGACATATTATCTTAGAATATAAAATACAATTCAGATGTAATATAACCTAGTGACAATAAATTGAGTTTTGAAATCCTTCACCATTTTATAACATTAAATTAAAATCCCCTTAGATGATATAATTTCAATTGAAATATAAAATGACACAATATATAAATGTTTAATGATATTACCCAAAAAAATTGTATTAAATAAACCATATAAAATATATTAAATGCATAACATTAAACATTCCTCATTGGGGAAAATTGAGATAAATCCATTATTGCATTGGTTATCATGGGATAAAAACCACATGATATTGATTTTATCATATAAAATTATTAATACAATAATTTTATGTAAAAATATTCAAAAATAAATTTATTTCAGTTATATATATTGTACAATAAAAATAAGTGGTAAATATGAAATGTGTCTCATAAAAATAAATGCGAGTCAAAACAATCCTTACATCATGTCAAAATTTCTATATATTTCCTCCCACAACAACATAATAAACCTATAAAATTATTTTATTTCATAAATAAATTTTAAAATTAGATACTTTTTAATATAAAGTTTTGTTTCATTTATTTTAGTGACATAATTAAATTATTAAATTTTTTGGTCTACAGCAGTTCTTTTAACAACGCTCTGTCTATATTTTCAAAACAATAATGGTATGTTAGCCAATGTGAAATGGGTCACTATTACATATTATACTAAATATTAATAATTTAATATTAATAAATTTTATATATAAATTAAAATTAAAAAACGGCCATTAATAATTTTTATGAAAAACAAACTACGTTGAGATTATGGAGATAATGGTTCATACACAAGCATGAGTAACATTTATATTTTTCAATAATAATGAACTGAATAAAAAAATAATTATTTTAACATTATATAATATCAAAATATCATAAATATAATATTATCTATTTATATAAATTTCATATATATTCTATGTAATTTCAAGATGAAAATATAAACATATCTCTTCATGGATGAGGTAGTCCACACTTACGCATGAATAACTTTGTCATATCTATGTGAATGGAAAGGTAAAAGGTAAATAATATATTATATTTTATGAATTACCAATATTTATTGAATATAATTATTATGCAATATTTATTTTAAATATTAATTATCATTATCCATATTACCTTACATCAAAAGTATTATAGAAAAATGAATCACATTATTTCATGAGGCTACAGTCCACAGTAAACACGATAGATGATATTAAATACCCCATGGAATAGAATATAATCATATAAAAGTGATATAATAAATAAATTTGTTTAAGTATTTCATAGATATCATTTATATACATTAAATACATCATTATAATAGACCGTGAGTGACTATAATGAAAAATTAATTACATCGGTTCAGGAGGCAGTATTCGTTTGTACATATGAATGATGGTTTCACATTTGATGGAAGTTGATATAGACATTGGTTATTAATTTTACCTAAAAAATATAAAAATATGTGATATATAGTAGTTATTATATAATTTTAAATGAAAAATATTTGAAGGAGATTGAATAATAAATAAAATTCATAAATCACATTTACAAACAATACCACATTTTAGGCAACCACTTTTAGTCCTCACCAAAATAATTCATAGGATTTATTAATGATTAAAATATTGGATATAAGAATGTTTTATGAAATTATCTAATATTATTGGATAGATAATTTCTAAAACAAAAGGAATTCATGGTGTGAAGAAGAAATCAGAAGGGGTGACCTTTTATAAGGGAGGTATGTGGCACGCCGGTTATTTGGAAAAATAAGTATTGATACCCATATTTTTTAATTTGTAAACATATCAAAATTGAAAATTATAGATTATTTGAAGAAGTAAGGTCAAAATATTTCTTCTAGAATAATTTAGAAAATTTTTGAGTCATTTTAATTATTATGATTTTGTTTGAACATGCAAACGTGATTAAATAGTGGGTTTTCAAGAAATGTACTTTTCAAGAAAAATATAATTTTTTTAAAAAAATACATAACTATTAATAATAATTATTTTAATTTAAATTATTATATATTGAAATATAATACATATAAATAAAATTTATTCAATTAGTAATTATGGGTTAATATAAATAACTGAAATTCAGAAACAATATTCACATTAAAACCATTTTTCAAAAAAATGCGTTTTTAGAAAAAAAAAATAAACTTATACAAAAATTCATTATATATATGGTTCAAATGTAATTAATTGGGTTAAATATAATTAAAAAATAAATATTTTTGTTGAAATTAATTTTTTTACCAAATGAGATTTTAATACAACCTAATTCATTAATAATAAATGATAGCTTTACAAAAAAATAGATTGTTTTATATTTACTAAAAACAAAATATATTCTGAAAAAATCAAAAAATATATCCCTTTGTTAATTTTTATATATGGATTTCAAAAATTAGTTCCATTTTATTAAATAAATTTTTCCAAAATTTATATGAAAAAATTATAATATTTTCTCCAAAAAAACATATACAAGTAATTTCTCAATAAAACATGTTTTATCTAATAAAATTACATTATAAACAAGTGGTTTTTATAAAAAAAATTATAAAAAAATTATATTGAGTATCAATTAAATTAATATATATATATATATATGTCAAAAAGGATTTAATACTATTCAAACCCACCAATTAAATACATAAGTTATAAGGGTTATATATTTCACGAGTATTTTAAGGTGGTTGTTGCGTGTTAAATACACTATCAAGAATAATGTTCTTCTTTTAAAATATAAGGGTGTGAAAAATGATAAAAATATCAACCATGATATCAATTATGTATTATATAAATTCCAATAATATTGGTTCAGAAATTTATTTTATCAAAATAACATTTTGCAGTCTACAAGAAACATGGTTATAAATCTGGAAAGACTGTTTCACTGTAGACGAAAACTATGTTGGAATGTAATTTTTGTTTTATAAAATATTTGGAATGTAGTTCATTGGTTTCGGGATAATATTCCATTAATTAGAAGATAAATAAAGAATATACTAAGGAATAAAAAACATAAATCCAAGAGAAACTGCCCTGGAATAATGAATAATGCACTATATAGGATGGGAGTGAATATATCTATTATAAATTATTTATAATCATGGATTATGTGTATTAAAATTGAAATCAGGGTGTTCACTATAATGGATCTTGATACATCCTTAAAACCTATCAACATTTACTGGTAATTTATAAATAATAACATAACTTTTTATCAGGAAAAATATAAGAAAGGATGAGACCACCATTAGTGACATGTAAAAGATAAGTATTATTAGAAGAACACATAAATATAATGTTGATAATGATAGTACACTGAATAATATATTATTCTGCTATGGAAAAAATATATATGATGTATTATTTGAATTATTTTATGAATAAGAACATTAGTGGATGAAAATTGAAAAAAAAAATTTTGAGAATTGATTAAAAGGATCAGTTTGGAGGAGGAAATAAATTTACTGTAATTTAAATTTAACAGATGTTTCCAAATATGGGTACCCAAAAATGAAAGTAAAAATAATGGAAAAATACCAGTTACTTGGTAATTTAATTAAATAATTCATGATAATTTTACCATCCCAAATTGATATGGGAAATAAGAAGGAACATTAATAAAATAAAGAATTTTATTTTATTAGAAAATATGAAAAATATAGTTATACATAATGAAAAATATTAAAACAATAACAAGACTGTCCTGAACAAAAATATTAATGTCAATAAATTATCATTATGAAAAAGCACAATGTTTTATCAATAAATATGATCTAAAAATTAAATATTTTCTAGTATGATAAAAACATATCAACCTTGTTTCTCTCACTAAGAATATTAGGAGAATCCGGAATTTTTGCATATATTTATTTTCTTCATTCATTTCAAAGAATATAATGTGGTGAATATTGTGAAATAGCATAGTGGATGTTGTCATGACTATATAGTATTGTGAGATATATATCATGGAGTGTTTTAAAATATATCATAATTATAGTTGGAAACTCATTAAATAATATAATAAATATATGATCACTGGTCATTATAATGAATTCATACCAGGATGAAGAGTTTATGGATTTCATCCATTCAATTATAGTTGATTTGAATATAAGATACCATAATATATCTTATATTGTGAATCTATAATAATAGAAAACAATTTAGAATTTTATTAAAGAGGTATTTTTTTATTCTATTATCCATATTTTTAATTAATTGAAATTTGAGATATGATAGAAAATGTATTTATGAAATGACGTGGAATTTGGAAAAAAACGAAATAGAATTTGAGATTATTTACTATAATAAAATATTTTTATTTCTTAATTTTTTATGGTTGATTATTTGAAATAAATGATAGAGTGTCCTAGATGTGATTTTGTGAGTTAGTATCATGTAAAAAAGTATTTTATAGAAACATATTATTTCTATGTAGTTCACTTTTGTTTTCTATTCATTGATAGGTCATGAAGACTTAAATTATATTAATTTTTGGATGACTAATAATATGAATTTTATTCCCAGATTTAATGATGTTAAATATATTTTATATTTAATATGATGGATATTATTATGTTTTTATCACTATTTGAAAATTAGGTGATTAATAATTTCAATTATTTTTTCACAATATCATTTTTATCAATATAAGGGATAATGATATTAAATTTATAATTTAAATGGTATGTAAAACAAATTTATATGGCTGTAAAAATAAATAATATCTTATGATTATGATTATATTATTAGTTTTTAATTATTATTATTATCAATATGTATTGAAGTTGTGTGATGGTGAAGAAACAAATGAATTAATATATCGAAATAGTGATATAAATCGTAGAAATAAATATGATTATATATAGTTTTGTATTTTATATTATATTGGAAGATTTATTTATGATGGAAAAGAGAATTGATAATGGTATAGTAACTACTTCTTGAAGACTTGGTTTTTTAGAAAAGTATATTAATTTTAGTAGATTATTAGTTCAATATAATGTTTTTAGAGGATTTAATAATTAGAATCAATGATATGTGTTGATATATTATGAAATCATTCTCAACTACATGATAAATTATGAGTTTGAATATCTAGAAATTTTAAATTTTGAAGCATCTTTTTGTGAAATAATGATGTTGGTTTTGAATTAAATCTAGTATTCATTATTTTGATTCTAAGAAGAACTTATTTTTATAGTTTCACTTGGATGATAGTGAATAATGAATACACTTAGATGATGAATGCACTGAATAAACATTTTTCATAATTAATATATTATTTCTAAGAATAATTGTATAGAATATATGAAAAATGACTAAAGGTAGTGAATATTTATTATAGTAATTATGAGGAATTTATATTCTGAAAAATGATTTAGGATTTTTGTTTTGTATTTTTAAAATGGTATTTAATTTCATGGAAACATTTAATGATGTTTTAGATGAAATTTTAGCTATATATAATCCCTAGGATGACTTATAGAAATTATGAGATATGTTAAACAAGTATTATAATTCCATGTTAGAGCCCGAAAAATTTCCCAATGGAATATGGGTAATCCCTAAGACCAAAATATTATCAATGTATTTGAGCTGAAAGAGCTACATAAGACTCTCTAGATCTTGTGAAAGGAAATATGGGGGTTACAATGCAATATATTACATCATTAAATGAGTTTGATGATATATATGATAATAAATAGTATATCCCATTTCATACAGAGCATTTATCATTATTTATATTGATATATAGTAATTCTATAGATGAAATATGATATATAAGATACATCGATGAATACATAAGATTTACAAAGTAAAACATAACATTTCCTGGATGGTATCTATTATTTAACTATGAATACATAAGACCCATATGATAATAAAAAAGATAATTTTTAAATAACTTTAATTACAAATATGATTATCTAATCTTATATAAGGCTTATAAACATTAAAAATTGGTGAATTATGGAAAATGTTATGATTTTTTACTACTATATATTCATTTATTTATTACTATTATATTAGAGATTATTTGGGACTGAAAGACAATTTTTTAGGATAATTATTGGTAACATGTTTAATGAATATTGGGATGATAGTTATATGATTTCATTTAAAAATATTTCAAATTATTTAAAAATATAATAACTAAAGGTACTAAAATGAAAAAAAATTATTATTTTTACGGTTATTTAAATTATATTAATATTCATATAATCTATACATTATGGAGATAATAATTGTTGTAGGAATTTATAGAAAATCATTATAGAAATACTATGATCATGGAAAGGATATTCATGTTATATTGTTTAGATATTAAATAAATACACTATGATGTTATTGAAATTGAATACCATGGGACATATATATTCAAAATGGGAAATATTAAATTATTATTTTCTAATTATATATAAGTATAATAATTAGAAGATTCAATATCTCATTTTTTTTATAAAAATGTAATACTATGTTTGATACTTTAGAGGATTTGTAACACCGATTATAAATGAAATGTAAAGCCTTATTATTTAAATGTGACTGTTATAACCAAGCAATAAAATTTTTTAGAATTAAAAGACTTAATTAAATTTTCAATTTTATAATGTGAATAATTATTTCTAAATTATTAATTAATTCTTTTAAAAATAATCACTAAAACATTTAGTAAGGTCATTTTTTTTCAAAAATACATTTTCATCAAAAAATGAGGTTTATATCACTTTTATGAGTGAATATTATAAATAATTAATTGATATTTTATAAAATTTATTCCATGAAATAAACATAATTTTTGAAATTCTAATATCAAATTTCACATTTGGAGAAATTTTGGGAAATTTGGAAAATAAAAGGTTTTTAGTGAAAAGTGAGAAATACATAGTTTCTTTAAAAATCATTTTCTTTAAAAAAATTAACTATTTTAAACAATGAAATATTTTTTGAGTTGGATATAAATTTATATAAATTTTTTATTTTTATTTCATTAATTTAAAATATTTTTTTTTAATCATTTTATATTATTTTATAATAAGTTTTTTGTTCATTAAAAGGTATTTTTCTATAAACCGTTTTGACTAATATATTATTTCACAGAATTTATAAACTAAAATAATAATTATTTTGAAAATTTTTATATTTTTTATATAGATATATATTCATTATATAGAATTTTTTCCCATTAAATTGTTATTATTTCATTTGGGTTAATATAAAACCACTCTTCAATTCCAAAATAGAATTGATAAAAACCAATTTTTCATCATGTCATTGGGTATCTTTAAAATTTATGTTTCCCATGTATTTGAATAGATTTTTATAAAATGAATAAAATATTTGTAACCATGTTGTTAAAAATATTTATTAATTTCTTTTTAAATTTAAAGTATAAAAACTTTTCAACATAAAAAAAATTATTTAGTACAGTATAGGTAAAATAATTAAGTATGGTAATTTTAACATGTAAATGATTAAAGTACATAAAAACTAAAACATTAAATGGGTGTTTAGTATTTATTTAGACCTAAATGATAATTTAAAATATTGATTACCAATCTAATTTTTTTTAATTAATTCCACCCAAATGTGGTTGGATTTAAAAATAAACTAATCATTTTTTATTAACATCAAATAATACCTCCTAATGTGTAAATAGAACCCATAAACCCACCCTCTAAAATAAAAAGCCATTTTTTCATAGAATTTATTCAATACCCTATCTTCCCATGATACCTATGATTAAGGTCTTCTAGTTTCATCCAATGACAAATTCCATGTTCATCAAGGGATCTTTCAAGGAGGTGATATTCAATAGGTGACTTTTTTAAACCACAACCTTTAATTTCATTTCATATTCTATCTTCTACTCAAAACATTATAAAACAAAATAACGAAAACTCAAGTATCATGAATATTCTATAATTTTTTTTGTTAGTGGTATATCTTATATCCACCACTTTTTTTATCCCCTCTAATTTAAAAAAATGAAACCATTATCCACACAATGGTAATTTTCCATTACCATGTATAATGAATTTCCATTTTCCATTAAATCCTTCAAGAATATTCATAAAACTATTATTATGTTTAAAAAGGTTGTATATGTATATTTTTACTAATTTAATGTTAAATAATTAAAATATAGATATAATATTAAATATAAATTAAACTTGTTTGTGGTTGTTTGAAAGCCACCAAAAATAAAAAAACATTAATCATTATCAATTTATCAAAATGATCATCCCCATGTCCAAAAAATGACATATTGGAACATTTTATATTATGTTATATATTTAATAGCATTTTATTCCAAATCTAGTATTTTATTCCCATTTGATAAGAACATCCATAAATATACATGAGTTAACTAATGATTAATCAAAGAAATGAATGCCTCGATAATGATGAAATAGAACTTTATAACTCATATAAAGTTCTATAAATTAACTTAATACTTTTATAATAATGAGAATATTTTTTAAATAGGGTCTTAATTAATTCATTAATCTCATTTGATTATATAGGAAATTAAAATCAAATGAAATACTTTTTCCAAAACAGGATAATATACCCTATTCATTTTCTCTCTTCATTTATATTCAATCCCATTAATTAATTTATGAATTTTATATCAAAATATAATTTATGGAATATGATTTTTTTACATTCCTCAAACATTCATTTCTATTTTAAAATTATAGGTTACCCCCTTTTCTCTCATTAAACTAATTAATGAATCTATATGTTCTACTACTGTACTTCATATATTCTGTAAGGGACAACATCTAAATTTGTTTTAATTGACATAAATTTTGATGTTATGTAAATATATAAATTTATGATGTGTATATATATACCATTATAAAAATTATATCACCAATTTATCTATTATATTAATATTTAATGTTTCTTAAAGGGGGCATACATTTTGATTGATTAAAAACTCATAATGTAAATTCTTTACTCTATTTACTTTATTTGTGTTAGACTTATACTTCATTGATTATGTCCTTATAAAGTTATGTGTGAATGGAAATTTTGTTATATTATGATTTATATAATATTATTTTATTTCAATTTACACTTGATACATATAATTGGTTTATTTCATTAATGGAAACTTCATTGATCTGATATTTCAAATGTGTAATTTCATATTCAAAATTGATTTTAATTTTAAAAATATTTTTTGATGAAAAATTAAATGTATTAAAAAATAGTATTAATAATAAATTACATTATAATTATACCTAATAAATGTGTGAACCCCTATAGCATTGAGTTAGTTCATTATAAATTATATGATAGGGTGGCCTCTATACCCTCAGGTGATCCAATAACATATTATAATATAGGGAAACCTTGATAACAATGGGTGATTACATTACAGATTATACGATGGGGTCTCCTTAATAAATAAGTGGGATACCATTATAGCTTTGGTTGGAATAAATTTATATCTGACTCATTGGGTGATGATTATATTGGAATGTACATTTATGGCTATTCCAATTAAAAGGGGTTTGATAGTGTTTCATGTATGTGATTCTTTATAGATCCAAAAAGGAATTTATTTTTTTTATTATGGGTTCTAGTTGTTTAATTTAAGATATGTCTTTGTTTTTTTTCATGTAAAAACGAATTATTTAATTTTCTCAATGATAATTTTTATTAATGGAAATATTTCAAGGGTGTTCATGATTTTCTCAAGACTAATGTATTTATTATTTATATTTAACCTTCTAAGATTTTTATGATCTCTAATTTGGAGGTAATTATGGGTTCATAGATTTTGGGACGAAAAGTGAAAGGTATAACATATCCATTAGCGATAAAAACGTTAATATAATGAATAATAAATTTTTGTTTCTTCTTTTTCTTTTTCTCACATTTGTATAATTTTATGATGATTACCATATTATAGTTTTAGAAAAGTTCATGTCACAAACAATATGACAACTTGCCCCATCAGTCCAGGTCATGAGGATCAAACCCATAACCAAACAACGAAAATGGATCATATCATACTAATGGCCTACACGATGTCCTGGGTAGTATGATATTTGTCATTTTAGTTAAATAATTTTTTTGATGAAAAAATATTTTTATTTTTTAGAGAATTTTGGTCATGTAGATAACCATGGGATTCAATAATAATTTTGTTATTAAGTGGTAAATGTTAATTTTTAAGATGTTAAATATTTTTGAAACATTATATTATTAAGGTATATAGATTACTATGGTAATTTTTTAAGAAATAATGTATGAATTACCTTTTGAAAAAATATATGAATTATTATAATTTAGGTTAATTTGGAGAATATTGGAATATGTAAATTACAATCAGGCATGAAATATTAAGATTAGTGGATATTCGTTGGATATAAATATTAAGGTTATACTAGAAGACTATAGGATGAAATAATAATGATTTTTCAGTTTTAATCATAGTATATAAAATTTCTGATGATTTTTTGAATGAACAGTGACGATCATTGGGTACTATTGTTAAATTATATTGATTAAAACAATTTTTTATAGTGTGAAGGTTTACAAATATTAGGGAAATATTTTATTCTGTACAAAAAATATTTGTTTTGGTAAGATCCAAAATATATGAGTAATAGGTAATTTTTCTATTTTGTGTTTTTTTGATCTATATATGTTTACTCTAATGCTTTATGTATGAAAAATTAATGTTAAATAATCCTCATTTTGACAAAAGAGTAGATTTTGGGGGAAATTAATAAAATCACGAAACTCAAATTTTCAAGTAATTATATTTAGTTATATGAATAAATTTATATGTAAACACTAGGAAAATTATATTTAAAATAATAATGTTTTCTTTTCAACTTCTCTTACATAAAAATAAATAACCAAATAAACTGTCCAAGATTTATGGTTTTTTGATGGAGAAACCAATCACGACCAGTAACCCATCACTCTATATCGATACAAGAATTCCATATTTTATCATACATAACTGTGTTTTCCTTCATAGAATCCTAATTTGTGTTCTTCCACATGACCTTTATACTTTTCATTTCATACATTTCGTGTGGATGTTTTATTGATCTTTTTTACGATGTAGGATTTGAAAAAGGAGTTTTGAATAGTAAAAGCCCTAGTTTCTTCAATATTAAAATCAAAATTTTAGGATGATTTTTTTATGTGTTGTATAGTGGAATATCTCCCTAATTTTTAAAAAATATCAACTATATTTGATATTTTACAAGATAAGTAACGCCGATATTAAACAAACATTCCAATATTAATAATTAAATGTCACTCTTATAACCTAACAATTAAACAAAATGGAATGAACCATGTTAATAAAATAAGTAAATATATATGGTCCATAATAAATTTAGAAGTATTTATTAATTTTTTAAAATAATCAC
The DNA here is from genome assembly GCA_963277665.1 of Viscum album. Taxonomy (NCBI): domain Eukaryota; kingdom Viridiplantae; phylum Streptophyta; class Magnoliopsida; order Santalales; family Viscaceae; genus Viscum; species Viscum album. The sequence continues at coordinate 1,898,080,048 of OY728132.1, read as the reverse complement.
TCATTTTTAGTAATACAATTTAATTATTCAAAAATGTACTTTATTACATTTTTATTATTTAAAATTAAAATTGTATTTTAGAAATTTTAGAAAATGTATTTCATAAAATGACACTAGTTTTTAAATACAAATATTAGTATTTATGTTTTCTGAAATTTTAGTATTTTATGATAAATATTTATTTTTTAGTTAATAGTAAGAAATACAGAGTTGTGTGAAAATATCCTTTATTTTAAAAAAATTAAAAAATACAAAACTATCAATAGGTTCTAAATTTTATTTAAATTACCCTATGTATTATTTAGATAAATTTCATCATATATTAAAATTCGGAAACAACATTATATTTTATTGTATAATAAGTTTATTCTTTGATTTAAGAAACATCATTTTTCAAAAAATTGTTTTATATTAGATATTTTTTCCCATTTTTAATTAATTGACATAATACAAAATTGGGATCTTTTTAAATAAAATTTAAATATTATATATCATTAAATACTAAACTAGTTTCATAAAATTTTTATTATTAGTAATCTATTTAATATGAAGTCATCTTTCTCTTGAAAAACACACTCTTGAAAACATACTTTTTTATCAATTCTACGGGTTTTATTTTAAATTTAATTTTTAAAATTTTGTGACTTTAATTTTTTAAAACAGATTCCATAATTGAAATAAAATTTTCAATATTATTTTGTGTGGTAATTTCTTTAGTCATAAAAAAATTTCATTGGTAAAAATTGTTTAACAATTTATAGGTAAAATAATGAAACGGGTTAAAACTAAAAGAAGAAAATACAAAAATACAAAAAAATGAAACATATCATGGGTTGTTTATTTGTTTATTAACCAGAAAAACATTTAATATAGAAATTATAAATCCCATCCACTTAAATTAATTCCACTCAAATGTGGTTGTAATTAAATATAAAATAATTATTATCTAATCACTTAAAACTACCTCTATTGAAGTATAAATATCACTCCCCAAAACCCACATTCACATAAAGATAGTTTAATCTCTTAAAATACCTATAAAACCCCCACTTACCAACAATACCCACCTCCATGTGCTGGTGGTCCCACCCAAATACTAAATCCAAGTTATTTAAGTGATCTTTCAGGAAGGTGATATTCAAGAGGTAAAATTCTCATACCACCTCTCTTAATTTTTTTATTCTTCCTTATTTTAAAATTATTCATCAATTTAAAAAATATTTATAATATAAATTGTATAACAAAATGTTATATTTCTAATTTACTATCTTATATCCATACTTTTTATCATCCCAAATTATAATATGAGAAGAATCCATTTTTATAATTATGGCGGTTGACCAACCGTACGATAAAAGAGTTTTCATTTTACCTTATTCCATAAAAGGTTTCTTCATATAAATATTATAATTTTTAAATTATATTTCAATAGTTATATTCAATTTTGTTGAAGTTATATAATTAATATATATAAATAATTTTAAATAAAATGAAACTAGCTCATGATGGTCAGAAAAATTACCAAAATAATCCAAACATTTATCATTAACATTTTATCCAATGAATCATCCTCATTCAATAAAAACTAATGAAATATTAATCTATTTATAAATATTTATATTACTAGAAAAAATTTATTTCCAAATCATTAATTTTATTCCCATTTGATACAAACATTCATAAATATTCAAAATTATGCTGACCATGAAACCGTGAAATGAACGCCTATGGAATGAGAAAATTTAAATTTATAACTTCTTGAAATAGCCAGAAATGAACATAATAAAACAATGAAAAAATAAATTATATTTTAAATAGGTTATAAATTAGGTAATTAGTGAATCATATAGGATTATACATGATAATATCATCAAGTGAATATCTCTTTGGGACTCAAGATAATGGACCCTTATAAGTCTTCTCGCTTGTTATCATCCCAGAGATTTATATGATTTATAAATTTGATATAAAATTCATATTTATGGGATATTAATTTCAAAATCACAGATACTATTATTATTGTTTTCACACCGCAACCCATGTTACCCAGAGATGGTGAATTATTACATATCATTGGCCTTATAACAATAGATCAATTTCAGAACGACCTATTAGTTTAGTAGACTTTGAAGTACTAAATACATACATAAGTCTCACATTACATCATGGAATAAATAAAAACAACATTATGTCCCCTTTTAACACACTCATATACTTTATCCTATTCCTACAGGTTAATCATGATATATTTCATCACATAATATGAAAAAATACATAGAAAGAGGTGATCACACATTCTTAGTAAGGGTAACAATATAGCAGAAACTTCCATAAATAAAAAAACATTCAAGGAAATGTGTAAGACTAAAACACAATCCCTTTAAAGATAAATATCATCATAATATGGAAAATATAAATTAAATAGTTCCATTTACATATTCACATGGATATTATACTGGTAGAATAATCTTAGGTAATATCAAAATCCAATTTCATAATGATAGAATACATAATGTCGAACCTCATAACCACATAGTCAAGGCCATGTGACAAGACTACAAATAATATTTTGTCAAGGCCATGTTCCAAGAAACTAGTTTGTCTCATGAAATAAACTGATGTATCTAAGAGATATAGTGGACTCCACCCTTCCCTTAATAAGTCCAATGCATTACTCATATGAAAATCTTGATACATAATCTAAACATTTTATTAAAACTAGCATATGAAAAGTCAATATTTTAACCACAAACCATGATTGGTATAAAAATAGAACATATAACATCAAGAATAATAAAATAAATAGAATATAGAAGATTTTATTATAATTAATTAAGCTCAATCTCGAATAATAAAGGATTTTTACATAGATGAAAATAGTCCTCAAAACTATTTGAGAGAAATATCCCCTTTTTTCTTGAAAATATTTAAAAGTCTCACTATTTATGAAGAATCCGTTTAAAATAGATTTTTGAATCAAAGTGTCTGATACCACTTAAGAAAATTTTAAAAGGAATTTTAATTGTTAAACATTATTGTTCATAAAAATAAATCCTTAAAACCATTTTTAAAACATGGACATTAATGATAAAGATATAGAAGAATAAATATTTAAAACATTTTAAATGATATTTTAGTTATAATTCATAACCAAATGAGTGATGCATGAATAAAAAATATTTAGGTAATAAATACATTATAATATCATGATAATAAAAGTATTCATGATACACTATGTCAAATTACAGTATATACACCATATAAAAGTTAATTAGTGCATAATAAAAAAGAAGTCTAAATGGAATGTTAATTAAGAAGAAATCCATTATAAATATTGTATCTTTAGGTTTAGGATAAATCGAAGACATATTTATGTTGACAAATATAAATACACTCAATATGATGGGATATTCAGTGTAAATCACTCAGAGGATATTAACACATATTCTTGTAAAAACAACACCAATGATTTGGATGTTTAACTCAATGAATAACAATTGAGTTAAAATTATTCTTATCAAGTTCATATAATTTACATGAGAATTTATCAATGGAGCGATAGTGTATATCAAATTTATATCCACACAAAATATAGTGGAAATTATTACATATTTATATAAATAGTGATTTCACACATAATCTTGGAGTAAAATAATCAATGAATTTTGCGTTAAACCCAATGAGTGGAAATTGAAAATTGAAATTCCCTTACCGATTTGGTAACATACGAAACTTATACCCTGTAAAATAATGATCAAACTATGATGATTTAAATACCCATTAATTAAAGAATGTTAAAAAATGAATACAATCATGGGAAGTACATACACCGCACAAAAGGTAATAGTGGAAAATATATAAAGAATCTCACGGGAATTAAATTTTGATGAAAACACCTTAACTTGTACATTTATTTAGTTGAGGATACTTTAACCACCTGTATAATGGTGAAATAATTGTTATTAAATTTAAAAAACCATATACATAAGTACGATATCATATATGATCTTTTAATATCAGTTTGGTAATAATATTTCCGCAGTATCATTATTTCGAGTGTTAACTAATTCATTTTTATTTTTATGTATTGTTACATAAGTCATATTTGTTATTAATATTGTAATGTCCCTGACCTAGAAGCCACTAAATTGGTGCTCCGAGATGTGTAGTTACATGACCATAAGCACGCCTCCCTGTACGCCAAAGGCTGCCGACCAGCAGCAGGGGTCTACGGAGTCAAGTGGGGAGACTATACCCCCTTTTTATCAGAGTAACCCACAACAGAAATAACCCAAATAGAAGAAAAAATAACCTATAATAACAAAACATGTATAACATCCATTTCTAAAAATAAATATGCCATGTCATACTACAAGTGAAAAAGTGGAGAAAATCCCAAAATAAAGGCAATGAGCAAAATCCCTAAAATGGTCCCAACTCCAATTCTGGATCCTCCACCAAGTGCTACCCATGTCCATTCAACTATCTAGCAAGGACCCATTCCCTTAACCTGACCTGTAAACATGAAGTCTTCTCCAGTACCCAATGGTGGCCCGATCAGGGTGTGAGTATAACTCAGTTGGCCACCACCAACAGTGTCTACAAAATATCCAGTATAAACAGATAATGCATGCAAAGGAATATTAATGATAATTTCCAAGCAATTATTTAAGGTACAATTAACCAGTTTAGAGCCAATCCATTGCAACTTCCATTGCCATTCATTACACACCCATTATCACAATTTACCATTTCATTACACTTCCATGGGTTAATCACATACATTATATTTCATGGGTCTAAGTCCAACAATCACATGCAAGTGGGTAAACAAATTTTTATCCTATCTCAGTAAGACTAATGCCTCACAGCAACCATAACGTCACCTCAAAGCTTTAGTCCGGGTGGACGCAACTGTTAGGAGAATAGACCCTCATTCCCCTTTCCTAACATGTGCATTTATGATGGATTTTAGAACCTCAGTCTTCACTCAGCCTGTGGGAATAGATCCTCAAGTCATACCCCACTCTACAAAGCCATCTACACATCCTTATATATAAGTAACCATCATTCATCCAACCCATTGCCCTCCGGAAAACACTATTCACCACAACCGACATGGGAAACCACATAATGCCTTAACCCATTAACACTATACCATTTCACATCATTATCCAATCACCCAATTCCCAAGAGTTATGCCTATCTCACTAAGAATTTGACATTAAACCCATAATCTGTCCCATTATGGTCTTTAATCAGTTTACTCATTAACCCATTTAACATGTTCATCATTCTCATGAATCAACCATTTAACCCATTCCACTTTAACACTTAGGTTATTTCCAAGTCTAAGTGAATCACCTAACTTCTATTCCAAGTTCAACTAATCATGCCAACATATTTATCAAGGGCTCTACAATTCATTACAACAAGGTCACTTGTTTAATATCAATCCCTAAATCCGAGAAAAGCAGACACATCCCGCGGATAGACCCAATTAAGTCATGTCTATACCAGCACATCCCCCGGGGATTGTGAGGGTTCCCATTTTCCATTTTAAACACCATTATTTCCAAACATTCCATGGTTATCCAAAAAATACCAAAGGAAATCAAGAACACAACTAAGCATGCACAAATACCGAAATAACTATAGTATATAATTTGTAGACCACCTACCTCAAACCACTGTTGAACGCACACTCAATCAAGTCCTTAGACCACGATCTAGATAACCTTTAGAGATTAAACATAAAACTCACCAAAAATTTAGTGTTTTAGAGCTTCAGAACGAGAGGGAGAGAAGATACAAACCCTAAACCAAAAAGAGAAACATAGATGTGATTAGCCTAAACCAGAGCTTCAATCCATAACCAACGACACCGAAAAAACCTTAGAATCAAAGTATATTGGTCTCTTGTAGCCTTTGGATGATTTGGTTTGGGCCTAGGGTGGAAAGGGAAGAAATGAGAGGAAATACCAAGTGGGGTTTTAAAGCCTGGAGTGGAAAACATGCAATTTTTCCCATCTTTATGTGGCCGCATGGTTTTTACGCACGGTTTGTAAAACTGTGTGAAAACCATGATCATTCAACTGTTTAGAGGGGGGTGGCACGATTTAGCCAGATGGTTTGGAAAACCGTACGCAAACTGTGTTCATACTTCTATCTGGAGGAGGAAGGGTCGCACAATTTAGCCTGCTCAGGCTGCACAGTTTGCTTGGCCGTGCACAGGCCGTGCGCCCAGGCCTGTCTTGCCCAGATTTTCTTTCTTCTATTCTCTGAGCCCCCAAACACCCCCATGTCCTCTGAAATGTTCAAGAAGCATCCCTTGAATCCTAAAACAACGGATTCAACAAAAATATAATGAAAACATACTATTCTAAAAACTAGGATCTTACAACCTCCCCACCTTATAATGGCTCGTCCTCGAGTCGAGCATCAAAGCCTCATTGATCCCCCAAAGATAAGTGTTCGGGCCATTGAGCCTGCATATCTGATTCCCGCTTCGAAGTTTCTTCCTAAACTTTCCAATGCTGCCATAATACTCACACTAAGGGAACAACCTTTCGTCGCGATACCTTTTCACTATGATGCACCACACGAACTGGATTCTCCTCAAAGGACGCATCAGCCTCAAGCTTCACATCCTCAATATCAACCGTATGAGATAGGTCAGGGTGATTCTATCAAAGTTGTGACACATGAAACCCATCATGCATCCCACCATACCGATGTGGAAGAGCCAATTGGTAAGCCACTAGTCCGATCCTCTCCACAATCTCAAAAGGTCCCACATACCTGGCGCCAACTTACCCTGCATTCGTAACTGAAGGTGACCCAACCATGGAGAAACCCAAAGGAAAACTTTATCACCCACCCAAAACTCAAGAGGTGTACACCTCTGATCTGTATATGACTTCTTCCTACTATTATCCATTTCCATTCGCTTACTGATCGACATAATTCTCTTTGAAGTCTCCTGCACGGGAATTGGTCCCAACAACTCGGATTCACCAGCCTCTAGCCAACACAACCGAGATCTACATGGCCTCCAGTAGAGTGCCTCAAACGGTGCCATATAAATTGTAGCATGAAAACTATTTTTCTAGGAAAACTCAACCAATGATAGACATCTCTCCGAGGAACCACCAAAGTCCACGACCCAATCTCTTAACATGTCTTTGAACACTTAGATCATTGCTTTAACTGCCCGTCCATCTATGGGTGGAAAGCCGTACTCAAAGACACCTGCGTACCAAGCGCCTTCTGCAACCCTTGACAGAAACGTTATGTCAAATGCTGATCTCGGTCCGAAACAATGATCCATGGCACACCATGTAACCGCACTATTTACCGAACATACAGCTCACCCAACTGGTCGACTGTATGGGTCTCCTGAATCGGTAAGAAATGAGCCACATTCGTTAACTGATCCACAACCACCCATATTGCATCATTCTTCCATGGAATCCTCGGAGGATCCATGAAAAAAATCCATTGTCACATCATCCCACTTCTATTTCAGAAGGGGCAATAGATGCAACAAACCACCTGGGCGTTGATGCTCGGTCTTCACATACTGACAGGTAAGGCACCGCGCCATATATCCCGCAACTTCCTTTTTTATTCCAGACCAACAAAACTACCTTTGGAGATCACTGTTCATCTTGTTAAAACTATGATGCACTTCCCACTTTTATGCTTGGAACTCACGCATCAACTCATCCCACACACACTTTGGAATAACCACACGATCACGAACACGAACATCACCATCCATACAGACGGCCCATCTAGAAGGTATATCCCCAATTTTATGCTTTTCCTTCATGATCAAACACTCAAGATAATCAATATGACCTTCCTTAATTCTAACTAAATGCATCGACTCCCTCACTAGATTGACCTAACCACTCTCCTCCTGCACCTCCAGGTGCATTTCTGCAAACAAATCCATCACCTTCCACTCAGTGCTTGACTCCTAAACCATCTGATTCTAAGCCTTCATGCTCAGAGCATCAGCAACACTGTTTCCCTTTCCCGGCGTATACACAAAATCACAGTCATATGACTAGAGATATTCAACCCATATTATCTACTGAAGATTCAGATCCTACTATGAGAAGACGTACTTTAAAATCTTATGGTCGGTAAACACGTTAAACTGTTCTCCCAACAGAGAGTTCCTCCTGCACTTCAAGGCGTACACTACTATAGCCAACTCAAGGTCATGAGTGGGATAATTCTTCTCATGGGTTCTTAACTACCTTGACTTGTAAGCCACATCCTTCCCATCATGCATCAACACATCCCCATGTCCGATTCCAAATGCATCACAAAACAAGATGCACTACTTAGATGGATCAGGTAAGATCAGGATAGGTGTGGTCATCAGCTACTTCTTAAACTCCTGGAAGGCATTCACAAAAGCCTAATATCATTCAAACATGATTCCCTTCTTGGTCAAGCCTGAAGTTGGTGCTGCCAAGAGTGAGAAATCTCGATAGAACCTTCGGTAATACCAGAAAAAACCTAGAATGATCCAAACATTAGAAACACTATTGGGCAAATCCCAAGATACAACTACCTGCACGGTCTCTGGATCCACTGACACACCTACCTCTGAGATGATGTGACCTAGAAAATGTACCTAACCTATCTGGAATTGACACTTGGATAGATTGGCGTATAGTCGGTTCTCCCTTAGCGTACCCAAGATGATGTCAAGATGTTGGGAATGTTCGTCGTGAGTTTTCGAGTACACTAAGATATCGTCAACAAAGACAACCACAAACTGATCTAGGTAGGGATTAATGATTCAGTTCATCAAAGCCATAAACACCACCAGTGAATTGGTTATGCTGAAAGGCATTACCACAAACTCAAACAACCCATACCGACTCCGGAAAGCTGTATGTGGTATGTCATAAGACCTAACTCTCAACTGGGGATAACCTGACCACAGATCAATCTTATAAAACTCCGATTCACCGATCAACTAATCAAACAGGACATCAATTCTAGGAAGAGGGTACTGATATTTCACTGTCATCTGATTCAACTTTCGATAGTCAACACACTTCCTTAATGACCAATCGACCTTTTTTGAAAAAAGAACGGGAAATCCCCAAGGATACATACTAGGATTGATAAACCCCTTACACTCTAACTCCTCATGTCGAACCTTCAGTTTTTGGAGTTCTGCCGGTGTCATTCGGTACGGCGGAATAGAAACTGGCTTCGCTCCTGGTAGCAACTTGATTGTAAACTCAACATCCCTCTCAAGGGGTAACATCAAGAAATCCTCAGAAAAAACGTCCTGAAACCAATCCACCACAGGTGGGAAAATATACTTCTCCCCTCTTACATTGCCATCAAGCATGAGACATGCCACTCGAGCTATGAGTCCACTCATATGTTGACAAATCAGACCCACACTGTAACACCCGAGATTTTTATGAGAAAATTTTTTTATGATATATTCATCATCAAAGGAATCTTTCACAACACACAACACTAGCTTGGCTTACTTTATATGCAACCATGGCCTTCCTTGATAGCTTGTGTTGTACCCAATACCGAATTTCACTAAACCACAATATGCTATTAAAAGATTATTAAAACAAGTCATTATGAATAGTAATACTCACTTTTTGAAATTTTTTAAATTTTATCATTCAAAATAGACTTTATTTTTGGATTTGGAGTATCGAAATTATCCTAGGGTGAAATTTTGGTATTTTTCTATAAACATTCAATTTTTTATGAATAGTGAAAACACCGGGTTACTATTTAAAATCGGACTTTTTATTTAATTATTTAATTATTTTACTTAAATTTATTTTAGGTCAATATTGATACATAACACCTATATATGTTCAATGTAATTCATTGGAGTAATTTTATAATTATTTTAGATGTATAAAAATTTTATTGAACTTTTTACCGTCTTTTACCCACCTCATAGGAGAATTTGAAAATATACATAAAACATAACTTTACCTCTTCAATGATTAGAATTTCTAAAATCTGAGAGACACGGTTAATAGCAAGTAATAAAATGTGGTTCAATGAAATGAATTTTTTTTGGTGAATAGTAACTTTTTACTTTTTTTACCACGGTTAAAAGTAAAAAGGGTAATTAAGTGTAAAAATGATATTATTATTACCCTAAAGTATGTCCTAATTATATTGGATAAGTTTAATTCGACTAAAACCAATATTAGGAATTAAATATGACCATTTAGGCCCAATTGGATTAGATTAAGACATTTAATATTATTTTATTTAATGAATAGTTAAAATAGTTAAAATCAATGTTTAATAACTAAAACATTTTTAATATAGGGTTATACATAAGATAAATTCGACTATAAATATTCATTAGAAAGATAAAATGCATTCCTAAATAATGGTGTTTTATTTATAATTTTTATACATTAAATAATTTAATTTACTTATGACACAATGATGATGTAGTAATTATTTTATTAATGAAATATTGACATAATTGATGTTATAAATTCCCAAATAAATGTAATTTGAGACTTTTTATGAATTACACTAATTTTATAGGTTAATATGACATGTTAGTATTTATTTAATTATCTTTGTTCGAAATAATCATTCTTTTTTGATTTTCACAAAAAACAATTACCAAATAGTGTCAAAAGTGACACAGAATAGTTTTCAAAACAAATATTATATTATTAATTTTTATATTGTTCCTAAAAATCTATGTTTTGTCAAAATGACTTATATAAGGTTATATATATTAATAATAAACAACTTGGGGTTCTTTTGACTTGTTATAGTAAGTTTATTAATATTATAGTGTATGAAAACAAGAAGACACGGTAAAAGTAAAATTATTTAACTTAATGTTAAATCTAAATGATAAGGTAAAAATAGAAACCTAAACTTATATAAATTCTATTGGATGAGATTATTTCGGCCCATCCCCACCTTAGCTTCAAAATAAATCTATTTTGGGATATTAAAAACCGAATATGACTTTATAATAAAATTATATTTTTAGTTTTTCCTAAGGTGCCCCTCTCCTCCCTTATAAAAGGGCACCTCATCCCTCTCTTCCTCACACCACATTGATCCTTCAATCTCGTCCAAACCCTACCAATTTCTCTTCTCCACTTCCCTAGAAACATCTTAGAGGTTCTTTAGTTCTTCAATGACCATTTTTAGTGCCCTAAGAGGAGGTTAAGAAGAGGCGCTTCAAAGAAGAGGTAATGTCCGTTACCGATTATTTCAACATTATTTATTCTTCAACTTATTATTATTTATTTGTTTCATTATTAAGTAATAAAATTAGTATCTCTAATATACTGATATGTTATTATAAGTATGAAACAACCCTATTTCACCATCTATCCATCCTACGGAAAATGAAATCACCGCGCGTGCGTACGTACAGAATACCGTCTCCACACCGTGGTGTAATCTATTTTCCACCACCACCTTACTTGGATGGGTAAAATGGTGTAAATAATAACTATATCTGATTATTGTAAAGTTATATTGATTCTTAAATATTATGCATACTCTTCAATTCAATTCCACCATTATGGGAATGATATCATCGCTCGTGCGTACGTACGGCCTACCGTCTCCACGATGTGATGCGACTCGTTCAACATGATCTTCATTTCATAATGATTATATAAATGGATTGAATGATTAAATATGATATATATTACACTAATTAAATTTTGGAAATGAGGTATCTAGAACCTAAAAATAAGAAGAATAATTTATTTGACAAAACACGCATAAGATCAAAAAGTAATAAACACCCGAAAAATAAGTAGCAATGAAATATTACTAATAAAATGATAAGAATATAACCATATATGATATCATAACAATGAGTATGATTCTTTAATAATTCAATGATATTATTTAAATCATTATACATGAGGTTCAGACACTTATGAAGCAAATCGGACCTAAGATAAGGGAAAATCAAGCAATCTCAATTTTTATCTGAGATTGTTTATACATCAGAATTTACTGGGGAATATTTATCATCCACATCCATGTTTCCTAAATATGTAATATTATTTATATCCTCCTATAATTTTTTAAATCCAATTTTACCCTTCTGTGTGTTTTTAGTAAAATATATGAAAGGAATCCTTTTTCGTTTTTCATACGAGGTACTTTTTGACTTTTCCGGCCGAAGTATGATAAGAATATTTTTTTAACATATATGGCATGAATGGATTTTTAGAACATTTTTTCCATGAAGCGTCCTTCAAAAGTTTTCATGTTTATTTTTAATCAACTTCTTTTATTTTAAAATTATATGACATGTTAAGAAAGGAAAATGTTTTTGAAGTATAAATGATATTTTCCTCAAGAATGGAGTTCAAGTGTTTTATCAAAATTATTTTCCATCTAAGATAATATAGGGTTATGTTTCTATCCCTATTTTTAAATTGTTTTTATTATTTTACGATGGAATTATTTTTAGGATTTCATTTTATCTTATATGGATTGTGTTATGATGGCATGATGATTATGAATCCCTTTTTTATTAGATGGATTATGCTATGATGTATGATTTATGATTTTGTGGCACCCATAAGAATGGTTTCATTATGAGATGGGTGGGACCTATATCTCCCTCCAATGATTTTGGTAAATATTTATATCTCATGATATATACATGGATGGAATGGCAGGTTAATCCAGTTCAGTGAAACAGGACTAAAAAGAGGAGTGACCTCGGTTCAGAAATGGACTTTGTCCGCTAAGATAGTCCTGGAAATGATTCCTGACTACTAAGAAATGAATCTCTATGATTATGTGTGTATACCACAATGTTTCTTGTTTTATGTTATGATTATCGGGATTACATTTCACTACTACGATTTATCCCATGATATGAAATTATGATCTCTTTTGTAGGTTAAGATTTCCAAAAATGATATGTTCTTATGAATATGTTGTGATCGTTATTTCTTTTTTTACCCTTACTGAGCATTTGAAGTCACCCTTTTGTATTTTTTCTTTCCCCAAGTCATGAAGAATGTTTTTATGTAGGATATGCCAAAAGGGACTCTAGATATGATTAAATATATGGGAGGCAATGTAGATTCTTTATGAACTAGTTGTTTATGTTTCCAAGTTTCTAAAGACACTATACCTATATGGTCCTTTCATGGTTTTGTTATATGTTGTAATAAGTGTGATTCAATTTTGAAGCAATAATAATGTAAAGTGTGGGTCGTTATAATTGGTATCAGAGGAAAGGTATAGTAAATCTTTGGAAACTAGGATGTGAAAGCCTTAGTAAGAACCCTATGGATATGTCTAAGCATAGAACACAATCTAAGTGTTTTAGAAATGGCCATGACCAACCTATGATAAGACATTAAGTGTAAAATTTTATTCTTGATTATGTGGTTTTCCTATTATAATTAGTGTTTCTCACACTATTCTTCTTGGTTTTAGTCAATGGCTGGAACCTGAAGGAACCGTGTTAGCACGAAATGCGATGGGAAATGCAATGATTGTCCCCCTACGAAACCGAATGTTTTGGGAGCTGGAATTCAAAATCCTGTAGTCATGCTCACACAACATTCTCATGCTTTGAATCATACAGGACTTCCAAACGAGCAACGGAAGGAGCAACATCTTATTGAATCCTTCATGAGGAAACGTCCACCTTCATTCAGTGGGTCTTCTAATCCATTAGTGGATGAACAATGGATCAGTACCACTGAAAAGATATTTTCACTCCTTCAATGTTCTGAACATGACAAAGTCATCTTAGCATTCTACTGTTTGGAAGGTGATGTTGATCAATGGTGAAATATTATCAAGAATACAAGGCAAAGGGATGAAATTGATTCCATGGAATGGTACGAGTTCAAGAAATTATTTTTCAATAATTAATTTCCTCTTATTCTTTTAACAAATATGGTGAAAGAGTTTCTTTAACTAAAGAAAAAGGATAATGAATCTGTTGGTACCTACGAGAAAATTTTACAAGACATGCAAGGTACACTTAAGGGATTATTGTCCAACCTGAGAGTAAGATTGATCGATTCTTTAGGGGCTTAAAACCAAGGGTTCAAAGGGAGTTATCCATAAGGGACTTCAATAGCTACGAGGAAATCATTCGATGTGCTCTCAAGGTTGATATAGAGATTGGAGTAACCCATCAGTCATATGGATTTGATAAGAAAAGGAAAATGGAATTCAATGGAAAATCTATAGAGCACACTGAAAAGAAGATGAGTTTTCAATTATTCTCAAATTGTGGAATGAAACATGGTGGGAGTTCTCTTAATGGGACAAGTAAATGTTTTAAATTTGGAAAAAAAGGTCATCAGGAATTTGAATGCAGCAATGATGGGAAGAAAATTTCTAGTGATGAGAACAAAGAAAAGGATACATAGGGTGCACCTCTTACACTTCAATGTTACAAGTGTATGGAAATGGGGAATTATGCTAATCAATGCCCTAATCCTAGGATTTTTTATGATGATCGACGTCAACAAACTCTTAAGGCTAAAAACAATGGAATGTCACATGTAATTTCTATCAGCGATGTGGATTATGAGAATGAAGTGGTGAAAGGTACAATAACCATCCACTCTAAAGTAGAAAATGTTTTATTTGATTCTGGATCCACCCACTCTTTAATTTATGAAGAATTTTCTAAGGGTATCTCCATATTACCTCAACAATTAGATGTTTAGTTAGTTGTGAAAACCCCTAATGGCACAACAGTCGCATCAAAAGTTTATAATTCCTCTCTGATTGAAGTTTGTGGGAAAGTGCTTCCAGCAAATCATATGATCCTTCTTATAGTGGAATTTGATGTGATTGTTGGAATAGATTGGCTTTCATTATATAGATATCATATCAATTTCCAAATAAGGGATGTCACATTTCATATTCCAGATCAATCTATGATTGTCTATCGATGCAAGTATGAACATAATCTTCCAGTGGAAAATTTTTCCATATTATAGGTCTTGATTCCACTAAATGAAGGTTATTTATCTCAAATTGTTGGAGAGAAACACATGATTAAGAATATTCCCATTGTATGAGAGTTTTAAGATGTCTTTCTAGAGGAATTTCTCGGTCTTCCACCAAATCGTGAAGTTGAGTTTTCATTAGAACTCGTACCGGGTGCTTTTTCTATTTCAAAGACACCTTATAGAATGGCCCCAATTGAGTTGTAGAAATAGAAGATGAAACTCCAAGAGAATCTTGATAATGGATTCATACGCCCTATTACATCACCTTGGGAAGCACATGTTCTGTTTGTTAATAATAAAGATGGATCAATGAGAAACTACATTGATTATCAAGAACTTAACAAGATCGCTATCATGGACAATTATCATCTCCCACATATTGACGACTTATTTGACCAACTACACGGATCTCAATATGATTCCAAGATGGATCTTCGTTCAGGGTATCATCAATTAAGGGTCAAAAGTGGGGATATATCAAATACGACTTTCCATACATTGTATGGACACTATAAATCTATAGTGATGCCATTTGGTCTTACTAATTCCCCAACTATCTTAATGGATATGATGAATAGAGTCTTTAGAATCTATCTTGATCAGTTTTTGGTAGTCTTTATAAATGATATTCTTGTCTATTAAAAGTGCAAGGAAGAACATTAATATCACGTGAGAATTTTATTGAAGACCCTCAGAAAGGAGAAACTTTATGCCAAATTTACCAAGTGTAAATTTTGGCTTCAAAAAGTTTCATTTTTTGGTCACAAAATCACAAAAGAGGGGATACATGTGGATCCATCAAAAACAGAGGTTATCTAATGATGGTCAAGACCAACAAGAGTAATTGAGATGCAAAGTTTTCTTTGTTTGGAAATATATTATCAACATTTAGTGAAATATGTTTCAAGATTATCTAATCCAATCAGCAGGTTGACTCGAAAAGGAATTAAGATCGTGTAGACAGAGGAATGTGAAGATAATTTCAAGGAGTTGAAAAGAAGGTTATCCAGCGCACCTTTACTCACACTTCCATGTAGTGGAGAAAGGTTTTTGATCTATAGTGATGCATCCAAGAAGGGTTTGGGGTGTGTTCTTATGAAAAATGATATGGTGATATCTTATACCTCAGGACAGTTGAAAATCCATGAGCAAAATTACACAACTCGTGATTTGGAGTTTGCTGCAGTAATCTTTGCATTAAAGATTTGGAGGCATTATATTTATGGTGAAAGGTGTGATATTTATACTGATAATAAAAGTTTAAAGTATATTTTCACACAAAAGGATCTGAATATGCGCCAAAGAAGGTGGTTGGAGTTGATTAAAGATTACGACTGCTCAATTCACTACCACCCAGGGAAAGAAAACAAGGTGGTAGAAGCATTAAGTCGACAAGACCATGATAGCTTATCGATGATGAGGATCACAAAAGATCCAATATTTATGGATTTACAATGGATGGATCATGGAATTATAATGGAAGGGGAGAATCATATATTTCTAAAATGAATGTTCAACCATCTATACATGTGAAGATTAAATTGGCCCAAAAAAATGTAGAGTTACAAAAGAAGGTGAGAAATGTTCCTAAATTCAACCTTGATTGTGATGGGATAATAAGGTTCAGGAATCAGGTTTATGTTCCTCCCATCCCATAATTAATGAAGGAGCTACTGGATAAGGCTTGTAGTTATTCATTATCAATTCATCCGGGAAGCACAAAGATGTATAGGGACCTAAAAGAGTACTTCTGGTGGGATGGCATGAAAAGAGATGTTTCTGAATATGTCCCTCGATGCTTGGTTTGTCAGCAATTTAAAGCTGAGAGATAGAAGTCTAAGGGGATGTTACAACCATTACCCATACCTGAATGGAAATGGGAAAATATCACTATGGACTTTTTCACTGACTTCCTAAAACATCCAAAGTAAATAATGTTATCTGGGTCATAGTTGATCGTCTTACAATGTCTGCACACATCATTGCTATTAGAGAAGATTTCAATATGGATCAGCTTGCTAGGATATATGTTATGAAAGTGGTAAGATTACATAGAGTACAAATTTCCATTATATCTGATCGGGATATGAGGTTTATCTCAAATTTCTGGCAAAGTCTTCAGCATACTCTGGATACAGAGTTGAGTTTCAGCACTATTTATCATCCTCTGACAGACGGTCAGTCTGAGAGAAAAATTCAAACTCTAGAAGATATTTTAAGTTCTTGGTCTATGGATTTAAAAGGTGGTTGGGATCAACATCTACATTTGGTGGAATTTTCTTATAATAATAGCTTTCACTCCAGTATTCAGATGGCTCCATATGAAGCTCTCTATGGAAAGAAACATCGAACTCCAACTTGCTGGGATGAAGTTGGGGAAAGAAATCTATTAGGACCTGATCTTGTTAATGATATGTAAAAAAAGGTCAGATCTATTTAACAATACATTACAACAGCTCAGAGTCGACAAAAAAGTTATGGAGATATTCAAAGAAAATACCTAGAGTTTGAAGTGGGTGATAAAGTGTTCTTAGGAATAACTCCTTGGAAGAAGGTAATGAGATTTGGAATGAAGGGAAAGTGGAGCCCTAGGTATATTAGTCCTTTGGAAATACAAGATCATGTTGGGAAGGTAGCTTACCAATTGGCGCTTCCACCGATTCTATCTCAAGTTCATGATGTGGTCCATGTATCTCTCCTGAGAAAGTACATACCCGATCTTTCACATGTACTCAGCTCAGAAGTTGTACTGCTAGAGCAAGATCTTTCTTAGGAAGAACTTCTTATAGAGATTTTGGATCATAGAGAAAAAGTCTTACGGAATAAGACCACTCGCATGGTGAAAGTTGTATGGAGGAAACACTAATTAGAAGAAGCTACATGGGAGCTTTAGGATATGATGAGGGAGAGGTATCCTCGTCTGTTTGTTACCAAGTGACGAATTTCGAGGGCGAAATTCATTTTAAGTGGGTTAGAATGTAACACCTGATATTTTTATGAGAAATATTTTGTTTTTATGTTATATACATCATCAAAGGAATATTTCACTACACACAACACTATATTGGCTTCATTTATATGCAACTGCGGCCTTCCTCGATAGCTTGCGTTGTACGCAATACCGAGTTTCACTAAACAACGATATCATATTAAGATATTATTAAAACTAGCTGTTATGAATAGTAATACTAACTTTTTGAAATTTTGTAAATTTTATATTACAAAATTGACTTCATTTTTGGATTCGGGGTATCGACATTATCCTAGGGTGAAATTTTGGTATTTTTCTAAAAACAATCAATTTTTGATGAATAGTGAAAACACTGGGTTACTATTTAAAAACTGACATTTTATTTAATTATTTAATTATTTAACTTAAATATATTTTAGGTCAAAATTGATACATAAAACCTATATAAGTTCAATGTAATTCATTGGAGTCATTTTATAATAATTTTAGACATATAAAAATTTTATTGAACATTTCACCGTCTTTTACCCACCCCCTAGGAAAATTTGAAAATTTACATAAAACATAATTTTACTACTTCTGTGAGTGGAATTTTGATTATCTGAGAGACATGGTTAATATCCAGGACTAAAATGTGGTTCAATGAGATGAAAATAATTTTTTTTGAATAGTAACTTGTTAATTTTTTTACCAAGGTTAAAAGTAAATAGGGTAATTAAGGGTAAAAATGATATTATTATTACCCTAACACATTTCCT